>OX941095.1:69820000-72220000 GCA_954870635.1 Arctium minus | reverse complement strand
CATGTTCCTTGTTATGTGCCAAGAGCAACCATTATCTTCATTCCAAATGCTCTTCCTCTTGAGCTTTTGATTGCCCTGCACACTTGATAAATCAGTTAGTCTTTGAGGGAACCCAAGCCAAAGTGGTCTTGGGTTGACCTTTCTCATTAATATAATCTGTCAGTTTGGTCTGAATGAGTTGTTTAGGAATCTCATGACTTGAGTACTTTGTCAAGATTATAGGCTTGGCTGCATTACTACTAGAAGCAGCACTAGCCTTGTTAGCAGTACTAACATGGTTAGCAGTACTAATCAAGTTAGCAGCACTATTCTTGTAAGCAATACTATCTGGGATAGCAGTACTAACAAGTTTCTTTGCAATTGGAACCCAAACTTGAGCAAAGTTGTTTGCTTTCTTTGTCTTTAAGTTACTCCTTTGTTTATTTGAAGTATTTTTCTTAGTTTTAGCAAACTTGTTTTGAACATGAGACTTTTTAGGTGCTCTGTTCTCAGCCATTTGATTCCTTCCTTGCTTCCTATAACCAAAGGAGTTTTGAGTTTGTCTTTGAAAATTAACTCTTTGGTTGATAGGATTGAAATAACAGTATTTGGCAACATGATTAAGCTTTCCACAGATAAAACAAGGTTTTGGTCTATTGATTTTACTCAGATCAACCCCTTGTTTTTGTGCCCACTGATTATTCCAGTTTCTCTGATTTCCCCTCCTTTTATCATGTTTTTGGGGCTCAGATTTATTGCAAGTACACTGTTTGCAAGGGACAGGATTCACAACTGTTGTCTGTTTGTAGTGGACCTTACCAGACTTTCCCTCTGTTTTTTCTATGTCCTTAGATTTGACCCAAGTCTTTCCACATCCCTCATTGGTGATAATGTGATTTTCTAGGGGAATCTCACCACTCACAGTGTTCTTCTTACTCTTATTATTAGAGTACTCTCCTTCAGAGTCTGTTTCAACCACCACTTTGTCTAATGGATCTACCTTAGTGGCTTCATCAGACAATTCCTTCCTATTCTTGGTCTCTAGCAAGTCTGATATAGGAGGGATGTAATTGTTGTTGTATGGTGGTGGTGTGGTGTTATAACCTATTCCTCTTCTAAGTTTGTCATGGATTTGAGTTTGGAGCAAAGAGTCCATTGCTTTAGAAGCATTGGAAAATTTCTCAATATCCAGCTATGCTTTCTCAAACTCACTCTTTATCTTCTCATTCTCCTCTTTAGACTTTTTCAGCTGAAGTTCTAGGTCATTCTTCTCCCACTTCCAGTAATTTGTATCATAAGAATGTTGAAGTTCATTGGCTTGGAAAACTATGATCTGTTCCTCAAAACTCTCAACAATTCTTACATAATCTTTTATATCTCTCTCTAATCTTTTAAGGTCATCACTCATTGTCTGGTTGTGATCCCTGTACCTTTTAACAGTTTCCATACAAGTTTTAGAGCAAAGATTAGACATTACCTCTGTGGGGATTTCTGTGCTTGAAGAATCTGAAACTTTAGCCATTGATGATTTCTGATTTCAAGGAAGAATGATGATTGCAGGTTTCTGAGAATACTCGCTCTGACACCACTTGTCAGGATCGAATTCTCAACAAGAATTAATTCTCAGAAACAATATCAAAGAAGTTTGCGGAATAACACTTTGATATTCAATGAAATCAACACAGTAAATATGAAGAAGAAACTGTAAACTTGTATTGAATGCTTTGAAGTTACAAGATTACACAGTCAACCTCAATATTGATGAACAGGCTCACCAATACGAATTCTACTTCTCTAGAATTAGGATCTATGCCTTGAGGTTGTTTTTCTCTCTAGATCTTAGAATTTTTCACTTCATATATTTTATTCTAAACAATACAATATATATATATACTAAAGATAAAAGCTAATTCCAATTAATAAAATATCTTCAGAATATCTTCCATCATTATCTCTAAGCTTTCCATAATCTTCAGTGTATCCAACTGTCATCCTTTCCATACAGATCTGCATCTTATAAGCAGTATTAATCATAAGCAGCATTAATACTCTGAGCAGTATTAACTCTAGCAGTACTAACCATGCTCAGCAGCATTAATCTCTTCAAGCAGTACTAACTTTGAACTAGCAGTACTAATCTTGTTGAGCAACATTAACCATCAACTAGCAGCATTAATAACAGAAGTACTAACTAGAAGTATTAACAACTAGAAGTATTAACTGTTTTCTTCTAGCAGCATTAACTAGAAGCATTAATATCAGAAGTACTAACTAGAAGTATTAACAACTAGAAGTATTAACTGTTTTCTTCTAGCAGCATTAACTACAACTAGCAACATTAACCACAGAAGTAGTAACCGTGTTGAATATTAACTTCAGAAGTATTAACCATGTTGAACTAGAAGTAGTAACCATGTTGAACTAGAAGTAGTAACCATCCTTGGCATATTTCAGACCCAACACTTTGGATCTACAAGAGACAACATGTGCAAGGAGTTTGAGGATCTAATGCATCAAAGGTTCAAAATGAGTTCCATGGGGGAACTTACTTTCTTCCTTGGACTCCAAGTTCAACAGAAGTCAGATGGCATCTTCATCTGTCAATCCAAGTATGTGCAGGAAATTCTAACCAAGTTTGGTTTCTCAGAGTCAAAACCTGCCAGCACACCTATGGAAACACACAAGCAGATAACAGCAGATCTTGAGGGGGAGGATATGGATGTGCATCATTATAGATCCATGATTGGCTCTCTCATGTATCTCACAGCATGAAGGCCAGATATAATGTTTCCAGTCTGTGTATGTGCAAGATTCCAAGTTAGGCCAAAGCAATCTCACTTTCAAGCTGTTAAGAGGATATTCAGATATCTCAAAGGGCAACCCAGATTGGGACTTTGGTATGCTCATGACTCACCCTTTGACCTAATAGCATACTCAGACAGTGATCTAGGTGGGGCAAACTTGGACAGAAAATCTACTTCTGGAGGATGTCAGTTTTTGGGTGCAAGACTAGTGTCATGGCAGTGCAAGAAACAAACCACAGTGTCCACATCTACAACAGAGGCAGAGTACATAGCAGCTGCAAGTTGCTGTTCTCAAGTCTTATGGATTCAGAATCAAATGCTGGACTATGGGGTAACCTTTCTACACACTCCAATTTTTATTGACAACAGCAGTGCTATTAGCATTGTGAATAATCTAGTCAAGCACTCAAAGACAAAGCACATTGAGATCAGGTATCACTTCATAAGAGACTGTAATGAAAAGAAACTTATTCAAGTTGTAAAAGTTCATACTGACAACCAGTTTGCTGATCTATTCACCAAAGCCTTTGATGTGGGTAGATTCATTTTCTTGGTAACAAGTGTGGGAATGATCAACTCTGAATAATCCCCTTCTCAAAAAGTGGTTCTATACCTGTATATTATTTATTCTTGGTGTTACTAATCTTCTTTTTCAGGATATGCATAGCAGTACTCAGTGTTTAGCAAGTTTAAAGGAGTAAGTTAGTTCATACTGCTAGTAGTTAATACTACTAGATAGTTAATACTGCTCTCAGTTAATATTGCTAGTCAGTTAATACTGCTAGTTAGTTAATACTGCTAGTAGTTAATACTGCTAGTTCGTTAATACTGCTAGTGGTTAATACTACTTTCAGTTAATACTGCTAGTGGTTAATACTGCTTTCAGTTAATACTGCTTTCAGTTAATACTGCTTTCAGTTAATACTGCTAGTAGTTAATACTACTAGTAGTTAATACTGCTAGTAGTTAATACTGCTTTCAGTTAATACTGCTAGTAGTTAATACTGCTAGTCGTTAATACTGCTTTCAGTTAATACTGCTAGTAGTTAATACTGCTCTAGGTTAATACTGCTTATGTTCCGAATACTATAAATACTCTTTGCCCGCCTAAAAGCTTATAACGACTCTCTGCATACTATTCACTTGCGCTCTAAACCCTTTCTCTCTCAAGTTCGAAGCCTTCAGGAACGTTGTTCACTAAGATCAATGGCATCCATGGCATTCATCGACGAGTACAATGAGAACGCGATGCTACAAAAGCTAAAGCAAGCTGCAGGATTTCATCAGATTGTGGATTTCCTCAAGTCAAGCCATATTGCTCATGCTCTTACAGTATCTCCTACAATCTATATCGAGCATCAAAGGCAGTTCTGGGCTAATGCCACCATTGTTGTTGAGAATGGTGTGCAAATGATCAAGACAAGGATCTGTGAACAATCACTAACAGTTACTGAAGAGGTTATTCGCATCAGTCTACGTCTAGACGATGCCTCTGGTATAACTTCTATCCCAAACGATGAACTGTTCTCCAATCTTACAAGAATGGGGTATGGAGGCCCATTGGGTGTATTCAAATTCTCAAAAGCCAAATTTTCACCCCAATGGCGTTTCTTTGTCCATACTCTTATGCACTGTATCTCCAAAAAGACTACTGGATGGAGTGAGTTCAGCAGCACCATTGCTTATGCTTTGGTGTGCTTGGCCACTGCCAGAAAGTATAACTTTTCTAAAATGATTTTCAGTGATCTTGTCTCAAACATGGGCAACAAAAAGAGCTTCTTTATGTACCCCAGGTTTGTCCAAGAAGTCATTACTCATGAATTGACGGATATACCTCAACCTATTGGGGTATATGTACCTAAACCCCCCAAAGGCAAGGTTTTCTCAAATATGAGAAGATCTGCTGGGGACTCGGAAGGAGTTGACACCCCATTGTTCTCTACAATGATGGTGGTGTCCCAAACCAATGAAGGTATGGTAGTAGGGTCAAGGCCCCCATTAGACCAACCCACTGCTAGCCAATCCCAACCTTCCCTCTCTAAATCAATTCCTCAGTCCCTTCTTGAAAAACCAACCTCTCCTATCACCCAAACTTACAAGAGGAAACAGGTAAAGAAGGCTCCTTCCCTTCTTGTACCATCACCCACTAAGCCTTTAAGCCCTCTATTGGAGCATTCTCCAGTAGAGAATATCCAAAGGGAATCCACAAGAGTGTCTCCCAACCCAAAGGAGGTGCTCTCTGAGGAGGAGGTAGAGCATATGGGTACTGAGGCTGCCACTACTTCTGCTAACACATAGGAGGATAGTGGTAACATACATAAGACCTCCCCCATGGCAACTTTGAATGAGCAATCATTCAAAGGTCCCTGGTGCCAAGAAACCAAGGGGGTGGATAGTGCTTCTGCTAGGCAGAAGACTTTCACTACAAAAAGATCCAATGATCCTTCAAAAGAGGGTAACACTTCTGGAGAGGGTGAGGACAGATATACTTACTATGAATTGATGGAAACAATGGGGAACATCAATCAAGATGTTCTCAAACAAGGCAAAGAAATTGAAGAAATGAAGCTGGTCATTCTGTCACAACAAGTACAGATTGCTAAGCTGAAGAAGATGGTGATTAGTCTGGTACAGAGGAAGAAGAGAAAGCAATTCCAACTAAGGAGAAGGAAATCTGAGAATGATGCTCCCAAAAAGGGGGAGATCAACATGGAAGAAGCCACAAGAGAGGGGGAGCTTGATGGAGAGAAATTTGATGTTGAGGGGGAGCAGAAAGCAGAAACAGAAAGAGATTCAGTGCCAATAGAAACACAAGAAGCAGCAGAAACGGTTACTACTGCTGACATAAATAAAGCAGCAGAAACAGTGAAAGAAGTATTAACAGATCTTGAGATTGCAGAAACCTTACTTAAAGCCAAGAATGATACTTCCAAGGTTACTTCAAAGACCAAAGGAGTAATCATCAAAGATCAAGGTGAAGTGATCAAGAAAGATAATAGCAAGAAGGAAATGAACAAAGACAAAGGAAAAGCAAAAATGGTGGAATCTGATCAACCAATCAAAAAGCAAAGGTTGGTTGAATCAGATGAAGCCTTAGCTAGAAAGATGCAAGATGACATTGAAGAGGAAGAAAGAGTTCAGATGGAAAAGGACAGGGAGATGGCAAAAGCTCTAGCTGCTGAACTGAATGAAGCTTATCAACTGAGTCTGGCAACTGAAATTGCACAGAAGAAAGCTGCAACTATGAAGAAATCAGTGGTGAAAAGAGTTGTAAAGAAGAGACAACCCTCAAAGACTTTCCTAGGTACCCAAGAGAGAAACAAGATGATTATATTTCTCAAAGGTGCTGTAGGAGTCAAAAAGGAGATGTTCTCAAAGATGTCTTTTGAGAAGATTAAAGATCTATATGATTCAGAGATGAGAAAGCTTCAGGGAAATGAAATTGCAAGGGTGGAGATGGAGAAGAGGATGAAAGAAAGTAATGATCTTCTGATACAAAAGCCCTTTCCAGATGAGCAGGAAACACCATCAAAGAAAGAAGCTACTCTGAAAGAAAGTCTAAGGACTTTAAAGAGAACAAAGATGATGGCTAGGAGAAAGTCAATCAAGAAGCCTAAAATAGCTGAAGGAGAGGCTGAGAAGGTTGCTGAAGAAGAAGGGGCACCTGAGTCATTTAAACAGAAAGAGACATCAAACACAGATGATGTAAATTTGTATATGGTAGTGATGGACAAAGTGCCTGAACCAATTTCAGCAGAACCTGTAGGAGTTAAGCCTCCTGAGGTCATTCTCTGGGATACATTGACAGTAGATGGAAAGGAATACATAAGGCTAAAAAGGAAGGATGAAAAGTATGAGGTGTTCAATACTTGGGCAAAGATTGTAAGAACATGCTCTAGGTCAGATCTTGAAGAGATGTTTGAGATAGGAATGAAGTTGTATGCAGATATACTGAAGGCTCCAGAGATTTCAATTACAAAACTGGTAATGGAGTATCTGTGTATGATGTTCAAACCTGAAGAAGTAGAGCATGTGATCAAGAATGTATTCAAGTCAGTCAACAGTTGGACTCTATATGAAATTAGTGGAGTATATACAGTGACTTTGGATTTAAATCACACTGAATACTTCCTAGTGGATAGAGTGTACAATCATAGCAGATTGAAGCTTCATGCCATGCTGAAGAAAAAGTTAAGATGTGTTCCAGATTCAGAAATGGCTAAATACTTGATTCAAAGAACAATTAATCAGAGTTTGGGATTGGATGCAAACACTGGAATTTAGGCCATGATAGAGTTTTGGGAGCATCTTGAAGAAAATTTGAAGAACTTGACTTCTCTTCCTAAAAGTCAAGTTAGGGGGAGATTGTTGGGAACTGAAGAATTCATCAAGTATGGTTAATGTTGCTGGTTCAGTGTTACTACTGCTAGTAGAATTAATACTGCTAGTCAAAGTTAGTGCTGCTTGAACAAAGTTAGTACTGCTTAACTAGTTAGTACTGCTAGTGGTTAGTACTGCTTGAAGAGATTAATGTTGCTGAGCATGGTTAGTACTGCTAGTAGTTAATACTTCTCAGAGTATTAATGCTGCTGAAGATTAATACTGCTTATATGATGAAGATTCGCATGAAAAGGATAACAGCTGGATAATCTGAAGATATACATGGAAGCTTAGAGATATACATGGAAGATATACTGAAGATATTTTTATTTCTTGTAATTATCTTTGTATTCAGTATATGTATAGATTTGATAGAATAGATTAATTGATTTATTCTAAGTTTTAGTTCTAGAGAGAAAATCAACCTCAAGGCATAGATCCTAATTCTAGAGAAGTAGAATTCGTATTGGTGAGTCTGTTCATCAATATTGACGTTGAGTGTGTAATCTTGTAACTTCAAAGCATTCAATACAAGTTTACAGTTTGTTCTTTATATTTACTGTCTTGATTTACTATTTCATTGAATATCAAAGTCTTATTCCGCAAACTTCTTTGATATTGTTTCTGAGAATTATTTCTTGTTGAGAATTCGATCCTGACAGGTACCCTTTGTGTTATCTCGTCCGGACCGACGTTGTCGGATTTCCACAAATCTTTACATTGTTCATCTATAATGTAAATTATAAGGTTTTCAAGGGAAATAACTTGAAAAAAACCCACTATCGTGCAGGATATTTCCGAATCCACGCATTGGCCAAACCGAAAGAATGTACATCGTGTAGTTTATCGATACCCACTTAAATCATGGTTTATTGTAGAAAGTGACCAAGACATGACGTGCTTCTCGTTCTAAGGATCGTTTTGATAGGTCATGGATATAAAACGGATCCTCGTAGCAAAAGCTATAGACGTTTAAGCGCGACACCCATTTTTAGCCGATTCTGCAAAGAGGGTACCCTTTGTGTTTTCTCGTCCGGACCGACCTCGTAGGATTTCTATGAATCTTTACATTATCCATCTACAATATAAATGATAAGGTTTTCAAGGGAAATAACTTTCAAAAAACCCACTCTCGTGCAAGATATTGCTGAAGCCACGCATTGGCCAAACCGAAAGAACGTACATCATGCAGTTTATCGATACCCACTCAAATATTCGTGTATTGCCAGAAAACGACCAAGCCATGACGTGCTTCTTGTTCTCAGGTTTGTTTTGACGGTTCATGGGCTTAAAACGGATCCCCGTAGCAAAAGTTATGAACTTTTAAGCGCGACACCCATTTTTGGCCGATTCGGCAAAGGGGGTACCCCTTTGTGTTATCTCGTCCGGACCGACGTCGTTGGATTTCCATGGATCTTTAAATTGTTCATCTACAATGTAAATGATAAGGTTTTAAAGGGAAATAACTTGCAAAAAACCCAGTCTCGTGAAGGATATTTCCGAAACCACGCAATGGCAAAAACGAAAGAACGTACATCATGCAGTTTATCGATACCCACTCAAATATTGGTGTATTGCCAGAAAACGACCAAGCCATGACATGCTTCTCGTTCTCAGTTTTGTTTTGATGGGTCATGGGCTTAAAACAGATCCCCGTAGCAAAAGTTATGAACGTTTAAGCGCGACACCCATTTTTGGCCGATTCGGCAAAGAGGGTACCCTTTGTGTTATCTCGTCCGGACCAATGTCGTCGGATTTCCACGAATCTTTACATTGTTCATCTACAATGTAAATTATTAGGTTTTCAAGGGAAATAACTTGCAAAAAACCCACTATCGTGCAGGATATTGCCGAAGCCACGCATTGGCCAAACCGAAAAAACGTACATCATGCAGTTTATCGATACCCACTCAAGTCATGGTGTATTACCAGAAAGCGACCAAGCCATAGATTGCTCTCGTTCTAAGGTTAGTTTTGATGGGTCATGGGCATAAAACGGATCCCCGTATCAAAAACTATAGACATTTAAGTGCGACACCCATTTTTGGCCGATTCTACAAAAAGGGTACCCTTTGTGTTTTTTCGTCCGGACCGACCTCGTCGGATATCCATGAATCTTTACATTATCCATCTAAAATATAAATGATATGGTTTTCAAGGGAAATAACTTTCAAAAAACCCACTCTCGTGCAGGATATTGCTGAAGCCACGCATTGGCCAAACCGAAAGAACGTACATCATGCAGTTTATCGATACCCACTGAAATATTGGCGTATTGCCAGAAAACGACCAAGACATGACGTGCTTCTCGTTCTCAAGTTTGTTTTGACGGGTCATGGGCTTAAAACGGATCCCCGTAGCAAAAGTTATGAACGTTTAAGCGTGACACCCATTTTTGGCCGATTAAGCAAAGGGGGTACCCTTTGTGTTATCTCGTCCGGACTGACGTCGTCGGATTTCCACGAATATTTACATTGTTCATCTACAATGTAAATGATAAGGTTTTCAAGGGAAATAACTTGCAAAAAACCCAGTCTCGTGAAGGATATTTCCGAAACCACGCAATGGCCAAACCGAAAGAACGTACATCATGCAGTTTATCGATACCCACTCAAATATTGGTGTATTACCAGAAAAGGACCAATCCATGACGTGCTTCTCGTTCTCAGGTTTGTTTTGACGGGTCATGGGCTTAAAACGGATCCCCGTTGCAAAAGTTATGAACGTTTAAGTGCGACTCCCATTTTTGGCCGATTCGGCAAAGGGGGTACCCTTTGTGTTATCTCGTCCGGACCGACTTCATCGGATTTCCACGAATCTTTACATTGTTCATCTACAATGTAAATTATAAGGTTTTTAAGGGAAATAACTTGCAAAAAACTCACTATCGTGCAGGATATTGCCGAAGCCACGCATTGGCCAAACCGAAAGAATGTACATCTTGTAGTTTATCGATACCCACTTAAATCATGGTTTATTGCAGAAAGTGACCAAGACATGACGTGATTCTCGTTCTAACGATCATTTTGATGGGTCATGGGCTTAAAATAGATCACCGTGGCAAAAGTTATAGACGTTTAAGCGCGACACCCATTTTTGGCCGATTCTGCAAAGGGGGGGTACCCTTTGTGTTTTCTCGTCCGGACCGACCTCGTCGGGTTTCCATGAATCTTTACATTGTTCATCTACAATGTAAATTGTAAGGTTTTCAAGGGAAATAACTTGCAAAAAACCCAGTCTCGTGAAGGATATTGCCGAAACCACGCAATGGCCGAACCGAAAAAACGTACATCATGCAGTTTATTGATACCCACTCAAATATTGGTGTATTGCCAGAAAACGACCAAGACATGACGTGCTTCTCGTTCTAAGGTTTGTTTTGACGGGTCATGGGCTTAAAACGGATCCCCGTAGCAAAAGTTATAGACGTTTAAGTGCGACACCCATTTTTGGCCGATTCAGCAAAGGGGGTTCCCTTTGTGTTATCTCGTCCGGACCGACGTCGTCAGATTTCCACGAATCTTTATGTTAGCTCCACTCTCATTGTATAGAAGTATTGAAAAATTGGCTAAGTATGGAAATCGCAGAAGTCAGCCGCTGAACACCCAAGTACACCACAGAAGGTGCAAAGCTCAGACTTTACTCCATAAAAGATGCACCCGAGGTCAAACCTGATAATGATACTCAGATCACAGAGCCTCTGTGATCACTCACAGAGCCTCTGTGAAGGCTAACCTCTGGAGATCAATGTTGAAACCTCTCTTAGAGTTCAAGACAAGACCGTGTGCAAAACACGTGAGGTCTGCTGTACGAAGATCCTCAAGATCAAAGTAATGGGCGTCCCACGATGTTTACTTTACAGGTGGCATTACGTTTACGGAATGTCAGTTTTTGTCTTGTACTAAGGGGTGCATCCCTCTGCTATATTAAGGGAGCACCACCTTAGAGGACAAAAGACGAGAGCACACACAAAAATAGCAGTCTGTATAATCCTTGAGCATATTTGCACATACCAGTGCGTGCTCTTGGTGTTCTTGAGTAATTAATGAAACAGTTCTTTGAGTAACTTTCATATAATACTTTACTTCCTGTTTATTAATTACTTGTGTGTTTACTACCTTGCATGTTCAATCCTTTCTACACATCTTAAATGCTTCCGCACTCTATTTTATTAATCTGTGTGTAGAAAAAGGTTAAATCAATTTAAAGAACATCATAACTGGGATCAACAATTGGTATCAGAGCAAACTTTGATTTTCAATATCAAAGGATCCTGTTCTATACTTTTTTCCAGTATTCAAGGTAGTAGTTTGAGTCTGTTCTTCACTCGAAACTCCATTTACAGTCACACTCTGTTTTCTGAAGCTATATCAACCTGTTTGGTATAGAAACAGGTACAAGTGTGTCCTTCATTGAAAGACAGATTCAAAGCTAGTTGGTTGGTCATCTGTTCTTACTGATTCATATTCTCATCATTTGTAAAACCATTACTGTTATACTCTTTCTGGTTCGTGCCATACTCGTTTTTTTTCCTCTCTAAACTAAAATGGCAAACTCTGTTAATTACTTCAGTGCTGGATCTCAATCTAAACCTCCCACTCTTCTAAGGGATGAATATCCTCAGTGGAAGATCAGGATGGTGCACTTCCTTGAGGGTGTGGATCCTGGTCTGGTTGAGTTTCTTCACAATCCTCCTTTCATCCCAATGACAACTGTTCCTCGTGTTCCAGCCACTGCCAATACTCCTGAAATCTTTGAATATCAACATCCCAAACCTGTCCTTGAATGGAGTGAAGAACAAAAGGCACAACATGAGCTTGCAAAGAAAGCCAAAAGATTAATCATAATGGCTATCCCAAACGATATCTTTCAATCTCTTGACTCATGTGAAACTTCAAAGGACCTATGGTTAGAGCTAGAAAAACAACTTGAGGGTGGTGCCAAAACCCTCAAGAACAACAGAGCCTTATGCATAAATGAGTATTTTGCATTCATTCAAAGCACTTACAATAGATACAATTCTTTGATAAACAAGTGTAAGAGGTATGGGATCCACAGAACCGCCGAAGAAAACAATGTCAGATTTCTACAGAGCCTGAATGATGAATGGCTTCATCTAACCATGTCCATGCAAGCCACATTGGATCTTGATGTATGGTCCATATCTTATCTCTTTGGAACACTGATCAGCCAAGAGAACAAAATTTCCAAACTGACAACCTCTGTTGGAGGTCCTCTGGCTCTTGTGGGAAGTGCCTCATAAGGCAAAGACAAGGGAAAGAAGGATAAGGCAGCCGAGGAGGCACAGAGGAAGAAGAAGAAGAAGGTACTTGTAGCAGAGAGTGAAAGTGAAGAAGATTCTGAGGAGGAGATTGACATGGCTGCTCTGGCCAAATCACTTGCACTTATGACCCGACAATTCAATCGTGGTCTCAAGAAGCCGGAGTACAGAGGGAGAGAAGGAAGAGATGACAGAAGCAGATGATATGGTGAAGCAAGAAGACATGAAAGAGAAAAGTCTGGGGAGACAAGGCAAGAAGAAAGGAATGGACAGAGG
Source organism: Arctium minus (assembly GCA_954870635.1). Classification (NCBI taxonomy): domain Eukaryota; kingdom Viridiplantae; phylum Streptophyta; class Magnoliopsida; order Asterales; family Asteraceae; genus Arctium; species Arctium minus. The sequence goes on along the minus strand of OX941095.1, from coordinate 72,207,280 downwards.
CCAGACGGTAGAGCTGGTGAAAAATTCCCAAAGCAAACTGAAGGGTGCTTCAAATGCGGAAAACTAGGCCACTTCGCCGCAGAGTGCAGGTCCTCTGCCAACAAAGGGAAACCCACAAGGGACTTTGCTTTCTATAAAAAGAAAGCAGAGTACTACACTCAAAGATCCCTAATGGCAGAACAAGAGAACCTTGTAACCGATGAATCCTCTGATGAAGAAGACAACGAACTATTCTGTGGAAAGGTAGAAGTCCACTCTTCTGACAATGAGAGTGAGGTATCCACTTCTAATTCTTGTAAATCGGACTTTGAAAACAAGCTTCTTGAAATACAAAATGATCTTCTAGCTTATAAAAATACATGCTCGGATCTTGAAAAAAGACTTGCCTTCTTAGAAAGAGAAACTAGGCTTCTCACAGAGGAGAAGGACAAGCTTTAACTTGAAAACAAATCTCTTATCTCTGAGCATATTTCAATAAAAGGGGGTTTCAAGGAGAAAATCACAAATCTTGACAAAGCTTTAAAAGATAAGGTCAAAGAGCTAAAGAAATGTGAGAGTGATCGTCTAAATGCCATTTCTTTGAAAAACTTTTTTCAAAAAGAAAGAGAAGTCCTTCATCAAGATCTATTCGACAGAGATCTCCAAATTAAGATGTATCAGGATGCTCAAAAAGTTCATGAAAAGGTAAACACCCAGATCGGCAGAAGAGGATTAGGGTTCGAGGACATTGACCCTTACACAGGAAATAAAAGAAACAAATCTTTATCAAACATCTTCTGCCCTGGACAATTTTTAAAACCAAGTCTTCCAAACCTTTTATCCACATTTAAGAGGCGCAAAACTTCTGAAGGACCACATCTGAGGAAACCTCTGCAGATGGCAAATGTATGGTATGAAAACAATGATTTACCATCTACACCTTCATCAAAAGGAAAATCTATACCAAAGAAATATCTATCTCAAAAACAGATAGGGGTCTTCAGATTTGGTCACCCAGAAATGCAAACTCAAATGGCTTTTGTGTGCATGATGATTCCTGAAAAGGAACTATCCTCTGAAGCACCAGAGTTTGTACCTACCTCTGTGCTCTGTGGAAGAAAAACCATTTAAAAGGTTTTTAGAAAACGACTTGAAAAGAACTTATGAAAATCATTTTCTCAACCATCCTGATTTAACCTATGAAATAAGAGAAATCTTTGAGCAAGATCTACAAAACTGTCTTAACGTTCCTATGGTCATTCCGTGTATTTCAAAAATTCTAAATACTTCAGAGGACACCAATGGACAAAGCAAGGCACTTATAGGACAGGATCTCATTCACAGAGACTTTCTCGATTCAGACTCTGAGTCGGAATCAGAGTCTTCTGTCGACAATGGGACAAGTTCTGTGGAACCTGAGATACTCCCCTTGGTCCAGAGAAGAGTAAACTTACCTCTGGCATTCTTAATAGAACAGTTCTTCTCAAAAGGAAACCACAGGTGTACCTATCTGTCCTGATTTCCTGGACATGTGCTTGCAAGCAAAGACTTCTCTAAAGCTTGAAAAATTAAAAAGGAACAAGATTTCTCATGTTTCAAAAGCTCCAAGACCAGTAAAATTGATAAACTTGATGCTTCTGTTGCAGTGAAAGCAAGTAAAGAAGATCAAGGGAGAGTACAACCAAAGAGCCACTCAAGAGGAGTTTTTGAAAAAACTCAACCTAGATTAGACAAAGATTTCTGTAAAAGGAAACCCAAATCTAAAATGGGTTGTAGTAAAAATTGCTCTGTATCCTCCTTTGAAAAATTTAATGAGATTTTTAAGAAGTTTGCCTCAAATATTCCTTATTGTAAATGCTTTGATCTTATGCATACATTGAATCAACATTTCTCGAGGCCCTCCTGTCTTATATCTCACCCCAAACCCAAGAATGCAAAATTCAAGGGTGAGAAAAGACAATCTGGTACCTCTGCAAATGAGGATAAATCCAAAACCAAAGGTGTTAAGGCATCTTCACAGCCTCCTAACAAAAATGGACCCATTTGGAAATGGGTACCTAAATCTCTCTAATCTGTCCACAGGAGAAACAGCATGTGCCTATCTGGTACCTAGACTCCGGGTGCTCAAGACACATGACTGGCGACAGAGGGCTTCTTTCCTCCTACAAAGAAAAACATGGAGGAGGATCTGTGACCTTTGGAGATAACAAAAAGGGACAAATAAAAGGCTATGGAGTCATTGCCAAAGGAGACATCGATGTCAACAGAGTTGCCTATGTGGATGGCCTCAAGCACAACCTTCTGAGTGTAAGTAAACTCTGTGACAATGGACTCGATGTGATGTTCAAAAGACAGTACTGCTCTCTGTTAAAAGAAGATACAACCACAGAGCTTCTGCGAGCCAAAAGACGAGGTGACTTATACCTCATGGACTGTAGATACCAGTGCAGTGCAATCACAAGTAATATGAACAATGATGAACAGATTATAGGCCACAGCAACTAGTCATATGATTGATATAACTTCAAAGGGTTAAGGTTTACAGAGAGAATTTCTGATAAGGTTATGTAAACCTAACGACTAGTAAACTGAATAATGAATTTCTCTTTTTTTTTTTAACAAATGAAATAGAATTAACTTTAAATACGTGGGCTCGCAGGCCTAATGGGCTTATGAGCTTTAAGGCCCAACAAGCTTACAAATTTAATAACTATCAATTAATTACAAATCAAACCCTTATAAATACTTTATTCCACTTTCAACACATAGGACTTTCAGTCCTAACAATCTCCCCCTAAAGTTGAATAAAGCATTTCTCTTCTTGAAAAAAAAAACTTCAGACCTTGATCTTCTTTCCCTCTTGATTCTTTGACGAACTTTGGTGTTGCATGTCTTCATGTCTTTCCACGCTCCCCCTTGAATAAAGCTCTTGGTCTTCATAGTATCAACTTTGTAACCAGATTCAATGTACAGTAACATCGACTGAACGCACTATCAAGCAACTTTCAACTGTAAAAACTCAATCACATCGAATCAGCACACAAGAAAGATAATGTGAGAGTTACTTGATATTCCACGACGCTTCTTTAGTTTAAAACACAGAATCTGTCTTTGAACCGCGAGTTGAATAGACTTTCAGCTTAAGAACTTGTTTCAATCAGCTCGTAGGAGGAATGATAAACAAATTTGTAGCAGACACCACATGATACGGGAAAGAATCAATACAAACTTTGAAAACTTCACTGTCTTCAGACAAACAAATTTAGCATTAAACTCATATCTTCATCTCTTTGATCTTTAGACCATCTTCAGAAAAACAAACTTTCTTTCTTCAAAAAACTTTGAAATTGAACTTTGAAAAATTCTCCCCCTTTTTGATGATTGTGAGCATCATGATCATCAAAACTTCTTCAATTTCAACGCATTCTTTGATCTCCCCTTTATGATAATATGATATTCTTCCACCTGTGATCTGAGTATCCGTCAATTCATGAAATGTATATATCTGAATCTTTTCAAATTCAGATATATTAGGAATGGTAAACCTGAATCAACAAATGATACAGTTAGTATGCCTGTAAGTAGCACGGAGCCACTTTGTACAACGGATGTACTTTGGAAAGGAGCTTTTGTGATGTTCAATCCCCCAGGGCTTCCATTCAATCATCGAAAAACCACAAAGGAATTTTCTATGAATGTTATGACAAGAAAACTCATTCCTTGTGTGCTCGTGCAAATGTAGAAATGATTGAAGCTACTTAGCTTGATCAGGCTCAAATTGTGTAAACTGTTGAGACAACAACAAATATGACACGGACTCAATGTGCATGAAAAAGGTGCGAAGGTGGGGCAACTTTCCTTCTTTTTCAATATCTAAATTTTCCAAATGAAGACTAGATAGCAGATATGCTGCGTCCCCAAAGAAAATTAAACATTTCTTTGTTAAGAAAGAAACGAGTGGTTGGTGGGGTTAATGCAAGAGTTGGCATGGGCTCACTGCCTATTTCAATGATGGTCACCAAAGAATGTGAACCAATCAGAATATGTGGTTGCCCGGCTCAGAGAGTGGTTGATGCAGAGTTTTGATATTCTTTTAACTCTGTTCTCACACCCTCTTTCTTTTTGTCATTATGCTCACTTCTAACCAAACTCTCTTTTTCATTTTTCCGCTCCACACAATGAGAAAAACTCAATCAGATGAGTTATCTCCCCCACTCTTTGATTTATGACCCCTCACTCCTCAAATCACTCTAGGATAACTTCCGGGGTAGGAAACACTGGTTAACGTGAATCCATGGAAGTTCTGTTTAAGTTCTCACACAAAACCCATGTAAGTCCTAAAAAGAATAGTAGCTCAACAGTTTAACTTGAACAATTAAGCTCAAATAAGATAAGACTGTCAAAAAGTATGCTCATGAGATTTGAGCAATTGATCTTTGAAAAAACTGACAATGTACCAATCAGATCAACTAAACTGGTTAGGGTATCAAAGAAGTGGATATTTTGTTTATATGAACAAATATAAACAATTTTGCAATGAAAGCACAAGATTAGAAATTATGATTGATGCTCAACAACATTGAATTTCAAACGGGGGTATTACCATCGAAAAAATTGGTTCGTTATGAGACATGGTAATAACAAGTACAAATGAAGTACTGAACCTGTGTGTGTAAATACGTTTCCGTATAAAGACAAGATAATACGCAAGTATTGACCTTTAGAAACACACAGTCAGTTAAACATTAATCTGAAAAACATTTAAAATCACACTTCTAGATTCATGAACCCTTTTGAAAATCAGAAGTGGTTTGAACGTTTCAAAAACTGTTTTTCATGCTGGAAAGTTGTTCGTCTTCCAAACAATCAGAGATCTAGAGTTAGAAGATACTTACTTTTAAGCTCCCCCTCAGATCATGATATAATGATTTAGGTCTTTTAAGCTTCCCTTGGATAGTTGCAAAATAGCCAGGTCTGAACGTTGAAGAACGGGTCCTAATCTGTCATGTGATCAGAAGCCAAAATTCGTTGAAGTCCGGGTTCTAAGCTGATTTACTTAGAAGCCATTGTTCTTCTACTCCCCCTTGACAGTAGGTGCCTGCAACACAGAATCAGTTTTCGGTTTTGGTACCCACTGGTATTTGGGTCCTCGAATGTTAGTTGCAGTTCTTGTAGGGGAAATAGAATAAGAACCATACCAGAAATGATCACTGGTTTTGTGAATGTGATCATGTGTATGACAATAAGAACAATGGTATTTCTTACCTGACAACCTGAGTAATTGATCTCTCGAATAGATATGATCAGGTTTACCTTTATGCACTTTGTTCTTTTTGACATTGGACGCATGTACACATGATTCTTTTTCTTTCAGCTCATCTTCAACTGGTTTCTTCTTCCAGACCAGTTCCTCATCTTTGTATCTCCTTCTTCTTTGATGTGTACCTGAACCATCTATATTGCTATCATAGAAAAGGTTAGTTTTACGAATCCGATCAAAAGATTTAACTGACCTTTGTGGAGAGACAGATTTCTGATTTGTACTTGATACAGACTTTTCAAGCACTTTAATTGTCGAAGCAAAGTTGTCTCTTTCTTTAACAAGCAGGTCAATCTTCTTCGTGAATTCAGATTTCGATCTCTGCTCTTTTAGTGCCTTCTCAGATAGTTCAGATATCTTGGCAGTCAGCTTTTTAATCTCAGTCTCAAAGATGCTTCGTTCTTCTTCAAATCCCTGCTCAGCATCATTTCTTTGGTCGGATATTTCCTTGAAGAATCCAACATTCTTCTGTTCAATGGTCTTCTTTTCGTTTGCAAACTTTTCTCTTTCAAGAATGATTACTTTCTTGAAAGCAGAAACTTGCTGAGAGAGTTTTATGCATTTCAGCTCCACTTCCTTCTTCTCATCAGCACATTTTCTCGAGAATTCTGAGAACTTCTTTGCGAAAGATTTCTCTTTAGTCTCAAAATCAGATTTGTGTTTAGCAAGCAGTTGCTCCAAATCAGATAAACGCTTTTGAAGTTCTGCATTTGCATCTTTCATAACAGAGATCTTTTCCTCATAACTTTCAGTAGAGACTGGTTGCTGAGGTTTAGCTTCCAAAATAGAAATCTTTCCTTTTAGCTCAGAGTTCTCAGCTTCCAATTCTTTCCCTTTTAAAATCAGATTTGGCCCTAACACCAACCATTCAGTACAATCCCACAACTCTTTTCCTGTCATTTTGTTATAAAATATTTGACCAGAAATTTCATTAAAAGTGTCACGAAAAATTTCACAAGAAATACTACTTGTCATATAATTTCTAGCATAATTATTGCCACTCTCTCTTTGCTCCTTTTCCACAGGAGAAGATTCTGCCGGAATTTGGGATTGCTTTTCTCCTTCAGTCAAAGATAATATGATGTAGGGACCCACCTCATGTTCGTCAACAAAATCCAGAAAATCAATTTTCCACCTTTCATATTCTCCTTTGGACCGCAGCCTTGGTGGGTACACCATTTTGATCGTTTCGAATAGAATGTATTTGCTCCGGCTTTGAAGAGAGATGAAACTTGAAAGTGCAGGGACCAAAAGTGACAAAATGTGAAACTTGAAAGTTTAGGGTCACAAACGACATGCTGAATCCTTGAAGTACGGGGGCTAAAATAAATACACTGCAAAAAGATCGTGAGACAAAAAAATTTGACCTTTTATCCTTTTTTTTTTTTTTTTTTTTTTGAAACACCCGGTCAAGCAGGGGTCCGGTCGAAGCAAAGGACCGGAATATGCAAGATACCGGTCGAAGGAAAGACCAGAGTAAGCAAGTACCCGGTCGAAGGGTAAGACCGGAGAATGCTAAGGTTCGGTCAAAGGGAATGACCGGAGATTACAACTACCCGGTCGAAGGAAAGACCGGGGAAAACAAGTATCCGGTCAAAGGTGCAAGACCGGGGAATACACGTATCCGGTCGAAGGTACAAGACCGGGGAATACACGTATCCGGTCGAAGGTGTAAGACCGGGGAATACACGTATCCGGTCGAAGGTACAAGACCGGGGATACAAGTATCCGGTCGAAGGGAGGACCGGTGTTTACAAACACTCGGTCGAAGGCTCAGGTCTAAAGACTAAAAAAAAATACGATAAACACAAAAAAAAACAGATAAGATCGATGAATCACAAACGACCGAAGAACACGAAGAATCGACCGAAGAACCCGAAGAATTTCTGGGATTCGATCGAAACCAAACCCAGATCCTTCGATCCTTCGATCGAAAGAAACACAGAAAAATCAAACAAGAATCGATTCAACCGATCAACAATCAACAATAACCATTAGACCGAATACACCTAGACCGATAAGCATCAATAATAATCGACCGAACAAAAAAATTCCAGAAAATTAATCGACCGAAAAAAAACTTTACTGTTTTTCCACAAAAAAATCGATCGAATAAAACCAGAAGCAAACAGATATCGATCAAACAGATAACCCAGATTGTAACCACTAACAATCAATTAATGCAAGTAAAGCAATTAACACAAGTAATTGATCTTAGGGTTTCAGACAAACCTTTTTACTGGATCAAACCTTTTTGCCTATCCACTCTGATACCAATTGTAGATCCCAGTGCAGTGCAATCACAAGTAATATGAACAATGATGAACAGATTATAGGCCACAGCAACTAGTCATATGATTGATATAACTTCAAAGGGTTAAGGTTTATAGAGAGAATTTCTGATAAGGTTATGTAAACCTAACGACTAGTAAACTGAATAATGAATTTCTCTTTTTTTTTTTTAACAAATGAAATAGAATTAACTTTAAATACGTGGGCTCGCAGGCCTAATGGGCTTATGAGCTTTAAGGCCCAACAAGCTTACAAATTTAATAACTATCAATTAATTACAAATCAAACCCTTATAAATACTTTATTCCACTTTCAACACATAGGACTTTCAGTCCTAACATGGACTTTAAATCAACTAACAAACAAGAAAAGCTCTGCTTAGTCTCAAGTAAGAATGAAGAAGTTTGGTTCTGGCACAACAGGTTTTGTCATCTAAACTTTCACACACTTGACAAACTTTTGAAACTAGATCTTGTAAGTGGTCTACCAAGTATTAGATTCGACAAGGATCATCTATGCTTAGCTTGTGAGATGGGCAAACTCAAAAGGGCTGCCCACAAAACTAAGTCTGACATATCTTGCACCGGACCTCTGCAGATGCTTCATGTTGACCTCTGTGGTCCTATATCTGTGCAGAGTCTTGGTGGCAAGAAGTACATCCTTGTACTCATAGATGAATTCTCTAGATATACTTGGGTTGAATTCGTTCGAAAGAAATCAGATGTTCCTGAAGTACTAATCAATCTTATCAAGAGAATACAAGTTCTTTATGACTGCAGGGTACAGAGAATCCGAAGTGACAATGGGACAGAATTTAAGAACTCAACCATTGAAGCCTATCTTTCGACAGAAGGCATATCACAGAATTTCTCTGCTGCAAGGACTCCACAACAAAATGGTGTTGTTGAACGAAAGAACAGAACACTAGTGGAAGTCGCAAGAACTATGCTCACTGCTTCAGGGCTCTCTATTTCTTTCTGGGCAGAAGCCATTTCAATCGCATGCTTCACCCAAAATCGATCCTTGATCGTGAAGATACATGCAAAGACATCATATCACTTACTACACCAGAGGAAGCCAAACATTAAGTACTTCCATGTCTTTGGCTGCAGATGCTTTGTACTGAACGACAGAGACCAGATAGGGAAATTTAGTCCCAAAGCCGATGAAGCCAAATTTGTTGGCTATTCATCAAACTCCAAGGAATACAGAATCTATGTACTCAAATCCAATCATATACTCAAAAGTATTAATGTTTCATTTGATGATTCTTTTCAGGTGACTTCTGAGCAAATCAACTCAGGACTCAAACTTCAGGATGAAGATTCTGGTGGATCATCACGAATAAATGATCTTCATCATCTATTTGAAGAGATGTTCAATGATGATGAACCCTCTGAAGGTGACCGCAGAGCCTCTGAAGTCGAACCCTCTGAGAACCAAACAGGTACTTCCCTAACTGGTCCCAGTAATGCTTCACCCTCTTCCAGTAATGCTGCAGGTGCAACCATCGAGGGGGAGCACTCAGAGGACAATACGAATCAAGGCCCCAAGCTCAATCAAGATCATGATCATCTTCAAAATCTCTCTGAAGGGTTAACACCAGATCAAGGCTCCACAAAGCTCTCTACCTCAACTCATAATGAACAAACAAGCCCTGTGGCAAGTACAAATGATCAATTTATCTCAACAGAAAATGATCCACATCAGGACGAACGTGCTCCTAAATTAACCACAGAAGTTCCCAATGATCACCTGCCCCGCATGACAAAGTGGACCAAGAGTCATCCACAGAGCCAAATCATTGGTGACGCTTCTGACAAGGTCCAAACTCAATCGAGCACTGCAAATTTTTGTTACTATACAAATTTTGTGAGTATCATCGAACCCAAAAAGATATCTGAAGCTCTTGAAGTTCCAAACTGGGTAGAAGCTATGCAAGATGAGCTTCTGCAGTTTGAGAGAAACGAAGTATAGACCTTAGTGTCTCTGCCGAAAGGCAAAACCACAATAGGGACCAAATGGGTCTTCAGGAACAAAAAGGATGAAGATGGTGTGGTGATCAGAAACAAAGCAAGACTGGTGGCCAAGGGATACTGTCAAGAAAAAGGCATTGACTATGAAGAAGGCATTGACTATGAAGAAACATTTGCCCCTGTGGCACGAATCGAAGAAATAAGAATCTTTCTTGCCTTCGCAGCCCACAAAGGTTTCAAAGTATATCAAATGGATGTCAAGTCAGCCTTTCTGAATGGACAGATTCAAGAAGAAGTGTATGTCCAACAACCACCAGGGTTTGAGAACTCTAAGTACCCAAATCATGTCTATTTTCTAGACAAGGCTCTGTATGGACTGAAACAAGCCCCCAGAGCATGGTACGACAGACTTTCAAACTTCCTCCTTGCAAATGGTTTCGAAAGAGGTACTACTGATACGACTTTATTCTATAAGAAGATAAAAGGTGAGATTCTGCTTGTACACATTTATGTTGATGACATTATTTTTGGGTCTACAAATGATTTATATTGCAAAAAGTTCGAGTCATTGATGAAAAGTGAGTTTGAGATGAGCATGATGGGAGAACTTACATTCTTCTTAGGATTTCAAGTCAAACAAACCACAGAGGGTATTTTCATAAACCAATCAAAATATGTCTCTGACATACTTGAAAAATACAAGCTCTCTGACTCTTCACAAATGAAAACTCCTATGGTCACTAGATCCAAGCTCCATGCAGATCCAGAGGGCAAATCTGTGCAGTGTAAACTCTACAGAGGAATGATAGGATCTCTGCTATACTTAACCGCGAGTAGACCTGATATAATGTCTGCCACATGTCTATGTGCAAGATTTCAAGCTAACCCCAAAGAATCTCATCTTCATGTTGTCAAGAGGATCTTCAGATACCTAAAAGGGACCAAAAATCTTGGTCTCTGGTATCTGCAAGCTCGACAGAAAGAGTACCTCTGGGAGTTGCCAATTCCTAGGAGGGAAACTAGTAAGTTGGACTTCCAAGAAACAGAACTGTGTCTCGACCTCTACGACAGAAGCAGAATATGTTGCTGCTGCAAGTTATTGTTCACAAGTTCTGTGGATGAGGACCCAACTCAGAGACTATGGATTTGATATCGAAAAAATCCCCATCCTCTGTGACTCCAAAAGTGCCATTACGATCTCTGCCAATCCCGTGCAGCACTCAAAGACCAAGCATATCGATATCAGGTATCATTTTCTGAAACATCATGTGGAGCATGGAACAATAGAAATGTACTTTGTGCCCATAGACTACCAACTTTCCGACCTTTTCACGAAGGCATTGGATGAGAAAAGATTCACTTTTCTAGTTGGCAAGATTGGTAAGCTCAACATGAGTTGACCACAAAGCCTCTGTACTCCTGCACAGAGCCTCTGTTGTACATATCTATATGCAACTTATTTCCTGTTTGTAAATACTCTCTTCGGCTTTCTTTATCATATATTCTTTTCTGCGAATCTATGTCTTGTGCCAGTCTTATCTTTATATGATCTAAGCATAGTTAAAGGGGGAGCAGACCGAACCATCAAAGACCAATATTGACTATTCAAGGGGGATCAAGACAGTTCTGCGCAACAGACTACAGAGTGAGGTTAGTTCATCTGAACCAAGGGTCAAAACTCTTTCTTGAGCTCTATACCCTCAGAAAGATCCCACTTTGTACCAATTTCTCTGTCAAAACTTTGAAATGATCAAATCTTTGAAAATCTTTCCTAAAAAGGAAATTTTTGGTCTCAGAACCTCTGAGGTCGACCACAGAGCCTCTGCGATCTATCACAAAAGTCTCTGCACCTTTAAACTAAGGATGACTGACCAAATGCACTTTAAAAGAAACTCGATCATTTCATCGCACTTTCCTCCCTCTTAAAAAGCTCTTCTGATAACAACCTTATCTGTGACATCAGAAGCCTCTTATCCACAGAGCTTCTGTCATTCTCATCACTTGAGAAATTCAGGTCGTGTGTTGCGGGTTATTTTTTGAAAGTCACTGTCATGTGACAATAGTAAATGCCATGTACGTGAGAATAGGGTGGCGCACGTCCTAGATCGTGCACCGCCATCATCTGACGTGGCAATATTTGATTGGTTCGTAACTTGTACCGTGGTTTTTTAAAAACGGCTTCTTATCCGTTACCACTCATCACGGATTTGAAAATTTTATTTTTTACCGCTCATTCTTTTTACCCTCCCTCTCTTCATATATAAACCCCTCTCATACCCTAAATTTCTTTTTACCTGCTATCTTCTCTCCTTCAAGAATCCCTTTGCAAAGAATTCTCATTCTCCATTTCTTTCCATGGCATCTCATTCTGCTTCTCCCAAGAACTCCAAGGGATCTTCTGCATCAAATCACTCGATGCATTCTGAAGCTAAAAAGGACGATTCCCATTCTGTTGAACAAGAACATGTCCTAACAAGCAGAATGCTCTCATTCACACACCATGACTATCACTCCAGACAACTGAACCTCAAGCCTAACAATCACTATGTTGTCTTGGAACCCAAGGGATATCCTGAGGACGCTGCTCCTTTAATTCAAATCCTAAAGAACCACATTCTCACAAAAGCCCTAACTCTTAAAAGAACCGATATTCCTGAAACTTACATTCAACAATTCTGGTTGAGTGCTAAGCATGAGAAACTGGACCGTTATGGCTACTGTGTCATGGGATATGCCACCCATCCCTCCACTACTCAAATTCTGGACTTTGGTATAAACCGAAGAAGGGTCGCAGAGGTATTCGAGTTTCCCACCAAGACCCAGCTCAACCTAAAAAGATACTCTGACGAGCCCTCTGACGATGAGATTCTGGAGTTCCTTAGGTTCATAGGGTACGCTGCACCAATCTCCAAAAGGACTGACTTCAGACGCCAGAACCTTCCACCTCTGTGGAACGTTCTCTTCTCTATCCTAAATCGCTGCTTGACTTGCAAGGTAGGCAGTCCTGACCAATCTAGTCATACCATACTTGCAATAATGTATGGTATGTACTACGATTTGCCTCTGGACTATGCAACTCTAATATTCAGGGAAATCAGAAACGCGGTCATAGCCAAGCAAGAGGACCAAGCTCCAGGCACAGAGCCCAAAAACCTTGTCTTCAACAGATTTTTTGCCATTCTGCTAGGAGATGCTCTGATAGGAGAAGGGAAGTTACCTACAGAGGGTAAGATGATCAAGGTTTATGACATGAAGTCGCACAAGCCCACAGTTCTCAAATCTGGGTATCCGGGTGCAAGACCTCTGCCAACCCGAATTTTGGCCTACCTAAACAGTGAAGATGGGGTGAGAACTTACATTCGTGGGCACAGGACTCCTGTACCGAGTCCTGCAACCCCCCACGTGTAGGATTCCAAGTGGGTGAGATAGCGGTTTACCTTAGGACAGAGATAGGTGAGGGAGCTGAAGTTAGAACAGAGGAGGGTGAAGGAGATGAAGTGCAGACAGAAGCTGTAGTTGAGAAACGGGCAAAGAAGCTTAAAAAGAAAAGAACTCCCAAAAAGAGAGTCTCAGAAGAAGAGGCTCCAAAATCCCCAACAGAAGTTGCCAAGCCAAAGAAGAAGGCTAAGAAACTGACCAAGGCAGCAACCTCTGAACCTGTACCCTCTCCAAACGTGAGTGAACCTGCAGAGTCCGAACAACCTCTGCAGAGGAGAAGAAGAAAAGCCCAAGTCATTGAAAGCTCTAAGGAAAGGCCATCCAGCCCTCTCCGAGTCGCATTGTCCATAGCTGAGGAGATACATAAGCTGCACTATGGAACCTTAGGGGAATTCGCAGGTTTTATAGTGCAAGACGTTACGGGGCTTTCAAGCTCAGATGATGAGGGTAACAAAATCTCAGAGGAGTTAGGAGAAAAAGATTCCCTTGGCACACCACCAAAACCAACTCCCAGTGCAACCAACACTTCTACCCCTGCAGTTCTAGTACAGAAGGGTATTGAAAGATGACCGCACAGTCCGAACCCTACCCAAGCCACCCGGACAGAGGATATTCCTTCATCTTTTGTGCCACCATTCGGGGAAACCAAAACCACCTCACCCTCTCAAAAGGGTGATAGTATAGCTCTGCGTGTCCATTCGTCCCAGGACACATCTCTTCCACACACAGAGGTATTCGTTACCACTGTCACACACAAGAGTGACGCCCAAACCACCTCAGAGTTGGTGGTGAAAGAACACGATGATTCTGTGGCTCTAGAACAACCACATGATCCATTCAACATCGATCTTAAGGGAGTCTCTGAACCCTCCCCCAAAGAACATGTTGACAGAACTTCCATAGGTACTTCCTCTGTGGAACATCGAGGATTGGAAGGAAATCCTCCAGAGCTCAACATAAAAACAGGCTCTGAAGGTGTCAAAAACTCGTTGGCTAAATCTGGAACATGTGTTGTTCCAGAGGTTACCTCTGACACTTTTGTCACAAAGGGCGAGTTTAAAGCCTTTACTGACATGGTGCTCACAAAACTTGACGAGTTGCAAAGCTCTATCTCCAGAGAGTCCCAAGCTAACTCTCAAACCCTTGCAGAGGCCCTAAAAGCCAATACTGAAGCTCTGCAAGCCCTCAATACAAAGTGCGCGACCAGAGCTGACCTTCAAGCCTGCGGTCAAACCATCATCGCATACTCCAATCAGATTCAAGTTCTAGGGGATCTTTGCACAGAAGAGTTCCCAAAATATGCTACGCAAGGAGTTCAGACTGGAGTGAAAGAAATAACCAGGCTCAGAGAGGAAATAAAGGACATAACTCACAGTGTTATGGTCCCCTTTCACACACCGGCATCAACCTCTGCACCAGACCCCTCTGCGTTTGCAACGAAAGCTGACTTGGAAGCCATGGGAAATCAGTTTCTGCAAAACCAAAACCTCCTTCGATCCGACTTCAAAGACCAAGGAAAGAAGGTGGTAGCAGACTTGAAGAAAACCGTAGCCACATTTCGGTTCAAGTCTGATGTGGAAATCAACACCCTATCATTGGCTGCAGAGGACGCCCTACAGAAGATCAACAAACATGCTGATGACCACCTCTGCAAGAGGAAGAAGAGAAAGGACCCTGCCTCTTGCCAAGCGGAGGCCGCATAGAAAAGGTCTCATCATGATGATCAGGACCCAGATACCTCTAGCCCTGGCCATCATGAGGGGGAGAAGGCCTTAACACCAAAATCACCTATCATCTTTGCCACTCCTCTTCAAGTCCTACCCTTACAAAGAACATCTTCAGAGGCACACAAACCACAGAATCTCATGCCCTGTGCCTTTGAGGACTCAATACCGACCTCTACAATTGTCCAAGGAACAACCTCTGCAGGGTCTAAAAAGGGGAAGGTTAGTGTGGGCTCTGAACAGATCGCAGAAGGACTCGCAAAGTTTGTAGAACCCTCAAGTCCTGAACTTATGCCCACTGCACCCACACCCGCTGTACAGTTTCACAGCATTAATCCAGTAAACGCTGCAGATACTTCAGAGACCTCTCCACGAAAGAAACAGTCCTCAGAGCAAAACTTAGAGCAAAAACGTCAAGAGGACAGAGTAAAAGAGATAGTTCAATCGATGGACGCCATGAGAGTTCCAATCCCAAGGCCTCCACCTAAAGAACTTAAGTTTCAAGAGAACATTCATACCTATCTTTACAGCGCAGATCCCGAAGCCGTCTTCTTAGCACCAAATCTGCATCCCTTAATCAAAGAAGACATCAGAAGGCGCTTTGAGCGAACTACACTAGAAAGGGATGAAGTATTCTCCATAGAAGATATCAAAACCGTGATGAGTATCTCTCTGCACTCCTTCGCCAACAAATCAATCATGTATGCAAAATACTTAGTTGAGAGAAAAGATTGGAAGCAATACACGTTCACAGATGCAGACTTAAAGAACCTCTGTGCCTACGATCTTCCTCAACTACATGCCTTCACAGAGCAAAGACTTGAAAAGCGTAAAGAGTACATGATAGCGAATGGCAGTATCAAGGAGGTGATGCGCGAACATGTAAAATATCACAGCAAAATGGACTTCGAGGTAGCTCTACAACTCGGAGTCGAAAAGTTGTCGATCACCAAACCACATGATCAATTCCCCGGAATCGAGAACGTTCCTTCCAACTCCTTGATCACAGAGCCTGAGTTCGAATTCATCTACAGAGACGATGATGGGCTTAAAAAAATGTATCGGCCAAATCAAAGTCACTAGTATTCGAACAACACTCTGCAGAAGATAAAGAACACGATTCTGAGGAAGAAAGGCTCTGAGATTGTGCAAGCACGACCTGCAGAGACAATGATAGGGCAGATTGACGCACAACTGAAGTACAGGGAACTCATTCTATCGATGAGAAAAACTCTAGCTGAAAGCTTTACCAACCCGATAAATGATTTTCCCCAATGACTTCTGTAATCTTTTGTTGTTCATTCATGTATTTCGATGCTTAATGTAATTGCCTTTTGGCATCTTTCTTTTATGAATGAATATCACTTTCAGAGGTTGAGTTCCTTTCACCTCTTTTTGTTTCATCTTAGCCAACACCTCACTTTTCAAATTTTATTTTTTCAATACTTAGGGGGAGATTGTTAGCTCCACTCTCATTGTATAGAAGTATTGAAAAATAGGCTAAGTATGGAAATCGCAGAAGTCATCCGCTGAACACCCAAGTAAACCAGTGAAGGTGCAAAGCTCAGACGTTACTCCATAAAAGATGCGCCCGAGGTCAAACTTGATAATGATACTCAGATCACAAAGCCTCTGTGATCACTCACAGATCCTCTGTGAAGACTAACCTCTGGAGATCAATGTTGAAACCTCTCTTAGAGTTCAAGACAAGACCATGTGCAAAACACGTGAGGCCTGCTGTACGAAGATCCTCAAGATCAAAGTAATGGGCGTCCCACGATGTTTACTTTACAGGTGGCATTCCGTTTATGGAATGTCAGTTTTTGTCTTGTACTAAGGGGTGCATCCCTCTGCTATATTAAGGAGCACCACCTTAGAGCACAAAAGACGAGAGCACACACAAAAATAGCAGTCTGTATAATCCTTGAGCATATTTGCACATACCAATGCATGTTCTTGGTGTTCTTGAGTAATTAATGAAACAGTTCTTTGAGTAACTTTCATATAATACTTTACTTCCTGTTCATTAATTACTTGTGTGTTTACTACCTTGTATGTTCAATCCTTTCTACACATCTTAAACGCTTCCGCACTCTATTTTATTAATCTGTGTGTAGAAAAAGGTTAAATCAAGTTAAAGAACATCATAACTGGGATCAACAATTGGTATCAGAGCAAACTTTGATTTTCAATATCAAAGGATCCTGTTCTATACTTGTTTCCAGTATTCAAGGTAGTAGTTTGAGTCTGTTCTTCGTCCCAAACTCCATTTATAGTCACATTCTGTTTTCTGAAGCTATATCAACCTGTTTGGTATAGAAACAGGTACAAGTGTGTCCTTCATTCAAAGACAGATTCAAAGCTAGTTGGTTGGTCATATGTTCTTACTGATTCATATTCTCATCATTTCTAAAACCATAACTGTTCTTGCAAAAAACCCACTATCGTGCATGATATTACCGAAGCCACGCATTAGCCAAACCGAAAGAACGTACATCATGCAGTTTAACGAAACCCACTCAAATATTGGTGTATTGCCAGAAAAAGACCAAGCCATGACGTTTTGTCGTTCTCAGGTTTGTTTTGATGGGTCATGGGCTTAAAACGGTTCCCCGTTGCAAAAGTTATTAACGTTTAAGCGTGACACCCATTTTTGGCCGATTCGGCAAAGGGGGTACCCTTTGTGTTATCTCGTCCGGACCGACTTCATCGGATTTCCTTGAATCTTTACATTGTTCATCTACAATGTAAATGATAAGGTTTTCAAGGGAAATAACTTGCAATAAACCCAGTCTCGTGAACGATATTTCCGAAACCACGCAATGGCCGAACCGAAAGAACGTACATCATGCAGTTTATCGATACCCACTCAAATATTGGTGATTGCCAGAAAATGACCAATCCATGACGTGCTTATAGTTCTCAGGTTTGTTTTGACGGGTCATGGGATTAAAACGGATCCCCGTAGCAAAAGTTATAGACGTTTAAGCGCGACACCCATTTTTGGCTGATTCAGCAAAGGGGGTTCCCTTTGTGTTATCTCGTCCGGACCAACGTCGTTAGATTTCCACGAATCTTTACTTTGTTCATCTAGAATGTAAATGATAAGGTTTTCAAGGGAAATAACTTGAAAAAACCCACTCTCGTGCAGGATATTGCTGAAGTCACGCATTAGCCAAACCGAGAGAACGTACATCATGCAGTTTATCGATACCCACTCAAATCATGGTTTATTGCAGAGAAGCGACCAAGACATGATGTTCTTCTCGTTCTAAGGTGTGTTTTGACGGGACATGGGCTTAAAACGGATCATCGTGGCAAAAGTTATTGATGTTTAAGCGCGACACCCATTTTTAGTCGATTCGGCAAAGGGGGTACCCTTTGTGTTATCTCGTCCGGACCGACGTCGTCGAATTTCCACGAATCATTACATTGTGCATCTACAATATAAATGATAAGGTTTTCAAGGGAAATAACTTGCAAAAAACCCAGTCTCGTGAAGGATATTGCCGAAACCACGCAATGGCCAAACCGAAAGAACGTACATCATGCAGTTTATCGAAACCCACTCAAATATTGGTGTATTGCCAGAAAAAGACCAATACATGACGTTCTGTTGTTCTTAGGTCTGTTTTGACGGGTCATGGGCTTAAAACGGTTCCCCCTTGCAAAAGTTATGAATGTTTAAGCGCGACACCCATTTTTGGCCGATTCGGCAAAGGGGGTACCCTTTGTGTTATCTCGTCCGGACCGACTTCATCGGATTTCCTTGAATCTTTACATTGTTCATCTACAATGTAAATGATAAGGTTTTCAATGGAAATAACTTGCAATAAACCCAGCCTCGTGAAGGATATTTCCGAAACCACGCAATGGCCGAACCGAAAGAACGTACATCTTGCAGTTTATCGATACCCACTCAAATATTGGTGATTGCCAGAAAATGACCAAGCCATGACGTGCTTATAGTTCTCAGGTTTGTTTTGACGGGTCATGGGCTTAAAACGGATCCCCGTAGCAAAATTTATAGACGTTTAAGCGCGACACCCATTTTTGGCCGATTCAGCAAAGGGGGTTCCCTTTGTGTTATCTCGTCCGGACCAACGTCGTCAGATTTCCACGAATCTTTACATTGTTCATCTAGAATGTAAATTATAAGGTTTTCAAGGGAAATAACTTGCGAAAAACCCACTCTCGTGCAGGATATTGCTGAAGTCACGCATTAGCCAAACCGAAAGAACGTACATCATGCAGTTTATCGATACCCACTCAAATATTGGTGTATTGCCAGAAAAGGACCAAGCCATGACGTGCTTCTCGTTCTCAGGTTTGTTTTGATGGGTCATGGGCTTAAAACGGATCCCCGTTGCAAAAGTTATGAACGTTTAAGTGCGACTCCTATTTTTGGCCGATTCGGCAAAGGGGGTACCCTTTGTGTTATCTCGTCCGGACCGACTTCATCGGATTTCCACAAATCTTTACATTGTTCATCTACAATGTAAATTATAAGGTTTTCAAGGGAAATAACTTACAAAAAACCCACTATCGTGCATGATATTGCCGAAGCCACACATTAGCCAAACCTAAAGAACGTACATCATGTAGTTTATCGATACCCACTCAAATCATGATTTATTGCAGAGAAGCGACCAAGACATGATGTTCTTCTCGTTCTAAGGTTCGTTTTGACGGGACATGGGCTTAAAACGGATCATCATGGCAAAAGTTATTGATGTTTAAGCGCGACACCCATTTTTAGCCGATTCGGCAAAGGGGGTACCCTTTGTGTTATCTCGTCCGGACCGACTTCATCGGATTTCCTTGAATCTTTACATTGTTCATCTACAATGTAAATGATAAGGTTTTCAAGGGAAATAACTTGCAATAAACCCAGTCTCGTGAAGGATATTTCCGAAACCACGCAATGGCCGAACCGAAAGAACGTACATCATGCAGTTTATCGATACCCACTCAAATATTGGTGATTGCCAGAAAACGACCAAGCCATGACGTGCTTATAGTTCTCAGGTTTGTTTTGACGGGTCATGGGATTAAAACGGATCCCCGTAGCAAAAGTTATAGACGTTTAAGCGCGACACCCATTTTTGGCCGATTCAGCAAAGGGGGTTCCCTTTGTGTTATCTCGTCCGGACCAACGTCGTTAGATTTCCACGAATCTTTACATTTTTCATCTAGAATGTAAATGATAAGGTTTTCAAGGGAAATAACTTGCAAAAAATCCACTCTCGTGCAGGATATTGCTGAAGTCACGCATTAGCCAAACCGAAAGAACGTACATCATGCAGTTTATCGATACCCACTCAAATCATGGTTTATTGCAGAGAAGCGACCAAGACATGATGTTCTTCTCGTTCTAAGGTTCGTTTTGACGGGACATGGGCTTAAAACGGATCATCATGGCAAAAGTTATTGATGTTTAAGCGCGACACCCATTTTTAGCCGATTCGGCAAAGGGGGTACCCTTTGTGTTATCTCGTCCGGACCGACGTCGTCGAATTTCCACGAATCTTTACATTGTGCATCTACAATATAAATGATAAGGTTTTCAAGGGAAATAACTTGCAAAAAACCCAGTCTCGTGAAGGATATTGCCGAAACCACGCAATGGCCAAACCGAAAGAACGTACATCATCCAGTTTATCGAAACCCACTCAAATATTGGTGTATTGCCAGAAAAAGACCAATACATGACGTTCTGTTGTTCTCAGGTTTGTTTTGACGGGTCATGGGCTTAAAACGGTTCCCCGTTGCAAAAGTTATGAACGTTTAAGTGCGACACCCATTTTTGGCCGATTCGGCAAAGGGGGTACCCTTTGTGTTATCTCGTCCGGACCGACTTCATCGGATTTCCATGAATCTTTACATTGTTCATCTACTATGTAAATGATAAGGTTTTCAAGGGAAATAACTTGCAATAAACCCAGCCTCGTGAAGGATATTTCCGAAACCACGCAATGGCCGAACCGAAAGAACGTACATCATGCAGTTTATCGATACCCACTCAAATATTGGTGATTGCCAGAAAATGACCAAGCCATGACGTGCTTATAGTTCTCAGGTTTGTTTTGACGGGTCATGGGCTTAAAACGGATCCCCGTAGCAAAAGTTATAGACGTTTAAGCGCGACACCCATTTTTGGCCGATTCAGCAAAGGGGGTTCCCTTTGTGTTATCTCGTCCGGACAAACGTCGTCAGATTTCCACGAATCTTTACATTGTTCATCTAGAATGTAAATGATAAGGTTTTCAAGGGAAATAACTTGCAAAAAACCCACTCTCGTGCAGGATATTGCTGAAGTCACGCATTAGCCAAACCGAAAGAACGTACATCATGCAGTTTATCGATACCCACTCAAATATTGGTGTATTGCCAGAAAAGGACCAAGCCATGACGTGCTTGTCGTTCTCAGGTTTGTTTTGATGGGTCATGGGCTTAAAACGGATCCCCGTTGCAAAAGTTATGAACGTTTAAGTGCGACTCCCATTTTTGGCCGATTCGGCAAAGGGGGTACCCTTTGTGTTATCTCGTCCGGACTGACTTCATAGGATTTCCACGAATCTTTACATTGTTCATCTACAATGTAAATTATAAGGTTTTCAAGGGAAATAACTTGCAAAAAACCCACTATCGTGCATGATATTGCCGAAGCCACACATTAGCCAAACCTAAAGAACGTACATCATGTAGTTTATCGATACCCACTCAAATCATGGTTTATTGTAGAGAAGCGACCAAGACATGATGTTCTTCTCTTTCTAAGGTTCGTTTTGACGGGACATGGGCTTAAAACGGATCATCATGGCAAAAGTTATTGATGTTTAAGCGCGACACCCATTTTTAGCCGATTCGGCAAAGGGGGTACCCTTTGTGTTATCTCGTCCGGACCGACGTCGTCGAATTTCCACGAATCATTATATTGTTCATATACAATGTAAATTATAAGGATTTCAAGGGAAATAACTTTCAAAAAACCCACTATCGTGCATGATATTGCCGAAGCCACACATTAGCCAAACCTAAAGAACGTACATCATGTAGTTTATCGATACCCACTCAAATCATGGTTTATTACAGAAAGAGAACAATACATGACGTGCTTCTCGATCTAAGGTTCATTTTGACAGGTCGTGGGCTTAAAATAGATCACCGTGGCAAAAGTTATGGACGTTTAAGTGTGACACCCATTTTTGGCCGATTCTGCAAAGGCGGTACCCTTTGTGTTTTCTCGTCTGGACCGACCTCGTCGGATTTCCATGAATCTTTACATTGTGCATCTACAATATAAATGATAAGGTTTTCAAGGGAAATAACTTGGAAAAAACCCACTCTCGCAGGATATTGCCGAAACCACACAATGGCCAAACCGAAAGAACGTATATCATGCAGTTTAAATATACCCACTCAAATCATGGTGTATTGCCCGAAAGAGACCAAAACATGACGTGCTTCTCATTCTAAGGTTCGTTTTGACAAGTCATGGGCTTAAAACGGATCCCCGTAGCAAAGGTTATGGACGTTTAAGCGCGACACCCATTTTTGGCCGATTCGGAAAAGGGGGTACCCTTTGTGTTTTCTCGTCAAGACCCACCTCGTCGGATTTCCACGAATCTTTACATTGTTCATCTACAATGTAAATGATAAGGTTTTCAATGGAAATAACTTGCAAAAAACCCTCTCTCGTGCAGGATATTGCCGAAACCACGCAATGGCCAAACCGAAAGAACGTACATCATGCAGTTTATCGATACACACTCAAATCTTGGTATATTGACAGAAAACGACCAAACCATGACATGATTCTCGTTCTCAGGTTTGTTTTGACAGGCATGGGCTTAAAACGGATCCCCGTAGCAAAAGTTATGGACGTTTAAGCGCGACACCTATTTTTGGCCGATTCGACAAAGGGGGTTCCCTTTTTGTTATCTCGTCCGACCGACGTCGTTGGATTTCCACGAATATTTACATTGTTCATCAACAATGTAAATGATAAGGTTTTCAAGGGAAATAACTTGCAAAAAACCCACTCTCGTGCACGATATTGTTGAAGCCAGGCATTGGCCAAACCGAAAGAACGTACATCATGTAGTTTAACGATACCCACTCAAATCATGGTTTATTGCAGAAAGTGACCAATACATGACGTGTTTATCGTTCTAAGGTTCGTTTTGACGGGTCATGGGTTTAAAACAGATCATCGTGGCAAAAGTTATGGACGTTTAAGCGCGACACCCATTTTTGGTCGATTCAGCAAAGGGGGTACCCTTTGTGTTTTCTCGTCCGGACCGTCCTCGTCGGATTTCCACGAATCTTTAAATTTTCCATCTACAATATAAATGATAAGGTTTTCAAGGGAAATAACATGCAAAATACCCACTCTCGTGCAGGATATTTCCGAAGCCACGCATTGGCCAAACCGAAAGAACGTACATCATGTAGTTTATCGATACGCACTCAAATCATGGTTTATTACAGAAAGATACCAAGACATGATGTGCTTCTCGATCTAAGGTTCATTTTGACAGGTCATGGGCTTAAAATAAATCACTGTGGCAAAACTTATGGACGTTTAAGTGTGACACCCATTTTTGGCCGATTCTGCAAAGGCGGTACCCTTTGTGTTTTCTCGTCCGGACCGACCTCGTCGGATTTCCACGAATCTTTACATTGTGCATATACAATATAAATGATAAGGTTTTCAAGAGAAATAACTTGCAAAAAACCTTGCAAAAAACCCACTCTCACAGGATATTGCCGAAACCACACAATGGCCAAACCGAAAGAACGTACATCATGCAGTTTAAAGATACCCACTTAAATCATGGTGTATTGCCCGAAAGCGACCAAAACATGACGTGCTTCTCATTCTAAGGTTCGTTTTGACAAGTCATGGGCTTAAAACGGATCCCCATAGCAAAAGTTATGGTCGTTTAAGCGCGACACCCATTTTTTGGCCGATTCGAAAAAGGGGGTACCCTTTTTGTTTTCTCGTCAGGACCCAGCTCGTCGGATTTCCATGAATCTTTACATTGTTCATCTACAATGTAAATGATAAGGTTTTCAATGGAAATAACTTGCAAAAAACCCTCTCTCGTGCAGGATATTCCCGAAACCACGCAATGGCCAAACCGAAAGAACGTACATCATGCAGTTTATCGATACCCACTCAAATCTTGGTATATTGCCAGAAAACGACCAAGCCATGACATGATTCTCTTTCTCAGGTTTGCTTTGACGGGCATGGGCTTAAAATGGATCCACGTAGCAAAAGTTATGAATGTTTAAGCGCAACACCCATTTTTGGCCGATTCAGCAAAGGGTGGTACCCTTTGTGTTATCTCGTCCGGACCGACGTCGTCGGATTTCCACGAATATTTACATTCTTCATCTACAATGTAAATGATAAGGTTTTCAAGGGAAATAACTTGCAAAAAACCCACTTTCGTGCACGATATTGTTGAAGCCAGGCATTGGCCAAATCGAAAGAACGTACATCATGTAGTTTATCGATACCCACTCAAATCATGGTTTATTGCAGAAAGTGACCAAGACATTACGTGCTTCTCGTTCTAAGGTTAGTTTTGATAGGTCATGGGCTTACAACAGATCATCGTGACAAAAGTTATGGATGTTTAAGCGCGACACCCATTTTTGGTCGATTCAGCAAAGGGGGTACCCTTTGTGTTATCTCGTCCGGACCGACGTCGTTGGATTTCCACGAATCTTTACATTGTTCATCTACAATGTAAATAATAAGGTTTTCAAGGGAAATAACTTGCAATAAACCCAGTCTCGTGAAGGATATTTCCGAAAACACGCAATGGCCGAACCGAAAGAACGTACATCTTGCAGTTTATCGATACCCACTCAAATATTGGTGATTGCCAGAAAACGACCAAACCATGACGTGCTTCTAGTTCTCAGGTTTGTTTTGACGGGTCATGGGCTTAAAACGGATCCCCGTAGCCAAAGTTATAGACGTTTAAGCGCGACACCCATTTTTAGGCGATTCGGCAAAGGGGGTTCCCTTTGTGTTATCTCGTCCGGACCAACGTCATCAGATTTCCACGAATCTTTACATTGCTCATCTAGAATGTAAATGATAAGGTTTTCAAGGGAAATAACTTGCAAAAAACCTGTAGATCCCAATGCAGTGCAATTACAAGTAATATGAACAATGATGAACAGATTATAGGCCACAGCAACTAGTCATATGATTGATATAACTTCAAAGGGTTAAGGTTTACAGAGAAAATTTCTGATAAGGTTATGTAAACCTAACGACTAGTAAACTGAAAAATGAATTTCTCCTAACCTATTCAACTGTTCAACCCTAATTATGAACTAAATAAGCCTTTATATACTAGGCTTACAAGGCCTAATGGGCTTATGGGCTTGGGCCCATCTAACTATTAAAGAATTACAATATAAACCCTTATAAATACTTTATTCCACTTTCAACACTCAGGACTTTCAGTCCTAACAATCTCCCCCTAAAGTTGAATAAAGCATTTATCAACTTGATAAGCTTCAGGCCTTGATCTTCTTTCCTTCTTGAATCTTTTGAAGAACTTTTGTTGCTTGACTTCATGTCTTTCCATGCTCCCCCTTGAATAAAGCTATTGGTCTTCATAGTATCAACTTTGTAATCAGATTCAATGTACAGTAGCCTCGACTGAACGCACTATCAAGCAGCTTTTAACTGTAAAAACTCAATCACATCGGATCAACATACAAGAAAGATAATGTGAGAGTTACTTGACATTCCACGGTGCATCTTCATTTTAAAACAAAAAATCTGTCTTTGAACCGCGAGTTGAATAGACTTTCAGCTTAAGAACTTGTTTCAATCAGCTCGTAGGAGGAATGATAAACAAATTTGTAGCAGACACCACATGATACGGAAAAGAAACAATACAAACTTTGAAAACTTCACTGTCTTCAGACAAACAAATTTAGCATTAAACTCATATCTTCATCTCTTTTATCTTTAGACCGTCTTCAGAAAAACAAACTTTCCTTTGAAATTGAACTTTTTGAAAACTTCTCCCCCTTTTTTATGATTGTGAGCATCATGATCATCAAAACTTCTTCAATTTCAACGCATTCTTTGATCTCCCCTTTATGATAATATGATATTATTCGTCCTTTGATCTGAGTATCCGTCAATTCATGAAATGTATATATCCGAATCTTTTCAAATTCAGACATAATGGACAATGTAACCCTGATTCAACAGATGAAACAGTTAGTATGCCTGTAAGTAGCACAGAGCCACTTTGTACAACGGATGTACATTGGAAATGAGTTTTTGTGATGTTCACTCCCCCAGGGCTTCCATTCAATCATCGAAAAACCACAAAGTAATTTTCTATGAATGTTATGACAAGAAAACTCATTTCTTGTGTGCTCGTGCAAGTGTAGAAATGATTGAAGCTACTTAGCTTGACCAGGCTCAAAAATGTGTAAACTGTTGAGACAGCAACATATATTACACGGACTCAATGTGCATGAAAGAGGTGCGAAGGTGGGGCAACTTTCCTTCTTTTTCAATATCTAAATCTTCCGATTGAATACTAGATAGCAGATATGCTGCGTCCCCAAAGAAAATGAAACATTTCTTTGTTAAGAAAGAAACGAGTGGTTGGTGGGGTTATATGCAAGAGTTGGCATGGGCTAGGTGCCTTTTTCAATGATGGTCACCAAAGAATGTGAACCAATCAGAATATGTGGCTGCCCGGCTCAGAAAGTGGTTGGTGCAGAGTTCTGCTATTCTTTTAACTCTGTGCTCACACGCTCTTTCTTTTTATCATTATGCTCACTTCTAACCAAACTCTCATTTACCATTTTACCGCTCCACACAATGAGAAACACTCAACCCGATGAGTTATCTCCCCCACTCTTTGATTTATGACCCCTCACCCCTCAAACACTCAAGGATAACTTCCGGAGTAGGAAACACTGGTTAACGTGAATCCATGGAAGTTCTGTTTAAGTTCTCACACAAAACCCATGTAAGTCCTAAAAAGAATAGTAGCTCAACAGTTTAACTTGAACATTTAAGCTCAGAATGTATGACACCACTGTCAAAATGTATGCTCATAAGATTTGAGCAATTGAACTTTGAAGATTTCTCAAAACAGATATATTGAATGAATGAAATGAAATCAAGAGAATTTTTTTGAGAATCTGACAGTGTATCAATCAGATCACATAAAATGGATAGGGTATCAAAGAATTGGATATTTTGTTTATATGAACGAATATAAACAAATTTTGCAATGAAAGCACAAGATTAGAAATAATAATTTATGCTCAACAATATTGAATATCAAACGGGGGTATTACCATCGAAAAATTGGTTCATTATGAGACATGGTAATAACGAATACAAATGAAGTACTGAACATGTGTGTGTGAATACGTTACAGTATAAGGATAAGATAATACGCAAGTATTGATCTTTAGAAACACACAGTCAGTTACACATTAAAGCTCAAAAAAAATGAAAAACATTTAAATTCACACTTCTAGATTCATAAAACCTTTTGAAAATCAGAAGTGGTTTGAACATTTCAGAAACTGTTTTTCATGCTGGAAAGTTGTTCGTCTTCCAAACAATCAGAGATTTAGAGTTAGAAGATACTTACTTTTAAGCTCCCCCTCAAATCATGATATAATGATTTAGGTCTTTTAAGCTCCCCCTGGATAGTTGCAAAATATCCAGGTCTGAACGTTGAAGAACGGGTCCTGATTTGTCATGTAATCATAAGCCAAATTTCGTTGAAGTCCGGGTTCTAAGTTGATTTACTTAGAAGCCATACTTCTTCTACTCCCCCTTGATAGTAGGTGCCTGCAACAGAGAATCAGTTTTCGGTTTTGGTACCCACTGGTATTTGGGTCCTCGAATGTTAGTTGCAGTTCTTGTGGGGGATATAGAATAAGAACCATACCAGAAATGATCACTGGTTTTGTGAATGTGATCATGTGTATTACAATAAGAACAGTGGTATTTCTTACCTGATAACCTGAGTAATTGATCTCTCGAGTAGATATGATCAGGTTTACTTTTACTCGCTTTGTTCTTCTTGGCATTGACCGCATGTACACATGATTCTTTTTCTTTCAGCTCATCTTCAACTGGTTTCTTCTTCCAGACCAGTTCCTCATCTTTGTATCTCCTTCTTCTAGAGCGTGTACCTGAACCATCTATATTGCTATCATAGAAAAGGTTAGTTTTACGAATTCGATCAAAAGATTTAACTGACCTGTGTGAAGAGACATATTTCTGATTTGAGCTTGATACATTCTTTTCAAGCACTTTAATCGTTGAGGCAAAGTTGTCTCTTTCTTTAACAAGCAGGTCAATCTTCTTCATGAATTCAGACTTCGTTCTCTGCTCTTGTAGTGCCTTCTCAGATAGTTCAGATAATTTGGCAGTTAGCTTTTTTATCTCAGTCTCAAAGATGCTTCTCTCTTTTTCAAATCCCTTCTCAGCATCATTTCTTTGGCCTGATATTTCCTTGAAGAATCCAACATTCTTCTGTTCAATGGCCTTCTTCTCTTTGGCAAACTTCTCTCTTTCTAGAATGATTACTTTCTGAAAATCAGAAACTTGCTGAGAAAGTTTTATGCATTTCAGCTCAACTTCTTTCTTCTCCTCAGCACATTTTCTCGAGAATTCTGAGAACTTCTTTGCGAAAGATTTCTCTTTAGTCTCAAAATCAGATTTGTGTTTAGCAAGCAGTTGCTCCAAATCAGATAAACGCTTTTGAAGAACTACCCGGTCGAAGGTAAGACCAGAGTAAACAAGTATCCGGTCTAAAGAGCAAGACCGAAGTACAAATGTCCGGTCAAATGGGTAAGACCGGGAAAGCTCTTATTCGGTCGAAGGGGCAAGACCAGAGCACAAGTGTCCGGTCAAATGGGTAATTCCGGGGAAAACTCTTATCAGGTCGAAGGTGTAAGACCGGAGTACAAGTATCCGGTCGAATGGGTAAGACCGGATTGAGAAAGTACCCGGTCGAATGCTCAGGTCGAAAGATTACGATAAACACAACAACCAGATAAACACATATAACGATTAAGACCGAAGAACACGAAGAACGACCGAAGAACCCGAAGAATTTCTGGGATTCGACCGAAATCAAAAACCCAGATCCTTCTCCTTCGATCGAAAGAGACAAACAAAACTCAACCAAAAACGATTCAACCGATATCAACAGTAACAAGATAATCGACCGAATATAAAATAAACCTAATTATAAACGACCGAACAAGATTTCCAGAAACTTAATCGACCGAACAAAACTTACTGTTTTTCCAAAAAAAAATCGATAGAATAAAACCAGAAGCAAACATATATCGAACAAACAGATAACACAGAATTTAACCACTAACAATCAATTAATGCATGTAAAGCAATTAACACAAGAAATTGATTTTAGGATTTTAGACAAACCTTTTTACTGGATCAAACCTTTTTGCCTATCTGCTTTGATACCAATTGTAGATCCCAATGCAGTGCAATTACAAGTAATATGAACAATGATGAACAGATTATAGGCCACAACAACTAGTCATATGATTGATATAACTTCAAAGGGTTAAGGTTTACAGAGAAAATTTCTGATAAGGTTATGTAAACCTAACGACTAGTAAACTGAAAAATGAATTTCTCCTAACCTATTCAACTGTTCAACCCTAATTATGAACTAAATAAGCCTTTATATACTAGGCTTACAAGGCCTAATGGGCTTATGGGCTTGGGCCCATCTAACTATTAAAGAATTACAATATAAACCCTTATAAATACTTTATTCCACTTTCAACACTCAGGACTTTCAGTCCTAACAAAACCCACTCCCATGCAGGATATTGCTGAAGTCACACATTAGCCAAACCGAAAGAACGTACATCATGCAGTTTATCGATACCCACTCAAATCATGGTTTATTACAGAAAGAGACCAATACATGACGTGCTTCTCGATCTAAGGTTCATTTTGACAGGTCGTGGGCTTAAAATAGATCACCGTGGCAAAAGTTATGGACGTTTAAGTGTGACACCCGTTTTTGGCCGATTCTGCAAAGGCGGTACCCTTTGTGTTTTCTCGTCCAGACCGACATCGTCGGATTTCCACGAATCTTTACATTGTTCATATACAATATAAATGATAAGGTTTTCAAGGGAAATAACTTGCAAAAAATCCACTATCGTGCATGATATTGCCGAAGCCACGCATTAGCCAAACCTAAAGAACGTACATCATGTTGTTTATCGATACCCACTCAAATCATGGTTTATTACAGAAAGAGACCAATACATGACGTGCTTCTCGATGTAAGGTTCATTTTGACAGGTCGTGGGCTTAAAATAGATCACCGTGGCAAAAGTTATGGACGTTTAAGTGTAACACCCGTTTTTGGCCGATTCTGCAAAGGCGGTACCCTTTGTGTTTTCTCGTCCGGACCGACCTCGTCGGATTTCCACGAATCTTTACATTGTTCATATACAATATAAATGATAAGGTTTTCAAGGGAAATAACTTGCAAAAAACCCACTCTCGCAGGATATTTCCGAAACCACACAATGGCCAAACCGAAAGAACGTACATCATGCAGTTTAAAGATACCCACTCAAATCATGGTGTATTGCCCGAAAGCGACCAAAACATGACGTGCTTCTCATTCTAAGGTTCGTTTTGACAAGTAATAGGCTTAAAACGGATCCCCGTAGCAAAAGTTATGGACGTTTAAGCGCGACACCCATTTTTGGCCGATTCGGAAAAGGGGGTAGCCTTTGTGTTTTCTCGTCAAGACCCACCTCATCGGATTTCCACGAATATTTACATTGTTCATCTACAATGTAAATGATAAGGTTTTCAATGGAAATAACTTGCAAAAAACCCTCTCTCATGCAGGATATTGCCGAAACCACGCAATGGCCAAACCGAAAGAACGTACATCATGCAGTTTATCGATACCCACTCAAATCTTGGTATATTGCCAGAAAACGACCAAGCCATGACATGATTCTCGTTCTCAGGTTTGTTTTGATAGGCATGGGCTTAAAACGGATCCCCGTAGCAAAAGTTATGGACGTTTAAGCGCGACACCTATTTTTGGCCGATTCGGCAAAGGGGGTTCCCTTTTTATTATCTCGTCCGACCGACGTCGTCGGATTTCCACGAATATTTACATTGTTCATCAACAATGTAAATGATAAGGTTTTCAAGCGAAATAACTTGCAAACAACCCACTCTCGTGCACGATATTGTTGAAGCCAGGCATTGGCCAAACCGAAAGAACGTACATCATGCAGTTTATCGATACCCACTCAAATCATGGTTTATTGCAGAGAAGCGACCAAGACATGATGTTCTTCTCGTTCTAAGGTTCGTTTTGACGGGACATTGCTTAAAACGGATCATCATGGCAAAAGTTATTGATGTTTAAGCGCGACACCCATTTTTGGCCGATTCGGCAAAGGGGATACCCTTTGTGTTATCTCGTCCGGACCGACGTTGTCGAATTTCCACGAATCATTATATTGTTCATCTACAATGTAAATTATAATGTTTTCAAGGGAAATAACTAGCAAAAAATCCACTATCGTGCATGATATTGCCGAAGCCACGCATTAGCCAAACCTAAAGAACGTACATCATGTTGTTTATCGATACCCACTCAAATCATGGTTTATTACAGAAAGAGACCAATACATGACGTGCTTCTCGATCTAAGGTTCATTTTGACAGGTCGTGGGCTTAAAATAGATCTCCGTGGCAAAAGTTATGGACGTTTAAGTGTGACACCCGTTTTTGGCCGATTCTGCAAAGGCGGTACCCTTTGTGTTTTCTCGTCCGGACCGACCTCGTCGGATTTCCACGAATCTTTACATTATTCATATACAATATAAATGATAAGGTTTTCAAGGGAAATAACTTGCAAAAAACCCACTCTCGCAGGATATTGCCAAAACCACACAATGGCCAAACCGAAAGAACGTACATCATGCAGTTTAAAGATACCCACTCAAATCATGGTGTAATGCCCGAAAGCGACCAAAACATGACGTGCTTCTCATTCTAAGGTTCGTTTTGACAAGTCATAGGCTTAAAACGGATCCCCGTAGCAAAAGTTATGGACGTTTAAGCGCGACACCCATTTTTGGCTTATTCGGAAAAGGGGGTAGCCTTTGTGTTTTCTCGTCAAGACCCACCCCATCGGATTTCCACGAATCTTTACATTGTTCATCTACAATGTAAATGATAAGGTTTTCAATGGAAATAACTTGCAAAAAACCCTCTCTCATGCAGGATATTGCCGAAACCACGCAATGGCCAAACCGAAAGAACGTACATCATGCAGTTTATCGATACCCACTCAAATCTTGGTATATTGCCAGAAAACGACCAAGCCATGACATGATTCTCGTTATCAGGTTTGTTTTGACAGGCATGGGCTTAAAACGGATCCCCGTAGCAAAAGTGATGGACGTTTAAGCGCGACACCTATTTTTGGCCGATTCGGCAAAGGGGGTTCCCTTTTTATTATCTCGTCCGACCGACGTCGTCGGATTTCCTCGAATATTTACATTGTTCATCAACAATGTAAATGATAAGGTTTTCAAGCGAAATAACTTTCAAAAAACCCACTCTCGTGCACGATATTGTTGAAGCCAGGCATTGGCCAAACCGAAAGAACGTACATCATGCAGTTTATCGATACCCACTCAAATCATGGTTTATTGCAGAGAAGCGACCAAGACATGATGTTCTTCTCGTTCTAAGGTTCGTTTTGACGGGACATTGCTTAAAACGGATCATCATGGCAAAAGTTATTGATGTTTAAGCGCGACACCCATTTTTGGCCGATTCGGCAAAGGGGGTACCCTTTGTGTTATCTCGTCCGGACCGACGTCGTTGAATTTCCACGAATCATTATATTGTTCATCTACAATGTAAATTATAAGGTTTTCAAGGGAAATAACTTGCAAAAAATCCACTATCGTGCATGATATTGCCGAAGCCACGCATTAGCCAAACTTAAAGAACGTACATCATGTTGTTTATCGATACCCACTCAAATCATGGTTTATTACAGAAGGAGACCAATACATGACGTGCTTCTCGATATAAGGTTCATTTTGACAGGTCGTGGGCTTAAAATATATCACCGTGGCAAAAGTTATGGACGTTTAAGTGTGACACCCGTTTTTGGCCGATTCTGCAAAGGCGGTACCCTTTGTGTTTTCTCGTCCGGACCGACCTCGTCGGATTTCCACGAATCTTTACATTGTTCATATACAATATAAATGATAAGGTTTTCAAGGGAAATAACTTCCAAAAAACCCACTCTGGCAGGATATTGCCGAAACCACACAATGGCCAAACCGAAAGAACGTACATCATGCAGTTTAAAGATACCCACTCAAATCATTGTGTATTGCCCGAAAGCGACCAAAACATGACGTGCTTCTCATTCTAAGGTTCGTTTTGACAAGTCATAGGCTTAAAACGTATCCCCGTAGCAAAAGTTATGGACGTTTAAGCGCGACACCCATTTTTGGCCGATTCGGAAAAGGGGGTAGCCTTTGTGTTTTCTCGTCAAGACCCACCTCATCGGATTTCCACGAATCTTTACATTGTTCATCTACAATGTAAATGATAAGGTTTTCAATGGAAATAACTTGCAAAAAACCCTCTCTCATGCAGGATATTGCCGAAACCACGCAATGGCCAAACCAAAAGAACGTACATCATGCAGTTTATCGATACCCACTCAAATCTTGGTATATTGCCAGAAAACGACCAAGCCATGACATGATTCTCGTTATCAGGTTTGTTTTGACAGGCATGGGCTTAAAACGGATCCCCGTAGCAAAAGATATGGACGTTTAAGTGCGACACCTATTTTTGGCCGATTCGGCAAAGGGGGTTCCCTTTTTATTATCTCGTCCGACCGACGTCGTCGGATTTCCACGAATATTTACATTGTTCATCAACAATGTAAATGATAAGGTTTTCAAGCAAAATAACTTGCAAAAAACCCACTCTCGTGCACGATATTGTTGAAGCCAGGCATTGGCCAAACCGAAAGAACGTACATCATGCAGTTTATCGATACCCACTCAAATCATGGTTTATTGCAGAGAAGCGACCAAGACATGATGTTCTTCTCGTTCTAAGGTTCGTTTTGACGAGACATTGCTTAAAACGGATCATCATGGAAAAAGTTATTGATGTTTAAGCGCGACACCCATTTTTGGCCGATTCGGCAAAGGGGGTACCCTTTGTGTTATCTCGTCCGGACCGACGTCGTCGAATTTCCACGAATCATTATATTCTTCATCTACAATGTAAATTATAAGGTTTTGAAGGGAAATAACTTGCAAAAAATCCACTATCGTGCATGATATTGCCGAAGCCACGCATTAGCCAAACCTAAAGAACGTACATCATGTTGTTTATCGATACCCACTCAAATCATGGTTTATTACAGAAAGAGACCAATACATGACGTGCTTCTCGATCTAAGGTTCATTTTGACAGGTCATGGGCTTAAAATAGATCACCGTGGCAAAAGTTATGGACGTTTAAGTGTGACACCCGTTTTTGGCCGATTCTGCAAAGGCGGTACCCTTTGTGTTTTCTCGTCCGGACCGACCTCGTCGGATTTCCTTGAATCTTTACATTGTTCATATACAATATAAATGATAAGGTTTTCAAGGGAAATAACTTGCAAAAAACCCACTCTCGCAGGATATTGCCGAAACCACACAATGGCCAAACCGAAAGAACGTACATCATGCAGTTTAAAGATACCCACTCAAATCAGGGTGTATTGCCCGAAAGCGACCAAAACATGACGTGATTCTCATTCTAAGGTTCGTTTTGACAAGTCATAGGCTTAAAACGGATCCCCGTAGCAAAAGTTATGGACGTTTAAGCGCGACACCCATTTTTGGCCGATTCGGAAAAAGGGGGTAGCCTTTGTGTTTTCTCGTCAAGACCCACCTCATCGGATTTCCACGAATCTTTACATTGTTCATCTACAATGTAAATGATAAGGTTTTCAATGGAAATAACATGCAAAAAACCCTCTCTCATGCAGGATATTGCCGAAACCACGCAATGGCCAAACCGAAAGAACGTACATCATGTAGTTTATCGATACCCACTCAAATCTTGGTATATTTCCAGAAAACGACCAAGCCATGACATGATTCTCGTTCTCAGGTTTGTTTTGACAGGCATGGGCTTAAAACGGATCCCCGTAGCAAAAGTTATGGACGTTTAAGCGCGACACCTATTTTTGACCGATTCGGCAAAGGGGGTTCCCTTTTTATTATCTCGTCCGACCGACGTCGTCGGATTTCCACGAATATTTACATTGTTCATCAACAATGTAAATGATAAGGTTTTCAAGCAAAATAACTTTCCAAAAACCCACTCTCGTGCACGATATTGTTGAAGCCAGGCATTGGCCAAACCGAAAGAACGTACATCATGTAGTTTATCGATACCCACTCAATTCATGGTTTATTGTAGAAAGTGACCAAGACATGACGTGCTTCTCGTTATAAGGTTCGTTTTGATGGGTCATGGTCTTAAAACAGATCACCGTGGCAAAAGTTATGGACGTTTAAGCGCGACACCCATTTTTGGTCGATTCAGCAAAGGGGGTACCCTTTGTGTTTTCTCGTCCGGACCGTCCTCGTCGGATTTCCACGAATCTTTAAATTTTCCATCTACAATATAAATGATAAGGTTTTCAAGGGAAATAACTTGCAAAATACCCACTCTCGTGCAGGATATTGCCGAAGCCACGCATTGGCCAAGCCGAAAGAACGTACATCATGTAGTTTATCGATACCCACTCAAATCATGGTTTATTACAGAAGGAGACCAAGACATGACGTGCTTCTCGATCTAAGGTTCATTTTGACAGGTCATGGGCTTAAAATAGATCACCGTGGCAAAAGTTATGGACGTTTAAGTGTGACACCCATTTTTGGCCGATTCTGCAAAGGCGGTACCCTTTGTGTTTTCTCGTTCGGACCGACCTCGTCGGATTTCCACGAATCTTTACATTGTGCATCTACAATATAAATGATAAGGTTTTAAAGAGAAATAACTTGCAAAAAACCTTGCAAAAAACCCACTCTGGCAGGATATTGCCGAAACCACACAATGGCCAAACCGAAAGAACGTACATCATGCAGTTTAAAGATACCCACTCAAATCATGGTGTATTGCCAGAAAGAGACCAAAACATGATGTGCTTCTCATTCTAAGGTTCGTTTTGACAAGTCATGGGCTTAAAACGGATCCCCGTAGCAAAAGTTATGGACGTTTAAGCGCGACACCCATTTTTGGCCGATTCGGAAAAGGGGGTACCCTTTGTGTTTTCTCGTCAGGACCGACCTCGTCGGATTTCCACGAATCTTTACATTGTTCATCTACAATGTAAATGATAAGGTTTTCAATGGAAATAACTTGCAAAAAACCCTCTCTCGTGCAGGATATTCCCGAAACCACGCAATGGCCAAACCGAAAGAACGTACATCATGCAGTTTATCGATACCCACTCAAATCTTGGTATATTGCCAGAAAACGACCAAGCCATGACATGATTCTCGTTCTCAGGTTTGTTTTGATGGGCATGGGCTTAAAATGGATCCCCGTAGCAAAAGTTATGAACGTTTAAGCGCGACACCCATTTTTGGCCGATTCAGCAAAGGGTGGTACCCTTTGTGTTATCTCGTCCGGACCGACGTCGTCGGATTTCCACGGATATTTACATTCTTCATCTATAATGTAAATGATAAGGTTTTCGAAGGAAATAACTTTCAAAAAACCCACTCTCGTGCGAGATATTGTTGAAGCCAGGCATTGGCCAAACCGAAAGAACGTACATCATTTAGTTTATCGATACCCACTCAAATCATGGTTTATTGCAGAAAGTGACCAAGACATTACGTGCTTCACGTTCTAAGGTTAGTTTTGATTGGTCATGGGCTTGCAACAGATCACCGTGACAAAAGTTATGGATGTTTAAGCGCGACACCCATTTTTGGTCGATTCAGCAAAGGGGGTACCCTTTGTGTTATCTCGTCCGGACCGACGTCGTCGGATTTCCACGAATCTTTAGATTGTTCATATACAATGTAAATAATAAGGTTTTGAAGGGAAATAACTTGCAATAAACCCAGTCTCGTGAAGGATATTGCCGAAAACACGCAATGGCCGAACCGAAAGAACGTACATTATGCAGTTTATCGATACCCACTCAAATATTGGTGATTGCTAGAAAACGAACAAGCCATGACGTGCTTCTAGTTCTCAGGTTTGTTTTGACGGGTCATGGGCTTAAAACGGATCCCCGTAGCCAAAGTTATAGACGTTTAAGCGCGACACCCATTTTTGGCCGATTCGGCAAAGGGGGTTCCCTTTGTGTTATCTCGTCCGGACCAACGTCATCAGATTTCCACGAATCTTTACATTGTTCATCTAGAATGTAAATGATAAGGTTTTCAAGGGAAATAACTTGCAAAAAACCCACTCTCGTGCAGGATATTGCTGAAGTCACGCATTAGCCAAACCGAAAGAACGTACATCATGCAGTTTATCGATACCCACTCAAATCATGGTTTATTGCAGAGAAGCGACCAAGACATGATGTTCTTCTCGTTCTAAGGTTCGTTTTCATGGGACATGGGCATAAAACGGATCATCATGGCAAAAGTTATTGATGTTTAAGCGCGACACCCATTTTTGGTCGATTCGGCAAAAGGGGTACCCTCTGTGTTATCTCGTCCGGACCGACATCGTCGAATTTCCCGAATCATTATATTGTTCATCTACAATGTAAATTATAAGGTTTTCAAGGGAAATAACTTGCAAAAAACCCACTATCGTGCATGATATTGCCGAAGCCACGCATTAGCCAAACCTAAAGAACGTACATCATGTAGTTTATCGATACCCACTCAAATCATGGTTTATTACAGAAATAGACCAATACATGACGTGCTTCTCGATCTAAGGTTCATTTTGACAGGTCGTGGGCTTAAAATATGTCAGGATCGAATTCTTAACAAGAATTAATTCTCAGAAACAATATCAAAGAAGTTTGCGGAATAACACTTTGATATTTAATCAAACAGAACATAAACACAGAATATAATCAACAAACTGTAAACTTGTATTTAATGCTTTGAAGTTACAAGATTACTCACTCAACCTCAATATTGATGAACAGGCTCACCAATA
This sequence comes from Arctium minus, assembly GCA_954870635.1. Classification (NCBI taxonomy): domain Eukaryota; kingdom Viridiplantae; phylum Streptophyta; class Magnoliopsida; order Asterales; family Asteraceae; genus Arctium; species Arctium minus. The sequence goes on along the minus strand of OX941095.1, from coordinate 72,169,255 downwards.
CGAATTCTACTTCTCTAGAATTAGGATCTATGCCTTGAGGTTAATTTTCTCTCTAAAAGAATGAAAACTGAAAGTTAAATTATTATTCTAAACTATACAATATATACTGAATACAAAGATAATTACAATAAATAAAATATCTTCAGTATATCTTCAATGTATATCTCTAAGCTTCCATGTATATCCTTTCATACGAATCTTCATCATATAAGCAGTATTAATCTTCAGCAGCATTAATTTCCTTCTAGCAGCATTAACTACTAAGCAGTACTAACCACTAGCAGTACTAACCACTAGCAGTACTAACTAGCTAAGCAGTACTAACTTTGACTAGCAGTATTAATTAACACTAGCAGTAGTAACACTCAGCAGTATTAACCTTTATGTCTTCTAGCAGTATTAACTCTGAATCAGCAGTATTAACCATACTTGATGAATTCTTCAGTTCCCAACAATCTCCCCCTAACTTGACTTTTAGGAAGAGAAGTCAAGTTCTTCAAATTTTCTTCAAGATGCTCCCAAAACTCCATCATGACCTAAATTCCAGTATTTGCATCCAATCCCAAACTTTGATTAATTGTTCTTTGGATCAAATATTTAGCCATTTCTGAATTTTCACCACATCCAAGCTTCTTCTTCAACATTAAATGAAGTTTCAATCTGCTATGGTTGTATACTTTATCCACTAGGAAGTATTCAATGTGATTTCTATCCAAAGTCACAGAATATATGCCACTAGTTTCATACAAAGTCCAATTGGTAACTGCTTGAAAAACGCTCCTTATGATCTCCTCCACTTCATCAGGTTTGAACATCATACACAGATACTCCATCACCAGTTTTGTAATTGAAATCCCTGGAGCTTTCAACTGATCTGCATACAACTTCATCCCTATATCAAACATTTCTTCAATATCAGACCTTGAGCATGTTCTGACAATTTTAGCCCAAGTACTGTAGACTTCATACTTTTCATCTTTTCTCTTCAGTCTGATATACTTCTTGCCATCTACTTCCAAAATATCCCAGTGAATGACTTCAGGAGGTTTAACTCCTACAGGTTCTGCTGCAATTGGTTCAGGCACTTTGTCCATCACAACCATGTACATCTTGACATCCTCAGTACTTGCAGGTTCTTTCATTGTAGATGACTCAGGTGCATCTTCTTCTTCAGCAACCTTTTCAGCCTCTTCTTCCACTAATCTAGGCTTCTTTGTAGGCTTTCTCCTGGCAATCATCTTTGTTCTTTTTAAAGTCCTTAGACTTTCACCAATTGTTGTTTCCTTCTCTGGAGTTTCTTGCTCATCAGGGAATGGTTTTTGTAAGAAATCATTGCTTTCTTTCATTCTTTTCTCCATTTCAACCCTTGCAAGATCATCCCCTTGAAGCTTTATCATCTCAGCATCATACATCTTCTTGAGCTTCTCAAAAGACATCTTTGAAAACATCTCTACCTTGACACCTACTGCACCCTTGAGGAAAGTAATCATTTTCTTTCTCTCTTGAGCACCCAGGTATGTCTTTGAAGGTTGTCTTTTCCTTGCAGCCATTTTGATCTTTGCAGGCTTCCTCAAAGATGTGGCTTTCTTCTTGGCTTGTTCTGTTGCTAAGCTTTGTTGATAGGCTTTGTTTAACTCTGCAGCCATTGCTTTAGCTATCTCTCTATCCTTTTGCACTTGCATGGTTTCTGCTTCTTCAAGTTCAGCCTGTATCTTCCTAGCTAGAGCTTCATCTGATTCAATCAGTTTCTGCTTTTTCATTGGTTTATCAGATTCAACTAGCTTTGCCTTACCTTTCTCTTTACCCATCACCTTCTCAATGCTAGAGTTCTTTGCTGCATCACCTCTTTCTTTTATGACAACTCCTTTGGCCTTTGAGGTGACCTTGGGAGTATCATGTTTGGCTTTGATGAGTGTTTCTGCAATCTCAAGCTCTGTAAGGACCTCTTTTACTGTTTCTGCTGCTTCTTTCAGCTCAGCAGTATTAACCATTTCTGCTGCTTTACTTGAACTGGCAGTATTAATGGTTTCTGCTGCTGGCTCTGTTTCTGTTGCTTGCTCATTCTCCCCCTCAACATCATGTTTTTCCTCTTGCTCCCCCTTAGCTTTGGCATCAGCTTCTGACTCCCCCTTTTTGGGAGCATCAGTCACTGGTTTCCTCCTTCTGAGCACAAATTGTTTCTTCTTCCTTTGCAGAATCAGTTTCCTTACCATTTGCTTCAATTTGATGATTTGTTCTTGTTGTGACAGTACTATGAGTTTAAGCTCTTCTATATCTTTGCCCTGTTTGAGTACATCCATGTTGATGTTTCCCATGGTTTCCATCAATTCATAATAGTTATATCTGTCCTCACCTTCTCCAGAAGTGTTACCCTCTTTTGAAGGATCATTGGATCTTTTTGTAGTGGAAGTCTTCTGCCCAGCAGAAGCACTATCCACCCCCTTGGGTTCTTGGCACCTGGGACCTTTGGATGATTGCTCACCCAAAGTTGCCATGGGGGAGGTCTTATTGATGTTACCACTTTCCTCCTCTGTACTAGCAGGAGTAGTGGCAGCCTCATCACCCATATGCTCTACCTCCTCCTCAGAGAGCACCTCCTTTGGGTTGGGAGACACCCTTGTGGTTTCCCTTTGGATATTCTCTAGGGGAGAATTCTCCCTTAGAGGGCTTATAGGCTTAGTGGGTAATGGTACAAGAAGGGAAGGAGCCTTCTTTACCTGTTTTCTCTTGTAAGTTTGGGCGATGGGAGAGGTTGGTTTTTCAAGAAGGGACTGGGGAATTGATTTTGAGAGGGAAGGTTGGGCTTGACTAGCAGTGGGTTGGTCTAATGGGGGCCTTGACCCTGCTGCCATACCTTCATTGGTTTGGGACACCACCATCATTGTAGAGAACAATGGGGTGTCAACTCCTTCAGAGTCCCCAGCAGATCTTCTCATATTTGAGAAAACCTTGCCTTTGGGGGGTTTAGGTACATATACCCCAACAGGTTGAGGTATATCCGTCAATTGATTAGTAATAACTTCTTGAACAAACCTGGGATACATAAAGAAGCTCTTTTTGTTTCCCATGTTTGAGACAAGATCATTGAAAATCATTTTAGAAAAATTGTACTTTCTGGCAGTGGCCAAGCACACCAAAGCATAAGCAATAGTGCTGCTGAACTCACTCCATCCAGTAGTCTTTTTGGATATACAATGCATAAGAGTATGGACAAAGAAACGCCATTGGGGTGAGAATTTTGCTTTAGAAAATTTGAAAACACCCAATGGGCCTCCATACCCCATTCTTGTAAGAGTTGTAAACAGTTCATCATTTGGGATAGAAGTTATACCAGAGGCATCGTCTAGACGTAGACTGATGCGAATAACCTCTTCAGTAACTGTTAGTGATTGATCACAAATTCTTGTCTTGATCATTTGCACACCATTTTCCACAACAATGGTTGCATTAGCCCAGAACTGCCTTTGATGCTCAATGTAGATTGTAGGGGATACACTAAGAGCATGAGCAATGTGGCTTGACTTGAGGAAATCCACAATATGATGAAATCCTGCAGCTTGCTTTGGCTTTTGTAGCATCGCAATCTCATTGTGCTCGTCGATGAAAGTCATGGATGCCATTGGTCTTAGTGAAAAGCTTGCTCCTTTTAACCTTGCTAAACACTGAGTACTGCGATGTATATCCTGAAAAAGAAGATTAGTAACACCAAGAAAAAAATATACAGGTATAAAACCACTTTTTGAGAAGAAGATTATTCAGAGTTTATCATTCCCACACTTGTTACCAAGAAAGTGAATCTACCCACATCAAAAGCTTTAGTGAATAGATCAGCAAACTGATTATCAGTGTGAACTTTGACAACTTGAATAAGTTTCTTTTCATTACAATCTCTTATAAAGTGATACCTGATTTCAATGTGCTTTGTCTTTGAGTGCTTGACTGGATTATTTACAATGCTAATAGCACTGCTGTTGTCAATAAAGATTGGAGTGTGTAGAAAGGTTACCCCATAATCCAACATTTGATTCTGAATCCATAAGACTTGAGAACAACAACTTGCAGCTGCTATGTACTATGCCTCTGTTGTAGATGTGGATACTGTGGTTTGTTTCTTGCACTGCCATGAGACTAGTCTAGCACCCAAAAACTGACATCCTCCAGAAGTAGATTTTCTGTCCAAGTTTGCCCCACCTAGATCACTGTCTGAGTATGCTATTAGGTCAAAAGGTGAGTTATGAGGATACCAAAGTCCCAATCTGGGTTGCCCTTTGAGATATCTGAATATCCTCTTAACAGCTTGAAAGTGAGATTGCTTTGGCCTAACTTGAAATCTTGCACATACACAGACTGGAAACATTATATCTGGCCTTGATGCTGTGAGATACATGAGAGAGCCAATCATGGATCTATAATGATGCACATCCATATCCTCCCCCTCAAGATCTGCTGTGATCTGCTTGTGTGTTTCCATAGGTGTGCTGGCAGGTTTTGATTATGAGAAACCAAACTTGGTTAGAATATCCTGCACATATTTGGATTGACATATGAAAATGCCATCTGACTTCTGTTGAACTTGGAGTCCAAGGAAGAAAGTAAGTTCCCCCATGGAACTCATTTTGAACCTTTGATGCATTAAATCCTCAAACTCCTTGCACATGTTGTTTCTTGTAGAACCAAAAATAATGTCATCAACATATATTTGGACCAGCAAGATATCCTTCTTCTTTCTTTTGATAAATAGAGTCTTATCAATGACTCCTCTTTCAAAGTCATTTTCCAAGAGATAGGATGACAGAGTGTCATACCATGCTCTTGGGGCTTGATGTAGTCCATAAAGTGCTTTCTTTAATTTGTATACCCTGTCTGGATAGCTTGGGTTTTCAAACCCTGGTGGTTGACAGACATATACTTCTTCTTCAACTGATCCATAGAGAAAAGCACTTTTTACATCCATTTGGTAGACTTTGAAGTTCATGTAAGAAGCATAGGCTAGGAATAGTCTGATTGCTTCTATCCTAGCTACAGGTGCAAAAACTTCTTCATAATCTATACCCTCTTCTTGAGTATAGCCTTGAGCCACCAGCCTTGCTTTGTTTCTTATAACAATACCTCTTTCATCTCTCTTGTTTCTGAAGATCCATTTTGTGCCAATTGCTCTGTGACCTTTAGGAAGGTCTACTAGATCCCACACATCTTGGAGCTTGAACTGTAACAGTTCCTCTTGCATTGCTTCTATCCAGCTGGATTCTTTCATAGCATCATGTGCCTTTTTAGGCTCAAGCTGTGATAGAAAACAAGAAAGCACTGTATGCTGTTGATCTTGCATTTCCTGAAGTCTGCTTTGAAGCCTAGTCATCATAGGAGAAGAGATATCTCCTATTATCAACTGTGGAGGATGATTCTTTTGAACTCTGGTGTTGTGACTAGGTTCTTCATTTAATCCAGCCTCAAGATTAGATTCATGCAACTCAACTGAAGTGTTTTCAGATGCCACTTCATTGTTTTCTTGAGTCTCCTCATCTCTAGTGTCTTCTTCACTCTGACTTGATTCAGAAAATGATTCCTTTTCACAGTCTTCAACTGAATTTACTGTGGGTATGGGAAAAATCACAGATTTAGATATACTTTCTTGAACTTGTGTGATCTCTGGTTCTCCACTACATGTTCCTGTATACTCATTACTGAAACCAAAAGAGTTAGTTAGTGAATCAATGTCAAATAGCCACTGAGGTCCAGACCCAACAGGATTTGGTGTGTTCTCATTGCATTTGACATTGTCACTTTCTTCAATTAATCTAGAAGAAGAGTTAAATACTCTGTAGGCCTTACTCTGAGATGAATATCCAACAAGAAATCCATCATCTGCTTTGCTATCAAACTTACCTAAGTGAGATTTGGTATTTAGAATTGTACAAGGACACCCAAAAGGTTTAAAGAAACCAATGAAAGGTTTTCTTTTATTTAAAAGCTCATATGGGGTCTTGTTCTTTTGCTTGACTATTAGAACTCTGTTTTGGACATAACAAGCAGTATTAACTGCTTCAGCCCAGAAGGTAATTGGTAATTTTGAATCAGCCAACAGAGATCTAGCAGCCTCTATTAGTGTCCTATTTCTCCTTTCAGCAACACCATTTTGTTGAGGAGTCCTAGGAGCACTATATTGTCTCTCAATACCTTTTTCTTCACAAAAGGTGTTTAGATCATGATTTTTAAACTCAGTTCCATTATCTGATCTAATGACTTTTACTCTTTGATTAGTTTGGTTTTCAATTCTTAGAATAAAGGATTTGATAAGACCACTTGTTTCATCCTTAGTCCTTAGAAAATATACCCAAGTAAATCTGGAGTAATCATCAACAATAACCAAGCAGTAAGATTTCTTGCCTATACTCATAACATTTGTAGGACCAAACAGATCCATATGCAATAACTGGAGACAAGTAGAAACAGAATTTAACTCTTTGGTCTTATGAGAAGTTTTGTGTTGTTTGCCTTTAAGACAAGCAACACAATGATCATCACAAGAAAAGACTTTTGAAGGTAAACCTCTTACAAGGTTATTTTTAACAAGATTGTTCATAGTCTTGAAATTCATGTGACACATCCTTCTGTGCCAAAGGGAGGATTCATCTACAGAAGCTTTTGAAACAAGACAATTTAGAGATGAATCACTATCAACATTGTCCAAATCAAGACAGTAAACATTGTCCTTTCTTGGAGTTCTAAGTAGTATCATGCTTTCATCAACTACCTTGAACCCTGGAGCAAGAATCATACACTCAGTATTAGTAAATAATATACTATGTTGTTTGTCACAAACCTGTGATCACCGTGGCAAAAGTTATGGACGTTTAGTGTGACACCCATTTTTGTCCGATTCTGCAAAGGCGGTACCCTTTGTGTTTTCTCGTCCGGACCGACCTCGTCAGATTTCCACGAATATTTACATTCTTCATCTACAATGTAAATGATAAGGTTTTCAAGGGAAATAACTTGCAAAAAACCCAGTCTCGTGAAGGATATTGCCGAAACCACGCAATGGCCAAACCGAAAGAACATACATCATGCAGTTTATCGATACCCACTCAAATATTGGTGTATTGCCAGAAAAAGACCAAGCCATGACGTGCTGTCGTTCTCAGGTTTGTTTTGACGGGTCATGGGCTTAAAACGGTTCTCCGTTGCAAAAGTTATGAACGTTTAAGCGCAACACCCATTTTTGGCCGATTCAGCAAAGGGGGTTCCCTTTGTGTTATCTCGTCCGGACCGACGTCGTCAGATTTCCACGAGTCTTTACATTTTTCATCTAGAATGTAAATGATAAGGTTTTCAAGGGAAATAACTTGCAAAAAACCCACTCTCGTGCAGGATATTGCTGAAGTCACGCATTAGCCAAACCGAAAGAACGTACATCATGCAGTTTATCGATAACCACTCAAATAATGGTTTATTGCAGAGAAGTAACCAAGACATGACGTGCTTCTCGTTCTAAGGATCGTTTTAATGGGTCATGGGCATAAAACAGATCACCGTGGCAAAAGTTATGGATGTTTAAGCGGGACACCCATTTTTGGTCGATTCGGCAAAAGGGGTTTCCCTTTGTGTTATCTCGTCCAGACTGACGTCTTCATATTTCCATGAATCTTTACATTGTTCATCTACAATTTAAATGATAAGGTTTTCAAGGAAAATGACATGCAAAAAACCCACTCTCGTGCAGGATATTGTTGAAGTCACGCAATGGCCAAACCGAAAGAACATACATCGTGCAGTTTATCGATACCCACTCAAATCGTGGTGTATTGCCATAAAGTGACGAATCCATGACGTGCTTTTTGTTCTAAGGTTCGTTTTTACGGGTCATGGGCTTAAAACGGATCCCCGTAGCAAAAGTTATGAACGTTTAAGCGCGACACCCATTTTTGGCCGATTCGGCAAAGGGGGTTCCCTTTGTGTTATCTCGTCCGGACCGACGTCCTCAGATTTCCACGAATATTTACATTGTTCATATACAATGTAAATGATAAGGTTTTCAAGGGACATAACTTGCAAAAAACCCACTCTCGTGCAGGATATTGCTGAAGTCACGCATTAGCCAAACCGAAAGAACGTACATCATGCAGTTTATCGATACCCACTCAAATAATGGTTTATTGCAGAGAAGAGACTAAGACATGATGTTCTTCTCGTTCTATGGTACATTTTGACGGGTCATGGTCTTAAAACGGATCATCATGGCAAAAGTGATTGATGTTTAAGCGCGACACCCATTTTTGGCCGATTCGGCAAAGGGGGTACCCTTTGTGTTATCTCGTCCGGACCGACGTCGTCGAATTTTCACGAATATTTATATTGTTCATCTACAATGTAAATTATAAGGTTTTCAAGGGAAATAACTTGCAAAAAACCCACTATCGTGCATGATATTGCCGAAGCCACGCATTAGCCAAACCGAAAGAACGTACATCATGTAGTTTATCGATACCCACTCAAATCATGGTTTATTGCAGAAAGAGACCAAGACATGACGTGCTTCTCGATCTAAGGTTCATTTTGACAGGTCATGGGCTTAAAATAGATCACCGTGGCAAAAGTTATGGACGTTTAAGTGTGACACCCATTTTAGGCCGATTCTGCAAAGGCGGTACCCTTTGTGTTTTCTCGTCCGGACCGACCTCGTCGGATTTCCACGAATCTTTACATTGTGCATCTACAATATAAATGATAAGGTTTTCAATGGAAATAACTTGCAAAAAACCCTCTCACGTGCAGGATATTGCCGAAACCATGCAATGGCCGAACCGAAAGAACGTACATCATGCAGTTTATCGATACCCACTCAAATCTTGGTATATTGCCAGAAAACGACCAAGCCCTGACATGATTCTTGTTCTCAGGTTTGTTTTGATGGGCATGGGCTTAAAACGGATCCCTGTAGCAAAAGTTATGGACATTTATGCGCGACACCATTTTTGGCCGATTCGGCAAAGGGGGTTCCCTTTTTGTTATCTCGTCCGACCGACGTCGTCGGATTTCCACGAATATTTACATTGTTCATCTACAATGTAAATAATAAGGTTTTCAAGGGAAATAACTTGCAAAAACTCGTGCACGATATTGTTGAAGCCAGGCATTGGCCAAACCGAAAGAACGTACATCATGTAGTTTATCGATACCCACTCAAATCATGGGTTATTGCAGAAAGTGACCAAGACATGGCGTTCTTCTCGTTCTAAGGTTCGTTTTGACGGGTCATGGGCTTAAAACAGATCACCGTGGCAAAAGTTATGGACGTTTAAGCGCGACACCCATTTTTGGTCGATTCAGCAAAGGGGTACCCTTTGTGTTTTCTCGTCCGGACCGACCTCGTCGGATTTCCACGAATCTTTACATTTTCCATGTACAATATAAATGATAAGGTTTTCAAGGGAAATAAATTGCAAAATACCCACTCTCGTGCAGGATATTGTCGAAGCCACGCATTGGCCAAACCGAAAGAACGTACATCATGCAGTTTATCGATACCCACTCAAGTCATGGTGTATAACCAGAAAGCAACCAAGCCATGGCTTGCTCTTGTTTTAAGGTTCGTTTTGACGGGTCATGGGCATAAAACGGATCCCCGTAGCAAAAGTTATAGACAATGTTGTAAAAGTCAACAATGTCTTTGTCAAAGCTTGTTTAGTTTCCTTAGCCTTTAAAGCTTTGTAATAGATAGATAGTATATATAGGGTTTGTCTTGTAATCATGTAATAACGCTAGAGAACTATTCATGTATTGTATGTGTGAGATTTGTGACTAATGCAAGATCTACTTTCTCTCTCTAGCCTCTCTCTCTAGTTCTTGATCTTTATTGCTTAATCTTGAGTAATTAGCTTGATTGATTGGGATTTTATTAATTAACAATTGGTATCAGAGCTGAAACAAACTTTTCAGAAAAGATTTGATCATGATTTGAATTGAAATCTGTGTTTTGGATCGAAAATTTGAATTTTTCGAAAGTTTTTCAAGAAAACAAGTTTGGGTACTTTTCATCCAAATTTCATGTGAAAAATCGTTTTTGATGCAAGAAAATGAATTCATTGGGTTCGATTTGTATTGGTGATTGATTCTTGTTTAAATTACATTTTGTATTTTTTTCAAAATCAATTCCAATTTTCGATTTTTGAAATTTTCTTGAACTCAAGTTTGGTCTCTGTTCTTGATCATATGTGTGCAAATTGTTGTTTTCAATCTGAATTTGTTAGTATTTTTGTGTTTCGTACTGTTTGTTGATAATTCTAACAAGTTCTTGAGATCAAATGTGTAGGTTTGAATCGAATTGAGAAAGTAACAACCAAGAACTCGACTTTGCGCAAGTTCATTGGTTTGCGCAAGGTTCATTGACAGTTTGCGCAAGATTCATAAAATGTCTAGTTTGCGTATCCTTTGAGTATCGCAAAGCTCTCTTTGTGCATAAAGTTCAACACGCAAAGTCTCTCTTGCGCATCGAGGCAAATACGCAAAGTCCCTCTTGCGCTTCAAGACCATTGCACAAAGCTCATCTTGCGTTTCAAGACTGATACGCAAACCTACTTTGCGTATCACGTTGCTTGTGCATAGCTCAACTTTGTGCATCACACTTCTTCCGAGAACCTCAACTTTGCGCCTCACACTTCTTACGAGAACATCGACTTTGCGCAAGATCAAGTGTTATTCAAATTTTCAATTTTTACGAAATATTTTCAATTCAATCTGATTTTTGATTTTCTGATATATAGTTTGGAACGGTCATTCATCAAGCTAATTACTTTTTCAAGATGTCAATTTTATACAAATCTAAGATATCTGTTATTGAAGCTGAACGAAATGATCTGAAAATAAAAAATTCAGAATATCTCAGAAGGATTCAGGAATTGCAACTTAAATTGTTCAATTTTGTTAAAACTCCTGAATGTATACAGTGTACTAATAATCTTTCTAAATTTTCAGACATCGTCTATGAGAAGGAAAAAGAGATAAAAGAGAAAGAGAGAGAGATTATAAATCTTCAAAGCCAACTGAAGCCAACTGAACAGAAATCACTTGAGCTACAAACAGAATCAGTTAAGCTTCAAAACAAGCTGAAGGCTTTCAAAGAGAAGATGAAGGGATTGGAATCTGAGAATGTTGAACTTAAAAAGAATATATCTGGCTTGGATCAACAGCTTGCTGATAATAAAGCTGATTTTGAAAAAGAAAATAAAAGCTTTTCAAAGAAATTCTCAGATTTCTCAAAGAAGTGTTATGAAGAAAAGAAGTCAGTGGAGCTTAAACGCATAAGCTTTCTCAACAAATCTCTGATTTTGAGAAAGTGCTGATTTTGGAAAGAGAGAAGTTTGATAAAGAGAAGAAGGCCATAGAACAGAAGAATGTAGGATTCTTTAAAGAATTATCCGACCAGAGAAATGAGTCAGAAAAAGGATTTGAAGAAGAAAGATTAATCTTTGAGACTGAAATTAAAAGATTGACTTCAAAATTATCTGAATTATCTGCTACTGCACTAAAAGAGCAGAAGACGAAGTCTGAGTTCTCAAAGAAGATTGACCAACTTGTGAAAGAAAGAGACATTTTTGCATCAAAGATCAAAGAGCTTGAAAAGTCTGTTTCAAGTTCTATTCAGAAATCTGCCTCTTCACAAAGGTCAGTTAAATATTTTGATCAGATTCGTCAATCTAACATTTTCCTTGATGAATATTTAGATGGTTCAAATTCATATCCAAGGAGAATAAGTTACAAGAAAGAGAAAATGGTCTGGATGAAGAAATCAGACAAAGATGACAAGAAAGATGAGCTGAAAAGAAGACATCATGTGTACATTCTTACAAAGCAAAGAAGAACAAAGAGCATAAAGGTAAACCTGACCTCATATACTCAAGAGATCAATTACTCAGGTTTTCAGGTACTAAATATTATTGTTCTTACTGCTGTACACATGATCATATTCACAAGACCAATGATCATTTCTGGTATGGTTCTTACTCTGTAACCCCCACACGAACTGCAACTAACATTTCTGGACCCAAATACCAGTGGGTACCAAAGAAGAAAACTGATTCTTTGTTGCAGGCAACACAAGTCAAGGGGGAGTAAGAAAGATAATGGATTTTGAACACAACAGTTCAAAACCCGGACTTCAAAGCTGAATGGCTTTTGAACACAACAGTTCAAAACCCGGACTTCAAAGCTGAATGGCTTTTGAACACAACAGTTCAAAACCCGGACTTTAAAGCTGAATGGATTTTAAACACAAGAGTTCAAAACCCGCACCTCAATGTTAATATTATGGCTTCTAAGTACACAGCTTAGGACCCGTACTTCAAAGGATTAAAGCCCTCTACTCCTGTGATATTATAAGAGATCGTATTCCAACACTCAAATGAGGAAATCAACCTTCAACGGGGAGTACACTCTTTCTGCAATAGAGAGATATGATGGACTACATTCCAGAAGGAATTGTGGATCTCTATCCTAGACTTTTCATTGATAGATTTTCCTGATATGACGGACCGCATTCCAGAAGGAGTGTGGATCTCTATCTTGTTTTAATTAATATATCTACTAATGCATAAAATATAGGGGGAGTACAGGTGGTGGCTTCTGATCACATGACAGATCAGGACCCGTTTTTCAATGTTCAAAGAAGGATATTCTGCTAATATCCAGGGGGAGCTTAAAAGACATAAATCATTATATCATGATTTGAAGGGGAGCTGAAAAAGGTAAAAATCTTCTAATCTAGATCTCTGATTGTTTGAAAGAAGGACAACTTTCGAACATGAAAAACAATTTCTGAAATATTCAAACCACTTCTTATTCTCAAAAGTTTTATAAATTTAGAAGTGTGCTTTTAAATGTTTTTCTAAAATTTTTGAGCTTAATGTTTAACTGACCGTGTGTTTCCAAAGATCAATACTTGTGTGTTATCTTGTCCATATACTGTCAAGCATTCACACACACCGGTTCAGTATTTTATTTGAATTTTTTATTACCATGTCTCTAAAAGAACCAATTTTTCGATGGTAATACCCCCGTTTGCCTTCAAAGTTGTTGAGCATCATTCATCTTTTTCATATTTGTACTTTCATTGATAAATTGTTTATATTCGTTCATATAAACAAATTTTCCAATTCTTTGATACCCTAACCTTTTGATTTGATCTGATTGATTCATTGTCAGATTCTCAAAACAATTCTCTTGATTTCATTTCATTCTTTCAATATCTTTGTTTTGAGAAATCTTCAACGTTAAAAATGCTCAAATTTCATTTCTGATTTTTGATGAGCATACATACACTGACATATGATTTCTTGTGCTTTTCATATCAAGAAAATCATTGACCAGCATGTACTTTTAGGAACATGGGATTCAATGTGAGTGCTTAATAGATCTTCTATGGATTCACGATAACCAGTGTTTCCTACCCCAGAAGAAATCCTTTGAGTGATTGAGGGGAGAGAGGTCTAAAAGAATTGAGTGTGGGAGTGATCTGAGGTAAAATGAAAATGAGAGATTGGTTAGATGTGAGCTTATATGTTTAAAAGAAAGAGGGTGTTAGATCAGAGTTAAAAGAATATCAGAACTCTGCACCAAACATCTTTCTGAGCCGGGCAGCCACATTACTGATTGGTTCACATTTCTTTGGTGACCATCATTAAAATAGGCAAATAGCCCATGCCATCTCTTGCATCAACCCCACTAGCTACTCATTCTTAAAAAGAGAATGTTTCACATTTTCTGGGGAAGCAGTACATAATCTATTGGTTCTTCTCTTGGAAGATACTGATATTGAAAAAGAAGGAAAGTTGCCCCACCTTCGACCCTTTCTCATGCACATTGAGTCCTTGTACAATCATTGATGTCTCAGTGATTTACATACTTTGAGCCTTATGAAACACAATCATTGTGCTAATTCTTTCAAACACAAGCACGAGCACACAGAAAATTTGTTTTTCTGTCAGAACATTCATAGATAAACCTTGTGTTTTTCAATGATTGAATGGAAGTCCTGGGGAGTCATGAAAGTCCAAGAATCTCTAAATCTTTAGAGAGAGAAAGTAGAGAGAGAAAGTATGAAGCGCAAAGTATAATCTGATATCTTGAAAGTGATTGCCAAAGTTACAAAACAAAGGCTCTAAGGGGACTTAAATACCCCTAGCCTTTACAATACAGATAAGAAAATTAAGGACAGTAAAAGCTAGAAAATAAATACAATGATTACTATAAAAACAGATCTAACAATCTCCCCCTTAGTAATCATTGGCGTCGTGGTCTTAAAAAAACAATCTTCAAACACAACATAGACCAACCAGGCGACTTTGAAGAATCACTGACGCTCTTGTCTTTGACGAAGTTGATTCAGACCAACTAAAACTTCCAGTCGTCTTAGAGTTGAGCGGAGATTCAATCTCTCTTGAATTGAATCTAAAGTCTTCTGGATAAGACGGATTTCATTATTATCAACCAGGAATGCATTTTCTCTTGATTCCAAAAATCTTCTTTTGGCCTCCTTCAGACGTTGCTCTAACTGAAGCTTGATCACTTTTAAGGTTCCATCGGAGTAGTGAGCAATTTCTTCAAACTTGAGAAAGCATTTTTCATTAAAGCCATTCTTATACACAACTTCAAATGGATCTTCAATAATGGTGAGAAAAGGATAAGGCTCTAAGTTCGGTAAGCTTTGATTTGAGTCTGAGAAGATTAACAACCGGTTGGAAGCTTTCGACAGCCATCTAAAAATCAAAAACTCGGAAGAATCGGATTTGTCGTCGTATGAATCTTTTAATGACGAACAAAGCTTGAGAAATATCCTGTGTTCTATGATACAGATTCCTGAAGTGATCATATAGGAATTCAACATCATCTATAGAAAGATCAGCGAAGTCTGCCTCTGAAAATTTATACCGCTTGCGGTCTCTTCTTTCAACTTCAAAATCAGGATACCAGATGTTCACAAACTTGTTGATTGTGACACTGATCACTCGAACAATCAAGTGTTGAGAAGAAACGGTATTATTCCTTTTGCGCTAACACTTGATGAACATCAAGTACTCATATTGATAGGCATTTGACTCTTTCTATACTGCAAGGATTGCATAGATGTTAATCGCCCTTCTTCTAGAGACAAAGATGTTTATCTGAGTGTGTTCTAGAAAGGCTGATCTTTGCCTTGATGTCAAATATCTACGTTGCAAATTCCTTTGTCTTTGACGTCTAGATAAAGTTGGTCCTTCTTCTAAAATAGATGGTGGGATTACAGGATCAGAAGATGGAACATCAGCTTCTGCTCTTGACGACTGACCAACTTCAAATGATCTTGAAGGAATAGTGGTAGTCGGAGCTGAACTAGCAACAGGAGTAGATGTGACATTAGCTGATTCAGGAATCTCATCGTGAGAAGGAAGATCACTGTATAACAAATCTGCTTCTTCTTCGTCTTTAGCATCCATGAACACTGAGTCATCTTCTGTATCTGATATGATAATGATGTCATCACAGTCTTCTTCATTGACTTGACAAATCTTTTCAAACCTGACATCTTCATCATCATCAGAATTAATCTCTATGAAGTTAGCAAAGAATGACCTCATGTCATTTGCAGCTTCAGATTCTTCAACTTCATGAATACTTGCAGAAACATCTGGATCCATATAAACAACAATTTGCATATTATTGTAAATATTACTCTCAGAAATATTCAGTTCATTATGCAAAGAAGACATATCAACATTCTCAATCATAACATTCACTAAATCTGAATGTTGCAGTCTTCAACAGATTCACCACTCTTTCCTCTATCACCAGCCACTTCTTCTTGAATAGCTTCTCTAGCTTCAGAAGATCCTTCAACTCTCGGTCTCTTTGCCATCTCCCCCTCATGGCCTTGATGATCAAGATCATCTTGGTCATGTCGGCGCTTAAGAGACGGGCCAGCCTCAGTTCTGCAGCTTTGTTCATGAGAATCAAGCCTTGAAGATAAATCAGAGAAGGCTTGAGACATAAACGATTTGAGATCAGCAAAACTTGATTGAACTTCTTATCTGAATGCATGAAACTCATCAGATAAAGATGTAATCCGGTCAGATTCAGAAGAAGAAACTGGAGGCGGCGTAGATTGGAAGTTCCGAAGCAAAGAAAGAAGATCTTGATCTTGATGTTCAGGCGGCGACATAGAGAGAAGTCGAGCATAGAGCAAATCTGTCAACTCTGAAATAGGAAGATCATGAAGAGAAGACCTTGAAGATGTACCAGAAGGAGCAGTCATAGGAATTCCCGCAGATAAAGAAACCATCGAAGGAAACGGAAGAGAAACAACCAGAGAAGTAGATGTAGGCACAGCAGAAGAAGGTTCACGAAGAACTACCCCAGTTGGTCGTATGAAAGGAATCTCTGGAGGAATCACTGAAGTATCAATCTCAGGCATCTTTCCTTTGAAGAAAGTTTTCAACTTCAGAATTTGAGCTTCATTTTCTGCATCCATTCTTTCTGATAACTAACGAATGACATCGTTCAAAGTAGAGAATTTTTCAGTAGAAACCCGAGCTTGATCAGAAGTAAGCTCTACAGCTAGAATTTGATCAGAAGACTGAATTGCCGCAAGTGAAGTTTATGGGGCTTGACTTTGTACCAAAGCTGAAGCTTGATCAAAAGTTGTATCCAATTCATCTACTTGAAGATGTGCAACTGAAGGATTAACAGGAACAGAATCATCTTCAGAGACAACTTCTGTTGAGATAACCACTTCCGGTGTCCTAACCTTCCTTTCATAAACCTTGAGACTTGGTTTATCACTATCATCATCATCATCATAATCAGAATCAGAATCTTCACCATTTTTATCATCAGAAAGAGCAATATCAGCAGCAGAATCATCTTCATCTTCAAAAACAAAAGTAGTAGCATCAGTAGCTTTAGTACCAATATCAACAATAACATTCTCAATTTGTTGAGAAGCAACATCTTCTTGAACTATTTCTTTTTCAACAAAAATAGCAACTTCTTGCTCATCTTCAGCATCTTTTACAACTTCAGGCACTGGTTCAGAATTAGCTGCTTCAACTTCAACAACTTTTTCAATAGCTTGATTGTCATGAGAAGGCTCATCTTGTACAGCTTCCACAAACTCATTCTCCATACAATATTCTATGACATCCTCATCTGTAACATCAGCGTAGTTGGCAATAAGAGCATACAGAATGGTCATAGAATAGTTGAAAGACCTCTTCTGCTTCTGAATATAAGTCATTTTAGAGTCTGGAACCTGAGGCCAAGATAACCTGCGAGGAATAGTTGGATTGCTGCGGAGCATGCTTCGAACAATAAGCTTCATAAATCTAACGAACGGAATGAACTTCCGTTTCTGGTTGGTGAACTTGTCATGTACCACCTCCGAGAGTTCGGTCAAAAAAATAAACGTGTAGTCGACATGCAAGTCATAGACGACTGCATGGAACAATCGGAGATACAGTAAACTTTCACTATCTATGCCAGAATGCTTTGATGTCAGGCACCTGATGATAACTGAGAACAGGGCATACCATACTGAAGGTAGATTAGACTTGTCAAAGTCTGTAGGTTTGTTCAAAGTACCAACATATCCAAGATTCCTTATTCCTTCATATACTTCCTCTTCTGATGGAAAACTGTCATATGTAGTTCGGCCTGGTCTGGAGTTCGGCTCAGGAAGCTCCAGTATCAATCTCAGTCGCTTGTATGAGAGGAATGATTCAAATTGATCGATTTGAAGATCAAAGTGATGCGGGCGAGCCATTTCATTCTTTGTTATTGTATGCCAAGCCTGCTGTAGATACACTTCAGGAACATCTGCACAGTAAGAAAGAGCAGGGGCAAGTGGATGACCTTTGAGAATTGCTCGTATCACCGGATGTATCTTGATTCTGTCAAAGTCCACGTGATAGTTGTTCGGCTTGTATGGTATATACATGATGGTTGGGAACACATTATTTGGTGTACGACGAGAAGCAGAAAGATTGGATCCAACAGAAGGATGTGATGGCATGGGAGTATCATGAGAAGCTCGATCAGATGTATCATCGAGAATGGCATTCTCGTCTTGAATCATGGGATCTGTATTGGTTTTAGAAGACATAATAGACCTGGAAAACAAAGAAACAAAATTAGACAAAATAAAAAAATATTCTAAGTATGGTTTGCTTGCCAAGTTAGAAACGCAAACCAAGGTTTGCATTTCAGTCATGAGACGCAAAGGTAAGTTTGCGTGTCTAACATGGTCCAAAAACTATACTTTAGAAAAACAAAACAAAAACATACAAAAACATAAAGGAAGGTTTGCGTATCAAGTTAGAAGCGTAAAGTAGACTTTGCGTTTCTAGTTGGAGGCGCAAAGTTCACTTTGCGTTGCTAACTAGACGCGCAAAGTTCACTTTGCATTTCTAGTTAGACACGCAAAGTTCACTTTGCGATTCTAGTTAGACGCGCAAAGTAGACTTTGCGTTTCTAGCTAGACGCGCAAAGTAGACTTTGCGGGTCTATCATACTTGATATTAAAAAAACCCAAAAACAAAAAACACACACACAGAATAGAGTTTGCGTGTCAAAGAGGAGACGCAAAGTAGACTTTCCGTGTCCTAGTTGATACGTAAACTACACTTGAAAGAACAAAAGGTTTACATAACAAGTTAGAAGCGTAAAGTAGACTTTGCGTTTCTAGTTAGACGCGCAAAGTTCACTTTACGTTTCTAGCTAGACGCGCAAAGTTCACTTTGCATTTCTAGCTAGACGCGCAAAGTTCACTTTGCGTTTCTAGTTAGACGCACAAAGTAGACTTTGTGTTTTAGCTAGACGCGCAAAGCTTACTTTGCGGGTCTATCAAACTTGTACTGAAACCTCGTTTGTCGTGAGACATAAACCGAAAACCACAAGAATCAAAATTAAAGCATAAAACATGAAATTAGAGTAAACGAAAGCATACCTGAAGATCGATTAGGAGTTCTAAACAAAACCCAAGACTCAATTTGAACAAAGAAACTCGAATCTGAATATCGAAGACAATGAACAGTACAAAGAACGAACGACAACCATTCAATACGAAATCAAACACGAAATCAAACACGAAATCAAAAACAATGTTAAGCTAATCATAACAACAAATAAAAATAAAAGAACACATACCTGATTGAAGTGAACAACAATCGAAAATCAATGGAAAAAGAGGAGGTCGGCGCACACAGAGAATAGGAGGGAAGAAGATGAACAGTTCCAAAGTTTAAAAGATAAAGGAAGCAATAAAAGTGAATATTCAGATACTAACCTCTATTTATACTAAACTTAAAAAAAATAACACAAAAAATACACCAAAAATAAATAAATAAAATAAAATTCCTAAAAAAAATACAGCTAAAAGAAAATTTTACCTGACAGGTTCTTTTACTCCCCCTACACAAATGCACAAATATTTACCTGTTAGTATAGCAAATGTGTAGAAAAATCTGAGAATAATACATTTTTAACTTCTGATCAGCACAGATACTTTTCTTATTTACTCCCCCTCAACCACAGAAAAATTCAGATAACTTTTTCAGATTAGCTCTCCCCCTTGAAAATTGCACATACCATATACAAAAAAATTCAGATACTCAAACATAAAGACATCAGTATGAAGGATGATCATATTGAATATAAATTTTGTAACAACTGAATATATAAACTTTTAAACACTAAACAAATTAAATTCTACTCAGTAAAATTTCTCAGATTTATCAATCAGTTGAAATCAAGCATATGTTGTTGGATGCAAGACCAAGTATAATTGCATATCAAGTTAATACATGTTCAGTTTCAAAAACTTCCATTTGTCTATTCAGTGTGCTCGCATGTGAACTTCAATTAGCTTCAAGAAAAATGCAGTTCTAAAATTAATATAGAAAACTTTGCATGAACTGACACTAAGTTATCAAAAATTAAGACTTTCACAAATTTACAGGTTTATCACAACTCAAACATATCACCAAGTATCATGAGATGTGTGCTCATTGGCATCTTTTTAACAGTGTGCACATTGGCATCTTAACATGAGTGTGCTCTTTGGCATCTTTTAAGCGCGTGCACTTTGGCATCTTTTAATCAGAGAGTTCATTAAGTAAAGAACATGCCGTAAACGTAACTTTCTATCTGACCCTATTGCAGGATTTGAGTCAGCCACTCCCAGACCAGTTGGCCTTAGGGGACTAGGTGTCAAGCACCCCTTGGAACTTACTTTCCCAGATCAGAAAGGCTACATCGACATATTCTAAACCCATTCATACCAGTAAAACATGACTTTCGATCTGATTCTATAGAAGGATTTTTGTTCGATCTCTCCCAGACCAAATGACCTTAGGGGACCAGATGTCGAGCATCCCACGGAACTTACTTTCCCAAACCAGAAAGGTCACAGGTACAAACTTTTAAACTCAAAGATTTCTGTATTTTAAGAATTTATTATTCATCTCAATCACTCAGATCAACGTCTAAATGCTTAGCCCATATTTTCATTCCGATCTATAATTCTGATTATTTAGGTAGTCTAAGAAAAGTAAACTATAAAAATTCAGACTCGCATATCTTTAAAGCAGTATTAAAAGCTACAAACATGTTGCTGACTTTTCGGCTTTTGTAAGATTTGAAAGTTGAACATATAAAACTTTAATATAAACAAATAACTTGTAAAAGATCCTAGACATATGTTTTATTCAAAAGACAGAAAATCTGTAAAATTTTATTTTATAGAATAAAATTTGTAAAGATTTAAACTTTTAAATTCAACATGCCTAATTTTGAAAGCAAAAAATTGAAACGTTTTTCATCTAAGGCTTTTGTAAAGATATCAGCAAGTTGATATTCAGTTGGTACAAAATATAATTCAATGGTACCTTCTTCCACGTGATGATTTATAAAATGGTACTGCATGTCTATGTGCTTGGTCTTGGTGTGCTGGACTGGATTGACCGATATCGCAATTGCAAACTTGCTGTCACAATAAATTGGCACTGTCTTGTACAGCATCTCGTAATCACGAAGTTGCGTTTTCATCCAGAGTACTTGAGCACAGCAACTACCTGCAGCGACGTATTGCTGTTGATATTGAAACGCAGTTTTGCTTTTTCGACGCCCAACTTATCAGTCTGTCACCTAAAAACTGAAGATGACCAGAAGTACTCTTCCTGTCCAATTGATTACCACAAAAAATCTGCATCTGAATAAGCAATCAAATTATAGTCAGAACTTTTAGGATACCATAATCCTAAATAAGGAGTTCCTTTAATATATCTAAAAATGCGTTTGACTGCTAAAAGATGAGATTCTTTTGGTTTAGCTTGGAATCGGGCACATAAGCACGTGGAGAACATTATGTCCGGGCGACTGGCAGTTAGATACATCAGTGATCCGATCATCCCTCTATATGTCTTTTGATCCACATCTTTTCCATCTGGATCGAGTCCGAGTTTGGCACCGTGAGCCATCGGCGTTCCGATTGAAGTAGATTTGTCCATCTTGAATTTCTTCAAGATGTCAAATATATACTTTGACTGGTTGATGAAGATACTATCAGGAAGTTGTTTCACTTGTAAGCCGAGGAAGAAATTGATTTCTCCCATCATGCTCATCTGAAATCTAGAGGTCATAAGATCAGAAAACCATGTACACAAAGATTTGTTAGTCGCACCGAAAATATTATCATCTACGTATATTTGTACTAAGCAGATATCAAGATTAGTTCTATAAATGAAAAGATTAGTATCGATAGATCCTTTGGTAAAGTCGGATTTGACCAAGAAAGCTGATAACTCGTCATACCACGCCCGTGGAGCTTGTTTCAAACCATACAATACTTTATCGAGAAAATATACATAATCTAGACGAACTTTGTCAACAAATCCCTCTGGCTGAGATACATATACTTCTTCTTTCATCTTTCCATTGAGAAATGCCGTCTTGACGTCCATTTGATATACTGTGAAGTTTCGATAAGCAGCGAAGGCAAGAAACATTCGGATAGCTTCCAATCTGGCAACGGGTGCAAATGTTTCATCGTAGTCAATACCTTCTTCTTGTCGATATCCTTTGGCTACCAACCTTTCTTTGATCGGCACGACGATACCATCTTTATCCTTTTTATTCTTGAATATCCACTTTGTACCAATTATGTTTTTTCCTTTCGGCCTCGGTACAAGTCTCCACACTTTGAGCGCATCAAATTGATTGATCTCCTCTTGCATATCAATAATCCAATCCGGGCCTTCCAATGCTTCATAAACTTTTGCAGGTTCAATCTTGCTTAGGAAGCAAGTGAAGAGACATTCGTTGGAAGTAGCCGACTTGGAGCGTGTAGAAACACTGGCTTAAGGATCTCCAATAATTTGATAAATTGGATGAGATCTTGTCCATTTTGTTGTATGAGGGAGAGGATCAATTACATCTTGAACAACTTCTAATTGAAGAGAGGGAGGTTCAGAAACTTCTACATCAGATGAAGAGATAGAAATAGTTTCCACTTGAGGAGGAGGTATCTCAACAATCTCTGAATCAGATTCGGGAACAGTTTATTGAATAACATCATTCTATACTTCTTCCTGAAGTGATTCCTCTTGAACAGATTGATCTTGAATTGACTCTTCTTGAGTATGTTCTACATTAATGGGCTCAGTTTCTGATTGAACATTGTCTGATTGAACAAAAACTTACTGTGCCGGTTCTTGTTGAACAGGAGAGACTGAAGCAGCATCATTGTCAGAGATAGATGTAGCGGAATTTGGAATAGATGAGTTCTCAGTTTCCTGATTCAAAACATTAGAAACATTTTCAGAGTTAGATCTAGGCACATCATCATAAAAATTTTCAAACAGAAAATCAAGATCAGAAAGATTAGGAGAGTGAGTAGAAGAATCCTGGTTATCCGGTGAAAGAGCAGGTTCTGAACTGATTTTCTCAAAAACTAAATTGCCAGTAAAAGCGGGTTCTGAGCCTGATTGACTAGAAACCAAATTAGCAGCTTCGTCAAATTTTACATTGACACTCTCTATGACCAGAGATCAGAAAAACTCTATAAGCAGCAGAGTTTGAAGAATAACCCACGAATACACCCTCGTCTGCCTTTGGACTAAACTTGTTGAGATTCTCCCTGTCATTCCGAACGTAGCATTTACACCCGAATGATTTGAAATACTTGATGTTCGGTTTGATCCCGTTCATAAGTTCATACGGTGTTTTGTTGAAACGACGATGCATAATTGATCTGTTCTGTGTATGACAGGTAGTTGATACTAATAACCTCTCTCTAACCTAATTAACCCTAAACTAATCTTATTTATAATTAGGCCATATAGCCTAATGGGCTTGAAGGCATGGGCCCAAAAGCTAAAACAAACTAAATACTAAAACAATAAAGACTAATAAATAAAATACTTAAACAGACTTTGACTATTTATTACAAAAGGACCCTAGACTATTTGTTGAGACGACTTTATCAGCTTTGACTTCAGATTTCCATCTTCAGATAATTATGATCTTGAATCCAATAAATATGTGCTTTAACAATCTCCCCCTTTGGATCAAGATCATTCTTTAAGCTCAGAAAATGTAATCTTCCTCTTTGTCTTCAGAATATAGCAATCTCCCCAATCGATGAGAATATCTTTTGGAAAGAAATTATCGCCAGTTTCAGCTCGGAATGCTTCAGCAAATCATCTTCAAAGAAAATTTCATCAAAGCAGCAAATCTTCATAATATCTTCAGAAATTCTTTCAAAAACTTTTGATCTCCGCATTTCTTGATTGACGCTTCTCCCACTTTTTGATGAAAAGAGCAAAGAGTTCATCAATACGTTTCGTCAAGAAATTTCTTCCACCATTGATCTTGCAAACAGAACCACTGATTATCCGTCAATTCATAAAGATGCGTATCCAGATCTTTGCAAATCCAGACAAAATAGAAAATGAAGTGTAACACCTGAATCAACAAATGAATCAGTTAAAATTGCCTGTCAGTAACACAAAGTCACCATGTGTAACGAATACACAATATAAAGGAGCTTTTATGATATTCACTCCCCCAGGGCTTCCATTCAATCATCGAAACACCACAAAGGCAATTTCTATGAACGTTATGACAAAGAAATAAATTCTTTGTGTGCTCGTGCAAGTGATAGAAAGAAATAAAGCATATGATGTTTGCTTATAAGGCACAAAAAAGTGTAAACCACTGAGACAAGTAGTGAAACACAGACTAAATATGCGTAAACGAAGTGTAAAGGTGGGGCAGACTTCCTTCTTTTCAATATCCAGATTTTCCAAATGAAAATCAGATAGCATATGTGTTGCATCCCCTTTGAAAATGAAACATTTTCTTGTTGAGAAGAAAATGAGTGGTTGGTGGGGTAATGTCAAGAGTTGGCATGGACTAGTTGCCTGTTTCAATAATGTTCACCAAGAATTGTGAAGCATTAGAAATGTGGTTGCCCGGCTCAGAAAGTAGTTGGTGCAGAGTTTAAAAATTCTTTTACTCTGATCTCTCACCCTCTTTCTTTTAATCTTTAAGCTCACAGCTAACCAAACTCTCTTTTGACATATTCTCTCATCACACATCCCACACTCATTTCTTTTGAACTCCTCACATTTAATCACTAAAGGATTAACTTCTTGGGTAGGAAACACTGGTTAATGTGAATCCATAGAAGTTTCTTTGAAGTCCTAGCACACTGATCCCATGTTTTCTAATGAAGCATATAATGCTCAGATGGTTTAGCTTTATCAGTTAAAGCTCAATGATGAATCAGAAAACATTTAAAATCACACTTCCAATTCAAGAAATCTGTTTGAGAATCGGGAAGTGGTTTGAACATTTAAGATCATGTTTTCTTATGATTGAAAGTTGTCCTTCTTTCAACCATGAATGAGATGAAGAAAAGAAATTATACCTTTCGAGTACAGTCTCACATCTCGCGAAGTCAAGCTTAAAGTCATAAAGATATGATCTTGTAAGCATCTCTCAAGCTGCAAAAGTCTTAAGGTCTAGTCAAAGTAACTTTATTCACAAAAATTGAAATGACATAAAGCAGTAAAACACTTAGTGTACGAGTTCTGATCAGAAGTAATCACAAGTCATAGCCATACTCTTTACTTGTATGCTCCCCCTAGAATCATTCATCACTAACAATTATCAGTAAGCACAATGCATTGAAATATGCTCCCCCTCAAACTAACATTGACCAACAATGAAATACTTCTCACACTCCCCCTGAGATCATGAACAAACTGTTAAAGAGCAGGTATCAAGCGGAAATAATAATAAAGAAATGATAAAGAGATACAATAAGAAACTTTAATAGGTAACTACCGATTAGGTCTTAAGATTTAGCATACCAAGTCTTGAGACAAGAAAATTAAATCTCTTTTCGTCTAAAGGTTTGGTAAAAAAATCTGCAAGCTGATAATCGGTTTTTACAAAGTAAAGTTGTCAGGATCGAATTCTCAACAAGAATTAATTCTCAGAAACAATATCAAAGAAGTTTGCGGAATAACACTTTGATATTTAGTCAAAATAGTAAATCAACACAGTAGATATGAATAACAAACTGTAAACTTGTATTGAATGCTTGAAGTTACAAGATTAAACAAACAACCTCAATATTGATGAACAGGCTCACCAATACGAATTCTACTTCTCTAGAATTAGGATTTATGCCTTGAGGTTGATTTTCTCTCTAGAACTAAAACTTAGAAAAATTAAATTATAATGAAAGTTATCTCACTATTCTAAACAATACAATATATATACTGAAGATAAAAGATAATTACAATTTATACAATATCTCCAGAATATCTTCCATCATTATCTCTAAGCTTCCATGAATATCTTCAGTTTATCCAGCTGTCATCCTTTCCATACAGATCTCCATCTTATAAGCAGTATTAATCATAAGCAGTATTAATACTCTGAGCAGTATTAACTCTAGCAGTACTAACCATGCTCAGCAGCATTAATCTCTTCAAGCAGTACTAACTTTGCACTAGCAGTACTAATCTTGTTGAGCAACATTAACCATCAACTAGCAGCATTAATAACAGAAGTACTAACTAGAAGTATTAACTGTTTTCTTCTAGCAGCATTAACTAGAAGTATTAACTAGAAGTATTAACTGTTTTCTTCTAGCAGCATTAACTTTGTTCCAGCAACATTAACTTTGTTCCAGCAACATTAACCACAGAAGTAGTAACCTCAGAAGTATTAACCAAGTTCTTCTAGCAGCATTAACTTCAGAAGTAGTAACCATGTTGAACTAGAAGTAGTAACCATGTTGAACTAGAAGTAGTAACCATGTTGAACTAGAAGTAGTAACCATGTTTTTGGCATATTTCAGACCCAACAATCTCCCCCTAACTTAACTTTTCAAAACTGAGAAGTTAAGTTCTTCAGTATAGGGTCTTTATGATAATTTCAAAACTTTCTGCAATTACTAGTTCTTCTTGATTCAGTTTCTGCTGTTATCTTCTTTTCTGTTTCTGTTGAAGTTACTGCTTTGTTTCAGCTTCTTCACTTATCTCCCCCTCAAAATAAGATTTCATATCAACTTGATTCTCCTTCTCAATTCTTCTCAAGTTCAGATGTTTAAGTCTCCCCCTTTTTGAAATAATCATGATCTTTTCATCTCTTTTATCTCTATAATTTGATTGTGAACTTTCAGAAAAATTGTACCAAGTGTATCCATCAATTCTTTGTAGTTAAACTGTCCTCACCTCCTTTAGATGTGTTTACCACCTTTGAAGGATCCTTGGATCTTATAGTAGAGATCTTCTGCCTAGCAGAAGCACCTTCTACTCCCTTGGTTTCTTGGCACCTGGGACCTTTAGATAATTACTCATCTAAAGTTGCCATGGGGAAGGTCTTAGATATGTTCACACTGTCCTGTCCTGCACTTTGTGCAAAGTCAGTAGTGTGAGCCTTACAACCCATATGCTCTTGCATCTCCTTATTGAGCACCTTCTTGAGGTTGGGAGACACCTCTATGGTTTCCCTTTGGATATTCTCTGATGAAAAATGCTCCATCAGAGGGCTTGTAGGTTTTGAGGTTGAGGATACAAGAAGGGAAGGAACCTTCTGTATCTTTTCCTTATATAGTATGGTAATTGGGAATGTTGGTTTGACAAAAGAAATCTGAAGATTTATGCTTTGTAGTGGAAGGTATGGATAGGTCATCAGTGGGTTGGTCTAATGAGGGCTTTGACCCTGATGCCTTACCTTCTTGATTGTGGGACAACACCATCATTGTTGAGAACAATGGGGTGTCAACTCCTTCAGAGTCCCTAGTAGATCTTCTCATGTTTGAGAAAACCTTGCCTTTAGGGGGTTTAGGTACATATACCTCATCAAAGTGAGGTATGTCCGTCAATTCATTATTAAGTACTTCTTGTACAAACCTTGGATACAGATAAAAGCTTTTTGATTGATATCCAGGTTTGACATTAAATCATTGAAGATCATTTTTAGGTATAGAAAACTTACATTAGCAGTAGTAACACTTATCAGCAGCATTAACACAAACTGGCAGTAGTAACACATACCAGCAGCATTAACACAGTCTGACAGTATTCACTGAACTAGAAGTACTAACTACCTTTCAGTATTAGCAACCTTTTTCACTTTTCTTACCTTCTGCTGGATCAAAAGTAACATGTCCTCCATCAAATCTTTTGAAGAATTTGAAGACAATCCATGTTCCTTGTTATGTGCCAAGAGCAACCATTATCTTCATTCCAAATGCTCTTCCTCTTGAGCTTTTGATTGCCCTGCACACTTGATAAATCAGTTAGTCTTTGATGGAACCCAAGCCAAAGTGGTCTTGGGTTGACCTTTCTCATTAATATAATCTGTCTGTTTGGTCTGAATGAGTTGTTTAGGAATCTCATGACTTGAGTACTTTGTCAAGATTATAGGCTTGGCTGCATTACTACTAGAAGCAGCACTAGCCTTGTTAGCAGTACTAACTTGGTTAGCAGTACTAATCAAGTTAGCAGCACTATTCTTGTTAGCAATACTATCTGGGATAGCAGTACTAACAGGTTTCTTTGCAATTGGAACCCAAACTTGAGCAAAGTTGTTTGCTTTCTTTGTCTTTAAGTTACTCCTTTGTTTATTTGAAGTATTTTTCTTAGTTTTAGCAAACTTGTTTTGAACATGAGACTTTTTAGGTGCTCTGTTCTCAGCCATTTGATTCCTTCCTTGCTTCCTATAACCAAGGGAGTTTTGAGTTTGTCTTTGAAAATTTACTCTTTGGTTTATAGGATTGAAATAACAGTATTTGGCAACATGATTAAGCTTTCCACAAATAAAACAAGGTTTTGGTCTATTGATTTTACTTAGATCAACCCCTTGTTTTTGTGCCCACTGATTATTCCAATTTCTCTGATTTCCCCTCCTTTTATCATGTTTTTGGGGCTCAGATTTATTGCAAGTACACTTTTTGCAAGGAACAGTATTCACAACTGTTGTCTGTTTGTAGTGGACCTTACCAGACTTTCCCTCTGTCTTTTCTATGTCCTTAGATTTGACCCAAGTCTTTCCACATCCCTCATTAGTGATAATGTGATTTTCTAGGGGAATCTCACCACTCACAGTGTTCTTCTTACTCTTATTATTAGAGTACTCTCCTTCAGAGTCTGTTTCAACCACCACTTTGTCTAATGGATCTACCTTAGTGGCTTCATCAGACAATTCCTTCCTATTCTTGGTCTCTAGCAAGTCTGATATAGGAGGGATGTAATTGTTTTTGTATGGTGGTGGTGTGGTGTTATAACCTATTCCTCTTCTAAGCTTGTCATGGATTTGAGTTTGGAGCAAAGAGTCCATTGCTTTAGAAGCATTGGAAAATTTCTCAATATCCAGCTTTGCTTTCTCAAACTCACTCTTTATCTTCTCATTCTCCTCTTTAGACTTTTTCAGCTGAAGTTCTAGGTCATTCTTCTCCCACTTCCAGTAATTTGTATCATAAGAATGTTGAAGTTCATTGGCTTGGAAAACTTTGATCTGTTCCTCAAAACTCTCAACAATTCTTACATAGTCTTTTATATCTCTCTCTAATCTTTTAAGGTCATCACTCATTGTCTGGTTGTGATCCCTGTACCTTTTAACAGTTTCCATACAAGTTTTAGAGCAAAGATTAGACATTACCTCTGTGGGGATTTCTGTGCTTGAAGAATCTGAAACTTTAGCCATTGATGATTTCTGATTTCAAGGAAGAATGATGATTGCAGGTTTCTGAGAATACTAGCTCTGATACCACTTGTCAGGATCGAATTCTCAACAAGAATTAATTCTCAGAAACAATATCAAAGAAGTTTGCGGAATAACACTTTGATATTTAGTCAAAATAGTAAATCAACACAGTAGATATGAATAACAAACTGTAAACTTGTATTGAATGCTTGAAGTTACAAGATTAAACAAACAACCTCAATATTGATGAACAGGCTCACCAATACGAATTCTACTTCTCTAGAATTAGGATCTATGCCTTGAGGTTGATTTTCTCTCTAGAACTAAAACTTAGAAAAATTAAATTATAATGAAAGTTATCTCACTATTCTAAACAATACAATATATATACTGAAGATAAAAGATAATTACAATTTATACAATATCTCCAGAATATCTTCCATCATTATCTCTAAGCTTCCATGAATATCTTCAGTTTATCCAGCTGTCATCCTTTCCATACAGATCTCCATCTTATAAGCAGTATTAATCATAAGCAGTATTAATACTCTGAGCAGTATTAACTCTAGCAGTACTAACCATGCTCAGCAGCATTAATCTCTTCAAGCAGTACTAACTTTGCACTAGTAGTACTAATCTTGTTGAGCAACATTAACCATCAACTAGCAGCATTAATAACAGAAGTACTAACTAGAAGTATTAACTGTTTTCTTCTAGCAGCATTAACTAGAAGTATTAACTAGAAGTATTAACTGTTTTCTTCTAGCAGCATTAACTTTGTTCCAGCAACATTAACTTTGTTCCAGCAACATTAACTACAACTGGCAACATTAACCACAGAAGTAGTAACCTCAGAAGTATTAACCAAGTTCTTCTAGCAGCATTAACTTCAGAAGTAGTAACCATGTTGAACTAGAAGTAGTAACCATGTTGAACTAGAAGTAGTAACCATGTTTTTGGCATATTTCAGACCCAACAAAAGTTCAATTGTCCCCTTTTCTACATTATCTTTTATAAAATGATACCGGACATCTATGTGTTTGGTCTTAGTATGCTGAACAGGGTTAGCGGTAATCGCAATAGCGCTCTTCGAATCACAATAGATCGGAATTCTATTGAAATGAAATCCATAGTCTCGCAGTTGTGTTCTCATCCACAACACTTGAGAACAGCAGCTAGCAGCAGCTACATATTCCGCTTCGGCCGTTGATGTGGATACACATAATTGCTTCTTTGAAGCCTAACTGACGAGTTTATCTCCAAGGAATTGTATATGACCCGAGGTGGTTTTCCTGTCTACCATGCAACCAGCATGATCTGCGTCTGAATAAGATGTTAGTTCAAAGCTTGTATCCTTAGGATACCACAGACCAAGATTTGCAGTCCCCTTCAGATACCTGAAGATCCGCTTTACAGCAGACAAAAGGGATTCTTTAGGATTGGCCTGATATCTAGCACATAAGCATGTAGAAAACATTATATCCGGCCTACTAGAAGTAAGATACATTAAAGAACCTATCATCCCTTTATAAGTCCTAACATCAACAGCCTTTCCTGAAAGATCGGTGCCAATCTTAGTACCAGGTGCCATTGGGGTACCAATCGGTTTACAATTTTCCATTTTGAACTTCTGAAGAATATCCAGAATGTATTTAGATTGATTGATAAAAATCCCCGTTGAAAATTGTTTGACTTGCAATCCGAGAAAGAAATTCATCTCTCCCATCATGCTCATTTGAAAACGAGACACCATGAAGTTTGCAAAGTTCTTACAGTACTTAGGATTTGTAGAACCAAAAATAAAATCATCCACATATATTTGAATAAGAATGATATCGCCTTTATCCTTTTTAATAAAAAGAGTGGTATCGACCGTACCTTTAGTAAAACCTGACTTGACCAAGAATTGAGATAAGATATCATACCAGGCGCGAGGAGCTTGTTTCAGTCCATAAAGAGCTTTATCCAAGATGTAGACATGGTTCGGCTTATCTGGATTTACAAACCCTTCTCGCTGTGAGACGTAGACTTCTTCCTTGAGTACTCCATTCAGAAAAGTTGTCTTCACATCCATTTGATAAACGGTGAAGTTCTTGTGGGCTGCGTAGGCTAAGAACATCTAAATTGCCTCTATACGCGCCACTGGAGCATAAGTCTCATCGTAGTCTATTCCTTCCTCTTGCCTATATCCCTTGGCGACAAGTCGTGCTTTGTTTCAGATAACGGTACCATCTTCATCTTTCTTGTTTTTGAACACCCATTTGGTACCAATGATGGTTTTACCTTGCGGTTTGGGTACGAGTCTCCAGACTTTCAGTGCTTCAAACTGATTCAGCTCATCTTGCATCGCAGTTACCCAATCTGAATCGGCAAGGGCCTCAGATACGCGAGTAGGCTCGATCTTGATCAGAAAGGATTCATACATGCATATATTTGATGTGACAGACCTAGTTTGCACCGGTGCAGATTGATCTCCAATAATTTGATGTACCGGGTGCTCTTTGGTCCACTTATGTTCATGAGGGAGTGGATTAGATGCATGTTGATCATTGTCAGCATCTAGGAATCCACTGTTATCGCCTTCAGATGGTTCAGAATCAACGGGGGTTTCAGTTGAAGGAGTCGTTGCAGAAGTGGCAGTAGGTACAGCTTGGACAGTCTGTTGATCAGTCCTTATAGTACATCCTACAGAGTCAGCTACTTCTGTCTCATCAGTGTTGGTCACAACTTCAACTGTCGGAGTAGGCTTTTGAACTGGAACTTCTTGCTGAATTGGGGAATTGGATTCAGTAGAGATATCTGAAGTGATTGGATGAATAGTCAACGAGTCTTCCATCCTGTCAACCACAACAGATTTAGGCAAACGAGATCCAAGAAATTCATCATAAAACAGTTCAAATAATAAATCCAAATCAGATAATTTAGAAGTTGACGATGAAGCGCCATCTGATTTGTTCTCTTGAGGTGCAGGTCCTGGACTGGTTGGTCCAGAAGCTAGAACTCCGGTAATTACGGGTTCTGAACTGACGTGCTCAGAAGCCATGTCCTCATCAAATGTAACATTTACGCTTTCGATCACAGTCTTCGACTTCTTCAAGTAAACCCGATATGCAGTAGATGTCGAGGAATAACCAACGAAGATGCCTTCATCCGCCTTAGCACTGAACTTGTTCAGATTCTCTCTGTCGTTTAGAACAAAGCACTTACAACCAAAAACATGAAAATATTTAATGGTTGGTGTTCGATTGTTGATCAACGCATATGGAGTCTTCTGAAATCTGCGGTGTATCATGGAGCGATTCTGAGTGTGACACGCAGTCGATATAGCTTCAGCCCACAAAAATAAAGGTAAGTCAGATTGGCTGAGCATTGTTCGAGCGACCTCAACAAGTGTACGATTTCGCCTTTCTACGACTCCGTTCTGTTGAGGCGTGCGAGCAGCAGAGTATTGATGTGATATCCCGACCGACTCGAGATATTCTTCAACTATCTTGTTCTTGAACTCTGTGTCGTTGTCAGTCCTGAGAATCTTTACTTGTTTTTGCAGATTGACTTGGGTCGTCTTCAGAAACGTAATAAGAACATCGGGAGTCTCATCTTTAGACCATAGAAACTTAACCCAAGTGTATCGTGTATAGTCGTCCACGATAACTAGCACATACTTCTTTCCTCCTAAGCTTTGCGTTCGCATAGGACCGCATAAGTCCATATGCAACAACTCTAAAGGAGAGTTGGTACTAGGTTCAGGCTTTGGTTTGTGTGGGGCTCTCTTCATCTTTCCCTTTTCACACGTTGCACATAGATGTTCTCTTTCATATTTCAGCTCTGGAAGTCCTTTCACTAGCTTGCCACTGACCAGCTTGTTGATGTACCGAAAGTTGAGGTGAGAAAGCCGTTGATGCCATAACCAGCTTTGTTGCATCGAGGCCTTTGATAGTAGACAGACCTGATTGTCAGTCTGGACCTTTGACAAGTTGATGGTGTAGAGGTTTGACTTGCGAGTGCCGACCAAGAGTTCTTTCCCGTCTTCAGTGAGTAGCGAACATGTCTTGGCCTTGAAATTAAACTCTAAGTCTTTGTCGCAGAACTGGCCAATGCTGAATAGGTTGTTCCCTAAGCCTTTAACGTATCTCACCTTCTTGATCATAAGATTTTCATGTACAACATCACCATATCCCAGAATAGGTGAAAACTGATCATTCCCAAAACGAATTGTGCCGCAGTATTTGTCCGTAAAATTAGACAACATACTCTTCTGCCCGGTCATATACTTGGAACACCCGCTATCCAAGTACCACATATGACGGGTCTGCACAACACAAATCAAGAAAGAAGAGGCTTAGGAACCCATTTAAAAATGGGACCTCCACTGTTAGTACTTGATTTTGGCACCCATTTATATTTGGGTCCGCTTTTTCTTTGAAAACCAGAAGCATGATAAGACGAATGATAATGATAAGATGAAACATTATATGAACCATACCAAACATCAGAATATTTACGAGAAGCATAATCACATTCACCATAATTTAAAAACTTTTTATTTGATGGTGCTAACTGGAATAATTGCTTTATAGAGTACTTCTTGCGAGAATCAACAAGATTAGATTTAAAAGTAGCAACATTCACAATCACATCATTTTTACTAGAAGTCTTTTTATTCAAAATAAAACTACAACTAGATTTAGCTTTCTCGTCTATCTTCTGTTTCGGTATCCATGCAGTCTTAACTCCAACCCTTTGCTTTCTCAAATCTGAAACATGTGAAACTTTAGAGTTAGAATGATGATAATTAAGAGAATGCTTCTTCTTTGGCTTACCAGTGGGGATCGGTTTCTGTGAAAGCTGAGATTTTTGTTTCTTACCTTTTGCTTTCTTTGATTTCACAGAAACTGATTTATCAACTTTCGTTGATGTTTCACCTTTTTCAAACACACTGGGTAATCCAAAAGAATTAACAACACAAGATGAATGATCAGGAAGTTTAGAGGTAAAATCAAATTGAGCAACACAATCATTCAAAATACCATCAGAGTTTAAGAAATTAAGATCATTCTCAAGTGAACCAGATCTGTCATCATAATTTAAAGCCTTAGAGAATTTAGAAAAATCAGTATATTTGAACATTGTTGAAAATACAGTTTGTTCTAAGTCCATCAAAAGTCTTTCTTCTGTAAGAGTATTCTCGAGTTCAGAAATTTTACTTTCCAAAACTAGAGGAGGTACGTAAAGCTTACCTTCGATGGGTTTAGCCTCCAACGCTTTTACAGAATAACTCTCAAAATAATCATTTGAAAGAAATTTTGATTTATTAGAACTATAACTGTTATTCAACTTCTCATAGTGAAATGGAAGTTGAACTTTAGTTGTGTTCTTTCTTTTATCATATTCCTTGGCTTTATCTTTTTCAGACAAACTAGTCCAAAAGGGTTTGAGTTCCTGATGTTGAGGAGCCAACAACATAAACCCAAAGTCATAAAGTGCAGGCACTTCAGATATACCCTTTTTGAGATGATGTGGGTTCTTGTAACCAAGTCCCCAAGTATCAGGTTTCTCTTTAGGTTTGTTCAAATGAATAGTGTGTTCAGTTTGACCTAAAGAATGTAATTTCTCTTCCAAAGCATTCACCTTTTCTATTAAAGATTTATTCTCTTTTGAAGTAGAAAAGTACCTTTTAGCAATCTTTCTAGATTTAAACTCACATTCTTTAAACTTTGAATCAGTTTCAGATAACTCTTTATGAATTATAGTCTTTTCTTTAGCGCTGGTGTCTATATTTTTGTGCAAAGTTTCAATTAATACATTTTTCTCAGCAATATCATTACTACGTTTATGTATATATTGATTTTTCTCATTTATGACACCTTTCTCACGTTTCAGTTTCGACTCTAACTCTTGAAGTTTAGACATCATGACATTCATTTGGTTCAGTAAATCAAATTCAGTTAAGTTACATACCTCATCATTATCTCCATCATTAGAATCAGCTTCAGCTTCTGACTGGTTCTTTCCCATCAAGCACAGATGTGCTGTCTCGTCCTTCTCTCCTTCTTCAGATTCGTCGTCCGAATGGTCGAGCCAGTATTCATCCTCGGCCATTAATGCTTTTCCAGCCTCTTGTTGCTTGGATAGAAGCATCTTATTCTTGTAATAGTCGGAGTTTCGGACTTTTGATTTGCGACAGTCCTTGGCAAAATGACCGAGTCTCCCACAATTGTAGCACTTAATCGGTTCTTCCTTCTTGGTCTCTTCAGCTTCATCCTTCTTCTTGTTTTCTGGTCTCCTTTCTTCAACTTTCTCCTTATGCTTGTAGTTATTAGGACCAGACGAGTATCTCTGACTATTGGAGTTTGTCTTTTTATAGAACTTCTTTTGGAGAGCCTTGGTTATCAACAGCATGGCTTCCTTCAGTTCATTACAATCGTCAGAGTCAGACTTTGCCTCGCAATCAGCTTCTTCCGATTCAGATTCTATCACCTTCTTCTTCTTAGACTTCTTAACCACAAGAGCAACTGGATCAGCAACTGCTTTGTCAGCCTTTTTCATTTCATCCTTGATCTCTTCTACTTCTTCCTCATTCTGTCTGAGGATTTCATAAACTTCATAAAGAGGAATGTCATGCAGATCCTTCAACTGCCTCAT
The DNA here is from genome assembly GCA_954870635.1 of Arctium minus. Taxonomy (NCBI): domain Eukaryota; kingdom Viridiplantae; phylum Streptophyta; class Magnoliopsida; order Asterales; family Asteraceae; genus Arctium; species Arctium minus. The sequence continues at coordinate 72,133,366 of OX941095.1, read as the reverse complement.
TTGTCGGGTGAACCTCTTCCACTCAGGCTGAAGATTGCTGAGAAATTTCACATTCAGCTTCACGTGAGATTTGCTGATCTTGTTCTTGCTGAGCTCGTTCAGCAATGTGACAAATCTGTCATAAGTGGCTTCGAGTGACTCTCTAGCTTTGGCTTTGAACTCTTCATAATTATTCAAGCAGGTGGATACTTTGAGCTGGTTGCCGACTTTAGATCCGATCATCATCTTCTCCAATTGATCCCACATTTGCTTACCGGTAGCGTTGTAGCTGTCAATCTTGACATATATTTCATTCGGTATGCCTTGGAGAATAAATGATCTTGCCAGCTTGTCACCCTTGTGTCTGTTCAACTGATCTTCCGAATATTCACCAATCGGTAATTTATACACTGTCTCTTCTTGTTGACCATTTTCTCCAGCTACAGTGAGAACCTTGGTCGGAGGTGTCATGATCCCGTCTTTCAGAGATTTTCTGATTTCATCTCCCAAATCATGTCGATCAATGAAGTCCAAAAATCTATCCTTCCATTGCTCGTACTCCCCCTTGAAGAGTACTGGTGGCTTCACATCTGTTCCAATAGCAAGAGCTTCCCGAGACATCTTTACTTATACGATTAGTATCAAACTTATCTGATATGATTAATCAAACGATTCAACAGGTTACAAGCTTGAAATCAATATCTCTCTTTCTCTCTGTCTTGTTCACGGCACACCACCACCAAGCAGACCTTTCTCTCTAATTGATATTTTCTAATTAAGCTCCTTAACCCTAATTACAACTAACCTAATCATATTTATACATAGGCTAACTAAGCCTAATGGGCTTTGCAAGGCTTTGCCCAACAACCTAAAACAAACTAATTTAATTAAAATTAAAACTAACTAATAAATAAAATACGTAAACAGACTTTGACTATTTATTACAAAAGGACCCTAGATTATTTGTTGAGACGACTTTATCAGCTTTGACTTCAGATTTCCATCTTCAGATAATTATGATCTTGAATCCAATAAATATGTGCTTTAACACAACCAAGTAAGACAAAGGTAGACCTGAATAAGCAAGCATTGATCTGGCAGATTCAACAAGCGTTCTGTTTCTTCTTTCAACAACGCCATTCTGTTGCGGAGTACGTGCAGCAGAAAATTGTTGTTGTATTCCTTGAGATTCATAGAATGCCTGAAGAGTACTGTTTTTGAATTCAGTGCCATTGTCCGATCTTACCACTTTCACTTGCTTCTGCTTATTTGTCTAAGTTGTCTTGATGAGGTTGATGAGTACTTCAGGAGTCTCGTCTTTTGACTTCAGAAATTTTACCCAAGTATATCTGGAGTAGTCATCAACAACCACCAAAACATATTTCTTATGTCCTAAACTCTTCGTCTTCATCGGACCACACAAATCAACATGCAAAAGATCAAGAATAGCCGACGTGCAGTGTTCAGGTTTAGGCTTGTGAGGAGCTTTCTTCATTTTTCCTTTCTCACAATCTTGGCATAGATGGTCTTTCTGGAAACAGAGAACTGGAAGACCTCTCACTGAATCATTCTTGACCAGGCGATCCATATACTTGAAGTTGAGATGAGCTAAACGTCTGTGCCAAATCCAACTTTCTTGAATTGAAGCTTTAGAAAGCAAGCAGATATCTGAAGCAATTTTGATCTTGGAAAGATCAATGGTATATAAATTTGATTGCCTTTTTCCTACCAGAAGATCCTTGCCATTATCATTCTTCACTGCAACTCTTTTGGATTTGAAGCTGACTTCAAGGTCTTTATCTCAGAATTGGCCGATGCTGAACAGGTTGTGACTTAGACCCTCGACGTAGCTTACTCTTTTGACAGTTATGTTACCCTCAACTAGATCACCATAACCAAGAATCGGAGCTGTCTCACAGTTACCAAATTTCACACGACCGCAACATTTATCTTTAAAATTAGACAGAAGAGATTTGTTGCCAGTCATATGTTTTGAACATCCCGAGTCCAGATACCATAAATGACTAAGATGCACACAAAGAAACTACACCTTTTTAGGTACCCATATGCTTATGGGTCCCTTTTTAGATTTATGCCTTTTATTTTTCACAGAATTATTTTTCATGCAAGAATGAAAGCAATTATCAATAGAAGATAAAACACAATTGTCAGAATCAGAACTAGAAGAAGCATATGAGATATTCTTTGATATATCAAACATTTGCTGAAAAGAATATTTTGGGTTTTTATTACATGTAGCAAATGTATCAGAATCATAAAGATTGTCTACACAGTTAACTCCTAACAGTTCAGATTCTAAAATTGGCTGTTTCATTCTCCAAATCTGCCTTGATGACTTCCTAACAGTCCGATCTGAAGAAGAAAAATTAGAAACATTAGAATTTACAGATAAGACAGTATCATGTTTCTTTGACTTCTTTGATCTTCTTCTTTTACGCTTCTTTTTATAAAATTGAGCATTTAGCAGTAAAGAATTATCGATAATTGAATCAGAAGAAGAAATTTTATCAAAGAAATCAGTCTTAGCATTTGACATTGAAGAACTAGCCTTGGAGTGAAAAAATTTCAAAAATTCGCAAGTCTGGAGGAGGTTTGCGCTTCCCATTGGAGGCGCAAACTGAGTTTTGCGCATCCAACTGCATGCGCAAACTTTCAGTTTGCGTTTCCAACGTGGAACGCAAATGGCCATTGTTTTTCAAAAATTTAGAATTTTCTTTAGAATCTTTTGACAATCCAGAAGAAATTTTATCTTCAAAACTTGTTTTTATTATAAAAAGAAATAAATCGTTTTCTAAACAAGTTTGAAGATTTTGTTCTTCCAATCTATCTTCAAGATCAACAATCTTACCTTTTAACACTAATGGGGGAATGTATTTCTTAGTATCATAAGACACAGGAGATACATTTTCCTTTTCAGTGTTATTAAAAATATCAACAAAATCTGTTGAAAATGAAGATTTATTGGAAGATGTCAGGATCGAATTCTTAACAAGAATTAATTCTCAGAAACAATATCAAAGAAGTTTGCGGAATAACACTTTGATATTTAATCAAACAGAAAATAAACACAGAATATAATCAACAAACTGTAAACTTGTATTTAATGCTTTGAAGTTACAAGATTACTCACTCAACCTCAATATTGATGAACAGGCTCACCAATACGAATTCTACTTCTCTAGAATTAGGATCTATGCCTTGAGGTTGATTCTCTCTAAAAGAATGAAAACTGAAAGTTAATTCATTATTCTAAACTATACACTATATATACTGAATACAAAGATAATTACAATAAATAAAAAATCTTCAGTATATCTTCCATGTATATCTCTAAGCTTCCATGTATATCCTTTCATGCGAATCTTCATCATATAAGCAGTATTAATCATAAGCAGCATTAATACTCTGAGCAGTATTAACTCTAGCAGTACTAACCATGCTCAGCAGCATTAATCTCTTCAAGCAGTACTAACTTTGAACTAGCAGTGCTAATCTTGTTGAGCAACATTAACCATCAACTAGCAGCATTAATAACAGAAGTACTAACTAGAAGTATTAACTGTTTTCTTCTAGCAGCATTAACTAGAAGTATTAACTGTTTTCTTCTAGCAGCATTAACTAGAAGTATTAACTAGAAGTATTAACTGTTTTCTTCTAGCAGCATTAACTTTTTTCCAGCAACATTAACTTTGTTCCAGCAACATTAACTACAAATGGCAACATTAACCATAGAAGTAGTAACCTCAGAAGTATTAACCAAGTTCTTCTAGCAGCATTAACTTCAGAAGTAGTAACCATGTTGAACTAGAAGTAGTAACCATGCTTGGCATATTTCAGACCCAACAATCTCCCCCTAACTTAACTTTTCAAAACTGAGAAGTTAAGTTCTTCAGTATAGGGTCTTTATGATAATTTCAAAACTTTCTGCAATTACTAGTTCTTCTTGATTCAGTTTCTGCTGTTATCTTCTTTTCTGTTTCTGTTGTAGTTACTGATTTGTTTCATCTTCTTCACTTATCTCCCCCTCAAAATAAGATTTCATATCAACTTGATTCTCCTTCTCAATTCTTCTCAAGTTCAGATGTTTAAGTCTCCCCCTTTTTGAAATAATCATGATCTTTTCATCTCTTTTATCTCCATAATTTGATTGTGAACTTTCAGACAAATTGTACCAAGTGTATCCATCAATTCTTTGTAGTTAAACTGTCCTCACCTCCTTTAGATGTTTTACCACCTTTGAAGGATCCTTGGATCTTTTAGTAGAGATCTTCTGCCTAGCAGAAGCACCTTCTACTCCCTTGGTTTCTTGGCACCTGGGACCTTTAAATAATTACTCATCTAAAGTTGCCATGGGGAAGGTCTTAGATATGTTCACACTGTCCTGTCCTGCACTTTGTGCAAAGTCAGTAGTGTGAGCCTTACAACCCATATGCTCTTGCATCTCCTTATTGAGCACCTTCTTGAGGTTGGGAGACACCTCTATGGTTTCCCTTTGGATATTCTCTGATGAAAAATGCTTCATCAGAGGGCTTGTAGGTTTTGAGGTTGAGGATACAAGTAGGGAAGGAACCTTCTGTATCTTTTCTTATATAATATAGTAATGGGGAATGTTGGTTTGACACAAGGAATCTGAAGATTTATGCTTGGTAGTGGAAGGTGTGGATAGGTCATCAGTGGGTTGGTCTAATGAGGGCTTTGACCCTGATGCCTTACCTTCTTGATTGTGGGACATCACCATCATTGTAGAGAACAATGGTATATCAACTCCTTCCGAGTCCCTAGCAGATCTTCTCATGTTTGAGAAAACCTTGCCTTTAGGGGGTTTAGGTACATATATCTCATTAAAATGAGGTTAATCCGTCAATTCCTTATTAAGTACTTCTTGTACAAACCTTGGATACAGATAAAAGATTTTTGATTGGTATCCAGGTTTGACATTAAATCATTGAAGATCATTTTTAGGTATAGAAAACTTACATTAGCAGTAGTAACACTTATCAGCAGCATTAACACAGACTGGCAGTTGTAACACATACCAGCAGCATTAACACAGTCTGACAGTTTTCACTGAACTAGAAGTACTAACTACCTTTCAGTATTAGCAACCTGAAACACTTACAGACACAAGGTTAGTAGTACCATATACCATAAGATTTTCAAAAGTTACTTTATCTTTTGAAACTATACCTTTTTCACTTTTCTTACCTTCTGCTGGATCAAAAGTAACATGTCCTCCATCAAATCTTTTTAAAGAATTTGAAGGCAATCCATGTTCCTTGTTATGTGCCAAGAGCAATAATTATCTTTATTCCAAAATGCTCTTCCTCTTGAGCTTTTGATTGCCCTGCACACTTGATAAATCAGTTAGTCTTTGAGAGAACCCAAGCCAAAGTGGTCTTGGGTTGTCCTTTCTCATTTATATAATCTGTCAGTTTGGTCTGAATGAGTTGTTTAGGAATCTCATGGCTGGAATACTTTGTCAAGATTATAGGCTTTGCAACATTAATACTAGTAGAAGCACTATCCTTGTTAGCACCAGTATTGGTTGCAGCAACACTATTTCTGTTAGCAGTACTATCTGGGATAGCAGTACTAACAGGTTTCTTTACAATTGGAACCCAAACTTGAACAAAGTTGTTTGCTTTCTTTGTCTTTAAATTACTCCTTGGCTTATTTGGAGTATTTTTCTTTGGTTTAGCAAACTTATTTTGAACATGAGACTTTTTAGGTGCTCTGTTATCAGCCATTTGATTCCTTCCTTGCTTCCTATAACCAAAGGAGTTTTGAGTTTGTCTTTGAAAATTTACTCTTTGGTTTATAGGATTGAAATAACAGTATTTGGCAATATGATTAAGCTTTCCACAAATAAAACAAGGTTTTGGTCTATTGATTTTACTTAGATCAACCCCTTGTTTTTGTGCCCACTGATTATTCCAATTTCTCTGATTTCCCCTCTTTTTGTCCTGTTTTTGGGGCTCATTCTTCTTACAAGCACACTGTTTGCAAGGACCTGGATTCACAACTGTGGTCTGTTTGTAATGGACCTTACCAGACTTTCCCTCTGTCTTCTCTATGTCCTTGGATTTGATCCAAGCCCTTCCACAATCATCATTGGTGATAATGTTATTCTCTAGAGGAATCTCACCACTCACCTTGTTCTCCTTACTCTTGCCAACCTCTTTCTCAGTCTTATCTTCAACAACTACCTCATCTAAGGGATCTATTTCAGTGGCTCCCTCAGGCAAGTCCTTCCTATCTTTGGTGTCTAACAGGTCTGAAGTAGGAGGAATGTAATTGTTGTTATATGGTGGAGGTGTTGCATTGTACCCAATTCCTCTTCTTAGCTTATCATGAATCTGATTTTGCAGTAAAGAGTCCATTGCTTTAGAAGCATTGGAAAACTTTTCTACATCAAGCTTAACCTTGGTTAGCTCCTCTTTCAGTTTTTCACTCTCCTCTTTAGATTTGGTCAGTTTAAGTTCTAAATCCTTTTTCTCCCACTGCCAGTAATTGGTGTCATATGAGTGTTGGAGTTCATTGGCTTGAAAACCTTTGATCTGATCTTCAAATCTCTCTACAATCCTTACATAGTCTTTGATATCTTTTTCTAATCTCTTAAGGTCATCACTCATCTTCTGATTGTGATCCCTGTACCTTTTAACAGTGTCTATGCAAGTTTTAGAACAGAGATTAGAACTTACCTCAGATGGGAGATCAGATACTTTAGCCATAAGAGCTTGATTCTGAATAGCTTCCTCTGCTTGATCACTCCAATCAAACCCCATTCCTTGTTGAGAAACAAGGGCTTGAGCAGAGTTTCTGTTGTTATTGAAGCTTCCAGATTGAGTTTGTTGGTGGTTGTTGTTGTGAGACACTCCACTTCTGCATTCTCTAGCAAAATGTCCCTTCAGATGGCATTTGTAGCATTCCACCTTTGATTTATCAAACCCTGCTCCATCTTCTCTTCTTTGGGAGAAGTTGTTTCTCCCAGTCCTCTTTATAAACTTCTTAACCCTCATGGAGAGCATGGCCATCTGCCATTTAATATCCATCTCTTCCAGATCATCTGGATGAAGTTGTTCTAAGTCATCATTAATCAAAGAGGAATTTCCATGATTGGAAAGAAAAGCTTCAAACACAGAATCAGTGCCTTTATCTTGATTTGTTCCAGTAGCAGCATTAACTGATTCAGGGTTAGCAGTAGAATCAATTGATGCTGATAAGAGTGCAGCATTATGAATATATCCAGAAGGCTTCTTCTTTGCCTCCACCTCAGCTTCAAATATTCTAAGATCATTGTACAGATCATCCAGTTCTTTTTCCTTCAACTGATCATTCTGTCTGAATGACACAGTGTACATGGTCCATTCATCTCCAAGGGACCTTAAGAACTTTCTGTTCACATCATCTTGATCAATCTGTACTCCCATAGTAGCTAGTTCACCAATTAGTTTATTAAACCTGTCAAAATTTTGAGTCATGGACTCATTCTTAGTTGAGATGAAGTTTTCATACTGTTGTTTTAAGATTGCCTTTTGATTTCTCTTGGTACTTTTAGTACCTGAGAATCTCTTCTCTAGAGCATTCCAGAGCATCTGTGCATCAGTACAATTGCAGAATTGGTGTTGATACTCATTTGGAATGGCCAAGAGCAGTGTGCTCAAGGCTTTCATCTCTGTCTGTCTTGATTTCCTGTCTGCATTTGTCTTTGGAGGAGTTCTTTTGCCATCTTCACCAATCTTTCCTCCATCAGATGGGCCATTCTCAATGATGTCCCACATAGAGTAATCTGTGAGGAGAATATATTGCTTGATTCTGATTTTCCACATGTCAAATTCATTGGATCTGAGCATTGGAACTTTTGAGACCAAAGTACTGCTTGATTCTGTAAGATTTTCCATGATGAATAACTGTTTCTGAGAGAGTACTGCTCTGATACCACTTGTCAGGATCGAATTCTTAACAAGAATTAATTCTCAGAAACAATATCAAAGAAGTTTGCGGAATAACACTTTGATATTTAATCAAACAGAAAATAAACACAGAATATAATCAACAAACTGTAAACTTGTATTTAATGCTTTGAAGTTACAAGATTACTCACTCAACCTCAATATTGATGAACAGGCTCACCAATACGAATTCTACTTCTCTAGAATTAGGATCTATGCCTTGAGGTTGATTCTCTCTAAAAGAATGAAAACTGAAAGTTAATTCATTATTCTAAACTATACACTATATATACTGAATACAAAGATAATTACAATAAATAAAAAATCTTCAGTATATCTTCCATGTATATCTCTAAGCTTCCATGTATATCCTTTCATGCGAATCTTCATCATATAAGCAGTATTAATCATAAGCAGCATTAATACTCTGAGCAGTATTAACTCTAGCAGTACTAACCATGCTCAGCAGCATTAATCTCTTCAAGCAGTACTAACTTTGAACTAGCAGTACTAATCTTGTTGAGCAACATTAACCATCAACTAGCAGCATTAAAAACAGAAGTACTAACTAGAAGTATTAACTGTTTTCTTCTAGCAGCATTAACTAGAAGTATTAACTAGAAGTATTAACTGTTTTCTTCTAGCAACATTAACTAGAAGTATTAACTAGAAGTATTAACTGTTTTCTTCTAGCAGCATTAACTTTGTTCCAGCAACATTAACTTTGTTCCAGCAACATTAACTACAACTGGCAACATTAACCACAGAAGTAGTAACCTCAGAAGTATTAACCAAGTTCTTCTAGCAGCATTAACTTCAGAAGTAGTAACCATGTTGAACTAGAAGTAGTAACCATGCTTGGCATATTTCAGACCCAACAGAAGATTTGACATTTAAAAGATTTTGAAATTTTCTGGATTTCTTAGATTGATCAGGAAAATACTTTGCATTTTCAGAAGTGTAAACAAATGGCATTTCCATCCTCTTATTTTTCATTCTTTTCACACTTTCTTCTTCCAAAATTTGTTTCTCAGTTGTCCAAAAGAATTTAAACTGAGGAGCATATCTTGCAAGAGTAAACTAATCATATTCATATAAAGTAGGAACTTCATTTTTAGCATGATTTAAAAAATGCGGGTTTTCAAAACCAAGTCCCCACTTTTCTTTTATAGCTTCTTCACTCCTTGGTTTATTCATGTAAATGGTTTGCTCAGACTGTTCTCTTTTATACAATTTCCTTTCTAAAACAATTATCTTGTCAGAAAGAATTTTATTTGAAGAAGTCAGTTCAGTCAACGAATCATGATAAGTCTGATTTGAATTTTCTAACTCGACCAACTGCTTATTAAATTTCTCTTTTGTGTCAATTAAAATTGACTTTTCATCATTTAAAGAAATTTGCAGTTTTTTGATTAGATCAGACTTTTCTTGACTTTTAAACTTTTCAGAAACAAACTTTGAGTTCAAATCATGCAAAGCAGTGATAAAAACATTCATTTGAGATAAAAAGAAATTATAGTTAAACTCAGATATTACCTCAGAACCATCAGATGAGGTATCCTCTTCTACATCATCAGATTTGTCATCACCTATAAAGCACATAGCCGCAGTTTCTTCATTCTCAGCCTCGTTGTCCGAATGATCCAACCAGTATTCTTCTTCGGCCAACAGATTGGTTCCACTTTCCTTCTTTTCAGCAAGAGCCAACTTCTTTGGGTAAAAATCAACATCCTTTACCACTTTGACTCTGCAGTCCTTAACCATATGTCCAGGCTTCCCACAGTTAAAACAGTTAACCACCTTTTTCTCATCCTTCTTCTGTTCAACCACTTTAGCTGGTTCATACTTTGGAATGTATGTCTTTGAAGGAGCACCAGGTTCTATCTTTTTAGAACCAGAAGTAAACCGCAGGTTGTTTGAACCAGATTTATGCTTGAATCTCTTCTGATAGTGCTGAGTCAAAAGTATCATGGCCTTTTCAAGAGCTTCGCCATCATCATCCGTTGATCCTTCATAAGTTGATTCAGTCAAAGCTTGCTCATCCAGTTGGCTAGCTATAAGAGCAATGGGATCTACTGACAGAGGCTTGTTCTTCTTATCCATTTTTGCCTTCTTCTCCATAACCATAGATTTATCTGTCATCAAGATTTCGTATAACTCCTGAATTGACATGGTTGAGACTCTGACATCGTTTCTCATTCTGTGGCATGACTTGTTCCACTCAGGTTGTAAAGCGTTCAGAAACTTCAAATTAGCCTCCAATTCAGTCTTTTTAACTTTAATCTTGTAGAGATCATTGATAACAACCCAGAATCGATCAAAAACATTTTTCAAACTTTCCCCATCCTTGGCCTTGAACTTTTCAAACTTGTTCATGTACCTGGTCTATCGTAACTGAGTAGACATAGCAGTACCAAGCATAATCTTCTCAAGTCGTGTCCACATCATCATTGGGTTATGTTTGAAGCAATCGATTCTGTTATAGATGGAGTTGGGAAGAGCAAGGATCAGATTTGATTTGGCCTGGCTATCAGCTTGATGTCTTAACATCTCATCAGCATCATATTCCCTTAAAGCTTTCTCAACAGAGGTAGCAACAGAAGTTGTTGTAGCTGGAACAACTTTCCTTGGTATTTCCATAGGACCCTGAGTCAGTGATTTCATCATGTTCTCCCCATTCGGTTGCCTTTCAATAAAGTTGATGAACCGATCCTGCCACTGTTCGAATTCATTCTCATTGATGAGAAATGGTGGACGAGTATCAGACCCCAAAGACATCATGAGGTCATTCTTGTAGATTTGAGCTTGAAAAGACATCTTGAGAAAAATCAGAAAATTTAGAAAAATTTCTAAGTATGAAAGACCCGCAAACTAGAGGTTTGCGTATGCTATGAGGAGCGCAAAGAAGGTTTTGCGATTGCAGAGGGGAACGCAAATTGAGATTTGCGTTTGCTTCGTGAAACGCAAAGTGAAGCTTTGCGGGTGAAAGACTTTGCGGGTGAAGAACTTTGCGTTGCAAGAGACGCGAAAACTTGATGCACGAAGATCTTTTCGCTTGAAGAGAGAAACGCAAACTGATGGTTTGCGTATCAGACTAGAACCGAGAAACTTGGCTTTGCGTTTCCAATGTGAACAGCAAACCTGAAAATTTTACTAACACACGAGTTAGATCACAAAATCTATGAATGAATGAATGAATGAGGCGCAAAGCATATGAATCACACGCAAACTCATATGAATGAAACACAAACTAACATGAATGAGACGCAAACTTCATAAACTCAACCAATTCACGCAAGATCAACTACAACTTTGAAAATTAACCTAGAAAAGCATACACTGAACTTCGAAAACTTCTTTCTAACAAATTTTATCAAACAATTTCGATTAAAAAACACGAAATCAACACATTCGAAAAAGAATAGAACGAGAATACGTTTTTCCAGAAAATCACTAAGACTCCAAATTAACAGTCTAAACAAGATTTTTATGCAAAAATACAAGAAGCAACAATGATCGATTATCAAAATCGAGACTAATGAACCAAAGAATAATATAATTCGACCACAAACAGATCCAAATTTTATGAGAAATCAAGAAAACGAGATTTTCTTGAAAAATTCAAGAAAATCAATCAAATTTTCGATTTCAATCACAAATTCAGATACAGAAAAACAATCTCTCAATCCTCTCAAGATTCAGATTGCTCTGATACCAATTGAAAGTCCAAGAATCTCTAAATCTTTAGAGAGAGAAAGTAGAGAGAGAAAGTATGAAGCGCAAAGTATAATCTGATATCTTGAAAGTGATTGCCAAGTTACAAAACAAAGGATCTAAGGGGACTTAAATACCCCTAGCCTTTACAATACAGATAAGAACATTAAGCAGAGTAAAAGCTAGAAAATAAATACAATGATTACTATAAAAACAGATCTAACAAGTCATCATTAAACTAACTCCTTATATTGTACATTTGTTGTACACAGTAACTTTGTGTTACTGATAGGTACTTCTAACTGTTTTATTTGTTGATTCAGGGTTACCACGATCATTATGTCTGAAGTTGAAAAGATTCGGATATATATCTTTCATGAATTGACGGCTCTCAGATCAAAGCGCGTCAACTGTCAAAGGGGAGATTGTTATTTGTTTTCAAAGGAGGAAATCAAAGGCTGTGATGAAATTGATGATGTTTTGATGATCATGATGCTCTCAATCATCAAAAAGGGGGAGAATTATACAAAGATCAATTTCAAAGTTATGAAGAGTTGTCAAAGTTCGAAGAGACAAGTCAGAAATTCGAATTGCTTCCGCTGATTTAAAGTTCAAGTCTGATAAAGAAATTCAAAGCCAAAATATTCTGAAGGAAGAATGGTCAAAGTTTAATCAAGATGGTTTGTGAAAGTTTGTTTCTTCCAAAGATGATTCAGAGATCAAAGAGATGAAGATACAGAATCAAGTTGTTTTCAAAGAATTTTCAGAAGTTTCAATGTTTGTTTCAGAGTTGTTAAAGTGTTTCAGAAGTTTCAAGAAATATGTTTCCTGTTCAAGACTTGTTGACTTTTAAAGCTTAAAAAAAAAGACTTACCAAGATTCTTCAAGAGCTGAAAGATTAAAGATTGTGAAAGCTTCAAAGAGACAAAAGCTTAATAATCAAGAGCTGAAGATATGTATCAAATTTTTATTAAATCTTAAATACAAAGGGGGAGATTGTTAAGTCTAAATATTGTATCCAAAATTTAATAGGAAAGTCAATGTTGTAAAAGTCAACAATGTCTTTGTCAAAGCTTGTTTAGTTTCCTTAGCCTTTAAGGCTTTTTAATAGATAGATAGTATATATAAGGTTTGTCTTGTAATCATGTAATAATGCTAGAGAACTATTCACGTATTGTATGTGTGAGATTTGTGACTAATGCAAGATCTACTTTCTCTCTCTAGACTCTCTCTCTATTTCTTCATCTTTATAGCTTAATCTTGAGTAATTAGCTTGATTGATTGCGATTTTATTGATTAACAGGGTTCCCTTTGTGTTATCTCGTCCGGATCGACGTCGTCAGATTTCCACGAATCTTTACATTTTTCATCTACAATATAAATGATAGGGTTTTCAAGGGAAATAACATGCAAAAAACCAACTCTCGTGTAGGATATTGCTGAAGTCACGCAATGGCCAAACCGAAAGAACGTACATCATGCAGTTTATCGATACCCACTCAAATCTTGTTATATTGCCAGAAAGTGACCAAGCCAGGACGTGCTTCTCGTTCTAAGGTTCGTTTTTACGGGTCATGGGCTTAAAACGGACCCCGTAGCAAAAGTTATGAACGTTTAAGCGCGATACCCATTTTTGGCCGATTCGGCAAAGGGGGTTCCCTTTGTGTTATCTCATCCGGACCGACGTCTTCAGATTTCCACGAATCTTTACATTGTTAATCTACAATGTAAATGGTAAGGTTTTCAAGGGAAATAACTTGCAAAAAACCCACTCTCGTGCAGGATATTGTTGAAGTCATGCATTGGCCAAACCGAAAGAACGTACATCATGCAGTTTATCGATACCCACTCAAATCATGGTTTATTGCAGAAAGCGACCAAAACATGATGTGCTTCTCGTTCTAAGGTTTTTTTTGACGGGTCATGGGCTTGAAACGGATCACCGTGGCAAAAATTATTGACGTTTAAGCGCGACACCCATTTTTGGCCGATTCGGCAAAGGGGGTACCCTTTGTGTTATCTCGTCCGGACCGACGTCGTCAGATTTCCACGAATCTTTACATTGTTCATCTACAATGTAAATGATAAGGTTTTCAAGGGAAATAACTTGCAAAAAACCCACTCTCGTGCAGGATATTGTCGAAGCCACGCGTTGGTCAAACCGAAAGAACGTACATCATGCAGTTTATCAATACCCACTCAAATCATGGTGTATTGCCAGAAAGCGACCAATACATGGCGTGCTTCTCGTTCTAAGGTTCATTTTGATGGGTCATGGGCTTAAAACGAATGCCCGTAGCAAAAGTTATGGACGTTTAAGTGCGACACCCATTTTTGGCCGATTTAGCAAAGGGGGCACCCTTTGAGTTTTCTCGTCTGGACCGACCTCGTCGGATTTCCACGAATATTTACATTGTTCATCTACAATGTAAATGATAAGGTTTTCAAGGGAAATAACTTGCAAAAAACCCACTCTCGTGCAGGATATTGTTGAAGCCACGCATTGGCCAAACCGAAAGAACGTACATCATGTAGTTTATCGATACCCACTCAAATCTTGGTTTATTGCAGAAAGTGACCAAGACATGATGTGATTCTCGTTCTAAGGTTCGTTTTGACAGGTCATGGGCTTAAAACAGATCACCCATTTTTGGTCGATTCAGCAAAGGGGGTACCCTTTGTGTTTTCTCGTCCGGACCGACCTCGTCGGATTTCCACAAACCTTTACATTTTCCATCTACAATATAAATTATAAGGTTTTCAAAGGAAATAACTTGCAAAAAACCCACTCTCGTGCAGGATATTGCCGAAGCCACGCATTGGTCAAACCGAAAGAACGTACATCATGCTGTTTATCGATAACCACTCAAGTCATGGTGTATTACCAAAAGGAGACCAAGCCATGGCTTGCTCTTGTTCTAAGGTTCGTTTTGACGGGTCATGGGCATAAAACGGATCTCCATAGCAAAAGTTATAGACGTTTAAGCGCGACACCCATTTTTGGCCGATTCTGCAAAGGGGGTACCCTTTGTGTTTTCTCGTCCGGACCGACCTCGTCGGATTTCCACGAATCTTTACATTGTTCATCTATAATGTAAATGATAAGGTTTTCAAGGGAAATAACTTGCAAAAAACTCAGTCTCGTGAAGGATATTTCCGAAACCACGCAATGGCCAAACCGAAAGAACGTATATCATGCAGTTTATCGATACCCACTCAAATATTGGTGTATTGCCAGAAAATAACCAAGGCATGACGTGCTTCTCATTCTCAGGTTTGTTTTGACGGGTCATGGGCTTAAAACGGATCACCGTAGCAAAAGTTATGGATGTTTAAGCGCGACACCCATTTTTGGCCGATTCGGCAAAGGGGGATTCCCTTTGTGTTATCTCGTCCAGACTGACGTCGTCAGATTTCCACGAATCTTTACAGTTTTCATCTACAATTTAAATGATAAGGTTTTCAAAGGAAATAACATGCAAAAAACCCACTCTCGTGCAGGATATTGTTGAAGTCACGCAATGGCCAAACCGAAAGAACGTACATCGTGTAGTTTATCGATACCCACTCAAATCTTGGTGTATTTCCAGAAAGTGACCAATCCATGACGTGTTTTTTGTTCTAAGGTTCGTTTTTACGGGTCATGGGCTTAAAACGGATCCCCGTAGCAAAAGTTATGAACGTTTAAGCGCGACACCCATTTTTGGGCGATTCGGCAAAGGGGTTCCCTTTGTGTTATCTCGTCCGGACCGACGTCATCAGATTTCCACGAATATTTACATTGTTCATATACAATGTAAATGATAAGGTTTTCAAGGGAAATAACTTGCAAAAAGCCCACTCTCGTGCAGGATATTGCTGAAGTCATGCATTGGCCAAACCGAAAGAACGTACATCATGCAGTTTATCGATACCCACTCAAATCATGGGTTATTGCAGAAAGCGACCAAGACGTGATGTGCTTCTCGTTCTAAGGTTCGTTTTGACGGGTCGTGGGCTTAAAACGGATCACCATGGCAAAAGTTATGGATGTTTAAGCGTGACACCCATTTTTGACGGATTCAGCATAGGGGGTACCCTTTGTGTTTTCTCGTCCGGACTGACCTCGTCGTATTTCCACGAATCTTTACATTGTTCATATACAATGTAAATGATAAGGTTTTCAAGGGAAATAACTTGCAAAAAACCCACTCTCGCAGGATATTGCCGAAACCACACAATGGCCAAACCGAAAGAACGTACATCATGCAGTTTTAAGATACCCACTCAAATCCTGGTGTATTGCCCGAAAGCGACCAAAAATTGACGTGATTCTCATTCTAAGGTTCATTTTACAAGTCATGGGATTAAAACGGATCCCCGTAGCAAAAGTTATGGACGTTTAAGTGCGACACCCATTTTTGGACGATTCGGCAAAGGGGTACCCTTTGTGTTTTCTCGTCCGGACCCACCTCGTCGGATTTCCATGAATCTTTACATTGTTCATCTACAATGTAAATGATAAGGTTTTCAAGGGAAATAACTTGCAAAAAACCCACTCTCGTGCAGGTTTTTGCCGAAACCATGCAATGGCCAAACCGAAAAAACGTACA
Source organism: Arctium minus (assembly GCA_954870635.1). NCBI lineage: Eukaryota > Viridiplantae > Streptophyta > Magnoliopsida > Asterales > Asteraceae > Arctium > Arctium minus. The sequence continues at coordinate 72,117,108 of OX941095.1, read as the reverse complement.
TCATGCAGTTTATCGACACCCACTCAAATCTTGGTGTATTGCCAGAAAACGACCAAATAATGAAGTGATTCTAGTTCTCAGGTTTGTTTTGACGAGCATGAGCCTAAAACGGATCCCCGTAGCAAAAGTGATGGACCTTTAAGCACGACACCCATTTTTGGCCGATTCAGTAAAGGGGGTTCCCTTTGTGGTATCTCGTCCAGACCGACTTCGTCGGATTTCCACGAATCTTTACATTGTTCATCTACAATGTAAATGATAAGGTTTTCAAAGGAAATAACTTGCAAAAAACCCACTATCGTTCAGGATATTGCCGAAGTCACGCATTGGCCAAACCGAAAGAACGTACATCATGCAGTTTATCGATACCCTCTCAAATCATGGTTTATTGCAGAAAGCGGCCAAGTCATGATGTGATCCTCGTTCTAAGGTTCGTTTTGATGGGTCGTGGGCTTAAAACGGATCACCGTGGCAAATGTTATGGACGTTTAAGCGTGACACCCATTTTTGACCGATTCAGCATAGGGGGTACCCTTTGTGTTCTCTCGTTCGGACTGACCTCGTCGGATTTCCACGAATCTTTACATTGTTCATCTACAATGTAAATGATAAGGTTTTCAAGGTAAATAACTTGCAAAAAGCCTACTCTCGTGCAGGATATTGTCGAAGCTACGCATTGTTCAAACCGAAAGTACGTACATCATGCAGTTTATCGATACCCACTCAAATCATGGTGTATTTCCAGAAGTAGACCAATACATGGCGTGCTTCTCGTTCTAAGGTTCGTTTTGACATGTCATAGGTTTAAAACGGATCCTCATAGCAAAAGTTATGGACGTTTAAGTGCGACACCCATTTTTGGCCGATTCTGCAAAGGCTGTACCCTTTGTGTTTTCTCGTCCGGACCGACCTCGTCGGATTTCCATGAATCTTTACATTGTGCATCTACAATATAAATGATAAGGTTTCAAGGGAAATAACTTGCAAAAAACCCACTCTCGCAGGATATTGCCGAAACCACACAATGGCTAAACCGAAAGAACGTACATCATGCAGTTTAAAGTTACCCATTCAAATCATGGTGTATTGCCCGAAAGCGACTAAAACTTGACATGCTTCTCATTCTAATGTTCTTTTTACAAGTCATGGGTTTAAAACGGATCCCCGTAGCAAAAGTTATGGACGTTTAAGCGCGACACCCATTTTTGGACGATTCGGCAAAAGGGGTACCCTTTGTGTTTTCTCGTCCGGACCCACCTCGTCGGATTTCCATGAATCTTTACATTGTTTATCTACAATGTAAATGATAAGGTTTTCAAGGGAAATAACTTGCAAAAAACCCACTCTCGTGCAGGTTTTTGCCGAAACCATGCAATGGCCAAACCGAAAGAACGTACATCATGCAGTTTATCCACACCCACTCAAATCTTGGTGTATTGCCAGAAAACGACCAAACAATGAATTGATTCTCGTTCTCAGGTTTGTTTTGACGGGCATGGGCCTAAAACAGATCCCCGTAGAAAAAGTGATGGACCTTTAAGCGCGACACCCATTTTTGGCCGATTCGGTAAAGGGGGTTCCCTTTGTGGTATCTCGTCCAGACCGACTTCGTCGGATTTCCACGAATATTTACATTGTTCATCTACAATGTAAATGATAAGGTTTTCAAGGGAAATAACTTGCAAAAAACCCACTATCATGCAGGATATTGTTGAAGTCACGCATTAGCCAAACCGAAAGAACGTACATCATGCAGTTTATCGATACCCTCTCAAATCATGGTTTATTGTAGAAAGCGGCCAAGACATGATGTGATTCTCTTTCTAAGGTTCGTTTTGACAGGTCATGGGCTTAAAACAGATCACTTTGGCAAAAGTTATGGTCGTTTAAGCGCGACACCCATTTTTGGTCGATTCAGCAAAGGGGGTACCCTTTGTGTTTTCTCGTCCGGACCGACCTCGTCGGATTTCCACGAACCTTTACATTTTCCATCTATAATATAAATGATAAGGTTTTCAAGGGAAATAACTTGAAAAAAACCCACTCTCGTGCAGGATATTGCCGATGCCACGCATTGGCCAAACCGAAAGAACATACATCATGCAGTTTATCGATAACCACTCAAGTCATGGTGTATTACCAGAAAGCGACCAAGCCATGGCTTTCTCTTGTTCTAAGGTTCGTTTTGACAGGTCATGGGCATAAAACGGATCTTCGTAGCAAAAGTTATAGACGTTTAAGCGCGACACCCATTTTTGGTCGATTCTGCAAAGGGGGTACCCTTTGTGATTTCTCGTCCGGACCGACCTCGTCGGATTTCCACGAATATTTACATTGTTCATCTATAATGTAAATGATAAGGTTTTCAAGGGAAATAACTTGCAAAAAACCCAGTCTCGTGAAGGATATTGCCGAAACTACGTAATGGCCAAACCGAAAGAACGTATATCATGCAGTTTATCGATACCCACTCAAATATTGGTGTATTGCCAGAAAACAACCAAGCCATGACGTGCTTCTCATTATCAGGTTTGTTTTGACGGGTCATGGGCTTAAAACGGATCACCGTAGCAAAAGTTATGGATGTTTAAGTGCGCCACCCATTTTTGGCCGATTCGGCAAAGGGGGTTTCCCTTTGTGTTATCTCGTCCAGACTGACGTCGTCAGATTTCCACGAATCTTTACATTGTTCATCTACAATTTAAATGATAAGGTTTTCAAGGGAAATAACATGCAAAAAACCCACTCTCGTGCAGGATATTGTTGAAGTCATGCAATGGCCAAACCGAAAGAACGTACATCGTGCAGTTTATCGATACCCACTCAAATCTTGGTGTATTGCCAGAAAGTGACCAAGCCATGACGTGCTTTTTGTTCTAAGGTTCGTTTTTACGGGTCATGGGCTTAAAACGGATCCCCGTAGCAAAAGTTATGAACGTTTAAGCGCGACACCCATTTTTGGCCGATTCGGCAAAGGGGTTCCCTTTGTGTTATCTCGTCCGAACCGACGTCATCAGATTTCCACGAACATTTACATTGTTCATATACAATGTAAATGATAAGGTTTTAAAGAGAAATAACTTGCAAAAAACCCACTCTCGTGCAGGATATTGCTGAAGTCATGCATTGGCCAAACCGAAAGAACGTACATCATGCAGTTTATCGATACCCACTCAAATCATGGGTTATTGCAGAAAGCGACCAAGACATGATGTGATTCTCGTTCTAAGTTTCGTTTTGACGGGTCATGGGCTTAAAAGGGGTCACCGTGGCAAAAGTTATAGACGTTTAAGCGCGACACCCATTTTTGGTCGATTCAGGAAAGGGGGTACCCTTTGTGTTTTTTCGTCCGGACTGACCTCGTCAGATTTACACGAATCTTTACATTGTTCATCTACAATGTAAATGATAAGGTTTTCAAGAGAAATAACTTTCAAAAAACCCACTCTCGTGCAGGATATTATCGAAGCCACGCATAGTTCAAACCGAAAGAACGTACATCATGCAGTTTATCGATACCCACTCAAATCGTGGTGTATTGCCCGAAAGCGACCAAAACTTGACGTGCTTCTCATTATAAGGTTTGTTTTACAAGTCATGGGCTTAAAACGGATCCCCGTAGCAAATGTTATGGACATTTAAGCGTGACACCCATTTTTGGACGATTCGGCAAAGGGGGTACCCTTTGTGTTTTCTCGTCCGGACCCACCTCGTCGGATTTCCATGAATCTTTACATTGTTCATCTACAATGTAAATGATAAGGTTTTCAAGGGAAATAACTTGCAAAAAACCCACTCTCGTGCAGGTTTTTGCCGAAACTATGCAATGGCCAAACCGAAAAAACGCACATCATGAAGTTTATCGATACCCACTCAAATCTTGGTGTATTGCCAGAAAACGAACAAACAATGAAGTGATTCTCGTTCTCAGGTTTGTTTTGATGAGCATGGGCCTAAAACGGATCCCCTTAGCAAAAGTGATGGTCCTTTAAGCGCGACTCCCATTTTTGGCCGATTCGGTAAAGGGGGTTCCCTTTGTGGTATCTCGTCCAGACCGACTTCGTCGGATTTCCACGAATCTTTACATTGTTCATCTACAATGTAAATTATAAGGTTTTCAAAGGAAATAACTTGCAAAAAACCCACTATCGTGCAGGATATTGCTGAAGTCACGCATTGGCCAAACCGAAAGAACGTACATCATGCAGTTTATCGATACCCTCTCAAATCATGGTTTATTGCAGAAAGCGGACAAGTCATGATGTGCTTCTCGTTCTAAGGTTCGTTTTGATGGGTCGTGGGCTTAAAACGGATCACCGTGGCAAAAGTTATGGACGTTTAAGCGTGACACCCATTTTTGACCGATTCAGCATAGGGGCTACCCTTTGTGTTTTCTCGTCCAGACTGACCTCGTCGTATTTCCACGAATCTTTACATTGTTCATCTACAATGTAAATGATAAGATTTTCAAGGGAAATAATTTGCAAAAAGCCCACTCTCGTGCAGGATATTGTCGAAGCTACGCATTGTTCAAACCGAAAGTACGTACATCATGCAGTTTATCAATACCCACTCAAATCGTGGTGTATTTCCAGAAGTAGACCAATACATGGCATTCTTCTCATTCTAAGTTTCATTTTGACATGTCATGGGCTTAAAAAGGATCCTCATAGCAAAAGTTATGGACGTTTAAGTGCGACACCCATTTTTGGCCGATTCTGCAAAGGCGGTACCCTTTGTGTTTTCTCGTCCGGACAGACCTCGTCGTATTTCCACGAATCTTTACATTGTGCATCTACAATATAAATGATAAGGTTTTCAAGGGAAATAACTTGCAAAAAACCCACTCTCGCAGGATATTGCCGAAACCACACAATGGCCAAACCGAAAGAACGTACATCATGCAGTTTAAAGATACCCACTCAAATCCTGGTGTATTGCCCGAAAGCGACCAAAACTTGACGTGCTTCTCATTCTAAGGTTATTTTTACAAGTCATGGGCTTAAAACGGATCCCCGTAGCAAAAGTTATGGAAGTTTAAGCGCGACACCCATTTTTGGCCGATTCGGCAAAGGGGGCACCCTTTGAGTTTTCTCGTCTGGACCGACCTCGTCGGATTTCCACGATGTTGGGTCTAAAATGTGCTAAGTACAGTTAGTGCTGCTAAGTGCTGAAAGAATTAATACTGCTGAAGACTTTACTACTGCTATTCAAAGGTATTACTACTGCTTGTAGGATTACTACTACTAGAGGTATTAATACTGCTTGAAAGTTAATACTGCTTGAAGAATTACTACTGCAAGCATGGTTAGTACTACTGAGGATGAAGTTTATGAAGATAAAGATGGATTGATTGCTTAAAGCGAAAGACTAGGAGCTGAAGATAATGTTGAAGATAATTATGGACTGGATGTTGAAGATCAATATTATTTTCATATTTATCTTGTAATCCGATTTGTATATATAGTCTAGAAGTCTTAGCATAGAGATATAGTTTTTGATAGAATATACAGAGAATACGTATTGTTTTTGTTCTAGAGAGAATTAGCCTCAAGGTTCTTTGTAGTCCTTTTAATAGAGAAGTATTGAACGTCTGTGGAGCCTGTTCAGCAGATTGAGGCTGTGGTTGTAATCATTAAGTTAATTCAATATAACTTGTGATTTGATCCATATACTGTTTCATTGATTTACTCTTAAAGTGTTATTCCGCAAACTTCTTTAACATAGCTTCTGAGTGTTTAATTAAATTCTTTTTTAGAATTTCGATCTTGACAAGTGGTATCAGAGCCAAGGAACTCAGAAAGCTATAATCATCATGGACGGATCACATGACATTGTTCTTGTTTCAAAGGTTCCCATGCTCAAACCCAATGAGTTTGACATGTGGAAAATCAAGATCAGGCAATATATCCTTCTTACAGATTACTCAATGTGGGATATCATTGAGAATGATCCCTCCAATGAAGGAGAGATGAGAGCAGATGGAAAAAGACCTCCACCAAAGACTGATGGAGAAAGAAAGATGAGGCAGACTGAGATGAAGGCCTTGAGCACTCTGCTCTTGGCTATTCCTAATGAATACCAACATCAGTTTTGCAACTGTACTGATGCCATTATCTTGTGGAATGCGTTGGAGAAGAGATTTTCAGGTACTAAAAGCACTAAGAGAAATCAAAAAGCTATTCTCAAGCAACAATATGAAAACTTTTTGTCTACAAAGAATGATTATATGACTCAAAATTTTGATAGATTCAACAAGTTGATTGGAGAATTGGCTACTGTTGGTGTCAAGATGGACCAGGATGATGTCAACAGAAAGTTTCTAAGAACTCTTGGTGAAGAATGGGTGATGTATACAGTATCATTCAGGCAGAATGATAATATGGAGGACAAGGAACTTGATGATCTCTACAATGATCTCAGGGTGTTTGAAGCAGAGGTTGAATCTAAGAAGAAGCCATCTGGATACTCTCAAAATGTTGCTCTCTTATCATCTACTACTGATTCTTCTGCTAATACAGAATCAGTTAGTACTGCTTATGGCTCAAAACAGGATGGACCCAATGATTCTGATTTGGAAGCCTTCCTTGCTAGTCATGCAAAATCTTCTCCTATTAATGATGATCTGGAGCAAATTAATGTTGATGATCTTGAAGAGATGGACATCAAGTGGCAAATGGCAATGCTCACCATGAGAGTCAAAAGATTCATTAAAATAACAGGAAGGAACAATTTTGCCATGAGAAGAGAAGATGGTGCTGGATTTGACAAATCCAAGGTGGAATGCTACAAGTGTCACAAATTGGGGCACTTTGCAAGAGAATGCAGAGGAGGAATTTCTCAACAGCATGGAAGCAACAATCAACAATCACAGTCCACTAGTTACAACAAGAACCCATCTCAAGCACTTGTTTCACAAGATGGAATGGGATTTGATTGGAGTGATCAAGCAGAAGAGGCAATCCAGAATCAAGCATTGATGGCTGAGGTTTCAGAGTTATCAAGCACTGCAATCCCCACAGAGGTAAAATCTAAATTATGCTCTAAAGCCTGTCTTGAAACTGTTAAGATGTACAGGGATCATAATCAGAGCATGTGTGATGACCTTAAAAGACTGGAGAAACATAGGAGAGAGTCCAATTTGATCATTGTGAATTTTGAAGAACAAATTAAGGCATATCAGGATAATGAACTTCAAAATTCATATGATCAAAACTATTGGAAGTGGGAGAAGAAGGAGTTAGAGATTAAGCTAGAGAAGGCTAGAGAAGAATGTGAGAAAGTCATAAGTGAATTTGAGAAGGCCAAACTAGACATTGAGAAATTTTCCAATGCCTCTAACGCAATGGATACTTTACTCAAATCTCAAGTTCATGACAAACTGAAGAGAGGTATAGGATATAATAACACCCCTCCACCTTACAACAACAACTATATTCCACCCACTTCAGACCTCTTAGAAAGGCAGGATAAGAATGACTTACCTTAAGGAGCCACATAAGTAGATCCTTTAAACACTGTAGTGGTTGAGGCAGAATCTGAAGAAGAGAACAAGGTAGACTAGAAAGAAGTTCCCCTAGAAAACCACCATTTGTCAAGAGTGAGAAAGTAGAGAAGTTTAAGACTGGGGAAGAGACAGTTAAGGGTGAGAAAGCTGAGACCTCTAGGAAAGGGAAGGAAAAGGTACAGGGAGATCACTACATGCAAACTACTGTTGTAAATCCCTGTACTTGTCAACAGATCAAGCCCCATCAACATGATAAAATAAGGGGAAATCAGAGAAACAGAAATAACCAGTGGGCTCAAAAACAGGGAATTGATCTAAGCAAAGTCAATAGACCAAAGCCTTGTTTTATTTGTGGCAAGTTGAATCATATAGCCAAACACTATTATTTCAATCCTATTAACCAAAGATTTACTTTTCAAAGACAACATCAAAATTCTGTTGGTTATAGGAAGCAATCAAGAAGATCAAGGAACCACATGGCTGAGAATGTGAGAACAGCACCAGTGAAAACTGGTACTGCAAAATCTCATATTCAGAATAAGTTTGTTAAAGAAAAAGAAAATACTCCAAGCAAATCAAGGAGTAACACAAAGAATAAGAAAGCAAACAAATGTGTCTTAATTTGGGTCCCAAAAGAAATTAAACCTGTTAGTACTGCTACCTTAAACAGTACTGCTAACAGAAATAGTGCTACTGATAGCAATACTACTGCTGACCAAGTTAGTACTGTTAATAAAGTTAGTACTGTTACCAGAGTTAGTACTGCTGACCAAATTAGTACTGCTAACAAAGTTAGTGCAGCTGACCAAGTTAATACTGCTAACAAGGATAGTACTGCTACCAGTTTTAATACTGCTAAGCCTATAATTAAGACAAAGTATTCCAGCCATGAAATTCCTGACTCTGATCAGCCCATCAACACTAAGCTTAATGAATATGAGTATGTTGATGAGAAAGGGCAACCCAAGACCACTTTGGCTTGGGTTCCCTCAAGAAACTAACTGTTTTATCTTATGTGCAGGGTAACCAACAGCTCAAGGGGAAGAGCATTTGGCATATAGATAGTGGTTGCTCTAGGCACATGACAGGTAACATGTCTTGCCTTCAAAATTTCAAAAGGTTTGATGGAGGACGTGTTGCTTTTGGTGAGAATCCAGCAGGAGGTAAAATAAGTGGTAAAGGTATGGTATCAAAAGGTAAGATGTCATTTGAAGATGTGTACTATGTTGAGCAATTGAGATACAACCTGTTAAGTGTATCACAGGTCTATGACAAGAAACATAGTATATTATTTAATGATACTGAATGTATTATCCTTGCTCCAGGATTCAAGGTAGTTGATGAAAATATGATACTACTTAGAACTCCTAGAAAGGACAATGTTTATTGTTTGGACCTAGAGAGTGTTTCATCTGATTCATCACTAAACTGTCTGTTTTCAAAAGCTTCTTTAGATGAATCATCTCTTTGGCACAGAAGGATGTGTCACATGAACTTTAAAACTATGAACAATCTTGTGAAAAACAACCTTGTAAGAGGTTTGCCTCAAAAAGTATTTTCATGTGATGATCATTGTGTTGCATGTCTTAATGGTAAGAAGCACAAAACTTCTCATCAGTCCAAAGAAGTAAACACAATCTTTTCACCCCTTCAATTATTGCATATGGATCTTTTTGGTCCTACAAATGTGATGAGTATTGGTAAGAAATCCTATTGCTTAGTCATTGTTGATGACTTTTCTAGATTTACTTGGGTATATTTTCTGAGGACTAAGGATGAGACAAGTGGACTGATCAAATCCTTTGTCCTTAGGATTGAAAACCAAACAAATCTAAGAGTTAAAGTCATCAGATCTGATAATGGATCTGAGTTTAAAAACAGTGACTTAAACAGCTTTTGTGAGACTAAAGGTATTGAGAGACAATTCAGTGCTCCTAGGACTCCCCAACAAAATGGTGTTGCTGAGAGGAGAAATAGGACATTGATTGAGGCTGCTAGATCTCTGTTAGTAGAATCAAAGATACCCATTACTTTCTGGGCAGAAGCAGTTAATACTGCTTGTTATGTCCAAAACAGAGTTCTAGTAGTTAAAACCCAAGGAAAGACACCTTATGAACTTTTCAACAAGAAGAAACCTTTTATTGGATTTTTCAAACCTTTTGGGTGTCCTTGCACAATCCTCAACACCAAATCTCATTTAGGCAAGTTTGAAATCAAAGCTGAGGATGGATTTCTTGTTGGATACTCCTCTCAGAGCAAGGCTTACAGAGTATTCAACAGTTCTTCCAGGATTATAGAGGAAAGTGACAATGTCAAATGCAATGAGAACACACCAAATCAAATTGGTACAGGTCCTGATTGGCTGTTTGACATTGATTTACTCACTAATTCTTTGGGTTTTAGTAATGTGAAAATTGCAGGAACAAGTTCAGCAATGATACAAGCACAGAGACAAGAGTTTGTGTTGTTCCCTATACCTACAGTTGGTCATGTTGAAATTGTCATCAAGAAAAGAAGGATGTTTCAGAAACAGAGGATTCGAAATCAGAACAAGATGAAGATGCTAAAGGTGATGAAAAGGATAAAGGTGGAAAAGAGGATGCTCATCCTTCAGGTTCAGGAAACACAGGTCCTGAAATGCCCATATTGTCAGGAGATGATACTGATGATGAAAATTCTTTAGTTTTTGGTGGAAACACTCCTGAAAAGAATGACTCCAATCATTATGCAAATATTAATGAGGAGGCTGTTAATCAAACAAGAACTCAGAAGAATCATCCTCCTCAGTTGGTGATTGGTGATATCAATTCTCCCAGGATCACAAGGCATCAAAGTAAGTTAGGAGGATTGAAAGACTTCCAGTCAGGTATGTTGTCTTGTTTTCTATTCTAGATTGAACCCAAGAAGGCTTATGATGCAATGAAAGACCCAAGCTGGATAGAAGCAATGCAAGAGGAGCTGTTGCAATTTGAGCTGCAAAATGTGTGGGATCTGGTTGATCTTCCACAAGGACAAAGGGCAATTGGTACTAAATGGGTTTTCAGGAATAAGAAAGATGAGAGAGGAATTGTGATAAAGAATAAGGCCAGGCTTGTGGCACAAGGGTATACACAAGAAAAGGGGATAGATTATGAAGAAGTATTTGCACCAGTAGCTAGAATTGAGGTAATTAGGCTGTTTCTAGACTATGCTTCTTTCATGCAGTTCAAAGTATTTCAGATGGATGTCAAGAGTGCATTTCTATATGGTAAAATTGATGAAGAAGTGTATGTTTGTCAGCCTCCAGGGTTTGAGAATCCTACCTTTCCTGATAAAGTATATAAACTAAAGAAGGCACTCTATGGGCTACATCAAGCACCAAGAGCATGGTATGACACTCTGTCTACCTATATCTCGGAAAATGGTTTTGAAAGGGGAATAATTGATAAGACTCTGTTCATCAAAAGGAATAAGAAGGACATCCTTCTTGTGCAAATCTATGTGGATGACATCATCTTTGGATCCACAAAAGATTATATGTGCAAGGAGTTTGAGGAGCTGCTGCACAAAAGATTCAAGATGAGCTCTATGGGTGAACTTACATTCTTCCTTGGGCTACAAGTTAAACAGAAGAAAGATGGTATCTTCATCAGCCAATCCAAGTATGTGCAGGATATACTTACAAAGTTTGGATTTTCAGATTCAAAGCGTGCAAGCACACCTATGGAAACACACAAACAGGTCACTGCAGATCTTGAGGGGGAGGATGTAGATGTTCATCATTATTGATCTATGATAGGCTCCCTCATGTATCTAACAGCTTCAAGGCCAGATATTATGTCTGTTATCTGTGTGTGTGCCAGATTCAAGTAAGACCTAAGCAATCTCATTTTCATGCAGTCAAGCGGATCTTCAGATATCTCAAAGGACAACCTAGGTTGGGTCTTTGGTATCCTCATAACTCACCATTTGATCTACTTGCATATTCTGATAGTGATTTGGGTGGTGCAAACTTGGATAGAAAGTCTACATCAGGAGGATGTCAGTTTTTGGGTGCAAGACTAGTTTTATGGCAGTGTAAAAAGCAAACCACAGTGTCCACCTCTACAACAGAAGCAGAGTATATAGCTGCTGCTCACAGGTGCTATGGATTCAGAATCAGATGTTGGACTATGGTGTTACTTTTCTTCACACTCCAATCTTCATTGATAACAACAGTGCTATAAGCGTTGTTAACAATCCAGTCAAGCACTCTAAAACCAAGCATATAGAAATCAGGTACCATTTTATTAGAGATTGCAATGAAAAGAAGTTAATTCAGATTTTGAAAGTACACACAAGTAACCAATTTACTGATCTATTCACCAAAGCTTTTGATGTGGGCAGATTCACATTCTTGGTCACAAGTGTAGGCATGATAAACATTGAATAAGCCTCTTTTGATTTTCTTTATGTACCATTTCTGTATAGATTCCTTCATGCTTACTTTCTCATAATGTATTGTGCATGGTGCTGCTAACTATGTGTGTTTAAGTGTTTCAGATTACCTTGTTGAATAGAAACTTAGTCCCTCTGGTTAAGTTAATATTACTCTCATTACTAATCCTACTGACAGTTCAAATATGGTTAAGTGTGGTTAATACTGCTTGGTGGTTTATATTGCCAGTGCAAAGTTACTACTGCTTACCTTATTTCTACTGCCAGACAGTGTTAATACTGCTGGTATGTGTTAATACTGCTAGTCTGTGTTAATGTTGCTGGTGTGTGTTACTACTGCTAGTCTGTGTTAATACTGCTGGTATGTGTTACTACTGCTTATATGGGTTAGTACTGCGGGCTTGTTAATGCTGCTAAGGTACTTAGTACTGCTTCTAACTGAAACCCTCCACCTATAAATACCCTCTCTGACCGCCAAAATCCAAACGACTCTTTGAATTTCCTATGAATGTTCTTTCTCTTTCTCTCTCTCTCTCTCTCTCTCTCTCTCTTTCTCTCTCTCTCTCTCTCTCTCTCTCGAATTCTTGCTTTCCAGTGCATAAACCCTAGTATTGCTTCAATCCCAAGAACGATGGCAGGACTGGAATTTGTGGACGATCACAATGAACTCGCAATACTGCAGAAACCCAAACAAGCAGAGGGTTTTGAAGAAATTGTGAATTTCCTGAAAGCATCCCACATTGCCTATTCACTCACAGTCAATCCCAAAATCTATGTAGAGCACATTCGACAGTTCTGGACCAATTCCTCCATTCAGACTGTCAATGGCATCAGGTCATCCAATTCAGGGTTTGTGATAAATCCATCACAATCACAGAAGGCTGCATTCGCACTCATCTACGTCTAGATGATGCCACATGTATATCTTCTCTCCCAAACGAAGACCTATTTCTTTAAATTGGTTGAATGGGGTATGAAGGTCCCACTGAGGTCTTTAAGTTCTTCAAGAGCAAATTTTTACCTCAGTGGAGATTTTTTGTTCATACTCTGCAACATTGTACTTCTCGCAAAACAACTGGATGGAATGAGTTCAGCAGTACCATAGCTTATGCTCTGGTCTGCTTAGCAACCTCCAGAAAGTTTAATTTTTCACAAATGATTTTAAATGATTTTCTGTCAAACCTGGATACCAAAACCAAGACAAAGATATTTTATATGTATCCAAGGTTTGTACAAGAAGTACTTAACAAAGAATTGACGGATTTACCCTCTTTTCAAGAGGTGTATGTACCTAAACCTCCCAAAGGGAAGGTGTTCTCTAACATGAAAAGGCCTAGTAAGGACTTTTCTGGACAAGACACTCCATTGTTCTCTACAATGATGGGTGTGTCTCATTCCCATGGTGAGGCATCAGGGTCAAAGCCCACATCTGACCAACCCACACCATTCATTTCTAATGATCCTCCTCAGATCCCTATTGTGAAGCCAATTTCCCCCATCACCAAAACATATATAAGGAAAAAGGTACAGAAGGTTCCTTCCCTTCCTGTATCTTCACCCCAACAGCCTGCAAGCCCTCTAATGGAGCATTCTTCATTAGAGAATATCCAAAGGGAAACCATAGGGGTGTCTCCCAACCCCAAGAAGGTGCTCTCTAAGGAGAAGGAAGAGCATGTGGGCAGTAAGGCTCACACTACTGATTTTGCACAAGGTGTGGATCAGGACAGTGTGAACATCTCTAAGACCTTCCCCACGGAAACTTTAGATGAGAAATCCTCTAAAGGTCCCAGGTGCCAAGAAACCACGGGGGTAGAAGGTGCTTCTGCTAGGCAGAAGGCCTCTACTAAAAGATCCAAGGATCCTTCAAGGGTGGTAAAAACACCTAAAGGAGGTGAGGACAGATATAACTACGATGAATTGATGGAAACTATTGGAAATGTGAACCTGGATGTCATCAAGCAGGGTTCAGAAATAGAGGAGCTGAAAAAGGTGATCACTTCTCAACAAGTGCAGATTACCAAACTCAAGAAGATGGTACTCAGATTGGTGCATAAAAAGAAGAAAAAACAATATGTCTTGAAGAGAAGGGGAAGTTCACATGATGCTTCCAAAAAGGGGGAGAAGCAAAACTCTGTTGGTATGGAATCTCAGTTTGAGGGGGAGATGGTTGGTGAAGCAGAAAAGGAGGAAGCAGCAGAAACTGTGAAAGCAGCAGAAACTCAGTCAGCAGCAGAAACAGCAGTAGAAAATGTAAAGGCAGCAATAACCACTGAACCTGCAGTAGAAACAACTATAGCAGTAAAAACAAATCAAGCAGCAGCAGAAACTGCTATGTCTGTGGAAGAGATTGAGATTGCTAAAACTTTGGTCAAAGCAAAGAATGACACTCCTAAGGCCACTCAAAAGGCTAAGGGAGTGGTGATCAATGAAGGAGGCTCAGAACAGAAAAGGAAAAAGATCAGTGAGGCAGAGGTCAAAAAGAAAGGGAAAGAAAAAGTGATTGAACCTGTGAAACCATCAAAGAAATCCTCACAAATAGAACTGGATGAAGAGTTAGCTAAGAAGTTGCAAGAAGAGCTTGAAAAGGAGGAAGAGACCCAAACTGCCAAAGATAGAAAGATTGCATTAGATTTGGCTACAAAGCTAAATGAAGAATATCAGAAAAGTTTAAAGCTTGTTGCTAAGAAAGTTACCATGAAAGCATCTAGGCAAAGGCAACCATCAAAGACAAGACAAAGACAGCCTTCTAAGACCTTTCTGGCTGCACAGGAAAGGAGAAAGATGATAAACATACTGAAAGGGTCTATTGGAGTCCCTGAAGGGATGTTTATCAAAATGCCTTTTGGTAGAATAGAAGAGTTGTACAAGAAGGAGATGGCCAAGCTTCAAGGAGACTTCAGTCAGAGGGTTGAGTTTGAAAGAAATATGAAAGAAAGGGATGATCTGAATATTCAACAACCTTTCCCTGACAGTGAAGAAGGTACTCCTACAAAAGAAAGGGCAGAAGTCAAGAAAGAAGAAACACTAGCCCAGAAGATCAGAGCTGTTAAGAGAATGAAGTCTATTGCTTCAAAGAAACAGGCAAAAAGTCCAAGGATTGAGGAAGTTGAGAAAGAGAAGGAAAGTGAAAGCATGGAAGCCAAATCATCAAAATCCACTGCTGCACCTCATGTAGAGCAGCAGAAACAAGTTGAGCAGGTTAAAAATCAAGAGAAGAGTCCAGCACAACCAAGACAACCTGAGCAGTTTGATTTATACATGACAGTGATAGATGAAGAACCTCTGAAGGTTGATCCTATTTCAGTGAATGCTCCAGAATCATTCATTGGGATACACTCTTGGATAAAAGAACAGAATACTTCAGAATAAAGAGAATGGGTGACAAATATGAAGTATATTCAACCTGGGGAAAGATAATCAAAAACTGTACCAGAGCTGATCTAGAAGAAATGTACAAAGTTGGGTTAAACTTACATGGTGAAGTAT
The DNA here is from genome assembly GCA_954870635.1 of Arctium minus. NCBI lineage: Eukaryota > Viridiplantae > Streptophyta > Magnoliopsida > Asterales > Asteraceae > Arctium > Arctium minus. The sequence goes on along the minus strand of OX941095.1, from coordinate 72,101,699 downwards.
TGAAAGGAGCTGGGATAAGTCTAATAAAGATGGCTATGGAGTACTTATGTATGATGTTTGATCCTTTTAAGGTTGAACATATTATCAAAGATGTGCATCATGAGAATGGTTTTAAAAGTATTGACAATTGGATGCTCTTTGAAATATCTGGAGTCAATGTCATTACAATTGACAAAAGTTTCCATGAATACTACTTGGTTGATAAGGTGTATGACCACAACAAAGTGAAGTTGTAAAGGATGCTAAAAGCAAAGTTGGTCTTCCCTAAAGGTTCAAAAATGGCAAGAATAATGATCAGAAGAACCATCAATCAAAGTGTAGGATTGGATCCTAATCTGGGAAATTGAGAAGTTATTTTGAAAGCATCATGAAGACCACATTTTGAAGAACTTAACTTCTTGTTTTGAAAAGTTAAGTTAGGGGGAGATTGTTGGGTCTAAAATGTGCTAAATCCAGTTAGTGCTGAAAGATTTAATACTGCTGAAGACTTTAGTACTTCTATTCTAAGGTATTACTACTGCTTGTAGGATTACTACTGCTAGAGGTATTAATACTGCTTGAAAGTTAATACTACTAGTAGTTAGTACTGCTTGAAGAATTACTACTGCAAGCATGGTTAGTACTGCTGAGGATGAAGTTAATGCTGCTTATGAAGATAAAGATGGATTGATTGCTTAAAGCAAAAGACTAGGAGCGGAAGATAATGTTGAAGATAATTATGGACTGGATGTTGAAGATCAATATTATTTTCATATTTATATTGTAATCTGATTTGTATATATAGTCTAGAAGTCTTAGCATAGAGATATAGTTTTTGATAGAATATACAGAAAATACGTAGTGTTTTTGTTCTAGAGAGAATTAGCCTCAAGGTTCTTTGTAGTCCTTTCAATAGAGAAGTATTGAACATCTGTTGATCCTGTTCAACAGATTAAGGTTGTGGTTGTAATCATTAAGTTAATTCAATATAACTTGTGATTTGATCCATATACTGTTTCATTGATTTACTGTTAAAGTGTTATTCCGCAAACTTCTTTAACATAGCTTCTGAGTGTTTAATTAAATTCTTGTTTAGAATTTCGATCTTGACACACGAATATTTACATTGTCCATCTACAATATAAATGATAATGTTTTCAAGGCAAATAACTTGCATAAAACCCACTCTCGTACAGGATATTGCCGAAACCACAAAATGGCCAAACCGAAAGAACGTACATCATGCAGTTTAAAGATACTAAGTCAAGTCATGGTGTATTACCAGAAAACGACCAAGCCATGGCTTGCTCTCGTTCTAAGGTTCGTTTTGACGGATCATGGGCATAAAACGGATCCCCGTAGCAAAAGTTATGGACGTTTAAGCGCGACACCCATTTTTGGCCGATTCTGCAAAGGGGGTACCCTTTGTGTTTTCTCGTCCGGACCGACGTCGTTGGATTTCCACGAATCTTTACATTGTTCATCTACAATGTAAATTATCAGGTTTTCAAGTGAAATAAATTGCAAAAAACCCACTCTCGTGCAGGATATTGCCGAAGCCACGCATTGGCCAAACCGAAAGAACGTACATCATGCAGTTTATCGATACCCACTCAAGTCATGGTGTATTACCAGAAAGCGACCAAGCCATGGATTTATCTCGTTCTAAGGTTCGTTTTGACGGGTCATAGGCATAAAACGGATCCCCGTAGGAAAAGTTATGGACATTTAAGCGCGACACCCATTTTTGGCCGATTATGCAAAAGGGTACCCTTTGTGTTTTCTCGTCCAGACCGAGCTCGTCGGATTTCCACGAATATTTACATTGTCCATATAAAATATAAATGATAAGGTTTTCAAGGGAAATAATTTGCAAAAAACCTACTCTCGTGCAGGATATTGCCGATGCCACGCAATGGCCAAACCGAAAGAACGTACATCATGCAGTTTATCGATACCCACTCAAATCAAGGTGTATTGCCAGAAAGCGAAAGCCATGACGTGCTTCCCATTCTAAGGTCATATGCTTAAAACAGATTCCCGTAGCAAAAGTTATGGACATTTAAACGCGACACCTATTTTTGATCGATTCAGCAAAGGGGTATCCTTTGTGTTTTCTCGTCCGGACCGACCTCGTCGGATTTCCACGAATCTTTACATTGTCCATATACAATATAAATGATAAGGTTTTCAAGGGAAATAACTTTCAAAAAACCCACTCTCGTGCAGGATATTGCCGAAACCACGCAATTGCCAAACCAAAAAACGTACATCATGCAGTTTATCGATACCCACTCAAATCATGGTGTATTTCCAGAAAGCGACCAAGAAATGACGTTCTTCTCGTTCTAAGGTTCATTTTGATGGGTCATGTGCTTAAAACGTATCGTCGTAGCAAAACTTATGGACCTTTAAGTGCGACACCCATTTTTGGACAATTCGGAGAAAAGGGTACCCTTTGTGTTTTCTCGTCCGGATCGACCTCGTCGGATTTCCACGAATCTTTACATTATTCATATACAATGTAATTGATAAGGTTTTCAAGGGAAATAACTTGCAAAAAACCTAGTCTCGTGCAGGATATTGCCGAAGCCACGTATTGGCCAAACCGAAAGAACGTACATCATGTAGTTTATCGATACCCACTGAAGTCATGGTGTATTGCCAGAAAGCGACCAAGCCATGGATTTCTCTCATTCTAAGGTTCGTTTTGACGGGTCATGTGCATAAAACGGATCCCCGTAGCAAAAGTTATGGACGTTTAAGCGCGACACCCATTTTGGCCGATTCTGCAAAGGGAGTACCCTTTGTGTTTTCTCGTCAGGACCGACCTCGTCGGATTTCCACGAATCTTTACATTATCCATCTACAATATAAATTATAAGGTTTTCAAGGGAAATAACTTGCAAAAAACCCACTCTCGTGCAGGATATTGCCGAAGCCATGCATTGGCCAAACCGAAAGAACGTACATCATGCAGTTTACTGATACCCACTAAAATCATGTTGTATTGCCAGAAAGTGACCAAGCCATGATGTGCTTCCAATTCTAAGGTTCGTTTTGACAGGTCATGGGCTTAAAACGGATCCCCATAGCAAAAGTTATCGACGTTTAAGCGCGACAACCATTTTTGGTCGATTCAGCATAGGGGTATCCTTTGTATTTTCATGTCCAGACCGGCCTCTTCGGATTTCGACAAATCTTTACATTGTACATCTACAATAAAAATGATAAGGTTTTCAAATGCAATAACTTGCAAAAAACCCACTCTCTTGCAGGATATTGCCGAAACCACGCAATGGCCAAACCGAAAAACGTACATCATACAGTTTTTCGATACCCAATGAAGTCATGGTGTATTTATAGAAAGAGACCAATACATGGCTTTATCTCGTTCTAAGGTTCGTTTTGACGGGTCATGGGCATAAAACGGATCCCCGTAGCAAAAGTTATGGACGTTTAAGCACGACACCCATTTTTGGTCGATTCAGCAAAAGGGGTACCCTTTGGGTTTTATCGTCCGAACCGACCTCGTCGAATTTCCAAGAATCTTTACATTGTTCATCTACAATGTAAATTATAAGGTTTTCAACGGAAATAACTTGCAAAAAACCCACTCTCGTGCAGGATATTGCCGAAGCCATGCATTGGCCAAACCGAAAGAACGTACATCATGCATTTTATCGATACCCACTCAGATCATGGTTTATTGCTGAAAGAGACCAAGACATGACGTGCTTCTCATTCTAAGGTTCGTTTTGACGAGTCATGGGCTTAAAACAGATCCCCGTGGCAAAAGTTATGGACGTTTAAGCACGACACTCATTTTTGGGCGATTCAGGAAAGGGGGTACCCTTGGTGTTTTCTTGTCCGGACTGACCTCGTCCGATTTCCACGAATCTTTACATTGTTCATATAAAATGTAAATGATAAGGTTTTCAAGGAAAATAACTTGCAAAAAACCCACTCTCGTGCAGGATATTGTCGAAGCCACGCATTGGTCAAACCGAAAAAATGTACATCATGCAGTTTATCGATACCCACTCAAATCATGGTGTATTGCCAAAAATAGACCAATACATGGCGTGATTCTTGTTCTAAGGTTCTTTTTGACGGGCCATCGGCTTAAAATGGATCCCCGTAGCAAAAGTTATGGACGTTTAAGTGCGACACCAATTTTTCGCCGATTCAGCAAAAGGGGTACCCTTTGTGTTTTCTCCTCCGGACCGGCCTCGTCGGATTTCCACGAATCTTTACATTGTACATATACAATATAAATGATAAGGTTTTCAAGGGAAATAAATTGCAAAAAACCCACTCTCGTGCAGAACATTGCCAAAACCACACAATGGCCAAACCGAAAGAACGTACATCATGCCGTTTATCGATACCTACTCAAGTCATGGTGTATTACCAGAAAGCGACCAAGCCATGGCTTGCTCTCGTTCTAAGGTTCGTTTTGCATGGTCATGGGCATAAAACGGATCCCCGTAGCCAAAATTATGGACGTTTAAGCGTGACACCTATTTTTGCCCGATTCTGCAAATGGGGTACCCTTTGTGTTTTCTCGTCCGGACCGACCTCGTCGGATTTCCACGAATATTTACATTGTCCATCTACAATATATATGATAAGGTTTACAAGTGAAATAATTTGCAAAAAACCCACTCTCGTGCAGGAGATTGCCGAAACCACACAATGGCCAAACCGAAAGAACGTACATCATGCTGTTTATCGATACCCACTCAAGTCATGGTCTATTACCAGAAAGCGACCAAGCCATGGCTTGCTCTCGTTCTAAGTTTCGTTTTCACGGTTCACGGGCATAAAAAGGATCCCCGTAGCAAAAGTTATGGACGTTTGATAATCCAAGATCACTCTAAATCTAGTGAGAGAAAGTAGAGAGAGAAAGTAGAGATGCGCCAAAGGTAAGTGTATTCAAAGTATGCGTTCAATGTTACACAACACAAGACCACAAGTGACTTAAATACCCTTGGCCAATACAAGACATTACAAGTTCTAAGGACACAGTATTAGACCAAGTCTATAAATACAATGATTACTATAAAATCTGACTTAACAATCTCCCCCTTGGTAATCATTGGCGCTCCGGTCTTCAAAGTAAGCTGATACATCCATCTTCGAACTCTAATCAGACCTAATAAGCGTCTTAGCGAAGCTTCTTGACTAAAAAAAAATTTCTTCTCAGCATCTTTCAATCTATTTTGGCTTTGCTGCCTTGACAAGACTGGACCTGTTTGTAATAAGCTTGAAGGAACAATCGGTTCATCAGCTTGTGCTCTAGACGATGCACCTCTTGCAAATGTACTCCAATGAACTGTGGTGCTCAGAGCTGGAACAACAAAATAACTAGTATAGCTGAGAAAATAAAATCTTGAGCATACAACTCTTTGTCGCTTTAACTTCTCGAATCTTGAGCAGATAAACTTTGAACTCTTTTTCTCTTTAACTTCTCCTTAACTTCTCTCCCTCATGACCTTGATGATCTGGATCAACTTGGTCATGCCTTTGTTGGAGACGAGACAACTTCAGATCTGCAAAATTCAGAAGAAAGAAGAAAGGGAAGATTTACGCTACATGTTGGTGGCGCAAACTTAGTTTAGCGCTACCTGAAGGAGGCGCAAAGTTGAGTTTTGCGCTACCAACTGTTGGCGCAAAATTGACTTGAAATCTGAAAAGAAGCAATTGTTAAGCAATTTTACTCCCCCTACACAAATGCACTAAATATGACAATTCAAGTTAGCACTCGTATAGAAAATCAGATACTCCCCCTCGAAATGAGATATGATCTTTCAGAATATTCTCCTTATTCACTGCTCCTTGAAAAATGCACAGATCCACTTACATAGATATGAGAACATAAGAACCGAAGCATCAACGTAGAAAGAAAAATATACTGAATATATATTTTGAAACAACTAAATATATAAAATTTTAAACACTATACACATTAAATTCTACTCAGTAAAATATCACAGATTAATTCAATCAATTGAAATCAAGTGTATGCTTTTAGATACAGATACAAGTTTCATTGCATATCAAGTTAATACATGTTCAGTTTCAAAAACTTTCATCAATCTATTCAGTGTGCTAGCATGCGAACTTCGATTAGCTTCAAGAGAATGCAATTCTAAAAATATAATAGAGAACTTTGCCTTTACTCACACTAAGCTGTCAAGAATTAAGACTTTCACAAATTTATAGGTTTATCGCAACTCAAACATATCACCAAGTATCATGAGATGTGTGCTCATTGGCATCTTTTAGCATTGTGCACATTGGCATCTTCACATGAGTGTGCTCTTTGGCATCTTTTAAGCTTGTGCACATTGGCATCTTTTAATCAATAAGTTTAGTAAGTAAAGAACATGTCGTAAACGTAACTTTCTATCTGATCCTATTGCAGGATTTGGGTCAGCCGCTCCCAGACCAGCTAGCCTTAGGAGACTAGCTGTCAAGCACCCCTTGGAACTTACTCTCCCAGATCAGAAAGGCTACATCGACACATCCTAAACCCATTCATACAAGTAGAACATGACTTTCGATCTGATTCTATAAAAGGATTTGGGTTCGATCACTCCCAGACCAATTGACCTTAGGGGACCAGATGACAAGCATCCCACGGAACTTACTTTCCCAAACCAGAAAGGTCACAGGTACAAACTTTTAAACTTAGAGATTTATGTATTTTATATATATAATTTTCATCTCAATCACTCAGATTTACATCTAAGTGCTTAGCCTATATTTTCATTACCATCCATAATTCTGACTTTTTAGGATTTCTAAGCATTGTAAACTATAATTATTCCAAATGACACATCTTTAAAGCATTTTCAAAAGTTTCAAACATGTTGCTGACCTTTCGAATTTTGTAAGACTTGAAAGTTGAACATATAAAACTTCGATATAAACAAAGCAACTTAAAAATTTATCCTAAACACACATTTTATTCAAAAGAAAGGAAAATTGTAAAACTTTTACTTTATAGAATAAAATATGTAAAGGTTTAAACTTTTAAATTCAACATGTCGAGTTTTGAAAGCAGAAAATTAAAACGTTTTTTTTCAAAAGCTTTTGTAAAAAAAATCGGCAAGTTGATATTCAGTTGGAACAAAATATAATTCAATAATACCTTCTTCCACATGATGCGTTATGAATTGTTATCTCATATCAACGTTTTGGGTCAGGTTGCTTAGATTCTTGAAAAATTAGAGATAACTGGAACAACATCACAGTCAGAGATAAATGCAGCGGAATAAAGTAGATGCACTTACAGTTTCTCATTTGTCTAGAAGCTAAATGCATTCAAGAATGAGTCCTAAACTGATATGTTTAGAAGTCGAAGTCCATTAAAGTACGGGTTCTAAGCTGATTTACTTAGAAGCCTTCTTTCTTTTACTCCCCCTTGACATTAGGTGCCTGCAACTCAGAATTAATCTTTGATTTTGGTACCCACTTGTATTTGAGTCCATGTTTGTTAGTTGCAGTTCGAATCGGAGTAAATTTGTTAGATTTAACATAGAAAGCACGAGAAAAATAATCAGATGAATGAACAGAATCATCAGTAGAGGACGAAGCATAATCATCTGAACTTGAACCAGAGGAGGAATAGGAGACATCTTTTGCAATTTGAATCATTTGCTTTATTGAATATTTGAAAATTTTATTACAAGTAGCAAATGAATCACTTCTACAAATTTTGTCTACATTTCGATCCTCATCAGTCGCAGATTCATCAGATTTCCGCTTGATCCTCCATATCTGCCTTGTAGGAGTCCTAAAAGTCCTATCTGAAATATTCGAATCAAAAGAATTAGAATTTTCAAAAATAACAGTTGTTGATCCCCGTTATGATGTTCTTTAACTTGATTTAACCTTTCACTACACACAGGTTAATTAAACAGAGTGTGGAAGCGTTTAAGATGTGTAAGAAAGATAGAACATGCAAGGTAGTAAACATACAAGTAAATCAATAAACAGGAAGTAAAATATTACGAGATAATCACTCAAACAACTGTTTCATTGATTACTGTAGAACACCAAGAACACGCACTGGTATGTGCAAATATTCTCTTGGAAGATACAATCTCTATTTTCTATTGTGTGTGCTCGCTTACAGTAGACAAAGAATGACGTGATCATATATAATACAAGGAGTGTGCACCTCGTAGTACAAGACAATGGCTGACATTCCATATAAGAAATGCCACCTGTAAAGTAAAACATCGTGGGACGCCCATTAATTTGATCTTGAGGATCTTCGTACAGCAGGCCTCACGTGTTCTGCACGTGGTCTTGTCTTGAACTATCTTTGTGAAAAGCTTCAACATTGATCTCCAGAGGTTAGCCTTCACAGAGGCTCTGTGAGTGACCACAGAGGCTCTGTGATCTGAGAATCATCATCAGGTTTGACCTCGGGTACATCTTCTGCGGAGTAACCTCTGAGCTTTCATCTTCTGTGGTGACTTAGCAGATAACATAAGTTTCTACACTTGGCCTATTTTTCAACACTTCTAATCTTGGTAGATGGAGCTAACAATCTCCCCCTAAGTGATGAAAAATAAAAATTTGAATTTTGAGGTGTTGGCTAAGCTAGAAACAAAAAGAGGTGAAATGAACTCAACCTCTGAAAATCGATATTCGTTCATAAAAGAAAATTCCCAAAAGGCAATTACATTAAGAATAAAAAATACATGAATTAACAGCAAAAGATTACAGAAGTCATTGGAGAAAATCATTTATCGGGTTGGTGAATCTTTCTGCTAGAGTTCTTTTCATCGATAGAATGAGTTCCCTGTACTTCAATTGAGCATCAATCTGTCCGATCATTGTCTCTGCAGGTCCCGCTTGTACAGTCTCAGTGCCCTTCTTCCTCAGAATCGTGTTCTTTATCTTCAGCAGAGTGTTGTTCGAGTATTTGTGACTTTGATTTGGCATGTATATCTTTTTGAGCCCATCATCGTCTTTGAAAATGAATCCGAACTCAGGCTCTGTGATTAAAGAGTTTGATGGAACATTTTCGATTCCGGGGAATTGGTCATTTGGTTTGGTGATCAATATCTTCTCGACTCCGAGTTTTAGAGCTACCTCGAAATCCATTTTGCTATGATATCTGACATGTTCGCGCATTACTTCCTTGATCCTGCCATTTTCTATCATGTACTCCTTTCGCTTTTCAAGTCTTTGCTCTGTGAAGGCATGTAGTTGAGGAAGGTCGTAGGCGCAGAGGTTCTTTAAGTCTGCATCTGTGAACGTGTACTGCTTCCCATCCTTTCTCTCAACTAAGTACTTAGCATACATGATTGACTTGTTGGCGAAGGAGTGCAGAGAGATCCTCATTACAATCTTTATATCTTCTGTAGAGAACACTTCATTCCTTTCTTGTGCAGTTTTCTCAAAACGTCTTCTGATGTCCTCTTTGATTAGGGGATGCAAGTTCGGTGCTAAGAAGACAGCCTCGGGCTCTGCGCTGTAAAGATAGGTGTGAATGCTCTCTTGGAACTTGAATTCTTTTGGTGGAGGCCTTGGGATTGGAATTCTCATGGCGTCCATTGATTGAACGATCTCTTTCACCCTGTCCTCTTGTTGTTTCTGTTCTGAGTGTTTCTTTCTGTCGGGTTCAGAGGCTTTCTATTCTTTGTTCAGTAAAGGGTCTCTGATATATCTTCTGTGTTTACGGGATCAAGGCTCTAAAACTGTACAACAGGTGTGGGTGTAGTGGGCATAAGCTCAGGCTTGAAGGTTCTACAAACTTTGTGAGCCCTTCTGCAATATTTTCAAAGCCAACACTCACCTTTCCTTTCTGTGACACTGTAGAGGTTTTGCCTTGGACAAATGGAGCAATCGGTTTTGGGTCCTCAGAGGCACATGACTTAAGGTTTTGCTTTTTGTGTACCTTTGAGGATGTCTTCTGTAGAGGTAGGGCTTGAAGAGGAGTGGTGGCGATGACAACTGCAGAACTTTTTGTTGTTGAAGCCTTCTCCCCCTCATGATGGCCAGGGCCAGAGGTGTCTGGATCCTGATCATCGTGGTGAGCCCTCTTCTGTGATGCCTCCCCTTGGCAAGTCACAGGTGCCTTCCTCTTCCTTCGCTTGCATAGGTTTTCGTCGACATGCTTCGTAATCTTCTTGAGAACATCCTTTGTAGCCAACGACAGTTTGTTGACTTCCAGATCAGACTTGAACCTGATCGTGGCTACAGTTTTCATCAGATCCTCTATGAGTTTCTTGCCTTCTTGAGAGATGTTAGATCCAATGAGGTTGAGATTGCTTAGAACCATTATCCCTATTGTTTCTAATTCAGTCTTTGTTGCAAAGGCAGAGAGGTCAGGTGCAGAGGGTGATGGTGGGGGTGCAGAGGTGGACGCCTGAGGTTGGAAAGGGACTATAACACTGCGAGTTATATCCTTCATTTCTTCTCGAAGTTTGGTTAGGTCATCCACATGTGACTCAACTATTTGAGCAGAAAATTTTGGAATTTCTTCTGTGCAGAGATCCCCCAGAATCTGAATTTGATTGGAATGGGCGATGATTGATTTACCAAGTGCCTTTAGATCATCTCGAGTCATACAGGTCGTTATTAGCTTAGTGATCACCGTTGATTGTTGAATTGACAATTGGCGAAGGTCGTTCAGAGCTTCTGTGTTTGCCTTAAGAGCTTCTGCAAGGATTTGAGAGTTGGATTGAGAATCCACAGAGACAGAGCTTTTCAACTCGTCGAGTTTTGTGAACACCATGTCAGCAAAGGATATAAACTCTCCCTTTGTGACAGAGGTGACCTCTGGAACAACACATGTTCCAGATTTAGCCAACGAGTCTTTGCCATCTTCAGAGCCTGTGAATATGTTGAGCTCTGGAGGATTTCCTTCCAATCCTCAATGTTCCACAGAGGAAGCATCTATGGAAGTTCTGTCAAGAAGTTTCTTGGAGGAGGGTTCAGAGACTCCTTCAAGATCCTTTTTGAAAGAATCCTGTGATTGTTCTAGAATTACAGAATCAATGTGTTCTCGCACCACCAACTCTGAGGTGGTTTGGGGGTCACTCTTGTGTGTGGCAGAGGCAATGAATGCTTTTGCGTGCGTATGTTTCGTGTCTTTGGGCAAATGAACACCTATGTCTGCATCCACATCCTGTTGGGAGGATGGGGTGGATTTTGGTTCCCCAGATAGAAGTGGCACAGAGGATGAAGGAATATCCTCTGTCTGGATGGTTAGGGATGCGTTCGGACTGTGCGGTCCTTCTTCAATACCCTTCTGCACTAGAACTGCAGGGGTAGTAACATGGGTTGCACTGGGAGTTGGTTTAGGTTGTGTGCCAATGGCATCTTTTTCTCCTATCTCCTTCTCCGAGATTTTGGTACCCTCATCATCAGAGCTTGAAAGCCCCATAACATCTTGTACTTCAATGTCTGCGGTTTCGCCTAAGTTCTCAGAGTGCTACTTCTGTATCTCCTTAGCTATGTCCATTGCGACTTGGAGAGGGCTAGATGGTCGTTCTTCAGAGCTCTCAATGATATGAGCGTGTTGGATCAAATAATTGTATTCAAGATTAAAGTTAAAGTTTAGGGTTTAAACTGCAATTGTGCTAAAGTTAAAGTTAGAGGGTTAATTGTGTAATAAGCTAATAGTTTAGTTACTATTGGGCCTCAAGACCATAAGCCCATTAGGCCTAAAAGCCTGGGTATTTAATGTTTTAGTTAATAGGTTTTTAGGTTAGAATCCTCATAATTATTATCATATTCATATTAGAGAGGTAGAAAGATTTCTCTGTACTCAAAGGGTATCAAGAACACTCAAGGGTTTCATTGTTTATTCAAGGGATTGGTATGTTACTCTGATTTATATATCTCTTGATTATTATTGTGTTGCTTGATTACTTGATTGATTATTTACCAACTAGATTAAATCTGGGATAACAAGTGGTATCAGAGCCATAAGAATCAAGTTTATCGATTTTTACTGTTTGTTGGATTATACTGTTCATCGAATTCTTAGTGTTCATCGACTTCGATATTTTGTGAAAATCAATTGCTTGATTTAATGAGTTTTTATGCACAAAATTGATTTGATTAGGTATATTTTATGCTAATTGAATATCATCTAAGTGTTTAATTGCATTTAAATTCATCAATTGGTTGGATTTTTATGACTTCTCAAATCTGGGTTCGTATATCTTTTGGTCACTATGTTCATAAAATTGAAGCATGAAAGTTGAATTTAATCTCTGTTTTTTATTGCATTGTGATCGGCAGATGATTGTGGGTACAAAAGTCTGATTTTTTGCTTTCAATTTAAGTGATTTCTGTGATTTCTGGGTTGTTCATCGTTCTGGGTAAACTAAGAACGTCCCAGTCGAACGCATAATATCGGTCAAACAGTTTATCGGTCTAATCATCTTACCGGTCGAACACTACATCGGTCCTTAGCACCATACTGGTCCTTACTCTTCCGGTCGAATACCATTTATCGGTCCTTAGCATTCGACCGGTACACTCTCAGCTCACCCCGGTCTAAGGAAGTCCCGATCGAAGACCCTTACCGGTCAAAGACCTCTATCGGTCTAAGCATTATCGGTCTAAGCATACTTCCGGTCGAATCAATTTTACCGGTCAAGCATAGTTCCGGTCTTATATCTTACCGGTCTTTGCACTTCCCCGGTCGAACAAGTTCCCGGTCGAACTCAATACCGGTCGAAGCACATCTCCGGTCGATTTTTGCAAACTGTAATATGGCCTCTCGAAGTTGAAATTTTTTTCTCTAGGGGCGCTGCCCCATACCCCCGCAAGGGCGTTGCCCCCGTGCTAAGTCTGCGAAGGGGGGACAAAGTTCTATTCGAGATCAGCTGTTTTTTTTTTCAGTATTATTTGAAGCTTTACACTGATTGAAAGGACTGCATTTAATTATTTTCGGGAATTTATTTTTCTGAAAATTTTTGAGTGTGGTTTTCATTTTGATTCTAACGATCTCATCTAGTTGGTTGTCTTGGTACTGATAAGTTTAATTACTAACAAGTGGTATAGCTAAGATGTCGAACCAGCTTCTCTCGATGGGCTCTCAGTCCAAACCGCCTGTCCTTATGGCTAATGAGTATCAGCAATGGAAGACCAGAATGATTCAGTTTCTGAATCACAAGAACAGAGAATTCATGACAGTAATCATTGAAGGTCCTAAAACTCCAATGATCACAGTAAAGGGTCAACCTGCTACAGATTCCTCTCCTGAAATCCCTAACAGAGGGATTCCTAAACCTGTTCAGTTCTTCACTGAAAAGCAGAAAGAACAGCTCAAGTTAGAAGAAGAGGCTCTAATCTATCTGACAATGGCAATTCCAATCGACATCTACAATCGTGTCGACAGTCAGAGCACTGCTAAAGGACTCTGGGATGAACTAGCAAGGCAGTTTGAAGGAAGTGAAGCCTCTATACAAGCTAAGCATAATCTGTGCATAAATGCTTACGAGGGATTTCATGAAAAAGAAGGAAAGCTGATATTAGACACCTACAATAGGTACAACATTATTCTCAATGACTTGCGGAGGAACAACATCGCCAAATCTGCTTCTGAGATAAACTACAAGTTCATCAAGAATCTGAATCCAGAATGGAAGAACTTTGCTATCAACCTCCAGATGTCGAAGAATATGGCTCGAGAAAATGTCACTGATATCTTCTCTACTCTAGCTCAACATGAGGATGAGGTGAGATCTATGAATAATGAGTCTAATCATCTGAAGGATTCTGTGGCTCTCATAGCCGGCAAAGGTTTTGTATCCTCTGCAAGGTCGAAGAAAAAGGCGTCTAAAGCTCTAGTTACTGAAGTTACTGACTCTGAATCTGATTCGAGCGATGAAGAACTGGAAGTTGATTCAGATCCTGATATTCAAAAGTTCTCTGAAGACTTGGCTCTCATTACACGACGATTCAAGAAGAGCTTTGGCAAGAAAATATTTTACTCAAAGCCAAAGTATGATGGATACAAGAAAGAGAAGTCTGAGATGCGATACAAGCCGAGGCATGGAAAGAGAGAGGAAGGACGAGAAGATCGGAAGGAAGATAGAAGAGAAGGAAAGAGAGAGGAGAAGCGAGAAGAGCGAAAGGATGAACCAGGAAGATGCTACAACTGTGGCAAATTTGGGCACTTCTCAAGGGACTGCAAATTCAAGAAAGTGAAGAACTCAGAGTACTACTCAAGAAAGTCACTAATTGCCAAGAAAGCTGAAGAAGGAAAAGTACTAATGGCTGAAGAAGAGAACTGGTTGTTCCAAAGTTCTGATGACGAGGAACAAGCACACTTCACCCAAGTTTCTTACATGGCAAAGCTGGAAGGTGATGATGAAGACTCTGAGACACAATCCGAAGAAGCAAACTCTGAGGTTAGTGAAAATTTTGAACTTATTGAATCTTTAATGGCCCAAATACATGGTATGAAAGATGAATTTGCTTTACTAAAAGGCAAACTTAGCTCTGCACATCAATCTGTTTTAAGCTTTCGTGATGAAAATGCTATTTTAAAAGTTGTTGTGGAAGAAAAGGAAAAGGAAAAAGATGATTTAAAAGCCGAAAAAGCGTCTTTAAAAGAAAAAATATCTGGTTTAGAAACAGATCTTGTGAATCTTAATGCTGAAAAGGGTGAGTTTCAAATCAAATTTGAAGTTTGTTATAAAGAAAGAAATGAAGCTTACACCAAAATAAAGCAACTGGAGTACATTAATATGAAACGAGGTCAGACTGAACAGACATTAAATCTGTTGACCAATAAACTCCAAGACGAAAGGTTTTACAAACTTAAACCAGGTTTGGGTGTGCCAATTAACGAAATTTTGAAAAAGGCACCGGAGCATCTTTATAATTTTGATAAATTCGGCTCCGTAATTAGACCCATTCCTTACATTCGCGCAACTTTTGTTGAAGCAAGTACTCCTACACCTTTATCTGAGACCAAAGGTCAAGAAGAAATGGGAAAGAACAAGTCTGGTGACACTGATTCTCAAAATCTTTTTAAATCAATTGGTTTTCAATATGGTGATTTAAACAAAAGCTATGCGACTCGAAAGATCGAATTTACTGAGTTTGAATCACTATTTACCACACCTTCCAACGAATCAGTAAGCACCAACACAGTTCTACCTGAGACTGCATGCAAATATGATGAGTATGAATTGGATGTTGATCCATCTACTATGCCATCAGTCTCAAATCCTATTGCTTCTAAACCTTTACTTGTTGAAGAGGTTGAAGAAGAACACGCTATCACGAATGGCTCTTGTTCTCAAAATAAAAAACTGGAGTTTATTGAGTCCATGACTGAAGATACATTTTCTGAAATGATGAATGCTTCAAACTCTGATCCTGTTTCTAATTCAAAGGGATCAAATTATGTGAATGATCATACATCTGAATTGATGAAGCAAATCGATTTGTTGCAACAGTCTCTTGATGAGGTTGAAGATGAAAACTTTGATCTCAAACATAAACTTGAAAAGTCTTTAAAAGTAAATCAAGAGCTTTGCATAGAGATCAATGATTTGAAAGTTACTATATTTAAAAATGCTTCAAGTGATAAACAGATGTTCAATGATCCAAGCTGGAAGGTAAGAACCAATCCAGAATTTGATGCTCCTGCAAAACCTACAGTTGTTTACTCTGATTGTCCTGAATATCCTCCGAGTATTTTTGAAAAGGGTGAGACTTCAAAGAGCACTAGAAAAGAACCACCTTCTAAGTTAGAGACTAACAAGGTTCCTGTTTCTGTTTCAGATATAAGAGGAAATGGAGTTGGGAAGAATAAGAAGAATAAAGATCTTAGTTTGAATAAAAAGAATAGTTTGAATTCTAGTAGTTGTCCTACATATAGTGTTATTTTAAATAGTACTTCTTTTGATAAACATGAATGTAAGATTTGTTCCGATAAATCTAAATTTATTAATTTTGCTCGAAAGAATCTTTATTGCAAACACTGTTGGGATAATTCATTCAAATACTACTCCCCTCCTAAGTCCAAAAAGAATAAAAGCAAAGCTAAGGTAAACTCTAAGTCTAATTCTAATTCTGATTCTTCTACACAACCCAAAGTGTATCGAGCTAAGGTTGCCAATCCTACTTCTAAAAAGCACTTTCAGGAACTGCATGTTAAGATGGTTTGGAAATGGGTTCCAAAACAGCGTTATGAATGGAGAGTGAAAGTCAAACCAGATGATATTCCTGAGTTGCTTGATGCTAACCGCGAAGGACCCATCCTGATATGGGTGCCTAAGCAAAACTAATTGTCTCTTTTGCAGGCCTGTCGATTGTGGGTAATAGATTCTGGATGTTCACGCCACATGACAGGATTCAAGCACCTCTTGCATAACTATGTGGCGGAGCCTGCCGGAGCAGTTAGATTTGCAAATTCTGAAGCCGAAGGCCAGGTTAGAGGATATGGAATGCTCGATAACGGTGTTGTGAATATTCAAAGAGTGTTATATGTTGAAGGACTTGATCATAACCTGTTTAGTACCAGTCACTTCTGTGACATGAAATATCAAGTCCGCTTCACAACCACTCATTGCTATCTAGAGGATCCCGATGGTTACGAAGTCTTCAAATCTAAGCGCCATGGAAATCTATACTATGTAGATTTTCCTACACTGTCTGCCACACGTCCAGTATGCCTACTAGCCAAAGCTTCTAAAGCACAATCGTGGATGTGGCATCGACGCTTGTATCATCAGAATTTCCGATCTATAGCGAAGCTACAAAGACAAGGTCTGGTCAAAGGTCTACCAGAAATGAGGTTCGAAAAAGACTCACTCTGTTCCGCATGTGAGTTGGGCAAAATGAAGCGTAGCTCCTTCAAGTCCAAAGCTGAATCATCGACCTCATCTTCACTGGAACTTCTTCGGACCTTTGTGGCCCAATGCGCACAGCATCTATCAACGGAAAGAAATATGTGTTGGTAATGATAGATGACTACTCAAGGTATACATGGCTCGAGTTTCTTCGCAACAAGTCAGATGCGCCAGAGTTGATTATCGCTTTCATCAAGCGCATTCAAGTACGACTTCAACTGCCAATCAGAACCATTCATAGTGATAATGGCACGGAGTTCAAGAATGACACCCTGAAGAGTTATCTTACTTCCGTGGGTATTTCATATAATTTCTCCGCTGCCTACACTCCGCAGCAAAATGGCATTGTTGAACGGAAGAACCACACTCTGGTTGAAGCAGCTCGTACTATGCTTGCTTACTCAGATCTACCCATTTACCTTTGGGCTGAGGCATTCACTACAGCATGTTTTACTCAGAATCGTACCATTATGGTCAAGCGCTTTAATAAGACAGCATATGAGTTGATCAACAATCGTACACCTAACATCAAGTTCCTTCGTGTATTTGGTTGCAGGTGTTACATTCTAAAAGAGCGTCAAGGATTATCAAAGTTTGATAAGAAAGCGAATGAAGGAGATCTCGTTGGATACTCTCTAACATCCAAAGCTTATCGAATTTACATTATTCGAACCAAGACGGTTGTTAAGAGCATGAATGTATCCTTTGATGAGAATTCTACAAGGACTTCTGGACACAACAGTTCAGAACTCAGTCTTAACGACAAAGCTTCTATTCAATCAAGAATAGAACCAGCACCTAAAGGATTCACTTCTTCTAACTCTAACTCTACTTCATCTGAGTTAGATTTATTGTTTATTGATGCCTTTGATGATATATGTACAGATTTTGAAAAAGGCATATCCACATCAATAACAAGTGGTACAAGCTCGGAGGTCCCTACTATTTCTGAAGACATGTCTGGACCTTCCGAAGAAGTCACTGACACTTCATCTCCATCAGGTACGAGTACAAAGTTAGTTTCTGACTCTACTAATGTTGAATCTATCTCTACAGATAGTTCTTCTGGAATCGAAGTCCCGAGCACTTCAACTGTTAGTCCAGAAGCTTCAGTATCAGAAACACCAGTACAAGATGTCCCGAGTACATCTATGGAGCAACCTGCCGTGCATGATGAAAACGATGCATCGAATACGCAACAAACAGTTGAAGCTCTACCAAGCACACATCGTTGGACTAAGGATCATCCCCTGACCAATGTGATAGGTGACGTATAATTTGGTGTCACGACAAGGTCAGCAACAACTAACTTTTGCATGTTTTCAAGCTTCCTCAGTTCCTTAGAGCCAAAGAAAGCGGCTGAAGCTCTACGTGATCCATTCTGGATTTCTACTATGCAAGACGAGCTTCTACAATTCGAAAAGAACAAGGTATGGCGCTTGATCCCACTACCTAAAGATAAATCCGTTACTGGAACAAAGTGGGTGTTCAGAAATAAGAAAGACGAAGCTGGAGTAGTCGTGAGAAACAAAGCTCGACTGGTCGCACAAGGGTATTGTCAACAAGAGGGCGTTTTGCATGAGGAGGTTTACGTGGCTCAACCTGATGGTTTTGTTGATCCTCATCACCCTAATCATGTCTATGTTTTAGACAAAGCGCTTTATGGTCTTAAACAAGCACCGCGAGCCTGGTATGAAACTCTCACTAAATTTCTACTTGCTTCTGGTTTCAAGAAAGGTACAGTAGATACTACCTTATTTCTTAAAAGGCAAGGTGAGGACTTGATTCTTATTCAGATTTATGTTGACGACAAAATATTTGGGTCGACAAATCCGAAATTTTGCAAGAACTTTTCAAATATAATGGAAACAAAGTTTGAAATGTCGATGATGGGTGAATTGAATTTCTTTCTTGGTCTACAAGTAAAGCAATTACCCGAAGGCATATTTATTAATCAAGCTAAATACATAAACGATATTTTGAAAAAGTTCAATATGTTAGATATTTCAGTCATGAAAACACCAATGGCTACTGGTACACTCTTAGACGCGGATCCCTCCGGGAAACCTGTTGATCAAAAGGTGTATCGTAGCATGATTGGTTCTTTACTTTATCTGACTGCCAGTCGCCCGGATATAATGTTTGCCACATGTTTTTGTGCGAGATATCAGTCTAATCCTAAAGAGTCGCACTTATTTGCTGTTAAGCGAATCCTTAGATATCTCAAAGGTTCTCCTAATCTAGGCCTTTGGTATCCAAAGGATTCTCGTTTTGAACTAACTGCCTTTACAGATGCGGATCATGCAGGATGTAAGCTAGATCGGAAGAGCACCTCTGGGTCATGTCAATTCATAGGTGACAAACTTGTAAGTTGGACCTCAAAGAAACAAAACTGTGTTTCAACATCCACTGCCGAGGCTGAGTATGTAGCTGCTGCTAACTGTTGTTCTCAAGTCCTCTGGATGACGACATAGTTAAGGGACTTTGGATACAACTACAAGCGTGTTCCTATTTATTGTGATTCCAAGAGCGCAATATCTATAACTGCTAATCCAGTATAGCATTCGAAGACCAAGCATATCGATGTACGCTATCACTTCATTAAGGATCATGTTGAAAAAGGTAATATTGAAATGCACTTTGTTCAAACTGACTTCCAGTTAGCTGACCTTTTCACCAAGCCATTGGATGAAAAGCGTTTTCAATTTCTCATCAGCAAACTTGGAATGTTGAACATGTCTTAAACCTTACTCATGATTCTAGGGGGAGTATTCCAAGTTTTGATCTTGTGTGTTATTTTCCAACTGTTGTTAACGAGAGAGGAATCATTTTCATAAATGATTACCATTATTTCTTTTATTTATGCAGGTTTGGTCAAGTGGCAATGGCTTCTAATCACATCGGATTAGAACCCGCACTTCAGTGCCTTATTTTTCTGTTTTTTTTTCTTACTCTGATTCAAAAAAAAATATCTGAGAATATCTGTGATATTAACGGAGAATATCTGTGATATTAACAGATTTTTGGATACTTAAATGCTTATCTGACCGTGTGTTCTTAAAGATAAATACTTGCGTTTTATCTTGTCAATATACTTTGTCAAGTATTCATACACATAACGGTTCAGAACATTCTATTTGACTTTGTTATTACCATGTATCAAAAGTTAAATCTTTCTATGGTAATACTCACGTTATTTGTATTCACTGTTGATTGAATCAAACGTCATTTCATGTGCTTTCATTGAAAATATGTTTATATATTGTTCATATAAACAACATTCGTTTTTGATTCTCCAACATATTGTTCTTCATGACAAAACTCCTATGAGCTTAATTGTCAAACTCTTTTAGTTTGAGGGGGAGAATTGCATCGTCAAACATCTTCTGTTTTGACATCTCCGGATATTATATTCTTCATGTAACAAGTGGTATTTGTGCTTACATGTACAAAAGACTGTTGAACAACATGTTCTATTAGGAAAATACATGTGATTCAGTGTGAGAACTTAACAGAACTTCCATGGATTCACGATAACCAGTGTTTCCTACCCCGGAAGTATTCCCTGGGTGATTGAGGGAAGAAGGGTCAGAAGAATTGAGTGATGGTGTGTGAAGAGGTAAAATGGAAAAGAGAGATTGGTTAGAAGTGAGCATTAAAAGAAAGAGGGTGAGAGATCAGAGTAAAAGAATACTAAACTCTGCACCAAATTCTTTCTGAGCCGGGCAGCCACATAATCTGATTGGTTCACATTCTTTGGTGACCATCATTGAAAAAGGCAACTAGCCCATGCCATCTCTTGCATACAACCCCACCAGCTACTCATTCTTTTCTTAAAAAGAGAATGTTTCACATTTTCTGGGGAAGCAGCACATACGCTATTGGTTCTTCATTTGTAAGATACTAATATTGAAACAGAAGGAAAGTTGCCCCACCTTCGAACCCTTTCTCATGCACATTGAGTCTTTGTATAATTTGTTGTTGTCTCAACAAGTTTACATACTTTGAGCCTATATTGAAAAAGAAATCATCTATGCTTAATTTTTTTTAACACATGCACGAGCACACAGAAATTTGTTTTCTGTCAGAACGTTCATAGATAACCATGTGTTATTCGATGATTGAATGGAAGACCTGGGGAGTCTACATCAAACCAGCTCCTTATATAGTAACTTTGTGTTACTCAGTGACTTTGTGTCATTGACAGGCATTCTAACTGAGTCATTTGTTGATTCAGGGTTACACTTATTAAACTGTTTGAATTTGAAAAGATTCGAATGGTTACTACTTTCTATTTTAATCTGAAAAGATTGAAATAATCACTCTTTCCATCTGGGAAGACTGCTCTTATTTCATACAGGGCTCGTTACATGAAGATTGTGCTTACGTAATCATACACAATGGGGGAGATTGTCTTGAAAAGGGGGAGATTGTTTTGGTATGTTTTGATGATGATGCTTCTCACCACTCATCAAAAAGGGGGAGAAGATACAAAAAGGGAGAATTATCAAAGAAGGAGAATATAATCTGAAGACTGCTGAAGATTTTCAAAGATTTGAAGTTTTGAAGCTATCAACGTCATATCTGAAGAAAAGAGAAGACCCGAAGACAATTGCAAATTTTTTTTTAATCTTGAATCCAAAGGGGGAGATTGTTGGATCAAATAATTGTATTCAAGATTAAAGTTAAAGTTCAGGGTTTAAACTGCAATTGTGCTAAAGTTAAAGTTAGAGGGTTAATTGTGTAATAAGCTAATAGTTTAGTTACTATTGGGCCTCAAGCCCATAAGCCCATTAGGCCTAAAATCCTGGGTATTTAATGTTTTATTTAATAGGTTTTTAGGTTAGAATCCTCATAATTATTATCATATTCATATTAGAGAGGTAGAAAGGTTTCTCTGTACTCAAAGGGTATCAAGAACACTCAAGGGTTTCATTGTTTATTCAAGGGATTGGTATGTTACTCTGATTTATATATCTCTTGATTATTATTGTGTTGCTTGATTACTTGATTGATTATTTACCAACTAGATTAAATCTGGGATAACAGAGCGTTTCTCCTTCTCCTCTGCAGAGGTTGTTCTGAATCTGCAGGTTCATTCACTTCTGGTGGGGTGATATGTTCAGAGGTTGCTACTTTAGTAAGCCTCTTAGCTTTCTTTTTCGGCTTGGCAACCTCTGAGGGTGATTTGGGAGCTCTTCTTCTGCGACTCTCTTCTTGGGTTGTCTTTTCTTTTTCTGCTTCTTTTCCCCCACCCCAACTACAACCTCTGTCCTAACTTGGGTTTCCTCTGCTATCTCAACTCCAACTCCCTCACCTACCTCAGTCCTAAGGTACACAGTTATTTCTCCCACTTGGAATCCTACACGTGGGCGGGGGTTGCAGGACTCGGTGCAGGAGTCCTGTGCCCACGAATGTAAGTCCTAACCCCATCTTCACTACCCAGGTAGGCCAAAATACGGGCTGGCAGAGGTCTTGCTCCAGTATACCCATTTTTTAGAATAGTTGGCTTGTGCGACTTCATGTCGTAGAATTTGATCATCTTACCCTCTGCAGGTAACTTCCCTTCTCCTACCAGAGCGTCTCCTAGCAGAACTGCAAAGAACCTGTTGAAGACAATATTTTTGGGCTCTATGCCTCGGGCTTGGTCCTCTTGTTTGGCTATGACTGCATTTCTGATCTCTCTGAAAATTATGGTTGCATAATCCAAAGGCAAATCGTAGTACATACCATACATTATTGCGAGTATGGTATGGCTAAATTGGTCAGGACTGCCTACTTTGCAAGTCAAGCAGCGGTTTAGGATGGAGAAGAGAATGTTCCACAGAGGTGGAAGGTTCTGGTGTATGAAGTCAGTTCTTCTGGAGATTGGTGAAACATACCCTATGAACCTGAGAAACTCTAGGATTTCATCATCAAAGGGTTCGTCAGAGTATCTTGTCAGGTTCAATTGGGTCTTGGTAGGATGCTCAAATGCCAAGGTCCAATATTTGAGTAGTGGAGGGATGAGTGGCATAACCCATGACACAGTAGCCGTAATGGTCTAGTTTTTCATGCTTAGCACTCAACCATAATTATTGAATGTAAGTTTCAGGAATATCGGTTCTTTTTAGGGTTAGGAATTTTGTGAGGATGTGGTTTTTCAGGATTTGAAGTAAGGGAGCAGCTTCCTCAGGGTATCTCTTGGGTTCCAAGACAACATAGTGATTGTTAGGCTTGAGGTTCAGTTGTCTGGAGTGGTAATCATGGAGTGTGAAGGAGAGCATTCTGCTTGTGAGCACATGTTCTTGTTCAACAAAATGGGAATCGGCCTTTTTGGCTTCAGAATGCATCGAATTGTTTGATGCAGAAGAACCCTTGGATTTATTGGAAGAAACGGAGTGAGACACCATGGAAATAGAAGAACAATCGAGCCTTTGCAAAAGAGTTCTTGAGAGAAAGAGGATAGCAGGTAAAAAAGGATGTATGGAATGGAAGGGGTTAATATATACAGAGAGAGGGTAAAAAGATTAGGCGGTAAAAAATAAAATTTGAAATTCGTAATGAGTGGTAACGGATAAGAGGTCGTTTAAAAAAAACTACGGTACAGGTTACGAACCAATACAATATTGCCACGTCAGATGATGGCAGTGCACGATCTAGGACGTGTGCCACCCTATTCTTACGCGTGTGGCATTCACTAAAGTGATGGGAATTACAGAAGCTCTGTGAATAAGAGGCTTCTGAGGTTATATGCAAGGTTGTGATCGAAAGAGCAACTTAAGAGGGATGAAAGTTCGATGAAATGATCGAGTTCCTTTTAGAGAAGTGCATTCGGTCAAATATCCAGTTTTGAGGCGCAGAGGCTCTGTGGTCGATCGCAGAGGCTCTGTGGTCGACCTCAGAGGTTCTGAGACAAAAAATTTCTTTTTAAGGAAGGATTTTCAAAGATTTGATCATTTCAAAGTTTTGACAGAGAATTTGGTACAATGTGGGATCTTTCTGAGGGCATAGTGATCGAGAAAGAGTTTTGACCCTTGGTTCAGATGAACTAACCTTACTCTGTAGTCTATGTGGCACAGAACTGTCTTGCTCCCCCTGGATATTAGAACTGACTTGCTCCCCCTTCAACTATGCTTGGATCATATAAAGATGAGATATGTACAAGAAAAAGAACATAAGAAAATATTTACAAACAAGTAATATGTTGCAGAAAGGAAATATGTACAACAGAGGCTCTGTGCAAGGGTACAGAGGCTCTGTGGTCAACTCTTGTTAAGCATACCAATCTTGCCAACTAGAAAAGTGAATCTTTTCTCCTCCAATGCCTTCGTGAAAAGGTCGGCAAGTTGGTAATATGTGGGAACAAAGTACATCTCTATTATCCCATGCTCCACATGATGTTTCAGAAAGTGATACCTGATGTCGATATGCTTTGTTTTAGAGTGCTGAACTGGATTAGTAGAGATCGCAATGGCACTTTTGGAGTCACAGAGGATGGGGATTTTTTCAATGTCAAAACCATAGTCTCTGAGTTGGGTTCTCATCCACAGAACTTGTGAGCAACAACTAGCAGCGGTAACGTATTCAGCTTCTGCCGTAGAGGTCGAGAAACAATTCTGTTTCTTGGAAGTCCAACTCACTAGTTTTCCTCTAAGGAATTGACAACTTCCAGAGGTACTCTTTCTGTCGAGCTTGCATCCTCCGTAATCTGAATCTGTATAAGCCACAAGATCAAATCTAGAGTTCTCCGGATACCAGAGACCAAGATTCTTGGTCCCTTTTAGGTACCTGAAGATTCTCTTGACAACATAAAGATGAGATTCTTTGGGGTTAGCTTGAAATCTTACACAGAGACATGTGGAAAACATTATATCGGGTCGACTTGCGGTTAAGTATAACAGAGACCCTATCATGCCTCTGTAGAGTTTACACTCCACAGACTTGCCATCTGGATCTTCCTGAAGTTTGGATCCAGTGGCCATAGGAGTCTTCATTTGTGAAGAGTCAGAGAGATTATATTTTTCAAGTATGTCATAGACATATTTTGATTGATTTATGAAAATTCTCTCTATGGTTTGTTTGACTTGCAATCCTAGGAAGAATGTAAGTTCTCCCATCATGCTCATCTCAAACTCACTTTTCATCAATGATTCAAACTTTTTGCAGTATAAATCATTTGTAGAACCAAAAATAATGTCATCAACATAAATCTGTACAAGTAGAATCTCACCTTTTCTCTTCTTATAGAATAAAGTAGTATCAGTTGTACCTCTTTTGAAACCATTGGCAAGGAGGAAGTTTGAAAATCTGTCGTACCATGCTCTAGGGGCCTGTTTCAGTCCATACAGAGCCTTGTCCAAAAAGTAGACGTGATTTGGGTACTTAGAGCTCTCAAACCCTGGTGGTTTTTGGACATATACTTCTTCCTGAATCTGCCCATTCAGAAAGGCTGACTTGACATCCATTTGATATACCCTGAAACCTCTGTGGGCTGCGAAGGTAAGAAAGATTCTTATAGCTTCTAGTCCTGCCAGAGGGGCAAATGTTTCTTCATAGTCAATGCCTTCTTCTTGACAGTATCCCTTGGCCACCAGTCTTGCCTTGTTCCTGACCACCACACCATCTTCATCCTTTTTGTTCCTGAAGACCCATTTGGTTCCCATGGCCGTTTTGCCTTTTGGCAGAGGCACTAGGATCCATACTTCGTTTCTCTCAAACTGCAGAAGCTCCTCTTGCATAGCTTCTACCCAGTTTGGGTCTTCAAGAGCTTCAGATATCTTTTGGGGTTCAATTATACTCACAAAATTTGTATAATAACAAAAATTTGCAGTATTTGATCGAGTTTGGACCTTGTCAGATGGGTCGCCAATAATTTGGCTCTGTGGGTGACTCTTGGTCCACTTTGTCATGCGGAGCAGGTGATCATTGGAAACTTCTGTGACTAGCTCAGGAGCACATTCATCTTTATATAGATCATTCTCTGTTGAGAGAGATTGATCATTCGTACTTGCCACAGGACTTGGTTGTTCATCATGAGTTGAAGTAGAGAGCTCTGCGGAGACTTGATCTGGTGTTGACCCTTCTGAGGTATTTTGAAGATGATCATGTTCTTGATTTAGCTTGGGGCCTTGATTTACATTGTCCTCTGAGTGCTCCCCCTCGATGGTTGCACCTGCAACAGTAATGGAAGAGGGTGAAGTATTACTAGGACCAGTCAGAGAAGTACCTGTTTGGTCCTCAGAGGGTTCATCATCATTGAACATCTCTTCAAACAGATGATGAAGGTCATTTGTTCGTGATGAGCCACCAGAATCTTCATCTTGAAGTTTGAGTCCTGAGCTGATTTGCTCAGAAGTCACCTGAAAAGAGTCATCAAATGAAACATTTATACTTTCAAGTATATGTTTGGATTTGAGTACATAGACTCTGTATGCCTTGGAGTTTGATGAATAGCCAACTAATTTGGCTTCATCGGCTTTGGGACTGAACTTCTGCAGATGATCTGTTCTCTGTCATTCAACACAAAACATCTGCAGCCGAAGACATGGAAGTACTTGATGTTCGGCTTCCTCTGATGTAGTAAGTGGTATGTTGTTTTAGCATGCCTCTTCACTATTAAAGATCGATTTTGGGTGAAGTATGCGGTTGAAATGGCTTCTGCCCAGAAAGAAATAGAGAGCCCTGAAGCAGTGAGCATAGTTCTTGCGGCTTCCACTAGTATTCTGTTCTTTCATTCACCAACACCGTTTTGTTGTGGAGTCCTTGCAGCAGAGAAGTTTTGTGATATACCTTCTGTCAAAAGATAGTCTTCAATGGTTGAATTCTTAAACTCTGTGCCATTGTCACTTCAGATTCTCTGTACCCTGCAATCATAAAGAACTTGTATTCTCTTGATAAGATTGATTAGTATTTCAGAAACATCTAATTTCTATCGAACGAATTCAACCCAAGTATATCTAGAGAATTCATCTATGAGTACAAGGGTGTACTTCTTGCCACCAAGACTCTGCACAGATATAGGACCACACAGGTCAACATGAAGCATCTGCAAATGTCTGGTGCAAGATATGTTAGACTTAGTTTTGTGGGCAGCCCTTTTAACTTTGTCCATCTCACAAGCAGAGCATAGATGATCCTTGTCGAATCTAATACTTGGTAGTCCACTTACTAGGTCTAGCTTCACAAGTTTGTCAAGTGTGTGAAAGTTTAGATGACAGAACCTGTTGTGCCAGAGCCAAGCTTCTTCATTCTTACTTAAGATTAAGCAGAGCTTTTCTTCTCTGTTAGTTGATTTGAAGTCCATGAGGTATAGGTCACCTCGTCTTTTGGCTCGCAGAAGCTCTGTGGTGGTATCTTCCTTCAACAGAGAGCAGTATTGTCTTTTAAACATCACATCGAGTCCATTATCACAGAGTTGACTTACACTCAGTAAGTTGTGCTTGAGGCCATCTACAAAGGCAACTCTGTTGACATCAATGTCTCCTTTGGAAATGACTCCATAGCCTTTTATTTGACCTTTCTTGTTATCTCCAAAGGTTACAGATCCTCTACCAAGTTTTTCTTTATAAGAGGAAAGCAACCCTCTGTTGCCAGTCATGTGTCTTGAGCAGCCGGAGTCTAGGTACCAAATGGGCACATGCTGTTTCTTCTGTGGACAGATTAGAGAGATTTAGGTACCCATTTCCAAATGGGTCCATTTTTGTTAGGAGGTTGTGAAGATGCCTTAGCACCTTTGGTTTTGGGTTTATCCTCATTTGAGAGGTATCAGATTGTCTCTTCTCACCCTTGAATTTTGCATTCTTGGGTTTGGGGTGAGATATAAGATAGGAGGGCCTCGAGAAATGTTAATTCAAAGCATGTATAAGATCAAGACATTTACAATAGGGAACATTAGAGGCAAACTTCTTGAAAATTTCATTAAAATTGTCAAAGGAGGGTACAGAGCAAATTTTACTACAACCCATTTTAGATTTGGGTTTCTTTTTACAGAAATCTTTGTCTAATCTAGGTTGAGTTTTTTCAAAAACTCTTCTTGAGTGGCTCTGAGATTGTACTCTCCCTTTATCTTCTTTCCTTGCTTTCACTGCAACAGAAGCATCAAGTTTATCAATTTTGAGCCATTTACCCTTCTGTTGCCAAGTGAGTTTTTCTTGAAATGGTTTTAATGGTTTTGGAGCTTTTGAAAAATGAGAGATCTTGTCCTTTTCAGTTTTAGATTTTTCAAGCTCAAGAGAAGTCTTTGCTTAGCTTGTAAGCATATGTTCAGGAAATCGGGACAGATAGGTATACCTGTGGTTTTCCTTTTGGGAAGAACTGTTCTGTTAAGAATGCGAGAGGTAAGTTTACTTTTCTCTGGACCACAATGGACTATCTCAATTTCCACAGAACTTGTCTCACAGTCGACAGAGGATTCTGATTCTGACTCAGAGTCTGAATCGAGAAAGTCTCTGTGAATGAGAGCTTGTCCTTCTGTAAGTGCCTTGCTTTGTCCATTGGTGCCTTCTGAATTATTTATCTCTTTTCAAAAAGCATGGTGTTATTTTAGGAACACTTAGACTGCTTAGAAGATCTTGCTCAAAGATTTCTTTTACTTTAGGGATAAGATCAGGATGACTAAAAAAGTGATTTTCATAGGTCTTTCTCAAGTCATTTTCCAGAAATCTTTTAAAAAGTTTTTCTTCCACAGAGGTCGGAACAAACTCTGGTGCTTCAGAGGATAGTTCCTTTTCAGGAGTCATCATGCACATAAAATCTATTTGAGTTTGTGTCTCTGGATGACCAAACCTGAAGACTCCAATCTGTTTTTGAGACTGATATTTCTTTGGAATAGAATTTCTCTTTGATGGGAGCGTAGATGGGAAGTCATTGTTTTCATACCATGTATCTGCCATCTGCAGAGGATTCCTCAGATGTGGTCCTTCAGAGGTTTTTCGCCTCTTAAAAGTGGATAGAAGGTTTAGAAAACTTGGTTTTATAAACTTTCCAGGACAAAAGATGTTTGCTAATGTTTTGTTTCTTTTATTTCCAGTATAAGGATCGACATCATCAAACCCTATACCTCTTATGCCAATTTGAGTGTTGACCTTTTCATGGACTTTTTGAGCATCCTGATACTTTTTTATTTTAATATCTCTTCTAAGCAGATCTTGATAAAGAACTTCTCTTTCTTTTTGAAAAAAGTTTTTCAAAGAAATGGAGTTTAATCGATCACTCTCACATTTCTTTAGCTCTTTGACCATTTCTTTCAAGGCTCGGTCAAGACTTGATATTTTCTCCTTGAGACTCTTTTTGTTTAAAATATGCTCAGAGGTAAGAGCTTTATTTTCAAGGTAAAGCCTGTCCTTCTCTTGGGTAAGAAGCCTAGTTTCTCTTTCAAAGAAGGCAAGCTTTTTCTCAATTTCTGAGCATGTGTTTTTATAAGTAAGATATTTTTGTATTTCAAGAAGTTTGTTTTCAAAGTCCGAGTTGTGAGAGTCAGAAGTGGATACCTCACTCTTGTTGTCAGTAGAGTGGACTTCTGCCATTCCACAGAAGAGAGCGTTATCCTCTTCATCAGAGGATTCGTCGATTACAAGGTTCTCTTGTTCTGCCATTAGGGATCTCTGAGTATAGTACTCTGCTTTCTTTTTGTAAAAAGCAGCGTCTCTTGTAGGTTTCCCTTTATTGGCAGAAGACCTGCACTCTGCGGCGAAGTGGCCTGGTTTCCCGCATTTGAAGCAGCCTTCAGTTTGCTTTGGGAATTGGTCACCACCTCTGCCATCTGATCTCTGTTCACTCCTCTCTTCTTGCCTTTGCTCCTCAGACTCTTCTCTTCCATACTTTATTACCTCACCATATCCTCTGCTTCTTGCATCTCTTTCTTCTCTTCCTCTGTACTCTGGCTTCTTAAGACCACAATTGAATTGTCGGGTCATAAGGGTCAGCATTTTGGCCAGAGCAGCCATATCAATCTTCTCCTCAAATCCTTCATCACTTTCACTCTCTGCTACAAGCACTTTCTTCTTTTTCTTCCTCTGTGCATCCTCAGCTGCCTTT
Organism: Arctium minus; assembly: GCA_954870635.1. NCBI lineage: Eukaryota > Viridiplantae > Streptophyta > Magnoliopsida > Asterales > Asteraceae > Arctium > Arctium minus. The sequence goes on along the minus strand of OX941095.1, from coordinate 72,071,853 downwards.
TTTTCTTTCCCTTCTCTTTGCCTTCAGAGGCACTTCCTACAAGAGCCAGAGGACCTCCGACAGAGGTTATCAACTTGGAAATTATGTTCTCTTGGCTAATCAGTGTTCCAAAGAGATCAGATATGGACCATACATCAAGATCCAACGTGGCTTGCATGGACATGGTTAGATGAAGCCATTCATCATTCAGACTTTGAAGAAATCTAACATTGTTTTCTTCAGAGGTTCTGTGGATTCCATACCTCTTGCACTTGTTTAACAAGGAGTTGTACCTGTTGTAAGTGCTTTGAATGGATTCCCCCAGCAGAGCTTTAAATGCAAAGTATTCATGTATGCATAAAGCCCTGTTGTTCTTGAGGGTTTTAGCACCACCCTCAAGTTGTTTCTCTAGCTCTAACCATAGTTCCTTTGATGTTTCACAGGAATCAAGAGACTGGAAGATGTCGTTTGGGATAGCCATTATGATTAGTCTTTCGGCTTTCTTTGCAAGTTCATGCAATGCCTTTTCTTCTTCAGACCACTCGACAATTGGTTTGGGATGTTGATACTCAGGTACTTCAAGGGTATTTGCGGTGGCAGGTACACGAGGAACTGTTGTCATTGGGATGAAAGGAGGGTTGTGATAAAACTCAACCAGACCAGGATCCACACCTTCAAGAAAGTTGTCAGGATCGAATTCTCAACAAGAATTAATTCTCAGAAACAATATCAAAGAAGTTTGCGGAATAACACTTTGATATTCAATGAAATCAACACAGTAAATATGAAGAACAAACTGTAAACTTGTATTGAATTCTTTGAAGTTACAAGATTACACACTCAACCTCAATATTGATGAACAGGCTCACCAATACGAATTCTACATCTCTAGAATTAGGATCTATGCCTTGAGGTTGATTTTCTCTCTAAAAGAATGAAAAACAAAAGTTAACTCATTATTCTAAACTATACACTATATATACTGAATACAAAGATAATTACAATAAATAAAATATCTTCAGTATATCTCTAAGCTTCCATGTATATCCTTTCATACGAATCTTCATCATATAAGCAGTATTAATCTTCAGCAGTATTAACTTCCTTCTAGCAGCATTAACTACTAAGCAGCACTAACCACTAGCAGTACTAACTAGCTAAACAGTACTAACTTTGTTCAAGCAGCACTAACTATGACTAGCAGTATTAATAGTACTAGCAGTAGTAACACTCAGCAGTATTAACCTTTAAGTCTTCTAGCAGTAGTAACTTTGAACCAGCAGCATTAACCATACTTGAAGAATTCTTCAGTTCCCAACAATCTCCCCCTAACTTGACTTTTAGGAAAAGAAGTCAAGTTCTTCAAATCTTCTTCAAGATGCTTTCAACACCTCAATTCATACTCCTAGATTAGGATCCAAACCCAAACTTTGATTAATGATTCTGCTAACCACAATCTTTGCCATTTCTGAATCTTTTGAACATGTAAGCTTTGCATTCAACATTGCTTGTAATTTGGCCTTGCTGTGATCATAGATTTTATCAACTAAGTAGTACTCATGATAAGCTCTGTCCACAATGATGACATAGACTCCACACCTTTCAAATATCATCCAGTTTTCTATTCTTTGGAATTTATTCTGTAGATGCAAATCTCTGATCACATGTAGAACTTTGCTAGGGTCAAACATCATGTATAAGTACTCCATAGCTAATCTGATTAAGCTCATTCCTTCTCCTTTCAGTTCCTTTTCATATATCTCCAACCCAACTTTAAACATCTCTTCTAAATCTGATCTTGAACAACTTCTTATGAGTCTACCCCAAGTAGAGTACACTTCATATAGATCTCCCATTCTCTTAAGCCTGAAGTATTTCTTCCTTTGATCTTCCAAAATATCCCAAAAGATAACTTCTGGAGCTTTCATAGAGATGGGATCAACTGAAACTGGTTCATCAGCTGTTGTAGTCATATAAAAATCAAGATTATATTGCTTATTGGATTGTTCTGGGTTCTTTACAGATTCAGTTGTAGAAGTAACTGAAGGTTCTGCTGTTTCTGCTGTTTCTCCAACTCTTGGCCTTTTGTTCTGCTTCTTGGAGGCAATTGACTTCACCCTCTTCCCAGATGTAGCTTCTATACCAACACCTTCATGTTCTTCCTTCATCTCTTCAGTTTTATCTTTTGAAGGTGTGGTGTCCTCAGGGAATGGTTGTTGGATGTTGAGATCATGTCTCTCTTTCATCCTTCTCTCAGCCTCCTTCCTTTGTGCTGAATCCCCTTGAAGCTTGGCCATTTCCTTGTTATACATCTCTTCAATCTGAGAGAATGCCATGTGAGTAAACATCTCCCCCTTAACACCAATTGCACCTTTCAGGAAGTTTATCATTTTTCTTCTTTCCTGATTGGCCAAAAATGTCTTGGAGGGTTGTCTCTTTTGCTTTTTGAATGGCATTCTTTGATTAAAAACTTTCACAGAGCTTTTCTTGGCTTGAGCTGCTTCTTTGATGCTTTTCTGATATTCTGCATTCAACTTTCTAGCCATGATCTTTGCAAGCTCTCTATCCTTCTCTGATTGAAGTTGTTCTTCTTTTTCCATTTCAGCCTGAAGTAGCTTTGCCATTTCTTCATCCAACTCAATCTGACTCTTTTTCTTGGCAGGCAGTTCAGCTTCAACCATTTTCTCATTTCCTTTTCCTTTTGTCTCCTTTGCCTTTTTTGTTGCCTTTTGTTGAACTTTTCCTTCATTGATGACTACTCCCTTGGCCTTTTGAGTAGCCTCAGGAGTGTCATTCTTTGCTTTGACTAGTGTTTCTACAATCTCCATTTCTTCAAGATAAAGCCCTGTTACTGCTGCTTCTGTTACTGCTGCTTCAGCAGTATTAACAGTTTCTGCTGCTTCAGTAAATTCTGATTCTTTTTCTGCCTCTTTCTCCCCCTCAACCTCAAATGCCCTCTCAACTGGATTTGCTTTCTCTTTTTCAGCCTCTTTCTCCCCCTTGTTGGAAGCATCTTTATTAGTTGACCTCTTCTTTAAAACAAACTGTTTTCTTCTCTTCTTCTGTACAAGCTTTGTCACTATCTTCTTTAATTTGGCAATCTGAACTTGTTGTGACAGGATTACCAGCTTCATCTCTTCAATTTCTTTCCTTTGTTTGAGAACATCTTGGTTGATGTTGCCCATTGTTTCCATCAATTCATAGTAAGTATATCTGTCCTCACCTTCTCCAGAAGTGTTACCCTCTTTTGATGGATCATTGGATCTTTTATTAGTGGAAGTCTTCTGCCTTGCAGAAGCACTATCCACCCCTGTGGTTTCTTGGCACCAGGGACCTTCAAATGATTGCTCATTCAAAGTTGCCATGGGGGAGGTCTTATTGATGTTACCACTTTCCTCCTCTGTGCTAGCAGGAGTAGTGGCAGCCTCATCACCCATATGCTCTACCTCCTCCTCAGAGAGCACCTCCTTTGGGTTGGGAGACACCCTTGTGGTTTCCCTTTGTATATTCTCTAGGGGAGAATTCTCCCTTAGAGGGCTTATAGGCTTAGTGGGTAATGGTACAAGAAGGGAAGGAGCCTTCTTTACCTGTTTTCTCTTGTAAGTTTGGGTGATGGGAGAGGTTGGTTTTTCAAGAAGGGACTGGGGAATTGATTTTGAGAGGGAAGGTTGGGCCTGGCTAGCAGTGGGTTGGTCTAATGGGGGCCTTGACCCTGCTGCCATACCTTCATTGGTTTGGGACACCACCATCATTGTAGAGAACAATGGGGTGTCAACTCCTTCAGAGTCCCCAGCAAATCTTCTCATATTTGAGAAAACCTTGCCTTTGGGGGGTTTAGGTACATATACCCCAACAGGTTGAGGTATATCCGTCAATTCATGAGTAATAACTTCTTGAACAAACCTGGGATACATAAAGAAGCTCTTTTTGTTTCCCATGTTTGAGACAAGATCACTGAAAATCATTTTAGAAAAATTATACTTTCTGGCAGTGGCCAAGCACACTAAAGCATAAGCAATAGTGCTGCTGAACTCACTCCATCCAGTAGTCTTTTTGGAGATACAATGCATAAGAGTATGGACAAAGAAACGCCATTGGGGTGAAAATTTTGCTTTAGAGAATTTGAAAACTCCCAATGGGCCTCCATACCCCATTCTTGTAAGATTTGAAAACAGTTCATCGTTTGGGATAGAGGTTATACCAGAGGCATCGTCTAGACGTAGACTGATGCGAATAACCTCTTCAGTAACCGTTAGTGATTGATCACAGATTCTTGTCTTGATCATCTGCACACCATTCTCAACAACAATGGTTGCATTGGCCCAGAACTGTCTTTGATGCTCAATATAGATTGTAGGGGATACAATAAGAGCATGAGCAATGTGGCTTGACTTGAGGAAATCCACAATCTGATGAAATCCTGCAGCTTGCTTTGGCTTTTGTAGCATCGCAATCTCGTTGTGCTCGTCGATGAAAGTCATGGATGCCATTGATCTTAGTGAAAAGCTTGCCTGAAAACTTCGAACTTGAGAGAGAAAAGGTTTTGAGCGCAAGAGAACAGTATGCAAAGAGTCGTTATGAACTTTTAGGCGGGCAAAGAGTATTTATAGTATTAGGAATATAAGCAGTATTAACCTAGAACAATATTAACTACTAGCAGTATTAACTGCTAGCAGTATTAACTAACTAGCAGTATTAACTACTAGCAGTATTAACTACTAGCAGTATTAACTGAAAGCAGTATTAACCACTAGCAGTATTAACTGAAAGCAGTATTAACTGAAAGCAGTATTAACCACTAGCGGTATTAACTGAAAGCAGTATTAACCACTAGCAGTATTAACTGAAAGCAGTATTAACCACTAGCAGTATTAACTGAAAGCAGTATTAACCACTAGCAGTATTAACTGAAAGCAGTATTAACCACTAGCAGTATTAACTGAAAGCAGTATTAACCACTAGCAGTATTAACTAACTTACTCCTTTTAAACTTGCTAAACATTGAGTACTGCTATGCATATCCTGAAACAGAAGATTAGTAACTCCAGGAATAATATACAGATATAAAACCACTTTTTGAGAAGGGGATTATTCAGAGTTGATCATTCCCACACTTGTTACCAAGAAAGTGAATCTACCCACATCAAAAGCTTTAGTGAATAGATCAGCAAACTGATTATCAGTGTGAACTTTGACAACTTGAATAAGTTTCTTTTCATTACAATCTCTTATAAAGTGATACCTGATCTCAATGTGCTTTGTTTTTGAGTGCTTGACTGGATTATTCACAATGCTAATAGCACTGTTGTTGTCAATAAAGATTGGAGTGTGTAGAAAGGTTACCCCATAATCCAACATTTGATTCTGAATCCATAAGACTTGAGAACAGCAACTTGCAGCTGCTATGTACTCTGCCTCTGTTGTAGATGTGGATATTGTGGTTTGTTTCTTGCACTGCCATGAGACTAGTCTAGCACCCAAAAACTGACATCCTCCAGAAGTAGATTTTCTGTCCAAGTTTGCCCCACCTAGATCACTGTCTGAGTATGCTATTAGGTCAAAAGGTGAGTTATGAGGATACCAAAGTCCCAATCTGGGTTGCCCTTTGAGATATCTGAATATCCTCTTAACAGCTTGAAAGTGAGATTGCTTTGGCCTAACTTGAAATCTTGCACATACACAGACTGAAAACATTATATCTGGCCTTGATGCTGTGAGATACATGAGAGAGCCAATCATGGATCTATAATGATGCACATCCATATCCTCCCCCTCAAGATCTGCTGTGATCTGCTTGTGTGTTTCCATAGGTGTGCTGGCAGGTTTTGATTCTGAGAAACCAAACTTGGTTAGAATATCCTGCACATACTTGGATTGACAGATGAAAATGCCATCTGACTTCTGTTGAACTTGGAGTCCAAGGAAGAAAGTAAGTTCCCCCATGGAACTCATTTTGAACCTTTGATGCATTAAATCCTCAAACTCCTTGCACATGTTGTTTCTTGTAGATCCAAAGATAATGTCATCAACATAGATTTGGACCAGCAAGATATCCTTCTTCTTTCTTTTGATAAATAGAGTCTTATCAATGACTCCTCTTTCAAAGTCATTTTCCAAGAGATAGGATGACAGAGTGTCATACCATGCTCTTGGGGCTTGATGTAGTCCATAAAGTGCTTTCTTTAATTTGTATACCCTGTCTGGATAGCTTGGGTTTTCAAACCCTGGTGGTTGACAGACATATACTTCTTCTTCAATTGATCCATAGAGAAAAGCACTTTTTACATCCATTTGATAGACTTTGAAGTTCATGTAAGAAGCATAGGCTAGGAATAGTCTGATTGCTTCTATCCTAGCCACAGGTGCAAAAACTTCTTCATAATCTATACCCTCTTCTTGAGTATAGCCTTGAGCCACCAGCCTTGCTTTGTTCCTTATGACAATACCTCTTTCATCTCTCTTGTTTCTGAAAATCCACTTTGTGCCAATCGCTCTGTGACCTTTAGGAAGGTCTACTAGATCCCATACATCTTGTAGCTTGAACTGTAACAGTTCCTCTTGCATTGCTTCTATCCAGCTAGATTCTTTCATAGCATCATGTGCCTTTTTAGGCTCAAGCTGTGATAGAAAACAAGAAAGCACTGTATGCTGTTGATCTTGCATTTCCTGAAGCCTGCTTTGATGTCTAGTCATCATAGGAGAAGAGATATCTCCTATTATCAACTGTGGAGGATGATTCTTTTGAACTCTGGTGTTATGACTAGGTTCTTCATTCAGTCCAGCCTCAAGATTAGATTCATGCAACTCAACTGAAGTGTTTTCAGATGCCACTTCATTATTTTCTTGAGTCTCCTCATCTCTAGTTTCTGCTTCACTCTGACTTGGTCCATTAAATGATTCCTTTTCACAGTCTTCAACAGAATTTACTGTGGGTATGGGAAAAATCACAGATTTAGATATACTTTCTTGAACTTGTGTGATCCCTGATCCTCCACTTCCTGTTCCTGTATACTCATTACTGAAACCAAAAGAGTTAGTTAGTGAATCAATGTCAAATAGCCACTGAGGTCCAGACCCAACAGGATTTGGTGTGTTCTCATTGCATTTGACATTGTCACTTTCTTCAATTATTCTAGAAGATGAGTTAAATACTCTGTAGGCCTTACTCTGAGATGAATATCCAACAAGAAATCCATCATCTGCTTTGCTATCAAACTTACCTAAGTGAGATTTGGTATTTAGAATTGTACAAGGACACCCAAAAGGTTTGAAGAAACCAATAAAAGGTTTTCTTTTATTTAAAAGCTCATATGGGGTCTTGTTCTTTTGCTTGACCACTAGAACTCTGTTTTGGACATAACAAGCAGTATTAACTGCTTCAGCCCAGAAGGTAATTGGCAATTTTGAATCAGCCAACAGAGATCTAGCAGCCTCTATTAGTGTTCTATTCCTCCTTTCAGCAACACCATTCTGTTGAGGAGTCCTAGGAGCACTATATTGCCTCTCAATACCTTTTTCTTCACAAAAGGTGTTTAGATCATGATTTTTAAACTCAGTTCCATTATCTGATCTAATGACTTTTACTCTTTGATTAGTTTGGTTTTCAATTCTTAGAATAAAGGATTTGATAAGACCACTTGTTTCATCCTTAGTCCTTAGAAAATATACCCAAGTAAATCTGGAGTAATCATCAACAATAACCAAGCAGTAAGATTTCTTGCCTATACTCATAACATTTGTAGGACCAAACAGATCCAAATGCAGTAACTGGAGACAAGAAGAAACAGAATTTAACTCTTTGGTCTTATGAGAAGTTTTGTGTTGTTTGCCTTTAAGACAAGCAACACAATGATCATCACATGAAAAGACTTTTGAAGGTAAACCTCTTACAAGGTTATTTTTAACAAGATTGTTCATAGTCTTGAAATTCATGTGACACATCCTTCTGTGCCAGAGAGAGGATTCATCTACAGAAGCTTTTGAAACAAGACAATTCAGAGATGAATCACTATCAACATTATCCATATCAAGACAGTAAACATTGTCCTTTCTTGGAGTTCTAAGTAGTATCATGCTTTCATCAACTACCTTGAACCCTGGAGCAAGGATCATACACTCATTATTAGTAAATAATATACTATGTTGTTTGTCACAAACCTGTGATACACTTAACAGGTTGTACTTTAATTGATCAACATAGTAGACATCCTCAAATGTCATCTTACCTTTGGTGACATTACCTTTTCCACTTATCTTACCATCAGTAAGATTATCTCCAAATGCAACATGTCCTCCATTGATATGCTTGAAATCCTGAAGGCATGACATGTTGCCTGTCATGTGCCTAGAGCAACCACTATCAACATGCCAAATGCTCTTTCCCTTGAGCTGTTGGTTGCCCTGCACATTAGATAAATCAATTAGTATGAATTAGGAACCCAAGACAAAGTGGTCTTGGGTACCCCTTTCTCATCAAAATACTTGCATTCTTTCTTGACAAGATTTTTGAACTTTAACTCCTCATTCTTGGAGTACTTTGTTACAATAATAGGCTTGGAAATATGTTTGCTAGAATCAGTACTAGTTTTAGAAGTACTAACTGCCTTGGCAGCACTTGCATGCTTAGCAGTAGTAACTGTGTTAGCAGCAGTAACTGTGTTGGCAGTATTAACCTTTGAAGAGGTATTAACAGTATTAGCAGCATTAATATTTTCAGCAGTACTAACACTGTTAGCAGTAGTAACTGTGATAGCAGTACTAATATTGTTAGCAGTACTAACACTGTTAGTACTTCTAGGTACCCACATTTTGACACTTTCTTTTAAAAACTTTTTCTTTAAAGTGCCTTTACTTTCAATAGATTTCTTTATCACATGTTTCTTTCCAGCCTTCCTATAACCAACAGATTTTTGCACAAATCTTTGAAAGTTCATCTGTTGGTTAATTGGGTTGAAGTAACAATACTTAGCCAAATGATTTAACTTGCCACATATAAAACAAGGTTTTGGTCTATTGATTTTATTCAGATCAACTCCTTGTTTCTAAGCCCAATGATTATTCCAGTTTCTTTGATTTCCTCTTTTTAAATCAGAATTTAGACTCTTGGCTTTATTGCAATCACACTGTTTACAAGATCCAGGATTCACAACTGTGGTTTGTTTGTAATGGACCTTGTTATCATTTCCTTTAGTCTTCTCTATCTCCTTGGACTTGACCCAGATTTTCCCACATCCCTCATTGGTGATAATATTGTTTTCTAATGGTATCTTTTTACTCACATTATTATCCCTGTTCTCACTGGCTCCTTTCTCAGTCAAATCCTTAACTACTACCTCATCCAAAGGATCTATCTTAAAAGCTTCTTCAGACAAGTCCTTTTTCTCCTTAGTTTCTAACAAGTCTGATGTAGGAGGAATATAGTTGTTATTGTAAGGAGGGGGTGTATTGTTGTATCCAATACCAGGCTTCATCTTATCATGTATCTGAGCCTTTAGAAGAGAGTCCATTGCTTTTGAAGCATAAGAAAACTTGTCTATGTCAAGCTTAACTTTTGACAGTTCCTCTTTCAGTCTATCATTCTCTTCTAAGGACTTAGACAGTTTGGTTTCTAACTCATTCTTTTCCCACTTCCAATAGTTTGTGTCATAAGAGTGTTGAAGTTCATTAGCTTGAAAGCCTTTGATTTGCTCTTCAAATCTCTCTACTATTAACACATAATCTCTTCTGTCTTTTTCTAATCTTTTGAGGTCATCACACATACTTTGATTGTGATCCCTGTATCTTGTAACAGTGTCAATGCAAGATTTAGTGCAAAGATTAGAACTTACCTCATTAGGGAGATCAGACACTTCTGCCATTAGAGCTTGGTTCTGAATGGCTTCCTCAGCTTGATCACTCCAGTCAAATCCCATTCCTTGTTGAGAAACAAGGGCTTGAGCAGGATTCTTGTTCTGATTGTATCCTCCATTCTGAGCTTGTTGGTGGTTATTGTTTGGAACAGCACTCCTGCATTCTCTAGCAAAGTGTCCTTTCTTGTGACACTTATAACATTCCACCTTGGTTTTGTCAAAACCAGCTCCATCTTCTCTTCTTTGAGAGAAGTTATTTCTTCCAGTTCTTTTAATGAACTTTTTCACCCTCATGGATAACATGGCCATCTGCCATTTAATATCCATCTCCTCCAGATCATCAGGGTGAATTTGATCAAGATCATCATTAATCAGAGAATTGCTGCTATGACTGGACAAAAAGGCTTCAAAGATAGTTTCAGTGCCTTTTTCTGAACTTACTCCACTGGCAGTACTAACTGCTTCAGGGTTGGCAGTAGTATCAGTGGATGCTGAAAGAAGTGCAGCATTGTGAATATAACCAGAGGGCTTCTTCTTGGCTTCTACCTCAGTTTCAAAAACTCTTAGATCATTGTATAGATCATCAAGTTCTTTCTCTTCCAGATTGTCACTCTGTCTATATGAGACAGTGTACATTGTCCATTCATCCCCAAGAGATCTGAGGAACTTTCTGTTGATATCATCTTGTTCCATCTTCACCCCTACAGTAGCCAGTTCACCTATGAGTTTATTGAACCTATCAAAAGTTTGAGTCATAGACTCATTCTTTGTGGAAGTGAAGTTCTCATATTGCTGCTTTAGAACATCTCTTTGATTTCTTTTGATGCTCTTAGTTCCAGCAAATCTTTTCTCTAGAGCATTCCAGAGAATCTGAGCATCAGTGCAGTTGCAAAATTGATGCTGATATTCATTGGGAATGGCCAAGAGCAGAGTGCTCAAGGCCTTCATCTCTGTCTATCTGATCTTCCTCTCACCATCTGTCTTTGGTGGAGGTCTTTTCCCATCTGGTCCTATCCTTCCAGCTTCAGAAGGACCATACTCAATGATATCCCACATTGAGTAGTCAGTGAGAAGAATATATTGTCTGATTCTGATCTTCCACATGTCAAACTCACTTGGTTTGAGCATTGCAACCTTAGAAACCAAAGTACTGCTTGATTCTGTAAGATTTTCCATGATGAATAACTGTTTCTGAGAGAGTTAGGCTCTGATACCACTTGTCAGGATCGAATTCTCAACAAGAATTAATTCTCAGAAACAATATCAAAGAAGTTTGCGGAATAACACTTTGATATTCAATGAAATCAACACAGTAAATATGAAGAACAAACTGTAAACTTGTATTTAATTCTTTGAAGTTACAAGATTACACACTCAACCTCAATATTGATGAACAGGCTCACCAATACGAATTCTACTTCTCTAGAATCAGGATCTATGCCTTGAGGTTGATTTTCTCTCTAAAAGAATGAAAAACAAAAGTTAACTCATTATTCTAAACTATACACTATATATACTGAATACAAAGATAATTACAATAAATAAAATATCTTCAGTATATCTCTAAGCTTCCATGTATATCCTTTCATACGAATCTTCATCATATAAGCAGTATTAATCTTCAGCAGTATTAACTTCCTTCTAGCAGCATTAACTACTAAGCAGCACTAACCACTAGCAGTACTAACTAGCTAAGCAGTACTAACTTTGTTCAAGCAGCACTAACTATGACTAGCAGTATTAATAGTACTAGCAGTAGTAACACTCAGCAGTATTAACCTTTAAGTCTTCTAGCAGTAGTAACTTTGAACCAGCAGCATTAACCATACTTGAAGAATTCTTCAGTTCCCAACAAAAGTGCACCATCCTGATATTCCACTGAGGATATTCATCTCTTAGTAAAGTGGGAGGCATAGACTGAGATCCTGCACTGAAGTAGTTAACAGTGTTTGCCATTTTAGATTAGAAAACAGAGTATGAGGGGGTCTTTTGAGAAAGATGAGGAATGAGTAAAGTAGGAAAGAATTTCTGGTATGAGGAGAGTGACAAATAACTAGCTGAGCTTTGAATCTGTCTTCAAAGGATTAAACACACTTGCCTTTGAATCTACTTCAAACTGGCTGAAATGACTCCAAAGAACAAAGTACGTTTATGAGTGGAGAACAAAATGAAGGAACGGACTCTTAACTACTACCTGGATTGTGGGAACCAAGTATAGAACAGGATCCTTTGATATTAGGAATCAAAGTTTGCTCTGATACCAATTGTTGATCCCAGTTATGATGTTCTTTAACTTGATTTAACCTTTCATTACACACAGGTTAATTAAACAGAGTGCGGAAGCGTTTAAGATGTGTAAGAAAGATAGAACATGCAAGGTAGTAAACACACAAGTAAATCAATAACCAGGAAGTAAAATATTACGAGATAATCACTCAAACAACTGTTTCATTGATTACTGTAGAACACCAAGAACACGCACTGGTATGTGCAAATATTCTTTTGGAAGATACAATCTCTATTTTCTATTATGTGTGCTCGCTTACAGTAGACAAAGAACGAGGTGCTCATATATAATACAAGGAGTGTGCACCTCGTAGTACAAGACAATGGCTGACATTCCATATAAGGAATGCCACCTGTAAAGTAAAACATCGTGGGACGCCCATTAATTTGATCTTGAGGATCTTCGTACAGCAGGCCTCACGTGTTCTGCACGTGGTCTTGTCTGGAACTATCTTTGTGAAAAGCATCAACATTGATCTCCAGAGGTTAGCCTTCATAGAGGCTCTGTGAGTGACCACAGAGGCTCTGTGATCTGAGAATCATCATCAGGTTTGACCTCGGGTACATCTTCTGTGGAGTAACCTCTGAGCTTTCATCTTCTGTGGTGACTTAGCAGATAACAGAAGTTTCTACACTTGGCCTATTTTTCAACACTTCTAATCTTGGTAGATGGAGCTAAGAACAGTAACTTGTTTCTTTGACTTCTTTGACCTTCTTCTTTTACGCTTTTTGGTTATAATAATCATCATTTAGCGTAAAAGATTCATCAAGAACTTTTGATTTAAGATTTGAATCTGAGGAAACAATTTTACCTAAGAAACCCAACTGATCAGATAATAAACTTGAACTTTCTTTGGAGTCAGAAAAATTTTCAGATTTTAGAACTTCCTTTTTGTTTTCTTTAAAATCAGAAGAAAGACCAGAAACATAATTTTGTTTTTGAGAAATTGATTTTTCTTCAAGACTTGACATTATGAAAGAATGAATTACATCTGTTTCAATTTCTCTTTGAATATTTTGTTCTTCCATTTTATCTTCAAAATCAATGATTTTGCTTTCTAACACTAATGGAGGAATATATCTCTTAGAATCATAAGAAACTGGAGATATATTTTCTTTATCTGTGTTAGTGGCACATAAATCAAAATAATCATCAGACAATGAAGATTTAATAGGAGATATGACATTCAAACTGTTTCTGTTCTTCTTTGATTTTTCGGGAAAATATTTGGCATTTTCGCGCGCGTAAACAAAAGGAATTTCCTTTTTCTTGTTGTTCATTCTTTTCTCATTTTCGATTTTTAAAATTTGCTTTTCACTTGTCCAATGAAATTTAAACTGAGGAGCATATCTTGCAAGAGTTAGATAATCGTATTCATATAAAGTGGGAACTTCATTTTTCACTTTATCTAAAAAATGAGGATTTTCAAAACCAAGTCCCCATTTTTCTTTAATAGACTCATAACTCCGTGGTTTGTTCAAATAAATAGTTTGTTCAGTTTGATTCCGTAGATATAATTTTTCTTCTAACTTATTTATTTTATCTGAAAAACTTTCTTTTTGTTTGGTCATTTCTGTCAACGAATCAAGATAAGTCATATTTGATTTTTCTAAATCATCCAATTTCTTTTGAAAGATTTCTTTTCTATGAGCCAAAATAGATTTTTCATCTTTCAAATAAATTTGTAATTTATCAATCAAATTTGACTTTTCTGAATTTAATTGTTTTCAGATAATAACTTTGAGCGAAAATCATGTAAAGCAGTTATAATGATGTTCATTTGAGAGGATATAAAATTGAAATTGAATTTAGAAGGTACCTCAGATTCATCAGTTGAATCATCATCATCATCATCATCATCATCATCATCATCATCACTCTGATCATTTCCTATGAAGCACATATGAGCAGTTTCCACATTGTCAGCTTCATTGTCAGAGTGATCTAGCCAGAATTTTTCTTCAACTAACAGAGCAGTTACACTCTCTCTCTCTTTTCAGCTAGTTCCAATTTCTTTCTATAATACGCCGAATCCCGAATCACCTTTGCTCTACACTCCTTTGAAATATGACCCGACTTTCCACAATTTAAGCATGCTGCAGGTTTCTTAGCCTCGGGCACTTGGACATTCTTGTTCTTCTTAGACCCTGAAGTGAAGCAAAAATTATTGGAACCCGAATGATGTTGTAACTTCTTATTGTAGTGCTGAGAAAGAAGAATCATCGCCTTCTGTAGTTCTTCGCCATCGTCATCAGTGGCCCCGTTATAAGCATTATCAGACAATGCTTGTTCAGATAATTGGCTCGTGAGATGTGCAATCGGGTCCACTATCTTTTTATTCTTCTTGTCAAGTTTAGCCTTCTTCTCCTTGACTATGCTCGCATCTGTCATCAAAATCTCATAAAGCTCTTGAATTTGCATTGAAGATATCCAGACATCATTCCTCAATCTATGGCAAGATTTATTCCATTTCGGTTGAAGAGCGTTGAGGAACTTCAGATTAGTTTCTAACTCAGTCTTGGTCACTTTTATCTTTTGCAGATCATTTATCACAGCACAAAATCTGTCAAATACACTTTTCAGAGACTCATCATCTTTGGCTTTGAACTCTTCAAAGTTGTTCATGTAGCGTGTTTGCCGAAGTTGTGTTGTAACCGTCGAACCAAGCATTATCTTTTCTAACTGAGTCCACATCATCTTCGGATCATGCTTGAAACAATCAATTCGATTGTATATAGAATTAGGCAAAGCTAGCATCAAATTAGACTTTGCTTCACAATCGGCTTTTTCTCGTGTAACCTCTTCGGCAGTCAAGGGAGTATCATTCTTAGGTTTGACAAGTGGTCCTTCAGTGAATGATTTCATGATATGCTCTCCGTTTTCTTGACGCTCGATAAAGTTAATGAACCGATCTTGCCATTGAGTGAACTCATTTTCATTAATTAAAACATGAAAAACAGTTTCTTAAATGTTCAAACCACTTCTTATTCTCAAAAGATTTTATGAATTTAGAAGTGTGCTTTTAAATGTTTTTCAAATATTGAGCTTTAATGTTTAACTGACCGTGTTTTTCCAAAGATCAATACTTGTGTATTATCTTTTCCATATACTATCAAGTATTCACACACACCGGTTCAGTATTTTATTTGAAATTGTTATTACCATGTCTCAAATACGAACATACTTTTTGATGGTAATACCCTCATTTGCTTTCAAAGTTGTTGAGCATCATTCATCTTTTTCATATTTGTGCTTTCATTGATATATTGTTTATATTCGTTCATATAAACAAATTTCCAATTTTTTTGATATCCTAACCATTTGATTTGATCTGATTCATTCATTGTCAGATTCTCAAAACAATTCTCTTGATTTCATTTCTTTCATTCAATTTTCTTGTTTTGAGAGATCTTTATTGTTCAATTGCTCAAATCTCATGAGCATACATTCTGACACTGATATCTCTTTATGCATATCTATTCAGTTAAATTGTTGAGCAACCATGATTTTTAGGACTTACATGGGATTCGTGTGTGAGCTTAAACAGAACTTCCATGGATTCACGTCAAACAGTGTTTCCTACCTAGGAAGTTATCCTTGAGTGATTGAGGGGTGAGGGGTCAAAATCAAAGAGTGGGCGAGATAACTCATCCGATTGAGTTATTCTCATTGTGTGGAGCGGAAAAATGGAAATGAGAGTTTGGTTAGAAGTAATCATAATGTTAAAAAGAAAGAGGGTGTGAGATCAGAGTTAAAAGAATATCAGAACTCTACACCTACCACTTTCTGAATCGGGCAGCCACATCTACTGATTGATTCACATTCTTTGGTGACCATCATTGAAACAGGCAGTGAGCCCATGCCAACTCTTGCATTAACCCCACCAACCACTCGTTTCTTTCTTAACAAAGAAATGTTTCATTTTCTTCGGGACGCAGCATATATGCTATCTAATCTTCACTCGGAAGATTTAGATATTGAAAAATAAGGAAAGTTGCCCCACCTTCGCACCTCTTTCATGCACATTGAGTCCGTGTATTATCTGTTGCTATCTCAACAGTTTACACAATTTGAACCTTATGAAACACAATCATTGTGCTAAATTCTTTCATACACAAGCACGAGCACACAGAAAATTTGTTTTTCTGTCAGAACATTCATAGATAAACATTGTGTTTTTCAATGATTGAATGGAAGTCCTGGGGAGTCATCATCAAACCAACTCCTCTAATTGTACATTCATTGTACACAGTGACTTTGTGTTACTGACAGGCTTTCTTAACTGTTTCATTTGTTGATTCAGGGTTACCACGTTCATGAATTGACGGCTCTCAGATCAAAGCGCGCCAACTGTCAAAGGGGAGATTGTTATTTGAATACAAAGGGGTAATCAAAGTTTG
Organism: Arctium minus; assembly: GCA_954870635.1. NCBI lineage: Eukaryota > Viridiplantae > Streptophyta > Magnoliopsida > Asterales > Asteraceae > Arctium > Arctium minus. The sequence goes on along the minus strand of OX941095.1, from coordinate 72,055,339 downwards.
TGCTGAAATTGATGATATTTTGATGATCATGATGCTCTCAATCATCAAAAAGGGGGAGAATTTTACAAAGATCAATTTCAAAGCTATGAAGAATTGACAAAGTGAAAATTGCTTCCGCTTATTCAAAGTCAAAAGATTCTGAAGAAAGTTTGCTCAAAGATAAATCAATATGATTTGTGAAAGATTGTTTTCTGAAGACAATCCAGAGATCAAAGAGATGAAGATACAAGATCAAAGTTGTTTCAATGTTTAATGTCAAAGTTTCAAAGTTTTTCAATTGTTTCAAGATTTCTGTTTCCCGTTCAAGGCATGTTGACTTTCCAAAGCTTCAAAGTGTAAAAGACTTTTCAAGATTCTTCAAAGGCTGAAAGAGTAAAGACTGTGAAAGCTTCAAAGTTCAAAGCTAAAGAGACAAAAGCTGAAGAATCAAGAGTTGAAGATCTGTATCAAATTTTTATTAAATCTTGAATACAAAGGGGGAGATTGTTAAGTCTAAATATTGTATCCAAGATTTAATAGGAAAGTCAAAGATGTAAAAGTCAATATTGTCAATGTCTTGTAAATGTCAAAACATGTTTAGTTTCCTTAGTGATTAAGTTCTTGTAATAGGTTGGTAGTATAAATAGGGTTGCTTTGTAATCTTGTTGTAAGGTTTTGGAAACAACAACGAGTAACTAGAGTTGTAAGCTTGTAATTGTAATATTCAGACTTATGATTGGAATTCAAGATCTACTTTCTCTCTCTAGTTCTTGATCTTAACTGTCATATTATTGAGTAATTGCTTGATTGATTGGGATTTTATGATTAACAATTGATTGGGATTTTATGATCTTAACAATTGGTACCATGGTGTTGGAAAAGAAGGCTAAGCTTGATAAGAAGAATAAGCCTCAGAATGTTGATCCAATTGCCCTCTTAGCAAGTCATTTAGCCGAACAAGCTTTGACAAAAGATGCTTATGATGTTTCCACAGAAGATGATGGTGAAGCCTTGGAGAAAGCAATGATACTTCTCTCGCAACACTATCAGAAAAAGTTTCAGCGTAGAACAGGATCCAACAATCTCCGTTTCACTTCCGGATCTAAGAAGGTTGAACCTGGTGCTCCATCAAAGCCTTACGTACCAAAATATGAGCCTGCAAAAGTAGTAGAACCGAAAAAGGATGACAAGAAGGTTATGAACTGCTACAACTGTGGAAAGCCCGAGCATCTAGCTAAGGAGTGTAGAGTGAAGGTGGTAAAGGATTCAGCTTTCTACAGAAAGAAGTTGGAACTGGCAGAGAAGCGGGAGAATGTAACTATACTGCTGGCTGAGGAGGAGACAGCTGCAATGTGCTTCATTGGAGATGACAAGAGTGATGATGAAGAAGATGATACCTCCACTGATGATTCTGAGGTAATTTCTGAGTTTGATGTTAACTTTGTTTCTTCTCAATTGAACGTTATTGTCAATGCTTTACATGATTTTCGTTCTAAGTTCATATCTGAAAAGCTTGGAAATCAAGAAAAGTCTGTTTTGATTGAAAAACTGAAGATTTCTCTAATAGATGAAAAGATCATTTTAAATGACACAAAAGAGAAATTTCAAAAGAATTTGAATGACTTAGAATTATCAAATCAGACTTATCATGATTCTTTGACTGAATTGACTGATTTGAACAAAAGTTTATCTGATAAAATAATTGTGTTAGAAGAAAATTTGTATAAGAGAAACCAAACTGAGCAGACTATATATATGAATAAGCCTAGGAGTGACGAGGCTATAAAATAAAGGTGGGGACTTGGTTTTGAAAATCCTCATTGTCTAAAAAATGTTATTTCAAAAACCCCAACCTTATATAATTTTGATTATCTAACTCTTGCGAATTATGCTCCTCAATTTAAAATTGACTGGTTGAATGAAAAGCAAGTTTTAGAAATTGAAAATCAAAAGAGGATGCATAACAAGAAAATGGAAATGCCATTTGTTTATACATCTGAAAATGCCAAGTATTTTCCTGAGAAAAATGAAGAAGTCCAGAAATTTCAAAAATATTTTAAATGTCAAGTCTTCCAATAAATCTTTATTACCAACTGAATTTGTTGATATATATGCTAATACTAATAAGGAAAATGCATCTCCGGTGTCTTATGATTCTAGGAGATAAATTCCCCCCATTAGTGTTAGAAGATAAGATAGTTGATCTTGAAGATAAATTGGAAGAACACAGTCTTCAAAATGATTTAGAAAACGATTTATTTCTTTTTATAATGAAAACAAGTTTTGAAGACAAAATTTCTTCTAGATTTTCTAAAGATTCTAAGGAAAATACTCAAGTTCTTAAAAACAATGTGCATTTGCGTAACCAGTTGGTAACGCAAACTGACACTTTGCGCCAGCCGTTGATTGCGCAAAGTTCAGTTTGCGCCACCAATGGGTTGCGCAAACCTCCTCCTGACTTGTGCATTTTTGAAAATTCTCACTCCAAGGCTAGTTCTTCAATGTCAAATGCTCAGTCTGATTTCTTAGATAAAGTTTCTTCTTCTGATTCAATTATTGATGATTCTTTAACGCTAAATGTTCAATATTATAAAAAGAAGCGTAAAAGAATAAGGTCAAAGAAGTCAAGGAAACATGATAGTGTCTTGTCTGAAAATTCTAATTCTTCTGATTTTTCTGTTTCAGATCGGACTGTGAAGAGATCACAAAAGCTGATCTGGAGGATAAAGCAGAAATCTATAGAGTCTGAATTGTTAGAAGATACTTGTGTAGTGAATCTTTGTGACAATGATACATTTGCTTTGTGTAATAAAAATACAAAATATTCAATTCCGCAAATGATTCACATTGCAAAGCATGTCTCTTCTTCTTCTAGTTCTGATTCTGATGATTATGTTTATTCCTCTATTGATGATTGCATTCTTGAGTGTTTGAAAAATAAATCTTCGAAAAATAAAAGAAATAATTTAACAAGAAGGGACCCATAAGCATATGGGTACCTAAATCTGTGTAGTTTATGTATGTGCAGCTTAGTCATTTATGGTATATGGATTCGGGGTGTTCCAAACACATGACGGGCAACAAATCTCTTCTCTCAAATTTTAAAGAAAAATGTTGCGGTCGTGTTAAGTTTGGAAACTGTGAGACGGCTCCAATTCTTGGTTATGGTGATCTTGTTCAAGGTAATATAACTGTCAAGAGAGTCAACTACGTCGAAGGTCTAAGCCACAACTTATTCAGCATCGGACAGTTCTGTGATAATGATCTTGAAGTTAGCTTCAAATCTAAAAGAGTTGCTGTGAAGAATGACAGTGGCAGGGACTTATTGGTTGGAAAGAGAAGATCCAGTTTATATACAATTTATCTTTCCAAGGTTAAGATCCCATCAGACATCTGTTTGCTATCTAAAGCCTCTGTTCACGAAAGTTGGATTTGGCATCGTCGACTGGCTCATCTCAACTTTAAGTATATGGATCACCTGGTCAAGAATGATTCAGTGAGAGGTCTTCCAGTACTTCGTTTTCAGAAAGACCACCTCTGTCAGGACTGTGAGAAAGGAAAGATGAAGAAAGCTTCTCACAAGCCAAATCCTGAACCCTGCACTTCAGACATACTTGACTTATTGCATGTTGATTTATGCGGACCGATGAAGACAAAGAGTATTGGTAAGAAAAGATATGTCTTGGTGGTTGTTGATGATTACTCAAGATATACATGGGTGAAGTTTCTAAAATCCAAAGATGAAACCCCAGACATTCTCATCAACCTCATCAAAACAATTCAGACCAACAAGCAAAAGAAAGTCAAGGTTGTCAGATCAGACAATGGAACTGAATTCAAGAACAGTAATCTTCAAGATTTTTACGAGGATCAAGGAATTCAACAACAGTTTTCTGCTGCTAGAATACCGCAACAGAATGGGGTTGTTGAACGTCGAAATAGAACGCTTGTTGAGGCTGCAAGATCTATGCTTGCTTATTCTGGTCTTCCTTTGTCTCATTGGGCTGAAGCTGTTTCAATTGCATGTCATACTCAGAACCGATCGATTCTACATCGCCGATTCAACAAAACACCATATGAGTTGATGAACGGTATCAAACTGAATGTCAAATATTTCAAGTCTTTTGGGTGTAAGTGTTACGTTCTGAATGACAGGAATAATCTGAATAAGTTTAGTCCGAAGGCAGATGAGGGTATTTTTCTGGGTTATTCTTCTAACTCTGCAGCTTACAGAGTCTTTCTTATCTCAGAAAGAAAGTGATAGAGAGTGTAAATGTCAAATTTGACGAAGCTGCTGATTTGGTATCTGGTCAACCAGGCTCAGAACCCGTTCTTACTGAGAATTCAGCTTCTGAACAACACAGTTCAGAACCTTCACTTCAATCAACAAATCAGGATTCTTCTTCTTCTATTCTTAATCTTTCTGATTTAGATTTTCTCTTTGAGAATTTTTATGATGATGTTCCCAGATCTAATACTGATAATGTCTCAAATGTTTTGAGTCAGGATACTGTGAGCACATCTACATCCAATTCCGCTGCAACTATCTCTGACACTGATGTTGTTCCAGTACCTCTTGTTATTCAAACCAGTATTTCTGCATCTGATCCAATACAATCAGAAAATGAGCAATCAGAACCGGAACAAGTGAACACTGAACCTTTTGAAGAAGAATCTGCTCAAGATCAATATGTTCAAGAAGAACAAGTTCAAAATGAAGATCAAACTGCTACTGTTCAATCAACACTTCTAGAGTCTGATACCGAAGTTGTTGAACTTCCTCCTCCTATTGTCGAGACAGTATCTATATCTTCATCTGACATAGAGGCTCCTGAACCTCTCCCTCATCAATTAGAAGTTGTTCAAGAGACTATTGATCCTCTCCCTCATACCACCAAATGGACAAGATCTCATCCCATTCATCAAATTATTGGAGATCCTCAAGCAAGTGTGTCTACACATTCCAAGACGGCTACTTCCAACGAATGTCTCTTCACTTGCTTTCTAAGCAAGATTGAACCAACAAAAGTTTCTGAAGCGTTGGAGGACCCGGATTAGATTATAGCAATGCAAGAGGAGCTCAATCAATTTGACGCACTCAAAGTTTGGAGACTTGTTCCACGGCCGAAAGGAAAGAGCATAAAGTCGATATTCAAGAATAAGAAAGATAAAGATGGTATCGTTGTGCGTAACAAAGCAAGACTGGTAGCCAAAGGATATCGACAAGAAGAAGGCATCGAATACGATGAAACATTCGCGCCGGTTGCCAAATTAGAAGCTATTCGGATGTTTCTTGCCTTTGCTGCTTATCGTAATTTCACTGTATATCAGATGGATGTCAAGACAGCATTCCTTAATGGCAAACTGAAAGAAGAAGTTTATGTTTCTCAGTCAGAGGGGTTTGTTGACAAAGACCGTCCTGATCATGTCTATTTTCTCGATAAAGCACTGTATGGTTTGAAACAAGCTCCAAGGGCGTGGTATGATGGGTTGTCAGCCTTCTTGATCAAATCAGGGTTTACCAAAGGATCGATTGATACCACTCTTTTCATCTATCATTCTAACTTGGATATCTGCTTAGTTCAAATTTATGTTGATGATATTATTTTTGGTGCGACTAATAAATCTTTATGTACTTGGTTTTCTGATCTTATGACCTCTAGGTTTTAGATGAGCATGATGGGAGAAATTAATTTCTTCCTCGGATTACAAGTGAAGCAGCTTCCAGATGGCATCTTTATCAACCAGTCGAAGTATGTATTTGACATCTTGAAGAAATTCAAGATGGACAAATCTTCTTCTATTGGTACACCCATGGCTCATGGTGCCAAAATCGGACTTGATCCAGATGGAAAAGTTGTGGATCAAAAGACATATCGAGGAATGATCGGATCGCTAATGTATCTAACTGCCAGTCGCCCGGACATAATGTTCTCTACCTGTTTGTGTGCCAGATTTCAAGCCAAGCCTAAAGAATCTCATCTATTAGCAGTCAAGCGCATTTTTAGATACATTAAAGGAACTCCTAATTTAGGTTTATGGTATCCTAAGAGTTCTGACTATAAGTTGATTGCTTATTCTGATCCAGATTTTGGCGGTAATCAATTGGATCGGAAAAGCACTTCAGGTCACCTTCAATTTTTGGGTGATAGACTGATAAGTTGGGCGTCGAAGAAGCAGAACTGTGTGTCTATCTCAACTGCAGAGGCAGAATACATCGTCACAGCTAGTTGTTGCGCTCAAGTGCTTTGGATGAAGACACAACTTCGGGATTACGGGATGTTGTACAAAACAGTGCCTATATATTGCGACAGCAAATCCGCGATCGCGATATCAGTCAATCCGGTCCAGCACACTAAGACCAAACACATAGATATGCGGTACCATTTTATAAAACATCATGTGGAAGAAGGTACTATTGAATTATATTTTGTACCAACTGAATATCAACTTGCTGATTGTTATCCCAATTTAATCTAGTTGGTAAATAATCACATAAACAAGTAATCAAGAAACACACTAATAATCAAGAGATATATAAATCAGAGTAACATACCAATCCCTTGAATAAACAATGAAACCCTTGAGTGTTCTTGATACCCTTTGAATACAGAGAAAATACGGCTAACTATTTAGAAAATTATCAGAGTTAACCTAAAACTAAACTAAAACAAAACTTTAAATACCTAGGCCTTATAGGCTTATGGGCTTGAGGCCCAATAGTAACTAAACTATTAGCTTATTACACAATTAACCCTCTAACTTTAACTTTAGCACAATTGCAGTTTAAACCCTTAACTTTAACTATCAAATAAATACAGTTTAGACCCTTTAATCTTGAATACAATTATGATCCAACAATCTCCCCCTTTGGATTCAAGATTAAAAAAAATTTGCAATTGTCTTCGGGTCTTCACTTTTCTTCAGATATGACGTTGATAGCTTCAAAACTTCAAAACTATGATAATCTTCAGCAATCTTCAGATTATATTCTCCCTCTTTGAGTATTCTCCCTTTTTATATCTTCTCCCCCTTTTTGATGAATGGTGAGAAGCATCATCATCAAAACATACCAAAACAATCTCCCCCTTTTCAAGACAATCTCCCCCATTGTGTATGATCACGTAAGCACAGTCTTCATGTAACGAGCCCTGTATGGAAATAAGAGCAGTCTTCCCAGATGGAAAGAGTGATTATTTCAATCTTTTCAGATTAAAATAGAAAGTAGTAACCATTCGAATCTTTTCAAATTCAAACAGTTTAATAAGTATAACCCTGAATCAACAAATGACTCAGTTAGAATGCTTGTCAATGACACAAAGTCACTGAGTAACACAAAGTTACTATATAAGGAGCTGGTTTTGATGTAGACTCCCCAGGTCTTCCATTCAATCATCGAATAACACATGGTTATCTATGAACGTTCTGACAGAAAACAAATTTCTGTGTGCTAGTGCATGTGTATGAAAGAATTAAGCATAGATGATTGCTTTTCATTTTAGGCTCAAAATATGTAAACTTGTTGAGACAGCAACAAATTATACAACGACTCAATGTGCATGAGAAAGGGTTCGAAGGTGGGGCAACTTTCCTTCTTTTTCAATATTAGTATCTTCCAAAAGAAGAACCAATAGCATATGTGTTGCGTCCCCAGAAAATGTGAAACATTCTCTTTTTGAGAAAAGAATGAGTAGCTGGTGAGGTTGTATGCAAGAGATGGCATGGGCTAGGTGCCTTTTTCAATGATGGTTACCAAAGAATGTGAACCAATCAGATTATGTGGCTGCCTGGCTCAGAAAGAAGTTTGGTGCAGAGTCTAATATTCTTTTACTCTGTTCTCTCACCCTCTTTCTTTTAATGCTCACTTCTAACCAATCTCTCTTTTACATTTTACCTCTTTTCACACACCAACGCTCAAATCTTTTGACCCCTCTCTCCTCAATCACTCAGGGAATACTTCCGGGGTAGGAAACACTGGTTATCGTGAATCCATGGAAGTTCTGTTAAGTTCTCACACTGAATCCCATGTATTTTCCTAAAAGAACATAGTGTTCAACAAGTTTTTTTTTATATGTAAGCACAAATACCACTTGTTACATGAAGAATATAATATTCGGAGATGTCAAAACAGAAGATGTTTGACGATGCAATTCTCCCCCTCAAACTAAAAGAGTTTGACAATTAAGCTCATAGGAGTTTTGTCATGAAGAATAATATGTTGGAGAATCAAAAACGAATGTTGTTTATATGAACAATATATAAACATATTTTCAATGAAAGCAAATGAAATGACGTTTGATTCAAACAACAGTGAATACAAATAACGTGAGTATTACCATAGAAAGATTTAACTTTTGATACATGGTAATAACAAAGTCAAAATAGAATGTTTCGTACCGTTATGTGTATGAATACTTGACAAAGTATATTGACAAGATAAAACGCAAGTATTTATCTTTAAGAACACATGGTCAGATAAGCATTTAAGTATTCAAAAATCTGTTAATATCACAGATATTCTCTCCCTTAACTTAATTTTTTTTTTTTAAGATTAAGAAAAAAAACAGAAAAATAAGGCACTGAAGTGCGAGTTCTAATTCGATGTGATTAGAAGCCATAGTCACTTGACCAAACCTGCATAAATAAAGAAAAATAATGGTAATCATTTATGAAAATGATTCCTCCTTCGTTAACAACAGTTGGAAAATAACACACAAGATCAAAACTTGGAATACTCCCCCTAGAATCATGATGAAGGTTTAAGACATGTTCAACATACCAAGTTTGCTGATTAGAAATTGAAAACGCTTTTCATCCAACGGCTTGGTGAAAAGATCAGCTAACTGGAAGTCAGTTTGAACAAAGTGCATTTCAATATTACCTTTTTCAACATGATCCTTAATGAAGTGATAGCGTACATCGATATGCTTGGTCTTCGAATGCTGTACCGGATTAGCAGTTATAGATATTGCGCTCTTGGAATCACAATAAATAGGAACACACTTGTAGTTGTATCCAAAGTCCCTTAACTGTGTCATCATCCAGAGGACTTGAGAACAGCAGCTAGCAGGAGCTACATACTCAGCCTCGGCAGTGGATGTTGAAACACAGTTTTGTTTCTTTGAAGTCCAACTCACAAGTTTGTCACCTATGAATTGACATGATCCAGAGGTGCTCTTCCGATCTAGCTTACATCCTGCATGATCAGCATCTGTAAAGGCAATTAGTTCAAAACGAGAATCCTTTGGATACCAAAGGCCTAGATTAGGAGAACCTTTGAGATATCTAAGGATTCGTTTAACAGCAGTTAAGTGCGACTCTTTAGGATTAGACTGATATCTCGCACAAAAACATATGGCAAACATTATATCCGGGCGATTGGCAGTCAGATAAAGTAAAGAACCAAACATGCTACGATACACCTTTTGATCAACAGGTTTCCCGGAGGGATCCGCGTCTAAGAGTGTACCAGTAGCCATTGGTGTTTTCATGACTGAACTATCTGACATATTGAACTTTTTCAAAATATCGTTTATATATTTAGCTTGATTAATAAATATGCCTTCGGGTAATTGCTTTACTTGTAGACCAAGAAAGAAATTCAATTCACCCATCATCGACATTTCAAACTTTGTTTCCATTATCTTTGAAAAGTTCTTGCAAAATTTCGGATTTGTCGACCCAAATATTATGTCGTCAACATAAATCTGAATAAGAATCAAGTCCTCACCTTGCCTTTTAAGAAATAAGGTAGTATCTACTGTACCTTTCTTGAAACCAGAAGCAAGTAGAAATTTAGTGAGAGTTTCATACCAGGCTCGCGGTGCTTGTTTAAGACCATAAAGTGCTTTGTCTAAAACATAGACATGATCAGGGTGATGAGGATCAACGAAACCTTCAGGTTGAGCCACGTAAACCTCCTCATGCAAAACGCCGTTTAGAAAAGCCGACTTTACGTCCATTTGATAGACAGTAAAGTTTTTGTGCGCTGCATAGGCTAGAAAGATTCTGATGGCTTCGATCCTTGCAACCGGGGCGAATGTTTCGTCATAGTCGATGCCCTCTTGTTGACAATACCCTTTTGCGACCAAACGAGCTTTGTTTCTCACAACTACTCCGGCTTCGTCTTTCTTATTTCTGAAAACCCACTTTGTTCCAATAACGGATTTAATTTTAGGTAGTGGGATCAAGCGCCATACCTTGTTCCTTTCAAATTGTAGAAGCTCGTCTTGCATAGCAGAAATCCAGAATGGATCACGTAGAGCTTCAGCCGCTTTCTTTGGCTCTAAGGAACTGAGGAAGCTTGAAAACATGCAGAAGTTAGTTGTTGCTGACCTTGTCGTGACACCATATTGTACGTCACCTATCACATTGGTCAGGGGATGATCCTTAGTCCAACGATGTGTGCTTGGTAGAGCTTCAACTGTTTGTTGCGTATTCGACGCATCGTTTTCATCATGCACGGCAGGTTGCTCCATAGATGTACTTGGGACATCTTGTACTGGTGTTTCTGATACTGAGGCTTCCGGACTAGCAGTTGAAGTACTCGGGACTTCGTTTCCGGAAGAACTATTTGTAGAGACAGCTTCAGCGTTAGTAGAGTCAGAAACTAACGGTGTATTAGTACCTGATGGTGATGAAGTGTCAGTGACTTCTTCGGAAGGTCCAGACATGTCTTCAGATATAGTAGGGACCTCCGAGCCTGTACCACTTGTTATTGATGTTGATATGCCTTTTTCAAAATCTGCACATATATCATCAAAGGCATCAATAAACAGTAAATCTAACTCAGATGAAGTAGAGTTAGAGTTTGAAGAATTGGATCTTTTAGCAGCTGGTTCTATTCTGGATTGAATAGAAGTTTTGTCCTTAATTACGAGTTCTGAACTGTTGTGTCCAGAAGTCCTTGTTGAATTCTCATCAAAGGAGACATTTATGCTCTCAACAACCGTCTTAGTTCAAATAATGTAAATTCGATAAGCTTTGGATGTCAGAGAGTATCCAACGAGATATCCTTCATCCGCTTTCTTATCGAACTTTGATAATCCTTGACGCTCTTTTAGAATGTAACACCTGCAACCAAATACACGAAGGAACTTGATGTTAGGTGTACGATTGTTGATCAACTCATATGTTGTCTTATTAAAGCGCTTGACCACAATGGTACGGTTCTGTGTAAAACATGATGTGGCGACTGCCTCAGCCCAAAGGTACATGGGTAGATCTGAGTAAGCAAGCATAGTCCGAGCTGCTTCAACCAGAGTGTGGTTCTTCCGTTCAACAATGCCATTTTGTTGCGGAGTGTAGGCGGCGGAGAAATTATGTGAAATACCCACGGAAGTAAGATAACTCTTCAGGGTGTCATTCTTGAACTCCGTGCCATTATCACTATGAATGGTTCTGACTGGCAGTTGAAGTCGTACTTGAATGCGCTTGATGAAAGCGATATTCAACTCTGGCGCATCTGACTTGTTGCGAAGAAACTCGAGCCATGTATACCTTGAGTAGTCATCTATCATTACCAACACATATTTCTTTCCGTTGATAGATGCTGTGTGCATTGGGCCACAAAAGTCCATATGAAGAATTTCCAGTGCAGATGAGGTCGATGATTCAGATTTGGACTTGAATGAGCTACGATTCATTTTGCCCAACTCACATGCGGAACAGAGTGAGTGTTTTTCGAACCTCATTTCTGGTAGACCTTTGACCAGACCTTGTCTCTGTACTTTCGCTATACATCTGAAATTTTGATGAGACAAGCGTCGATGCCACGTCCACGATTGTGCTTTAGAAGCTTTGGCTAGTAGGCATACTGGACGTGTGGCAGACAGTGTAGGAAAATCTACATAGTATAGATTTCCATGGCGCTCAGCTTTGAAGACTTCGTAACCATCGGGATCCTCTAGATAGCAATGAGTGGTTGTGAAGCGGACTTGATATTTCATGTCACAGAAGTGACTGGTACTAAACAGGTTGTGATCAAGTCCTTCAACATATAACACTCTTTGTATCTTCACAACACCGTTATCGAGCATTCCATATCCTCTGACGTGGCCTTCGGCTTCAGAATTTGCAAATCTAACTGCTCCGGCAGGCTCCTCCACATAGTTATGCAAGAGGTGCTTGAATCCTGTCATGTGGCGTGAACATCCGGAATCTATTACCCACAATCGACAGGCCTGCAAAAGAGACAATTAGTTTTGCTTAGGCACCCATATCAGGATGGGTCCTTCGCGGTTAGCATCAAGCAACTCAGGAATATCATCTGGTTTGACTTTCACTCTCCATTCATAACGCGGTTTTGGAACCCATTTCCAAACCATCTTAACATTCAGTTCCTGAAAGTGCTTTTTAGAAGTAGGATTGGCAACCTTAGCTCGATACACTTTGGGTTGTGTAGAAGAATCAGAATTAGAATTAGACTTAGAGTTTACCTTAGCTTTGCTTTTATTCTTTTTGGACTTAGGAGGGGAGTAGTATTTGAATGAATTATCCCAACAGTGTTTGCAATAAAGATTCTTTCGAGCAAAATTCATAAACTTAGATTTATCGGAACAAATCTTACATTCATGTTTATCAAAAGAAGTACTATTCAAAATAACACTGTCTGTAGGACAACTACTAGAATTCAAACTATTCTTTTTATTCAAACTAAGATCTTTATTCTTCTTACTCCTCCCAACTCCATTTCCTTTTATATCTGAAACAGAAACAGGAACCTTGTTAGTCTCTAACTTAGAAGGTGGTTCTTTTCTAGTGCTCTTTGAAGTCTCACCCTTTTCAAAAATACTCGGAGGATATTCAGGACAATCAGAGTAAACAACTGTAGATTTTGCAGGAGCATCAAATTCTGGATTGGTTCTTACCTTCCAGCTTGGATCATTGAACATCTGTTTATCACTTGAAACATTTTTAAACATAGTAACTTTCAAATCATTGATCTCTATGCAAAGCTCTTGATTTACTTTTAAAGACTTTTCAAGTTTATGTTTGAGATCAAAGTTTTCATCTTCAACCTCATCAAGAGACTGTTGCAACAAATCGATTTGCTTCATCAATTCAGATGTATGATCATTCACAGAATTTGATCCCTTTGAATTCGAAACAGGATCAGAGTCTGAAGCATTCATCATTTCAGAAAATGTATCTTCAGTCATGGACTCAATAAACTCCAGTTTTTTATTTTGAGAACAAGAGCCATTCGTGATAGCGTGTTCTTCTTCAACCTCTTCAACAGGTAAAGGTTTAGAAGCAATAGGATTTGAGACTGATGGCATAGTAGATGAATTAACATCCAATTCATACTCATCATATTTGCATGCAGTCTCAGGTAGAACTGTGTTGGTTCTTACTGATTCGTTGGAAGGTGTGGTAAATAGTGATTCAAACTCAGTAAATTCGATCTTTCGAGTCGCATAGCTTTTGTTTAAATCACCATATTGAAAACCAACTGATTTAAAAAGATTTTGAGAATCAGTGTCACCAGACTTGTTCTTTCCCATTTCTTCTTGACCTTTGGTCTCAGATAAAGGTGTAGGAGTACTTGCTTCAACAAAAATTGCGCGAATGTCAGGAATGGGTCTAATTGCGGAGCCGAATTTATCAAAATTATAAAGATGCTCCGGTGCCTTTTTCAAAATTTCGTTAATTGGCACACCCAAACCTGGTTTAAGTTTGTAAAACCTTTCGTCTTGGAGTTTATTGGTCAACAGATTTAATGTCTGTTCAGTCTGACCTCGTTTCATATTAATGTCCTCCAGTTGCTTTATTTTGGTGTAAGCTTCATTTCTTTCTTTATAACAAACTTCAAATTTGATTTGAAACTCACCCTTTTCAGCATTAAGATTCACAAGATCTGTTTCTAAACCAGATATTTTTTCTTTTAAAGACGCTTTTTCGACTTTTAAATCATCTTTTTCCTTTTCCTTTTCTTCCACAACAACTTTTAAAATAGCATTTTCATCATGAAAGCTTAAAACAGACTGATGTGCAAAGCTAAATTTGCCTTTTAGTAAAGCAAATTCATCTTTCATACCATGTATTTGGGCCATTAAAGATTCAATAAGTTCAGAATTTTCACTAACCTCAGAGTTTGCTTCTTCGGATTGTGTCTCAGAGTCTTCATCGTCACCTTCCAGCTTTGCCATGTAAGAAACTTGGGTGAAGTGTGCTTGCTCCTCGTCATCAGAACTTTGGAACAGCCAGTTCTCTTCTTCAGCCATTAGTACTTTTCCTTCTTCAGCTTTCTTGGCAATTAGTGACTTTCTTGAGTAGTACTCTGAGTTCTTCACTTTCTTGAATTTGCAGTCCCTTGAGAAGTGCCCAAATTTGCCACAGTTGTAGCATCTTCCTGGTTCATCCTTTCGCTCTTCTCGCTTCTCCTCTCTCTTTCCTTCTCTTCTATCTTCCTTTCGATCTTCTCGTCCTTCCTCTCTCTTTCCATGCCTCGGCTTGTATCGCATCTCAGACTTCTCTTTCTTGTATCCATCATACTTTGGCTTTGAGTAAAATCTTTTCTTGCCAAAGCTCTTCTTGAATCGTCGTGTAATGAGAGCCAAGTCTTCAGAGAACTTTTGAATATCAGGATCTGCATCAACTTCCAGTTCTTCATCGCTCGAGTCAGAGTCAGTAACTTCAGTACCTAGAGCTTTAGACACCTTTTTCTTCGACCTTGCAGAGGATACAGAACCTTTGTCGGCTATGAGAGCCACAGAATCCTTCAGATGATTAGACTCATTATTCATAGATCTCACCTCATCCTCATGTTGAGCTAGAGTAGAGAAGATATCGGTGACATTTTCTCGAGCCATATTCTTCGACATCTGGAGGTTGATAGCAAAGTTCTTCCATTCTGGATTCAGATTCTTGATGAACTTGTAGTTTATCTCAGAAGCAGATTTGGCGATGTTGTTCATCCGCAAGTCATTGAGAATAATGTTGTACCTATTGTAGGTGTCTAATATCAGCTCTCCTTCTTTTGCATGAAATCCCTCGTAGGCATTTATGCACAGATTATGCTTAGCTTGTATAGAGGCTTCAGTTCCTTCAAACTGCCTTGCTAGTTCATCCCAGATTCCTTTAGCAGTGCTCTGACTGTCGACACGATTGTAGATGTCGTTTGGAATTGCCATTGTCAGATAGATTAGAGCCTCTTCTTCTAACTTGAGCTGTTCTTTCTGCTTTTCAGTGAAGAACTGAACAGGTTTAGGAATCTCTCTGTTAGGGATTTCAGGAGAGGAATCTGTTGCAGGTTGACCCTTTACTTTGATCATTGGAGTTTTAGGACCTTCAATGATTACTGTCATGAATTCTCTGTTCTTGTGATTCAAAAACTGAATCATTCTGGTCTTCCATTGCTGATACTCATTAGCCATAAGGACAGGCGGTTTGGACTGAGAGCCCATCGAGAGAAGCTGGTTCGACATCTTAGCTGTACCACTTGTTAGTAATTAAACTTATATGTACCAAGACAACCAACTAGATGAGATCATTAGAATCAAAATGAAAACCACACTCAAAAATTTTCAGAAAAATAAATTCCCGAAAATAATTAAATGCAGTCCTTTCAATCAGTGTAAAGCTTCAAATAATACTGAACAAAGAAAAACAGTTGATCTCGAACAGAATTTTGTCCCCCTTCGCAGACTTAGCACGGGAACTTGTAAAGACCGGGGAAGTGCAAAGACCGGTAAGATGTAAGACCGGAACTATGCTTGACCGGTAAAATTGATTCGACCGGAAGTATGCTTAGACCGACAATGCTTAGACCGATAGAGGTCTTTGACCGGTAAGGGTCTTCGATCGGAACTTCCTTAGACCGGTAGGATGTAACAACCGGCCTTATGCTCGACCGGTAAATATTCGACCGGTAGAGTGCTTTGACCGGGATTGGTTTCGACCGATACAAGGTATGGATCGATAGTGTCTTAGACCGATATATTGTTCGACCGGTGTGTTCTCAACCAGCCCAGAAGCGATGAACACGATGAGTACTCAACCCAGAAAGCAATTACGAACTCAAAAACAGATGCACAAATCAGACTATTTCACTCAGAAACATGTAACGATCACAACTCAATCAATAACAAAGATTAAAATCAACTTTCATGCATTCAAATTTAAAGAACACAGTGTCGATATTCATGCAAACCCAGAAAACACAAAATCACAAATTTAATCACTTGATACTTTCTAATTCAATTAATCAATTAGATAGCATTCAGAAGCATGAACCTCAACTAATCAGATCAATTTTGAACCAATAAACACATTAATTCATGAAATCAGATGAACAAAAAAAATTCGATGAATAGTAACTTCGATGAATAGTGATTTTCGATGAATAGTGAAATCGCAAAACACAGATCTAATCCTAAAACTTGATTCTTTAGGCTCTGATACCACTTGTTATCCCAGTTTAATCTAGTTGGTAAATAATCACATAAACAAGTAATCAAGAAACACACTAATAATCAAGAGATATATAAATCAGAGTAACATACCAATCCCTTGAATAAACAATGAAACTCTTGAGTGTTCTTGATACCCTTTGAATACAGAGAAAATACGGCTAACTATTTAGAAAATTATCAGAGTTAACCTAAAACTAAACTAAAACAAAACTTTAAATACCTAGGCCTTATGGGCTTGAGGCCCAATAGTAACTAAACTATTAGCTTATTACACAATTAACCCTCTAACTTTAACTTTAGCACAATTGCAGTTTAAACCCTTAACTTTAACTATCAAATAAATACAGTTTAGACCCTTTAATCTTGAATACAATTATGATCCAACACTGATATCTTTACAAAAGCTTTAGATGAAAAACGTTTTAATTTTCTGCTTTCAAAACTTGGCATGTTGAACTTAAAAGTTTAAATCTTTACAAATTTTATTCTATAAAGTAAAAGCTTTACAGATTTTCTTTCAGTTAAGTAAAATGTGTGTCGAGTATAAATTTTCAAGTTGCTTTGTTTATATTAAAGTTTTATATGTTCAACTTTCAAGCCTTTCAAAAGTCGAAAAGTCAGCAACATGTTTGTAGCTTTTGACACTGCTTTAAAGATATGTGAGTCGGAATATTTATAGTTTACTTTTCTTTGACTTCCTAAATGATCAGAATTATAGATCGGAGTGAAAATATGGGCTAAGCACTTAGATGTTGACCTGGGTGATTGAGATGAATATTAAATATATAAAATACAGAAATCTCTCAGTTTAAAAGTTTGTACCTGTGACCTATCTGGTTTGGGAAAGTAAGTTCCGTGGGATGCTTGTCATCTGGTCCCCTAAGGTCATTTGGTCTGGGAGTGATCGAACCATATCGAAAGTCATGTTCTACTGGTATGAATGGGTTTAGGATGTGTCGATGTAGCCTTTTTGATCCGAGAAAGTAGGTTCCAAGGGGTGCTTGACACCTAGTCCCCTAAGGCCATCTGGTCTGGGAGCGGCTGACCCAAATTCTGCAATAGGGTCAGATAGAAAGTTACGTTTACGGCATGTTCTTTACTTACCAAACTTTTTGATTAAAAAGATGCTATAGTGCACATGCTTAAAAGATGCCAAAGAGCACACTCATGTGAAGATGCCAATGTGCACAATGCTAAAAGATGCCAATGAGCATACATCTCATGTTACTTAGTGATATGTTTGAGTTGCGATAAACCTGTAAATTTGTGAAAGTCTTAATTTTTTATGGCTTAGTGTTAGTATATGCAAAGTTTTCTATAATATTTTTAGAATTGCATTTTTTCTTGAAGCTAATCGAAGTTCGCATGCGAGCACACTGAATAGATAGCTGTAAGTTTTTGAAACTGAATATGTCTTAACTTGATATGCAATGAAACTTGTTCTTGTTTCCAACAACACACGCTTGATTTCAACTGATTGATAAATCCGTGATATTTTACTGAGTAGACTTTAATTTGTTTAGTGTTTAAAATTTTATATGTTCAGTTGTTTCAAAATTTATATTCAATATGATTTTCTTGTATATTGTTGTCTTTATGTTTGAGTATCCATATTTTTGTCTATACTGGTTTGTACATTTTTCGAGGGGGAGAGATCATCAGAATGAAATTTTCTCAATCTTCTGTTTTTGAGGGGGAATAAAGTCAGTGATCAGATTCATAGCTTATAAAGATACTTCACGTGCTGATCAGATATTAATCAGATTCGAGTTGTTTTTGGTCAAATTGTGTCTTGGGTTTGATTTAGTTCGTATTTTTGAACTCCGGGTTTTTAAATGTCTTCTAAAACCCAAACAGATCCAATGATACAAGACGAGAATGTTATTCTCGATGATCCGTCTAATCAAGCTTCTCACGAGACGTCGATACCGTCTGTCCCTTCTGTCGGGGCCAATCTATCTACATCACGCCGAACACCGAACGACGTCTTTCCCATTCTGATGTACATTCTGCCATACAAGCCGAACAATTATTTTGTGGATTTTCACATAATCAAAATACATCTGGTTATTCAAGCGATTCTCAGAGGACATCCACTTGCACAGGCTCTTACTTCATGTGCTGAAGTTCCAGAAGTATATATACAGCAGGCATGGCATACAATTACAAAGAATGAGCTTGCTCGTCTGCACAGATTCGATCTGCAAATTGATCAATATGACTCATTTCTTTCCTACAAGCGTCTACGTCTAATTTTGGAGCTTCCTGAGCCCAACTCCAGACCAGGACGAACTTCATATGACAGTTTTTCTTCTGAAGAGGATGTTCTTGACGGCATTCGAAATCTTGGATATACTGGCACATTGAACAAAGTTAGTGATTTTGACAAGTCACATCTTCCTCCAGTTTGGTATGCTCTCTTCTCTGTTCTCATCAGGTGTCTTACGGCAAAGCATTCTGGAACGGACAGTGCAAGTCTACTTTATCTCCGATTGTTCCATGCAGTCATCTATGACTTGCATGTCGGCTACACTTACATTTTCTGGACAGAACTCTCGGAGCGGGTGCAAGACAAGCTTACACACAAGAAGCGCAAGTTCATTCCATTTATCAGATATTTGAAGCTTATCATTCGAAGTATGCTTAGAAGCAATCCAGCTATTCCATGCAGATTATCTTGGCCTCAGGTTCCGGATACAGAAATGCTTTATATTCAGAAACAGAAGCAGTCGTTCAACTATTCCATGACTATTTTGTACGCTTTAATCGCCAACTATGCTGATATGACTGATGATAGCGTCGTTGAGTACTGCATGGAGAATGACTTTGTGGAAGCTGCACAAAATAAGCCATATCATGACACACAAGTTGCTGCCAATCAAGAGGTTGAAGTTGAAGTAGTTGTTGCTGATAAAGAGGTTTAAGTTGAAACAGCTGTTGAGCAAGAAGTTGAAATATCTACAGAACAAGAAGTTGAAGCAACTCAACAAATCGGTGATGTACTTGCTACTATTCATACTGAACCTGCTTCTGTCCATGATACTTCTGATGCTACTGTTGATGCTTCTGCTGGTGATGGTGATAAAGATGAAGCTAGTGATGAAGATGCTGATATTCCTGACAGTGAAGATGATGATGATGATAATGACGGAGATGACGATGTTCAACCAAGTCTTCGGGTATATACAAGGCAATCTAAGGAACATGAAGTGCATGTGTCAGAAGAGGTTGTATCTGAAGATGAATTTGTATCTATCAATCCTTCAGCTGCTCATCTTCAAGTGGATGAATTGGATTTAGAGTTTTCTCAAGCCTCAGCTCAGATACAGAGTCAAGCTCCAGCAACTTCTCTTACTGCTATTCATTCTACGACCATTTCAGCTGTAGAGTTTTCTTCTGTTCAAGCTCGGGTTTCTTCTGATAAATTCTCTACTCTAAATGAGATGATTCGAAAGATGAGTGAGTAGTTTGAAGAGCACAAGAATGCGGAAATTCAGAAATTGCGTGCTTTCTTCAAGGGTAAAATGCCATAAATTGACACCTCTTCAATCCCTAAAATGATTCCGTTCAGACGCCCATCTGGGGTTGTTATTAGAGAACCGTCTTCTGCTGTTGAA
This sequence comes from Arctium minus, assembly GCA_954870635.1. Classification (NCBI taxonomy): domain Eukaryota; kingdom Viridiplantae; phylum Streptophyta; class Magnoliopsida; order Asterales; family Asteraceae; genus Arctium; species Arctium minus. The sequence goes on along the minus strand of OX941095.1, from coordinate 72,035,328 downwards.
TCATCTGCTCCTGCCATTATGTCTATTCCTCTACCTCCTTTGTTTACTTAGTCTGCAGGTATTTCTTCATCAGCTCCTACTGGTACATCTTCAAGGTCTACTCTTCATGATCTTCCAATATCTGAGTTGACTGATCTGCTTTATGCTCGTCTATTGTCTATGTCACCGCCACAACATCAAGATCTGATTTCTCTTCTAAGGAATTTCCAGCCTACGCCGCCTCCAGTTCATACGTCTGATTCTGAGAGAATTACTGCTTTATCTGAAGAGTTCCAGTCTTTCCGATCTGAAGTTCAATCTAGTTTTGCTGATATTAAGTCTTTCATGACTCAAGCCTTTTCTGAACTTTCTAACAGATTTGATCTTCATACTCAGAGTTGCAGAACTGAGGCAGGACCGTCTCTTAAACGCCGACATGACCAAGATGATCCAGATCATCAAGGCCATGAGGGGGAGATGGTGAAGAGACCAAGAGTGGAAGGATCTTTTTCAGTCAGAGGAGATCAATCTCAAGAAGAGGTGGCTGGTGATACAGAAAAGAATGCTGACAACGTTCAAGACTGTAGCATTCAAGATCTAGTGAATGTCATGATTGAAAATGTTGATTTGTCTTCCATGTCAAATGTACTGAACTTTTCTGAACAAGATATTGAAAATAACATGCAGATTGTTGTGTATGTTGATCCTGACATTGATCCAAGGTCAATTGATTTAGAGGATTCTGAAGTTGCAAATGACATGAGATCCTTCTTTGCAAATTTCATAGAGATAAATTCAGATGATGATGAAGACATCAGATTTGAGAAGATTTGCCAAGTAAAAGAAGAGGATTGTGATGATATAATCATCATTTCTGATACTGAAGATGATTCTGTATTCATGGATGCTAAGGATGAAGAGATTACAAACATGTTGTACAAAGATCTTCCTTCTCAAGAAGAGATTCCTGAAACTTCTCCAAGTACTGAAGCTTCTCAAGTTCCAAAATCTACTCCAATTACTTCTTCTCTTGTTGCTAGTACAGCTCCGACTACCACTGCTCCTCAAAGCTTATTTGAAGTTGGTCAGTCGTCAAGAGCACAAGTTAATGTTCATCCATCTGAACCTGTGATTCCTCCAACAATTCTAGAGGAAGGACCAACTTTGACCAGACAGGAGAGACAAAGAAGTCTTCAACAAAGGTATATGGCTTCAAGACAAAGATCTGCCTTTCTAGAAGATTCTCAGTGTAATATTTTCGTTTCTAGAAGAAGTTTGATCATCATTTATGCTATCCTTGGTGTTTAAAAGGAGTCAGAGGCTTATCAGTATGAATACTTGATTGTGGGTCCACAATACTATATCAAGTTTTATAACAACAACACATTAACGATTACCAACCTGTATTGATTAATAACAATGGTTACAAGGTTGATCGATTCAAGCTTTGAATGTGTTTTCTCTGTTTTTCTCTCTTTTACACCTTTTGTGTGTGTGTTCTATGTTATTCTAATATGAGAGAGTTGTTGAGAGATAAGATCATATCTGATCTCAGATCTCTCTCTAGCTTCTAACACACTCTACCTAATCAACCACTTGCAACATTAAACAATAATATAACTAACTTTAACTAATATAATATCTAACATTTAGATATTATATATCTAACTAAACTAAACTATTAACTAACTAAGTTAACTAACTAAAAACAATAAACATTAATTACTTTGACATTTATTACAAATAAACATTAGACTTTAATATCGAGAGTCGACGTTCCGGCTTTAGCTTCAGATTGCGATCTTCAGATTGGATGATCTTGAATCCAATAAATATGTGATCTAACAATCTCCCCCTTTGGATCAAGATCATTACTAAAAAAGATTTTAGCAATTCAGTCTTCTTGTTCAGCTCAGAAGATGCAATCTCTTTCGCTAGCTCTAAAATCAGCATGTCTTCAGAATACTTGCTTTTGAAGAGTTCAATCTTGGACGTGATTCTTGAAACATGTGATCTTTGCCATTTCTTGTGTAGTCATTCTCCCCCTTTTTGAGGATAAGTGCAACAACTTCATCAAAACTTTTTGTAAGAAATGTCCTTCAGTTAGAGCCTCTGATTCGTCAATTCATAAGATATTCATCTATATCTTTGCAAATCCAGACAAATTAGTCATGTAACACCTGAATCAACTAATGAATCAGTTAACATGCCTGTCAGTAACACTAAGTCACTGTGTGTAACAAATACACAATGGAAAGGAGATGTTTGATGTTGACTCCCCCAGGGCTTCCATTTAATCATCGAAACACCAGTAAGGTAATTTCTATAAACGTTATGACAAAGAAACTAATTCCTTGTGTGTTCGTGCTTGTGATAGAAAGAATTAAACACTTGATGATTGCTTATTTGGCTCAAAATTGTGTAAACCACTGAGACAATAGTAAGTTAAACACATACTCAATGTGCATGATTGAAGTGCGAAGGTGGGGCAGACTTCCTTCTTTTCAATATCCAGATTTTCCAAATGAAAATCACATAGCAAATGTGCTGCATCCCCTTAGAAAATGTGAAACACTTTCTTGTTAATAAGAAAATGAGTAGTTGGTGAGGTTTGATCAAGAGTTGGCATGGGCTAGTTGCCTGTTTCAATAATGTTCACCAAAGAATTGTGAAACACTAGTAATGTGGTTGCCCGGCTCAGAAAAAGTTGGTGCAGAGTTGTGATATTCTTTTAACTCTGTTCTCACACGCTCTTTCTTTTAAACGTTAAGCTCACTCTAATCAAACTTTCTTTCTCTGTTTGACACACTCATTTCTTTTGACTTCTCACACTCAATCACTATGGATTAACTTCATGGGTAGAAATCACTGGTTAACGTGATTCCATAGAAGTTTCTTGTAAGTCCTAGCACACTGATCCCGTATTTCCTATAAGGAATATGTTGCTCAAACTGGTTTAGCTTATCTTGTAACCTCATGTAAAACATTTAAAGTACACTCCTAAAATATAAAATCTGATGAAAAATTGGGAAGTGATTTGAACATTTAAGAACATGATTTCAAATGATTGAAAGTTATCCTTCTTTCAACCATTTATGAGATTAAGATAAAGGATTGTACCTTTACGTGTGATCTTACATCTCATGAAGCTAAGCTTAAAGTCATAAACATATGAACTTGTAATCAAAAATTCTGCAAAAGTCTTATGTCAAGTCAAAGTAAAATTTATTCACTTCAATTGAAAAGACAAAAAGCAGTAAAACTTTTTAAAGTACGAGTTCTGATCAGAAATAATCAGAAGTCATATCCAAACTCCTTTGACTTGAAGATCTCCCCCTAAAATCTTGCATTACAAAAATTTGACATAAAAGGTAAATGCAGAAATCTTATGAGCTCCCCCTCAAAATAAGATTAACCACATGTCAATTTCTTCTCATACTCCCCCTTGGATCATGAACAGTATATAGAAGTGCAGATATCTTGCGGAAATGAAGAAATGATGAAAATTATACAATTAGAAAAGTTTGATAGGTAACTACTGATTAAATCTTTAGATTTAGCATACCAATCTTAGAGACAAGAAAGTTAAACATCTTTTCGTCTAAAGGTTTGGTAAACAAATCAGCAAGCTGATAATCAGTTTTTACAAAGAAAAGTTCAATTGTTCCTTTTTCAACATGATCTTTAATAAAGTGATATCTGACGTCTATGTGCTTAGTCTTGGTGTGCTGAACATGATTCGCTGTTATTGCGATGGCGCTCTTGGAGTCACAGTATATCGGGATTTTGTTGAAGTGGAAACCGTAGTCGCGCAATTGAGTTCTCATCTATAAGACCTGAGAACAGCAGCTAGCAGCAGCTACATATTCTGCTTCGGCCGTGGAAGTTGAAACACAAAGTTGCTTCTTCGATGCCCAACTTACGAGCTTGTCACCGAGGAACTGTACATGTCCTGACGTGCTCTTCCTGTCTAACATACAACTTGCATGATCTACATATGTGTAGGCTGTTAGTTCAAAACTAGTATTTTTAGGATACCACATACCAAGATGTTGGGAACTGAAGAATTCATCAAGTATGGTTAATGCTGCTAGTTCAAAGTTACTACTGCTAGAAGACTTAAAGGTTAATACTGCTGAGTGTTACTACTGCTAGTACTGTTAATACTGCTAGTCAAAGTTAGTGCTGCTTGAACAAAGTTAGTACTGCTTAGCTAGTTAGTACTGCTAGTGGTTAGTGCTGCTTAGTAGTTAATGCTGCTAGAAGAAATTTAATACTGCTGAAGATTAATACTGCTTGTATGATGAAGATTCGTATGAAAGGATATACATGGAAGCTTAGAGATATACATGGAAGATATACTGAAGATATTTTATTTATTGTAATTATCTTTGTATTCAGTATATATATTGTATAGTTTAGAATAGTGAGTTAACTTTTGTTTTATTCATTCTATTAGAGAAAAAATCAACCTCAAGGCATAGATCCTAATTCTAGAGAAGTAGAATTCGTATTGGTGAGCCTGTTCATCAATATTGAGGTTGAGTGTGTAATCTTGTAACTTCAAAGCATTCAATACAAGTTTACAGTTTGTTCTTCATATTTACTGTGTTGATTTCATTGAATATAAAAGTGTTATTCCGCAAACTTCTTTGATATTGTTTCTGAGAAATAATTCTTGTTGAGAATTCGATCCTGACAAGTGGTATCAGAGCCAAACTCTCTCAGAAACAGTTATTCATCATGGAAAATCTTACAGAATCAAGCAGTACTTTGGTTTCTAAGGTTCCAATGCTCAAACCAAGTGAGTTTGACATGTGGAAGATCAGAATCAGACAATATATTCTTCTCACTGACTACTCAATGTGGGATATCATTGAGAATGGTCCTTCTGAAGCTGGAAGGATAGGACCAGATGGGAAAAGACCTCCACCAAAGACAGATGGTGAGAGGAAGATCAGACAGACAGAGATGAAGGCCTTGAGCACTCTGCTCTTGGCCATTCCCAATGAATATCACCATCAATTTTGCAACTGCATTGATGCTCAGATTCTCTGGAATGCTCTAGAGAAAAGATTTGTTGGAACTAAGAGCATCAAAAGAAATCAAAGAGATGTTCTAAAGCAGCAGTATGAGAACTTCACTTCCTCAAAGAATGAGTCTATGACTCAAACTTTTGATAGGTTCAACAAACTCATAGGTGAACTGGCTACTGTAGGGGTGAAGATGGAACAAGATGATATCAACAGAAAGTTCCTCAGATCTCTTGGGGATGAATGGACTATGTACACTGTCTCATATAGACAGAGTGACAATCTGGAAGAGAAAGAACTTGATGATCTATACAATGATCTAAGAGTTTTTGAAACTGAGGTAGAAACCAAGAAGAAGCCCTCTGGTTATATTCACAATGCTGCACTTCTTTCAACATCCACTGATACTACTGCCAACCCTGAAGCAGTTAGTACTGCCAGTGGAGTAAGTTCAGAAAAAGGCACTGAAACTATCTTTGAAGCCTTTTTGTCCAGTCATAGCAGCAATTCTTTGATTAATGATGATCTGGATCAAATTCACCCTGATGATCTGGAGGAGATGGATATTAAATGGCAGATGGCCATGTTATCCATGAGGGTGAAGAAGTTCATTAAAAGAACTGGAAGGAATAACTTCTCTCAAAGAAGAGAAGATGGAGCTGGTTTTGACAAGACCAAGGTGGAATGTTATAAGTGTCACAAGAAAGGACACTTTGCTAGAGAATGCAGGAGTGCTGTTCCAAACAACAACCACCAACAAGCTCAGAATGGAGGATACAATCAGAACAAGAATCCTGCTCAAGCTCTTGTTTCTCAACAAGGAATGGGATTTGACTGGAGTGATCAAGCTGAGGAAGCCATTCAGAACCAAACTCTTATGGCAGAAGTGTCTGATCTCCCCTCTGAGGTAAGTTCTAATCTTTGCACCAAATCTTGCATTGACACTGTTACAAGATACAGGGATCACAATCAAAGTATGTGTGATGAGCTCAAAAGATTAGAAAAGGACAGAAGAGATTATGTTTTGATAGTAGAGAGATTTGAAGAGCAAATCAAAGGCTTTCAAGCTAATGAACTTCAACACTCTTATGACACAAACTATTGGAAGTGGGAAAAGAATGAGTTAGAAACCAAACTGTCTAAGTCCTTAGAAGAGAATGATAGGCTAAAAGAGGAACTGTCAAAAGTTAAGCTTGACATAGAAAAGTTTTCTTATGCTTCAAAAGCAATGGATTCTCTTCTAAAGGCTCAGATACATGATAAGATGAAGCCTGGTATTGGATACAACAATACACCCCCTCCTTACAATAACAACTATATTTCTCCTACATCAGACTTGTTAGAAACTAAGGAGAAAAAGGACTTGTCTGAAGAAGCTTTTAAGATAGATCCTATGGATGAAGTGATAGTTAAGGATTTGACTGAGAAAGAAGCAAGTGTGAACAGGGATAATACTGTGAGTAAAAAGATACCATTAGAAAACAATATTATCACCAATGAGGGATGTGAGAAAATCTGGGTCAAGTCCAAGGAGATAGAGCAGACAAAAGGAAAGGATAACAAGGTCCATTACAAACAAACCACAGTTGTGAATCCTGGATCTTGTAAACAGTGTGATTGTAGTAAAGCCAAGAGCCTAAATTCTGGTTTAAAAAGAGGAAATCAAAGAAACTGGAATAATCAATGGGCTCAGAAACAAGGAGTTGATCTGAATAAAATCAATAGACCAAAACCTTGTTTCATATGTGGCAAGTTAAATCATTTGGCTAAGTATTGTTACTATAACCCTATTAACCAACAGATGAACTTTCAAAGATTTGTGCAAAAACCTGTTGGTTATAGGAAGGCTGGAAAGAAACATGTGATAAAGAAACATGGTGAAAGGAAAAGCCCCATAAAGAAAAAGATTTTAAAAGAAAGTGTCAAAATATGGGTGCCTAGAAGCAATAAAACTGTTAGTACTGATGACAGGGTTAGAAGCACTAAAAATGTTAGTACTGCTAACATGGTTACTACTGCTACTGCTAAAAATATTAGTGCTGCTAATACTGTTAGTACCTCTTCAAAGGTTAACACTGCCAATACAGTTACTGCTGTTAACACAGTTACTACTGCTAACAATGTTAGTACTGCTAAGCATGCAAATGCTGCTAAGGCAGTTAGTACTTCTAAAACCAGTATTGCTTCTAGCAAAAATATTTCTAAGCCTATTATTGTGACAAAATACTCCAAGCATGAGGAATCAAAGTTCAAAAATCTTGTTAAGAAGGAATGCAAGTATTTTGATGAGAAAGGGGTACCCAAGACCACTTTGGCTTGGGTTCCTAATTCATACTAACTGACCTATCTTATGTGCAGGGCAACCAACAGCTCAAGGGAAAGAGCATATGGCATGTTGATAGTGGTTGCTCTAGGCACATGACAGGCAACATGTCATGCCTTCAGGATTTCAAGCATATCAATGGAGGACATGTTGCATTTGGAGATAATCTTACTGGTGGTAAGATAAGTGGAAAAGGTAATTTCACCAAAGGTAAGATGACATTTGAGGATGTCTACTATGTTGATCAATTAAAGTACAACCTGTTAAGTGTATCACAGGTTTGTGACAAACAACATAGTATATTATTTACAAATACTGAGTGTATGATCCTTGCTCCAGGGTTCAAGGTAGTTGATGAAAGCATGATACTACTTAGAACTCCAAGAAAGGACAATGTTTACTGTCTAGATATGGACAATGTTGATAGTGATTCATCTCTAAATTGTCTTGTTTCAAAAGCTTCTGTAGATGAATCCTCTCTTTGGCACAGAAGGATGTGTCACATGAATTTCAAGACTATGAAAACTTGTTAAAAACAACCTTGTAAGAGGTTTACCTTCAAAAGTCTTTTCATGTGATGATCATTGTGTTGCTTGTCTTAAAGGCAAACAGCACAAAACTTCTCATAAGACCAAAGAGTTAAATTCTGTTTCTTCTTGTCTCCAGTTACTGCATATGGATCTGTTTGGTCCTACAAATGTTATGAGTATAGGCAAGAAATCTTACTGCTTGGTTATTGTTGATGATTACTCCAGATTTACTTGGGTATATTTTCTAAGGACTAAGGATGAGACAAGTGGACTTATCAAATCCTTTATTCTAAGAATTGAAAACCAAACTAATCAAAGAGTAAAAGTCATTAGATCAGACAATGGAACTGAGTTTAAAAATCATGATCTAAACACCTTTTGTGAAGAGAAATGTATTGAGAGGCAATATAGTGCTCCTAGGACTCCTCAACAGAATGGTGTTGCTGAAAGGAGAAATAGGACACTAATAGAGGCTGCTAGATCTCTGTTGGCTGATTCAAAATTGCCAATTACCTTCTGGGCTGAAGCAGTTAATACTGCTTGTTATGTTCAAAATAGAGTTCTAGTGGTCAAGCAAAAGAACAAGACCCCATATGAGCTTTTAAATAAAAGAAAACCTTTCATTGGTTTCTTCAAACCTTTTGGGTGTCCTTGTACAATTCTCAATACCAAATCTCACTTAGGTAAGTTTGATAGCAAAGCAGATGATGGATTTCTTGTTGGATATTCATCTCAGAGTAAGGCCTACAGAGTTTTTAACTCATCTTCTAGAATAATTGAAGAAAGTGACAATGTCAAATGCAATGAGAACACACCAAATCCTGTTGGGTCTGGACCTCAGTGGCTATTTGACATTGATTCACTAACTAATTCTTTTGGTTTCAGTAGTGATGATTATACAGGAACAGGAAGTGGAGGATCAGGGATCACACAAGTCTCATAAAGTATATCTAAATCTGTGATATTTCCCATACCCACAGTGAATTCTGTTGAAGACTGTGAAAAGGAATCATTTACTGGACCAAATCAGAGTGAAGAAGAAACTAGAGATGAGGAGACTCAAGAAAATAAAGAATCAGAAGTGGCATCTGAAAACACTTCAGTTGAGTTGCATGACTCTAATCTAGAGGCTGGACTGAATGAAGAACCTAGTCATAACACCAGAGTTCAAAAGAATCATCCCCCACAGCTGGTAATAGGAGATATCTCTTCTCCTATAATGACTAGACATCAAAGCAGGCTTCAAGAAATGCAAGATCAACAGCATACAGTCCTTTCTTGTTTTCTATCCCAGCTTGAGCCTAAAAAGGCACATGATGATATGAAAGAATCTAGCTGGATAGAAGCAATGCAAGAAGAACTGTTACAGTTCAAGCTACAAGATGTATGGGATTTAGTAGACCTTCCTAAAGGTCACAGAGCAATTGGCACAAAGTGGATTTTCAGAAACAAGAGATATGAAAGAGGTATTGTCATAAGGAACAAAGCAAGGCTAGTGGCTCAAGGATATACTCAAGAAGAGGGTATAGATTATGAAGAAGTTTTTGCACCTGTGGCTAGGATAGAAGCAATCAGATTATTCCTAGCCTATGCTTCTTACATGAACTTCAAAGTCTATCAAATGGATGTAAAAAGTGTTTTTCTCTATGGCTCAATTGAAGAAGAGGTATATGTCTGTCAACCACCAGGGTTTGAAAACCCAAGCTATCCAGACAGGGTATACAAATTAAAGAAAGCACTTTATGGGCTACATCAAGCTCCAAGAGCATGGTATGACACTCTGTCATCCTATCTCTTGGAAAATGACTTTGAAAGAGGAGTCATTGATAAGACTCTATTTATCAAGAGAAAGAAGAAGGATATCTTGCTGGTCCAAATCTATGTTGATGACATTATCTTTGGATCTACAAGAGACAACTTGTGCAAGGAGTTTGAGGATCTAATGCATCAAAGGTTCAAAATGAGTTCCATGGGGGAACTTACTTTCTTCCTTGGACTCCAAGTTCAACAGAAGTCAGATGTCATCTTCATCTGTCAATCCAAGTATGTGCAGGACATTCTAACCAAATTTAGTTTCTCAGAGTCAAAACCTGCCAGCACACCTATGGAAACACACAAGCAAATAACAGCAGATCTTGAGGGGGAGGATATGGATGTGCATCTTTATAGATCCATGATTGGCTCTCTCATGTATCTCACAGCATCAAGGCCAGATATAATGTTTCCAGTCTGTGTATGTGCAAGATTCCAAGTTAGGCCAAAGCAATCTCACTTTCAAGCTGTTAAGAGGATATTCAGATATCTCAAAGGGCAACCCAAATTGGGACTTTGGTATCCTCATGACTCACCCTTTGACCTAATAGCATACTCAGATAGTGATCTAGGTGGAGCAAACTTGGACAGAAAATCTACTTCTGGAGGATGTCAGTTTTTGGGTGCTAGACTAGTTTCATGGCAGTGCAAGAAACAAACCACAGTGTCCACATCTACAACAGAGGCAGAGTACATAGCAGCTGCAAGTTGTTGTTCTCAAGTCTTATGGATTCAGAATCAAATGCTGGACTATAGGGTAACCTTTCTACACACTCCCATTTTTATTGATAATAGCAGTGCTATCAGCATTGTGAATAATCCTGTCAAGCACTCTAAGACAAAGCACATTGAGATCAGGTATCACTTCATAAGAGACTGTAATGAAAAGAAACTTATTCAAGTTGTAAGAGTCCACACTGATAATCAGTTTGCTGATCTATTCACTAAAGCCTTTGATGTGGGTAGATTCACTTTCTTGGTAACTAGTGTGGGAATGATCAACTCTGAATAAGCCCCTTCTCAAAAAGTGGTTTTATACCTGTACATTTTTATTCTTGGTGTTACTAATCTTCTTTTCCAGGATATGCATAGCAGTACTCAGTGTTTCACAAGCTTAAAGGAGTAAGTTAGTTAATACTGCTAATAGTTAATACTGCTAGTTAGTAGTTAATACTGCTTTCAGTTAATACTGCTAGTTAGTTAATACTGCTTTCAATTAATACTGCTAGTTAGTTAATATTGCTTTCAGTTAATACTGCTAGTTAGTTAATACTGCTTTCAGTTAATACTGCTAGTTAGTTAATACTGCTAGGTAGTTAATACTGCTAGTTCGTTAATACTGCTAGTAGTTAATACTGCTAGTAGTTAATACTGCTTTCAGTTAATACTGCTAGTAGTTAATACTACTCTAGGTTAATACTGCTTATGTTCTGAATACTATAAATACTCTTTGCCCGCCTAAAAGTTCATAACGACTCTTTGCATACTATTCTCTTGTACTCTAAACCCTTTTCCTCTCAAGTTCGAAGTTTTCAGGCAAGCTTTTCACTAAGATCAATGGCATCCATGACATTCATCGACGAGCACAATGAGATTGCGATGCTACAAAAGCCAAAGCAAGCTGCAGGATTTCATCAGATTGTGGATTTCCTCAAGTCAAGCCATATTGCTCATGCTCTTATTGTATCCCCTACAATCTATATCGAGCATCAAAGGCAGTTCTGGGCTAATGCCACCATTGTTGTAGAGAATGGTGTGCAAATGATCAAGACAAGAATCTGTGATCAATCACTAACAGTTACTGAAGAGGTTATTCGCATCAGTCTACGTCTAGACGATGCCTCTGGTATAACTTCTATCCCAAACGATGAACTGTTTTCAAATCTTACAAGAATGGGGTATGGAGGCCCATTGGGTGTTTTCAAATTCTCAAAAGCCAAATTTTCACCCCAATGGCGTTTCTTTGTCCATACTCTTATGCACTGTATCTCCAAAAAGACTACTGGATGGAGTGAGTTCAGCAGCACTATTGCTTATGCTTTGGTGTGCTTGGCCACTGCCAAAAAGTATAACTTTTCTAAAATGATTTTCAGTGATCTTGTCTCAAACATGGGAAACAAAAAGAGCTTCTTTATGTATCCGAGGTTTGTTCAAGAAGTTATTACTCATGAATTGACGGATATACCTCAACCTGTTGGGGTATATGTACCCAAACCCCCCAAAGGCAAGGTTTTCTCAAATATGAGAAGATCTGCTGGGGACTCTGAAGGAGTTGACACCCCATTGTTCTCTACAATGATGGTGGTGTCCCAAACCAATGAAGGTATGGCAGCAGGGTCAAGGCCCCCATTAGACCAACCCACTGCTAGCCAATCCCAACCTTCCCTCTCAAAATCTATTCCCCAGTCCCTTCTTGAAAAACCAACCTCTCCTATCACCCAAACTTTCAAGAGGAAACAGGTAAAGAAGGCTCCTTCCCTTCTTATACCATCATTCCCCAAGCCTTTAAGCCCTCTATTGGAGCATTCTCCAGTAGAGAATATTCAAAGGGAATCCACAAGGGTGTCTCCCAACCCAAAGGAGGTGCTCTCTGAGGAGGAGGTAGAGCATATGGGTGATGAGGCTGCCACTACTCCTGCTAGCACAGAGGAGGAAAGTGGTAACATAAATGAGACCTCCCCCATGGCAACTTTGAATGAGCAATCATTCGAAGGTCCCTGGTGCCAAGAAACCACATGGGTGGATAGTGCTTCTGCTAGGCAGAAGACTTCCACTACTAAAAGATCTAATGATCCTTCAAAGGAGGGTAACACTTCTAGAGAAGGTGAGGACAGATATAGTTACCAGGAATTGATGGAAACCATGGGAAACATCAACCTAGATGTTATGAAACAAGGAAAAGAAATAGAGGAGATGAAGCTGGTCATTCTGTCCCAACAAGTACAGATTGCTAAGCTGAAGAAGATGGTGCTAAGTCTGGTACAGAGGAAGAAGAGAAAGCAATTCCAACTAAGGAGAAGGAACACTGAGAATGATGCTCCCAAAAAGGGGGAGATCAACATGGAAGAAGCCACAAGAAAGGGGGAGCTTGATGGAGAGAAATTTAATGTTGAGGGGGAGCAGGAAGCAGAAACACAAAGAAATTCAGTGCCAAAAGAAACAAAAGAAGCAGCAGAAACAGTTACTACTGCTGACATTAATAAAGCAGCAGAAACTGTGAAAGAAGTTTTAACAGATCTTGAGATTGCAGAAACCTTACTTAAAGCCAAGAATGATACTCCCAAGGTCACTTCAAAGACCAAAGGAGTAATCATCAAAGAACAAGGTGAAGTGATCAAGAAAGATAATAGCAAGAAGGCAATGAACAAAGACAAAGGAAAAGCAAAAATGGTGGAATCTGATCAACCAATCAAAAAGCAAAGGTTGGTTGAATTAGATGAAGCTTTAGCTAGAAAGATGCAAGATGACATTGAAGAGGAAGAAAGAGTTCAGATGGAAAAGGACAGGGAGATGGCAAAAGCTCTAGCTGCTGAACTGAATGAAGCTTATCAACTGAGTATGGCAACTGAAATTGCACAGAAGAAAGCTGCAAGTATGAAGAAATCAGTGGTGAAAACAGTTGCAAAGAAGAGAAAACCCTCAAAGACATTCCTAGGTACCCAAGAGAGAAACAAGATGATTATATTTCTCAAAGGTGCTGTAGGAGTCAAAAAGGAGATGTTCTCCAAAATGTCTTTTGAGAAGATCAAAGAGCTGTATGATTCAGAGATGTTGAAGCTTCAGGGAAATGAAACTGCTAGGGTGGAGATGGAGAAGAGGATAAAAGAAAGTAATGACTTTGATTGTCAAAAGCCATTTCCAGATGAGCAAGAAACACCTCCTAAGAAAGAGTCCACTCTGGGAGAAAGTCTAAGGACTTTAAAGAGAACAAAGATGATGGCTAGGAGAAAGTCAATCAAGAAGCCTAGAGTATCTGAAGTAGAGGCTGAGAAGGTTGCTGAAGAAGAAGGGGCACCTGAGTCATCTAAAGAGCCATCAAACTTAGATGATTTAAAGATGTACATGGTAGTGATGGACAAAGTTCCTGAACCAATTTCAGTGGAACCTGTTGGTATAAAGCCTCCTGAGGTCATTCACTGGGATACATTGACAGTGGATGGAAAGGAATACATAAGGCTGAAAAGAAAGGATGAAAAGTATGAAGTGTTCAACACATGGGCAAAAATTGTCAGAACATGTTCTAGGTCAGATCTTGAAGAGATGTTTGAGATAGGAATGAAGTTGTATGCAGATATACTAAAGGCTCCAGGGATTTCAATTACAAAACTGGTAATGGAGTATCTGTGCATGATGTTCAAACCTGAAGAAGTAAAGCATGTGATCAAGGATGTATTCAAGTCAGTCAACAGTTGGACTCTATATGAAATTAGTGGAGTATATACAGTGAATTTGGATTTAAATCACACTGAATACTTCCTAGTGGATAGAGTGTATAATCATAGCAGATTGAAGCTACATGCCATGCTGAAGAAAAAGTTAAGATGTGTTCCAGATTCAGAAATGGCTAAATACTTGATTCAAAGAACCATAAATCAGAGTTTGGGATTGGATGCAAACACTGGAATGTAGACCATTATGAAGTTTTGGGAGCATCTTGAAAAGAATCTTGAAGATTAATTCTGAAGAACTTGACTTCTTGTCTTAAAAGTCAAGTTAGGGGGAGATTGTTGGGAACTGAAGAATTCATCAAGTATGGTTAATGCTGCTAGTTCAAAGTTACTACTGCTAGAAGACTTAAAGGTTAATACTGCTGAGTGTTACTACTGCTAGTACTGTTAATACTGCTAGTCAAAGTTAGTGCTGCTTGAACAAAGTTAGTACTGCTTAGCTAGTTAGTACTGCTAGTGGTTAGTGCTGCTTAGTAGTTAATGCTGCTAGAAGAAATTTAATACTGCTGAAGATTAATACTGCTTATATGATGAAGATTCGTATGAAAGGATATACATGGAAGCTTAGAGATATACATGGAAGATATACTGAAGATATTTTATTTATTGTAATTATCTTTGTATTCAGTATATATATTGTATAGTTTAGAATAGTGAGTTAACTTTTGTTTTATTCATTCTATTAGAGAAAAAATCAACCTCAAGGCATAGATCATAATTCTAGAGAAGTAGAATTCGTATTGGTGAGTCTGTTCATCAATATTGAGGTTGAGTGTGTAATCTTGTAACTTCAAAGCATTCAATACAAGTTTACAGTTTGTTCTTCATATTTACTGTGTTGATTTCATTGAATATCAAAGTGTTATTCCGCAAACTTCTTTGATATTGTTTCTGAGAATTAATTCTTGTTGAGAATTCGATCCTGACACAAGATCTGCAGTGCCCTTCAGATACCTAAATATGCGCTTCACAGCAGACATATGGATTTCTTTAGGATTGGTCTGATATCTTGCACATAAGCATGTTGAAAACATTATATCTGGCCTACTAGAAGTAAGATACATTAAAGAACCTATCATCCCTCGATAAGTCCTAACATCAACAGCCTTACCCGACGGATCGGTGCCAATCTTAGTACCTGGTGCCATTGGGGTACCAATCGGTTTTGAATTTTCCATTTGGAACTTCCGAAGAATATCCATAATGTATTTTGATTGATTGATAAAAATACCCGATGAAAATTGTTTTACTTGTAAACCGAGAAAGAAATTCATCTCTCCCATCATGTTCATCTGAAATCTAGACACCATAAGGTTTGCAAAATTCTTACAGTACTTAGTATTTGTAGAGCCAAAAGTAATATCATCTACATAGATTTGAATTAAAATGATATCGGATTTTTCCTTTTTGATAAACAAAGTGGTATCCACCGTTCCTTTTGAAAAACCAGACTTGACTAGAAAATTGGAAAGGACATCATACCAGGCTCGAGGAGCTTGTTTCAGACCGTAGAGTGCTTTGTCGAGAATGTAGACGTGATTCGGATTCTCTTGATTAGCAAAACCCTCTGGCTGAGAGACGTAGACTTCCTCCTTCAGAATGCCATTCAGAAAGGCAGTCTTCACGTCCATTTGAAAGACCGTGAAGTTCTTGTGGGCTGCATAGGCTAGAAACATTCTAATTGCCTCTAATCGTGCCACAGGAGCATATGTATCATCATAGTCGATTCCTTCCTCTTGTCTGTATTCTTTGGATACTATTCTTGCCTTGTTTCGGATAACGGTACCACATTCGTCTTTATTGATCTTGAAACCCCACTTCGTACCTATAATGGTTTTACCTTTAGGTTTTGGTACGAGTCTCCAGACTTGAAGTGCGTCGAACTGATTCAGCTCTTCTTGCATTGAGATGACCCATTCTGGATCAGCAAGTGCCTCTGATACACGATTTGGCTCAAACTTGCTCAGAAAGAAGTCATGCATGCACAAGTTTATTCATGCTGACCTAGTTTGCACCGGTTTTGATGGAGTGCCAATGATCTGGCTTATCGGGTGCTCTTTGGTCCATTTATGTTCATGAGGTAGTGGATTATATGAATGTATGTCAGATGTATCATCTATAAATCCACTTGTACCTTCTTCAGCTTGTTCAGGAGGAATGATGATTGCAGTTGAAGTGGTAGGTTCAGAAGGCTCAGCAGGTACAGCTTGTTCCGGCTGTGGATGGATCTGTACAGAACATCCTACTGGTTCAGCTACTTCTGTCTCTTCATCACATGGAACTTCTTCAACTGTTGGAGTCGGCATTTAAATTGGAACTTCTTGTTGAATCGGGGCGTTGGATTCAATAGGAACATCTGAACTGGTTGGATGAGTAGTCGTTAAGTCTTCCATCCTGTCAACCATAACAGATTTCTTTACATTAGATCCAAGAAATTCATCATAAAACAATTCAAATAATAAGTCTAAATCAGATATATGATTAGTTGACGTTGATGCTTCATCTGATTTATTCTGTTGAGATGCAGGTTCTGGACTGAGTTGCCCAGAAGCTAGAATTCCTGTTATAGCGGGTTCTGAACTGTGTTGTTCGGAAGCCATCTCTTCATCAAACATGACGTTGATGCTTTCAATCACCGTCTTTGACTTCTTCAGATAAACACGGAATGCAGTTGATGTCGAGGAATAACCAATGAAGATTCCTTCGTCCGCCTTAGCACTGAACTTGTTGAGACTCTCCCTATCGTTGAGCACAAAACATTTACACCCAAATATATGGAAATATTTGATTGTCGGTGTTCGGTTGTTGATTAAAGCATAAGGAGTCTTCTTGAATATGTGATGTATCATGGAGCGATTCTGTGTATAGCACGCGGTCGATACAGCTTCAGCCTACAAAAATAGAGGTAAGTCTGATTGACTTAGCATAGTACGAGCAGCCTCGACTAGCGTACGATTTCTTCTTTCGACCACTCCATTTTGTTGAGGCGTATGAGTAGCAGAGTATTGATGTGAAATCCCGACAGATTCGAGATATTCTTCAACCTTTTGGTTCTTGAACTCTGTGTCGTTGTCTGTTCTTAGAAACTTGACCGATTTCTGCAGATTCACCTGGGTCGTCTAGGAATGTGATGAGAACATCTGGTGTCTCATCCTTTGAACGTAGAAACTTGACCCATGTGTATCGCGAGTAATCGTCCACGATCACGAGTATGTACTTCTTTCCGCCTAGACTCTGAGTTCGCATCGGACCGCATAAGTCCATATGCAATAACTCTAACAGAGCGCTTGTACTTGGTTCAGGCTTTGGTTTATGAGGTGACCTCTTCATATTTCCCTTTTCACATGTTGCACATAGATGTTCTCTTTCATATTTGAGCGTTGGAAGTCCTTTGACGAGCTTACCTCTGACCAGATTGTTGATGTACCTGAAGTTGATGTGAGAGAGCCTTTGATGCCATAACCAACTTTGTTGCATCGAGGCTTTCGTCAGTAGACAAACATGCTTGTCAGTCTGGATTTTTGACAAGTTAATTGTGTAGAGGTCTGACTTTCTTGTGCCGACCAAGAGTTCTTCGCCTTCTTCAGTGCGAACTGAACACGTCTTGGCTTTGAAATTGACCTCTAAGCTTTTGTCACAGAACTGCCCGATACTGAACAGGTTGTTCCGTAAGCCTTCCACATATCTCACCTTCTTGATCGTGACATTGTCATGTTGTACATCACCATATCCCATTATTGTAGAAAACTGGTCGTTGCCGAATCTGACTGATCCGCAATACTTCTCTTTAAAATTGGACAGCATATCTTTTTGTCCAGTCATATGCTTGGAGCATCCGCTATCCAAGTACCACATATGACGGATCTTCACAAGAGAAATAATGAACCAATTGATTTAAATAGACTTAAAACAAAGATGGAATTAAGACTCTTGAGGAGCGGGCCTTGAACTGATGTGTTCAAAAGTCATATTCTCTTCTTAAGCACGGGTTCTGAACAGACGTGTTAAGAAACCATTGTTTTATCTTTGAAGTGCGGGTCTTGAACTGTTGTATTCAAGAACCTATTTTCTTTG
Organism: Arctium minus; assembly: GCA_954870635.1. Lineage (NCBI taxonomy): Eukaryota > Viridiplantae > Streptophyta > Magnoliopsida > Asterales > Asteraceae > Arctium > Arctium minus. Next base: position 72,017,129 of record OX941095.1, on the reverse strand, counting down.
AGGAATGAGTCCTAGACTGTTTTGTCTAGAAATCATCTCTTCAAGCTCCCTTTTTAAACTTTGTGTGCCTGCAACACAGATTTAGACTTAGGTACCCACTGGAATTTGGGTCCTACTGTGTTAGCACAAGATTTTGGTACCCATTTCAAATTGGGTCATCTTTTCTTTTGAAATGCATTTGAAAAGTTAGAATGAGATGAATGCACATGATAATTGCCAAACCAATCTTCAGAATCTTGACAAGAAGTAGAAACATGTTTATCATAAATAGAAGACTTTCTAGCAGATAAAGATAACTGAAATAATTACTTCATTGTATATTGTTTACGAGAAACAGCAAGTTTTGAGTCCAAAATATCAACATCAGCAATTAAGACATCTTTACTAGGCGAAGTCTCACTACAATTAACACTAGAAAACGATTTAACAGTCTTGTCAAGCTTCTGTTTCGGTTGCCACAGAGATTTAACTTCTGGCCTTTGCTTGCTCAGATCTGAAACATGTGAAACTGGTGAGTTAGACTTTTGAGCAACAAACGAATGCTTCTTCTTCGGATTACCAGTAGTGTTCGGTTTCTGTGAATGCCTAGATGTAATCTTACCTTTAGCATTTTTAGCTTTCACAGAGATTGAGTTATCAACTTTCGTTGATTTTGCACTCTTAACAGGCATACTGGTTTTTCCTAAAGATTTCTTAACAAAAGATGAATGGTTAGGAAGTTTTGCATTAAAGTCAAATTGTTCAAAACAATCATCTAAACCACCGTCAGCGTTCAGAAAATCAAACTCTTTATTAGCTAGACCAGACATGTCCTCAGAGTTTGAAGCCTTAGAAATAATAACATTTTTGAACACAGTTGAAAAAACTATTTGTTCAATATTCATCAAAAGTCTTTCATCTGTTAAAGAATTCTCGAGTTTAGAAATTTTACTTTCTAAAACAAGAGGAGGGACATATAGTTTACCTTGAATAGGTTTCGCCTCCATTTCTTTTTCAGAATAACTTTGAAACAAATCACTTGAAAGAGTTTTCTTCTTTTGATATATTAGATTTTCATTATAACTATTATTCATCTTCGCATAATAAAATGGAAGGTGAACTTTAGATGATTTCAAACGTTTTTCAGTTTCGTTGGCTTCATCCTCTTCTGATAGTTTAGTCCAGAAAGTTTTAAACTCTGGCATTCGTTGAGCTAATTTCATAGAAAGATGATCATAAAGTGCAGGCACTTCAGACATTCCTTTTTAAAGACAGTGAGGATTCTTATAACCGATTCCCCATCTCTATTTCCTCTTTGGGTTTGTTCATATGAATAGTCTGTTCAGTTTGACCGATTTTGTATAACTTCTCTTCCAAACTTTTTAATTTCCAAGTAAAGAAAAGTTTTCTTTGGTACATGAAGAATGCAATTTTGTAAGCTCATATATATCAATCTCACTTTTTGTCAGTTTAGACTTGAGTTCATAATTCTCTTTAAGAATTATTGTCTTTTCCTTTGAGTTAGTGTCATTATTTCTATGTAAAACCTCAACCAATACTTTCTTCTCAGCAATTTCATTGCTAAGTTTCTGTATCAGTTGGTTTTTGTCAGTTATAACACCATTTTCCCGCTCAAGATTCGACTCTAACTCTTGTTGTTTTAAATTCATGGCATGCATTTATTCATGAAATCTGAATACAATAAATCACATACCTCCTCTTCTTCATCATCTGAATCAGCTTCAGCATCTGATTCTTACTTTCCCATCAAGCACATGTTGACGGCTTCATCCTTTTCTTCATCCTCTTCTTCCTCGTCTGAATGATCAAGCCAGTATTCATCTTCAGCCATCAGTGCCTTAACAGCCTCCTGTTGCTTTGCAAGAAGCATCTTGTTCTTGTAATAATCGGAGATTCTGACTTTTGGTCTTCGGCAGTCTCTAGCATAGTGACCTGTTTTGCCACAGTTGTAGCACGTTGGTGGTTCTGTCTGACTGGATCCTTCAGCTTAACTTTCTCTCTTCTGGTTTCCTCTCCTCTATTCTCTTTCCTTCAGATTGATATCTTCTCTCTTCAGGTTTCCTCTCCTCTGTTCTTTTCCCTTCAAATCTCTTTCCTTCATATCTACTTCCTTCAACCTCTTCCTTGTGGATGTAGTTGTTCGGACCAGAAGAATATCTCTGACTGTTTGAACTTGGCTTCATGTAGAACTTTTTCTAAAAAAGCATTTGACAGCAGAATCATTGCTTGCTTCAGTTGTTCATTTTCATCCATGTCATAGTTTGCATAACCTTCATCTTCTTCTGATTCATACACAATTGTCTTGTTTTTCTTCTTCCTGACAACAAGAGCAATTGTGTCTTCAACTGTCTTTCCTTTCTGCCTCTTCTCATCTAGAATTTCATCCACCTCTTCTTCATTTTGTCTGAGGGTTTCATACACCTCATGAAGTGGAATCTCATTCAGATCCTTGATCTGCTTCATCTGTCGGGCAAATCTCTTTCATTCCGGCTGTAGAATACTCAGGAATTTGACGTTCAGCTCTATTTGAGATTTGTGGACCTTGTTCTTGCTTAGTTCGTTCATCAAGGTCACAAACCTGTCATAGGTTTCTTTTAAAGTTTCTCCCACTCTGCCTCTAAATTCTTCATAATTGTTCAGGCAGTTGGAGATTTTAAGCTGATTTCCAACCTTTGAACCCAGCATCATCTTCTCAAGTTGATCCCACATTTCTTTGTTGGAGGCCTTGTAGCTGTCAATCTTTACATAGATTTTGTTTGGAATTCCTTGTATAATGTATGACTTAGGGGTTGTTTACCAAATTTCCCATTAAGTCCTGTATGGATAAATTTTTCTGTTCGGATAAATTTGTCTGTTTGGATAAATTGATGTTGTTGTTTACTTTTTTTATCTGAATAAACAGTCTAAATAATAAAAATGACCACTTTACCCCTGAATATGAATTATAAGTTGTTTTATAAACTGTTGTTTATTTTTTAAACCTAACTCAAAGAATTTCATATCAATCATAAAATTTCTTACTTTCTCATAGATATATATATTATATTTTTTGCTTTCACGAATCATTTCAACAGCTCCAGGCTCTGTTCTTAACAAGTGAAGTAATCCCAAATGCAAACCTCTAACCATTTCCATTCCTTTTGGTAATATCATATGAAATCCTTGTGATAACTGCACATGACATCCAAAATGCAAAAAAAGTGTCATATGAAATCCTTTTGATTGTTGTTTCTTGACGCAGGTGAACTTCTTGGGGAAGGTGATTGCATTTGATTTTCATCTCTTCGAATATTTTCTTCAACTCTAAAACTAGTTCACCTCTCATCTTTATCTTGTTAACATTTTCAATCTCCTTCGCAACAAAATGGCGTCGAAGACAGAGCAGGCGTCGGAGAAGGTCGCCGGAGATAGAGCAGTCGCCGGAGAAGAGCAAAACGTCGGGAGAAGCTCACGTTGGGAGAGGGAGAACCGGTAGATGGACTATAGAGGCTAGGGTTTATGCTTTATGACCTGATTTGTTTTTTTTCTTTTAAGGGTAGAATGGTAAATTTTTTGTCTTAATGGGGACAACACACCCCTTACCTACTTAGCGAATAAGCCATTTATGTCTGCGCGAATAAGCCATTAAGCCACAAGTAAACACTCCCAAACGTCTGTGCGAATAAGTCACTTTGTCATTAAGCTCATTAAGCCACAAGTAAACACCCCCTTAGCTAAGTTGTCGCCTTTAGCTCTTCTGAGGTTATCATCTTCTAGCTCATGAAACTTAAGTTCAACCTGAGTTGGCACGGTTCCAACCAAACGAGTCGTCATGACTCGTTTCATAACCCCTTCTTCTATAGATTTCTTGATGAAATCACCCAGCTCATGTTTGTCAACAAAGTTTAGGAACCTATCTTTCCACTGTTCGTATTCTCCTTTAAAGAGAACTGGTGGTTTGGTGTCAGTTCCAATTGCAAGGGCTTCTCTAGATGTCATTTTGAAGAAAATTCCAAGTCTGGAAAAACTTTGCGTTTTTAGAAGGTTTGCACGAGAGGTTGATTGCGCAAAGTGAGGTTTGCGTATCACGTTGATCGCGCAAAGTGAGCTTTTGCGTTTCAAGAGGGTTGCGCGAAGTGAGCTTTGCGTTTCCTTCTTGTTGCGAGAAGTGAAGTTTGCGTAAGCTTGTTGGTTTGCGTGAACTGATTCGAGGTTTGCGTTTCAAGTGTGTTGCGAAAACTGAAGTTCGCGTATGCCGTTGGTCGCGAGAAGTGGACTTTGCGTGATGTGAGTGTTGCGCAAAGTAAGCTTTGCGTATGCAGTTGGTAGCGCAAAATAAGCTTTGCGTATTACGTTGGTAGTGCAAAGTGGACTTTGCGTGTTGAGTTGGTTGCGCAAAGTGTGTTACGCAAAGTGAGCTTTGCGTGAGTTCATCCCTTGGTTTGCGCAAGTTCGTCCTGTACTTCGAAAATCAACTAAAAACTTGTTTCTTCGTCGATTAGCAGTACTAAACTCTTCCAATATGTCTAAAAACACTTCTAGAATAGATTGTGACCACTTGATCTAGATAAAAATCACTTTTTCGAAAATAAATCGATGGCACAGTAACTTTTGAAAACTCGAACTCAGACCACAAAATCACCAAAATGGAACTCGATTAAAGCTTTATACTGAAATTAATCACTCACAACTCGATCTAGCATGTATATCGATCACAACCTGATCGATTTTAACACCTAAAACACTCTAAATCTCAAAAAGGATTTTCAAACAAGAACACAGAGTCGTTTTTCTTAAAACTTGATTTTGATCTTAAATCAGGCTCTGATACCAATTGTGGGTCCACAATACTATATCAAGTTTTATAACAACAACACATTAACGATTACCAACCTGTATTGATTAATAACAATGGTTACAAGGTTGATCGATTCAAGCTTTGAATGTGTTTTCTCTGTTTTTCTCTCTTTTACACCTTTTGTGTGTGTGTTCTATGTTATTCTGATATGAGAGAGTTGTTGAGAGATAAGATCATATCTGATTTCAGATCTCTCTCTAGCTTCTAACACACTCTACCTAATCAACCACTTGCAACATTAAACAATAATATAACTAACTTTAACTAATATAATATCTAACATTTAGATATTATATATCTAACTAAACTAAACTATTAACTAACTAAGTTAACTAACTAAAAACAATAAACATTAATTACTTTGACATTTATTACAAATAAACATTAGACTTTAATATCGAGAATCGACGTTCCGGCTTTAGCTTCAGATTGCGATCTTCAGATTGGATGATCTTGAATCCAATAGATATGTGATCTAACATTGATGCTCATCAAGTGCCAGCGCCGTAGAAACAATCTTGTTTCTTCTCCACATTTGATTGTCCGGGTTATCAGCGTCACGATAAACAAGTTAGTAAATATCTGGTATCCGGAATTCGAAGTGGAAAGAAGAGATTGCAATCGATATACTTTCTCTGAGGCAGATTTTTCTGATCTTTCTATTGATGATATTGAGTTTTTATATGATCATTTCAGAAATCTTTATCATAGAACTCCGGATATTTCTCAAGCGCTGTTTGTTATTAAAAAATTCATTTAACGGCAAATCAGATTCTTCAGAGTGTTTGATTTTCAGATGGTCGTTGAAAGTTTTCAGCCAGTTGTAAATCTTCTAAGGCCCAATCGAAGCTTGCCAAACTTAGATTCTTATCCTTTATTCACCATAATTCAAGATCCATATGGAGTTGTCTACAAGAATGGCTCAAGTCAAAAATGTTTTCTCAGATTTGAAGAAATTAGTCATTACTCAGATGGAACTTTGAAGGTGATCAAGCTTCAGTTGGAGCAACATCTGAAAGAAGTTCAAAGAAGATTTTTGGAAACAAGAAGTAATGCTTTTCTAATTGATAATGATGAAATTCGTCTTCTCAAGAAGACATTGAATACAATTCATAAGAGATTGAATTTCCGCTCAACTCTAAGACGCCTGGAAGTTTCAATTGGACTGAATAGACTTCGTCAAAGAGAAGAGCGTTAATGATTCACCAAAGTCGCTTTGTTGGTCAATGCTGTTTTAGAAGATTAATTTTGAAGACCACTGCGCCAATGATTACTAAGGGGGAGATTGTTAAGACTGATTTTGTAGTAATCATTGTATTTATTTTCAGTGGTCTTAACTGTGCTTATCTTGCTTATCTGTATTGGTTAAGACCTGAGGTATTTAAGTCCCCTAGGTACTTTATTGTTTGCAACTTGGAGATCACATTTGAATAGAACGTAAACTTTGGAGCTCTATACTTTCTCTCTCTACTTGCTCTCACTAGATTTAGACCGATCTTGGACTTTCACGGGTCATGGGCTTAAAACGGATCCCCGTAGCAAAAGTTATGGATGTTTAAGCGCGACACCCATTTTTTGTCGATTTAGCAAAGGGGGTACCCTTTGTGTTTTCTCGTCCGGACCGACCTCGTCGGATTTTCACGAATCCTTACATTGTCCATCTACAATATAAATGATAAGGTTTTCAAGGGAAATAACTTGCAAAAAACCCACTCTCGTGCAGGATATTGCCGAAACCACACAATGGCCAAACCGAAAGAACGTTTAACATGCAGTTTATCGATACCTACTCAAATCATGGTGTATTGCCAGAAAGAGACCAAGACATGAATTGCTTCTTGTTCTAAGGTTCGTTTTGACTGGTCATGGGCTTAAAACGGATCCCCATAGCAAAACTTATGGACGTTTAAGCGCGACACCCATTTTTGGCCGATTCGAAAAAAGGTTACCCTTTGTGTTTTCTCGTCCGGACCGACCTCGTCGAATTTCCACAAATCTTTACATTGTTCATCTACAATGTAAATGATAAGGTTTTCAAGGGAAATAACTTGCAAAAAACTCAGTCTCGTGCAGGATATTGCCGAAGCCACGCATTGGCCAAACCGAAAGAACGTAAATCATGCAGTTTATCGATACCCACTCAAATCTTGTGTATTGCCAGAAATTAACCAAGCCATGGATTTCTTCTCGTTATAAGGTTTGTTTTGACGGGTCATGGGTTTAAAACGGATCCGCGTGGCAAAAGGTATGGACGTTTAAGCGCGACACCCATTTTTGGCCGATTCAACAAAGGGGTACCCTTTGTGTTTTCTCGTCCGAACTGACCTCGTCGTATTTCCATGAATCTTTACATTGTTCATCTACAATGTAAATGATAAGGTTTTCAAGGGATATAACTTGCAAAAAACCCACTCTCGTGCAGGATATTGTCGAAGCCACGCATTGGCCAAACCGAAAGAACGTACATCTTCAAGTTAATTGATACCCACTCAAATCATGGTGTATTTCCATAAAGAGACAAATCCATGACTTGATTCTCGTTCTAAGGTTCGTTTTGACGGGTCATGGACTTAAAACGGATCCCCGTAGCAAAAGTTATGGACGTTTAAGCGCGACACCCATTTTTGGTCGATTCAGCAAAGGGAGGTACCCTTTGTGTTTTCTCGTCCGGACGGACCTCGTCGGATTTCCACAAATCTTTACATTGTTCATCTACAATATAAATTATAAGGTTTTCAAAGGAAATAACTTGCAAAAAACTCATTCTTGTGCGGGATATTGGCGAAGCCATGCATTGGCCAAACCGAAAGAACGTACATCATGCAATGTATCGATACCTACTCAAATCTTGGTGTATTGACAGAAAGCAACCAAGCCATGGCTTGCTTATCGTTCTAAGGTTTGTTTTGACGGGTCATGGGTTTAAAACGGATCATCGTGGCAAAAGTTATGGACGTTTAAGCGTGACACCCATTTTTGGCCGATTCAACAAATGGGGTACCCTTTGTGTTTTCTCGTCCGGACTGACCTCGTCGGATTTCCACAAATATTTACATTGTTCATCTACAATGTAAACGATAAGGCTTTCAAGGGATATAACTTGCAAAAAACCCACTCTCGTGCAGGATATTGTTGACGCCACGCATTGGCCAAACCGAAAAAACTTACATCATGCAGTTAATCGATACCCACTCAAATCATGGTGTATTGCCAGAAATAGACCAATACATGTTGTGCTTCTCGTTCTAAAGTTCGTTTTTACGGGTCATGGGCTTAAAACGGTCCCCCGTAGCAAAAGTTATGGAAGTTTAAGTGCGACACCCATTTTTAGCCGATTCAGCAAAGGGGTACCCTTTGTGATTTCTCGTCCGGACTAACCTCGTAAGATTTCCAAGAATCTTTACATTGTTCATCTACAATATAAATGATAAGGTTTTCAAGAGAAATAACTTGCAAAAAACGCACTCTCGTGCAGGATATTGCCGAAGTCACGCATTGGCCTAACCGAAAGAACGTACATCATGCAGTTTATCGATACCCACTCAAATCATGGTGTAATACCAGAACTAGACAAATACATGGCTTGCTTATCTTTCTAAGGCTCGTTTTGACGGGTCATGGGCTTAAAACGGATCCCCATAGCAAAAGTTGTGGACGTTTAAAGTGTGACACACATTTTTGGTCGATTAAGCAAAGGGGGTACCCTTTGTGTTTTCTCGTCCGGACCGACCTCGTCGGATTTCCACGAATCTTTACATTGTCCATCTACAATATAAATGATAAGGTTTTCAAGGTAAATAACTTGCAAAAAAACCCACTCTCTTGCAGTATATTGCCGAAGTCATGCAATGGCCAAACCGAAAGAACGTACATCATGCAGTTTATCGATACCCACTCAAATCATGGTGTATTGCCAAAAGGAGAGCAAGCCAGGACGTGCTTCCCGTTCTAAGGTTCGTTTTGATGGGTTATGGGCTTAAAACGGATCCCCGTAGCAAAAGTTATGGACGTTTAATCGCGACATCCATTTTTAGTCGATTCAGAAAATGTGGTAACCTTTGTGTTTTCTCGTCCGGACCGACCTCGTCGAATTTTCACGAATATTTAAAGTGCTCATCTAAATGTAAATTATAAGGTTTTCAAAGTAAATAACTTGCAAAAAACCTACTCTCGTGCAGGATATTGCCGAAACCACGCATTGGCCAAACCGAAAGAACGTACATCATGCAGTTTATCGATACCCACTCAAATCATGGTGTATTTACAGAAATAGACCAGTACATGGTGTGCTTCTCGTTCTAAGGTTCGTTTTGACGGGTCATGGGCTTAAAACGGATCCCCGTAGCAAAAGTTATGGATGTTTAAGTGCGACACCCAATATTGGCCGATTCAGCAAATGGGGTACCCTTTGTGTTTTCTCGTCCGGACCGACCTCGTCGGATTTCCACGAATATTATATTATCTATCTACAATATAAATGATAAGGTTTTCAAGGGAAATAACTTGCAAAAAACCCACTCTCATGCAGTATATTTTCGAAGCCACGCAATGGCCAAACCGAAAGAACGTACATCATGTAGTTTATCGATACCCACTCAAATCATGGTGTATTTCCAGAAAGCGACCAATCCAGTACGTGCTTTTCGTTCTAAGGTTCGTTTTGACGGGTCATGGGCTTAAAACGGATCCCCGTAGCAAAAGTTATGGACGTTTAAGCGCGACACCCATTTTTGGCCGATTCAGCAAAGGGGGTACCCTTTGTGTTTTCTCGTCCGGACCGACCTCGTCGAATTTCCACGAATCTTTTCATTGTTCATCTACAATGTAAATTATAAGGTTTTCAAGGGAAATAACTTGCAAAAAACTCACTCTCGTGCAGGATATTGCCGAAGCCACGCATTGGCCAAACCGAAAGAACGTACATCATGCAGTTTATCGATACCCACTCAAATCATGGTGTATTGCTAGAAAGAGTCCAAGCCATGAATTGCTTCTCATTCTAAGGTTCGTTTTGACGGTTCATGGTCTTAAAACGGATCCCCGTAGCAAAAGTTATGGACGTTTAAGCGCGACACCCATTTTTGGCCGATTCAGCAAAGGGGGTACCCTTTGTGTTTTCTCGTCCGGACCGACCTCGTCGAATTTCCACGAATCTTTTCATTGTTCATCTACAATGTAAATTATAAGGTTTTCAAGGGAAATAACTTGCAAAAAACTCACTCTCGTGCAGGATATTGCCGAAGCCACGCATTGGCCAAACCGAAAGAACGTACATCATGCAGTTTATCGATACCCACTCAAATCATGGTGTATTGCTAGAAAGAGTCCAAGCCATGAATTGCTTCTCATTCTAAGGTTCGTTTTGACGGTTCATGGTCTTAAAACGGATTCCCGTAGCAAAAGTTATAGACGTTTAAGCGCGACACCCATTTTTGGCCAATTCGGCAAATGGGGGTACTCTTTGTGTTTTCTCGTCCGGACCGACCTCATCGGATTTCCGCGAATCTTTACATCGTCCATCTACAATATAAATGATACGGTTTTCAAGGGAAATCACTTGCAAAAAACCCACTCTCGTGGAGGATATTGCCGAAACCATGCAATGGTCAAACCGAAAGAACGTACATCATGCAATTTCTCGTTACCCACTCAAATCTTGGTGTATTGCCTGAAAGCTACCAAGCCATGACGTGCTTCTAATTCTAAGGTTCGTTTTGACGGGTCATGGGCTTAAAACGGATCCTCGTAAATTTTGGACTTGGTCCTTGGAGTTTGCCATTTTCAACAAAGATTGTCCCTTATCTTTGTTTATTACAAATTTTAGCATGTTTGCAAAATCCAACAAATTTTATTCTTCACCCTAACATAGTAAAAAAGATTTATAGTTAACTCCACCTAAATCAGGGCCAATTTGGTCAATTTAATTTTTTTCTAAAAGAGAAGAAAAACCCTTTCTTTTCTATCCGTCTCCCTCACCGTCACGATAACCCCTCAAACCTGCAATTGGATCAATTCACCATCTCCATTTGAACTCCACCCATATTATTCACGAGAACATCATCATGTATAGAAACATAGAATGTATTCTACTCATGTTTGAAAAGAGATCATCAACACATGCAACAAGAACATCAATGGCAACATACACTATAGATCCAAACCTTCTTTTATCATATGTGGATATTTAATATTATCTTTTCATAATTCTTTTGAACTATTCCAACACTTGATTAACAACGATGAAGTATGGTGAGGAACCATATCGACGGAGATGAGGGAAGGGTGGGATTCACGGTGAGGAAGAATGGGTAATGCCCGTAATGGGATAGAGAGAAGTAGGGTCCACTAGTTTTTTTTTTGGTAAAAAGAAAAGTAAAATGACGGGTAAATGTAAAATGACCACAACACCCTTCATTTAATTCAACTTAATAGAAATTTGTAAAAGATGAAGATTAGGGATGGTTTTCGTTGAAAATGGTAAACATCAGTACCAAGTCCAAAATTTACATTATATATAATATACACTTATCCCTACCCTCCCCACTCCCCCTCCATTAACTTGTGATAATATATGTCGTTAACCAAGTGTTATTCGATTGATTTATTCGGCTTAACCAAACCTGTAAAAAAATAAACATAACCAAACCAAATAAGCTATCTTTATTTGCTCAATTAAACCCGAAAACCCGAAAACCAAAAAAATCCAAAATTTGAGGTTTATTTGGTTTCGAGTGGATTATTTAGGGGTTGTTTGTTTTTAAGAAAAAAATCTCTTAATGACTCTTAAGTCTGAATCGTTCAGACCTTTTTACACACTACATCTTATTAATCATAACTAAAATAAGACTTCAGACTTTAGACCTCTTAAAAAACAAACGATGCCTTAGTTTCCGTTTTTTTACATCCCTAGGTACAATGACAAAAACCATAACAAATTGCAAACGATATTGACTAAAACCGCAATTAATAAAGATTAGGGACTGAAACCGTAATTTTCATTTTCTTTTCGGCACTTGAAACTTTTTTCTTGTTACTTCTTTCTTCATCGACGGCCGACGGTGGTTCCAACTTCCAACCATGGCGTTCGCAACCCCGATTCTGATGTCTCAACCTCAATTCCAACCCTTATCCTCCACAAAATCCAACACCCAACTTACTCCCTCACCCGATTCCATCGTAATCAGAAACAGAATCAAGAGTATAAGATGGATGGTTCCTCAAAATCGAAGGTGCACCACCACCGTTGAGGCCACGGCCGGCGGTGGACTATACTCCGCCCAGCAATTCGAACTCACTCCCAAAAACGTCGATACTGTTCTCGACGACGTGAGGCCGTACCTCATTGCCGACGGCGGAAACGTTGACGTTGTATCCGTTGAAGACGGCGTCGTTTCTCTTAAGCTACAAGGTTCGTTTTAGGGGTTTTTCTTTCTCGTGTTTCAATCGATTTCTTAGGTTAAAGAATTTTACTCATGTATCATTTAATTCGTTCATCAATTTCTTATGCAAGTATTTGATTAGAGGATCTATTTAACCCTAACAGGCTAACAGTAGACTGTAGTAGATTAACAACATACGATTTCTCGATGTTAGCTAATGGAACATGAATTTGATGCAATTAGCATTCAGTAGTTAAATGCTATTAGTGTTACATGAGTTCAGTAATAAAGAAATGATCTTTCTATTGTGATTGAGTTAGATATATTTTCGATTTTTGCTACATTGGATTTTGATGTCGAAATGAAGAGATTGTAGCAATTGAAAGAATATATGAATCAGGGGCATGTGGGAATTGTCCAAGCTCAACGACCACCATGAAGATGGGGATCGAAAGAGTCTTGAAAGAAAAATTTGGAGATGCTGTTAAGGATATTGTTCAAGTTTATGATGAACAACCTGCTGAAACAACTGTTGAGGCAAGCTTTTTGTTTGCTTATGTTTAAAGAATCGATACTAAGAACTATATATATAGGCGAAGGATCGTGTGAAAAGTTGAGGTTAACGTGAGAAGCGTGAGAAGTGGATATGAACCGTTGATCACTTTTAATCAAATGCCCTCCCATGAATTACGGTTTAGAAGGGAATTGATCCGGTGCATCTCATCCTGTGCATCCATTTCTCATCCAACGGTTAATAACCACTTATCACGTTTCTCACGCTAACCACAACTTCTCACCGGAACCTAATCTATATATATATATATATATATGAGGGGTGTTCAAATGCAAACTTTTTAATGGTGCAAACCCATGCAACCCACTTATCTACCACATATTTTATTTTCCCATTTTTTTTATTAAAAAGGTAAAAACAAAATATGTGGTAGATAAATGGGTTGCATGGTTTGCACCATTAAAAAGTTTGTATTTGAAGGTGCCTCAATATATATATATATATATATATATATATATATATATAGGAAGAGAGAGAGAGAGAGAGAGAGAGAGAGAGAGAGTTTAGGGAAATACTCAAAAAAAATGAAAAACTGAGGAACGTCCTGGTACCTGTTTATTTGGAAGGTATGCATATGTGCATACCGGACAAATTGCTTAAAAACTACTTGTATGCACATGTGCATACCGTCCAGATGAATGATTACCAGGATGTTCCTCAATTTTTTCATTTTTTTGGGGTTTTCCTCTGAACCTCCCTCTTAGAGGTGGATTCATACGAGAACAATATCTATTTAAGAAAACACGAGAACAGCCAAATACATACAAAATCATAAATGATTCACGTACAAAATCATATATGATTTACGCGACTTTGCCCGCGACTTAAGTCGTGGCCAAAGTCGTCCGCGTTCATTTTTTTGGCCGTTAATGCCGAATCATATATGATTTTGCTAATGATTTGTTGTTTTCTTGTTTTCTTAAATAGTTAGTGTTCTCGTATGAACCTTTCTCTCTCCCTCTCTTTTATATATATATAAATATATATAATGTATTATATCTTGCAATTGCAGGCAGTAAATGGGCATCTTGAGATATTGAGGCCAGCCATAGCCAACTTTGGTGGAAGTGTAGAAGTGTTATCTGTGGAAGGTGGGGAATGCCTTGTGAAGTATACTGGGCCTGAATCTATCGGATCGGGAGTCAAAGCAGCAATCAAGGAGAAGTTTCCGGACATTGTGAATGTCGTATTCACAGAGTAGATTGGTCTTGAGAGGAGAAGCAGCTCAAGAAACTTGAAGAACAATGGAGTTTTGAGTATCTTTGTGTAGACCAATGTATGGGCATATGAAGCCTTATTCACACAAAGGTATGTCTATCTTGATTCTAAAAGAATAGCATTCTTTTGGATTCATTTGAAGATGATAGTTCTATTACCTATACATGCCTTTCATGATTACTGTATTTCTCTTGACCATGTTTCACAATCTAAGCATGTAAATGTGACACATACATAACATTGTCTTATTTCGAGCCTTGATTTCTGCTATGGATTATTAACGGTGATTGCCTGACTTCCGAAGCTTATTATTCATGCGACACTAATGAGGCAGTGAAAGTGGTAAATTTGCTACGGAGAGTGATGCAAGTTTGATGACAAGTATGTATTGTATGTATATTAACACATCAATGATCAACCCATTTCAACATACTACAAGATTTACACACTACATAATTGTTATGGACTTGTCATATTTTTCAAATGGTAAAATACTCGTTACAAAGTTTAATTGCTTAAAACGAAAGGGTATTTGTTTCTAAGATTTAGAAGATCCCGCATCTCTTTCCTCATTTCAAGATGCTTTGCACAAACAACTTTAATGTCGATTGTTGGCTTCAAACAAGTTTACTACATTGGAACTTTGAATCGAGTCAAAAACACAAATCTGCTCGATCTCTCTCACTCGTTCAGGAATGATTATCTTGTGTAACATTAATTACAAGCATCATTTGCAGAAAAGATTCGTAGAAGGGCATCTTGTGTAACATTAGTAAATCATAATATGAAGCCATTTCGATTTGATATGTTTTTTTTTGTTGATATGTTCTTGCTGTTGTGGTTGTGGCCCTGGTGGAATTCAAACTAAAAAACTAGGCACATATATTAATTTCCCAGTGACTCCATTTGGTGCTACAAGAACAAGAAGTTGTGATTCTACAAATCAAACTGAGAATTTAATCTTCATTTTTTAGTCTTTTCATGGATAAAATTGCTTGATCTGGTTTTCCTCATATTAGAATAATGGAACTATTAGGGCGCGTTTGGTTTGCGGGATTGGAATGGATTTGGAGGGATTTGAATTTCAAATCCATTTCAATCCCGTGTTTGGTTTGCCAAAGCCGTCCTACTCATGGCATGCTCCTCGTTCCAAGCTTTGTTTCGACTGGTCATGAGTCTAAAATAGAATCTGTAGCAAAAGTTATGCACGTTAAAGCGGGACACTCATTTTGACCGATATACAAAGGGGGTACCCTCTGCGTTTTCTTGTCCGGACCGACCATGCCAGATTTTAATGAAAATTTACATTGGCCATCTAAAATGTTAATGAGAAGGTTTTCAGCAGAAAGAACTTGAAAAAAATCGCTCTCGTAGTGTAAATTGTCGGAGCCACGCATTGCCCAAATCGAACAAACATATGTCGTGTAGATTATCGAAACTCACTCAAATCATGTTGTATTGCCACAACACGTTCTACCCATGGCGTGCTTCTAGTTCCAAGCTACATTTTGATTGGTCATGGGCCTAAAACGGAGTCCCGTAGTAAAAATGAACCATAGAACGATTAGCACGCCATGGGTAGGTCGTTTTCTAGTCATACACCATTATTTGAGTGAGTTTCGATAAAATTCGCGACGTACGTTCGTTCGGTTTGACCAATGTGTGGCTTCGAAAATTTATGGCACGAGAGCGAGTTTTTACATTTCTAGTGAAAACCTTCTCATTAACATTGTATATAGCCCATATAAATTTTCATTGAAGTTTGGCACGGTCGGTTCGGACGAGATAACCCAAAGGGGTACCCCATTTGTTGTATCGGCCAAAAATGAGTGTCGCACGTAAAAGTCCACAACTTTTGCTACGGGACTTTTAGGCCCATGAACATTCAAAACGAAAATTGGAACGAGGAACACGTCATGGTTAGGTCGCTTTACAACAATACATCACAATTTGAGTGAGATTCGATAAAACACGTCCCGTAGAAAAATTACATGGGTCATCTACAATGTTAATGCTAGAAAGAACTTGAAAAAAAAACCACTTTCATGCCGGAAATTGCCGGAGCCACATCTGCTTCGACCAAAAAGTCTTTCATGTTCCCTGAAAACTCTCGTCTGCTTTTGTTCCCGTGAAGACATATGAAGTGGGTTTCGAAAGAAGATGTTGTGGTGGTGGTGGCGGTGTTGTTGAAACCTGGGGCGTCGTGGTGGTGGTCTCGGGTGGTATCATATATTTTTGAATGAATTTGCACAAATTTATTGTTTGTATTCTTGATGTTCGTTGTAATTATCCGTGAAGATTTTGTACCATAAAAAATAATTTATACAAGACAATAGAAAATGACCAAAATTCTCTTACTTGATTGGCACTTAACGGCCATTAAGGGGAGGACTAAAATCAAAACAGAACCCATAAGGTATTTAGTCCTATTTTTATAAGTTTTGAGGGACCAAAACTTAATAAACTTAGTAAGTTTTGAAGGAGAAAACCTTAAATCTACAATGATTTTCCTCTGTCATTGCAGTGTTAAGCTTTTTTTGTTCTTCATCCCTGTATTCAAAACTCGACAACACATCAATATTTGTTGAATCTCCATTCATGACTCTAAGGTCATTTACGTTTTTAACACTGATTAAATATCAGGGAAGTAAATAGTACGTACGCTGAGACAAGGGGGAAGGGGGATCGTGAACAATGGGTTTGTACATGTGGAGACTAGGAGCTCCATGAAAGGGATGGAGGCATCAAGTGGGTGACGGAGGACGAAAAGAAATATTAGGTCTCTTGGTTTGTTGTATATCATATAAAAAAATAACTAATTAAAATAAAGAAATCAATGCTAAAATAATCAAAATTGTGATCATGTACAAGGTATATGAGGCACTTAACGGATGTTAGGGCAAATGAAAACGATATGATTTCTAAATTAAAACTTCTAAAGTCAAGCTATAATTTCTAAAATACTTGTAAACCATACGAACCTAATTTGTAACTTTTTAACCAACGTTTTAAAATCTTTAAACTAAAGATGACTAAAAATCAGCCTTGGATCGAGTCAGGCTGGTCCCAAATCTCTCCTTTCAAAACCAAACCGATCGGTTCCCATCACCGTTCCAATTTAACCATCTCTACTTTAGACATGGAGATACCTTCTTTAATTAAATCTCATGGCCCGTCATTCTCTCAACCCACTTGCAAACAAAGGCTAATTCATACCCAATAACCTAAACAAGCAAAACATTCATCAATTATTATTTTCTTTGTCCCAAAATAAATGTCCATAATTAAAATAATATACAGTTTTAGAAAAAAATATGTAATTACTACACTTTTTAAATAACTAAATGATATTTTTACCCTTGAAAATATTATGAGAAACTTTCTTCATTTTATAATTAAAGCTATAATGGAAAATTGAAAATTTACTTTTGAAAATGAACACTTATTTTGAAACAAACTAAAATAGTAATGTAACACCCTAAAACCCAAAGCAATAGAGTGAGTCAATAACTTCCGATTCAACTTAAAATTATGGTGGAGGTTATTAGTCGTCACAAGTTGAGGCTTATAACGAGCTTACAAATCCCACTCTTTATCTATGTGAAACAAATTGTTACAATAATGTTAATATGGAACATAGTATTTTATATATAAGCAAAATTAATCCATTTTTGGAATTGAATATATGGTATTATTAGGTTTTTTTTTTTTGAAACAATTATATGGTGGAAGCGTCGGTTAGTGGAATGGTGGCATATGATTTCGATCCCTGTGGTTTTGAAGAGACACGTGTCACGTTCTCATTAAATAGAATAAAACATTACGCCGGCCGTTGCGACATTTCTCAATCCCACCGAAACCATCCTTCTTTCCGTCGACGACATTTATTCTCTCCCCCACATTTAATAATTAGTAGTTAATACGACGGCATGCATTTTTAATGTCTCCCATTCCTCTTAAAATAAGTAAATATTAGTAGTAATTTAATTTAATGTTAAGTAATTTGTCAACACCTGTTTGGGTGTCACCTATGAATATAAAATAAAATCCTCCTGACTTTAGGTGGAAATCATTGAAGGTTGACCCAATACCAATATATATATATGCTATACACCAATGTGCCAGAAAGAAAATAAATTAAAAAGAAAGAGACTCACATACTATAATATATATTATAACATTAATCTCAAGAAAATGAAAGGATTATTATCCAACAAAAGATTAGGTGTTAATGACTTTATCTAACATTACTATGCTCATTAATTTGTCCATTAATACATGTTTTTATCCTCTCATTCCACCTTCCTCTATGTCTATGTCTTCCCATTTCATTCCACAACATACACACACATAACATATATATATTTATTATTTAAAATACAAATCATATAAACAAATATCAACCATCCTTCCACTCTAATGAATACGTGGTTTCATAAATCTCCCAATTGTTTCATAATAATATAAAGTGTTGATCATAATTAATTGACTTTAATCATCCTCCATAAATATCCGGATGATAATAAATGAACCTCATCATTTTCATAAATATCTCCCTTGATTGATTTGTATGGTCTATAACAATTACATGGTTTGTATTTGAAACCTCATATATGTATATATATACATATATAGGGTCAGGTTCAAGGGAAAACCTCAAAAAAACGGAAAACTGAGGAACACTCTGGTAGCCTTCTATCTGGACGGTATGCACTTGTGTATAGAAGTAATTAATTAGTTTTTTGGTTTTTATGCACATGTGCATATTATGCACTTGTGCATATGCATGTGTGCATGTTATAAATTACTTGTATGCACAAGTGCATACCGTCCAGATGGAAGGCTACCAGAGTGTTCTTCAGTTTTTCATTTTTTTGAGTTTTCCCTTGAACCTCCCTCTACATATATATATATATATATATATATATATATATATATAGAGAGAGAGAGAGAGAGGGGGGGGATCAGGTTCAAACGAGAAGTTAAACATTTTGTAAAATGCGAGAAGTTTCAATATCATATATGATTACACGCATGATATACAAACGTAATAATATATGGTTAAATACATGTTGCATTGACAACACATAGACATTTAATCATATATGATTAAACACACCTAAATGAGTGTAATCATATACAATATTGAGACTTTTTGCCTTCTAGCAAAATGTTTAACTTCTCTCATGATCCTTCATCTATACATCCTTAATACACATACACACACACACACACACTTACTTAAGATCATGTTGGAAATTTTTTTGGTGAGAAGATTGAGAAATGGCGAAGATATCCTTATATTATGTGAAGATTACGTTATATTTTGTGAAAGAGGTGAAGGTTACAAGACCTGAATGTATACATTCACCAGTTCCTATGAAAGTGGTCTCCAAACGCCTTCACACATATAAGAGAACATTCACATATATTATGTGGATGTTTACACTTCCCACAAAAAAATGACATTTCTCACGAGAACCCAACCCTATTATTATAAAGGTGAAGGAACGTGTGAGAAATTGAGTTAACGATGAGAAGCGTGAGAAGTAGATCTGAACCGTTGATCTCTTTTAATCTCAAGCTCACCCGTTAATTGCGGCTTAGAAGAGAATTGATCTGGTGCATCTTATCTCGATGCATCTCATCATAATGTGCATCCATTTCTTATCCAACGGTCGATAACCACTTCTCACGTTTCTCACACTTCTCACCATTAACTCAATTTCTCACCGGAACTCAACCCTTATTATATATATATAAGGAGTGGGAGATAAAATATTAGAGGTCGTTTACCAAATATTTACTATGTAAGCGCTTATCGCTGCCACTTACCTTACCAAGTGAATATGACAATAATCGAAAATCTTACCCACTAAGAGGCATAGTAATGACCGAGAATATTACCTGATAAGGTAAGTGAGGGTGATGACTCTTGATAGTAAGCACTTACCCGGTAAATGTTTAGTAAACAACCCCTTAGTATCATGTGAGAAATCAAAAGTTGGTGAGAAGCGTATGAAGGTTATGAAAATATTAATACAAGTTATCATGAAAATATAAACATAAGTTAAAATACATTAACAATGATATGTTAACATGTTAACTTATGTGAATTTTTGCTAACAAATTGCTTTTACGTTTATCACCAACATTTGATGTATTATCGGAACCCAATCCTAGGCTAATCATTTGAGAACCCATAAATTTGTAAAACCCTTAAGACGAGTGTATCATGCATTAATTTAAATGATTCTTTCTCCATCTAAGGCTAATATTTAATGTATTAACTAATATATATTGGTTTACAATATTTTTGTTTCACATGCATACACAAAAAAATAGTTTTACTATATATATTATTATTTTCGTTTCATATTTCTTTGTAACATGAATGTTTATATATATTTTGTTGGGTTGTAATTGAATTTGTAAATGGTCTGGTCGATGTGAAAATAATTAATTTTTCTAGTTATTAACTAATGCAAACAACCTTGTTATAATCACAAGATTCAAATATATCTCAAAATAATACGATAAAATTTGATAAAAACTTATTTTACGAGTTCAAAAAATATATAAAAATTTTATGCCAATTATGGTAACAATGTGCCATTGAGATGAACGTAGTTGATTAAAGCCGGACAAAGTTTGATCCACTCTTTCTTGTGTATATAGCAAATAGCAAAGGGATGTATTTTAACCATTTCCCTACCTCCAAAATCTCTAACCAAATACAAAATTAAATAGAAAATTGTATTTTATGTCGACTTTGATCATGTCGAATATTGATTATTGTGTGCAACGTACGTGTGAGTTTTAATAATAAGAAAAGTAGTCAACTGTCAATGTGTAATGAGAAATTGAGTATGAAAACACGGTTGCTAATGACGTGTCAAACACGGTTGTTTATTAAAAAAAAAATTGGCTAATGTTGAATGATACATGAAGGTAAATTATTTAAAAAAAAACGATTGATTTATACAATGCAAGATTATGTTTTGCGAAGAGTAGGGAACGGCAAGGATGAGAATGTTATTATAATAAAAATAGGTTTATAGGACAATAAAAGTGTCTAAATGTTTTAATGGACTATTTTATATGACTTAAGTTTATCGGACCAAACAATTGTACATCTTATGTAAAAGTGTTACGATAAATTCATAATACGTTTTTGGATGTCTTCACAAATTTTTAGGACTTTTAAAATTAAATGCCATATTAGCTTTTTATGTGACATTTTGGAGAAGTGTCATGTGAATATTTTTTATAGGACACTTGTTTAAACAAGACCCTTTTTCAAATAATGTCATATAAAAGATGTAATATAATATTTTATTTCAAAACTATCCCAAGAAACCCGTTAAAACATCCAAAAAATGTTCGATAATTAAATGTATTATAATATTTTTATATATGACACACAATTATTTAGTTATATGATAACACTTATACATTTTTAAGATCTTATAAATCCGCTTTTGTTGTAAATCCCTTAAACACCGTTAAGAACCACTAGTTGCTTGCCAGGAGAAAGAGCTTAGTCGGTGATTAATTTTCTAACAAACAAACATATTTTTTTGATGATTAAACTATCTTTTACCTTTTATCAAGGTGAGAATGCTTTACCCGATAAAAGGTTATAAAAAAATTAATAATTTAGGGAAGAAAACATAATTCAAAGCAATTAACTAATTTATTATTTTTTTAGACGTACTTTTTGTACATAATAATTTCAATAGTCAAATATATTGAGGTTTTAATTTCACATTATAAAAGATATGACAATAAGGGGTTGTTTGTTTTTTTAAAAAAAACCTCTTAATAGCTCTTAAGTCTGAATCGTTCAGACCTTTTTACACACCACCTCTTATTAATTATAACTAAAATAAGACTTCAGACTTTAGACCTCTTAAAAAACAAACGACACCTAAGTCATCAACAATTTCTTTATATGCTTAAAATGGAATTTAAAAAGAAAAGTAAGTCTACTCATGGGAATAACTTTATTCAACCAAAAACGTACAACGTAAAAATATTAATTTTAAAACACAGTAAATAAGTCTTTTTTTTTTTTTTTTTCTTTTCTTGATATTGATGATATTATTTTATAAACTCTTAAAAAGAACAAACATTGGGTCTAATAATATACTTTTCCATTTGAAAATTAATTCAAAATAATACAACCACGCCACCATTGTGCATGCACATATTTTAAACATTTGTTATAAAATACATACATATAATAGAAACAAAATATAATTATATGTATTCTTTAATTTAATTGATCTACTCTATTTATATCTTCCTTCTTCACAAGTAAATATTTTGTATCTAATGGTGTAAAACTCGATCTCAAACAAAACCGTACATACAAACATTTGCTTATATATAGAATTGTACGTGGAGGGAGGAAGATGTTTCAAAAACGATGTAGGTTTCGTGTTGTTAATTGGTTATTTGTTTAATTTCAGATAAACTGGACAGGTGCATGCATGTTGATATCCCACATCGATATCGTTAATGTTGTTGTCAATAGCCATTTAAAAAAAAATTAGGTCTCGCCCTTTTTTCGTGTTATTGTAGTTCCTTCTTGATTCCGCGTTGTGTCATACAGTTGTACCTTTTTCTTTTATGCTAGTAGTGGAAATAAAGCAAGAAAACGAATGAAAAAATATATTAAATTGACATCAATAGGTTTTTTCTTCGCTAATGTACATGTCAATTGTCAAAAGGCAATTCAACGTAGAAAGACGGTCAAAGAAGCTAACTCACTCATTTCGTACCACTGGCATTTTAAAACTAAAAATACTTACGTTTTCAAAGATACGTAGAAAATTATTTAATTATTTTGACCCTAATGAAATAATACATATAATATGGTAGGTGTGAGTTAAGGTTCTTTCTTTAATTTTCTTACCATTTCAAGAAAACCCCATATTTGACTTACCATAATTAAATAATACTCAAATCGTTCCAAAATAAATGTTTACATTTTTATTTTAGTTTGTTCAAAAATAAGTATACACTTTCAAAAATAAATGTCTATGTTCTAATTATACCCTTAATTATTACATGAAAAATAAACATTTATTGGAACTGTATGGTCATATATCATAGAGGTTTTATTTTAAAGTTTATTTTCATATATTTATCATAACAAAATTTGGTTTATAGAATGTAAAAAATGTTTAAATGTCTTAATAGACTTATTAATAGGACTTAAGTTTGTAAGACCAAATATTTGTGTGTCATACCTAAAAGTATTGTAATAGGTTTATAAAACGTTATTTGACGTCTTAACAAACTTTTTAGGAAACTTTTGAAACAAAGTATTCTATTAATTTTTTTATAGAACGTTTTGAAAAAGGTCCTATAAACACATCTTTTTATAGAACACATGTTTTATAAAATATATTTTTTTAAATAACATCTTATAAAAAATTGATAAGACCATTTGTTTAAAAAATATTATAAACACTTATTAAGACCTCAAAATATAACCAGAATTAAACCTCAAACTTTACGTTTGTCCTACAGGCTAAAATCAATATACATGATAATAAACAATTAAAATAAGTTTACATAATTAAAAACATTTAATTGGAAAGTAAAATAAACTATCATTTTAAACAAAAGTAGTACAAATTTAATACTCCAATGTTTTATCAACAAATTAAATCATTTATTTTTTGTGAATTAATTAAGTGGCCATAAAAACAAATATTTTGGTCGTCCATTAAAGAAAGGTCCCGATGTGGTACCCTCTTCACGCAATCTTACGTAGTATTTAATCCCATCATAAACCTTCTATTCTCCATCTTCACCTTCATCTTCACCTTCACCTTCATCTTTCACACACGAAAATGGTCGTTTCTTCTCCTTCTCCGTTACGAACCAAAAAAACCCGAGCCATCGGGATCCCCGTCATCGACCTCTCTCTGGACCCCACGACCTTGTCCCAACACATGGTCGCCGCTTGCCAAGATTACGGTTTTTTCAAGATCGTCAATCACAGAGTCCCCATGGACGTCATCTCCCGAATGGAGGAAGCGGCTCACGGGTTTTTCTCGAAACCCACCAACGAAAAACTAAAAGTCAAAGCCAATCCGCCGACCCCTTTCGGCTACGGTTGTCGTAACATCGGTTTCAATGGCGATGTAGGAGAACTTGAATACCTTCTCCTTGAAGCCAACCGATCCGACGACAGTACCTTCAATGCCGTCACCGACCACCCAACAAATTTCAGGTACGTTTTATATATCATGTTGCATTTGATCATTTGAGTGATGATCACGTTATATATATATATATATATATCGATCTTGAATTGGTTCGCTGATGATCATCACCTACCACAAAAAGAAATCGATCAAGGATAAAGACAAGACACTCTTCTTTTTTTTTTTAACGTACGTTTGCTGTTATATATAAAAATCTCAATCATTTAAACAACTGTATATATGATATCAGTGGTCCTATCGTATTAATTGAATGTCCCCAACAGTTATTCGTGTTCAAGTACAAGAATTTTGTCATCCAGTTTATCTCCAACATTTTAACGAGTACGAGAATATATAATATCATGTATGAGATGTCTTCCGACACATGTAATGTTGGTCACTTGTACTTGGGTCGGGTCCCCATTTTAATTTTAAATTTAAATTTAATTAATTAATGGGTTGGTTCGGGCGCCACGCTGGCCGATGATTCGGCTCCTAGAAAGTAAAAACATTATTATTAATATTAGGTCGTCTTTTTTGTTTGCGGCTGAGGCCCACTCTGCTTTTTAGCCGGCTTCTCTCCATTAACAAACACTTTGTGTTTTCTTGTTGGATTCCTTTTTCCGGAAACCACTCCATTATTTTAATTAATAAAAAATTCATGTTAATTTCCAAATAAATATCATAAAAAGATAAAATATAAATGATTAATATGTAGATTATTTAAAAATTAAGAGGTTGTTTGGTTTAGACCCGAGGAAGGGAAGGGAAATAACAGGGAATGAAAATGAGAATTAATTTTTATTCCCCACATTTATTCTGAAATGAAAATTTGGGTTTACGAGGAAATGAAGTTAATATATTATATAAAACCAAACAGTTTTATTTTATTATCATTTTTATTGATTACTTTTTAATACATCTAACCAACACCCTCTAATATTTGTAATGTCAGTTCATGTATATATATTTTTAGATATGTTGTTTTAGTATTCATATGTGAATGTTGTTTTAATTTTATTTTCTTATCTTTCTTATGATATTTAACTAATACTCATTTGAATGGGAATAATATTAGAGCATCTCCAATGCAAGGTTCTTATAAGCAAAAAGTGTAGTGGCTAGTAAGAACTACCATTGTGGACTTTTATGTGAAATTTTAATTTCATGATGTGGAAATGAGGTGGTACCAAAAAGTACAAAAATGAGGTTCTTATAAGAACTTGCATCGGAGATGCTTTAAGAACCCAAATCCGTCTAGGTTCTTAAATAAGAACATTTGTTTTTACCATGAAATGTGTGAGATGTGACATTATCTTTATTTTTTTATTGATTTTGTAATAATTATTAATATTATATATTTTTAACTTATATATATATATGGGACCCACAAAATATGTTCTTATAAAAATTATTATTGTAGACTTTTATGTGAATTTTTAATTTAATGAAGTGAAAATGAGGTAGTACCAAAAAATTACAAAAAGGAAATTCTTATAACAACTTACGCTTGGGAGATGCTGTTATATCGGTATTGAGATCATGCCTTACGCAATCTTAAAGTGATGACCCAATCACTTTTCTTTGTAAAGTCAAAATACCTTTTCATTTCAATCAAAAGTCAACACAGTTTCACGTGTGTCCCTTAAACACGCAACACTAACTGACTTTTTTATATTTAAACACGTATTTTTTCCACATATTATTAGTATTTTATTAAGAGTAACTATAAATTTGGTCGTTGTGGTTTGTTAAAAATAACATATTTCATCTCTACTATTTCAAAATTACAACTTCATCATTGTGGTTTGTAAAAACGTTCGGATTTAATCTCTTTTCTCTATCATTCGTTAAAAAAAATTGTTAAATGAGAGACAAACGTCTTTTTATCGATTTTTTTTAATCTTTTACCCAAACAAAATTGATTTTATGATTTTGGTCCCTTTGATTTTTAATTGGTAAATGACAAAAATTTGATAAAAGAACGAAATTGTCCTTTATTTAACGAAAATTTTTAATGACCGTTGAAGAAATGGATCAGATCCTATGCAAACCACGATAGCTACTTTGTAATTTTAAAGCTTTAGCGACATAAAATGTTATTTTTTACAAATCACTACTCTTTTATTAATAATTTTTTTATTTTTTTTATAAAATAGAGTTAGGGCCGGTGGGTGGGT
This sequence comes from Arctium minus, assembly GCA_954870635.1. Lineage (NCBI taxonomy): Eukaryota > Viridiplantae > Streptophyta > Magnoliopsida > Asterales > Asteraceae > Arctium > Arctium minus. The sequence continues at coordinate 71,990,718 of OX941095.1, read as the reverse complement.
ACCAATCTCCATTCAAAAAGAAATTGGGAACAGTGCATGTGTCACCACCCAAAAATAGAGAGAGAAGAGTACTTCGTTTTTCATACCCAAATCAAGAAATCTTGAAATCATTAGCCGACAATACGTCAGATTAGACAAATTCAGTATATTTTATTTAAATATAGGGTTTAAAAAAGGTGAGATGTAAGCAAATATGACCTCTATTCGATAACAGAGCTAAAAGGGTTCGTGAGCACCCACATTTTTTTCCCGAGGTAGTGTAATTTGTGTTTACGGTCTTTAAAGATGCAACCATTATATTTCATTGTGTGTTAGAGTGCCACCACAAATTAATTATGGTCTTCTTGTATTTATAATTGAAAGTTAATTATGGGTCTTGTTGTATGCAGTTGTGCGGTCGATGATTACATCCACGTCGTTAAGGAGTTGACATGTGGGTTGCTAGAAATATTGGCACTTGGCCTTTCTCTACCGGACACTCACGTCTTTAGTCGTTTTATTAAAGATACTGATAGTGATTCTTGCTTTCGAGTCAATCATTATCCTTCTCTTAAGACCCACTCCAATCAAACGAAGCCAGCTCACCGAATTGGTTTTGGAGAGCATTCAGACCCTCAGATTTTTACCATCTTGAGATCCAACGAAGTTCCTGGACTCCAGATTTCAACTGTTGACGGACTATGGATACCTGTCACTACCCAACCTACAGACTTCTGTGTGTTCGTTGGTGATGCATTAGAGGTAAGTTTTGTAAATTTAAATGACTAAACAAACTCTTAATCAATCGTTGTTCTTTATACCAACAAATTAAATAAGTTACGATAAAAAATGCAGGTTTTGACAAATGGAAGATTCAAAAGCGTAAGGCATAGAGTAATGGCAAACACGTCGACCAAGTCAAGAACGTCTATGATGTATTTTGCTGCACCAGCTTTGAACGAATGGATATCTCCGATCCCACAAATGATCTCCCCAGGGAACCCAAGACTTTACAAGTCATTTACCTGGAATGAATACAAGAAAGCTGCATATTCTCTCCGTTTAGGAGACCAAAGAATCGATCTTTTTAAGTGTCATTCAACTCTACGTTGATAAAATGTTGCATATCTAATAACAATATATAAATAGGTAAAAGTAGATAAAAAAATCAAATTGAAAAAAACATGTATAATCAATCAAGTCATCATCTACCAAAATGATTTTTTGCCCATGAATTTTGTTGATTTGTAGCATGTATTCAATCAATTAATAACACATCTCATTTATTTTCTCATCTTTTTTTAAATTTAATTGTATGTTTTATGTTTAAAAATAAATATTTAAATACATCATTTAAATTTTATATTATATTTTCAAATACATTATTGGATTAGAAATTATATTTTATATTTCTTAATTAGAATCTATTTAGCATTTTCTAGTTTATTAGACTTATAAATAGGTTCTTTTGTAACTCTAAGGAGTTGTTTGTTTTTTTAAAAAAACCTATTAATGACTCTTAAGTCTGAATTGTTCAGAACATTTTTACACACCACCTCTTATTAATTATAATTAAAATAAGACTTCAGACTTTAGCACCTAAAATTGATATTATGATCTTATAAATTGATATTAAGAGTTATATTTGGAGGTTTCTCTCAAATTTCGGCTTCATCCCGATTTATCTGAGCTCGTCTCATTTCTGTTATGCGTCAATTTCCAGATCATGACAATATACTGATAGATACAAATCCAGGGCCGTGCATTGGGGTGTGTGAAGTGGTGCAACCGCACAGGGCCCCCGATCGTCGGGGGCCTCGGAATATTTTTCAATTTTTTACTTGTAATAAATTTACCTTATAAATGTTTTAGTACCAAAGATACACCAAAATAGCTTCTGGCCTAGTGGTAAGATGTCTTGCCTTGTATCTTTGTTGATGACTATTGGGTATCCCAAGATCGAATCCACCTGTGTGCATTTTTTATGTTTTTAATTAGTTTTCTTTTAATCAAATAATTTTTGGGGAGACTTAAATATATAAATTTTTTTATTTTTTAAAATTCTTCTTTTAAGAATGACTTACATATATAATTCAAATTTAATAAGTTTAATCAATTTAGATTTTCTTTAGTATTTGTTGATTTTTTCTATATGTATTTTTTTTGTACATTTTTAATTTTTAGGGAATTTAATTAAAATACCCTTTTTTGAAAAATCAGTACCCAAAATGCCCCAAATCTTGTAATTTTTGCCAAAATACCCCCTAGGTCCGCGTTTTTCACTGTTACACGCGGACCTGGTACGCGTTTTGTCCGCGTTCACTGTTACACGCGTACTCGGGCCGCGTTTTGTCCTCGTTTTTCACTGTTACACGCGGACCTGGTCCGCGTTTTGTCCGCGTTCACTATTACACGCGGACTCGGGCCGCGTTTTGTCCGCGTTTTTCACTGTTACACGCGGACCTGGTCCACGTTTGGCTTCAATGCACGGGGACGAGTGTTTGGACCTGGTCCGCGTTTAACTAAAATACGTTAAAATAATACGTTTTAATTTTAAAAAGTTACACCATTATAATCGTCTCTTCGAAACCTTCGAAATGAGCCCAATATTGAATATTTTTGGATTTAATTATTTAATTATATATCATATGTACTACATAAAACGTATGAAACATATGCATATGTTATTTTTCTTTTTACCATAAAACGCAAAACGTATTATATATCACATCTACTACATATTTTTGGACAAAGTATTTATAATTTATGTTATTCTTCTTTTTACCATTTTACTAATAACGATATGTTTAGTCCAATGGTAGAATATCGTTATTTTTACTAAAATATCGTTATTTTTAGTCCAATGGTAGAATATCGTTATTTTTAGTCCAATGGTATAATATCGTTATTTTTACTAAAATATCGTTATTTTAGTCCAATGGTATAATATCGTTATTTTTACTAAAATATCGTTATTTTTAGTCCAATGGTATAATATCGTTATTTTTAGTCCAATGGTATAATATCGTTATGGTAAAATATCGTTATTTTTATTCCAATTGTATAATATCGTTATGGTAAAAATAACGATATTATACCATTGGACTAAAAATAACGATATTTTAGTAAAAATAACGATATTATACCATTGGACTAAAAATAACGATATTTTAGTAAAAATAACGATATTATACCATTGGACTAAAAATAACGATATTCTACCATTGGACTAAAAATAACGATATTTTAGTAAAAATAACGATATTCTACCATTGGACTAAACATATCGTTATTAGTAAAATGGTAAAAAGAAGAATAATATAAATTATAAATACTTTGTCCAAAAATATGTAGTAGATGTGATATATAATACGTTTTGCGTTTTATGGTAAAAAGAAAAATAACATATGCATATGTTTCATACGTTTTATGTAGTACATATGATATATAATTAAATAATTAAATCCAAAAATATTCAATATTGGGCTCATTTCGAAGGTTTCGAAGAGACGATTATAATGGTGTAACTTTTTAAAATTAAAACGTATTATTTTAACGTATTTTAGTTAAACGCGGACCAGGTCCAAACACTCGTCCCCGTGCATTGAAGCCAAACGCGGACCAGGTCCGCGTGTAACAGTGAAAAACGCGGACAAAACGCGGCCCGAGTCCGCGTGTAATAGTGAACGCGGACAAAACGCGGACCAGGTCCGCGTGTACGTGTAACAGTGAAAAACGCGGACAAAACGCGGCCCGAGTATGCGTGTAACAGTGAACGCGGACAAAACGCGTACCAGGTCCGCGTGTAACAGTGAAAAACGCGGACCTAGGGGGTATTTTGGCAAAAATTACAAGATTTGGGGCATTTTGGGTACTGATTTATCAAAAAAGGGTATTTTAATTAAATTCCCTAATTTTTAATATATTGTTTTTTAATGAATGACAATGAAGTAATAAAAGGTTCTTGTTGATATGGTCTATGTAATTATCAATAATGATTAATCAATTCTATATAAAAATTGTTGTTATTTCATACCTCTTACCTCACTCAAAGACAAATCAATAACAACCATTAAAAAACATCTATATAAAGATGGTTATGAAAGTTAAAAATACTAACATTAAAAATTAAAAATCAATAATAAATTTTAAATCTACATTGTCTAACATAATAACATTAAAAATTAAAATTGAATGTCAAAAAGGAATAAAAGATAAATAATTTGTTCAAATTTAAAGATAAGTATTGGTTTATCTATCTATACTATATTATAAAACACGAATAAAAAACTCTAAAATACTAATTATTAGGCACAAGGTATCATCATTTTATACAAGATTTTTAAAAAAATTTAATTTACAAGTATTAAAGCACAAGATACATATTACTATACTGCATGCTTCTAACACCCACCAATTTGATATATGCAGGGTCTTCTTTTTATGCAGATATTTTCATGTATCATTATTAATTAATATATTATATTACTATAAATTTGTTTTAATTATATTATTAAATATGTAATTGGTTATTTTTTCTAGATGTCATTAAAATATATAAAATAATTATTGAATTCTAACAAAATACTTAATTTTTTATATATAAAACAATTATATTATTAATCCTAAATTAAACAAATTTAAAAAAAAACATTATCATTTTCTCAAAACCATCCAAAATTGTACTGTAAATCGACAAAAAAAAAAATGAAACATTAAAATCGTGGTGTATCTCGTTGTATTGCGCGAGTACGCTTCTAGTTTATTACAAGACAAATGTCAAAATATAGTAAAAAATAACTTAATAGATAATATAATTAAAAAAAATAAACGTATATTTAGTTTTTTCGCACAGGGCCTCCAAAATCTCAGAAAATGATTTAAATTCAAAAGTTATTTTATATATATTTTGGGTCACATTTTTTTAGCAAGTCCATGTCGGGCCTTGAAGCCCAAAATAAATCATTCCTCTTTTTTCCATCATCTTTTCCTTAATTCGAAATAACATATTTAAAATTGATTATTACAATTTTAAGTTACAGTTCAAAAAACCTCCTAAACTCTTTATCCATGAGTTTGAGCCTCTATCCTCCTCTTATCGTAGTTTATCTGTCGAGTAGAAAAGAAGACGACCGTCTACATAGATTTAGCATGAAATTATGCCCAATTTCTTAAAAAAACAAATTCACTTATTTACCATTGATCCCCGGTCTTCTGATTATGACGTCTTTACAAATCCACTTAATCAATTTCACCAATTGATGGACATCCCTTCCCACCCTTTATCTCACTATAAATTAAAGGTTATCATTGATAGATAAATTCGTTCATTATCAACAAAAATTTGATTCAAAAATGTCCACCAGTAATGACCCTGGTTCGTAAATTATACTTGCGCATATTACCAACGGATTTTCAAAGAGTATCGACAAAAAGAACCGTTGATATTTGTGTCATAAAAGTGATATTATACATGTGAAAATAAAAACTAAAACCATGTTTTATAGATAGCTTACCAGCAGACACTAATTTTTAATTGAATACAATTTACTTTTGTTCATTTAGTATGCATTATACACAGGCTATGCGTAATTTATACATAAAAATACAAATATTCTGAAAAACCAAATATTACCTAAAGATAATCGATCAGCAATACATGCACATCAGTAATCTGTCGATATAAATTTGTCGGTTGGAGAGGTGTTAAAAATCCATCATAAATGAAAGTCCTATGTTGTCCATCTATAAAAGTTATTTGTCCAAAATTCGTCGGTGGTATTCGAGCAGTCGGGTTTCTATCAGTAAATGTTGTCCTTGGAAATCCATCGGTGCTATATTTTCTGACTAAGTTTTAACCGACAAACTTTCAGTGACTGATTTCCCACGAACATCATTTTTACGATGGATTATTGAACGAATTGTCCATAATAAAAAGGCTCCAAGATTGTAGTGATACACATATCAAAATCTATACCTAATTCTCAAATTAAATTCAAAATCGACACCAAATATTTAAATTCAATACAGATTATTCAATATCTATATTATCCCTATTTTAAACTCAATATTAACACAAAAGATTTTCACCCACAACTCCGAAATTGAACCGGTTCATCATAAGTTGGCCCAACCCAATCCTCTCGTACTAGGGTTGGCTCATTAGAGTTCTCCTTTTAACACCAACAGTAGATAAGAACCAAACTGTCTCACGACGTTTTAATTGTCCATGTCACCCTTATTAAAGGACCAAAATAGTAGGTTTAGCATTAAGTTCGAAGGGTGTTCTTTAGGTAACAATGATTTAATCATTTGACACGCCCATAATACCTTTAAAAGATATATATCATTTTCTAGCTCAACTTTTTATAGAATAATAAAAATAACACCACACCATAGCACAAAATATCATTGTGGCTATGATTGAATTTCAAAATGAACGTGTGTTCTAGACGAAAACCTAAACTTATTTCAGAAATTGGAAATGGGATGTAAGATACAATATATATTTGGTTTTTGATCAAACCCTCGAGCATGCCATTTCACTTTTATTTTTCAGATTTGGATTTGGAGGCCTAGTATTCTACTTATATATACAAAGTTATTTTGAAACTCTATATTAGTAGCCACTTAATTCTGAATGTATTAATTAAGTGATGGATTCAAGATTTTCCTGATCACTTTCATATAGTTTATGGAAAAGAGTTTGAAACCGAAAATTATATCCCTTAACCGGTCCACATCGCCCAACGTAATAGCATCATTTGAGAGGCAAAATTATGTAGGTGTTCTATAAACATATCTTTTTATAAAACACTTTCTTAAATAGTGTCATATAAAAAGAGGCTAATAAGATACTTTGATTCAAAGATATCCTAAAAAGCTTTTTAATATGCCGAAAAGTGTCATATAAACTTGTTACATTTGAATAAGGGGTTGTTTGGCGGTTGTTGAATGATTTGGTACAGAATGATTTAAGTGGTCGGAATGATTAATTAAAAGACTCTTATGATATACTGCAAAATGAGTTGTTTGCTAATTGTTCAGAATGAAATCAGGGATCTGAATGGTTAAAGGAAAGCCAAGATACGAAATCATTCAGAGGATTTTAGAACCATTAAGAGGCAGACATTTTGTTGTCAAACAAGATTCACCTCTTAGGATTCAAAGGTTGTCTCTTAATGAAACCATTAAGAGGTAAACAAACAACCCCCAAGACAAATAAGTGTTTAATTTTATAAAATAGTCTATATTAGGAAAATCAATCATTTTTAATATCATATAAATCCAATTTTGATGTCACAAAGTTTTTTAAGTTTAAATACCAAATGTAATTAATTACTAAGGTGCTATATTATTATATTAAATGACCTTTCTAAAAAAATAAAGCCACTCTAAGTAATACTACTACATAAAGTAATACCTACCATCTTACCAAAAACCCAAACATCTCATATATAACATGATGCGATGAAAATAATGTTACACCACCTAGTTGTAACCTTGCATTACACGAAATTGACGACAAAGAATTTTAATTTGATGAATAATAATCAAATTTAATAGGATAAATTAATTATAAAGAAACCTTAAATCTTAATAAGAAAAACATTGATTGTTCTAATAATAACTTCTTTTATTACTAGTTATAAAATATAACCTTATATGTTCGATCATGATTTTATGTATTAATACATTACACGTATAAAATTGTGTTGTTATGTATGTGATTTTTTATCATATAAATACTTATTTTAAAAAATTAAAATTTATCCACTCTTTTGGATAGGGAGTCTTCTTTATAGTCGTCCATCTCGCACCGTAAACAAATCCATTCTTTTGTAGTCATGGGTATCCGGACCAAATTATTTACACTAATTAGTCCCATAGACGATCACGAATGACCTGGAGTCATCGTAAGTGAACCTCCATGACTATAAGGGCTTTGGTAACACCTGGATTTATACCTTGAAAATATGATATTTTCACTTACATTTCCAAACAATTCCTTAGGTTATTAGTATATACCTCTAAAATCATTTGATTTATTATATAAAATCCTTGAAAACCATTCCGATTGTTTTATTTATTTATTTTGACACTATCACTTCAAAAACAAACCGTGTGAATCCGAAGGCTAGTGAGCGGTCCCCCCCCCCCCAACCCAGAAGGGGGGGGGGGGTCAGACTGATAGACGACGTCTAGTTTCAAAGATATTGATCAAACCAATCTTAATTGTCTATGCAGATTATATCAATATTAATGATTTGAATTAAATTGGTTCCGAAATTTACTCTCAACCTTATTTGCAATTGATTTGGTAACTACTAAAAACTTCAAAATACACAAAATAAAGGACCGAGATTGGTTTGTACAATGGTGTAACATTTACACAGTTTGTATCTGATTTGTCCTCTCTCTATATTTTATATGTATAAGAGAGAAGTTCAGGGAAAAACCATAAAGAAGAAAAAACCTGAGGAACAACTTAAAGACCATTATCTATATGGTATGCACATGTACACATAAGCAATTGAATATATTATCTGGTTTTTATACACGTATGCATGTTATGCACGTATGTATATTAGACAAATTGTTTTTATATACATGTTCATTGATAAATGGTTATTAAAATATTCATCAGTTTTTTAAATTTTTATAATATTCTCATGAACCTAATGTTATATAGAGGGCCGTTCAAATACAACTCTTTTACATGATGTAACCCCTCTATCCATCACTCGTTTTATTTTCACTTTTGTAATTAAGAAAAAGAAAAAAACTGAAAATAAAATGAGTGGTGGATAGAAGGATTGCATTGATTGCACCATGTAAAGGGATTGCATAACCTACCTCATGTTATATATATATATATATATATATATATATATATAGGGAGAGGTTCATTTGAGAAATGGTAAATATATGAGAAATAGAGAAGTAATCTTAGTCATTCATCTGGTCAACATTTGCGGCTTTGACCGCGAAGCACCGAATAATTCCTTGTGTGGTCTATAGAAGGTAGAGGGGTAATTTCGTAAAATACACGAGATTAGTTCATATATGAATCTGTATGAATCACAAAGATTCATATATGAATCTGTTAATCAGTTCAACTGATTCATATATGAATCTTTGTGATTCATACAGGTTCATATATGAATCTTTGTGATTCATACAGGTTCATATATGAATCTTTGTGATTCATACAGGTTCATATATGAATCACAAAGGTTCATATATGAATCTGTTAGTTAGTTTAACTGATTCATATATGAATCACAAAGGTTCATATATGAATCAGTTAAAAGAGTTCAGTTGTGAATTGCATTGGTTCATATATGAACATATAGTTCATATGTGAATTATACATGTTCATATATGAACACAGTCCGTGTGTTTTGTAAAATTTACGAAATTGTCCTTCTATTTTTGGGATAGTTGCAACTTTTGACCGGTCAAAGCCGCAACTTTTGACTAGTCAAATCCGATCTTGACCATATGAATGGCTAGAATTACTTCTCTATTTCTCATATATTTACCATTTCTCAAATGAACCAAACACTATATATATATATATATATATATATATATATATATATATATATATATATATATTAATATTATAATGAGAGAGAGGGTGGAGAGTAAAAGTGAATGATCGTGTGAGAAGTTGAGTTAACGGTGAGAAGCGTGAGAAGTGGATCTCAACCGTTGATCTCTTTTAACCTCAAGCTCTCCCATGAATTGCGGCTTAAAAGGGAATTGATTAGGTGCATCCCGGTTCTTCTCATCATAATGTGCGTCCATTTCTAATCGAACGGTTGATAACTATTTATCACCGTTAACTCAACTTCCCACCGGAACCTTGGGGTGCTCCAAAAACCGACCAACCCGACTAACCCGATCAACCCAACCCGTAAAAAAATAACCCGAAGTAACCCGACATACAATCGATACAAAATTAGGACAACCCGAATCTATTTGATTGATATTGGGTTAGGCTCAAAGTAACCCAATAACCCGAATACCCGATAAACGTTTTAGCGACTTTCTAAAATTATTTATATTTCTTTTTATATATATAAGTTACCAAAAACAACTCGACAGTAACGAACAATATAACTCATAAGATGACATTATTGGAAAGTTATATGTAATACCTTAAATATTTGATAAACTCGTATATATTCTTTTCAATGATGGATCGTATTTCGAAGAAAAAATTTCTTTGTTTTTATGTTTTCAATATTGTTTTTACTTTGTTTAAACACAGCCCGACCAACCCGAACGGGTTGGGTTGGGTTGAAAACTCTCAAACCGCCAACATTGAATTGGGTTGTTGAAATGTCTTCAACTCGATCAACCCAATCCGTAAACACCCCAACCCGGAGTGTAAATAGGTAGGGCTATAAATAGAAAGGGCCTATCTCCTCACTAACATAAAAGAAAACAAATAAAGAGTCGCACTTCTAGCTTCTTCCAAACAACTCTACATTTCACAACTTCTTCCACATATATACTCTCTTTCTCCAGAAGTTTCTCGCTAACCACCTCCTCGCCGTCCGATCACCACCATTGCCACGTGTCAACCCATCACTCACTTAAATTTGCCACCTATTACCTATATATATATATATAACCACCACCTGCAATCTGCAATCCATCACTACTCTCCCAATCACTTTCCCCTGCAATTTTCTCCCATCATTTCTTCTTTGATCACTTGCTTCAAACACTCAATTAATGGCTCCGGCCGCCGTCAACCACCATACGCCTTCCAACTCCATGAAAAGGGCTTACGTCACGTTCTTGGCTGGTAATGGCGATTACATAAAGGGTGTCGTTGGGTTGGCCAAGGGTTTAAGGAAGGTTGACTCCGTATACCCTCTTGTTGTGGCGGTTCTTCCCGACGTTCCGGTGGATCACCGTCGTATTCTGGAGGCTCAGGGATGTATCGTTAGAGAAATTGAACCGGTTTACCCGCCGGAAAGTCAGACGCAGTTCGCCATGGCTTATTACGTCATCAATTACTCCAAGCTCCGAATCTGGGAGGTATTTTAATTTGGAGTAAATTACAAATTTGGTCCTTGTGGCTTGTTGAAAATAACATTTTTTTTGTTCATGCAGTTTTGGAATTATAAGATGGTGATTATGATTTGTAAAAACGTCTAGATTTTTTTCTTACTTTTGTTTTAATGAGAGTTAGGGGGTGTTTGGGATTGCTTATTTGAGGTGTTTTTTGGCTTATTCCGGTGTGGCACCGGAGATAAGTATTTTCTAGTATTTGAATGGAGAAAAAATCAAAGTGCTTATAGCGATCCTAAACCGGAGATAAACATTTTTTCATAAGTTATTTTGTTCTAACTTATAACTTATTTGAAAAGTGTTTATGACTTTTTTAGTTATTTTATATGTATAAGCAATCTCAAACAACAACTTATTATTAGTTTATTATGTTTTAGTAACACAATAAGCTAATCCAAACATTTTTTTAAAAACTCCTGTTTGAAGCACTTTTCAAAATAAACATAAGTTGTTTTAAATAAACAATCCCAAACACCCCCTTATTTTCGTTTTCTATCTTTTAACCGATTAAAATCGATTTTTGTGATTCTAGCCTACATGTTTTTTATTGGGAAAAACAATAAAAGGACGAAATTTTTATACATTTAACGGTACTTTGAACGTTAACGTTATTTTTTAACGGTAGTTAGAGAGAGGAAATGGACCAAATCCAATGGCCATAATGATATGCCGAAACGTCCAAAATTGGTTTTTTTTTCCTAATGGCTGTTGAAAAATTTCATTAAATGAGTCATTTTCTTTTTATCGATTTTTTTATTGTTTAATCAATTAAAATAGGTCTTATTATGATTCGTGTTCCATTTTTGATTGGGTAAAAGATAAAAAAAAAATTGAAAATTTTCTTCATTTAATGTTATATTGTAACGGTCCTTGGAAGAAATGGATCAAATCCAAACGTTTTCACAAATGATTTCAAAACTGTAGGGACAAAGTGTTCTTTCTGACAAACTACAAGGACTAAATTTGTAGTTTTCTCGTTAATTTAATTAGTTACATGGCCTTACTTCGTTCCACGTGTCTATCTAGCATTTCATACGTGGCATCACTATGTTTTAACACGTGGATTTAATTAATTTTGACTTTTCTCTAAATTATCTCGCAGTTTGTGGAGTACGGTAAGATGATATACTTAGATGGAGACATTCAGGTGTACGACAACATTGACCACCTGTTTGACTTGCCGGACGGCCATTTTTACGCCGTCATGGATTGTTTTTGCGAGAAGACGTGGAGCCATACGCCGCAATACCAATTCGGGTATTGCCAGCAGTGCCCGGATAAGGTCCGGTGGCCCGCCGATATGGGTCCGAAACCGTCTCTTTTTTTCAACGCCGGCATGTTCGTGTTTGAACCCGATATCGTCACGTATCGTGATCTGTTACAGACCCTCAGGGTGACACCTCCCACCCCTTTTGCTGAACAGGTAGGGTTGGTAATGGATAAGGGTAAACCTGTTACTTATTTTATTTTGATTCCCATGGATAAGGGTAGGGGTGAAAAAGACTTTACCTATTTACCCGACATTTTAATGGCTATATAGGGTATGGTTTTTCGTCATCCATTATCCATTACACCGAGGTTTTGGGGAAAATTTTATAAAAACAAAAAACTAAGGAACATTTATTCATCTTAATGGTATGCATGTGTGCATACAAGTAATTGAATTTGTTTTTTGGTTTTATGCATGTGTACACTATGCATATATGTATATGTACGTGTACATGTTACTAATTACCAAAGTGTTCTTTAGTTTTTGAAATTAGAGATTTATACTTTCCATTATAATGTTATCATATTATACTAATGTGTAATTTAATTTTTTTTATTTATCTATACTATATTATGGAGCACAGATAAAAAAACTCTTAAATACAAATTATTAGGTATCATCATTTTATTCAAAATTTTAAAAATCTCTTAATTTACAAGTATCAAAGCATAAGATACATATTACTACTGCAGGTTTCTAACACCTACCAATTTGGTATGTGCAGGATCTTCCTTTTATGCAGACATTTCCATGTATTACTATTAATTAATATATTATATTACTATAATTTTGTTTTAATTATATTATTAAATATGTAATTGGTTATTTTTTCTAGATTTCATTAAAATATATAAGATAATCATTGAATTCTAACAAAATACTTGATTTTTTTACATAAAAAACATTATATTATTAAGCCTAAATTAAACAAATTTATAAAAAAACATTATCACTTTCTCAAAACCATCCAAAAGGCAAAATCGTACTCTAAATCGACAAAAAAATAAAATAAAACATTAAAATCGTAATATATCTCGTTGTATTGCGCGAGTACGCTTCTAGTTTATTAAATGAAAAATGAAACGGGTTCTGAAAATAAATACATTGAAAGGTGTTTTACCTGTTTTTCTAAATACTATATATATTTAGAATAATATTAAAATGTTCACTCAAACAAATTAGATGCACAATAATTACTATACTTATGAACATGTGTTTTAGTTATACGCTTGAGGTTTAAATAAATATTATTTGTAGTTGAAAAATGGAAGTTTGTTTTTACCATTTATTCATTACGCGTTTTGTTACTCTCTAATTTAACGGGTAGGATATGATATGGATGATTACCTCGTTATCTTAAATGGATAGGATAACAGAGTAACTCATCCATATGACCATATATACCCAAACCGTTGCCAACCCTATGAACAGGTATTTCGCAATCGGATCAACTCCGTTCTAATTTGCAGCCGGCGACGGTGATTTAACTAACAGTTAAACTTGGGGTTCTGTTTGCAGGATTTTCTGAACATGTATTTTAGGGATATTTACAAACCAATCCCTCTGGATTACAATCTTGTTCTTGCCATGCTGTGGCGGCATCCAGAGAATGTCGATCTCGAAAAAGTGAAGGTGGTTCATTACTGTGCAGATGGATCGAAACCATGGCGGTATACTGGGAAGGAAGAGAACATGCAGAGGGAAGATATAAAGATCCTTGTGAATAAATGGTGGAACATATATAACGATAAGTCTTTAGATTACAAGAACCCTAATCAGCTGGCAGCTGCTCGTCATCATGTGACAGCAAGCGGTAACAATAGCGAGATGGTTTTTCCGGCCGCACTTTCCGACTCAAATGTTCCGGCCGTGTGTGCACCATCGGCTGCTTAGATGTGTACGTAAATATGGTGTTGCACATATATTTGTTTTTGTTTTTTGGTGTGTTATATGTAGTGTTTTGTGGGGATCATTTGATTCGATTCCTATATATATATAGTGATCTTGATAAGGGATTGCATGGATGTGAAGGAGATAAATTTTGATATTGTTTTGTTTTAGGGTGGTGTCAAATGTAATTTGTGATATAAAAAGATTTAAGTTGGTTGATCTTCACATGTGAATCTTTTGTTGGTAGGAGGATTCCATTCCAGAGATGGTGAAGGGGTTAAATATTTTTGGTGGTTTGATTTGTGTACTTCAACTACTATTTATACTTTGTGGGGTTGAGCCATCATTTTTCATGCATTGGTGGGTGTTTTGGTCAATTACCCTCAAAGTGCTCATGAAAGATTGGGTTACTGGATATCAATCTTTCATTTTTTTTTCCAATATGCTCATTAGTATTTTTCTTTTAAAGCTTTTACAGTATCATCTAGTTTTATCAATATATCATCTAACTTATTAATCACCAACTAGCTTTTTCAACTACTAACTATGTTTGGTGTGTTCATGTGGAACTAAACATGAATCAAGTTTTGGAGATAAAGTACTTTTTGACAATGGTTCTTCTTGAAAACTTGATGGTTCTATTTTGAAAGGGTTGGCTGAATGCACATCCATTGTGTTGGTAAATATGAATCATACCTATTAATTTATCTTCATATACATCGATATTAAGGCTTACTTTTTACATTTTGAATGTAGATTATCAATAGATGTGTTTATAACAACAGAGGAAGGTTCAAACGAGAACACTAACTATATAAGAAAACAATAAATCATGTACAAAATCATATGTGATTTTACATTAATTGGCAAAAACTGGATGCAGGCGACATTGGCCATGACTTAAGTCGCGAGGCAAAGTCGTGTAAATCATATACGATTTTGTATTCCTCGGTTGTTCTCGTGTTTTCCTTAAATAGATATTGTTCTCGTATGAACTCACCTCTATAACAACATCCTATAAGTAATAGATAGTTATTGGTATTTTAGGGTGTTGCTATATGCACACATATTTACATCAAAATCAGGTCAAATCACATATTGAAAATGTAAAAAAGAACTTTTGGTGTTGTTATGTGAGAAGGGTATTAATATATAGATGTGTATTTAGCAATCATAGATCCGCATCTAGCTTACCTCATATTTTAAGGAGTAGGCTAAATACACCCCTATATTAATAAATACACCCTTACCTACTAATTTCCTTCTAACACACGTCAAAATCAAGGCTAATTTCTTAAGTACTCAATATATGATTTAACTTGATTCTGATATAAAAAAAGGTGCATTTAGCATTCCCCTATTTTAAGTCCATCTTTGTACTTATGACAGAAACAACAGTATGTTCTAGAGCATCTGGGAGGTTCTTACAAACAAAAAATTGTAGGTTTTTATAAGAACTACCATTAAAAAAGGGTTCTTATAAAACACTCACCTCCTTGGGATTCTGGTACAAGAACCTTGGTTCTTATCTTGAACTTTGTATGAAATAACATTTTATTGGTTTTATGGGACCTACCAACCTACAAAAGGAGTTCTTATAAGAACTACCATTGTAGTATTTTATGCAGGTTTTTAATTTAATGAGTTAAAGATGATGTGACAATAAAAAGTACAAAAAATGGTTCTTATAAGAACCTCATTTCCCAATGCTCTAACCTCTAAGCTTGCTATTTTGATCTCTATGGTGTGACAGCAATTCAGTTTGATTTTGATGTAGCATTCCAATGACCAGTGCAAAACAAGACAAGACCAAGAATCCACATCCACTTGTGTATCACTTTCACTTCTTTATTATCATTTCATGTATTTTTACATGTATACTTCCCAATTATCTCTTCCTTTATATACACTCCCCCTGTCTCTACAGATTTCATCAAAATCCTAGTTTTCCTTCATTTATTTGATGGTTGGCCATATATATATGATGACATTTATATACACCAAATAAAGAATCTTGGTAGTTTTCCAAATGGACAAAACTTCTTACCTCACCAGGTAACGTGTATCAACATTCTCGTACTTGCTGATTTTCGTTTAAGCTGCAACCCGTGGACCATCCTAAGACGCCAAGCACCAAATCAACACGCGAACACCCGCTAACCTGGACCACCACAACGACGTAAGTCTCAAAAAACAATTTTCAACCTGATTGGAAATAATTAAAACAAATTTGGCTAACAAATACCATATTGTCCATGCTTGCTTCGACATGGAAGAGAATGACAGCCATTCCTTTTCCTCTATCCACTTCAGCCTGTCCAATTGTCATACAAGTATAAACATCAAACATAACATAACAAAAAGAACTCCACCCGTCCCAAAATAAGTGTCCATTTTTAAAATTTTAGTGTCTACTTTCTATTACTACCTCTCACTATGAGATGGAGAAATCCATTACTCCCTATATTATTAAGGGTATAATTGTCACTTAGTTAATTAAAAAGCATAACAATTATATATTTCTAAAATGTGTGCCTCTTTTATTGTGGACATTTATTTTGGGACTGAGGGAGTAAATAGAGATGAAAGAAACACAATGTGCATGTGGCAGAAATGTGGAAGTCTGTCACTCACCGCACATGAACATATTGTGACACCAACATCTGCCAATACCTTTGAGATATCAGCAAGCATGCCTGTGAATTAGAAGTGAATGTAGGTGGTTAGGAATAAAACAAGGCCTACTAATATGCTCAATGTAAGCGCGGTATTCCCAAAAACATTTGAAGTTGAAGCAGCATATTGTGTTGATTAAATATATCGCTACATCATAACTGATAGATCCGCTAAGCAGTATTAGAACCCTAAGGGGGTGTTTACTTACAGCTTAAGAAGCTTAATAGTCTGGACAGCTTATTCGCTCAGCCATAATGGCATACAAAAGTGTTTCTTTACGGCTTGTGCTAAGCCATTAAGCCAAAATGGCTATATGGAATAGCAAGCCCCCTCACTTGTCCGATTAAGCCACCTCAAACAAATTTATTCCATAAAATGCCTGAGAAATAATCCAACCCTCTCTCTCAAACCCATCGGTCTGCTGTCCCTCAAACAGATAAATTTATCCAAACAAATAACTTAACCCATACAGAACTTAATGGAGAAAAAAAAAAGTAAATAGCCCCTAAGTTAGACTAGAGGTGTGGAGTTTCCACACCTTGGTTATGTCTTTCCTGTAGCTGTTTCTATTTATATTGCAGATGATTCCTCATATCTAATTTCTCAAAATTTAGGATATTTGTTTTCCTCTCTTTCTATTTCTGTTGTTATTGTTTACTCATATCTAGCTTTTCAAATTTTAACAAATCCATATTTCTCCCTTTCACACACTTTTTACTAGCCGGGGGTCTTCACGGAAACAGTCACTACTCTTTAGCAACAGGTCTACATACATCTTAACCTCCCCAAATCCCACCTCCGGGTGGGATATATTGGGCTCCTTTGGTTTGGTTGGGTTTGGCTAAGCAGTATTGGTTATGCCATAATGCTTGCATAATGGGCAATAAATAATGGCAGTTGCTAGTTCCTGGAAAGGAAACTGTACCTCTTCGATCTATACAAACAATGCACATCCACTGGATGGAATGTCCTTCAAAATCACTCCAGGATGCAACCTTCCCATCACGCCAGCTTTCAAGACCGGGCAACACTTCTTTATACATTGGAACGTTGGCAAGAATCATCTTAGCAACACCATTCCCATGAGACAATGACTCTCCCTTGGCCTTCAAACTCGCATGCTGTAGATGCTTGTTATGTT
Source organism: Arctium minus (assembly GCA_954870635.1). Classification (NCBI taxonomy): domain Eukaryota; kingdom Viridiplantae; phylum Streptophyta; class Magnoliopsida; order Asterales; family Asteraceae; genus Arctium; species Arctium minus. The sequence continues at coordinate 71,972,671 of OX941095.1, read as the reverse complement.
TTCCATTAATCTTGGGAACCTTAATGCTACCGTTCTTGAACTGAAAAAGATCTTCTCCAATCATCTTCATAGATGACATTTCCATGACATTCATGAGAATCTTCTCCCACGTATGACGGGTCCCTTTAGAGTAGTCTGCTACCTCTTCAACTTCACTATCGTCTCCAGAATCAGCAAGAAACTCATTGACTGAATCAAGTGTTAATTGAAATGCAGATTGAGCAGCTTGCTCCTTCAAAAACTGAAGAAAGCAGCAAGCCAGTTCATATAAGATAACAGACAGTGGGTCAGAAACATAAAATATCAAAATTCAACATAACCTACTTTCAAAATCTTGTGTCTGGCACTACGTGTTTTTGCATGTTGTAGCCACTGCTTGTGCCTCTGGAAAGCAGATTTGCTTGAGAGGGCCTGGTAGTCAAGAAACTTATTAGCCAGCAGAAACGACACTACTGAGATCCCTCTTACCAGAATGATACATGCAACGACTTCAATTTCCATATGACAACAGAAAAGATAAACTTCTGATTTGCTTGAATCAAGTCACTCAAATGTCGATGAAAACGTGATACACACAATTTCTGTTTTTGCAGCTTGTAATTATAATTAATAGAAGATGCATATCCCCGGAATCCATTTTACATGGAATTTAGGGACTATACTTTATGAGAATCATTAAGAAACAAAAGCCAAGTTAGTTATTCTCGGTTAATAGACGATGATGGTTGAGATCAACTAACATTATACGTCACTATCTCCACAACTTCAGCATTTGCAAGCACATGCAAGGGAGGAACAATATTGCCATTGACCTGTAAAAAGACACAGAATACCATTAGACTTTAGATCCTCCTGAAAGAAAATACTCATCAGTCATCAAACAGAAAGGACTTGCCTTTGCGGCCACCATACTGTTTCCAATATCAGTGTGTATCATATAAGCATAGTCAATGACAGTTGCTCCCTTCGGCAAGTTTTTTATCTGTAACAACATGTAAAAGAATAAACTTAATAGGAAACAAAAACAATTTAGAGACATACAAAATGGTAATGCCAAGTATCCACAGACTTCATCATTTTACCTCTCCCCTTGGAGTAAATACAAAGACGCGACTACCTAGAAGATCCTTGGTGATTGTATCTACAAACTCTCTAGAGCTCATGTTTCCGACAAACTCCTCTTGCCATTCTCGAATTGCGTTGAGCCAGCCAATCTGAAGAAAGAAAGCAAGTATATAATTACCAATGGGGTAAGAAAGATGAAGAACTACTATCTAAAAGATCAGTTGAAATGAGTAATTTACTATCATGATGAAGAGTAACAGATACCATACCCTGAGGGCCACATTTGCGTTGTTAAGGCAGACAGTTTTCCCTCTCAAGTTTCTGTCATTAGCTATTGTATGTCTGACTAAGCCATTAACAATAACTTTCCCACTGTAATGAGCAGCAATACCTCTTTCTGCTATCAAGTTCATCTCTTCAGTTCTAATCTGCAAACCGTAATAATGATGATATGTAAGCATTGGTTGTTCCCAAGTGCTTGAGGAAAAAATGAAACATCTGTGAGAAGACCGTTAATTCAAACTGTTGGTCTATTTCTGTCAGGAGTCATAATTACGAAAATTTAGTGGCTGATATGGCTCCTAATATCTTCCTGGATTTCAGCATAATGCGTTTAAGTAGTTGAGTAGTTTTAGGGTTTTCGCAGAGTCTGTCGCTTTCTATCCTCCAAGTCTCTTGTTGTATTTTGGCCTATTTAACAGGCCTTCTTTAAGTTAATGACATATATCAGTTGATCAGCAATATCAACTTCTCTAGTCTTCTAAATTCCAAATATTCCAACATAATCTACTGAAGGCAAGTAAAAATAACTTTGATGGTTAACAATACAGGAAACTGAAGTGGCAGAAAGGAGCTTCATGAGGAATCTACCTGAACTTCTAGACGAAACATGCTCTCATAAAGAAATGGAATCACAGTAGTATGAAGGCTCTGATAACCATTGGGTTTTGGGGTTGCAATGTAGTCTTTCATCTGTAAAAAAGTTGTACAACTCTTTATCATTTCCAAACGTTAATAAGATAAGGAGCTGAATATCAACTAAAACGAAAGACAAAATGGCCAAGATACGCACGGCTCGGGGTATAGGGGTCCAGATCCCATGTACCAGCCCAAGAACATGATAGCATATCTGCATGAAAATAACATTTATGAGGCAAAGCATGTAGCAGTAGGCCAGTAGCACAACCAATATGAATGTCTATGTTAAGTTTCTCTAAAAGCCGCAACAAGTATTTGGCAAATATAAACATTACCTGCTGTGCATTACACAAAGGCCCTACACCAACACAAAGCTTGGGTTTAACAATAATCCTCAGCTGTCAATCGAAATGCATAAAAGCATGTCAGAAAAATATAATTAGAATTAACTCTAGGTTTCTATATAAACCACTTGTCAGCCACTGATTAACTACCTGTGCAATTTGATTAACTTCATTAATTGAACCTTCGGATTTGAGTACAGATTTATGGATGCTGCAAGTATGAGACTAAAAAATCAACAAGATGCAGTTGGAAGCTTCAGAATGAAATTGAACTCGTGAAGAAATATACGTTTAGAACCAAAAAAAGGTGCCCATCGCAGTAATATATAAATGCTTCAAACAATCAACGTAATCAAATAATAAGACAAATAGTATGAAGGAGGCCAATGAATGCAGATCCATCACCTTACCTGTAAGGTTCCTTACAGACAGAAAGCACTTCAGTTTTCACAGTCATAAGGTCTAAGAACTGATCATCTTCAATCTTCTTGATCAAAATTTTATTTGCCTAAGAGGACGAAATTAAAAGCCAAAAAATTGAAACGGTGAAAGAAAGAATAATTAGAAAACATTAACATGTAATTTTACGTTAGCTTCTCCTATAGATGACAATGCTTGATTTTATGACAAGCCACATCAAACTGAATTATTCCCTTAGGAGTAAAGTACCTCTTCAATTTCTTTCTCCTGTTCTTTACAGAGTTCTGCAACTCGTCTCTTGACTTTAGCATAATCTTGAGGATTTGTGTACATGAAGGACAAATTCTCAAGCTCGGACTGCAAAAAGAAAATTGTTCAGTGAGAAGGGTATGCACATATCTAAAAGGATCAGTGGTACAAAAACCATGAAAGCACCCAAAAAAAAAGCAGACCAATAAACAGACACAGCAAGGCAGGTACAAAAAAAAATTGTCGGTCTCTGGGAACAACAGTACTAAACCTCCATATTCCAGCAAAGATATTATGCATGAAGACATACTAGGTATGCTTTAGGATAAACCCAGGAGACTGAGCACAATGCTTTATAGTATCTATGTGACTCTGCCTACCTTAATTTGGTACATCCCCAGGAGCTTTGCAAGAGGAGCAAAAACTTGGAGTGTTTCCATCGCAATGCTGGACTGTACATGGTCAAAAACTATAAAAACAATGAGACCTTGAAAAATACAGCTTAGCAGATGTTTGATCAAATTTTGACTCCACCTGTTTATGTGAAGGCATATGTGAAAGAGTTCGCATATTATGTAATCTGTCTGCTAATTTGACAATTATCACCCTGACCTGAATAAAACAGCATATTCAGTGAAAGTTGACATAATTAAGAACTTGGATAATCAGTGAGTATGTTACCTCCTCAGTCATGGCTAGAAACATTTGCCGAAGATCATGTGCTTTCACGTCTTGTACCGAGTGACTTTCATTTTTATACTTCAGCTTTCCCAGTTTTGACACCTGAATCATAGACGGGAATCAAGTTTTACACATCCAATATCTAGCAACAAAAAATGAAATGACAACTGCAAAAAAATGTACTATTATGCAAAATTAAAACACCTTAGTTTCTCCTTCAACAATGTGACGAACAGTTGCACCAAATTCCTTCTCTATTTTTTCAAAAGTAACAAGGTTTGTATCTTCAACTGTGTCGTGTAATAAACCAGCAGCGATCGACTCCCAGTCCAATTCCTTATAAAATGACTACTGGTCAGCTAAATCATCTCAATTACACCATTATCCAGAAGTACATGAAGCATAGGAATTCAATATACTTAAAATATCCCCAACAATTGCTGATGGGATATCTAACCAGTTATTTTCATAAGAACCATTCATAATATTGTGTAACTCACAAGTTCACCCAGAATTCTTGCAACTTCAACAGGATGAATGATAAACGGTTCTCCACTTCGTCGTTTTTGCCCATCATGTGCCTCAAAGGCCAGCTACACAATAAAAAAATTAACCATCATCAACAGAAATTAGGATCAAGTGTCTTCAAAAGAGCTGATTAGCACATCAAACCAATTGCCGATACTAACTAGCAGTCAAAATTTTGTACCAATTTTTCATAATATTGTATGACCTTCCAAAGACATACTGTCAAATCTCAAAAGGCATTCGGATGTTTGCTTCATATATGGACAGATAAAAACAACAAAACAACACAGAAAAGTCTGAAATGCAGCAGGAAGGATAATAGCATTAATAAAGAGAGGTTAACATGTTTCTTTGTACTTGGCAATTTGCTTCTAAACATCCAACATACCAGTCAATGTAAAAGCGGCAACCCAGTTGGCAGAAACCACTGAACATAAGACAGACCAGATTGTTTTGTTCAGCATCCCCTGCCAACAGAGTTTTTTTTTTTTTTTTTGCCACAAGTAGTTTTTAATTTTTGAATTTTTCTCGAGTACATTGGTTGCCTGAAAACGAAATGTCCAGTACAAGGATTTAAAATGCTAATCACTCCATTAATAAACAATAATCATAGATTAGGACTTACATTTAGAGCACTGCGCACTAATTTTAACTCATCGGATGTAAGGTATGCAATAGCAGGCTTAAGATCCTGAGGTAATCGAAACAATAGTGCATTAGTAGCACTTATTTAAGCTCAAAATATAAAACAATCTTTATCTCATGGTACTGCACCTCTTATCCCATATAGCATCTAAACGTATTTCCAAAGACAACAAGGTTTGAGATGCCAGGGGATGTTTAGCAATACACATTTTGAAGGTTAAGGTGAAGCTAAAGAGACAGTTTCGGGAGTCAAAAGAAAATCTTCAGCTTGAAAATTCTCTGATCCTAACATTAAAGGCAAGTGAAGATTATTTGTTAAACTCGGGCTAAACGAAAAAAGGATCCCAATACAAAATCCAAAGCCTCCCCCACTTACTTCCTCCGCTATTTATTTCTCTTCCCAGATGCCCCATGCTCACTCTAACTGACTTGCTAAACCCTAATAATACCCACTATTTTTTAGCCCTACGAACATATGTAAACCTGATAGCAGATTAATCAACTGTCAAATTGAAAATAAATGCTACTTGGTCTAGCAAAATACTTGCAACGGGTATCATTGTTTTGCGTTAGTGGAGTGGTAAGAATTGTTAATTTGTTATGATTGGATCGGAATAAATAGACTGACTAATAACCTCTTATGAGAATCAAAGTATAAAAGTAGTAGATTAGACGGTCGATACATCCTCATTTACAAAATTGGTATCAAGTGTCCAATTTAATTGCTACAATTTACAATCTAGATTTTCAAGGTTAAAACAATAGGCTTCGATTTTATCTTGATGAAGACTTGGACTAGCTCATATGAAGGGTGGAATTGTCCATGCCCCCCAAGTATTATAAAAGGGCAATCTGTGTGCACCAAGGCTTGGATCCTTGGCTTCGCAAGGGTTCCGTAGGGAAGCCTTCGTATGCAGCCTTTCCCTTGCAATTTTGTAACGAAACTATTTTCGTCAGTTGAAAGTCACAAAGGAGTAACTTCACAGATTATTCCAAGGCTTGCTGCTCTTGTAAATAGTTGAATATAAGACTGTAGTAACTAATACGAGACCTTTGGCAAGGATACAATAATTGTCTTAGGCCAAAGGAAGCATCTATTCTCTTTCCTAAAACGACAAAGACTTCAGTCCCTAAAATACACATGACAAGACACCTTAAATCAGTAAAAAAAAATTATTTATCTGGTACAATTACAACATATATATTTGTACACTGTTCCTATACTTTCTCGTAAAAAGAACCAACAGCTTGTGAAAAATCCACATACCTCCCATAGATCTTCAGGAGAAACATTGTCATATCCTGAAGGAAGAGATGAAGAACAACCCACTGCCCATTTTCTACAGGCAAGATGGGGCAAACTTGATCTTACAAGTCTTCGTGGAGGTAAATGATCCAAAGCAAAGGATAACCAGGCTCCCATGCTAGCAGCTTCACATCTCTGGCGTAAGTATCAAGTTGATAGACCACCATCAGTATTAAAACACAGAAAATAAATTTGAATCTTGCATTTATAAAATGTATAACTCCTCAATACCAGCTATCTGATAGTGCAGAACAAGTGGGGCTATGACATGACAAACTTTCAACAAGGAATTGAGACAAGATCGATAAGCATTGCTCTAAGTACTGGTGCAAAGTAAAGTAGTCAAGACAAAGAACATTTTCTCTAGCTCACAGTAAACAAGTACAAAGATATAACTTCACTCGGTCTAAGTCTAACTAATTCCCTCATCAATTTATTTTATGGGTCATGATACAAGATATTGTACAAGGAGCACTACTAAACTATGCAGTACATCTTACATATGCGTACAATAGCATTCTCAACACATGCATCCCCTTCTTATTAAGTTATAAATTAAAAAAAAATGTATGTTCAGTTTCAATATCACTGATGTATTGTATAAGTATTACAAACATGTATGCAAGTTCCATTTTCAAGATTTGATTCCAGGATTTCTCCTCATTTTAACCAAACATCATTCATGGTTTCCTCTTGTCTTTTCTTCCTGGTCAAAATAATCTACATTGATTCACTACAAATATACATGCTGAAGATAAAGATAAAAAGCAGAACAAAAATCAAGCATGTTATGTCTGTCACCGTTCTATTTTACTCTTTAAATTTCTCTTCATCCCCCTCCCTTTGTTGCTTGTTGAACTGATGACAGATGGATCTGTTGGACCACACCTGCCCCATTTTACGTCATATGAATACCAGTTCCATGAACCCGTTATGCCTGTATAGACAAGGTGAAGCCAGAATACCCTTTACTTTGATGGTTAATCCATCATGCGCAAAAAAGTACAGCGAAACACCTTTTCTTTGTGAAAGTGTTTATTGCCAATTGGAACACTGGAAGTTCTGAATCATCCTCTTAAGATCAGATGGTTAAACTAAAATCCTAGCATCCGACTCAAAAGCCCCAAAACTGGGAACACTACAAATCATACCAACCTCATCAACTTGGCATATTACGATTAAATCCATTGATTTCTATCAATGTATGGAGTTGGTTGCTGTGTATACATCCAAGAAAAGCTAGAGACGGTAGAACAGTTTAGATCCTCTAAGACCTAGGCCCATGCACTTCAGCTTCTACTTTCAAATCTCCTAATAATTCATCATTCGACAATGTTTGTATATGAACTGTTAAGAACTTATTGCTATCAACAGATTCTCTTCTTGTGGCTAGATTGTAATTACAATATATGAAATCAGAGGAAACGAATATATCTGCCTTGAACTTGATCCGAAACTGCTCTTCAACTGCATTTTAGTCACAGTAATGCAGACGGGACCTTATAAGAGAATCAGGCCAGTGACATCCTTCCATTTAAAAGCCTGAACAATTTGAAGTATTCCAATAACTCAAAGAGACTATGAAACCAAAAACCAAAAACCAACATAGAGCCTTTGACAACAATACAATTCGCTCTATGGGTATTTTATGGACAAGAGCAAGTGGTTTGTAACTCCAGATACATAACACAATGTAGCCCTCCCACTTTCAATTAGCGTAACAATATTAAGCGCTTTTCACATGATTTAACATGCATATACATGAACCAACTGCAACAAAGTTTTTATTTTTCTCTACATGGATATATAATTGCAATAAGGTTTACACAAGCAGAACACATTACCCCTACTTTATGTTCAGGAAATCAGTTTTAAGGATTTCTATCCTATCTAATTCCCAATATACATGAAGAAAGTGTTTAGCAGCAAGTAGGAGCTGTAAACACAACTCTCTAGTCCCTAGAACATTGATGCAAATAGAATTATATTCAACAAAGAACTGTTTCACAGCTAAGTTGGAATCAGACACACAACTCTATAGAAAATTGACACGAAACGCACTGCAAAATCATGTTATTATTAGCAAATGTAAGACGATTAGCATCAAACCATACACCACAAATACATATAACAGAAAGGATAAAAAAAAACAATAAATTTTCATGTATAGGAAAAGTGAGTGTTACATAATTACATTGACACGACGAATCTTTCTTTCACTCTGTCCATGATGCAAGGGCGAGGAATGAGCAGTACTAGCTAGTAAACCAGTCAACGCCCTTGGAGCCTTCCACGCACACGAAATCGGACTACAATCATATCTCCCACTTCCATCCCCTTTTGTATACTTAGACAAATTCACACATTCTACAGACACTGTCAAAATTCACAATCAAAATCCAATTAAAACAAACCGCAAACGCAATGAAACTCCTAAATCAGTAAAATTGAAAGTAAAGGATAAGTAAGTACCTGACAAAAATGGAGCAGAAGCCATAGCTAACGAGAAGCATCGGAACCTGAGAGAAGACTCATTGAATCGAGCTAGATGTGAGTAGCAAAGAAGAATCAAACATGAAAACAAGTGAAAATTGAATCGAATAAGTAGAGGTGAAATCAAAGGATTGATATGAAGAAGATGATGTTGGATTTGGTGGTGTGATAGTGAGATAAAACTAGGGTTTATATGAAGAGGTTGGATTAAAATGAAAATGGTGAGGAAGAGATTATCTAGAGAGGATAATGAAAATGGTTAGCCGAAAGCCACAGAAAAAAGGCTTTTTTTTCAATATGAAATTAATATAAATAAAATAATAAATAATAAAACATTGAAAGATATTTTTTGGTATTTAATGGAACTGGGGTCTGCCATTTGGAAGTTTTTAAGATTCTACGCGATCCGACCTTTGACTCCCCATATAAAAAAAAGACCGCATCTAATTTATGAATGAATGTCGGTTAAAACTTAAATATTTATCTGATAAGTATGAGTTATCTTTTTTATTTATTTATTTTTTTTTAAAGATCAGTTACCTAATAAACATCAATCGGGTAATACACATTTTATTTACTTATTGGGTAAGATTTTATGTCCTTACTATGTCTTTTACTGAGTAAAATTATCGGTTCATAGCATGCTCATCTGGTAAGGTAAATGACATCCAGTAAGAGTTTGACAAACAGCCACGGTAAGCACTTAACCATTTGGATTGTGGTGGCACGGGCCACCGCGTTATGGTTCCGTCGTAGAGGGAAAAAATTACGTTTCTGAAGGGCGTTACCAGATTAAATTTGTTGGGGGCCACTATATAGTTTATGTTAGTGCAAGACTTTAATGAATGGATATGGTAAATGATTCTGCCTTTTTAGCTTAAATTTTGGTATTTTTTTATATATCTATTGTGTTTCTAAAACCATACATAGACATAACTTGAACATGGGTCTCTTCTATGCAAGTACTAGAAATCAACCAACATTTTTATATTAATATTGTGAAATTTTCTTTAAATATTTATTTATAGTGAAATTGTGTCCGCACTTAAAAAAAATTATGTGTCCACCTTGAAGGCATTGGTTAAGGCCTAGTAGGATGTAGTGAAAATTTAATCTTACCTGAATTTAGTTCCATTTTTTTCTAATAAGCACAAATTTGGACATTTGGTGGCATACATCATACGTGTATACTGATTTCTACTTTTCGGCCAGGTTCTCATTGCCTCTCATGGTATTCTCAAGGTAGAAATAACCATTCTATTTCTTGAGGTATAAGACGTGTTTGTGTACATCTCATCTCTCTGGATCTTACTTTCAGATGAGATATATTGGCTTGTTTAATTTGATGCATATATATGAGATTTTCTCTTTCTATTTGTCATTGTAAATGTACAACATTATACATATTTTTATCATCATTTTATGTACTCATCTCGAGTCCAATTCATGAGTCTTTACTAAAATATACAAAAAAACGTAGTTTTAAATAACATAAGACAACTCCTATGGACTACAAGAAGAGACGTTTATTTTGTGCTTTTCGGCCATGTCCCATGGGTTTAAAATGCAAAAGAACGCGTACATTAATTTACATCATTAATTTCCAATAATATTCATTAATTTACATCATTCTTTTATTTGAATTAGTTTTTCCCCATTAAATAGAATCAACCGTTGTTTTTAACACCATGAATGTTAACGAGTTGAAACAATCAAGATTTACGATTTAATTACCCTTTCTTTTCGAAGCGTGATTTTGATCGATAATTATCATATTTGTTTGTTTGTTTAATTGCACATATTTTTAGCTTTGGTATAGTCATTCTACATCTTAGTTTCGGTTAAATTATACAATTTTAACGTGAATGGCATTGCATCCGTTGGGTAATTGGGTCGCATTCGGATAGCTAATGGTTTATTGGGTTATAAGTCATTCTAACTCAATAAAAGAAGGCAAGGTAAATAAAAGAAGAAAAGTGTGTTGAAGTAATGGCATGAACAGTGCCGAAAATTGAAATAAAATGGCATGAGCCATGCTTGAGCTCCGTTACGGACCATGCCAAACATATGTCATATCTTGATCCCGATTTTTGGCCCTTTAGGATGCATTTTGTATATCCAGACAGGACAGGATAGTTGTTCAACGTTTAGTAAGACAGGACTGGTAAAAGTGACCACCTTACCCCTAATGAGTTGTTTAGTGTTTTTAACTAAATAATCAATCTAAATGAAAATTAATAAATCATATTTAAAAATACAAAAATATCTAACATAAATAGCTTGTTCCCCATCCGTTTTTTTTAGCTGATTCACGTGAAGGAAAGGGGACTTAATTATATCCCCATGCTTTTGCATTCGAAATCGTTTTAGACTTTGCTAGATGGAGGCCCTCTCCTTCTCTCTAGCATTTAGCTTTGTTCTTCAAATTTTTGTACAATTGGATGATATTTTGTAAGATTTAAGTATTGAAACTTTGAAATTTATCGAAGATCTCTTTTGGTTTATCACTTGAGTATGGTATCTTTTTTTTTCTCTTTACTTCCTTTTCTCGTTATAAAATGGTGTTTCAATTATTGGGTAGTTTGGTAAGTATTCAAAAGTTCTTTTACGATAATTTTATGTATGATTAATTTGTGTTCATGTAGAGAATGTGGTTTTCATGTTCATGTTTATGTTTATGTTTATGTTCATGTTCATATTAGGTTAGTAGTTAGTTTATTTTATTAAGAATTTTACTAATCGGGTTTGACCTTTGGTTAGACCAGTTTTAGTTTATCACCAATGAAAGCTAAGATAATAATCGGAGACTAGTTGCCCAGTAATCTTTTATTTATGAAGTTGATTTTATAACTAAAGTCTGACTTTGATTATTGAATGATTAGTTAACGATTATAGTTTTTACCATGAAAATAGATAAAAACAATAATCATAAAAAAAAATGTTTATTAAGTCTTAATGCTCTTAGTTGAGTCGGCCGTCACAAAAGTAATCGGTTCACTTAGGGACCGTTTATTAAATACTTATCTGGGTAAGCTCTTACCGGTATAACTTACCTTACATTCCTTACCTATTGAGCATGGAAACTACCTAGAATCTTACCCGATAAGAACAATAACAAGGACCGAAAATCTTTACACCAAAATGTCAACAACAAAAAGTATTACTTATACGAAGGAGGAAACTAATATCTACCTTATAAAAATATAACATTCAAAAAAAATCATAACACATACACTCCAATATGTCCTTACATCCGTAATGCATACATTAAACACGATAATTTTGTGCAATTAACTTAATTACCTAATCCCATCATGTTGTGTCCAGTCAAAAGTGAACCCCGCCCAACAAAGACCAATTGAAGGACCAACAATCATATTCAATCGTGAATTTCGGTTAAAGAACCGTTTATGGGCATTGGGCCTTTGGCCCATGATAGGTTATGGGCCTTGTTACCCATTTTGTACACTTTTATCTTTACCTATATATCTGTTTTATTTTTCAGGGTTCTCCACGGATCTTCTCTCTCTATATATTCATCATTGGTTTTCATTGTAGTATTGATGATATTTTACATTCACTTTGTACCCTTCATTGTCAACTACTTTTAACCGGAAGCCTTTTGCTATTAAAGAAATGCAAATAATTAATTTATGTCACTGCTTTCGTGAACCAAAAAAAAGGACATTTTCTATTTTAGTTTAACATTTTTATGTTTTCCAACTGTATAAATTATCAATGTGCTTATATCTTTTGCTCCAAATATGGTGATATTGATAATCACAACCTGAGGAAGTTCGACCACGCCACTGTAGGGAACCAAAGCAATGGAAGCTCTAAAAAAGAGCAAAACCACACCTGAAAGAAGGTTGGTTTTAATCTCCATACCATATAAAAAGTGGCCTTACACCAATCATATTGTAGTCATGCTGGCACAGAAATTTGACAACGAACTTGAAAAACCACAAAGAGAGGCTTTATACCCGATCATTCTAGACAACACTTGTTGTCTTTTCATTTCGACAATCTTTGACACAAAATTAACTGATACTTATCCCTAGATACCACCATTGCTTCTTGTTTTGTTTTGATTATAAAAAGAAGAGAAAATTAAGTTTTTATTGTTTTAACCTCTAGGACGAAAATAAAAATAAATTACAAACCATATGTATGAAAATCAAGAATTTTAAAATCATAGGATGAAATTCATAATTTTAATGAATTATAGAGAGGAAAAAAGTAATTTACTCTTAAAAAGAATAAAGAAATAATGAGCATGGAGAGATGGTTGCATCTTGACCTTGGGGATCCTTATTTTCTGAAGAATCTGACACAAATTTTGCAGCCTTTGACCATCTTCACAAACCCCAACCACCCAGGAAATCCAATGCTACATTTTCATTTTCTTTTATTAATCACATGTATTACTTTTCCTAGTTGATTCAGATAAAATATGTTTATCAACAATTCATTTTAATGGTTAAAAATATTACCTAGTAAAGTAGTTATTTTTCAAATTCAAATTATTTATTCAGCACAACAAACAAACAACAATTCAACACAGACAACTTAATTCATACATTAAATATTTAATGAAAACCAACCATCAACAATTACTCATGCACTAGAAATCTCAAAATACCATTATACATACCGCGATGCTTCAAAGCCGCTAATATCTTCAATACACCTTCATCTTCCCCAATTCGAAATCAAAAAAACAAACCCTAATTACTTTCAATCCAATCCAAATACTTCATATGCTTCTAAATCTGCCCCGCCGAATGCGCCAAATACGCCAATGCTCCAACAAGCGGTGCATTTGTGTACGTCGCCGGTTCCGTTTGTGAATAATCCGACCGTTCATCTGAATAACGGTCGTGTTCATCTGGTCCACCGACCACCGCCCCGACCAGTATGTTTGGGTTTGGGTTCTCCGTATGCATGTAGGTGAACCCAGACCCACAATCGATTTTTCCGGGATGGGCGGAGATCGATGGCAGAGACGAGGCTCGGTGGTGGATCCTACGTGGGTATCTCGGACCGTATCCCACCATGTACGACATCTTTAACGGATTATCACCGAGTAGGTAGTCCACCTGTTTCTTGGCGATGGTTCGGAGCCGCCGTGGGGTGACAATTGCGCCACCGCAATTCACAACCTTGTGGGTTTTGGTTAGGTATTTGGCATAAGTAACTAATAAGAATGAGGCAGAAGTCGCGTATTGAAGGTTATCGCTATCCATCCTGAACAAAAGTCCTCCTGTATGCAACCGACAACATGATTAATGTTAGAAATGTCTTAATAAACTGTATTATAATTTATAAAATTTAACAAGATTTAAGTTCTTAACATCTTTAATACAATTTTGAAATAAAACATGTTCATTTTTTTGTACAACATTATTTAACGAAAAAAATGTAATTTATCCTATAAAAATATGTGTTAAAAATTCTCCGAAATAAAAAAAAAATAAAAAATTTAAACATTTTGGGCAAATTTTTTGCTTAAATAATTCTATAAAATGGAGATAGTAAAAGATATAATTTAAAACTTTCCAAACTTGTAAAACTATTCAAAACATATTACCATGTGATGGAATTTTTTTGAATTAATTCTCGTAAATAAAAAACATTAAAATTAAATATTTAAGAGAAAAAAAAATAAAAATATCTATAACAAAGAAGTTAGTGAAGTTGAATTTAATTTTTTTTTTAAGATTTTGAATTTTGATCCTTTAATTGTAGAATCTGTTAGAGACGATCGAATAAATTTATTTCAAACTTGTTCTAAATTTCTGTTAGGAAGCTTAAAACCGTCTTATAAACATAAAACATTTAGACAAACATAAATAAAAAAAAATATATATATATATATATATATATATAGGGGCAAATTCAAACGAGAAGCTAAACATTTTACGAGAAGGCGGAGAAGTGTTTAATCATATATGATACACAAGTTTAATCATATATGATTAAACACATGTTATATTGGCAGTACATAGATGTTTAATCATATATGATTAAACACACCTATAGATCGTGTAATCATATATGATATCACACTTCTCGCCTTCTCGCCTTCCCGCAAAATGTTTAACTTTTCGCATGATCATTCCTCTCTCTCTCTCTCTCTCTATATATATATATAAATTTTGCAAAATAGAACCTGGTGTGTATTGGGTTTGAGAAGAAGGAGATCCTGGAATAAGTGAGCAAATGAAGCTATCTGCATGACCCTTATAATCATGGAGAGATTGGACCTTTTGGACAAGAAATGCCTGCAAATTTATAAAAAAAAACCCAAAATCAAAATTAAGATCACATTTATATCATAAATCAAGAAAAGAAAAAAAAAAACAAAGGTTCCAATTAAATGGGAAAACAAAATGGCATTACTTTAGATAGAAGAATCTTGGCACCAGCATGCTTGTTATCCCAACCAAAAGTATTGTCACTTTCATCAGCCCCAAGTGTTATACCATTTGCTTGAATGTAGTTTAAATATGTTGGGCTTCTTGTAGCTTTCTGCAACCATGCTGCCCCCCACAACAATTCATCCTTCAAACCACACAAAAATCAAATCTTTATTTCACATTTGACAACCCTTTTGAACATACAAAATAACCCATTAATTTTCTTGAATAAAAATATATACCTGATATCCAGAGTAAGAGCAATAAAAAGGGCACACATAACTCTTGAGCCCATCACTGTATGAACCTCTGAACTTATCAGCAAATGCAAATACCTGTTGTAACATGAAAGATAAGATTCCGAAACAAGAAAATCGAGTTTATAAGGCATTGATATTGTTTAAATGTCCTACTACACAAGGACTAAATATTTGTGTGTTCTATCTAAAAGTGTTGTAATAAGTTTACAAAATATTTTTAAGTGTTTTAACAAGTTTTTAGAACACTTATTTTATAGAACATTTTTCAGAAGTGTCTTATGAACATATTTTTTATATGACATTTTTTCAAATAGTGTCTAATAAAAAGACAAATAAAACCATTTGTTTCAAAAGTGTCCTAAAAAGTTATTAAAAAATTTAGATAGGACAAAAAAGTGGTTGATTTTATAAAAATAAGTCCTATAAAGTAGTACACACGAACATTTTTGGTGTCCTATCTAAAAGTGTCAGTAATTCGTTTATAGAACATTTTTAGATGTTTTAACAAACTGTTTAGAACAACTCTAACCTTAACACTAAAAAAACACTAAATTTTGTGTGCCCATAAATACAAAAAAAACCTTAACTCCAACCATCTTCTAAGGGGGCGTTTGGTTCATTTTAAGAAATGGGAATGGAAATGAAAATGGGAATGAAGTAGAATGAGCATTGCATTGATGTTGTTTGGTTAAACCAATATAATCAATAAAATATTGTTTTATATAATATTTTTAATATAAATATGTGTCGTCCAACATGAAAATAAAAATATATATTGCATTCAACATCGAGAGATGAAGGACGTATGAGAAAAGATGACTGAGCGGGAATATGATTTTCATTCCCCCCAATTTAGTCAGGAATGAAAATTAATGGGTTTGGGATAATTGGCCCATTATATTATGTCAAACCAAACAACATATTTTATTATCATTTCCATTCCTTACCCCTCAATACCTCCAACCAAACACCCCCTAAATTTGTGGACCCCACAAAAAAAAACATCAAATTTATATTAAATATCACACATAATGGTGGGTCCCCCAAGATTTTCAAGGCCGGCAAAAAAAATTTGGCCGGCAAATATGCCGTATGAAGTTCACGACCGGCAAAAGGAGTTTTGGAAATACCGGCCGATTGGAGCATACCGCACGGCAAATCCTCTGATTTACCGTGCGGTTGGAGATGCTCTTAGAACACTTTTGAAACAAAGTGTCATGTTAATCTTTTTACAGAACATTTTTCAGAAATATCCTAAAAACACGTCTTCCTATAAGACACGTTTTCAAACAGTATCATGTGAAAAGACTAATAGGACCATTTGTTTCAAATGTGTCCTAAAAAGTTTATAAAGACATCAAAAAACGTGTTATAAACTTATTATAACACTTTTAAGATACAGAAAGAAAAAAAAAAGTGAAAATTTGTAATCTTAAAAGAAAAGTAAGGTCTATTGGAAGATTTTAGTTACTTTAATGGCTCTTTTAAGGAGAATCGTGGAGTATTTTGGATCAGATTTTCTGAAAACCAAAGATGCAGAAGCAAGAGCAGCAGCAGTCTCAGCAGCAACATCAGTTCCAGGGTGATTTCTGTCAATCTTCAAAACTGTTCTTTGGGTATCCATGTCTTCTGGTCTTTCCCAACAAGCATGATCTTTGTTTGCATCACCAACCTTCATTACATTTTACCACAAATTATTCAGTCAAAATCATGCAAAACTACACAAAAATCATGCAATTAATCAACTCTATTTGCATCGCTACAACGAAATAGGGTTTATATTACCTTAAAAATGTGTAAATGTCCTAATAGATTGATTTACATGACATATGTTTGTAGAAATAAAACAATCATGAGTCTGTCGCAAAAGTATTAGGGTAAGTTTATTAACTCTTACCAAGTTTTTAGACAATAATCTATACACTGAAATATTTTAAATGTCATGACTTATTTTTTCAGATAACTTCTTATGAAAAATTATAACAAAATCGAGTTTATAAAACATCAAAACTGTTAAGCGTTCTAGCATAAACATTTCCAGCAAACGACTTTATAGGATTCAGGTTTATTGACCAAAAGTGTTGTAGTACTTTTTAAGTGTTTTATCGTGTTGTAATAAATTTGTAGAACAGTTTTAAGTGTTTTAACAAACTTTTTGGACATATTTGAAACAAAATGTCTTGTTAACTCTTTGTCCTCTAAAGATATTTTTTAAATAATGTATACACACTTTTAGACATGACCTACAAGTGTACAGACCCATAAATTTAAATCCCAATAAATTATTCTATTGGAACACTCACAATTCTTTTATGTCCTACAAACCCAATAATTTATTGTAAACCATCAGGTTGTAACGTATCGGTTAAGGACTGGAAGGATGTGGTGGAATATCTCATATGTCCAGGGTTCGAATCCAAATGTACACATCAATTGAGATTTAATCAAGACTGGTGTGTTACGGTCATAATTTGTCAACAGATTAGTCCAAACATAGCCTAGGACACCCTTTTTCCAAAAATAATTTTATTGTACGGAGTGTTCCAATAAACTTTTATTTGGACACCAACACTATCATATAAACTTATAATAACACTTTTATATAATAATAATAATAATAAAACACAACTATCTTTATCTATAAACTTACATTGATTTGAACACATTTTTAACGTCCTATAAACCCATTTTTTCGATGCATGTACCTGAACAAAAATGGTGTCCGGTTGGGCAGTAGCTTTAAGAAGATAATCAGTAGCCCAACGAACCGCGGTTTTCGCATTCCCCAACTCGCTTTTCATCGCCCCACCGAATTCAATCACACTCCACGACAGCATTGTGGTGGTGAACGCCATCGGAAAACCAAACTTTACGTTATCACCGGCATCATAGTACCCACCCACCAAATCCACCTGCATTGTCAAATCACATCACAAAACTCAAAACCCATTTCAAAAATATCACATATTTACGTTGCATTTACCAAAAAAAACGAGTTTTTCCGATGACCGGAAAAAGAAGGAAAAAAAAAGTATACTTTCATGGCGGCGCCGTCGGAGAGACCGGAGTTTCGGCGCCAGTTCATTCTTTGGTTGGCCGGAAGTTTGCCGGACCTTTGGCCTTCGAAGAAAAGGATGGATTTGGTGAGGGCGTCTTTGTAGTTGTGAGAGGCGGGGTGGCGGTGGCGGTGGTGGAAGGAGGAGGCGTTGAGTACGGCGGAGGAGAGGGTTAGGAGGAGGAGGAGGAGGGTGGTGGAGGACATTTTCGGGTGGTCGGAAAAGAAGGCGGTGGTGAGTTGAGAAGAGAAAAGGTTTTGGTCTTAAATAAAGGAAGAAAGCTGCATTTGGAACGTTTTGTTTCCTGCCAATAATAATTTGGGAAATTTACTCAAATAAGAAGTTTCCCCAAAATTTCTCCAAACTATAGAATCAAAAGTCAAAATCCTAAAAAAAAAAATTATATTCATCTCTAACAAATTCTTTATTTTAAAATATCAAACATTAATTATAATATTAAAATAATACATTGATATATTAAAATATTATTTCTCTCTTATAAATATCTACTTTCTAATTTTTCTATTGATGCTCCTAACTAGTAATCATTTTTGGGGTTATCTCCATATTTGGAGAAAAACTCATTCTCTCTCCTACTTTCTCCATTTTGGCGATATTTTTGGAAAAGTTGTTGGAGCAAAAGTTTAGCTTAAAATCTCCATTTTCCCTATTTTCTTCATTTTGGAGAAGTTGTTGGAGATGCTCTAATTAAAATAGACAAAAAATAAATTGGTTTTATAAGACTATGTTTGTCAAACTAACTGATAACCTAGTTGTTAGCTGATAAACTAATTGATAAAAAAATCAAGTTTAACAAAAACTAGCTTATAAAAATATAAAATTACCAAAAATGATATCTATAAAAAATAATGAATTACAATATTTAATAATATAATTAAAACAAATTTATCTATACTATATTATAAAGCACGGATAAAAAACTCTTAAAAACAATTTCTAAAGCATAATATACCGTTATTTAATGTTAATTACTTAAAATCTCTTAAAAACAATCATTAAAACTTTATATACTATATTTAATGATATTTATTAACTTTCAATCGTTATCTCTGACCACTTTAACTCCCTAAAATCACTCCCCATTTTAATCCCCTAAAATCACTTCCCAACATAATTAAATAAAGAATAAAAATCAAATTTTAAATATAAAAAATATAAAATATAATTAAGAAAATCTAACAGAATATCTAATATTTATTTAAAAAAACATTATATTATTAAATCTAAAATAAATTACATTATTATTAAACTTCTATACTATATTATAAAGCACGTATAAAAAACTATTAAAAACAATTGCTAAAGATTAATGTATCGTTATTTAATGTTAATTACTTAAAATCTCTTAAAATAACCATTAAAGTTTTATGTACAACATTTAATGTTATTTATTAACATTCAATCCTTATTTATAATCACTTCAATCCCCTAAAATCACTCCCTGCATAATTAAATACAGCATAAAAATCAAAAATATAATTAATAAAATATAACATAATATTTAATGTTTATTTAAAAAAAAACATTATAATACTAAATCTAAAATAAATTACATTATTATTAAACTATCGAGAAAACTTTTAAAAACAAGTTTTTATGCATTAAGTATCGTTTATTGATACACATTATTTAAAATTCAAGATTACAAATGATGATGCATGAGTACAAATTTCTAAATTTATATGTTTGAATTCAAAACTAACTAATAAACATAATCAAAATAGGATAAACATCTCAATTTAAATATAAATCATTTAAAATATATAAGATAATCATTGAATTCTAACAAAATACTTAATTTTTTATATAAAAAATATTATATTATTAAGCCTAAAATAAACAAATTGATTAAAAAAAACATTATCACTCTCTCAAAATCATTCAAAATCATACCATAAATCGACAAAAAATAAAATGAAACATTAAAATCATGATATATCTCGCTGTATTACGCGAGTACGATTCTAGTATTTTTAAAAAAAACATATTATTCTTTTTACGAATAATTATAATCATAGGTTTTCACTTTGATACACAATTCAAAGAGTTAATTACGGCTTTCGTCTATGTGGTTTGTTGATACTTCAATTTTGGTCCATCGACTTCATTTATTACAAATCTTTAGTAAAGATTTGCATTTGGTTTTGGTTTTTGTCCCATCATCTAATGAACCCTATATTCCAGCCATCAAGGGTCCATAATATGCTTTTACATGAGGACAGTTTAGTCATTTTATCTCTTCCACCTCACTCTTGGCCCTTCTTCTTCATTCTTCTTCTATACATAAAAGTATAAATGGGTTTAAAATGTTGAAGAACCCACTACCACTTCAATCTAGACGTTCAAATCAAATGCTAGGGTTTTACTACTGCAAGGGTTGTAGAGGAGAACAAACGACAATGCCATCGTCTAGACGTGGCCAGTTTAATGGTTAGGGTTTGTTACATTTTTGACACCATTCTCATCCTCGCTATAAGCTCATGCAACAAAATATTATCGAGAGAAGCAAAACCAACCTCTCTATGGTCTAATCATCATTGTCTATGTCTCTCGTCTGATTCTTCGTGTAATCTTCCTTCAACATCTTAGCACAAGTCCGAAACATTGACTAACATGTACAAAACTATTCCTCCAACCTCTCCTCGCTTTACTGCCACCGTCTTACGCAACTAGGAGACATCGAGACGTTCCAAAAAGATGCCACCATTTATCCAACCTCTCCTTACTTCAATCCGCTTTGCTTCTTCTTGTTTTTTCCCTGGGTTTTCATACAGATTTTTGGTTGATATACGTGTAAAAGAATGGGATAATATGTACTTATTTTCGATGATGTGTATAAAATGTTGTTTGTTCTATTAGACCTTGGATTGCATGGTAAATTATGGAAGAAAAATGAGATTGGAGGACGGAAGCTTATGCAAATTGGAGGAATAAGAAAGAAGGATGAAAAAAAAGAGATCAAAATACCCTCGCGTAAGGAGCACGCGAGGGCAGTTAACAAGGTTCAAATAACGTCAATGTGAGAGAGGGACGAAAACTACTAGAAAATACATACTACAAGGAAAGATATGTAATAAACAAAATCAAGAAACAAAAACCAATGTAAACGAGGTTCAAACAACGTCAATGTGAGAGAGGGACAAAAACTACAAGAAAATACATACTACAAGGAAAGATATGTAATAAACAAAATCAATAAACAAAAACCAATGTAATTTTTTTTATTAAGGTTATGCTTGACAAACTATCTGCTAATCTAGCTGATAAATTAATTATGTTTGGCAAAAACTAGCTGATAAGCTAGTTGAAAAATGTAAAATAAGTAAAAAGAACATGTTAGAAGATTAGTAAATTTAAACATTTCATAATATATCTAAACAAATCACTAATAATAAAATATGTTAATTAATACAAGCCCGATGATAAGAAAAATAAATATTGAAATATGTTAATCGATAGTATTTCAAATTGATTTATTATATATTTATATATATAATATTATGAAATTTGAATTTGTGTAACCAAATACAAATGTTAGAAAACATCTACATTAAAGGATGATTTTAAATGACCATTACATATAATGCGAATAAAATTAAGTTGGTTGACCTTATATATCTTAATTATTACTAACTTCTCAAAAAATTAATAATTAAATTAAATATTTTATTAAGATATTTATCAAACTTTTATTATTTATCATTGTTCTAAAAAACTCGTCGCACAGTCGTCATGGCGCGCCATGACATCAAGGCTTATGTGTCACGCCACGTTAAGCCCATGGCACGCCATGGCCTAATGCGCAACCATTGTAATGAGATATTTGATTTTTCTTTACGTTTTCAATGTTTTATTTGCAAGTTTTTAATATGTAACCTAATTTAATTTGTTTATTACTATTGACTCATTGAGTAACACTACAAAACATACGTTTTTATATATAATATTATATATGAATTATAAATTTGACGCTATAAGTCACGCCTTGAAAACGCCATGGCTTCGCCGTGGCTCATAAGGCTTGAGGCTTGGCCTCGCCGCCACGCCACGCCTCACGCCATTTAGAACCTTGTTATTTATAAAATAAAATAAAAATAACTTTAACTTATATGAAATTTGCTAAAAAAGAAAAAACTTTTGCTTGGGTTTTGCTTGTGATCAAGACTCGGCAGCGGCAGTAAGCGTATGGGTTTGTTTGTTCCTCTGCTCGTGATTTGCTAGTGTTCAAGTCTCGGCGGCGACAACAGGCGTTCGGGGCTGATTGGGTTTGAGGTATGGCAGTAGCAACAGCAGTAACGGAGCTGCTGCGATGGTCTGTGTCGTAGGGTTGCAGCTCCTGTGGTGGGTTTGTCTCTCGCAAACAGCCGCTCGGGTGCTGCTATCTCGGTTTTGTTTAACTTTGTAATTTGTTTCTGTAAGTTTTTGTTGTTCGTTCTTGATCATTGATCGTTGTGTTTGGATTGGATTTGGTTTGGTTTTTAGTTGTGTGATGAAATTCCTTTTGCCGTTCAAAAAAAAACTTTAAAATTGTTATATTTATTTTTTAAAGGCTAAACTTTGAATAATAATAATAATATAAAAATAACCATAACATTAACAATAATTTTAAATAATTAATAGCAATGACTAATATACAATTAAAATAATTAATAATTTGAAATTAATAGTAATTAAAATTTTGAAAGTAATTAATAATTTATAATTATAAATAACAAATAACAATTAATATTAATCAAAAAAAGCTTTTAAAGTTTATTAAAATATTATTCTAAATAATTTTTCAATAAGCTAAGTTATAAGCTATTTTATACTTATCTAAATAGTATTTTTAAAATAAATTTAAAAAATAAACTAATTTATATTTACCAAAAATAGTCGATCTAAATATGTAAAATATCGTTAATAAACTAACGAATAATCTTATGATTCAAACCGACACTAATTGGCTCACTTTTAATAAACGAACCAATAGATAATTTTATATTGATATTTTAAAAAAAGCCAAAATGTTGTAATCTCTTGATGGGAAACGAATGTTGTCTTTTATCGATTAGAAAAATAATTAGCAAATATTAAAGTTTATTTTAAGACTTTTTATTTCTATTTGTGGTGCAATAATCAGCTTTATTCGGTCCCATATAGTTTTGTCACCATTAATAATTATCCTTTTCGGATCTAATTTCCTTTTGTCATGCATATGCATCAGGTTGATAATCATTTTTGTGTAACCATATATGAAATTTCAAATTTCGATGTCATCATTGATGGATCCTAAATTTCTGTTGAATGGGTACATTTTTAAGATCGATGAAAGAGTTGTGAAGTCGTCATATGCATTTTATCTGAATACTATCATTTCGAGGTCCTTTTTTTTTAAGTTTTTTGGTTGATTTTGAGGATTTTTTAAGTTTTTTTTTTATTTCGAGAAACCTTTTCTGGTTTTTTTTATTGTTTTTGAAAGAATTTTGTCCGATTATTCTAGTTGATGTTCCTTGAATTTTCTAATATCTTGGAGCACGGTTCAAAATTTAGCGTGTGCATGCACCTTTAATACCGCAAAAAAAATCTATTTACGCACATAAATTGAATGGGTGCACGAGACCCCGCTTGGGATTAATAAATCCACACCTGAGTGTCAGTGTGTCACCATTGTTATTAGATTAATTAGACAAACAAGAATTGGTGTCGGTTGGATTAAAACGAGAATTGGTTTGTGATAAAGAAAATGTTATATCAACTTATTATAACAATTTTATGTATGGTGTACAATTGTTTGGAAACTTAAGTCATATAAAACAATCTATTTAAACATATTTAGGTACCGTATAGCTCATATTTTTGTACTATCTAGTATTGGTGGATGTACATGCATGAGTTGACCTCCATAAATTTTCAAGAATTCGTCTATTCAAATTTTTATATTTATTTTTTATAAATATATTTCTCCTTTTGATCCCCCAAAATTATGAATTTAAATTCCGACCATTTTGACCAAAATTTCTGGATCTGCTACTAGTGTAGTGGACATCGACAATGTTTCATAATTCATATCAATAAGATTGGTCATTTGTAGCCTTTTCAGTACAATTTTAAATTATAGATTCACTGTAATAAATATTATAGATTCATGAATTATAGATGATACTACAACATAAAGTTACTTTTTTACTTAAAGTCGTGATTAATTAGTTGCTCCAAATGAGGTATTAAAATTAGACCTTAGGGGTTGTTTGACGCCTACTAGGTAGGCGCTTGGTACGAGTCACCACATAAACCTTTAGATATACTTTTTTTCTTAAAGTCGTGATTAGTTGCTCCGAATGAGGTACTAAAGTTAGACCTTAGGGGCTATTTAAACGCTTATTAATGAGCGCTTACAGACACGAGTCACCACACTCACTCATCTTATCGGGTAACATTTTCAACCATCAAAATGTACGGATGGTAAGTGCTTATCACCAACTAAGCACTTACCGGGTAAGACTCAATCCTTACCTTCCCTCTTATCGGGTAAGATTTTAGTCCTTCCTATGCTCCCCGGTAGGACAATTAACCTGGTAAACGCATACCGGATAAGTGTTTGGAAAACGGTCCCTTAATGGTGTTTGTTAAACTTTATAAGTTCAAGCTTGTGCTCAATTTTTTGTATATTTTTTAAGGTTAAGCATGTTTCTTTTGTATAAAATGTAAGTTGTTAAACAATAAATAAGTTGAATGATAAGCGTTCGTTTTGTTAGTATTTTATCATCCATTTCCATCTTCATCTCGTGATTCTTGCATTGTATTTGCATCGTTGTTGTCTTTGTGTCGACTCATGGTATGCTCTAATTGTTTGTTTCAATATCATTGTCTTTTAAAGTGTAGAATAGCTGCAAGTGTTTGGTCTTGCCTATTTCAGTGGTGGAAGATTGACGACAATATTGGGAATTCAACTTAAGAGATTTTCATCATTCGGTTGGATATTTGGCTTCAACTTGGTTGAAATATGCCTGGCAAACTACTCTTTGGTCTCCGACGTATATGATATGGGAGCATCGAAACCAAGTGTTTTTTTGGAATAAATCCTCATCGTTAGATTGTTTAGTCACAGAGATTAAAGCTAGATCTTACGACTGGATTTTGAGAAGAGTGCGGAAAAGTTCTATTTCGCAGGGTCTATGGTTATTGCGCCGTTTTCGATGCCCTCTCCTGGTTGACGGCGTTTATGGGTTTGGCCGTGAGTGTTCGTTGTTGTTGTTGATGATGACGTTGCTGCCATTGTTCTTTTTGTTTAGGTCTTTTTAGCTTTGCCTTGTTTTGCGTTGGATTTGTTTCTGGCTAATTCTGCATCTTGCAGAAGTTTTTTTCGGTTTTTTTTGTACTATAATAAATTGTTTGCCTTAAAGAAAATGGTATGAGAGCATATCCAACAACTATGCTATAATTTTTCTAAAATAGAGTATAAAAAGTTGAAATCTCTAAAAGAAATTACAACCAACTCCAACAGCTACTCTATTTTAGCAAATTTTATCATCAAATATATTAATAAAATATTATTTCTCTATTCTAAACATATAACTTCAGTCTTCAATGTCTCTTATTGGTGGAAAATAATTAAATATTATTTCTCTTTTTCTTCAATATGGGGTTTTACAGATTTCTTCAAATTTGGAGATTTTTACCTTCTCACTCCTTCTCTATTTTAATATATGATATAACATAGCTCTTGGAGAAAAAATTTGTTAAAATTTCATTTTTTTTATTTTAGCATAGCTGTTAAAAATGTTATGATTTATTCCATTTGG
The DNA here is from genome assembly GCA_954870635.1 of Arctium minus. Taxonomy (NCBI): domain Eukaryota; kingdom Viridiplantae; phylum Streptophyta; class Magnoliopsida; order Asterales; family Asteraceae; genus Arctium; species Arctium minus. Next base: position 71,946,482 of record OX941095.1, on the reverse strand, counting down.
AAGTTGTTGATTTGTTTGTGGTTAGAAAAAGAGAGATATTGTAATCATAGTGTGTGCATTCACTTTCCCACATAAAAGGTATAGGTCCAGGGGTAATTGTCAAAAAGGAATTGATAGGCCACATGTAATGCTCCCAAAGGTTAAAAAAACCATGGGTTATCATCAATTCATCATAAATGACTAACAAAAAATAGTTATTGTAGAGGGAAACTTATTGACACCCTTAAAACCTTATATACACCTCACCCCACCCCACCCTCATACCTAATTACCTATATTATCACTCATAATTAATTCCATGTGTTTGACTTTTTTATTTTATTTTAAAGTTTAAATAACATTTTATGTTCCCAAGGTAATTTACACCCAAGGTTGGGTGTAAATAATAGGACCCGAATTTATAGTCAATTTTTGAACTTATTGTGGATTTAAACTGAAATTACGTGAGTACCTTTATGAAACTTGTGTGATCCAATTTTCGGATTTTATCTTATAGTCAATTTTTACCTTATAGTCAATTGTGGATTTTATCTTATAGTCAACTTTTACCTTTATGAAACTTGTGTGATCCAATTATCGGATTAAAATAACAAGTAAAAGTGGCATTACATAAGTTGCGTAAGCATACTATTTGAGTAATGCTTACGTGGACCTCCATACTTATTTACGTAATTTACATAACGAGGCACGTTGTAAGACGTTTTTCTTTGCGTTTTCGCAGCCTGCAACTTTGGCTTGTTTTTTGTGCATAGACGCAATGGACTACAATACCGCAACTTGCGGTTTTTAATGGTTTTTGCGGTGTGGTGCACCTACATTTTTGCTAGATGTGTCATATTTGTCAGAAACTGCAAAAACAAAAATGTGTCTTGCAATGTTGACTTGTAATTTATTGACTATTTTATGAGAAAAAAATTTATAAGGTAGCTATAAAATAGTTTTTTTTTTCTCCATGAGATGGTCATTTGAGATGATAATTGATAACCCCTAAAACCATTCATTTACCTACAGATTTTAAAATTTTCTTAAAAGATAAAGAACCAAAATTCAAACTATTAAAAAAAATAAATTTTAATATTTTTTAAATTTTTTTAGAGATTACAATATTGATTATATTATTAAAATATTTCATGCATTACTTCAAGATTTTTATTAGTGGTAATATAATTAAAATATTTTTCTCTCATAGTAAACGTTTTTTTGGGAGTTTTTCAAATTTGAGGAACTTCACACCCTCTCTCTTTACTTTCTTTATTTTGAAAATTCTATTGAAGCAAAAAATTAGTCCAAAATCTCCATCTTAGATAATCTGTTTGGAGATGCTTTAATCTCCCAATATATTATGTGATTTTTTTATCCATTGGTAGTGGTACCTTGAATTATGTCAAAATAAATAATATATATATATATATATATATATATATATATATATATTGGAAGGATATTTTGCAACCCTGAAAAATGTTACAACCCTTGCAACCCACATCTTAACCGTTTGATTCATGATCGACGGTTATTTATTTTTATTTTTCTGTTTTTTTAATTAAAAATATTGGGCCCCATATCTATTGTAACCGCCGATCATAAATCCGACGATTAAGATGTGAGTTGCAAGGTTTGCAACCTTTTTAAGGGTTGCAAATATATATAAAGTAGCAACAAAAACAAATGTTTATAAAATTTTATCAACTTTAAAGAGCACTATAAGCGTACTCACGCAATGCAACAAGATACATCACGATTTTAATGTTTCATTTTGTTTTTTGTTTTTTTGTCGATTTACAGTACGATTTTGGATGGTTTTGAGAAAATGATAATGTTTTTTTTTATAAATTTGTTTAATTTAGTCTTAATAATATAATGTTTTTTAAATATAAAAAATTAAGTATTTTGTTATAATTCAATGATTATTTTATATATTTTAACGACATCTAGATAAAATAACCAATTACATATTTAATAATATAATTAAAACAAATTTATAGTAATATAATATATTAATTAATAGTGATATATGAAAATGTCTGCATAAAAGGAAGATCCTGCACATACCAAATTGGTGGATGTTAGAAGAAACCTGCAGTAGTAATATGTATCTTGTGCTTTGATACTTGTAAATTAAGAGATTTTTAAAATATTGCATAAAATGATGGTACCTTGTGCCTAATAATTTGTATTTAAGAGTTTTTTATATCTGCTTTATAATATAATATAGATATAGATATAGATATAGACAGATGGTATAGATATATATATATATATATATATATATATATATAGGCAAAAATGATGAATTAATATACGTTACTTTTCCACAATAAATTGAGTCATGCCCAAAATTAGCACAACATGAATGCCTCTGTGGAAACCCATTACTTTTCAAAATAAATGATCACGGGAAAGGCATAAAATAATAAATGAAGTTGCAACCATGTTTTGTTATCACTTTTAATAAAGTTTTTGGCTTGTTTTGGATGGGCATTCTCCAAAATGATCATAATACATAAAGAATGTAAGAATAAGATCAGTTTTTTTTTTTTTTTTTTAATATTTGTGAAAATAACCAGCTAAATTACCAAAGGGATTCGCTATTGATGATGTTCTCATTAGAGTCAGAGGTGGGACTCATTTTTTTAATACAAAAGTACAGGAAAAAAAGCCATGCAAATCGTGAAACCGTGAGATTATTAACGATTTCCCGGAATCATCAACCAATAATAGAGTGACATGTGTCATTTCACCAATAGCGAATTCCTTTGACGATTTAAATGATCATTTTAGCAAGTATGAAAATTTTGATCATTGTCTCACTTTATTTATGTATTCTTGGCATCTTAATGAATACCCCAATAGAAACATATTAAAAATTAAAAAAAAAAGAATAAATTACGATTTTCGTTTGTATGATTTGTCAACAATTGCGAATTTTGTCCTTGTACTTTTAAAGTTACGATTTTCATCTTTGATGTTTGTAATTCTTTACCGTTTTCGTCCCTGAGACAATTCAATATAAGTTAGTATGATGGATGAAAATATCAATAAATTGTAACCATATAGAAAAAAACAATAAAATTATCAACAAATTGTAAACCTCATAAAAACAAAACCATAATTTTAAAAGCACAAAAGCAATTTACAACAAACCATAGGGATTTATTAAAAAAAACAAACCATAGGGACTAAAAATGTAGCTTAATCTTAAAATCTCTCTCTCTCTCTCTCTCTCTCTATATATATATATATATATATATATATATATATATATATAAGCAAAATGTGGAGTTGCTTAGGTGACACAATGAGAAACCTTCATTCACAATTTACAAATTTATCATGATTTTGAATTTCTTTTAAATAAAAAGTTTATCAATAAATAAGTTCTGACCTTTCATTTTATTTAGAGTAAACTTCACTTTTGGTCTCTAACGTTTGTCAATTTTAACAGATGGTATCCTAATCTACCCGGGCGGTAACATCCTGGTCTTCCTAAGGGCGGTAACATCCTGGGGGGGGGGGGTGTGGATGGTATCCCAATCTACCCGAGTTCGAATCCAAGGGGAGTCAATTTGAGGGCATGAGGAGTACCTACTCCTTGGGCCGGTCCAGTCGTTGACTGGGATGCCCCCTAGCCCAGTCTTAGACTGTGGTTGGGCTCTAAGTTCAGCGTAAGCTGGACCGGGACAGCGGCGGATTAGTGGGCTGCCCGTGGATGCCCGATACCGTCGGGGAGGTGTGCGTTTGTTGATCCAAACTCTCTCAGTGATTTGATAACGACCCTCTTTTATACTTGTCTTAATCTTATTCCGCAACAAACTTGTAAATTGTGTTTGATTTATCAATAAACAATTTATTAAACTTTAAATTTCTGTGTTTGTATTCAACCCCCCCCCCCCCCCTTCTACAAACTGGTTAAGCACCTCCGGGACGACAAATACCTAAAGCTGAAAGACAAATATCAAAAGCTGAAAAGCTACAAGCGAAAAGGTAAATGTCTCATTGCTGAAGAACATGACTGGGCTGAATCAGAAGAATCAAGTTCTGATGAAGAAGAAGTCGCTAATCTCTGCCTCATGGCTGAGATTAAAGAAGAAGTGGAAGAACCATCTGAACCTTCTATGAGCTACATATCATCTCAGGGATCAAAGGGCATCTGGTATCTCGATAGTGGATGTTCTCGTCATATGACTGGACAAAAAGTCCTGCTCACTGAATACAAGGAAGAGAAAGGTCCCTCTGTGACCTTTGGTGGAAATGGAAAAGGCTATACCCGAGGTTTTGGTGTCCTCAGCAATGGGACAACTACCTTCAGAAGAGTTGCTTATGTAGATGGACTGAAGCATAATCTTCTAAGCATAAGTCAGCTATGTGACAGAGACTACGAAGTTCGCTTTTCTAAGAAAGCATGTTCAGTGGTGAATGAGAAAGGAAAACTTGCTCTCAGTGGTTATCGCAGAGAAAATGTCTATGTAATAGATATGGACTCTACCACCACTGAAAACTTATGTTTTCTCTCTAAAGCCTCTTCTGATGTCAACTGGCTATGGCACAAAAGGCTTTCTCATCTAAATTTCAAAACCCTAAATTCTCCCTCTTCTAAGGAACTGGTTTCGGGTCTTCCTCAGCACTCATACGCTAAAGAATCTCTCTGCTCAGCATGTGAAAAAGGAAAACAAAAAAAAGCTAGTTTCAAGTCAAAACAAGTCTCCTTAGTGACAAGTCCTCTTCAGCTCTTGCATATGGACCTGTTTGGCCATGTCAACATCCAATCAATAGCTGGAAAGAAATATACACTTGTCATTGTAGATAAATACTCTCGCTATACCTGGGTTATCTTTCTTCGCTGCAAGAGTGATACTCCAGAAGAACTAATATCTTTTGTTAAAAAGATGGAAGTGCTGAATAATCTTACTGTTCGCTCTATAAGAAGTGATCATGGAACTGAATTTAAAAATAGTTCTCTAAACAATTTCTTTGAGAACAAGGGAATTTCTCATAATTTCTCCTCAGTAAGAACACCTCAGCAAAACGGAGTCGCTGAAAGAAGAAACAGAACGATCATTGAAGCTGTTAGATCAATGCTCAGCGATTCTCACTTCCCTACTCAATTTTGGGCGGAAGCTGTAAACACTGCATGTTTTACTCAAAACAGATCGCTGATAGTAAAGAGTTTTGGAAAGACAACTTATGAACTCATTCATGGAAGAAAACCATCTATCAGTTTTCTTCATATCTTTGGTTGTCAGTGCTTTATCTTAAACAACAAAGATCAGCTTGGAAAGTTCGACCCAAAAGCTAATGATGGAATATTTCTAGGATATTCCTCCATCTCCAAAGCCTACAGAGTTTTTAATAAGCGAAGACAATCTGTGGAAGAAACAATTCATGTCACTTTTGATGAAACTCGCTCAGCGAACTCCAAACCAATCGCTGACAATGAAGAGTTAAATGCTTGGATGTTCTCTCACTACAAAGAAACTGAACCCTTCTTTTCAAACCATCAACACACAGATCCACCTACTGCTGATGATGATCCAAACATCATACATCCTAACGCTGAATCCAACTCATGGGTTTCAGCTAAACCTCTTAACACACTGCTACCATCAGATCTACCTTCGTCTGAAAACCTCTCTGATAACAATAGTCTGTCCACTACTTTACAGTTAATTGCTGATGAACCTCAAACGTCCTCATCAGTAAACATCCCAATTGTTGATCCAACCTCTGAGTTAAACGATCATGCTCCTGCTCAGCGATGGACCAGAGATCACCCAATAGATCAAATTCTTGGTGATCCCGATGCAGGTATTCAGACACGACGAAGTTCAGGTAATATCTGTCTCTTTGTCAACTTTATCTCTTTAATAGAACCAACGAAAGTTGATGATGCCCTCAGATATCCAAACTGGGTCAGCGCTATGCAAGAATAATTGATTGAGTTTACTCGTAACAAAGTTTGAAATCTTGTTCCTAGACCATCTGACAAAACTGTAATAGGCACCAAATGGGTGTTTAGAAACAGATTAGATGAACATGGAACTGTAACCCGCAACAAGGATCGACTTGTTGCTCAGGGATACAGACAAGAGGAAGGCGTAGATTATGATGAAACCTTTGCCCCTGTGTCTAGGCTCGAAGCAATTTGACTATTCTTAGCCTATGCAGTCTATAAAGACTTCATTGTCTATCAAATGGATGTAAAATCAGCGTTTCTAAACGGAAAGCTGAATGAAGAAGTCTATGTAGAACAACCTCCAGGGTTCTATGACCCTAAGTATCAAAATTATGTTTATAATTTGGATAAGGCTCTCTATGGTCTCAAACAAGCCCCTCGTGCTTGGTATGACACTCTCTCATCTTTTTTTATCTCTGAAAAATTTGAACGTGACAAAATTGATAATACATTGTTTTTCAGAAAGATAAAAGGTTATATTATTCTTGTACAAATATATGTCCATGACATCATATTTGGTTCTACTAACCCATCTCTGTGTACTCGCTTCGCTGAAAAAATGAAGAAATAATACAAAATGAGTATGATGGGTGAGCTGACATATTTTCTTGGTCTTCAGATTAAACAATCTGACAAAGGTACTTTTATCAGCCAAGGTAAGTATGTTAAAGATATGCTGAAGAAGTTTGATCTTACACAAACTTCAGCGATGAAAACTCCTATGGCTCCTCCCCTGACACTTAACAAAGATCCATCTAGAAAACCTGTTAATGTCACTGCCTATAGAGGAATGATAGGCTCCCTGCTGTATCTTACAGCGAGTCGACCTGACATCATGTACTCTACTTTTTTATGTGCACGCCATCAATCTAAACCCAAGAAATCCCATCTGATCGCTGTTAAGCGAATTTTCAGATATCTGAAAGGAACTCCTAATCTCGGTCTTTGGTATCCCAAAGACCCAGGGTTCGATCTAACTGGTTATTCTGATAGTGACTTTGCAGGTTGTAAACTAGATAGAAAGAGCACCACTGGTGGATGTCAACTCCTAGGAGGAAAGCTGGTAAGCTGGACAAGCAAAAAACAAAATTCAGTGTCCACTTCCACAGCTGAAGCTGAATACGTAGCCGCTGGAAGCTGTTGTTCTCAGATCTTATGGATGAGAAATCAACTATTAGACTATGACCTTCAGCTATCAAATATTCCAATCTATTGCGACAGCACTAGTGCTATCGCTATAGCAAATAATCCAGTGCTACATTCAAAGACTAAACACATAGAGATCATGTGATGAATGGTGATATTGAACTTCATTTCATCCCTACTGACTATCAGCTTGCTGATTTATTCACCAAACCTCTTGATGAGACAAGGTTTAACTTTCTCATCAGTGAGCTTGGAATGCTAAATCTCGAAGAATAATTCTTCAGCGTTCATGCATTGTGTCAGTAATCATAAGTTCCCCGTTTATCATTTTCTCTGATAAACATTCTGACTATCAGGTATGTTCTCTCCATCCCTACAACTGAATCTTCATTCAGTTAAGATGTTTTTTTTCAAAATATAAACTTTAATCACTGAACTTTCTTCAAATGATTAAAAGCTTTTTGAAAAATAAATTTATCACTGATAATTCTAGTCAGTGATCCTTCTTAAAAGAAAATCAATCCCTAACTTTACCATCAGGGATACTTTCAAAAAGAAAATCTATCCCTGACTTTTCTTCAGTGATAATTTCAAAATGGACAAATGAACAGTCTCTCTCTCTCTCTCTCTCTCCTATGACGTCATTTGAACCGACAATCCACGACATGCCTTTTTCTGACACGTTCGTCCGTTGCCCTTCTATGCAATCAACTTCGTGGGACGTGTCCATGTCATGATGAACATTTGTTTTGCCGCCTATCACTCTCTCTCTCTCTCTCTCCTACTCTCTACGTATAAAAAGAATGTTTTTCCATTCTTATCTTTTTACGCTTTCTGGAAATTCTTTCAAAGCAAGAAAACTCTCTCACAGCATTCTAGCATTCTCAAGCATTTGCATCATCTTCTTCAAAGATCAACAGGTTATTCTTGATCTTTTTCTTATTCTTTTTCTAAATCTTTTTATATAATACTCCATTTATGGGCTGCCATTATGGGTTTATAAGATTTTCTCACACAAAATCATTTTTCTTTTGATTTTATTCATTCAAAACCATTTTATTTTGATTATCTTTATTCAACATCTTTGGTTTTTCTTCTTGTTCTTATATCTTTTACTAAGATCAACTTTTAATCTTCAAATATGTTGGTTTTTCTATGTTTCTTTCCTCAAATAGAAACTGGTAAAACCTTCTTTATTTTTAGACTAAAACCTTTCTTCTACTCTTCTATCTGTTCATATTCAGAATGGCTCAATCTGCACTTGTCGCCTCCAAGAATGTCAAGTTCTCCATAACTGACTCTGAGATTCCGAAAAACAACCATCTCGCACGACTGGATTTTGATGGTGTCAAATATCCACATTTGGTGGATGCTGCAAAGTTTCTAAAGCAATCCTGCATTGCCTACGCCATCACTGTGGATCCCACGCCTTCAAAAACTCTTCTCCAGCAATTCTGGTTCATCGCTGAAGAAACCTCTGTCACCAACAAAAAGGGTGATCCGGTTCCTGCCATTTCCTTCAGTACTAATCTTGGACCGGGGATGATGACTGCTTTAGGGATAAGAAAAGCTCTGCGATTTCCTGACAAACCCAGGAATGGATTTGATGCCTTGCCCACTGATGCCGAACTCATCCAATTTCTGGATGCTATGGAATACTGTTGGGAACCCAAGCCAAGGACAACAATTCCCAACAAGAAGCTGACTCTCGTGAAGAAGGCGAACATGCCTTCTCAGCTTAACTACATCTTCTCTCACTTTATTCAGCGTATGAGTGGGAAGAGTGGGTCACTGGACCAGGCCATCAAGATTCAGGTCCAAATGGCCTACTCCGTGATCGCTGGAAGGAATTTTGACTTCGCAACAACTATCTTTGACGATCTTCGGTCAAAGATAGAGAAGACAGAGAGGGATCCCAAGATCCACTATGTACGCTTTATCTGTGCGTACCTGAAGTTCCTCTACCCTGCTACTTACCCCACTTCTTCTGATGGCACTGTTGCCAAAGTGGGCCAGCGCTCCTTGGAGGTCAAGGCACTCCCCAACGAGGTAAGTATTTCTGAACTCCGCTCCCGTCTCTCTCTCCACACTTCTTCATCTTCAGCGGCCACGCAGGGGGTTCCTTCTTTTGCTATCCCTGCCGCTACCCTTTCCAAACGACCATCAACTGGATCCTTTGGTCCTTCAAAAAAGGCCAAGGTGACAAAGGAGAAAGGTATCTCTAGCTCAAGACCTAAGGATGTTTCTCAACAAACCTCCTTGGATGCCTTTGTGGGTCTCTCCTCCACAACCTCAGCGATACCCACATCAACCGTGTCAGTGACTACGGTCGCTGTCACATCAACAGTGACACCACCCATCATCTCAGCTCCTCAACATCCTGAGGTAACCACTGAGGTAACTACCCCTATCCCTACTTCTATCCCCATCTCTCATCTTTCTATTCCTTTGGTCTCTGACCCATCATCTATTTTTCCACAACCACAACTTGGACCCATAGGACCTGATAATCAAACGTTTGACGAGTCTCTACAATTCTTCAAAATGTTTGAAAACTCAGGTAAGCCTATAACCCTAAACACTACTCCCAACTCTCCATATAAGCCTGTTTCTCAACAACTAACATTTATTTCAGGTCCTAATGTAACACCCTAAATTCTGGAAATAGCAACTTAATTAAAATTTTCTAAATACATCAACAACTGGATCATCTACAACCACAATTTAGATTCAACCTCAATACACACACACAATCTATACATACAGACTAAAAAGGACGGGTGCTACTAATACCCAATAACAATCGCTATCTCCAACTTGCGGAAGACTTCACCATTTACTTACTTTTGCGTCTAGCTAAGACTCTCCATCTTCAAAGCATTGCTAGAACCCAACCCCCAACTGGAATCCTGATGCACATGCCGACAAATAAAAATGTTAGGCTTAATGCCTAGTGAGCTCAAGAGTTTTCAACATATATAAATAAATCGTTTAAAATGTAAGAATGCAATTAAAGTCATAATCTTTCAAAATGATATGCTTTGCCTATGAAACAACTCATTTACCAATAAACATGTTTTTTAAACGAAAGAGGCACCACGTTGCTCGCTAACCAAACCAAGATATTTTACAGAAAGATTCCAATATAAAACGTCTTTCATAAACTTATATTTAACTCAAAACTCACGCAACCATAAAATGAAAGAAAACCAAATACTGAAAACGTAGGAATGACGCATTCCATTCAAGCCTTAATATACGTGGGGGAAACCCAATATTAAAGCCATCATTTATCGTCGACCACATAAAAAACACAATTTGGTAAAATACGACATTACCATATAAAATACCACGAATCAACGATGAAGAGACCCGTATACACTGAGAATAGAGTAACACGCAAGTAGGCCGTTCACGCGACTTCCTTGTATGTCATCTAAACGTTTCCATCTTGGGTGGCGAGAACACGTGAATGGGGCCACCCGCGATGTTATTGGATTTCACCAACGTGCCCCGGTTCTAGTTCCCATTCCATAACAGACATCACAATCCTCGAACCTGTTGCTGACCCTTGCCATACTCCGTCGAGTTCCGCCCCGCGGTCTTACGAGCAACCGGGTGCCTAATCCAATCTAGACGAGTTCCAACTCTGCGGCTCAAACCACATATTCCTACTCGCTAGCAAACCCAAGCGGTCACTAAAAGTAACCCAAAACCTCAGGCCTTACATAACCGACAGACTTACGTTCCTATGGATCCATTACGACACTATCTAACATTACATGACTCCAAAAGAATGACCAAAGCACCCAAAGCATGTAACTCACCAATGACACGAATTAATCGTCAACACTTAAAACCCACGATGGTTATAAATCCGGACAAATGTCCACACGACTCATTTAGTCAAAATCGAGCCAAGGGCCCAACACTTTACTTAAATTTCCAATGAAAGCCTTTATAAACATTAAAACACGTTTAACCGACTGGCGAAGACACAACGACCCAAAAGTATAATTATCTCAAACTCAACATCAGTTGAGGAAAACCATTTCCCCAAATGACTCTCACCCTTATATTTCCAAAATGCCTCATAACGCGATAATATACATTTTTCGAAAAGGTTTATAAGCTCAAATACACCAAACGACACTTACGTCCAATGAACTCCAATTATATATGTAAAATCATCAAAGAAACATTTCAACATGATTTATTTATCAAAATTCTCAAAGACCCCAATATGGGTGTTTCACCATGTTTATAAAACTAAACATTTCAAAATAACCGAAACTTATCAGGTGATCAACAGTTAAGATATTTGATGAAAAGCATAAACACTTTAAAATAAACATTTTGGCATGTACACCGTTTTCATAAATCATCTTGAACTCACCTTGCTAGATTTAGGCTAAATCTAGATTTCACCCAACGAGCTCTTTTGAAGACCACTCGAATCCTCAAGCCGGAAACTTCCAAGACCTAGATCCAAACATTTCAAACCATAAATACCCATACTCAACCATTTAGAAGTATTTCCCCCAAACAATATACCAAAACCCCAAACGAGATCAAAACCCTAGTTTTCTCCAAAAATTACCAAATCCGAGATTTGAGAAACCAAACACTAAGAAACCATCAATGGAGCATTTATAACCTTATTACAAGAAAATTTACCCTTGAAGACAAAGAGACTTCCGAGAACACCCAATCCAACATTTCAACCCAAGCTCCCAACCGTTGAACTTGATGAGGAAGAGGAAGATGAAGGTTTTGTGGGTTATCATCCCAACTAGCTAGAGGATTAACAATCATGTGGTATGAAGAAGAAAAGCCTCCAAAAAGGGTTAGGGTTCGGTTTTAGGGTTTGGGAGAGAAAAGGGGAGAAGATAGAAATGAGAAATGAGGGAAATGGGTGAAAATCGCACATTTAACCCACTGGTACACGCAGGCTATAGTGCCTGGCGATTATGCCAGTGGCACAATCGCTTAGCATAATCGCCAAGCATGTACCATGAGCTCCTCAGCTTCGGCGATAGTGCCAGGCTATTGTGCCCTCTGGCACAATCGCTGGCATGGTCGCCCGGGTGCCCCCGAACTCCAAAAATCCGACTTTTCAATGCCCGAACTCCCGATACTCCGAGGGACTTTAAACAATACATTTACCAACAAAACCCCACTATTTACAAGTCACAGAAATGTCCGAGCGACATTTACTTACCGAAAATCATGTGTGTTACACCTAATATGGCCACTGTTGACACCAATGTCAACAGTTTGGGACTCAAGGTGGATTCTCTCACGACAGCCATCAATGGCACCACTAGCGCTGTTAATTCAGCTGGTGAAGAGCTGAAGACATTGACAGCTACGTGTTCAACAAAAGCTGAATCCTCTCAAATCTCCGCTCTTCAAGCCGCGATTGACCAAGTGAAGGAGGATTCCAAACGACAGTTTGATGTCTTGTCTACCAAGGTTGATTCCTGTGAAGTTCTCCTTCAGCAAATCCTGACTCACTTGAAGGCACTAGCTCCAATTCCTGCTCCTTCATTTACAGAGAGCGATCGCACCTCTATGAACATAGCTGTGGAGTTTATTCATCAAGCTACGTCAGATATCCCTGTACTTGAAGACCGTCTTACAGGACTGGAGTCTGAAGTCCAGAAGTTGGCCGCTGCAAACACTTCTACTCCTTCCACAGATCTCTCCCTCCGTGATAATGACAAAGTGGGGGAGAAAGAAGCTGAACAAAATAAGGAGACTGAAGTTGCTGCTGATGAACAACAGAAGGAAACTCTCTCTCATGTTGAGGGGGAGATAGCTGCTGAGAAAGCCCCTCCTACCATCGATGAGTTAATCGATGAAGAGGAAGAGGAGGATGATGAAGATTAAGCCCTTGATCTTGAAGATCAAGAGGAAGATCCTCATCAAGATGATGATGATGACGATGAAGAAGATCAATCTCTATGGTGTTCTTCAGCCGTCACGTCATCAGCGATAGCTTCGAAAGAAGTTATCAAAGCTAGGGGGAGTCATGAGACATCTTCAGGAACCCCTTCCCAAAGCAAAGGTGCAACTGCTGAGGGAAGCCTAAAGATGACCTCACTATCTGAGGAGAATCTTTCTCAGTTCTCTCCCCTGCTTAAGGAAAAAGAGCTACAAATAATCCCAGCCTCTGAAGCTGATGACCAAATAATCCCAATCTCTAAAGAGATTGATGAAGAGGATGAAGAAGAAGAGTCCCTGCAACATCCACGACGGCCCTCTAGAACACTTCATTGGTCAGAGGAAGAGATGAAGAAAAGAACAGAGATGATCTCTCATCTGGAGAGTCAACGACTGAAGATCCCCTCTCAATCAACAGATCTAGAGTTCCTGACTGAAGCTGAAATTGAAGAATCCGTCAGGGCTGAGAAGCTGATTGCTGACTGTCAAAGAGATGCCTCTCTAGCTCTCAAAATTCAGTCTTCTCAAGTCAAAGACTTAAAGCTAAAAAGAAAACCAGTGGAAGTCCAGGCCGCTTTTTTGAAAGAGATTGAAGATGAGCGCTCAAAAGAACAAAGGGCCAGCGATAGCTCAGTTGAATGGTGTAAAAGCAAAATCGACTATCGCTCTGACCCAATGAAGATCATAGTTGTTACTATCTCTGGGAAAAAGAAGAAGAATCGAGTTTCTGTCACCATGGAGATTACCAGAGAGGATGGAAGCTGCAAGGCCATGTTCGTGTCAAAGCTGGAAACCTTTGGTTATATGGAATGGCTAGAGTTCAAAGAAGCGCTGAAGAAATCCAAATCAACCAGCAGAGGCTATGTCGAAGGCATCTTAGAAGCCCTCATCAAAAGAGTCTCCACTGTGTTGAAAGTACCATCTGCTCTTCCTTCCAAACCAAGGCAATTCAAAAGAAAGCCTGTCTCCTCCTCGTCTGAGAATGTCGCAGTGATAAGAAATGAAACTTCTATCAAATTCTCAAGAGAAGCTCTGTTCGGTCCTCCTCCTGATCTTTCAGTTCTGGATCTATCTCTGCCTCCTGGTGGACCATATGTTGCGGGACAAGTACTTGAAGAACCTTTTGGAATCTTCTTCAGAGATGACGAGGAACAACTCAGATTTCAAAGAGTCTCTGATATACCTATCTGTCCCCTCGGTCTTCTCAAGGATCTCATGTGCTTATGGTGTGATCTCTCTCCTGCTGCTGAGCAAATCAAATCGATCATTAGCCAAGAATCTTTAGAGCGAAGGCAAAAAGGAGAAGAAATACCTGAGTATTTGATCAATCCTCCTAAACCCTCTTTAGATAGCTGATAGATTAGTTTTCTTTCTTGTAATCTATTAGTAAATCTTACAGTAGTTAGTACACCACTTGTACTTGTAATTTTCATACCTTGTAATTATTTTCTTGGATTAATGAAAATTTCAGTGATGTACTTAACTCCATCAGTACTGTAAAAGATCCCTCAAAATAGTAATTGGGACGTGTATGTTATGAGTCCTGATTATTCCTTATTTTGAACTTTAAAAGTAATTTTCTTCAGTTACTTTGTCATTATCAAATAGGGGGAGATTGTTGATCCCATCTCTCTCAGTGATTTGATAACGACCCTCTTTTATACTTAGTGAAAATTATGTTTAATATGTGTTAGTGTTTCACCATCAGCGATCAGACTGAGTCTGTTCGGTTATCGCTGATAGTCCTTACAAACATTCATATGTATTAGTGTTTCACTATCAGTGATCAGACTGAGCCTGTTCAGTTATCGCTGATAGTTCTGATGTAAACTAACGTAATCCCTGAAGACAAGCCTCGCGTAAACAGATGTTCATAGCTGAATCGAAGACAAAGCTGCTGAATAAAGAGAAGTCTACTAGTGACCTGATGCGGATATCAGTGAAGAAAAGACAACTCTACTTATACGCGAAGGAACATGAGGAAAAGCTTCAGCGATAACTGAACCTCTTTATATCTCTGAAGAAAGATATATTCAGCGATCAATCGATCACAAAGCTTATGCCTCAAGTTTCCTTTTGTCTTACCTTGCACAACTAGTACGATGTGTCAGAACGGACATATCTCTGTCACAAATCGTACAACAACTCTGTCACCTACAGTGTTCATGATATGGCCGAAAGCATGTCTCCCAAAAGTCAGACTACCAAAGCCAATCACTGAATGACATGTGTAAAGTACCCTGCCATGCATTTAATGCATAGGGTATAAATAGAAAGATCACCTCTCTTTCTGAGAGTGTGCTCTATTCTTGAACCAATATAGAAACCCTTGTTTTCTATACTTCTAAAATCCCCCTTTCTCTATATTCTTGTGCAACCATCTTAGTGTTTCTTAAGTCTGTTTAGATTGAGTCTGTCTTAATCTTATTCCGCAACAAACTTGTAAATTGTGTTTGATTTATCAATAAACAATTTATTAAACTTTAAATTTCTGTGTTTGTATTCAACCCCCCCTTCTACAAACTTGTTAAGCACCTCCGGAACCAACAGTGTGTTCGTGGTAGTCGTTCGTTGGTTCAATGCCGCTATGCCTTCCAAAAATTTTTTTTAACAGATATCGTCCCTAAACTATCGAAACTCGGATTTGGTCCCGTATGTTTTCCATTTACCTTTGGTTTTGGTCCCTCCCACTAACGATCGTTAACCTTTTCCGTTGACCAAGTAAGCAAATCTGCATCCCGCCACGACACAACGCCACCATCGGATTTGCATCGATCTCCAACTCCATCACGAGGCCACCACCACCAAATCTACAATTAGAATCCCACCATCGCTACCAGTTTTATCAGTACCTCTGCCTTGTATTTGTGGTGCTGCCACACATCGGTCTCCGACTGCCCCTTCAACCTCAATCTTCGTCCTTTATCTCTGACGTGAACGGACCAGATATGTGATGTAATCACATCCATGAAAACTTGAACCTAGATATGTGTCAAACTAGATTTTTTATTTTAAGGGTTATTATTCAGGTAATGATCTTACGTGATAATCCCAAAATCAACCAAATCTTAGAGAGAGAAAGTAGAGAGAGTTGAAAGTGCAAGAGTGTAATCGTATTGAGATATGCGTGAGTTCCTTTTACAAAAACCAAAGCCACAAGGGACTTAAATACCCTGGCCAATACTACACAGTATACACAACTAAGAACACAATATTAGACCAAGCCTATAAATACAATGATTACTATAAAATCTGACTTAACAATCTCCTCCTTAGTAATCATTGGCGTTGTGGTCTTCAATATTCATCTTCTAAATCAACTCAGACCATCTAAGCGACTTGGCGAAGCTTCTTGACTAAAAAAAAATTCTTCTCAGCATCTTTCAATCTATGTTGCCTTTGTTGTCTTGACAAGACTGGACCTGTTTGTAATAAGCTTGAAAGAACAATCGGTTCATCAGCTTGTGCTCTAGACAACACATCTCTTTCAAATGTACTTGAATGAACAGTGGTGGTTGGAGCTGGAACAACAAAAGAATTACTAGCTGAGAGAATAGAATCTTGAGCGAATCTTGAGCATCATATAAACATTTGAAATCTTTGTCTCTTTATCTTCTCCTTAATTTCTCCCCCTCATGACTTTGATGATTTGGATCAACTTGGTCATGCAAATGTTGGAGACGAGACAACTTTAGATCTGCAAAATCATAAAAAAGTAGAAAGAGGGAAGTTTTGCGCTACATGTTGGTGGCGCAAACTTAGTTTTGCGCTAGCTGAAGGTGGCGCAAAGTTGAGTTTTGCGCTACCAACTGTTGGCGCAAATCTGACTTGAAATCTTAAAAAAAATTACCTGTTAAGCTCATTGAGTCCCCCTACATAAATGCACTAAATATGGCAATTCAAGTTAGCATTCGTATAGAAAATCAGATACTCCCCCTCGAAATGAGATATGATCTTTCAGAAAATTCTCCTTATTCACTCCCCTTGAAGAATGCACAAACCCATTTACACAGATATGAGAACACAAGAATCGAAACATCAATGTAGAAAGAAAAATATACTGAAAATGTATTTTGAAACAACTAAATATATAAAATTTTAAACACTAAACAAATTAAATTCTACTCAGTAAAATATCACAGATTAATCTATCAGATGAAGTCAAGTGAATGTTGTTGGATACATATATAAGTTTCATTGCATATCAAGTTAAGACATGTTCAGTTTCAAAAACTTTTCATCAATCTATTCAGTGTGCTCGCATTAGGAAAATGCAATTCTAAAAATATAATAGAAAACTTTGCATGTACTCACACTAAGCCATCAAAAATAAAGATTTTCACAAATTTATAGGTTTATCGCAACTCAAATGTAATATCCGAATACCAAATTTTTATTTATTTTGGAAGTTGGGTGAAAAGTGAAGCGAGACCCAAAGTACATGGGGGTTATTTGAAACTTAGGTTTTATATAACCTAAATATCAGATATTTGGTTTCATCATACTGATATTCTGAGAAGTTAAGCCGACTTAGAAATTTAAGAGAGAAAGAGAGAAAGCAAAGAAGGCAGAGAGAAAGAGAAAGAAGTATTGATCAATCGATCCGTTTTTGGCAAAAAGATGTATGATTCTAGCTTAATACTTCTATCTGCATGTTATAGTCGGTAAATAGTCTTGTTAATCAAGCTTTTAACCGTGTATTAGATCGATTTAATGATCAAAAAGTTTTATGGGTTCGAACTGTTAGTCGCCGGGAAGATGATGTGTATCGCTCGAACTGTAAAAAGTATTCAACCGGTAAAGTGTAAAGTACTAGTATGTGGTTTGACCGATAAAGTGTAAAGGACCGGTAGGTTGTAAAGGACTGGTATGTGGTTTGACCGGTAGGTTGTAAACGACCGGTAGTTTGTTGTGGACCGATATTAGTCTTTGTTCGACCAGTATATAGAGGCTCGACCGGTGTATTGATTTGACCGGTGATATTCGGTGTATGTGTTCGACCGGTATGTTGTTAATCTGTCCTAAGAGGTTTTGATCAGGATGGTTTTAACCGGGATAGTAGCAGTAGATTTCATTTGATGAGTCTTTAGAAAGAAAGAGTTTTAGTTGCAAGTTAGCTTACCTTTGTTTTTAATACCATCGTAGGTGGTGTTAATCAGTAGAAGTCAGAGTTAATCAAGAAAAATCAGAGGTGAGTCTTTCAAACTAAATCTCTTATGATTTTAGCAGTTATTTGATAAATGTGGGTTTTATATACTGCGCATTTATAGTATTGAAAGTTATGCATAATTATTTCAAAAGATTGATTTAATCAATTTGGCATGTTGATGCTCAGTTTATATAAACTTGTTTTATATACAGTCAGGACTAGGTGTATGCATACATTTGAGTCAGAAGTCTGATCTAAGTCGGGAAGTGTGACCCGTCTGCTCGTACCGGGGAGTGTGGCCCGTTTATGCCATTAGGGTGTGTCCCTAAAATAAGGCAGTGCGAGACAGACATACCGTGTTTGACGGAAATGTTGGTCAGTAGCTTAAGGTACGCTTGCGAAGCGTAAAAGTGGCCAGTGATGGCCAGTAGATTGAGTTATGCCTGTGAAGCATAAAGTATTTTAAATTTTGATTTAAAGAGCAGGTTATGTTTTTGAGATATAAAGTTTTGTTTAAATGTTTTGATTTAAAGAGCAGTAGTGATTGGAGGGGACTCACTAGACCATTGGTCTAACCCTCGCTATTTCAAAATTTTAATCCTGTTTCAGGTTATCGAAAGGTAGCAGGTACAGATAAGGGTAAGGAGAAGATGTAAGCTATTTCCAGGAGATAGAAGACTTCCTGCAATAGTTTATACTTTTTGAACTCAGTTGTGTAATAAGATATATTTGTAAACTTAGTACTCTGAAATGTAAACCTGGGGCAATATTTAGTAAGAAATGTTATTTTATTGTATATATAAATGTTCAGGTTGTTACAATTGGTATCAGAGCATTAGTTTAAGGGATCTAGGTGACCAGATGGGCCTAGACTTAAACTGAGATAGTAGAAGCACAACTGAGTAGTAGGAAGACCGTAAGAAGATAACATTAAGGTAGTAAGGACTAGCATGTAAGGTAAATTTGGAATTCCATCTGGCCAGTGTAATTGTGAATTTACAAGTACATGCTTGTGCTTAAACTGTCGTAATGTGTAGTATGTTAAATTGAATAATTTATGTTTATTCTTATCAGAGTATGTCTGAGCGAGTGACCAGGAGTAGATATATAGTGAATCCTGAAATGGAACCAGATAATGAAGTCATTGCCGAAGAGCGAATGACTGCTGTCAACCCGACTGCTATCCAAGGAAAAAGTCGCGGTCGACCTAAAGGTAACACAGTTCAGAAAGCAACGACCCAGGCAAGGGTTTCCGATGTGGGAACTCGAGGTGGGAAGACAAGTCGTGGTATTCGTCAGGATGAAAGTGTAGAGGTAAGAGTTGAGCAAGAAACTTCTCATCAAGAAAGTTCAGCTTCTGTGAGGGGTCGAAAACAGACAGGAAAACGTGGTGGAGGTAGAACTCAAGGTTTTGTTACACAAGAAACCTTTACTGCAGAAATGGGAAAGTTACAAGAAACGTTGAATGCTTTATTGGTTCAGCGTACTAATGAAGTTTCGGTAAGTAAAGAAAAGAGTGAAGATAAAGTAGTGACTGAGGTAGCAGAATCACCAGTAACTGGAATGGGTAGTCACCCTCAGTCAGGTCCCATTGTGTCAATTAAAGCTGTAGCTGTGAAAGGATGTAGTTTTAAGGAGTTTGCTGCTTGCAAGCCTCCTACTTATAAAGAGGAATGTGATCCCGTGATAGCGTTAAGATGGGTAAAAGGTATGAAGCTAGCGTTTGATACGAGTAAGTGTGCGGAAGAAGATAAAGTAGTCTATGCTTTGTCAATGCTGAAAGATGAAGTGGTAATGTGGTGGGATGTGGAATCTGGAGGTCAAAGTTCGGCTGTAGCTAAAGAAATGGTTTGGGGTGAGTTTGTTAAAAGATTTAAAGCATAGTTCTGCCCTCTGGCGGCAGTTAAAAAGTTGGAAGAAGAGTTTCTGGGTTTAGAGCAGAAGGGGATGTCAGTTCGAGAATATGCCATAAAGTTTATTGAAAAGTCTCGATTTGCAGGAATTTATGTACCTAATGAAGAAAGACGAGTAGAACGTTTCGTCTTTGGATTGAGAAGTGATATTCGAGAATTTGTCTCGAATAAGGAACCGTCTACTTTTCAAATGGCAGTAAATGCAGCTGAAATGAGAGAAAAAGAAAAGAATAGGCAAGCTATAGAAAGAAGTGGAGATAAAAGAAAATGGGAAGGAACAGTTCGTGATTCCAAACCGTTTAAGTCTGCAAAGTTTGATCAGCGTTTTGTTAATAAGTTTGAAAATAAGCCATGTAGCAAGTGTAACCGAGGGCATAATGGAGAATGTAAGATTGATCAAGAGGGATGTTATAAATGTGGGAAGGTTGGGCATTTGGCTCGGGATTGCCAGAATTTGAGGTCTTGTTATCACTGTGGATCTCCTGATCATATCAGGACCAATTGTCCACAGTTGAAAAAGGGATTGATCGGAGGAAATGTAGAAAAAGGAAGTGAGAAAAAGGTGGAGGCAGCTAAAGCGAGGGCTAGAGTTTTCAATATGTCAGCAGAAGAAGCGACTGAGATACCTGATGTAGTGACAGGTACTTTCTTTATAGATTCGAATTATGCAAAAGTATTATTTGATTCAGGCGCAAATCGTTCGTTTGTGTCTCCAAATTTTGTGCATAAATTGATTGAGAAACCTAAGAAGCTTAAGCATGAATTGAAAGTAGAAGTGGCTGATAATAGTCAAATCTTAGTGGAGGAAGTGTGTGATGGGAGTAGTATTGTCATTGATGGACAATCATTTCCACTTCAACTGTACCCAATGGGTATGGGAGAATTTGATGTTATTGTGTGAATGGATTGGTTGGCGTCTAATAATGCTCATATAGTAAGCAATAAGAAATTGATTCGTATAGAGCAGCCAGGAAAAGAAGAGATAGTAGTATTTGGAGATCGAAGGGATAGAAAGTCATGTTTGATTTCTATGATTAAGGTTAAGAAATGTTTAGTAAAAGGGTGTGTGGGGTTCTTAGCTTATGTAATAGATGCTAAGAAGGAAAAGAAGGGATTAGAGTCAGTTACGGTAGTCAGTGAATATTCAGAAGTATTTCCGGAAGACTTAACCACTTTGCCTCCTGATCGGCAAGTGGAATTTCGTATTGATTTAGTACCCGGAGCAGCGCCGATTGCAAAAGCACCGTATAGACTGGCACCGGCAGAAATGAAAGAAATGATGACTCAACTGCAGGAGTTGTTAGACAAGGGGTTTATTCTCCCTAGTACCTCACCATGGGGAGCACCAGTATTGTTTTTTAAGAAGAAAGACGGGTCTATGAGAATGTGCATAGACTACCGTGAGCTCAATAAGTTGACTGTCAAGAATAAGTATCCGCTTCCCAGGATTGACGATCTTTTTGATCAACTACAAGGAGCGAGTTATTTTTCGAAAATAGATCTTCGATCTGGATATCACCAATTGAAAGTGAGGGAGGAGGATGTGCCTAAGACTGCATTTCGTACGAGGTACGAACATTATGAGTTTCTAGTTATGCCATTTGGTTTGACCAATGCGCCAACAGCTTTCATGGATCTGATGAATAGAGTATGTAGTTCGTTTTTAGATAAATATGTCATCGTCTTTATAGATGATATATTGATCTATTCACGTTCCAAAGAAGATCATGAAACTCATTTGAGAGCGATTTTAGAATTGCTTAAGCATGAGAAGTTGTACGCCAAGTTTTCAAAATATGAATTTTGACTAAAAGAAGTTCAGTTTCTAGGACACGTGGTGTCAAAAGAGGGGATTAAGGTTGATCCAGCTAAGATTGAAGCCATTAAAGGGTGGGAAGCACCGAAAACATCATCTGAAGTAAGAAGTTTTCTTGGATTGGCTGGTTATTATAGAAAGTTCATCCAGGACTTTTCAAGGATAGCTACGCCACTAACAGTATTAACTAGAAAGAATGTCAAGTTTGTATAGGCAGAGGCTCAGAAAGAAGCTTTCGGTAAATTGAAAGAAAGTTTAAGTAGTGCTCCTGTTTTGTCTCTACCCAACGGAACGGAAGGATTTGTAATTTATAGCGATGCTTCAAAGTTGGGTCTGGGATGTGTGTTAATGCAAGAAGGCAAGGTAATTGCTTATGCATCTCGACAGCTGAAAGAACATGAAAAGAATTACCCGACGCATGATTTAGAGTTGGCAACTGTAGTATTTGCTTTGAAAATTTGGAGGCATTACTTGTATGGGATCAAGTGTCAGATTTACACAGATCACAAGAGTCTTCAATATCTTTTCAATCAGAAGGAGCTTAATATGAGGCAGCGTAGGTGGATGGAGCTGTTAAGCGATTATGACTGTGATATTATGTACCATCTAGGCAAAGCTAATGTGGTAGCAGATGCTCTAAGTCGTAAGGAACATGGGGAAATAACAGAAGTTGTAGCATTTCGAATTGATGTTGTTTCTAATTTCTTAGAAGAAGTTATAAAGTATCAAGAAGAAGCAACGTCAAAAGAAAATTTTAAAAGTGAAAGAATAGTTGGGATTGTTAACTCGTTAGTAGTTGACAATCGCGGAATAAAGTGCTTCA
The DNA here is from genome assembly GCA_954870635.1 of Arctium minus. NCBI lineage: Eukaryota > Viridiplantae > Streptophyta > Magnoliopsida > Asterales > Asteraceae > Arctium > Arctium minus. The sequence goes on along the minus strand of OX941095.1, from coordinate 71,923,736 downwards.
ATAAGCAAGTATGGATTCCAAAAGCAGGAGATCTGCGGCAGAAAGTGTTGGAAGAAGCGCATAGATACCGTTACTCAGTACATCCAGGAACCAACAAGATGTATAGAGATCTAAAACAAAGCTATTGGTGGCCAGGTTTAAAGAAAGATATTTCTCACTTTGTTGAACGATGTCTGACATGTTTGAAAGTTAAAGCTGAGCATCAGAGACCTTATGGGGAGCTTCAGTCGTTAGAAATTTCAGTTTGGAAATGGGACGAGATTACTATGGATCTTGTTACTGGGTTACCGCGATCACCTAAGGGGCATGACGCTATTTGGGTGATAGTGGATCGACTCACAAAGTCAGCTCATTTCCTACCGATCAAGGAGACATACTCATTAGAAAAATTGGCTCGATTGTATATCGACGAGATAGTAACCAAACATGGAGTACCGTCGTCCATTGTATCAGACAGGGATGCTCGTTTTACATCAGCTTTCTGGAGAAGTTTACAAAGGGAATTAGGCTCTCAACTTAAGTTGAGTGTGATCTATCATCCGCAAACTGATGGCCAGAGTGAGAGGACTATTCAGATATTGGAAGATATGCTTCGTGCATGTGTTATCGATTTTAAAGGTTCGTGGGAAATTCATTTGCCGTTGATTGAATTTTCCTACAACAATAGTTATCATGCTAGCATTCAAGCGGCCCCGCTCGAAGCTTTGTTTGGTCGAAAATGTAGAACACCTTTATGTTGGAATGAGGTGGGTGAAAGATAGCTAGCGGGACCAGAAATTGTACAGGTGACAGCTGATAAAGTCAATCAGATTCGGGCAAGATTAAAAAGTTCTCAAGATCGTCATAAAATGTATGCTGATAAACGAAGGAAACCGATAGAGTTTCAGATAGGAGACAGGGTAATGTTGAAAGTTTCGTCCTGGAAAGGGGTAGTCAGATTTGGGAAGAAAGGAAAGTTGAGACCAAGGTTTGTTGGACCATTTATCATCACAGGACGTGTTGGTGAAGTGGCCTACGAACTTGATCTACCAGAAAGTTTGCGTGGGATTCATCCCACATTTCATGTGTCAAACTTGAAGAAGTGTTTGGTGTTTCACCATCAGCGATCAGACTGAGTCTGTTCAGTTATCGCTGATAGTCCTTACAAACATTCATATGTATTAGTGTTTTACTATCAGTGATCAGACTAAGCCTGTTCAGTTATCGCTGATAGGTCTGATGTAAACTAACGTAATCCCTGAAGACAAGCCTCGCGTAAACAGATGTTCATAGATGAATCGAAGACAAAGCTACTGAACAAAGAGAAGTCTACTAGTGACCTGATGCGGATATCAGTGAAGAAAAGACAACTCTACTTATACGCGAAGGAACATGAGGAAAAGCTTCAGCGATAGCTGAACCTTTTTATATCTCTGAAGAAAGATATATTCAGCGATCAATCGATCACAAAGCTTATGCCTCAAGTTTCCTTTTGTCTTACCTTGCACAACCAGTACGATGTGTCAGAACGAACATATATCTGTCACAAATCGTACAACAACTCTGTCACCTACAGTGTTCATGATACGACCGAAAGCATGTCTCCCAAAAGTCAGACTACCAAAGCCAATCACTGAATGACACGTGTAAAGTACCCTGCCATGCATTTAATGCATAGGGTATAAATAGAAAGATCACCTCTCCTTCTGAGAGTGTGCTCTATTCTTGAACCAATATATGTTGGATCCCAGATTTAATCTCACAACAATGATATAAACAATAAGAGTAATAACAGCGGAAACAATATAGTTTAATATCAAAGGAGATTCAAATATCACAGTTCATAAAGCAAATAATAGATAAACAAGATATTCTTTGAATAAAATATTCAACTTGTATTATTAGTTATAAGACTTCTTAAGCACACTTTGAACAATAAGGTGATGGTCCTATTTATAGGACCATAAAGCAAACAGTGTACTTATCTGACAAATAGAAGCATGCTTGAACAGTATCTTACCTAAGAGGTAAGATCAAGACATGCTTGAACAGTGACCTACTCTAGAAAGTAAATCTTATCACAAGGTGACGTGTCATCTGTTCTTCTTTGTCAAGAAATTCAGAGTGAACATCTTCAGAGCTCTGAAGTAGGATCTCTGATGAGGAGCTCTCTGATGTCTTTCCGTGAGACTGTCTCTGAACTGACTTCAGAGACAGACATACTTTCTTCAGACTGATTCTGAACTGACTTCAGAGACATACTTGCTTTCTTCAGACTGACTCTGAACTGATTTCAGAGACAGACTTGCTTTCTTCAGACTGACTCTGAACTGACTTCAGAGACAGACTTGTTGATGTCCCTTGAAAGTCTTTAAATGAAGACTTAGTTATTTTCAATAATTTCATTGGTTCAGATTTGGGGGTAACAATCTCCCCCTAAGTACTGAAAATAAATAAAGAACACATAGAACATTTAACTAGAAAGTGAAGAGGAGAAAGTCATCCTCTTTAAATATTACTTCTCATAAGAATTTGGAATTACAAGAGAATAATATTCAAAAAAAAATTCAGAACTTATCACTAGAACATATCCTAAGAAACTTCATGATTAGCTCTCTGAAGTTAATCATTGAGCCAATTTCCAAGTCTAGTTTCGCCAGTAGGTCTACTCTGTGCCATTCTTGCTTTACATGAATCATCTTTTGTACGCCTTTCAAGGTTTCATCAGAATACTTCGCTACTTGCGAAGCTAGAAAGATTTTCTTCTCTTGGTTCACTCTGTAGATAAAACCCATAGGTTCTTCAATGATTGATCCAGTCTTCTGTTTGTCCAGGTTTTCGATGGTTTCCACTGGTTCAGTCACTCCGAGCTTTTCTTCACCCAAGTTCAGAGCAATATGAAAGTCACGTTTGGCTCTGTGTTTGATGTAAGCTTCCATTGCCCGTCTTACTTCAACCATGCCCATTCTTATCTCCCTTCTTCCTGAATCGTATCTCGCAGAGCAATAGGCATAGAGATGAGTGAGATCATACGGATTTAGATTTACGAGATCATTATCATTGAACTCGTAAATCTTCTGATCAGATCGAGTCACCACATAATGCCTATATATGATTTTGTTGAAGGCGAATGTCTTTTCAGTGATTTTCTCAACTTTTATTATTGGAGCATCGTTGAGAACCGCCTTTCTTGGTGATGTCTTTGCCTGTATGAATCTTCGTTCGTAGTCTGGCATATCCTCTCTGATTCTTGGATTCAGAGGGATTACTTGAGTGTCTTCCATATTGAACTCACAGTATATATGCCGAAAGTGATCTTCTATCGATGCTTCAGGAGTGGATTCTAAGAATGTGGGAGGATGAGTGAAGACCTTGGCTGGTAAACCAATGCTTATTTTCTGAACAAGATTCTCTTGAGGAGCCTGTTCATCAACAACCATGGTTTCTTTGTCCTTGAGTTGTGACTGAGTTATCTCTGAAGGTTGTTCAGAGATATATCCATCTATCTCTGGAGATTCTCTTAATTCTGAAGCTGTTGAGATATGATGAGGTTGAGCGTTTTTCAAAACATACTCTTCGACATCAATTACTTCGATCTCTTATCCAACAGCTTCTTCCTCTCTGTCAGAATCTTTCTGTTCTTTCTTAGACTCTGAGTCATAGGCATCTCTCATCACCATTGGTTGTCTTTCGGGTGATGAGAATGCATCTTCAGAGGATGTAGAAAAATCTACTAATTGTTCGTTTTCTTCCTCTTCCAGAGCTCCAATTTTCTCTGGAGTTGCATCGGTAACTGGAGTGATTGGAACACCTGGTGTTGATGAGGCAAAAAGTATTACCGGTGTTGTGAATGTTTGCAACGTTCTGTTTTCATCACAAGAGGTGGTGTTCCTCTTTGGTTCCTTCTCTTGAACTGGTGCAGAGGGAGCAACTTTATAGGTGTGCGCGGTTGTATCTCTGATCTCCCTATCTTGAGATTCAGAGTTCTCATCATCATCTGAATCCTCAGAATCATCAAATCTGGCTTTCTTCATTGCATCACTACAAGTCCCACCAGAAAACTTGCGTTTGTATTTGGGAGAGTTTGGTTCAACGATTCCTTTTCCTTTGGGATCCAGAAGTGTCTTCTGAATGGATTCGATTGCCTCTGAAGCCGCAGTTCTGATTTCAGCAATCTGGTCCTCTGATTTATAGTTATGAAGTTCCAGAGTAGCTTTGACCTGCTTCTGAGCAATGGTAGAGATCTTGGAAGAACAAATCAGCATTCTACTCATGATTGCGGATTTGAAAGAGGCCAGATCACTTTTAGTGATGAGGTCTTCAGAAGTTCGGGGTGGCGGCTGTGGTGTTGCTGACGGTGCGGTGACTTCTGGTACAGAGGCTTGAACTGTAGTTTTGATGAGGTCAGAGATAGAGGCCATTTGATCTGTTGAGAGTGAAGATGATCTGGTGGATACTACCTCGTCCCTTAGTTCTTGTAGAGGCTTCTGGACATCGATGGTTGTAGATGCTTGACTTTGAAGAGACGCATTCTGAGCTTTAAGATTGGCTATCTCCAGAGATGATTGAGCCTTCTGTCTGAACAGTTCTTGTTCCAACTATTGGATTCTGTTTGAGGAGTCCAAAAGTTGGGTCTTCAAAGTGGAAACCTCTGCTCTGAGGTTTGTGTTTTCAGAGCGAAGAGTAGAGGTCTCTGAACCGTCAATTATCTGAAAGTTATGCTCATTCATGGAGCCTCTGACTTCCTCACAGAATCTCTGGAACTCAGATTTTGTGAGAAGTTCAGAGAGGGGTACATTGGTTACAACACATGTAGCCAATTTTTCCTCGAGTTCAGAGGAGCCTTCGTTCAGAGCTGTTTTGATGTTGTCTCTGGAAGGACTTCCACTCAATCCTTGATGTTCCGGAGAATCATCTCTAAGTGTTCTGTTCTCAACCAAGTCCTCCTCCTCAGATTCAAAGGACTGGAAGTGAATGTGGGAGTTGAGCTTGCGATCCAGGCAAGTCTATCCTTGTTCTTGTAGGGCAAGCCATTGTGCCTGAGTTGGACAACTACTTCTGGATATCCTAAAGGGTGAGAGATGAGCCACAGAGGCATCATTATGTGTAGGATTTCCGGATGTACTCTGAGGCAACTGAGTACTTAAAGTATTGGCTAAGTCCTGTGAAGAGGGCTTATCCAGAATTTGAGTTTCCTCAGTTATGTGAACTTCAGAGGTGGAAAAAGGTACCTCTGAAGTGGCTGGTTGGTTTGGGTTCGAGGTGTGCACCTCTGATTCAATAACAATTACCTCTGGATCAGGTATGTTAGATTGTGTGGTTGCACTGGGAGATGGGGTTGGTGTCCTAAAATATATGTGCCTTGAGGCATCTTTTTGTATGGAAGGGGAAGAACTCTCAGGTTTCTCCAAGTCCTTAGAAGACTTGCTCTCTTCTCTCTGAGAATCTTCAGAGCTAGTCTCTGAAGATTCATCCTCACTTTCCTCAGAGCTAGTCGAGCTATCCTCTACACTAGCAGATGAGGTTTCTTCCATTACTTCCTCATTGACAGCCCTTTCAAGTGCTCTGTCATCTCTCTCAACTTCGGTTTCTCTAGCAAGAGTACCCTCTGGTTCACTCTTGTGAGAGCTCTGTACTTCAGGGTCCTCAGATCCCTCTGAAGCCGAGATGCTCTTAATCTCCATTCCAGGTTCAGGACCTAAGTGTGTTGGGGTTCCCAGAACTGGTTCTAGTCATTGGGCAACACTGAGATAAGAAGTTAAGGCTACAGATTGAGGATTTACCTGATTCAGCATGTGGTGAGGGATCCTCCTTGCTTCTGGATAGCCTTCAGATAGAATCGTCGGTTTGAAGTTGTTCATTATGTAGAAAGGAGTTTTGGGTTGTTCAGTGACGATCAAAATATGAAGCTTCTCGATCGCCGCATGGATGATTAAAGACAGAAATCTTAGGAATGTTATTGAAGGAACTTTGGATGATTGGGTCGTTTGTTCAGGGTCCTTTGCCAAGCATTTGTTCTTCTTCTCTATTGATGTCAAAATCATATCAAAGATTATGCCGGCCATGTCCAAGTTGCGATTGAAGAATAGGGCATACATGATTGACAGAATTTCTGGTGTTGCTTGATCCATGCTTCCCAGTTTGCAGGTGAGAGTGCGGTTTAGGACAGAGAACATGAAGTTCCAGATTGGTGGTAGGTGTTGTCGTCGGAAGTTGCTCAATCTGGTGATTTCAGTGTTGTAGCCGAGCATTCGAATGAACTGGAGTAGGGTTTCAGAAGTTGGGCGTTTTTCAAAACGCGTGATTTGAAGTTCCTCAGTTGTTAGGAGTGGGAGAACTTCTCTTAGTACAGTATGATTGATGAGTATCCGACATTTTACGACTTGAGATATGTCGAACTCGCCGATTATTCCATTATGTGCATCGCTGTAGTGACTGGAAGAATACCATTCTTGAATAAACGAGAGTGGACATTCATTAGTAAAAGCAGTTAGGGCTTGAGTCAGTTCACAGTTGGAGAAGAACTCGCAGATTATTCCGTATTGTTCCTCAAATTTGGGAGAATCAAGCTGAATCATGTGATTGTTGTCTTTGATTGGAAAACGATACAGTCTTGAAGGTTCGCCAGATTTGGGAAAAATCTTGCACCATTCATTTGAAGACGCCATTTTTGGGTTGAAGTAGTGAAGAAGATGAAGTTCAAATTCTTTTTTTTTTGAGAGAGAGAGAGAGAGTGCTCGAGAGTAATTTATAAAAATGAATATCCGGATGTAAAATTGTTTTTGTATCCAAATTTAGAAAAAGATACACTTGAGTGCATAAGGTAAAACGACAGTGATTTGACCATTTGGATAAAGCCGTTTGTCCTTTCACTCATCCCTTTTTGTGACACGTGGCCTTGAAAATTGTTGTACCTACGAATGTAGGTTCCAAGAAAATAGGAAAGAGGCACCATTTTTCAATAAAAAATTGAATAACTTCTTTGTGCTGACTAGACAAACCTTTCGCCTTAAGAAGTAATTTAAGATATCACTTGTAATAATAATGTTCAGTTAAACTGAAATTTTAATTTCAAATGATATCAAAAATTGCTTATTAATTAAAAAGTTCTTGTTTGAGGAATGACTTGGTCTGAAAGTTGTTGACTCCCCCTTGACAAATGATTTGTGAAAAAAAATCCTCAATTTCAGAGACTCTGAGATTAATTTCAGAGACTCTGAGAAGACTTCAGAGACCATTTTCAGAAACTCTGAGATAAATTTAATTTTATTCAGAGACAAAATTCAGAGATTCTGAGTTGACACTTGAAAAATTCTTTTTCTCAATTTTATAGACTCTGAGACAAAATTCAGAGACTCTGAGATGTCTTCTGAAGAGTTCTTTTTCTCCCCTTTGACAAAAGAACAACTTTTTATTTTTCTCCCCTTGTCATGCGTTTGGAGAACATTCAGAGGCTGATATTGATATATGTTACTTGGTTCAAAGGCTCTGATTATTTGATCAAGAGACTATGAGTTTCTTCCTTGTTAGGTAGACATATTCAACATTCCTAACTTGCTAATTAAAAAATTGAACCTTCGTTCATCTAAAGCTTTTGTGAAAATATCAGCAAGTTGGAGATCAGTTGGTACAAAATACATTTCTATTGTTCCTCTTTCAACATGATCTTTTAAGAAATGATACCTTACATCAATGTGCTTTGTCTTTGAATGTTGTACTGGATTGGCAGAGATGGCTATGGCACTTTTTGAATCACACAGTATGGGTATTCTTTCATATTGTTGGCCATAATCTCTGAGCTGAATTTTCATCCATATTACTTGAGAGCAACAACTAGCAGCAGCAACATATTCTGCCTCTACAGTTGAAGTTGAAACACAGTTTTGTTTCTTGGATGACCAATTTACCAGCTTATTGCCCAGTAACTGACAACACCCAAAGGTACTTTTTCTGTCAAGCTTACATCCTGCATGATCTGCATCAGTGTAAGCTGTTAGATCAAAACTAGAAAGTTTTGGATACCAGAGGCCTAAAGATGGTGACCCTCTTAGGTATCTGAAAATTCTTTTGACAGCAGATAAATGAGATTCTTTTGGATTTGCTTGATATCTAGCACAAAGACATGTTGCAAACATTATGTCAAGCCTACTTGCAGTTAAGTATAATAGTGAACCTATCATGCCTCTGTAGGTTTTTATTTCCACAGATTGTCCTGAAGGATCAGAGTCAAGTTTGACTCCGGTGGCTAGAGGCGTTTTCATAGAAGTTGAATCATTGAGTCTGTATTTGTTTAAGATTTCAGAGACATATTTAGTTTGACTTATGAAAGTGCCTTCTGAAGTTTGTTTTACTTGTAAACCCAGAAAGAAAGTTAATTCTCCCATGAGGCTCATCTCAAATTCACTCTTCATCAACTCTGAAAACTTTTCACAATACTTTTGATTTGTAGAGCCAAATATAATGTCATCAACATAAATTTGTACTAATAGCATCTCATTTTTGTACCTTTTGATGAATAATGTTGTATCAATTGTGCCTTTGTCAAATCCATTTTTAATCAAAAAAGTGGACAGAGTTGCATACCAAGCTCTTGGAGCTTGTTTAAGTCCATACAGAGCCTTATCCAAATAATAAACATGATTAGGAAACTCTGTACTTTCAAATCCAGGTGGTTGCTGGACATAAACTTCTTCATTTAATTTACCATGTAGAAAGGCAGATTTAACATCCATTTGATAAACTTTGAATCCTTTGTGTGCAGCATAGGCTAAGAAGATTCTGATTGCTTCTAGCCTAGCTACAGGTGCAAAGGTTTCATCATAAACAATACCTTCTTCTTGGCAATATCCTTTAGCAACCAACCTAGCTTTGTTCCTGATTATTATTCCATCCTCATCCTTTTAGTTTCTGAAAACCCATTTTGTTCCAATTGCAAATTTTCCTTTGGGAAGGGGAACTAGGGTCCAGACTTTGTTTCTTACAAACTCTTGAAGTTCATCCTGCATTGCAAAAATCCAATGAGGATCTTCAAGAGCTTCTTTTACCTTCTTTGGTTCAATAATGCTTAAAAAGTTTACGTAGAAGCATTCATTGATTGTGGTAGATCTTGTTTTAACTCCTTCTGATGAGGATCCAATTATTTGATCAATTGGATGATCTTTTCTCCATCTTGAGATTGGAGCAAAAATTTGGGGTGGAGTTTGAACTTCAGAGATGACAGTTGGTGATATCTCTGTTGTGCTGTTCAGAGGCTCTGAAGTTGTTTCCCGAGATGGTGAAGCAGATTCTTGAATTTCTTCACTATTTGTTTCTGGAGTTACTTCAGACACTCCTTGATCATCCTATTTTTGATCTTCAGCTTCTTCTGATTCACTTTGCTGATCTGAATTTGGTGAAACAGAAGGTGTTAATTCAGAGGGTCCAGAAAGGGTTGTACCTGTTTCTTGGGGTCCTTCTGAATTTTCTTTTGGTTTATCTCTGAAGATTACTTCTTGGTTATCTTCATCAAAGAAATCTTCAAATATTCTGTTTAATTCAGACTCTCTTGATGATTCAGAGATAGGTGTTGAGAGACTTTCTTGTTGTTCAGAGCTTTTATTGTCATCAAAAGTGATATTGATGCTCTCTTGGATGGTCCTTGTTATAAGATTGAACACTCTGAAAGCTTTTGAGGCTAAGGAATATCCAATGAATTTGCCCTCATCAGCTTTCTTGTCAAACTTTCCAAGAGATTCTCTATCGTTCAGAATGTAACATCTGCATCCAAAAACATGAAAATATTTAACATTAGGTTTCCTATTGTTAATGAGTTCATAGGATGTTTTCTGAAATCTCTTGACAATTGTAGCTCTATTCTGAGTAAAGCAGGTTGTTGCCACTGCTTCTGCCCAAAAATTTGTTGAAAGATCAAATCCATCTAGCATTGTCCTTGCAGCTTCAACAAGTGTTCTGTTCTTCCTTTCAACTACTCCATTTTGCTCAGGGGTTCTTGCTGCAGAAAAGTTAGGAGTAATGCCTTCTTCTGATAGATTTGAATTGATTTTGGCATTTTTGAACTCTGTTCCATTATCACTTGTTAGTTTCTGAACTTTGCTGCTAAATAGAACCTGTAATCTTTTCAACAATCTTATCAAAATATCAGGTACATCAGATTTGGCTCTAATGAATTCTATCCATGTGAATCTGGAAAATTCATCAATCAAAACCAGAATATATTTCTTACCTGCTAGACTCTGTACAGAGATAGAACCATAGAGGTCCACATGAAGCATGTGCAGAGATCTAGGACAATTGTTTTCACTTTTGGTTTTATGGGAAGATCTTTTCATTTTTCCCATCTCTCAAGCAGAACAAAGATGATCTTTGTTAAACTTCAGAGATGGTAATCCCTTAACCAAATTAAGTTTAACTAATTTATCAAGTGAGGAAAAGTTTAGATGTGAAAACTTTTTATGCCAGAGCCAGACTTCCTCACTATTAAGAGATACAAGACAAAGTTTCTCTGAATCAGTGTCGTTTATTTTGGTAAAAGTCATTCTGTAGAGGTTACCTTTTCTGTCTGCTCTGAGTAATTCTTGACCTGATTCTGAGTGGAGAAGTGAACAATATTTTCTTTGAAATTTCACATCAAAACCATGATCACAAAGTTCACTTATGCTGATCAGATTGTGTTTTAATCCATCCACATAAGCAACCTTTGATACTAAAACATTTCCTCTTGACAACTCACCATATCCTTTAATCTGTCCTTGCACATTGTCTCCAAAAGTAACTGCTCCTCTAGATTTTGCTTTGAATGAGGATAGCAGTTCCTTATTTCCAGTCATATGCCTTGAACATCCAGAATCTAGGTACCAGATTGGCATTGACTGATTCTGCAAGACAGATTATTGTTTCTTAGGTACCCATCTCATTATGGGTCCTTTTATGTTAGACTTTGGTGGATTTGTATGACTTTTTAGCATCTCATCTTTTGATGTCTTGCCGTTACTTGTCTTCTGTTGAAATTTTGTCTCTGAGATATTTTTCAGAGATTGATTCATAAGACAATGTGATCCTCTGAAATGATTTTTCAGTTTGATCAAGAGATGAATGCAGTTGCAATTAATAGAACAAGAAGAAGTAGGAGCAAAGTTTTTCTTTTTATTAAAAGCATTTGTTACATTTTGACTTCTTTTGAAAATAGCATTAGGAATATTACATGTATCCCTAACTACTTCTTTCCTTTTTGCTTGAAAGACAATCTTCTTTTCAAGTTGTTTTTTCTTGATCAAAAACATCTTCTTTTCTTTGCTGCTTACTGCACAAACATGATCAATATGGTTAATTTTTGTCCATTTGCCTTTTTGTTCAGGAGAGAATTTTATTGTTTTATAGGTGTAAGATTCAGAAGTGTTTGTTTTATTCTTTGTCTTTTCTTGTAATTCTTTTTCAAGTTCCAGAGACGTTTTTGCTTGTAAACACATATTTGCAAAATCAGGACTTATTGGTATTCTGGTTTTGGTTTTCAAAATTGAAATTGGAACATTCAAAATACCAGACCCAACAGTTTCTATCTTTTTGTGAATTACATTCTCTGGTTTACAAAAAATCTGTTCATCAATCTCTTGATCAGATTCTGAATCAGAATCAAGAAAGTCTCTCTTAGATTTAATAGAGATAACTACCTCTATTGGTTTTTCAATTCTTTTTGTTCTAGAGACTTTAATGATCCGTTTCATGCTTTCTTTTCTTTTTAATTCCCCCATGACATTTTCTTTCAATATCTTTTTAACATCATCTTCAAATATAGTTCTGATGTTTTCATCTGACTTTGGTGAATACAGAGGGGCATACGGATTAAGTGAACTCTGAGATTCATTTTCAGAAGTACTTGTATCAGAGGTACTTGGTTCCGATGTCTCTGATTCATTTGAGATGAAAGCATCAAATCTGAAAATTTCTTTGGGATCATTGCTTTGAGGTTTTGTGAAGAGTACCTCTGAAGTTTTTCTTTTTATCTGTAACACAGACTTTTGAAAGTTTTTTACTTCAGAGTATATAATATTTTTGAAATTCAAAGCTCTGGTTTTTGATCCCTCTGATGTTTTCATTCTTTTAAAATTATTCAGAGATGTACCTTCAAAGCTTTGGACCTTTCCCATACGGAAAGTGGAAGAAAGTGAAGTTTTCTCCAATTCAGTGAATGAATTCAACTCATTGAATCCCAGCCCTTGAGAGTCCATTTGAGTTTTTATTTTGTCGAAAACACCTTGTGCATTGACATAGCTTTTGATTCGAATATTTTTTCTATCTAGAGATTGATGTAGGATTTCTCTTTCCTTTTGAAAAAATTTGGGTAAGGCAATAGAATTGAGCCTTTCATACTCTGATTTCTTTACTTCTTCTTCTTTTCCTTTTAAAACTTTCTCAATTTTTCTTATTTCTTCTGAAAATGATTTTTCTTTTTGCTTGTGAGTGTCTTCAAGTTTGGTTTTTCAAGAAAAATTTCTTTCTTTTCTCTTTTGAAAAAAATGAGTTCTTTTGTCACTTGCTCTCTTTTCTTTTTCTCTTCAAGAAACTTTTGCTCTAGATCCTGAAGTTCTGTAACGCCCTAAAAATCAGGGTAAAATAAAACCTGGGAAAACTGGCAACATGACGTTCACATTGATATAAACCTCCCATAAAGGGGATCAGTCATTTTGACTTTACAAAACCTGTACATAAATGGGATTCATCAACAAACTAATCTAGACACTTCTACCAAGATTACATCTGTTGACAAACCATAATTCATCAAAAGAATGGGACTTAAAAAATGCCCAGATACAATACTAGTCATCTCAAAATGCCTCGAGACCAACCCGTCTCTCAAAAACCCCGACAACCCACCGCTAAGGGAAACCTGTTATACACATCATTTGAGAAAAAGTGTCAGACTTAAAGCCTGGTGAGAACATACAGTTTATAAAGCACAAAAGATATAAATATTTGCATCAAAAGATAATATTTCCAAAGAGGTTAAATTTTACAATTGAAACATTTGCCACAACTGGGCTTTTCTGTTATAAACATATTATCAAATGACCCATGATAAAACATTTTACCAAAGAATGTGGCATAACACTAAGTAAGCCACAATCCGAGTTATGAGCTAAACGATTGGAATCCGAGGATACGAACACATAAGTCCGTGCTACAACGTGAGATCTAGCCCCAAGCAAAACCAATGTATACTCCTTCACTAGGATTACTATGAACCATGGCTAGTATCTGGCCTCACATAACCGTACCAAGTTGCCCCCGAGGATCATATGCATCCATAGATACAAAATGGGGAATATGACATCCCAATAATACAGTCGACTCAAAACATAGGGATCCGCTAGTAATGGTACAGACTCGTCACAACAACATATGTGACCAACCATAAATAAACATATGGTATAAACACATTTTATAAACAAAATGTCATTTCCAGTTCAACTTCTGGTGAGAATGAAAATCATTAAAATGAGTTCTTAAACATTATTTTCACATATCCACATAATGTGCAAGTAAACCATCATTTTACTTTAATAAGATAAGATCCATCCTTTTAGTCAAAACTGATCGGGAACCCCGAAAATCACCAAAAACTCCATTTGTATCAAAATGTATAGAACATGAAATCATACCTTAGAAATACTTCGGATTTCGCAAATAAGAGTTTTGACATGTATAAAGTTTGTAAAATGGTAGTAGGAACTCACCAGAAGGTTTCAGAATAAAACCCTGAAAACCAGATAATGATCACGTCGTAGAAGTGAAGCTTAAAACACCGAAACCTCGGATCTAACACCAAACATTAACCACCAAACTCTAGAGAGAGAGAGGGAACGATTTAGAGAGAGAGAAGAGAGATTTCGAGAGAGAGAGAGAAAGATCCTGAGAAAGAGAAGATATTTTGGGTTAAAAACCCTTAAGTTGGCCAGGCAACTACGCGGGTTATGCCGCGACTTCAACTCGCGGCATAACTCGCCCGTGTCCCAATGAACAGTGAGTTACGCGGGTTGTGCCGCGACCTCTTGTCGCGGTGCAACTCGCGAAGTTCCACGAATCTCATTTCAAACAGTAGGTTACGCGGGTTGTACCGCGACCTCTAGTCGCGGTGCAACTCGCGTAGTTCACTGCTTGTCCCCCAAAATTCTCCAAATCCAACTCAACTTCAAACCAAACACGGTGCTAACGACAACATCTTAACACAAGAATACAACGATGAAATATAATGAAAATCCAGGGTGTTACAAGTTCATTAATTAGTTTAAAAGCATCTATTTCAGGATCACTGTCAGAGGTGTAAAGAGAGTTTACCTTTTCAGAGTTGTCTTCTGATGCTCCATCAGTTTGATTTCCATCTGAAAAAGCCATACCACAGAGATTGGTAGGTTCTTCCTCGCCGTCACTTGTTGAGTCTGATAGCCAGTCTTCTATTTCTGCTACAAGAACTCTTTCTTTTACGTTGTACTTGTATTTGTTCTTGTAGTAATCTTTATCTTTGACAAGTTTTCCTCTGCAGTTTGCAGAGAAATGGCCTATTTTTCCACATCTGAAACATCTTCCATCATTTTGATTTGTTGGAAGAGTGGAAGTACTTGTCTCTGGCTTCTTTTCTTGAGGTTTGAAATATCTCTGTGGTTGTGGATACCTTGGTTGAAATGATTGTTGAGGTCTTGATTATTGAGTTGCATCATTGTTGTTGAAGTTTGTACCCTTTTGATCACTATATGGAGTGAATCTGGGTTCTTGTTGAAATCTGACACCATCTTGTTGAAATCTTCTTTCAGGATTTCTTCTTTCTTCATTCTCTCTCCTTCCTTCAAATACTTTCTTGCCAAATTTCTTGTTAAATTGATGAGTGATTAATGCAAGATATTTGGCGAAGGCATTGATATCATCTTCTGAGTCTGAATCTGAATGATTTTCTTCTGCCATTAGGACCTTTTTGGATCTTCTTTTTGTTTCCAAACTTTTTTGTGACTCTTCACAGTTGTTTTCTTTCGAAGTTTGTTTTGAAACAAGTGCAAGGGGTCCACCTAAAGACAGTTTTGATTTTTGCTTCATAACTTCCTTTTCATGTGCAACAAGAGTGCCATAAATGTCAGTTAATGACCATGACTCAAGATCTTGATTGGCTTGTATAGACATGGACAGTTGTGACCATTCTTCATTTAAGCTTTTCAAGAAAAGAACGTTGTTTTCCTCTTTTGTTCTTATCACTCCAAACTTTCTGCATTTGTTGATAAGAATGTTGAATCTTGAGTAAGTTTGGTGTAATATTTCTTCTGGTAGAGCATGAAAATCATGATATTCATTGATGCATAGATTTCTTCTATTTTTCTGGGTTTGTAGGCCTCCTTCAAGTTGATTTAACAACTGATCCCATATCTCTTTTGCAGTTTTACAAGAATCAAGTTCTTGAAAGATATCATTGGGAATGGCCATTATTAGTAATCTAACAGCTTTTGAGTCATTATCCATCATATTAGTTTCTTCATCAGTGAAGTTTGTGGTTTTCTTTTCATAATATGCAGGGATTTCAGCAGTATCTGCTGTTGCAGGAACTCTTGGTACCAACACCATTGGAATGTGAGGTCCAACGTTCACTGATCTAAAAAGATCCTTGTCCATACCTTCTAAGAAATTTACCATCCTTATCTTCCATTGGAGATATTCATCCCTTAAAAGTGTAGGAGGTTTTGTTAATGACCCAGCTGTATAAATGGCACTTATGCTTGAGTTTGCCATTTTTGAAGAAAAAGATGAAGATTTGAAGAACAGATACTTTTTGTATTGAACAGTGATTTACTATCAAATCTTGAGCATATGGTGTTCTTTAATAAACCAGGTTTATTTGAACATGCACAAATATTGAAAGTTAGAATCAATGAGATGTAAATCTATCCGAGTATGCAGATGCGATCTTTCTTTGTTTAGAAAACAAAGGAGGCTCTGATACCAATTGTTGGATCCTAGATTTAATCTCACAACAATGATATAAACAATAAGAATAATAACAGCGGAAGCAGTATAGTTTAATATCAAAGGAGATTCAAATATCACAGTTCATAAAGCAAATAATCGATAAACAAGATATTCTTTGAATAAAATGTAACACCCCGATTTTCGAAAGATATCGATCCAAGTTAATACAGAAACCGAGATATTAAGGAAAAATAAGATTTTTGATTTTGGACTTGAATCCTTGATTTTATAGTCTATATGGATGAAGGATTCAATTACGAGTCCAACGGTTCTTTCCGGAGCAAAAACGGAGCTATAACGAAGAAGTTATGGCCAAAACAGTATCGAGAAGAAAACCAGGGAAGCGGGCGACTTATGCCGCGACTTAAGGTCGCGGCACAAGTCGCGAAATCCACTGGATCGAGCATAAATCGCGATTTTCAGCCCCAAACTTCATTCCTTCATATCTCCTTCATCCTAGCTCCGATTTGGGTGATTCAAAGTGCTACGGTTTCGTTTTTGAGAGCTTTTCAAGGATCTAGCAAGAGATTGGAAGTCTATTGAAGTATGCTAGAGCATTTTGTGGTGGTAAGCTTCTTATCTCTCCCTATTCATCTTCTTCCCCAAAATATTCTAGGGTTTCATCCACCCCTTGTTCTCCCTTTCATAGGTTGAAGGTTTGTGATCATTTTGGTGAACTAGAAGTGTTTTGGTTGGTGAATTCAAGCTTGGGTTAAGGTAATCTTCTATTCTCTTCGGTTATGGAAGTTAGGGTTTCGGTATTAGTTGAGGTATCCATGTATATGGTTTGGGAAATGATTGTTTATGATAGAATATGTATATTTATGGTTGGAACCTTGTGGATCTAGGTTTTGGAAGATTTGATTTGAAGAATCAAGATCTTCAAGGAAAGTTCTAAGTGGGTAAAATCTAGATTTAGTCTAAATTTAGCAAGGTGAGTTTACTAAACTTTTGTTAAAAATGGATACACATCATAATTGCTTAATTGTTGTTATTATCACATATTTGCTCAAAATGGTCATCTTTACGGGTTTATGTATTTGATGGTATTTCCAGGAGATTATGTGAGATATGTGTATATGAACTATTATCCCATGATTTACTCTATGTTGTGTAATTATTTGGGGATTTACATTATGTGTGCCCACAAAGGGTATTTGACATGATTATGGAATATATGTTTGGTATAACATGATGATTTCCATTCGGGATACACTCTTGGTGTTATTGTATCTACAACGTGGCTATGTGGATATTTAAGTCTTATGTTAGACTCATGCTATTAGGAGGGATATATCATACCTATGGTTAGTATTGAAGTACATTTAGTTGAAGAATACCTAAGGACCTCCTATAGGCATTATGTTGGACGAACCAAGTTAATGACACACGGAGGATGTAGTCGGAGGCACCACCGTGATGGTATGTGCCTAGACCTCCGCCACTCGGATAAGGTGGAATTTTCAGGTGTGCCGGGCCTTTGGGATGCGCCACTCGGATAAGGTGGAATTTCCAGAGGGCATCAAGGTACATCGACTCTGGGGTGGAATTGATTGATGCTATGGGTCTCCCCCGTTGACTCCATACATGTGGAAAATTGGTTAACTGCTGATAAGAATTGTATATGTTCTACCATGCTATTTATTGTTCAACTCACTAGGCTTTTTGGCCTAACACTTGTTTGGTGTCGATGTGTATCTCAGGTTTTAGCGGCATCGGTCCTAAGCTGGCGTAGTGCTTGGGTGAGATATTTGGGAATATCGCTTTTGGACTTACATTTGGTAGAGAATCCTTTGGGTCTATAAATGACACCCTTGATTGTAATCTCTTTTTTGGTTATAGAAATTAGATTAGTTGGTTGTTATTTATTATCCGTTTAATTACAATTGTATTTAAACAGGTTTGTGTATTTTCCCCATTTTTGGGAGGCTCTTGCTTTGGCAATTTTAAATACCGCATGTCCGTTTTTCGGATTTTTGTTATCCCTATTTTTAGGGTGTTACATAAAATATTCAACTTATATTATCAGTTATAAGACTTCTTAAGCACACTTTGAATAATAAGGTGATGGTCCTATTTATAGGACCATAAAGCAAACAGTGTACTTATCTGACAAATAGAAGCATGCTTGAACAGCATCTTACCTAAGAGGTAAGATCAAGACATGCTTGAACAGTGACCTACTCTAGAAAGTAAATCTTATCACAAGGTGACGTGTCATATGTTCTTCTTTGTCAAGAAATTCAGAGTGAACATCTTCAGAGCTCTGAAGTAGGATCTCTGATGAGGAGCTCTCTGATGTCTTTCCATGAGACTGTCTCTGAACTGACTTCAGAGACAGACATACTTTCTTCAGACTGATTCTGAACTGACTTCAGAGACAAACATACTTTCTTCAGCCTGATTCTGAACTGACTTCAGAGACAGACTTGCTTTCTTCAGACTGACTCTGAACTGATTTCAGAGACAGACTTGCTTTCTTCAGACTGACTCTGAACTGACTTCAGAGATAGACTTGTTGATGTCCCTTGAAAGTCTTTAGATGAAGACTTAGTTATTTTCAATACTTTCATTGGTTCAGATTTGGGGCTAACAATATAGAAACCCTTATTTTCTATACTTCTAAAATCCCCCTTTCTCTATATTCTTGTGCAACCATCTTAGTGTTTCTTAAGTCTGTTTAGATTGAGTTTGTCTTAATCTTATTCCGCAACAAACTTGTAAATTGTGTTTGATTTATCAATAAACAATTTATTAAACTTTAAATTTCTGTGTTTGTATTCACCCCCCCTTCTATAAACTTGTTAAGCACCTCCGGGACCAACAGTGTGTTTGTGGTAGTCGTTCGTTGGTTCGATGCCGCTATGCCTTCCAAAAAAAAATTAACAGATATCATCCCTAAACTATCGAAACTCGGATTTGGTCCCGTATGTTTTTCATTTACCTTTGGTTTTGGTCCCTCCCACTAACGATCGTTAACCTTTTCCGTTGACCAAGTAAGCAAATCTGCATCCCGCCACGACACAACGCCACCATCGGATTTGCATCGATCTCCAACTCCATCACGAGGCCACCACCACCAAATCTACAATTAGAATCCCACCATCGCTACCAGTTTTCTCAGTACCTCCGCCTTGGATTTGTGGTGCTGCCACACATCGGTCTCCGACTGCCCCTTCAACCTCAATCTTCGTCCTTTATCTCTGACGTGAACGGACCAAATATGTGATGTAATCACATCCATGAAAACTTGAACCTAGATATGTGTCAAACTAGATTTTTTATTTTAAGGGTTATTATTCAGGTAATGATCTTACGTGATAATCCCAAAATCAACCAAATCTTAGAGAGAGAAAGTAGAGAGAGTTGAAAGTGCAAGAGTGTAATCGTATTGAGATATGCGTGAGTTCCTTTTACAAAAACCAAAGCCACAAGGGACTTAAATACCCTGGCTAATACTACACAATATACATAACTAAGAACACAGTATTAGACCAAGCCTATAAATACAATGATTACTATAAAATCTGACTTAACAATCTCCTCCTTAGTAATCATTGGCGTTGTGGTCTTCAATATTCATCTTCTAAATCAACTCAGACCATCTAAGCGACTTAGCGAAGCTTCTTGACTAAAAAAAATTCTTCTCAGCATCTTTCAATCTATGTTGCCTTTGTTGTCTTGACAAGACTGGACCTGTTTGTAATAAGCTTGAAAGAACAATCGGTTCATCAGCTTGTGCTCTAGACAACACACCTCTTTCAAATGTACTTGAATGAACAGTGGTGGTTGGAGCTGGAACAACAAAAGAATTAGTAGCTGAGAGAATAGAATCTTGAGCGAATCTTGAGCAGCATATAAACGTTTGAACTCTTTGTCTCTTTATCTTCTCCTTAATTTCTCCCCCTCATGACTTTGATGATTTGGATCAACTTGGTCATGCAAATGTTGGAGACGAGACAGCTTTAGACCTGCAAAATCATAAAAAAGTAGAAAGAGGGAAGTTTTGCGCTACATGTTGGTGGCGCAAACTTAGTTTTGCGCTACCAACTGTTGGCGCAAATCTGACTTGAAATCTTAAAAAAAATCACCTGTTAAGCTCGTTGACTCCCCCTACATAAATGCACTAAATATGTCAATTCAAGTTAGCATTCGTATAGAAAATCAGATACTCCCCCTCGAAATGAGATATTATCTTTCAGAAAATTCTCCTTATTCACTCCCCCTTGAAGAATGCACAAACCCATTTACACAGATATGAGAACACAAGAATCGAAACATCAATGTAGAAAGAAAAATATACTGAAAATGTATTTTGAAACAACTAAATATATAAAATTTTAAACACTAAACAAATTAAATTCTACTCCGTAAAATATCACAGATTAATCTATCAGATGAAGTCAAGTGAATGTTGTTGGATACATATATAAGTTTCATTGCATATCAAGTTAAGACATGTTCAGTTTCAAAAACTTTCATCACTCTATTCAGTGTGCTCGCATTAAGAAAATGCAATTCTAAAAATATAATAGAAAACTTTGCATGTACTCACACTAAGCCATTAAAAATTAAGATTTTCACAAATTTATAGGTTTATCGCAACTCAAATGTAATATTCGAATACGAAATTTTTATTTATTTTGGAAGTTGGGTGAAAAGTGAAGCGAGACCCAAAGTACAGGGGGGTTATTTGAAACTTAGGTTTTATATAACCTAAATATCAGATTTTTGGTTTCATCATACTGATATTCTGAGAAGTTAATCCGACTTAGAAATTTAAGAGAGAAAGAGAGAAAGCAAAGAAGGCAGAGAGAAAGAGAAAGAAGTATTGATCAATCGATCCGTTTTTGGCAAAAAGAGGTATGATTCTAGCTTAATACTTCTATTTGCATGTTATAGTCGGTAAATAGTCTTGTTAATCAAGCTTTTAACCGTGTATTAGATCGATTTAATGATCAAAAAGTTTTATGGGTTCGAACTGTTAGTCGCCGGGAAGATGATGTGTATCGCTCGAACTGTAAAAAGTATTCAACCGGTAAAGTGTAAAGGACCAGTATGTGGTTTGACCGATAAAGTGTAAAGGACCGGTAGGTTGTAAAGGACCGGTATGTGGTTTGACTGATAGGTTGTAAACGACCGGTAGTTTGTTGTGGACCGATATTAGCCTTTGTTCGACCGGTATATAGAGGCTCGACCGGTGTATTGATTTGACCGGTGATATTCGGTGTATGTGTTCGACCGGTATGTTGTTAATCTGTCCTAAGTGGTTTTGATCAGGATGGTTTTAACCGGGATAGTAGCAGTAGATTTCATTTGATGAGTCTTTAGAAAGAAAGAGTTTTAGTTGCAAGTTAGCTTACCTTTGTTTTTAATACCATCGTAGGTGGTGTTAATCAGTAGAAGTCAGAGTTAATCAAGAAAAATCAGAGGTGAGTCTTTCAAACTAAATCTCTTATGATTTTAGCAGTTATTTGATAAATGTGGGTTTTATATACTGCGCATTTATAGTATTGAAAGTTATGCAGAATTATTTCAAAAGATTGATTTAATCAATTTGGCATGTTGATGCTCAGTTTATATAAACTTGTTTTATATACAGTCAGGACTAGGTGTATGCATACATTTGAGTCAGAAGTCTGACCTAAGTCGGGAAGTGTGACCCGTCTGCTCGTACCGGGGAGTGTGGCCCGTTTATGCCATTAGGGTGTGTCCCTAAAATAAGGCAGTGCGAGACAGACATACCGTGTTTGACGGCAATGTTGGTCAGTAGCTTAAGGTACGCCTTGCGAAGCGTAAAAGTGGTCAGTGATGGCCAGTAGATTGAGTTATGCCTGTAAAGCATAAAGTATTTTAAATTTTGATTTAAAGAGCAGGTTATGTTTTTGAGATATAAAGTTTTGTTTAAATGTTTTGATTTAAAGAGCAGTAGTGATTGGAGGGGACTCACTAGACCATTGGTCTAACTCTCTTTATTTCAAAATTTTAATCCTGTTTCAGGTTATCGAAAGGTAGCAGGTACAGATAAGGGTAAGGAGAAGATGTAAGCTATTTCCAGGAGATAGAAGACTTCATGCAATAGTTTATACTTTTTGAACTCAGTTGTGTAATAAGATATATTTGTAAACTTAGTACTCTGAAATGTAAGCCTGGGACAGTATTTAGTAAGAAATGTTATTTTATTATATATATAAATGTTCAGGTTGTTACATCAAACATATCACCAAGTATCATGAGATGTGTGCTCATTGGCATCTTTTAGCATTGTGCACATTGGCATCTTCACATGAGTGTGCTCTTTGGCATCTTTTAAGCTTGTGTACTTTGACATCTTTTAATCAAAAAATTTGGTAAGTAAAGAACATGTCGTAAACGTAACTTTCTATCTAATCTTATTGCAGGATTTGGGTCAGCCGCTCCCAGACCTGTTGGCCTTAGGGGACTAGGTGTCAAGCACCCCTTAGAACTTACTCTCCCAGATCAGAAAAGCTACATCGACACAATCTAAACCCATTCATACCAGTAGAACATGACTTTCGATCTGATTCTATAGAAGGATTTGGGTTCGATCACTCCCAGACCAATTGACCTTAGGGGACCAGATGACAAGCATCCCACGAAACTTACTTTCCCAAACCAGAAAGGTCACAGGTACAAACTTTTAAACTTAGAGATTTATGTATTTTATATATATAATTCATCTCAATCACCCAGTTTTACATCTAAGTGCTTAGCCCATATTTTCATTACGATCCATAATTCAGACTTTTTAGGATTTACAAGCATTGTAAACTATAAATATTCCGAATCACATATCTTTAAAGCAGAATGCAAAAGTTTCAAACATGTTGCTGACCTTTCGACTTTTGTAAGACTTGAAAGTTGAACATATAAAACTTCGATATAAACAAAGCAACTTGAGAAATTATCCTAGACACACATTTTATTCAAAAGAAAGAAAAACTGTAAAACTTTTACTTTATAGAATAAAATTTGTAAATATTTAAAATTTTAAATTCAAATGCCGAGTTTGAAAATTTTTCATTTAAAACAAATGTAAAGAATCGGCAAATTGATATTTAGTCGGAACAAAATAAATTTCCATAATATCTTCTTCCACATAATGTATAATAAATTGGTGTCTCATATGAAAGATTTGGGTTGTACAAATTCAGGTTTTGATTGAACTTGCTCAGATTCTTGAAATATATGAGAAAACTGGAACAACATCATAGTCAGAGATAAATGCAGCGGAATAAAGTAGATATACTCACAGTTTCTCATTTGTTCAGAAGCTTAAAATGCATATAAGAACGAGCCCTAAACTGAAATGTTTAGAATTCGAAGTCCATTAAAGTACGAGTTCTGAGCTGATTTACTCAGAAGCCATAGTTCTCTTACTCCCCCTTGACATTAGGTGTCTGCAACTTAGAATCAATCTTTGATTTTGGTACCCACTTGTATTTAGATCCATGTTTGTTAGTTACAGTTCTAATAGGAGAATTGTTGATCCAAGCTCTCTTAGTGATTTGATAACGACCCTTTTCTATACTTAGTGAAAATTACGTTTAATATGTATTAGTGTTTCACCATCAGCGATCAGACTGAGTCTGTTCAGTTATCGCTGATAGTCTTTCTCAAACATTTAATATGTATTAGTGTTTCACTATCAGTGATCAAACTGAGTCTGTTCAGTTATCGCTGATAGTTATGATGTAAACAGTAACGTAATCCTTGAAGACAAGTCTCGCGTCAACAGATGTTCATAGCTGAATCGAAGACGAAGTTGCTGAACAAAGAGAA
Source organism: Arctium minus (assembly GCA_954870635.1). Lineage (NCBI taxonomy): Eukaryota > Viridiplantae > Streptophyta > Magnoliopsida > Asterales > Asteraceae > Arctium > Arctium minus. The sequence goes on along the minus strand of OX941095.1, from coordinate 71,899,952 downwards.
GTCTACTAGTGACCTGATACGTATATTAGTGAAGCAAAGACAACTCTACTTATACGCGAAGGAACATGAGTAAAGCTTCAGCGATCGCTGAACTCTTGATATCTCTGCTGAAAGAGATATTTAGCGATTGAATGATCACTTAGCTTATATCTCAAGTTTATTTTTGTCTAACCTTGCACAACTCAGTACGATGTGTCAGAACGGACATGTATCTGCCACAATTCGTACAACAACTCTGTCAACTACACTGTTCATGATCCGACCGAAAGCATGTCTCCCAAAGTCAGACATTCAAAGCCAATTAGTAAACGCCACGTGTAAAGTGCCCTGCCATACATTTAATGCATAGGGTATAAATAGGAAGTTCACCCCTCCATCTGAGGGTGTGCTCAATCCTTGAATTCCAAATAGAAACCTTTGTTTTCTATATCTCTTAATCCTCCTTTCTCTGAATTTCTTGTGCAACCATCTTAGTGTTTCTTAAGTTTGTTTAGATTGAGTCTGTATTAATCTTATTCCGCAACAAACTTATAAATTGTATTTGATTTATCAATAAACAATTTATTAAACTTTAAATTATGTGTTTGTATTCAACCCCCCCCCCCCCTTCTACAAACTTGTTAAGCACCTTCGGGACCAACAAGAATATTTGTTAGATTTGACATAGAAAGCACGAGAAAAATAATCAGATGAATTAAGAGAAACATTAGTAGAGGACGAAGCATAATCATCTGAACTTGAACTTCGAATCATTTGCTTTATTGAGTATTTTGAAATTTTATTACAAGTAGCAAATGAATCACTTTTACAAATTTTGTCTACATTTCGATCCTCTTCAGTCGCAGATTCATCAGATGTCCGCTTGACCCTCCATAACTGCCTTGAAGGTGTGCTCAAAGTCCTATCTGAAATATTTGAATCACAAGAATTAGAACTGTCATAAATGACTTTAGCTTGTTTATTTGACTTCTTTGACCTTCTTCTTTTACGCTTTGGTTTATAATAATCATCATTTAGCGTAAAAGATTCATCAAGAGACTTTGATTTAAGATTTGAATCAGAAGAAGCAATTTTACCTAAGAAACCCAACTGATCAGACAATAAATCCGAACGTACCTCGGAGTCAGAAATTTTTTGAGAAAAGATTTCAGATTTTAGAAATTCCCTTTTGTTTTCTTTAAAATTAGAAGAAAGACCAGAAACAGAATCTAGTTTTTGAAAAATTAATTTTTCTTCAAGACTTGAAGTCATAAAAGAAAGAATAACATCAGATTCAATTTCTCTTTGAATATTTTGATCTTCCATTTTATCTTCAAGGTCAATGATTTTGCCTTCTAATACTAATGGAGGAGTATATCTCTTAGAATCATAAAAGATTGGAGAGATATTGTCCTTATCAGAGTTAGTGGCATCTATATCAACATAATCATCAGACACTGAAGACTTGATGGGAGATATGTCATGTAAACTTTTTCTGCCATTCTTTGATTTTTCGGGAAAATATTTGGCATTTTCGCGCGTGTAAACAAAAGAAATTTCATTTTTCTTATTGTTCATTTTTTTCTCATTTTCGATATCTAAAACTTGCTTTTCATTCATCCAATCAATTTTAAATTGAGGAGCATATTTAGCAAGACTTAGATAATCGAATTTATATAAAGTAGGGGATTTTTCTATAGCATTGTTTAAACAATGAGGATTTTCAAAACCAAGTCCCCATTTTTCTTTGATAGGCTCATAACTCCGCGGTTTGTTCAAATAAATAGTTTGTTCAGTTTGATTCATTCAATATAATTTTTTTTCCAACTCATTTATTTTATCCGAAAAATTATCTTTTAATTTGGTCATTTCAGTCAAAGAACCAAGATAAGTCATATTTGATTTTTATAAATCATCCAATTTCTTTTGAAATGTGTCTTTTGTATGAGCCAAAATAGATTTTCCATCTTTCAAAGAAATTTGTAATTTATCAATCAAATTTGACTTTTCTGAATTTAATTGTTTTTCAGATAATAACTGTGAGCGAAGATCATGTAAAGCAGTTATAATAATATTTATCTGTGAAGAAATAAATGTGTAATCAAACTCAGAAATTACCTCATCTTCATCAGTGGAAGAATCATCATCATCACTCTGATCATCTCCGATGAAGCACATATGAGCAGTCTCCACATTATCAGCTTCGTCTTCAGAGTGATCTAGCTAAAATTCTTCTTCAGCTAACAAAGCAGTTCCATTCTCTCTCTTTTCAGACAGTTCCAATTTCTTCCGATAATATGCCGAATCCCGAACTTTCTTCACTCGACACTCCTTAGCGATGTGACCCGACTTTCCACGGTTAAAGCATGCAGTTGCTTTCTTATCCTCGGTCACTTTGACATTCTTAGATCCAGAAGTGAAGTGAAGATTGTTGGAACCCGAACGAGGTTGGAACTTTTTGTTGTAGTGTTGAGAGAGAAGAATCATAGCTTTCTGAAGTGCCTCGCCATCATCATCAATTGCACCGTCATAAGCATTCTCGGATAATTCTTGTTCAGACAGTTTGCTTGTGAGAAGTGCAACCGGATCCACTGTCTTTTTGTTTTTCTTGTCAAGTTTGGCCTTTTTATCCTTGATAATGCATTCATCTGTCATCAGAATCTCGTACAACTCTTGGATTTGCACAGAAGATATCCGGACATCATTCCTCAAGCGATGGCAAGATTTATTCCATTCTGGTTGCAAAGCATTGAGGAACTTCAGATTAGTCTCCAGCTCAGCCTTTTCCACTTTTATCTTTCTCATATCATTTATCACCGCACATAACCTGTCATAAACATTTTTCAGTGACTCCCCATCTTTGGCTTTGAATTCTTCAAAGTTGTTCATGTAACGTGTATGCCGAAGTTGTGTTGCAACTGTAGACCCAAGCATAATCTTCTCTAGTTGTGCCCACATTAGTTTAGGATTGTTTTTGAAACAATCAATCCTGTTGTAGATAGAATTTGGCAAGGCTAGCATCAGATTTGCCTTTATATCACGATCAGCTTTATATTGCACCAACTCATCAAGTGTGTACTCGACGGTAGGCTTTGATAATCTAGAATCCAGAGTGAGTTTTACAAAAGATCCTTCAGTTATAATCTTCATCATGTCATCTCCGTTCTTTTGACGCTCAATGAAATTAAGAAACCGATCTTGCCATTGAGTAAACTCATTTTCATCAACCAGAACCGGAGGACGAGTTTCTGTGCCCAATGACATCATGATGTCATTCTTGTAGAACTGAACTTGAAACGCAAATTTTGCAGAATCCATAGAGAAAATCTTAACAACTAAGAACACAGTATTAGACCAAGCCTATAAATACAATGATTACTATAAAATCTGACTTAACAATACGGTTTGATCTACGTGGTTTGTATACATCTCATTTTCATCTCTATCTCTATCTCCATCTCCATCTCCATCTCCATCTCCATTTACATTTGATTTAGTTTTTTTTTATTTATGGTTTTGGGTTTTGATTTGGGATCAATTTAGGTTTAGGGATTTATGGTATTGATTTAATTTAGATATTGTATGTCTTTGAAGGAACTATTTTAGGTTTTATTAAGATTTTTGAGTTTGGACATATGTTTCAATTACGACTTTGAATACCTATTTTTTGTGTTTGGATTTGTGATTGTGGTGGACGGTGGTCAATGTTGGTCGAAGGTGGTGGATGGTGGTTAATGATTGTAACAACCCCACTTTCACTACAAGAGACAGAAGCAACTTTATTAACTAACAAAGCCAAACAGCACAATACAACACTCAAAATCTGAGGTTTTCGGAAAGACAACCTAGTACACAACTGAGAATACACTGACAAGAATCTACAATGGAGGTCCTCTAAATCAACTCCAGCTCACATCTTCACTTAAAACGTAACCGCTCCCCCTACTGCCACTCTTTACCTGAAAAGGTTTTTAGATTTGAAAAGGGTGAGGGTTAGACCGAAAGGTCTAGTGAGTCCCCTCTTATAACAGTTTTAACTCATCAAACTAACAATCAATAATTTAACATAAAATAAACCATTTTCAGCTTCAAGGAAAAACCTTTAACTTTCAGCAACTTCTTCGCTCACACTACCGCCACCCTAAGGTGACAGTGTGTCTATGACTCACACTGTCTTTGTTGGGGACACACCTCCAACGGCATAAACGGAACACCCCCCGGTATGAGCACAAGCGCCCCCCCCCCCCCCCCCCCCCCGCGACTTTGAGCCTACACGCTTAGGACCATGTATGCATACACTTCCACTTTGACAACAACAGAAAAAATCGTCTTTAACATTTAAATAATAATATCTCGCAAGTAGGTACAAAACAACATCATTTCAAAGCTTGCATATAATTTCAAAATACTCATGCCATCATATATAAATCAAAGTTTAAAATAAACTTTCACATGCTTTCGTTAACAAAAGGATTTAGTTCAGAAACTCATCTGTCGCCCTTTGCTTTAAGCTCTACGTCTACCTTTATAATCAGAACTAAACCTATAAAACAAAACATTGCTTGATGAATTCTCTATACTCCTTAATTAACAAAGTTGGTCCTAAACCCAAACTCTCAACGGTCTCCTAAAATTAAGAGAACCCGAAATGCTAAAATTCTCACTCGAGTCATAAATAAAACATCTCAATATCTTAATGCACCACACTTAACTGGATCGGTCCAAAGAAAGAATGAGGCCCAACTCCTTAACTAACAAAACTAACTTAAATTAAATTACATTAAAAGGATTGGCCCACATAACAAAGGACTTGGGCTTCGGCCCACAGCAAACCCCGGGGACCGGGGTTGAATCCCCAACGATCGGCTCCAGCTTCGACCGGAGTCTGCTGACCGGCCTCCCACCCTCACGACCGATGCACAAATTTCGTTCGGTGGATGGAACTCGACCGGGGTCTGTTACCACTTATCGACCGGGATCTGAACCCTCCCCCCGGTGACCGGTGTGAAGTACTCGACCGGGGTTTAACTTCCCCGGTGACCGGTGTTCCCGACGAACCAACAGACCAACGAAGGATCGATAGTCGATACCGCAGTTTCCAGATTAACTCTTAGGTCGAGACACCACTCAATCCATAACCCAAAATTAATTTCCAAACTCGAATTTAACAGGATCCATTAATCACAAAGACGAATCCATAACCATTTTCTAATCCCAAAAACCAGAACTCAAAAGAGATCTGGTAGCGAGAGCAAACAACTACGGGACTTGAGATAAAATAACTAAAATCCTTAACAATAGAGAAAAATAGGATCTAAACTTACCTTTGAGGATTGACGAGCACCGAGGAATCAGCCCTTGCTCTCCTCCGATCGTCTTCTTCAACTTCCTCTCTCGCTCTTCCTCAAGACTGCCAGCCGCCAACAATCAATTCACTTGATCCTAGGGTTAAATCCCTATTATTCCCATTTTTACATATAGACCCCTTCACAAAAGTCTCCTTCCACTTTTCTCACCCAAAACTAAATTTATGGATTTTAACCCGGTTATTACAATGATGATGGTTGGTGGTGATTTTGGTTTTATATTATATAATATATTTTAAACTTTAATAGGAAACTAAAAAAATATGAAAAATCACCATAATACCCCTTATTTAATTGGAGTTAATGGAAATAATTAACGACCGTTAGTGGGAGGGACCAAAACCATAGTGAAATGACAAACGTGAGGGACCAAATCCGAGTTTCAATAGTTTAGGGACTATATTCGTTAAAACTGACAAACATTAAGGACCAAAAGTGAAGTTTACTATTTTCTTTATTATTTTATATATTATTTTAATTTGCACAACATAAATACATCAACAATTATTTTACATTATTTATTATTGGATTAGCCATGCACTTCACATATTTTAGTCATTCACATAGTATCATCAAATGATATAAATATTCGAAAGAGGTACTTAGTATATGAAAATGGGGGGGGGGGGCCCTACTACAAATATGACTTTTATAAACGGTTGTTTTGGGCTTTATACGCGGTTTTGGAACCGCGTATATCGCGAGTGTTTGTAAAAGTATCGGGCTTTTATATACGGTTCCAAAACCGCGTATAAAACTCAACTTTTATACACGGTTTTAAAACCGTTTAGAAAAGTAATATTAACCACGTATATAAGTCACAATCTTACACGGTTTTTAGATTAAACCGTTTAAAGAAGCCCTGATAACCGTTTATAAAATTATCTATCTTACACGGTTTTTAGATGAAACCGTTTATAAAAGTCTTGTCAACCGTTTATAAAAGTATCTATCTTACACAGTTTTTAGATAAAACCGTTTTAAAAAGTCCTACTAACCATTTATAAAAGTCTTTATCTTACACGGTTTTTAGTAATTTAAAAAAATTAAATTAAAAAAAATATCCATTTGCTAGATATAACGCATATTACATTCATCGCAATGCGGCAGGATGTAAAACTTTCCTTCGATTAATAATTAACAGGAATACATCTAATAATGTACAATTTACAATGACATGGAACCAAAATACAATTTTAAAAGAAATATTGTCCTAAGTTGATACATATAAATATTACTAAAATTTGTAACATCTTCATCACATGGAAACACTACAAAACAGGGGCATCTTGGCAAGCACATCAATAGATCTGGTTATTCTCCAAATACCTACACAGCAACAAATCATGAAGGATGATTGAATAAGCTCTAGTTTAATGTATCATATATATAATTCGTCTGGTCTCGTGAGAAATTGAGATTCAATAGAAGTTTTACAAGAAAACTCACCAATTGTAACTAAAATATTTGCCCAAATCTTACAGCATAATCTATATAAGAAAATTGTGTTAGTCCAGTAAAAATTGTGTTACTACTGAAAAATACATTAGATACAATAGATATCACGAATTATAAATTATTCAAAGTAGCAACCACATGCCACAAACCAAAAGACAAAAAATTAAAAGCAAGACACATTTGACAAGTTCATTTCTGGTTAGTGTCTAAGCACATCCTCAAGAACAACTTACTAGTTTTAATTATGTAAAGTAATTCCAGAACATGACTGTATCAAGATTAAATTATTAAAACTCATGAGAATGTGACGGGTCGGAAACCTGGATAATTATCAGCAATGACGTATAAGCATCACAAAATTGATACACATTGCTATCATGTTTAGACTTCAATCCCATCCCAAAACAGGTGTAGATGGCTATCCAAACAGCAACATTGGCTTCCCAAAACAGTCCTAAACAATCTCTAAAACAACCCCTAAATGGCTCGACAACAGCTTAATGTTGCTACTGTTGGAACTAGTTTCATGGCTGGGCAACTTCCAACCTAATTCTCGGTCCTACAACCATCTAAAAACATGTCTTAATTGGTCTCGAAGAGTCATCGACAGCTGTAGTAAAACCCCCTGCAAAAACCCATGATTTCTAACCCAAAATATGGTGGTCTCGGTTCCGAACTAAGTTGTACTAAGCCACATGTTCATTTAATAAATGAGTACTGACTTCAAAGATGATTAGAATATCTAATTCCTCAAGTGGGATGTAGCATAAATTTAGAAGAGGTAAGCTTACCTAGACATCATGACCTTGGTATTACCAAACTATGTATATATTAACGGCATCGGTTCGTAAAACTGGAAAACAAAACAAATTCTTACACGAGTTATGCATAATCCATTGATTAAAACCTCCAAAAACATAGTATATTTGACAAATGAAAGCACAAGTAAATTTAAATCTACAAAAAAAAATTCAAGTAACCTAAAAATACATCATACATCACAACATAAATTTAATATTCAAAGAATCAAAGTAACAGAACCCCAAATTCATGTGAGATTTTCATGTTTAAGCCAAACAAATTTGGACCTTAGATATTGAAGATACTGTCGTGGGAAATAAATCAGAGAGGAAATCCAATAAAATTAGGATTTTATTCCACATGTGGGTGGGGGTGGGAGATAAATAATGATTTCATTAAAGGGTGACAAAAGTTCTAGTTACAGAGCATCATCTTCAAAGTTTTCTTCTTTGTCTACAAGTTCATGGGTTTTTAGGATGCTTGTACTTGGTGTTCTATCATAAAACAAAATGGTTCAGAGATATACTTGAATTCCAAGGCTTCTACTGAGAATAATTTCATACCTCATAAGTCATATTGTTACCCAACACAATCCGACTTATAAACTTCCGATAGATGCTCTTAGCGGCAACCGATAACACCTCGTAAGTCACGATCGTCGAAGTCCACAAGATGTGTCGAATAAAATAGATCAGAATGATAAGTATATACATGAAGGTATGCACTGATGAAAAACCAAATACGAATAAAATAAGAAAATTGTGAAGATGATTAGGAAGAGATAGAGAATGATAAGTATATACATGAAGGTCTTAACCGATGAAAATCACGACCGTCGAAGTCCACAAGATGTGTCGATTATCGAGTCCAGACTCCAGACGGGGGAGGAACAATGAAGAGAGAACATAATTTAGGGACAAAAGGGGAGTTTGAATTTAGGGTTAAAAGGTGGGGGAGGGAACCGTGAAATAATTGGGGGGAAATTTTGGGGGAAATAAGATATAGTAAAAATTTAGTGGGGGAAAGAAAAATAGGAGGAACTCAATTTTTAGATAAGTTTCGGAATCCTAAAAAAAAGAGAGGGAACAGAATCACTTTCTTTCAGTGACATATCTAATCAGACTGAATAGGATTTTCAGAGCTGTCACGATCATTCACATCCATTTCAGTAGGCAGGAAGGGTGCGAAAGCTACCGTTTCTAGAATGCAAGCAAGCTAGCTTGCTGACTCTCCTAGTGGTTTGGCGGCAAGGAAAGGGGCATTCAAACCTATACGGAACACTTATCTCTTTCTCAGTTCTTTCTTTAGGCTCCTGGCTGCTCGTTGGTAGAACACAACCCATATGATATTGAGCTTGAGCATTCGGGCTTCTTTCTTTTTTTTAAGAAATGCTTCTTTATATCAGCTCTATTCCTGACTTGAAATCCATAACGGACTTTAAGAGAGGATGAACATTCCCGTTCTATAGGTAGCACCGCCCCTATTAGAGAAGGGTGAGGGCCCACTTCCGTACTTCTGATCTGCTAGCACTGTGAATAGTGCTGTCATGTGGAATTGAACAGAGATCCCTTCTAGGGATCAAAGATGCAACCTTTGCAGAAGCAGAAACTCTCCTGCATGGCCATAGTTTTGAGCAGTAAAACAAAGTCGTTATGGCTATGTTACTAACATAGACAACTATGAATGGTATTCATTGACAGGAGTGACCGCTTTCTAGTCGTAGTTGGTACCGCCCCTGTTCACTTCAGCATGCAAGGAAGACCTTCGGGAAGAATCAAAGGTTTTCTCCTCTGCAAAGTCGGGGCCCTGGCTGCACTAGCGATTGGCACATAGGGGAGTGGTTGCCCGGCTTTCTCGTCCTGGTATCCTGCACCTCGCGTTCATGATATCTACATTCAACTGTGCCCCGGAGACACGAATCTTTTTAGACTTAGGCGCTGTTTGGTTGGTTTTCCATTAAGTTCTGTATGGATAAAGTTGTCAGTGTGGATTAATCTGTCTGTATAGATTTAGAAGGTTTTTATTTGAGAGAGTTTTTTCATAGATGGAAGGAACGTGTTTTTTAATGAGAGGGACTGGTTTGGAAAAAACTTGGCTTTCTGCATAAAGCTCCCCCTTAAAATCTTATTGAATAAGCCACTTTCTATATCATTAAGCCACTACCAAACAGTCATATATAGCTGACTGAATAAACTGTGAGTCTCATTAAGCTCATTAAGTTGCTAACAAACAGGCCCTTAGGATAGTATCATCTGATAAGTTCTTACCACTTTTGTTTTATTTATCAGCTAAAAGTTTTGTCCATTAAAAAGACATCATATATGCAACAATTTAATTTATCCGGTAAGTACTAACCTTTTAAAGCCCGATAGATCTATTAAGACCCAATGAAACCCTTTAAAGCCCCGATATATCCATAAGTCTCAATAAAACCATTTAAAGCATAAAAGAACCCTTCATAACCCGATAGATCCATTAAGGTCAAATGAAACCCTTTAATGCCCAATGAAGCCCAATAGGACCCTTTAAAGCCCAAAAGAACCACTTAAAGCTCGATAGATCCATTAAGACCCAATGAAACACTTTAATTCCCAATGAAACCCTTTAATACCCAATATAACCATTTAAAGGCCGATAGATCCATTAAGGCCCAATGAAACCCTTTAAAGCCTAATGAACCCATTTAAAGCCCGATAGATCCATGCAATTCGAACTAACCCTTTAAAGCCTGGTAGATTCATTAAGGCCCAATGGAACCGTTGAAAGCCTGATAAATCAATTAAGGCCCAACGAAACTCTTTAAAGCTCAATAGAACCATTTAAAGCTCGATAGATCCATTAATGCCCAATGAAACCCTTTAAAGCCTAATTGACCCATTTAAACCCCGATAGATCCGTTCGATCCGAACTAACCCTTTAAAGCCCGATAGATCCATTAAGGCCCAATGGTACCCTATAAAGCCCGATAGATCCATTAAGGTCAAATGAAACCCTTTAATGCCCAATGAAGCCCTTTAAAGCCCAATAGGACCCTTTAAAGACTGATATATCCATTAAGGCCCAATAAAACCCTTTAAAACCTAATGAACCCATTTAAAGCCCGATAGATCCATTAAGGCCTTAAAGCCCGATATATCCATTAAGGCCCAATGAAACACTTTAAGGCCCAATGAAACCCTTTAATACCCAATAGAACCATTTAAAGCCCAATAGATCCATTAAGGCCCAATGAAACCCTTTAAAGCCTAATGAACCCATTTAAAGCCCGATAGATTCATGCAATTCGAACTAACCCTTTAAAGCCTGGTAGATTCATTAAGGCCCAATGAAACCGTTGAAAGCCTGATAAATCAATTAAGGTCCAACGAAACCCTTTAAAGCTCAATAGAACCATTTAAAGCTCGATAGATCCATTAATGCCCAATGAAACCCTTTAAAGCCTAATTGACCCATTTAAAGACCGATAGATCCATTCAATCCGAACTAACCCTTTAAAGCCCAATAGATCCATTAAGGCCCAATGGTACCCTATAAAGCCTGATTGATCCATTAAGGTTCAATGAAGCCTTTTAAAGCCTAATATACCCTTTAAAGACCAATAGGTCCCTTTAAAGTCTGATAGATCCTTTAAGGCCCAATGAAACCCTTTAAAGTCAATAGATCCATTAAGAGAAACTCCAACATTGACACCAAATAAAACACCAAAAACACCAAATTTGGTGAGCCCATCAACACAAAAAAAAAAACTCACATATAGGACATGCCTTTTCTCCCTTTGTACTGTAACCTGACAAATTCCCGTAAGCTGAAAAATCGTTTATGGTGCAAAAAACCATGGCTCGTAGCTGAAAATGTTCCTTCCCGTACGCATCATACACTTCGATGCCTGGACTCCATAATTCATTCAAGTCTTCAATTAACGGAGCCAAATATACATCAATGTCAGTCCCAGGTTGTTTGGGACCCTGAATTAGCAACGACATCATGATGTATTTACGTTTCATGCATAATCATGGTGGAAGATCGTAAATGCATAGAAGCACCGACCAAGTACTCATGTGACGACTGTTCATGCTTCCGAATGGATTTATTTTGTCAGAGCTAAGACCAAACCAAAAATTCCTAATTTCATCACCAAAATCTTCAAAGATGTTGTCGATATTCCTCCATTAAGGGGAATCCGCTACATGTCTAATTTTCCCATCTTTTTTACGATCTTCAGCATGCCAACGCAACAACTTTGCATCTTTGGCGTTTGCAAATAATCGTTTCAATCTTGGTATGATTGGCAAATACCACAACATTTTAGCGGGAGGACCATCCTTCTGTTTCACATCACTATTGTTTTTCGTTCGGTTCTTTCGCTTATACCTCGATGTACTACATATGCGACACTCGTTTAAATCAACATCTGCATTCCTATACAACATGCAATCATTCGGACATGCATGTATTCTCTCTATATTTCCAATCCCATCGGACACATATAGTAAAACTTTTGTATATTGAAACAGGTAATTTGTTATCATCGGGAAGCATTTCATGCAAAATCTCTAGCAAACTAGTAAAACTTTTGTCACTCCAACCGTTGCTTGCTTTTAAATTAAACAGTTTCAACACAGCTGAAAGTTTAGTAAACTTTGAACAACCAACATACAACGGTTTTTCAGAGTCGATAAACAATTGTTCAAATTTGTCATAATCCTTATCGACAATATTATCCTCCACGTCATGTAACATCTCATCTAAGTTATCACGGTTATCATTATCTGATTCATAGTTATCATCGGTATCATTACAATCTCGATCGACCGTGTAACTACAATTACCAAAATCCTCGCCATGTCGAATCCAACATGTATATCGTTCCATAAACCCATGTACAATAAGATGTTCTTTAATTAAACTATGATCACTATATTTACAAAAATTTCTACAATCCCGACAAGGACACCAAATTTCACTTTCTCCAGTGTTCACCCGATTATTCTCAGCAACCTCTATAAACTGATCAAGACGAGACAAGTATTCCTTTGTAGCTTGTGGTATTTGGTACATCCAATCATAACGATCCATCTGCAATATTGAAATAAAGTATTAATTGTAAATGCATGTATGACATGATCTCAAAAGGCTATAGGTGGCCATCCTAACCCACTTTTTGAATATTTGGTCTCATATGTGAGTGCTTATAACATATTGATTACTTAAGAAAAATCCGGCAGCATTTCCCCACAACTCCCCAAATATGTGTATAATAAAAACACATATTCGTAGAAGTAATGGGAAACGTCTACCGAATTTTTCTTAAATAAACAATCCGTTATATGCATTCACATCCTAAATGAGACAAATATTCAAAAAGCAGTCCCAAACAGGGGACTATCCGAAATTAATCTATATTAGATCAAAATTCGGACGGGCGACCTAAAGGCATCAAATGCATGAACTTGTATAATAAATGCATACAAGAATCATGTGCAAAATTTATATAATTAATGTGTAGTACAGTATAATACCTTATCAGTGTTGACGGTAATTGATCAGTCCAGTCTAATCGGTACGCACGCCTATACGAAAAGCAAAGCTGCTAAGATCACATATATATAATTAAGATTACTTAAAAACATGATATTAATGCATATAAAAGTAGTAATTAATGAACTATATGGTTAAGATTATCATCATACCTTAGTTTTTGTGAAGAATAATGCCAAAAACCATCAAAAAAAGGCCCAAAAATCGTCAAAAAATTGTTTTTTTTTCGAGAATGAGCAATAATGGGTAAAAACGGCGCCTCCTTTATGTTATTTATAGGTAAACCCTAATAAGACCTTTTATATGCGGTTTTAAATAAACAACCGCGTATAAAAGGGTTACTTTTATACGCGGTTGTTTGTAGTTTTATACGCGGTTTTAAATAAACAACCACGTATAAAACCGCGTATAAAAGGGTACATTTCTACGCGATTGTTTGTACTTTTATACGCGGTTTTTAATAAACAACCGCGTATAAAAGGTTTACATTTTGACGCGGTTGTCTGTACTTTTAGACGCGGTTATTTGTACTTTTATACGCGGTTGTGTATTAAAAACCACGTATAAAGGTTACCTTTTATACGCGGTTATTTATTAAAAACCGCGTACAAAAGTGTTACTTTTATACGCGGTTTATTGCTAAAAATCGCGTGTAAATGTAGCTTTTACGCACGGTTTTGTTAGCAATAACCGCGTACAAAAGTGACCCTTTCGTACGCGGTTTTTAATAAATAACCGCGTATAAAAGGAAACCTTTATACGTGGTTTTATCGATGCAACCGTTTGTAATTGTCGAGTACCCTTTTTATACGGTTTTTAATCTAGAACCGTGTATAAAACCATATTTTTAGCAACGGTTCAAATTGAACCGTGTAAAAAGGTTCCAGATTCGTCCTTTATACGCGGTTTTTGTAAAAACAACAAAAACCGTGTATAATTAGGCACGTATAAAAGTCATTTATGTAGTAGTGGGGGGTTATGCCTTGAAGATTAAAAAAATTGGTTGGCTAAAAAGTGACACTTGTCATTTGAATTAAATGACAATTTTGAAGCCATGTGATAAAAATATTTTATTTAAAAAATAACAGTTTTCACTTCTAATTAAATGTAAAATGTTAATTATAGTCGAATCAATACAATCATGAATATAAATATAAATACAGTAAATATCAACATGAAAGAAATGTTGACTACAAAGTATTGACATGATACAATGAAAATTTTGTATTTCTCAAATAATGAATTGTAGTTGAGTTTTTATTTATCTCACATTGATAAATATATGAAAGAATGAGAGATGCCTTGATATATTAGAAGGGTATTGATAAATGTACGGCGAGAATTTAATATTCTCAAGTTTTGGTTGATGTAGCATCATAATATTTTTATATCTTATTTGACACGTGTTTTGATCATACTGCGCTATGTTGAAGACTAGTAAAATAATAAAAAGATAATGAGAATTGTGATGGGAGGTTTGGTGTCATGAAAAGCAATAGGGATGGACACCCATGTGCTCTTCTGCTTCCTCATATTATCTAGGTCGTATTTTTCTTTGATAAAATATAATGTTATTTGTATCCCTTTAATATTATAATTAAGTTATGTATTAAGAGCATCTCCAACAAGTAATTCAAAATAGGGATTTTGAGAATTTTTTACTCTAACAGATGTTCTAAAACATTCTCCAAAATGTAGAAAGTATAAGAGATATGATGAAAATATCTAAATATGGAGATATCTCCAAAAATGAGTACTTATGAGATATAAATAGTTTTTTATTTATTCTACGAATGAAATTGCTTTAAATTAAATGTTTATGAGAGCTAAATAATATTTTACGAGTTGTATTAAATATTTTAATAATATAATTAATTTTGTAATCTAAAAAATAGAGAATCTGTTGAAGATGAAAGTAATTTTTTTGGAGATTTTAATTTTTACTTCTCAATTTTGGAGAAGTTGGATATACTCTAAAAATGTAGAAAACATGTTTTGATATAGATACAAATAAAAATAAAACTATTAGCTAAAGGTGAATTTAACAATGTGTAGGGGGTGACTAATTGCACCGCTATACATTGATAAATGCACATTTACCTACTTTTTGTATTCATAATGCATGATTTGACCTGATTCTGACATTAAAGGGTGCAAATAGAATTGTCATTCATATAATTTTCTTTACATGTATATTAATATTAAATATCTTATTTATACAACCCATACTTGTTTACGGTTTCTTATCAAATAAAAAATGGTTATTAGGTCAGAGATGCTATTGTTTACCAAGTTCCTCTTATTAGTCCATGATACTTGTTAAGCTAAAGAAGAGGCTTTTAATCAACCAATGATAGAGGAAGATCTATTAATAGCCGAGCGGGATCTCATGTTCCCGCGTACTCGATTATTTTAGTGGAAAATTTTTAAGCGTCTAAAAGGTGCACCGTTTGATTTTGAGGGTGTCTTAAAATACTTTGAAACCAAATTTATAACAAAAACTAAACACGAATGGGATGGTTGAATTAGCATCTAGGGTCGGGTTCCAGTGAAAAGTTGAGATAATGGTGAGAAGCATGATAAGTAGTTATCAACCGTTGGATGAGATGTGGACGCACATTTGGATGTGATGCACCAAGATGCACCATATCAATTCCATTCTAAGCCGCAATTCATGGGAGAGTTTGAGATTAAAAGAGATCAACAATTCAGATCCAATTCTCATGCTTCTCATCGTTAAGTCAACTTCTCACACAATTTTTTGCCTTAGCATCTATACACAAAAGGTCATAGGTTTGAATTTTATTTTAAGTAAAAGTTTAATTTTTTATCTTTTAATTTTAAGCTCAGCCCTTCTTTCAAAGAGAAAACATTTCATTTGATTGTCACGGTAAGCCCATAAAATTAACTTTTATATTCATTTTAAGATCGATTTTGTTTCAAAAAATATATTTTATTCCCTAAATTGACACAAATGGCTTTTTCCTAGGTCAAACCACATTAACTTCCCTCTAGATCAAGTCATGATTTTACGGACCTTTAATCCACTCTACAGGTGCATCTGCTTAAAGAAATTTCTGAATCCGCTACGAGTCGGTGATTAATGTTAGCCTGGACCACACTTCTACCCAATTGACACTTATCCAATTTATGTTGGTAAAGGTTATATAAAAAAAGATTGTTAAAAGTCAAGTAATGTTTGAGAAGTATATAGAATATCCACATGGTGATGGGACTTTGTGTTTGTTAAGCCACATGGGTTTGGGGTCAATGTAGCCCTCCTAGCCCATATGCATCCTTTTCATGTTTCTTTACATATTTACCATGCTTGCAACTTTTATATCTATAAATTGTTTGATAAAAAATATATATATCAATAACGTAAATCGTTAGGTGTCGTCCTCTTTCAAAAAAAAACATCTAAAATACTCCATTTAGAGAACAAATAAAACCCCGTTGTCGATGTCGTAAAGATGATTCCATTTCGGGAGTGAAAAAATTGTCATACCATACGATACATAAGTCATATAGAATCAACTAATATTTATTTGGACGGTTCGTTAGAACGCTAGCTTTTATGTATAGGTGCAATGAAGCCCACTTTTGGAAAAGGTCCAATTTGAGGATAGGGGTGCCTTGATATAAAGATGTACAAGACCCGTGACTTCAAACCCGTTTTTAGCGAGCAGAAAAAAGGCCCACTCTGACTACAAGGTAATTTCTTGGCTGGAGTAGAAGTGGACGAACAACACCTCCTTTCCTTGAGCCAAATCGGGCCGGGCTTTGGGGTTGGAAAATGGTCCAATTGGGTTTTTGGGGTCTTTATAGTGATTTCTTTGACCATGGTCCTCATTCTATGTTTATTGTGAATTTGGTCCTTCTGGTATTCAATTTATTTTGGTCATGGTTCTTCTGACTAACACTTGCATTAACTTTGTTAAATCAAGAACCATTTTAGCCATTTTGCCTATTTTTTGTCCTTTTTGGACAAGAAAAATATAAACAATATTTTTATACACACATGCACACACACATGTATATATATATATATATATATATATATATATATAAACGATATTAAAATAAATAAAATAAGACATTATTGTATGATTTAATTGTTTAATTTTTTTTAAAATTAATTATATTAAATACGATTTAATTTTATTATTTTATTGTAATTGTGGAAAAATATATATAGTTTTATTGTTTTAATGTAATTAAAATTTCAATTTAAACAAATCAGATCATAAAACTATATCTTATTTTATTTAGAGCGAATAAAATAAAATATGGTTTATGATTTGATTTATTGAATTAAAATTTTAATTAAGTTAAAGACGATTTAATTATATTGTTATTTTATTATCATTACAACAAACAAGCTTATTGTTGATATTTTAACACAAAAAACTCATTAAAACCCGTTGAGAAATGAACTTTAATTTTATCCACAATAAACATAGAATTTTTGTTGCTCCAACAGCTATGCTATCATCTATTCTAAATTAGAGAAAAGATGAGAGAGAGTATAAAAATCTCTAAATTTAGAGAAATCTCTAAATAGATAGTTTTCTCCCAAAACTAATAATTACCTCCAAAAAGTTAACTTTTCTTCTCCCAACTTTCTATATATTGAATATTTTAATAATATAATTAAATAAATTAAATATTTTAATAAGATAATTAATACTAGAATTGCTAAAATATAATAGTTGTTGGAGTTGGATGCAAACTTTTTTAGAGATTTTGATTTATTTTACTCTATTTTAGAAAAACTTTAGCATAGCTGTTGGAGATGCTCTCATATTGTAATTATCATATTTAAATCTGTTTATAAAATATATCATTCCGAAACCAACTTTGTTACATCTGGAAATAGGATACAACTTACTACATCGTTTTCCACCATAACAAACTTCATGGGAACCAACCTACCATCTTCCCGATTATAATTCAAATACTCCATTAAAGAGTTATATTTTGCTTGATGTTACAAGAAAAAAAAACATGAATCTATTCAATAATAACAATGCTATGCTTCAAATCCATGAATTTGATCAGAATTCGAGCACAAACCTGCTACAATTCAAATGGAGGTCAGTTCAATCCAAGGTAGTACGGAACTCCGGTAGCATTCAACCAATCGCCTCCTTGAAGAAAATTGCCAACCGTAAATTGTTCGGCCTCCGTCGAGTTCACGATCACTCTATATCCCGGCCAATTCACTCTACCACCTGTATTCGATCCCGGACCTCGATTCATATACTCACCGTAGTAAAGCGTACTCAAACCGAAATCACCAGACCACTCCAACCAACCTGCTGGATCTATCAGATCGCCGATATGAGATCTCATTATCACGGTTCTCGAATACTCTCTCCACGGCCGACCTAGGTACGATCTGAACATCGTTTGATTCGGAATCAACTCAGATCCGGCAGCTATTTTGCATTCCAAAATCGAAATACCTGTGTTCTGATTCGGATCGTCTCGACTTTGAGCTGTGAAAAGGTTTTTCTGGTTGAGATCTGGTTGACGAGCGTAGAGATTTGATTTTTGGAAGACGACGGCGGCGTTGCCGAAGATGAAATCGACGGTGCCGTAGATGTCGCATTCACGGAAGAATTGGCGGAACGAGTGAACGTAGAGAGTGTCTTGGAAGGCAACGAAGCTGCATTTGTAGAAGACGGAGAAATCTGAACCACTCCGTAGCGCCACCGCTTGGCGTTTGCTGATTCCGGCGAAGTTCTCGAAGGTGATGCCTTTGGCTATGAAGTTGTTGCCAACCGCAACTGAAAAAAAGAATTGAGTAGTTAAAATCTAGAAGTAATTCAATAAAACTTGCTAAATACTATAAAAATGATATATTTGTTTATTTGGTTAATTATACATGTATGATATTGGTTTAATAATATAGAAAGAGACTTATTTAGTAAGTTTCTAAGGAAAACTTTATACGAAAAGCCAAAGTTTTTTCCAAAACTGCTGCGCCGAATTAAAAAACATGCTCCTTCCATTTCTGAAAAAAACTCTCTCGAACAAAACTTTTCTCAATCTATACAAACAAATTAATCCATACAAACAACTTAATCTATACAATACTTTATTGGAAACTAACCAAACAACCTCTTAGCTGGATATAAAAAAATATGTTTTATTTGAATGACTAATATTCATTAAATCTAAGGATGGTTTTCGAGTTTCAAAGGACTATTTTCCAAGCATTTATTTGGTAAGCGCTTACCAGATCATTTATCTTATTGGGTAAGTATGACAAATACTGAGAATCTTTTTTTTTGGGGAAGGGTGTCCCAAGCTATGCCTAGACTAATCCTTTGGCAAATTATGACTGTAAGACATCACATATCAATCCTGATTAAACCTCAGTGGTCACAATTATTACGTACGCCTGGATTCGAACCCGGGTAGATTGGGATACCATCCACAACCCTTCCCAGGATGTTACCGCCCTTGGGGAAACCAACTGAGCTAGACATGATTTGTGAGTGAATTACATTTTTGACGTCTGTAGTTTGTCTAAATCCTGATTTGTCCCTATAATAGTTGCTAATTAAAGGTACTAATTTCAGATATCACGAGTGTTATAAAAATTAAAAAGTTAACAACAATCAATATAATTAGTTAGTTATAGAGACCAAATCCAAATTTTAAACAAAATCATATGGAACAACGATGTTTAATTCCGTCTATATTAAACTTGAATGACAAAAAGTTGAAGTTACATGATTACCATAAAAAGAAAGGAAAAGTGGGTACTAAGAGCATCTCTAACATCATTGTTATGCCTAACTCATTCACACCATTGACAACTAAAGTCCAAAATCTTATTTTTTATTGATTTTTAATATATATTTACATTTTATACCCCTATAATTATTTAATTATTTTACTTTATATCTTTTACTTTTATAGTTTTCATTTTACATCATCACCGTATTAATGAAAACAAAATTACCATAAATTACCTAGTTCTCATTTGATTAGGCCCCTATATATATATATATAATGAAAACAAAATCACATGTGAACTGTAACAAAACACAATTAAAATTAATGTATAATATCACATGTACTGCAAAAAGTAATTTATAATCGTCTCTTCAATACCTTCGAAACGAATCTCGAGAAGAAATAACTGACTGAATGCATAATGTGGGACTTTCGG
This sequence comes from Arctium minus, assembly GCA_954870635.1. NCBI lineage: Eukaryota > Viridiplantae > Streptophyta > Magnoliopsida > Asterales > Asteraceae > Arctium > Arctium minus. Next base: position 71,879,624 of record OX941095.1, on the reverse strand, counting down.
TTGGTGTCGTTATTGTTACCAAAAGATCAAAGGTTAAGACAAATGGGTGCATAACTTACGTTCGATGTAATGCATTTTCTCTTTTTTCAAAAAAAAATCGATTAACCAAAGTATAATATATAACATATAATAATATAATTAAATCAAAAAATATTCAATATTGGGCTCATTTCGAATGTATCGACTAGACGATTATAATGGTGTAACTTGTTAAAATTAAAAAATATTTTTTAACGTATTTTTATTAATATACAATTATATGTGTTAATATTATAAAATTTTAAAATGAAAAATATAAAACTAAAAGGTATAAAGTAAATCATTCAAAACAGTGTAAGGACCAAAAATGTAATTTTGAATTAAAAAACAATAAAAATAATAGATGTGAGGGAGAGGGGGTGGGAAATTTTGCAGGGGGTATGCATAGAATTTCCCTTGTTAAAATATAAAAAAATGGGTTTTGTTCTTTAAACCTCAACAGAGAAAAGTTGAAAATTTTCCAAATTTAGAGAATTCTTTAAAACTTGAAACTTGATGGTAGGAGAGATAAATGATTATTTATTCAATACTACCAATGAAATTCAGTTTTTATTATTTTATATTAAGATTTAAAAAAAATGTATTGGGATGATAAATTATAGAATATTATAATAATATAAGTTATTTTAAAATCTCTAAAATAGCAAATCTGTTGGAAAAAAATGTAATATATTATATTTTAGAGATTTTCATTTTTGATACTATATTTTAGAGAAACTATAGTAATGTTGTTGAAGATGCTTTAACTCGTGGGTTCTAAAACAAGCATGGTCAACAAACAAATGCCACCGCCAGATGCTTTGACATTCCGTGACTCTGGGCCCCTATCAAATCTTGGATTTTTTAAAATTCGAGAATTTCGATCTTCACTTTTCAAGTTTATTTTTCTATATTTAAACTAAAATAGTTATAAATTGAATATGTATTTATTCCATTACTTATGAAAACATTTTTTTTATGAAACAAATATGATTCTGACTGACCATTTAACAAGTCACTAAAGAGATTTCACAAAATTACCTCTAACAGCTATGCTAAATTTTTTTTCTAAAATAGAGTAAAAGTAATTAAAATCTCTAAAAAGTTTTACACCCAATTTCAACAACTATTCTATTTTAACAACTCTAGTATTAATTATCTTATTAAAATATTCAATACATGAAAAGTTGGGAGATTAAAATTTTGCTTTTTGAGGGGTAATGATTAGTTTTGGGGGAACAAAAATGCTAAAATTCCAATTTTTTTTTTCTTTTTTAGTATAGCTGTTGAAGATGCTCTAAAATAACAATTGCAAGTTGTGGCGTCCATTTTGCAAGCTCTCCCACCAAAATTATATTTAAAAAAAAAAAATCTACATTTCATATAAGATGGATACTTGTAAAATGTTGTATGTTTTGTTAAAATTAAACAAAAGTAGGCTAAAAAACGAAAAATGTGGGGACTCGTGGATTACCGCTTACCACTCCAAATACCGATACTACTTAGGGGTTGTTTGGTTGATTTTTCATTAAGTTCTGTATGGATAAAGTTGTTTGTGTGGATTAATCTCTCTGTATAGATTTAGAAGGTTTTTATTTGAGAGAGTTTTTTCATAGATGGAAGGAACGTGTTTTTTAATGGGAGGGACTGGTTTGAAAAAAACTTGGTTTTCTGCATAAAACTCCCCCTTAAAATCTTACTGAATAAGCCCATTTCTATATCATTAAGCCACTACCAAATAGTCATATATAGCTGATTGAATAAGCTGTGAGTTTCATTAAGCTGCTAGCAAACAAGCCCTTAGCCTGTTTTAGACGTTGTGGGTTTCTTTAGTCTCTGACTTTTTCTATGGTTTGAGATCGCTCAATTTTGGTCTGTGGTGTTATTTCACTCTTTCGTTTTCTCAGTTTTTTTCCTACTCCTCACAGATCTATGTGGTCTATACTCTCTTGTTCCCGCTCTTTGTTTTAATATATCAGCTTTTCAAAAAAAAAAAAAATGTTATCCAAAATAACTAGTTTATTTAACTTTCTTTTTATTAATAATCAAACAAACCACCGTCCCATTTAACTAACACATTCCAACCCATCTTTCATGTCTTTATTACCACCAATTAATTAATTATCATCTTAATTGTTTTATTCTCTCAAAATTGGACCCATTATACCCTTTTACATCAAATCTCTATCCTTACCAACTTAATTAATCTCATAAGTCATAATCAATCAAATACTACATATTTAATTAACTCATGCAGCTTTATAAAATAACTGGTTTACATATTCAATTATGCAGCTTTAAAAAACTCTAGTTATACTTATAAAGTTCAAATTTAAGTAATTTAGCATTAAATAGTAGTAAATAATGCATAACTAGTTGTTTTTAATACTTTGAACTAAATGTTTTATAGTATAGTATAGATATAGAAACACTTAAATAAACATACCGACGGTGGCAGACCGGAAAGTTGTCCAGCCGTCGACGACACTCCGGTTCCCTTTAATGAGCGTTTTTCCGATCCCATCACCCACCAACATCACCATCGTCTTCCTGCTATCAATCTCCAAATACTCATAATACGCTCCTGCTTTTATATATATCACAAACCTCGTCGTACTCCCGTTCGGAGCTCCGTTCAATGCTTCTCCGATAGTCGTGAAATTACCGCTGCCGTCCTTCGCCACCACCAAATCGTACTCCGTCTCCGCCACCGCCGCCTGCAACAACGCCCTCTCCTTCTTCTTCACCCACCGCGGATATCCGGCCCACACCTCGCCGTACTCCGGGAACGTTTCCTCCGCCGTACCGTCAAACGACGTCGTTCCGTTCATTTTCTTCAGCAAAGCAAGCGAGTTGCTCACCTCGCGCGAAATGTCGCGTAGCGATTTATGAAAATACCGTCGTACCTTGTTCCGCGATCTACTAAACGCGAATCCGTCGAGACACGTGGCCTGGTTCGTCATGGCGGCGCTGAGCAGCGTCTGGAGGTTGTTGTGTTTGTTATACGGCGGTCGTTCAAGATCGGAGATGGCGGAATTGAGTTGATTGACGGTTTCGAGAAGCAACGAATGACAGTCGTCGAGTGCTCGGATTTCACGAGCGTTGAGGTTGCGGAGCTTCCGGCGGATGGCGGTGACATTGAAATCGGTGGATCTGACGTCGTTGACGGTGTGGTTGATGGTGGCGGAGATGATTTCCGGTAGGGATTTTGATCGGAGATCCGGTAGGATGGTGGTTAGGGTTTCTAGGCAGAGTTGGTAGTACAGTGAGCCCTCGCAATGTGTGTGTGCTGTTTGTGTTTGGATGCGTTTGTGAAGGTGAATTTGTAGAGGGGTGGTTTTTGTAAATAATAAAACTTCATGGTGGTTATTTGTAAGTTTGGTAATAAAAGAAATGGCAAATGCAAGTAAGAAAAGAGCACAGAAAGCAAAGAGAAATCGTTTATTTGTTTGCATGATTGGAGGCGCTACGTTTTTGGCACACACTTAACGACCTTATATATATATATATATATACACACATATATATATTGTATATATAATTATATATTATGTATATGTGTTTACCAAATGCAAGTGAGACAAGATCAAAATCAACGTATACTACAAAGAGTTGTAATATATGTACTTACTCCATTATATATATGTATATATAAGTGTATATATAGTGACCCCGTGAGTTTTAGTTACCACTTACTTCTTGTCTCCTTGCTCACCCCACTTGATGCTTTTTGTTATTCATCACTAATTGGATAGCAACTTTCGGCTGGACCGCGTTGATTGGGCCGAGTAGCTCGAGCGTGCTTATGTAATGGTCCGGTCCACAATCCGTGATCGAGTCCAAATAATCGTACATAGACACGGCTTGATTAAGGAGAGTGTGAATATGTCGGTTAAAGTTTTAAATCAGATACATTTGAACTATATGCAATTGTAGATTTTTTTTTTGTTCAGGTAGTGGCATGAATATATGACTATAAAAACAAATGTATGAATATGTTTTTTTTTCAAAATTATTACTGTTCTGTTGGTTAGTTTTTTGTTTTTTATATGTGAGATTTTGTGTTCGTGTCTTTTATCGTAGAAAATTTCAAAATAAACGTTATAAACGTGGGAATAAAAGATAAAAACTAAGAAAATTGTACAAATGAGATTTGAACCCATGTCTGGAAGGGGAAGTGGACGTCCAAACCAACTCTACCAAGAAAAGTTACATTATTATTGTAGTTTCAAGAAATATATGGTTGCATTCAACAAAATAATACAATGACACATTTACTATTCTAAATGTTTTACACTACGACGAATGAACAAAACGTATGCAACATAGTGTTCGCCCCTGACTAAGTGACTTGAACATTTGTACCTCAATATATATTGGAACATATATTCTCTTTTTTAAGACTTTCTTGTAAAGTGATACGATAGTGTTTCACATTTCTCACAATATCAATTACAATACCTACGGTTATTGAAAAAAAAAATCATGTAATTGAGGCCATACTTGGTAATTATAAGCTTGTTTATTTTTTAATTTTATTGAAAAAACCCCGTTCTGTAGGTAAATTTTTGAAACATTGCTTTAAATGTTGTTTCTATTAACTCATTGGTTTTTTTTCCCCATTTTTCCCTCCTTTAATATTTTTTTTTCAATTAATTTTGAAACATGTCTTTTAAAATCATTGTACATTGTCATTTATCGTGTTAACAAGATTTTACCAAATATTACTAGTTTATCATCTAACTTATTAGCCAATACAATGACGAATCTAAGTAAATTGTATCATTGTGTAAAAAACTTTTAACATAGGACAATTTTTTGTTGGGAGCAAATGCCCCTATCCCATTGCCGAACATCTCCACCATTCGATCAATACTAATCGAATATCAACACTAATAAGATTCATCAGATCAATTCTTATGAGAAACGCAATCCACAAGGTGGGGTGAAATTAAAAATGATCAATGGTCTAAATCCATTCTTACGTTTCTCATCTTAATTCCTATTCATTCGTCCAGGTACATAATATTATATTTTGTCAACAAATATCAATCATTTTATTTAATTTGTTGTTCGTTTTTTCAATATATTCGAAAATTTAAAAAAGATATTTATAATTAGTCGACCAAGTGGTCTCACCATCTGGAATCGATGGGAAGTTAGGCGTGCCTATTCATTAGTGAATGAATGAGTAACCAAAAAGGAACGTCTTTGCCATCATTTTAAGATTTTGGCACAACCAATAATCCATTAATCATTTGTGAATATATCATCATTTAATTAGGTTCCTCAATTGTTTTATATATGAGTAAAGTACAAACTTGTTCATTGTGGTTTGTTAAAAGTAACAATTTTCGTTCTTACATTTTTGAAATTATAAAATAGTTATTATGGTTTGGAAAAAAACGTTTGAATATGGTTCCTGCTTCTAACGGTTGTTAAAAAATTTCATTAAATGAGGGGCATTACTGTCATTTTATTGATTTTTTTTTCCGTTTTTTACCGGATCAAAAACCATAGGGTCCAAATTATAAAATCGATTTTGATTGGATAAAAATCGGTATTGCAAACCACAAAAGTTATCTTGTTATTTCGACAAACGAAATTGCCCCTTGTTTTTTGTTTGATGTTCCATACATTTTCTAAAATCTCGGAGCACCCTTCAAAGTTTAAGGTGCCGTTTGTTTTTTAAGAGGTCTAAAGTCTTATTTTAGTTATGATTAATAAGAGGTGGTATGTAAAAATGTCTGAATGATTCAGACTTAAGAGCCATTAAGAGGTTTTTAGAAAAAAACAAACAACCCCTAAGAGTGCATCGTTCATACCCCAAAAGAATATCTACCAACAAAATTAAGTTGAGCGGTGCAAGAGACCCAACTCTTGATAGGTCCGCCCCTCCATACCGCGACTGTCAAACTCAAGTCTTTATTTGTTTTTGTAAAATACATCATCTTGAAACCAACTATGATTCACCCAAATATCTTTTTCCACCATAACAAAAATCTTTTTAACAAACCTAATATCTTTCGAAAGATAATTCAAATATTAGAGAGTTACATGCTTGTTGATGCAAGGAAAACATGAATCTATTCATCAATAATAACGTCGGCATGCTCCAAATCTATGAATTTGATCAATATTCGAGACTAATCTACTACAATTCGATGGAAAACAATCAACCTCTGTTTTCATCGGTTATTTGCTTCAGACAAATAAATGAAAATATGAATGAAAAAGAAAATGAAAATGACATTAAACGGGCCAAATCTAGAATTTGGAGGGATTATGTCCCCACTATTGGCCCAACAAATAAGAAAGGTAGAGCAAAACTCATGCAATAATTTTTGATAAAATAACCAAATAAAAATATATCCCGGGAATGAAAATGGAATGGTGTAACCTAAAATGAAAATTTGGGTTTCTTGGAATGAATCCATTATATTATGTAGAGGAAACTACAATTTTCGTCTCTATGGGTTGAAAAAGATTGCGATTTTCGTCCCTTGGTTTCAAAATTAAGATTTCGTCCCTATGCTTTGTAATTTATTGATGCTTTCGTCCCTGAATGTAAATATGTTAAAAATCCTCCTTTAACTTGGTGGTATTTTAGTTTTTTGATTTTTTCCCTTTTTGATTTATTATATATATATATATATATATATATATTTTTTTTGTATTTTAGTCTTTTTAATTTAATAAAACTATATATTTTTTTTGAGAAAAAAGTAATATATAAAAAAATTATATTATTTTACTATTGTTTTTGATAAAATAATTAAATATTTTCAATACAATTAGTTTTCCTTTATATTTTTGGTTATTCTAGTTTGAGTTTTCTAATGGTCCCTAATAAACATATAATACTTAAAATATTATCATGTGAGGGGTATTTAATGACTTGCTCTTGAATAACTTAGTGATAGAAATCGAAATAATAAGACAAAATGTATGAAAAATATATGATAATCTTTTTTTTGGAAAGGGTATCCTGGCCTATAGCCCAGACTAATCCCTGATAATTAGGGTCTTTGGCCCAGCTGCTAAAGCGTGCAGCCCTGAGTTTATCCTCAGTGGCCACAAGTGCTGCTAGTGGGGCTCGAACCCGGGTTGAATGCTATGAACTCCCAAAACCTTTACCACCACACCACAGCCCTTGTGGTTTATATGATTATCTTATCATAAACAATAATAAAACGATATCGTTTTTAATGTATTATCTTTTTGTCAAAAATATATAGTCTTATTAAAATAAAAGAGACTGAAATAACAAAAAAAAGAAAGCAGAAAATATATTTAAATAGACCAAAAAGGGAAAAAAAATTAAAAAAAACTAAAATACCCAAAGTTAAATGGAGCATTTTTATTAAATTTAGTCTTAGAGACCGAAACAACAATAACTTACAAACATAGGGACAAAAATAACTTACAAACCATAAGGACGAAAACAGTAAACATAAATATTATAGGAACCAAAACGACAATAACTTACAAACCATAAGACGAAATTCATAGTTTACTCTGTTATATAAAATCGAGCAGGTTTTCATTCAATCCAAGGTAATATGGAACTCCGGTAGCATCCAACCACTCGCCTCCCTGAAGAAAATTCCCAACCGTAAATTGCTCGGCCTCCGACGAATTCACGATCACCTTATATCCCGGCCAATTCACTCTACCACTTGTATTCGAACCTGCTCCTCTATTCATATACTCTCCATAATAAAGCGTACTCAAACCGAAATCACCTGACCACTCCAACCAACCGGCTGGATCAATTAGATCGTCGATCTTGGTCCGCATGATCACAGTTCTCGAATACTCCCTCCACGGCCGCCCTAGGTACGATTTGAACATCGTTTGGTACGGAATCAACTCAGATCCGGCAGCTATTTTGCATTCCAAAATCGAAATACCCGTGTTTTCATTAGGATCGTCTCGACCTTGAGCGGTGAAAAGGTTTTTTTGGTTGAGATCTGGTTTACGAGCGTAGAGATTTGATTTTTGGAAGACGACGGCGGCGTTGCCAAAGATGAAATCGATGGTGCCGTAGATGTCGCATTCACGGTAGAATTGGCGAAACGAGTGAACGTAGAGAGTGTCTTGGTAGCCAACGAAGCTGCATTTGTAGAAGACGGAGAAATCAGAACCACTCCGTAACGCGACCGCTTGGTGTTTGCTGCTTCCGGCATAGTTCTCGAAGGTGATACCTTTGGCTATGAAACTCTTGCCAACTGCAACTGAAAAAAACCCAAAACAATATGTTTTATTTAATTGATTGTAGTATGTTTTCTGAAATGAAATTATTAAGATGTGATGTTATTGAATGTTTAAGTTTTGACAACTAATCTAATTCAATTTAATTGATGATTGAACTAAGTAGGTTATATCCGTTGGTGTTACACAATGTGATTGAATAAATATAATATCTTCAACCAATTATCCGAACATTTAACTCAAAATGATTACTAATTACACATATATTACCATCCATTATAATACAGTTTTTAACCCAATCTTTAAAATATCATATCAATTTTAAAAATGACCCTCCATTACAAGAATTCCTTAACTAACAATGTCAACTTTTTTAATTTGTTTGTAAAACAAAAAATACCCTATATTGTGAATTGAATACATATGAAACAAATGCACTGTGAATCAAATATATGTTAATGATTACGTTAAATACTATACTTAGATGGAAAAAAATGATATGTCAAACAAAATCTCAAGGTAGAATTTTTCACGGATCTCACAAATTTTGGAGTTTTCAAATGATTAAGCCCCACCTATGCATATACACATACAGGGTTGGGTTCCAATAATAATAAAAGTTATGGTGATATGGGCAAAAAAGGATCTCCACCGTTGGACCAATCTAATTGAAGAGTTACAGAACAATTCTCTTCTAAAGAACAATTTATTGGTTAGTTGGAGATTGAAAATGATCAAGAATCCAAATCTCTTGTTACGCTTCTCACCTTAACTCCTATTCTCATACGATATTTTGTCTATACATACACATTATACATATAAGCGAAGGATCGTGTGATAAGTTGAGTTAATGTTGAGAAACGTGAGAAGTTGATTTAAACCGTTGATCTCTTTTAATCTCAAGTCCTTCCATGAATTGTGACTTATAATGTAATTGATCTGGTGCATCTTATCTCGGCAGGGGCAAATCCATTCAAAGAAGGGTGGGGGATGGGCCTCCACACAAAAAAAATCTCTCATATTTTTTTAGTTGAAAAACATTTATTTTTAACTTTCTACTATAGGATCCCCCATTCATTTCTTACCGCTGCCCCAACCATCCAAAAAAAGTACCTGAAAATCAATAAAAAAACTAAAAAAACCTCTCGAAATCAACAAAAAAACCGAAAAATTCTATTGAAATCGACAAAAAAAACCTTTAAAATCACTCAAAATCAACCAAAAAACTTTTAAAATCTCTCGAAATAATGGAATTAAGCTAAAAACACATCGGTCGACTTTGCGAGACTTTAATCTAACTTAAAGGTGCCACCACTAGACAAAAATTCTAGATCCGTCATTGTATCTCGATGCATCCCATCCTAATGTGCATCTATTTCCCATTCAACGGTCGATAACCACTTATCATATTTCTCACCATTAACTCAACTTCTCACCAAAACCAAACCATATATATATATATATATATATATATATACATATATATCACATGCATGTATATCAAACTTGAGGGACAAAAAGGTGGAGTTCCATGATTACGAAAGGAAAAGTGGATACCTAACACGTGGGTTCTTAAACAAGGGCATGGTCCACAAACAAATAAATAAATGCCACCATCGGATCTTGGTTTTTTTTTTTTTTTTTTAATTTGTGAGTAGGAAATTATTAAGTAGGAGTAGATTTAACAATGTATAAAAATGTAATTAACTTATTTTTTTGAAAAATTGACAATACTGCTTCTTTACTTTTAACCCAATTTTTTAATGCCATATGGTTATAAACTTATAATTGCGTTGTCTATTTCATTTTTTATAATTGCATTTGCAAGCTCTCTTTCTCTATATATATCATTATATATATGAGATCCATTACATTAAGTTATATATTAAGAATTTTGAATTATATATTAATAATAAATAAAAATTGTGTTTTTATTAATAAATTAATTAAATAAAACACACATTTTTAAAAAAATTAGATAAACAAATCATTCAAATTACAATTATACATATTAAAACATATAATATAATATAATTTAATAAATATAATGTTTTAATATATAATTTACCAAAATATACATTAAATTAAAACAATAAACCATAAAATAATTATACTATTATATCATCACATTAATGTTTTTATTTTAATTAATATTAAATTGATATGGCACAGTTGAATGCAGGTATATTAATGATCTCCCCAACTAAATCAATCTCAAAATAATGCACAATCATTTAAGAGGGTGTTTGGGGAATTGTGATTGCTTATTTAAACGCTAATTGTGTTTTGTTATTGCTAAATACAGTAGTTATTTCTAGTGTTTGTATTGGAATAAAAGATATGTTTATAGCTTCTTGACAATGCTAATAATAAGTTTTTAATAAGTTAGTCTATAGTGACTTATCAGCTTATTTGAAACTACTTATGAATTTTTTTGTTATTTCACATGTATAAGCAATCTGCAATCTCAAACAACCATAAATAACAATATATATATATATATATATATATATTGTTATTTTACGTTTTGGTAGCACAATAAGCTAATCCAAACACTTTTTATAACTCTTTTTTGTTAGCACATATATACTTACCGACGGTAGCAGACCGAAAAGTAGTCCAGCCGTCGACAACATTCCGGTTCCCTTTAATGAGCGTTTTCCCGATCCCATCACCCACCAACGTCATCATCGTCTTCCTGCTATCAATATCCAAATACTCATAATATGCTCCTTCTTTTATATATATCACAAACCTCACCGTACTCCTGTTCGGAGCTACGTTTAATGCTTCTCCGATTGTCGTGAAATCGCCGCTGCCGTCCTTTGCCACCACCAAATCGTATTCAATGTCTCCGACGGCTGCCTGCAACAGTCTCCGCTCCTTCTTCCTGACCCATGACGGAAATCCGTCCCACAACTCGCCGTACTCCGGGAACTCCTCCGTCGTCTTTTCTGACGTCGTCGTTACGTTCATTTTCGTCAGTAAAGCGAGCGAGTTGCTCACCTGACGCGAAATGTTAAGTAACGATTTATGGAAGTACTGTCGTACCTGTTGAATATAGTCTTCAATATAGCCCCAGATGGGTGAAATATTAGGTGTCTTATAAGTCCTAGCCTATTTTATTTTTTCAGAAACAGTGTCTCCCACGGGTTTGGGTTGCGGTATAACCCGCGTAACTCATTGTGTGTCAAATTTTCAGATATCTTGACAGTTTCTTTGTTTATTTAGTTATTAACTAAGAGGTTGTTTGACAGAATAGTTTGGTGCTGATTAAGTGTTCAGAAGGATTAAGACGCTTTTATGATATAATGCAAAAAAAATATGTTTTTTTTGTAATTATTTAGAATGAAATTAGGGCACTAAATGGTTAAAGGGAGACCCAAAATACAAAATCATTCTGGGTTTTGGAACCATTAAGAGACATTTTTTTTTGCCAAACAAGATTCATCTCTTAGTGATTTAGAAGTTGTCTCTTAATAAAACTATTAAGAAATAAATAACGAGCAGTAACTATAGATAAGATTTTCCCATGTTTTTTTTGGTTAAAAACTATCAACCAAGTTTGTTGAAAATTAGCCTTCTCAAAAGCAATTAGTGAGGGCTAATATTATCATAAGGATAGTGATTACAAATCACATCCTGATCTATGTAAATATAATGATTTCCTACAGTAAAATTTCTAAGAGTACCTTGTTACTCGATCTACTAAACGCAAATTCGTCAAGACACGTGGCCTGGTTCGTCATGGCGGCGCTGAGCAGCGTTTGGAGGTTGTTGTGTTTATTATTATACGGTGGTCGTTTGAGGTCGGAGATGGCTGAGTTGAGTTGTGTGACCGTGTCAAGAAGCAACGAATGACAGTCATCAAGTGCTCCGATTTCACGAGCGTTGAGGTTGCGATGCTTCTGGCGGATGGCGGTGACATTGAAGTCAGTGGATGTAACGTCGTTGACGGCGTGGTTAATGGTGGCGGAGATGATCTCCGGTAAGGATTTGGATCGGAGATCCGGTAGGATGGTGGTGAGGGTGTCTAGGCAGAGTTGGTAGTAGAGTGAGCCGTCGCAATGTGTGTGTGCAGTTTGTAATTGGATGCGTTTGTGAAGGTGAATGTGTAGAGGGGTAGTTTGTGAAAATTGTGAAACTTCATGGTGGTTATTTGTAAGTTTGGGAATAGAAGAAATAGCAAATGCAAGTAAGAAAGAAAAAGCACAGAAAGCAAAAAGAAGTCGTTTATTGGTTTGCATGATTCGAGGCGCTACGTTTTTGGCACACACTGACTCAACGACCTTATATATATATGAGTAAATTTCATTTTTCGCCCCTGTGGTTTGTTAAAAGTTATAGATTTCATTTATGTGGTTTCAAAATTTCGTTTTCGTTCATATGGTTTGCAACTCATTTATATTTTTATCCCTGATGCTAATTACTACTTTTTAGTATGAGGAACTAAAATAGAAATAAATTGAAACCATAGGGACGAAGAAAGTAGTCAAGTTTAAACCATAAGAACGAGAAAAAATAATGAAGTATAAACCATGGAGACGAAATTAAAAAAATTCAACAAACCACAGGGACAAAAAACGTAATTTACTTTCTCTCTCTATATATAGATATACACGTAAATTTTTTGCGACAATGCGAGAAATGTTTAAACATATATGATTAAACACATGTTATATTGACAATATATAGACGTTTAATCATATATGATTAAGCACACATACAGGTCGTGTAATCATATATGATATCACACTTCTCGCCTTCTCACAAAATGTTTAAGTTCTCGTATGATCCTTCCTCTACACATATATATTGTATGTATATATTATACAATATATTATATATTGTGATTATATACATATATTTGTGTGGAGTATTTGGTTCCGGTAAGAAAAGAAGTTATGGTGAGAAAGGTGAGAAGAGATCTTCATCCTTGAATCAATCCTATTTAAAGATCAACACTAATGAAATGAATCGAGATGCACGCTTCTAACCTTAACTTTTTTTCTCACACAATCCTTCGTCAATATGTGTGTGTGTGTATGTATGTGTACACATAGAACAAACCAATCTATGTCCTTTATTTTGTGTGTTTTAAAAATTTTATTTTCTTATTAAATCAGTTGCAGATAAGGTTGAGTGTAAATTTTGAAACTGATTTAATCTACATTGTTGCTATTGATTTTATAATTTGCACGACCAATTTAGATTTGTTTGTACGATTGTAAGATTTAGCGGTTTATATTTAAAGTGGCTTATATGTAGTGACCCCAAGAGCTTTAGTTACCACTTACTCCTTGTCTCCTTGCTCACCCACTTGATGATCTTTATATTCACCACTAATTCAATAGAAATAACGATTGGGACCCGTAGATTGGATCGAGTGGCTCAAGCGACTTGTGTAATGGACTAACGGTCAGATCCATCGTCGGTGATCCGGTCTAAATAATCGTACATAAACTTTTTGCCTAATCAAGGAGGGTATGAGTATGCATGTAAAAGTTCTAGCTAAATCGGATAGACTTGAACATTTATCTTCTAATATATGCTGGAACATATATTTTCTCTTTGAAGACTTTGAGACTGTTTGGTTGACTTTTCATTAAGTCATGTATGAATAATGTTGTTTGTGTAGATTAATTTATTTTTATAGATTGGTACGATTTTTGTTTGGGGTGTTATTTTCATAGATGGAAGAAACGTACATGTTTTTTAATTGGGAGACACAAGTTTAGAAAAAAAAGGTTGCTTACTAAATAAGTCACTTTTTAAGGATTATAACCTAATTAACCAGTTAATGGATTATAATGATAATTAATTCAAAAAGAATACATACATGATATCATATTATTATCAAAAAATATCAATTATTAGCGTATATCACTCGTGAGATATTTTGATTTATTGCACGTTTTAAAAATATTCGAATAGTTAAAGGATGTTTTTTTTTGAAAGACAATTTATTAAGACCAACCAAACAATTAGGTGTCGTTTGTTTTTTAAGAGGTCTAAAGTCTGAAGTCTTATTTTAGTTATGATTAATAAGAGGTGGTGTGTAAAAATGTCTGAACGATTCAGACTTAAGAGTCATTAAGAAGTTTTTTAAAAAAAACAAACAACCCTTAATGTACAATACAACCAAAAAAAACAAACAGATCAAAAAGCACCATGGATACATATTTATAACTCGACCAATTGGTGTGGTCGTATCTCACCATCTATGAACGAATTAAATTAAACAAAAGGAAACACCTTATCCATTGTATTAATTAGAGGTGTTTAAAAACCTGAAAAATCTGGTTAACTTAATCTAAAAAAACCTTTAAAAAAAATTAATTTGAGGTAAACCAATATATAATTGATACAAATTTAGTTAAATTGTAAATATTGTGTTGGATTGAGATTTTTTAAACTGTAAATATTAGGTTGGATTGCTCAAATGTCTTAAACTGGACCAACTCAACCTATGTACAACCCTAAATTTAATATTAATCACTGGAATATTTATCATCATTAAATCAAGTTTTCGATTGTTTTATATTTATTTATATATAACTAAAAGTAGAAGTCCGGACATACTTATTACATTTTTTTTTGTTATCAAATATAATGCTATATATACGCAATGTGTATTGAAGACCAAAAATCATAGAAAAGATAACACAAAATAAGTATTGTAGCAACACTTGTCAAAATAAAAGTAGCAAGAATAACAAGAAAAAGAATTATTCAAGAAATATTTTCAGAGTTCTAAAATATCTTATTCATCCTAAAAAGGAAAGTCTATACAAATTTTCTTGTAAATATATTTTGTAGGGGTGTTAAAGAAGTAAAACTGAGCCGAAGCGTTTAATTAGGAAACAAAAAAAAACTAACAATCAGAAATTTTGAAAATCAAAAAACCGAAAACTGAAAAAACCGGGTATTCATGGGTCGGATTCAGTTTTGAATTTTAGGTACATGCGACTACCTGAACCGAACCTGAGATAATGTATATCGTGATCATAAACCCAAGTTTTGAATTTTAGGAACCTGAATTTTTGGCATCTCCAAGAATTTCATAATAAACCCAATTTTTGCAGGTTGCAGGAGGAGATGCAGATAGATGCCAACTGATAGTTACAAGAAGAGACCCCTATTTGTTCTCTGCATTTGTTCCCTTCCATGTGCTCTTTTCATTTGTCCCTTCAACGAGGTGACGGTGTTGCGGGTATTGGACGACAATGGCGTGGAATGGGTTCATCGTGGAAATTAGGGAAGGAGACATGGAGGAGCTAAAGAAGAACGTCGTTGAAAGAGTTTTGTGAGGGTGCTCGGAGAAGAAGTCCTTGAGGTCGCCGTAGGAGGAGAAATAGGTTGGGGGAGGAGGGTTTCTTGTATTATGTAGGAGTGTTCAACTAAACTGTCAAACCGTACAAAACGTCCACACCACAGCGCAAAACACGGTTTAGAACTTTCGCGTTGGATTTGCATTTTTACCATACCGCACTATGCAGTTTGCGGGTTTGAGTTATCAAACCGTACCGCACCGCACCACACCACATATTTTTATATTTTTCAACTTTATATATAATATATATTATTTATTTAATATTTTTGGACTTCGTGTTTTGCACTTTTGAGTTTGATCATATATGGAAATTGACAATTGAAAACCATAAAAAATATAACATATACAAATCATCATGTGAAAATTATTGAGAATCATTATCCCAATTGCCTATATACGTCCAATTTAGTTTGAAGTTTTTTTTCCTTACTTTGAAGACAAATTTTAATTGTGCAATATGTATTTGAGATCAGATGTATTAAAACTCTTTACTTTTGAACTATGGTCATTTTATTGTTGATTTTATAATGTATTTTTAAACTTATAGTTATTGCATTGTAGGCATAAAGTGCGATAGGTACAAACCGTATAAACCGCAACGCATTTTACGGTGCGGTTTGGAATGGTTTGTGGCTTATGCGATGCGGTTTTGGAAAATGTTCAAATCGAATATGTGGTGCGGACACTTCTAGTATTACATTTTAGTTCCCTGTATTCATATATTTATTAGAGAAAAATGGGATAAATGTATAAAAAGACTAAAATACCCCTAAAATAACGGGATTAATTAACGACCGTTAGGTGGGGGGTCAAATCCGGTCGTTTTTACAAACAATAATGGCCATCTTGTAATTTCGAAACTGTAATGTAACACCCCGATTTTCGAAAGGTATCATATCGAGTTAATACCGAAACTGATATATTAGGGAAAAATAAGATAAAAAATTTTGGACTTGAATCCTGGATTTTATAGTCTAGATAGATGAAGGATTCAATTACGAGTCCAACGGAGCAAAATCGGAGCTATAACGAAAAAGTTATGGCCAAAACAGTATCGAGAAAAAAACCAGGAGAAGCGGGCGACTTATGCCGCGACCCAAGGTCGCGAGACAAGTCGCGAAACCCCCTGGACGAGCTTAAAACCGATTTTCAGCACCCAAACTTCATTTCTTCATATCTCCTTCATCCTAACTCCGATTTGGGTGATTCAAAGTGCTACGGTTTCGTTTTTGAGATCTCTTCAAGGATCTAGCAAGAGATTGGAAGTCTATTGGAGTATACAAGAGTATTTTGTGGTGGTAAGCTCCTCATCCTTCCCTCTTCATCTTCTTCCCCAAAGTTTTCTAGGGTTTCATCCACCCTTTGTGCTTCCTTTCATAGATTGGAGGTTTGTAACCATTTTGGTGAACTAGAGGTGTTTTGGTTGATGGATTCAAGTTTGGGTTAAGGTAATCTTCTATTCTCTTCAGTTTTAGAAGTTAGGGTTTCGATATCAGTTAAGGTATTCATGTATATGGTTTGGGAATCGATTCTTTGTGGTTGATTATGTTTATTTATGGTTGAATATGTTTGGATTTAGGGTTTTTGGAAGTTTTGTCTTGAGAATCCAAGTGTTCTTCAAAGGAGCTCTAGTTGGGGGGAAAATCTAGATTTAGCCTAAATCTAGCAAGGTGAGTTCAAGTTGATTTGTGAAAACGGTGTACATTCCAAAATGTGTATTTTAAAGTGTTTTACATGAAATGGTTAACTGCTGATAAGTTTTGAGTATTTAGAAGTAAAATATGTTTTACTTAGTTATTTGTCAAAGTGTGAGTATTTTGATAAGTTTTCATATTTGGTAAACTTGGGTTGTGTTAACCTCTTAAAATACTTCTATTGGGTTTTGAACGTTTCCAACAACTAAATAACATGAATTACGTATTCTTGGTGATTTTGTACAAGTAAGGTCTATGTTATGAGTTATACGTCTTTGACGATTTTGTACAAATGAAGTCTAATTCATGTTATATGCATTTGGTGTATTTGCATTCATAAACACTTTGGAAATCTTGAGTCCCATCTCGTATGGAGTTTTGGGTAAATCTAGTCTTTGAAGTACGTATCTTCATAAACGTTATTTAAAGACATTTCACTATTTTGGAGACCGGTAATTATTGGTCAAACGGATTTTGAGCTCTTTAGTTCGATATTGGCTTAAACGAGTCGTGTGGACATTTGTCCGTATTTTTAACCATCGTGGGTTTTGGATATGATGACACTTACTTTGTGTCATTGGTGAGTTACATGTTTTGGGAGCTTTGTTCTTTCAATTGGAGTCATGTAACGTTAGACAGTGTGTAATGAATCCATAGGCACGTGAGTCAGTCTGTTTTGGATGGTCAATTGGGTATTGCGGGGTTAAACTTCGGTACCCATGTTTTATGACCGGAAACTTTACAAGTGATCGCTAGGAGGGTTGAGTCTATGGTGCTATCGGGGAGTGAGCGCTAGGAGCTCCGCCGCTTGAAGTAATGCCTGGGAGGTAGTCTTTAAGTGTGTCAGGCATTCGGGATGGAGTTCTTCGGAATGATCCATCAAGGTCAACTGACTTGGGGTGACACTTGGTAAAGAAGTCGTAGGGACACTTGGGCTGAGATGTCGTGAGGTGTCATGCGATTAACGTTGAACGGGTGGTATACTTTTGTGTTTCTTCTACTCTCAACGGATGCGGGTCTCCCCCGCTGTCGGCTTTCAGTATTTCAATAAGAGGACGTCTTATTTTATTTTCATTGTTTCTTTGCGGTCGCGTGAGTTTTGGACCTAGTGTCCATGTTTTCGGACGTACGGTATATGTGGTTTTGATAACGAATCATGGGTCGAGCAGTATGTCCTGCCCGCGTTTTGGGTATTTTGGGTTATGAATTGTCATTCAGGTTTTACCAATTAAGTGTCGAACTATGATCCCATTTGGGTGAATTATGCGTTGCACCATTTTATAAGAAACGTGTGTTTTGGGAGCATTGTCTTTAAAAGTGCATATTATGGGAAATTGTGTCGTTTCTATTTTGATGTATAATATTTCAAAAGACCTACTGCATTCTTTCCTTTAAAGATATATGCATTCATGTTAAAACTCTTGAGCTCACTAGGCGTTAAGCCTAACCCTTTTTATTTGTCGGCATATGCATCAGGTTTCAAGGGTGGGAGTCGGTTATAGCAGTCCTATGAAGAGTAGAGCCTTAGCTAGATCCGAGAGGAAGTATTCGGTGAAGTCTTCCGCTTTATGGAGATAGTGACTATGCATGGGTATTAGTAGCACCCGTCGTTTCTAGTCCGTATGTATAAGATAGTATATGGGCATTGTAGTTGAATTTAAATTCACTGTTGTAGATGATTCATTTATGGATGTAATTATAAAAATTTTAAATAAGTTGCTATTTCAAGATTTGAGGGTGTTACAAGTTGGTATCAGAGCTTAAGTTTGAGAGAATTAGGTATTGATCTTTGGATGCCTAGACTCAAACTAGAGTTCTTATAAGTAATTGTAAGTGAAGTTGCACATTAGGTACCCTAAGATGAGATATTTTGAGGATAGATCGAGTCGCTAGAAACGGTAAACTTGTCGAGGGTCGCAAGGATGATCATTTACGGTACGTTCATAATGACACCTGGCCAGTGTTATGGTGAACCTACATACTACATGTGTATACTTGAACTACCTTGGTATGATGACCGTTGGGGTAGTGACGAAGTTTCTAAGCGAATAATTTAAGGAAGGATTGATGTTTATAGCAATGTCACTTTGGAGTGATAGTTAAGTGCGATGAATGCATTAAGTTGACAATTGGAAGTCAGAAAAATTGATTGGAGTAGAACCTTCGGCTCATGAAATTGACGTTATTCGAGGAGGAATTATAAGGTGAGCCGATGAAATATTCGAGTATTGCTTTAAGATGTCGAGCTTTCGGATGGCAATAACATAAACTGAGGAGCGTGATTTCGGGATGCCCGTGCCGACCAATTTTATGCATGAAATTCATTTCTAACAATAAATTGCATTGATTATTTCTCATATTTCCTGAAACATAAAGTATGTTATACTACGAAGTCTTGGTACAACATTTAGCACTCATCAGATTTTAAACCGTGAGCTTAAGCATGCATGGAATTGTTTTGTTGCAGGTTACTGCAATTTATATGGAAAAATCTCTCCGTCCCTGTTTTGTGTTTAACGCTATCTTTGGGCATCTTAAGATCCGTGTTTTAAATGCCATATGTGGTATTGGGCAAGTAACTGTAGAATTTTTAACCTTGACATTGGATCTCCTCCACGTATGTTAAGGTTTTAAAGGAAGAGTTGTCCCACTGTTCTCGAGTCGGAATTTTCTGGGAAATTTTAGTCTGTACGAGTCGCGTTTAATTTTACGGGGTATAGTTTTACAACCTTTTTGAGTTCGTGGGTGTAATTTGAGATGCGTGGATTTTAATTTTATGGCGTATCATTTACGAGCTTTTGGGTGTCGCCTCTAATGAGAGTTTTGTGGAAAATGGTCACTTTATCTTACGCGGTGGTTTTAGAGTTTTGACATTTTTAGACTTATAGTCGTTTTACGCTTTTATGTTGGGAAGCAGAGATTTTAACACCGCTTGATTTTACCGTCAATGAGTTTATGAAAGTTTAGTTGGGTTTATGGCGTTTTATTTTATGACCATTCGAACCGCGTAATAAAAAGAAATTTTGGAACGTGTAGACTTGCGTTATTGTGGGCGTTAATTTACGAGTTTTGTTTAATACTTTGTCTCACGCGAGTCTTACACCTACATTTTTGCAACCATAAAAGGCACCTTGAAAATCTTAATGTCGCACGATTGCATCTTGAGTTTCACGCGGTATATGTGCATACTTTTGGGTTAAATCTGATTTTCATTCGTGTGAGTAAATATGTGAAATATTTATGTTATCTCATATTAAACTTTTAATCTAAACGTGCTTCAATTGTTGACCTCGCTGTTATAAATTTTCTGCAATGCATGAAATGAATTTTCGGATTGCATGTCGTTGTAGTTACCATCTTGGTTGAATGTGTTTTATCGGTGCGACTCAAGACTTTAAACTCGATTTGAAAGTTTATTTGCGTTCCCATCATTCTACAAAGTTTTAGGGAATAAACTGATGCGTATGAGACTTGTTGAAAATTTTATGCCACAACGTTTTTGTTTAGAGAAGAAAAATTTTAAAGATAAAAATTGTGAAGTTCTCATTTAGGGTTATACAAACAGTTATTG
The DNA here is from genome assembly GCA_954870635.1 of Arctium minus. NCBI lineage: Eukaryota > Viridiplantae > Streptophyta > Magnoliopsida > Asterales > Asteraceae > Arctium > Arctium minus. The sequence goes on along the minus strand of OX941095.1, from coordinate 71,858,794 downwards.
CACGTTGTGTGGTGCAGGAATTAATTTTCATATTTATAGTGTAAATTTTGCTACACACCTTTTGTTACCGTTTTATTTACGTAAATGTTGGTCAAACAAATTTTCGAAATGGTTTTATACGTATAGCGTCGGTGATCAATTTTCAACCTATCGAGTGATCGGTAGTGGATCTTACCGCACAAGCAATTGTTATAAAGCTTGTGTATTTGAAAGTTTCATAAAGGTTTAAATTGGCATAGTTGTTGAAAACCTTGAACTCATTAGACCTATAGATTTAAACCCCTGTCGTGAAAGGAGTTGTAACTAAGGAACTAAGGAGTCCTTGGGAAATGAAGCGTCGGATTATCCGATCCGTGGTCAGTCCGAATTTTGGATTCCAATTTATGAATCGGTACACGCGCGAATAATTGAAGTAGTAGAATTGTGTATTCTCCTAGATAATTAAGTGGTGATATTTTGCTTCGGTAAACCTTCGGGATAAATCTTTGGGTGGTTTCTTGACTTCGGTAGGATAGGAGTCGATGGGTCGGATGTGTACCATACGGGTGAGTCTTAAGGAATAAAGAAATTATGGTGATTTGTTTGTCGGAATTTAATATCATGATAGGTGTCAACTTTGAATCATCGGTGTAAAATATGGAAGGAAATTTATGGTGGTATATCCACGGTTGAGGTGTAAAAGTTTTGAACATAAGTGTCGACATTCGATTTGAGGATAATAACCGTTGGGATGCTTCATTATACTTCCGATGAAACCGGTGCGTCAGCAATTTAAGTGGTAACCTTGAGAAGATTGGATGATGGAAATTAGGAATCGATCATTGGTAATTCTGTAATCAACAAGGTTTCACTGATTCGTCGACCGATGCTTGACCGCACTCTGGGAATTGGGTGTGTTGGTCCCGAGGGTGCTTAACAAGTTTGTAGAAGGGGGGGGGGGGTTGAATACAAACAGAGAAATTAAAGTTTAATAAATTGTTTATTGATAAATCAAAATACAATTTACAAGTTTGTTGCGGAATAAGATTAAGACAGACTCAATCTAAACAAACTTAAGAAACACTAAGATGGTTGCACAAGAAATTCAGAGAATGGGGGATTTCTAGAGAGATAGAAAACAAGGGTTTCTATTTTGGAGTTCAAGGATTGAGCACACCTTCAGATGAAGGAGTGAGCTTCCTATTTATACCCTATGCATTAAATGCATGGCAGGGTACTTTACACGTGGCATTCATAGATTGGCTTTGGTAGTCTTACTTTTGGAGACATGCTTTTGGCCGCTTTATGAACAGTGTAGTTGACAGAGTTGGTGTACGATTTGTGGCAGAGACTTGTCCGTTCTGACACATTGTACTGGTTGTGCAAGGTAAGACAAAAGAAAACTTGAGGCATAAGCTTTGTGATCGTTGATCGCTGAGTATCTTTTCTTTCAAAGATAGAGAAGTTCAGCTATCGCTGAAGCTTTTCCTCAGGCTTCTTCGCGTAAGTAGATTCGTCTGGTCTTCGCTGATATCCGCATCAGGTCACTAGTAGACTTATCTATTGTTCAGTGGCTTCGTCTTCGATTCAGCTATGAACTATGTTGACGCGAGACTTGTCTTCAGGGATTACGTTAACTGTGTTACATAGGAAACGTTCAGTGATGACTGAACAGACTCAGTTTGATCGCTGAAAGTAAAACACATACATATTAATGTTTACAGAAAGGTCATCAGCGATAACTGAACAGACTCAGTCTGATCGCTGATGATGAAACATTAATACATATAATAACGTAATTTTCACTAAGTATAAAAGAGGGTCGTTATCAAATCACTGAGAGAGTTTGGATCAACAATCTCCCCCTATTTGATAATGACAAAGTAACAAAAGAAAATTACTTTTTGATTCAAAATATAGGAATAAAAAGGACTCATAGAATGCATGTCCCAATTACTATTTTGAGGGATCTTTTACAGTACTGATAGGGTTAAGTACATCACTGCAATTTTCATTTAATTCAGGGATAGAATTACAAGATATGAAAATCATAAGTACAAGTGACTAACTAACTACTGTAAGTATAACTAACAGATTACAGAGAAGGAAACTAATCTATCAGCTATAAGAAGATTTAGGAGGATTGATCATATACTCAGGTATTTCTTCTCCTTCTGTCTTCGTTCCAAAGATTCTTGACTGATAATTTCTTTAATTTTTTCAGCAGCAGGGAAGAAGTCACACCATAAGCATAAGAGATCCTTGAGATGATTCAGAGGACAGATAGGAATCTCAGAGATTCTTTGAAATCTGAGTTCCTCATCATCATCTCTGAAGAATATTCCATAAGGCTTGTCGATTACTTGACCAGCTTGGAAGGGACCACCAGGAGGCAGAGATAAGTCCAGAACTGAAAGATCAGGAGGAGGACCAAACAGTGCATCTCTTGAAAATTTGATAGAAGTTTCATTCCTGATGATGGCGACATCTTCAGAGGAGGAGGACCCAATTTTTCTCTTGAGTTTCAAAGATTTGGGAGGAAGAGGAGATGGCAGCTTTAGTACAGAAACGACTCTATTTATGAGGGCTTCAAGGAGTCCTTCAACGTAGCCTCTGTATGTAGATTTGGATTTCTTCAGCGCATCCCAGAACTCTAACCATTCCGTAAATCCGAAGCTTTCAAGTTTTGATACGTACATTGCTTTTTGGGTTCCATCCTCTCTGGTAATCTCCATGGTCACTGAGAGTTGATCTTTCTTCTTGCGACCAGAGATAGTCACGGCTGATATTGGAAGAAGATCAGAACGATAATCCATCTTTTGTTTGCACCATTCGATAGACTTATCGTTGATCTCTTGTTCTTTGAAGCGTTCCTCTTCAATTTCTTTCAGTAGTGCTGCTTGAACTTCCACAGGTTTTCTTTTCAGCTTTTTGTCCTTAACTTGAGAGGATTGAATCTTTAAAGCGAGTTGGGCATCTCGTTTGCATTCAGCGATCAGCTTCTCAGCTTTGGCAGATTCTTCTCTTTCAGCTTCAGTGAGGAAGTCGAGCTCTGTGGATGTTTGAAGAGGGATTTTCAGCCGTTGACTTTCTAGTTGAGCGATCATTTCAACTCTTTTCTTCACCACTTCCTCTGACCAATGAGATGGTCGAGAGGGCCTTCCTGGATGGACCAGGGAATCTTCTTCTTCTTCATCAATCTCAGCGATAGAGATTGGGATTATTTCTTCAGCGATAGCAGCTGGAATTATTTGTAGTTCAGAACCCTTAAGCAGGGGTGAGAACTGTCTGGTTAGAAAAAGAAGGAAAGAAGGGATAAGTGTATTTGTAGAACGAGAAAGATAAAGGCTAGAAAGACATAGGGGTTTGGAAAGAGTAGGAGAGTGGTACAATTGAAAGACATACCTGAGAAGGATGCTCCCCCTCAGATTGTGATCCAGTCCTCAAGCATTCTTCAGCGATTGGTTGCTTGTCTTTGCTTTGCGAAGGAACACTTGAAGATGTATCACCTCTCACCCCTGTTTTGACAACCTCTTGCGAAGTTGTCCCTGATACGACGTTCGGCTTAGAGAACCACATAGATTGGTCTTCATCGTCGTCGTCGTCATCGGAGGGCTGATCCTTTTCTTGATTATCAAGATCTAGATCATCTTCCTCTTCATCGTCTTCTTCCTCATCCTCTTCAAAGAGAATGGAGTGAATTGATGAGGATTCTTTTGCCTTCTCCCCCTCAGATTGAGAGGGAGGTTCCTTTGGAGTCTTAGCTTCCCCAGCAGCAATAGAAGTTTCTTCAGTTTTCTCCCCCACTTTGTCATTATCAGCGGTAGGGGATTGTTCAGCTGCTGGAGTAGCTGTTGAAGCTTTTAGCACTTGAACGTCAGTCTCCAGACGCTTAACCCGGTCTTCAACCGCAGGTATGTCGCATGTGGCATCATGAATGAATTCCACAGCGATGTTGAGATTGGTACGATCATCTTCAGTGAAGGAGGGAGGCAGCGCTGGAGCTGGTGCATTCACTTTCTGTAGAATTTGCTGAAGAAGGGACGTGCAGAGGTCCACCTTTGAAGAGAGACCCTGAACTTCAGCGGTAAGGGACTCAAATCGTCCTTGAAAGAGTCGAGAGGACTCTCTGAGTTGGACGACTTGTTCTTCAACAGCTGAAAGTTGAGAGTTCTCAGCTTTAGATGAGCAAGTGGCGGTCAACTTCTTCAGCTCCTCACCAGCCTGATTGACGGCGTTGGTGGTTTCATTGATGGTGTTGGTGAGTGCATCCACCTTGTCTCCTAGACTGTTGACATGCGTGTCAACAGTCGCCAAGCTAGGACCTGAAAATAATGTTAGTTCAGATATGGGCTTATTTGGAGAGGAGGGGAGAGAAGTGTTTAGGAGTATAGGTGTACCTGACGTATCAAACATTTTGTAGAACTGCATAGATTCCTCAAAAGTTTGATGCTCAGGTCCTATAGGGAAAGAAGAGGTGGCGGGTTCAGAGACCAAGTGAGGAGAGAAGGGAAGAGTTTTGGGGATAGAAGTAGGGATGGGGTTAATCTCAAGGAATGAGATAGTAGGTGGGGTTACTGATGATGTGACAACGAGTGAGATCGCTGACATGGCAGTATGAGTGACTGCTGAAGTTGTGGAGGAAAGACCCACAAAAGCATCTAAGGTAGCTTGTTGAGAAGCTCCCTCAGGTATAGTACTAGAAGGTGTAATTTCCTTAGTCTTTTTGGCCTTTTTGGAAGGACCAATCGGACTAGCTGATGGTCGTTTAGAAGTAGTTGTAGCGACAGGGATAGCAGACGAAGGAACCGTCTGCGTGGTCGCTGAATATGAAGAAGAATGGAGAGAGAGACGAGAGCGAAGGAGAGAGATACTTACCTCGTCGGCGAGTGGCTTGACCTCCAGTGATCGTTGACCAACCCTGGCAAAGGTGCCATCATCTTTGGTGGGATAGGTGTTGGGATAGAGGAACTTGATATACGTACATATGAAACGTACGTATGAGATCTTGGGATCTCGTTCAGGCTTCTCTAATCTTGACCTCAGATCTTCAAAGATGGCTGTGGCGTAGTCAAAGTTTTGACCAGCGATAACGGAGTAGGCCATCTGCAGTTGTGTTTTGCTGGCTTGATCCAGCGAACCACTCTTCCCACTCATGCACTGAATTATGTGCGAGAAGATAAAGTTCAGTTGTGATGGCATCTGAGCTTTTAGGATCTTGGTGAGCTTCTTGTTAGGAATAGAAGATCTTGGTTTGTTTTCCCAACAATAGCCCATTGCGTCTAGGAAGGATATCAGCTCATCATCAGTGGGGAGTGCGTCGAACCCACTCTTTGGTTTGTCAGGGAATCTTAAAGATTTCCTGAGGCTAAGAGCGGTCATGCTCCCTGGCCCTAATTCCGTGCTGAACGAGATAGCAGGGACTCGTTCGCCTTTCCTGTTGGTAAGTTCAGTTGCATCAGCAGTGAACCAGAACTGCTGAAGTAGAGTCTTGGAGGGCTTAGGATCCACAGTGATCGCGTAAGCTATGCATGACTGCTTGAGGAATTCAGCAGCTTCCACCAGATGTGGGTATTTGTCAGCTTTGAAGTCGAGTCTGGCCAAATTATTACATTTAGTAATCTCAACTTCAGTGAGAGCGAATCGTACATGCTTGGAAGCAACGATTGAAGACTGTGTCATTTCTGTTATGGAAAGAGGCATAATAGACGAAATGATTTAGATTAAAAATAATATGATTACCAGTTTCCATAGAAGAAGGGAAACTGGAAAATTATCAAGTTATATTTAGGAGAAAAATAGTGTTCTGGGTAGAAAGAATGAAGAACACTTTAAAACCAAAAGGTTTTTATTTAAAAACATAAAATCAGAAGGAATGATCTTTAGTTTTTACAAAAAAAACATTTTATAAAATCCATAGAAAGCGAGTAGGATTTTAAAAGAATAAAAAGCATATGAACAAAGCATATAAACATGAAATAAACCTGTGGATCTTGAAGAAAAAGAGTTGCAGATTCAATATTCTGGGTTTACTTGCTTGAGTGTTCTTGAGAGAAAGTTTTGAAAGCGTAAACCGTATAAAGGAGAGAAGAATTCCTTTTATACGAAGAGAGAGAAGAGAGAGAATGAAGCGGGAAAAGAAATCATCATGACATTGACACGTTCCACGAAGTTGATTGGATAGGAGGGCAACGGACGAACGTGTCAGAAAAGGCATGTCGTGGATTGTCGGTTCAAATGACGTCATAGAGGAGAGAGACTGTTCATTTGTCCGTTGAAATGATCACTGAAGAAAAATCAGCGATAGATTTTCTTTTTAAAAGTATCCCTGATTGTAAAGATAGGGATAGATTTTCCTTTTAAAGGATCACTGACTGGAAATATCAGTGATTAATGTATTTTTCAAAAAGCTTTTAATCATTTGAAGAAAGTTCAGTGATTAAAGTTTATATTTTGAAGAAAAACATCTTTGAGGGAGAGAGAACATACCTGAGAGTCAGAATGTTTATCAGAGAGAATGATGAGAGGGGAACTTTTGATTACTGACACAATACATGAACGCTGAAGAATTATTCTTCGAGGTTCAGCATTCCAAGCTCACTGATGAGAAAGTTGAACCTTGTCTCATCAAGAGGTTTGGTGAATATATCAGCAAGCTGAAAGTCAGTAGGGATAAAGTGAAGTTCAATATCACCATTCATCACATGATCTCTGATAAAGTGATATCTGATCTCTATGTGTTTTGTCTTTGAATGTAGCACTGGATTATTTGCTATAGCGATAGCACTAGTGCTGTCGCAATAGATAGGAATCTTTGACAGCTGAAGGTCATAATCTAATAGTTGATTTCTCATCCATAAGATTTGTGAACAACAGCTTCCAGCGGCTAGGTATTCAGCTTCAGCTGTGGAAGTGGACACAGAATTTTGCTTCTTGCTTGTCCAGCTTACCAGCTTTCCTCCCAAGAGTTGACATCCACCAGTGGTACTTTTTCTGTCAAGTTTACAGCCTGCAAAATCACTATCAGAATAACCAGTTAGATCGAACCCTGAGTCTTTTGGATACCAAAGACCGAGGTTAGGAGTTCCTTTCAGATATCTGAAAATTCGCTTTACAGCGATCAGATGGGATTCCTTGGATTCAGATTGATAGCGTGCACATAAACAAGTAGAGTACATGATGTCAGGTCGGCTTGCTGTAAGATACAGCAATGAGCCTATCATTCCTCTATAGGCAGTGACATTAACAGGTTTTCCAGATGGATCCTTGTTAAGTGTCAGCGGTGGTGCCATAGGAGTTTTCATCGCTGAAGTTTGTGTGAGATCAAACTTCTTTAGCATATCTTTAACATACTTACCTTGGCAGATAAAAGTACCTTTGTCAGATTGTTTAATCTGAAGACCAAGAAAATATGTCAGCTCACCCATCATACTCATTTTATATTCTTTCTTCATTCTTTCAGCGAAGCGAGTACATAGAGATGGGTTAGTAGAACCAAATATTATGTCATCGACATATATTTGTACAAGAATTATATGACCTTTTATCTTCCTGAAAAATAACGTGTTATCAATCTTGCCACGTTCAAAATTTTCAGAGATAAGAAAAGATGAGAGAGTGTCATACCAAGCACGAGGGGCTTGTTTTAGACCATAGAGAGCCTTATCCAATTTATAAACATAATTTGGATGCTTAGGGTCATAGAACCCTGGTGGTTGTTCTACATAAACTTCTTCATTCAGCTTTCCATTCAGAAAAGCTGATTTTACGTCCATTTGATAAACGATGAAGTCTTTATAGACTGCATAAGCTAAGAATAGTCGAATTGCTTCGAGCCTAGCCACAGGGGCAAAGGTTTCATCATAGTCTATGCCTTACTCTTGTCTGTATCCCTGAGCAACAAGTCGAGCCTTGTTGCGGGTTACAGTTCCATGTTCATCTAACTTGTTTCTAAACACCCATTTGGTGCCTATTACAGTTTTATCAGATGGTCTAGGAACGAGATTCCAAACTTTGTTTCAAGAGAATTCAGTCAGCTCTTCTTGCATAGCGCTGACCCAGTTTGGATCTCTGAGGGCATCATCAGTCTTCTTTGGTTCTATTAAGGAGAGAAAGTTTACAAAGAGACAGATATTACCTGAGCTTCGTCGTGTCTGAATACCTGCATCTGGATTACCAAGAATTTGATCTATGGGGTGATCTCTGGTCCATCGCTGAGCAGGAGCAAGATTGCTTATTTCAGCGATAGGATCAACAATAGGAGCAGTCGCTGATGAAGATGCTTGAGGTTCATCAGCTAGTAATTGTTGAACATTAGATACACCAATGCTTTCAGAAGGGTTTTCAGACGTAGATGGATTTGATGGTAGAAGTGTGTTTAGAGGTTCAGCTGAAATCCATGAGTTGGATTCAGCGGTGGGAGGTATGATGCTTGGTTCTTCATCAGCAACTGGAGTTTCAGTGTGCTGATGGTTTGAGAAGAAAGGTTCAGTTCCTCTATAGTGAGAGATCATCCAAGTATTCAGTTCTTCATTGTCAGCGATTGGTTTAGAGTTCGCTGAGCACGTTTCATCAAACGTGACATGAATGGTTTCTTCTACGGTTTGTCTTCTTTTGTTGAAAACTCTGTAGGCTTTGGAGATGGAGGAATATCCTAGAAATATTCCATCATCGGCTTTTGGGTCGAACTTTCCAAGTTGATCTTTGTTGTTTAAGATAAAGCACTGACAACCAAAGATATGAAGAAAGCTGATAGAAGGCTTCCTTCCAAGAAATAGTTCATAAGCTGTCTTCCCAAATCGCTTTATTATCAGCGATCTGTTTTGAGTAAAACATGCAGTGTTTACAGCTTCTGCCCAAAATTGAGTAGGGAGGTGAGAATCGCTGAGCATTGATCTAGCAGCTTCTATGATCGTTCTGTTTCTTCTTTCAGCGACTCCATTTTGCTGAGGTGTTCTTACTGAAGAGAAGTTGTGAGAGATTCCCTTGTTCTCAAAGAAATTGTCCAGGGAACTATTTTTGAATTCAGTTCCATGATCACTCCTTATTGATCGAACAGTAAGATTATTCAGCACTTCCATCTTTTTGACAAAAGATATTAGTTCTTCTGGAGTATCATTTTTACAGCGAAGAAAAATAACCCAGGTGTAGCGAGAATATTCATCTACAATGACAAGCGTATATTTCTTTCCAGCTATTGATTGGATATTGACAGGGCCAAATAGATCCATATGCAAGAGCTGAAGAGGACTTGTTACTGAGGAAACTTGTTTCGACTTGAAACTAGCTCTTGTTTGTTTTCCTTTTTCACATGCTGAGCAGAGAGATTCTTTAGCATATGAGTGCTGAGGAAGACCAGAAACCAGTTCCTTAGAAGAGAGAGAATTCAGGGTTTTGAAGTTTAGATGAGAAAGCCTTTTATGCCATAGCCAGTTGACATCAGAAGAGGCCTTAGAGAGAAAACATAAGTTATCAGTGATAGTAGAGTCCATATCTATTACATAGACATTTTCTCTTCTATAACCACTGAGAGCAAGTTTTCCTTTTTCATCTACCACTGAACATGCTTTCTTAGAAAAGCGAACTTCGTAGTCTTTGTCACATAGCTGACTGATGCTTAGAAGATTGTGCTTCAGTCCATCTACATAAGCGACTCTTCGAAAGGTAGTTGTCCCATTGCTGAGGACACCAAACCCACGGGTAAATCCTTTTCCATTTCCACCAAAGGTCACAGAGGGACCTTTCTCTTCCTTGTATTCAGTGAGCAGGTCTTTTTGTCCAGTCATATGTCGAGAACATCCGCTATCGAGATACCAGATGCCCTTTGATCCCTGCATACATAAGGAAGATTAAGCTTTGTTTGGTACCCACTTTTCAATGGGTCCTTCAGAGTTAGTGGATAAGGAAGATTCAGCAGTCTTCACTGCTGACGAAGTTTCAGCTTCAGTGGTAATCTTCACTTTGGTTAATTTCTTAACCTTAGTGGTATTTTTCACTTTGGTGACTTTATTTGCTTTAGAGGCATTTTTCTTCACTTTGGCTGTTTTATCAGCTTCGGTGGTATTTGGACACTTGCTCGCAATATGGTCAGTGAATCCACAGTGATAACATTTTCTATATCTGATGGTGGATTTATAACCAAAAGGTTTTGAAAACTTAAGATGAGCAGGTCCAGCTCCAAGAATGCCTTTAGCACGAGATCTGGGAGGAATTTTTATTTCTTCAGATTTCACGGGCTTTAGATCAACCTTCAGCTTTGGAGGACAGATATCAAAGATTTCTGTCACTGAGCTAGAAGGTTTATCCACTGAAGGTTTGGAGGGAACTTTCAGTTTGGTTTTCTTGGAAGCCTTCTGAGGGAGAATAGACTTTCCTTTATCTGCAGGCTTAGATCTTGCAGATATCTCCTCAGGGATGGGATTAGAAGAAGAACAGGGATAGAATTGATTATAAGAAGTGTCAAAGAAAGATGTGACAAAAGTTCCAAACTTAAGCGAGGAACTTTCTTCTTTAGGATCATCCTGTGGTGTCCAAAAACCAAGACCAGTTTTATCACTTTCAGGAGTTTGTGCATTTATTATCTCAGAGATCTTTGTTGATGATTTGCACCATTTTTCAACATGAGCCTTTTCTGCTTTTAGAGCAGCGATGGCTTGTTCGCGTTCAATGCTGATGATTTCATTTATAATGACTTGATCTTTTAGCTTTTCTTCTAAAAGATTTAGTTCACTGATCTTTTCATGACATTTCTCTAGCTCTTGTGTTAAATAAACATTTTTATTTTCAGCTTGAGTTTTGTCGTTTAAAGCATTATAAAGGTCAATCGTCAGCACATCAACAGCGCGACTTCTCTCAGCTTCAGGCAGAGAGGGATTTGTTGAGATAGATACCTGAGATGATATGTAGCTCATAGAAGGTTCAGATGGTTCTTCTACTTCTTCTTTAATCTCAGCCATGAGGCAAAGATTAGCGACTTCTTCATCAGAAGATGATTCTTCTGATTCAGCCCAGTCATGTTCTTCAGCGATGAGACCTTTACCTTTTTGCTGATAGCTTTACAGCTTTTGATATTTGTTTTTCAGCTTATGGTATTTGTCATCACTGGATCTTCTTGAGGTAGAAGGTTTGAAGACCTTTTTAGACCTGCACTCACTAGCAAAATGTCCAATTTTTTCGCAGTTATAGCAAGTGGCTGTAGCCTTATCAACCGGAGTTGATTTTGGCTTTTCAGTGAGAGAGAGAGGTTTACTTCTTCGGAAGTTACTCTTTCTTGCAAATCTCTTAAAAGAGTTTGTCAAGAGTGCTAAGGACTCATTAAACTCTGAAAGATCAGGGTCTGATAAATCCTCAGATTCAGAATCTAACTCAGTGATGGTGAGAGTAGATCGCTGGGATGGAATTATCTCTGATGAGACTAAAGCAACAGCAGTGCTTTTTGAGTCTTTAGAATCTTTTACAAGATTCTTCTTCAGGAGATTAGATTGCTCATAGTTGAGCAATATTCCATACAGAGTGCTTAGAGAGAGAGTATGTAAGTCCTTTGTCAGCTTAAGACATATTGAATAACTGTCCCAGCTTTCAGGAAGACTTTCCAAGAATTTTGTTAGGACCTCAGAATTAGAATAGGTCCTTCCAACAGTTCTTAGGTCAATGATCAGGCAGTTAAACCGCTGATGAATGTCAGAAAGAGATTCATTCTTACCAGCGATAAAACTTTCATACTGTCTTACCAAGTTAATCTTTCGGGTCTCTTGGATTTCAGTGGTGCCCTCATATTGAACACATATGGTTTCCCACATTTCTTTAGAAGTTTTTAGATGCATGATGGAATGGAAAACTTCATCAGGCAGAGCCATTGATATAATGGTCTTTGCTCTTGCATCTATGCCTACCTTCTTTTTATCTTCATCACTCCACTGTCTTATTTCCTTAACGACATATCGTTCAGGGACAGCTTCAGTGGTGGCAGTAGCGGGAACCGCAGCTATAATTCTAACAGGTTCATAGGGTCCGTTTTCTATATATTCAGGTATAGTAGGATCCGCACCTTCAAGAAATAGCATCATTCGATTTTTCCATAGAGAAAAGTTATCTCTGCTAAATCGAGGAGGTTTTGAAAGTGAACCATTATCATAGTAGTTTGTGTTTGTGTTTAGTGCCATTTTAGAATAGCAAGGAAGAGTATACAGCAAGATCTTGTTTATTAGATTAAACAAACTGCTCTGATACCACTTGTTGGTCCCGAGGGTGCTTAACAAGTTTGTAGAAGGGGGGGGGGGGGTTGAATACAAACACAGAAATTAAAGTTTAATAAATTGTTTATTGATAAATCAAAATACAATTTACAAGTTTGTTGCGGAATAAGATTAAGACAGACTCAATCTAAACAAACTTAAGAAACACTAAGATGGTTGCACAAGAAATTCAGAGAATGGGGGATTTCTAGAGAGATAGAAAACAAGGGTTTCTATTTTGGAGTTCAAGGATTGAGCACACCTTCAGATGAAGGAGTGAGCTTCCTATTTATACCCTATGCATTAAATGCATGGCAGGGTACTTTACACGTGGCATTCATAGATTGGCTTTGGTAGTCTTACTTTTGGAGACATGCTTTTGGCCGCTTTATGAACAGTGTAGTTGACAGAGTTGGTGTACGATTTGTGGCAGAGACTTGTCCGTTCTGACACATTGTACTGGTTGTGCAAGGTAAGACAAAAGAAAACTTGAGGCATAAGCTTTGTGATCGTTGATCGCTGAGTATCTTTTCTTTCAAAGATAGAGAAGTTCAGCTATCGCTGAAGCTTTTCCTCAGGCTTCTTCGCGTAAGTAGATTCGTCTGGTCTTCGCTGATATCCGCATCAGGTCACTAGTAGACTTATCTATTGTTCAGTGGCTTCGTCTTCGATTCAGCTATGAACTATGTTGACGCGAGACTTGTCTTCAGGGATTACGTTAACTGTGTTACATAGGAAACGTTCAGTGATGACTGAACAGACTCAGTTTGATCGCTGAAAGTAAAACACATACATATTAATGTTTACAGAAAGGTCATCAGCGATAACTGAACAGACTCAGTCTGATCGCTGATGATGAAACATTAATACATATAATAACGTAATTTTCACTAAGTATAAAAGAGGGTCGTTATCAAATCACTGAGAGAGTTTGGATCAACAGGGTGTAACACCCTAAAATCTGGAAATAGCAACTTAATTAAAATTTTCTAAATACATCAATAATTGAATCATCTACAACCACAAATTAGATTCAACTTCAATACACAAACATTCAATCTTTACATATAAACTATAAAAGGACGGGTGCTACTAAAACCCAATAATAGTCATTATCTCCAACTTGCGGAAGACTTCACCAATTACTTACTTTAGTGTCTAGCTAAGGCTCTACGCTTCATAGAACTGCTAGAACCCAACTCCCAACTGGAACCTGATGCACATGCCGGACAAATAAAAAGGGTTAGGCTTAACGCCTAGTGAATTCAAGAGTTTTCAACACATATAATTTAATCATTTAGAAAGGAAGGATGCGAATAAAATCATAATCTTTCAAAATGATATGCTTCACTTATGAAAACGACTCGTTTATCAATAACTATGCAATTTGTACGAAAGAGACACCGAGTTAATTGTTAACCAAACCAACTGTTTTAAAGACGAGAATCTTAATATGAGACGCACTTATGTATTATAAACTGGAACTTGCTGAAAGGTAAGATAGAGGACGGGCTCCCAATTTTATAAACACGGTTAACACATTGTAACTTGAAATACCCAACACGGGTGAAACGTGACACACAACCCGTAAATCATAGGTGAAATCTATATAATTAATATCACCATGAACACAACATTAGACCAAAAACTCACACGACCATTAAATGGACTAAAATAAAGCCGACACGTGGAAACGACACATTCCAATCAAACTTTAATATACTTGGGAAGAACCCCATATTAAAGCCATCATTTACTGTCGACCACTTAAAAACCCAAATTGGTCAAATACAACATTACCCTTTAAAAATACCACGAATCAACGATGAAGAGACCCGTATACACTGAGAATAGAGTAGCACGCAAGTAGGCCGTTCACGCGACTTCCTTGCATGTCATCTAAACGTTTCCATCTTGGGTGGCGAGAACACGTGAATGGGGCCACCCGCGATGTTATTGGATTTCACCACACATCCCGACATCCTAGTTCCCATGCCACCACCGACATCACAATCCTCGGACCGTTTAACACCTCTGGCCATACTCCGTCGAGTTCCACCTCAAGGACTTACAGACGTGGGTGCCTATCCAATCTAGACGAGTTTCCCCCTCCGCAGCTCGTGCCACTCGTTGTCCACTCGCTAGCAAACCCGAGCGGTCACTAAAAGTAACCCAAAACCTCAGGCCTTACATAACTGACAGACTTACGTGCCTATGGATCCATTACGACACTGTCTAATATTACATGACTCCAAATGAATGACCAAAACACCCAAAGCATGTAATTCACCAATGACATAAACAATCGTCATCATACTCAAAACCCACATCGGTTATAAATCCGGACAAATGTCCACACGACTCATTTAGTCAAAACCAAGCCCAAGGCCCAACACTTTACGTAAATACCCAAATAAACCGATATAAATATTGGAACCCGTTTGACCATCTAATATGCAAACACGACCAAACGTATAAATAAAATCTCATCGTTGGTTGAGACGAACCATTTTTTTCAAATGAACTCATACCCTTATGTTTTCAAAATGCCTCATAACACAATACCATGCATTTCTCCAAAACACAAAATGAACACATTTATACTCAAAATCTACTTCCATAAAATAAATCATTAAGACACCAAAATGTATGATTTAATTATCCAAAATGCCCAAAATCCCAAAGATGTGTGCTAAATGAGTTTATAAAGTTAAACACCTTTAAAATACTCAACTTATCAGCAGTTAACAAAACTTAACAGCAGCTAACAAAACTTATCAGCAGTTAACAAATTTCATGTAAAACGCTTTAAAATAAACATTTTGGCATGTACACCGTTTTCACAAATCAACTTGAACTCACCTCGCTAGATTTAGGCTAAATCTAGATTTTACCCCGCTTTGAGCTCCGTTGAAGAAACTTGAATCTTCAAGGTCAAAACTTCCATAACCTAGATCCACAAGTATCCAACTGTAAATGACCATAATCAACCATATAGAACCATTCCCCAAATACTTATCATCAAAATCTCCACTTTGGGTAAAACCCTAATTTTAACCCAAAATACTTCCAAACCGAAATTAGAGAAAGCACACACTAGGGAACCATCAATGGAAACCTAGAAAACCCAAAAATTCTTGAAGATGGAGGTGATGATGATGAACTCTTGACCTTTGCTTCCAATACACCACCAAATACTCTTGTATCTTCCCAAAACTAACAATCTAACCTTGAAAAGATCTCAAAGATGAAACCATAGCAAAAAGAATCGGCTAAAACGGAGTTGAAATGAGAAAGTTATGACCAAATGAAGAAAAACCCGATTTTAATCGTCCAGACCCCGCTGGCGAGAGTGCCAGCGAAAGTGACAATGTGTCACTTCCGCGGAAAGCGTACCGCGAGTTTTAAGCTCCAACAATCACTGTTTTGGCCATAACTTCTTCGTTATAGCTCCGTTTTCGTTCCGGAAGGAACCGTTGGACTCGTAATTGAATTCTTTATCCATTAAGACTATAAAATATAGAATTCAAGTCCAAGATCATATATATTATTTTTCTCCTTAACATACTGATTTCCGCATTGGCATGAAATGATACCTTTCGAAATTCGGGGTGTTACATTGGGTAACCGTGTAGTTGGGGTAATTCGTTGTCCACCAATGTCGTGCTGCGTCAATTGAGGAACGGATCGAAGGTTATGATTGGATCGAAACTAACTAGTGTTAGGAAATATCGTCAAGGAAGGGGACGATGAATCCTTTATAGTATGGATTATCGAGTATTTGGGTTTAGAATGTCGAGGTAAACCATAAGTAGAAATCGACTATTGAGTAGACCTTAATGGGACGGAATTAAATGCCTAAGGGATGAGTTCGCTTGGGAGCATTCTTGGTGGAACTATTCTTGAGGGTATATGTGCAACCCAAGGTTGGGAGACAACCGAGATCTTAAGGATAAGAAAGTGGTTGATAAGGACTCGTTGTTCGTCTCGTCAGCGGTAAGATACCTCGAACCTTGGGATCAAGTTGTGACGGTTCGTTACGGGAACTATAGTGACAACCTTAAATGGGAGGCATTCCTTTTGGGTAAAGAGCCGACTGACCTTACAAAGGGCGACGTTGGGTGTTTGATCGGTGCTAGATTTCGAGGACGAAATCTCTTTCAAGGTTGGGAGGATTGTAACACCCCGATTTTCGAAAGGTATCATATCGAGTTAATACCGAAACTGATATATTAGGGAAAAATAAGATAAAATATTTTGGACTTGAATCCTGGATTTTATAGTCTAGATAGATGAAGGATTCAATTACGAGTCCAACGGTTCTTTCCGGTGCAAAAATGGAGCTATAACGAAGAAGTTATGGCCAAAACAGTATCGAGAAGAAAACCAGGGGAAGCGGGCGACTTATGCCGCGACCTAAGGTCGCGAGACAAGTCGCGAAACCCCCTGGACGATCTTAAAACCAATTTTCAGCACCCAAACTTCATTTCTTCATATCTCCTTCATCCTAACTCCGATTTGGGTGATTCAAAGTGCTACGGTTTCGTTTTTGAGAGCTCTTCAAGGATCTAGAAAGAGATTGGAAGTCTATTGGAGTATACAAGAGTATTTCGTGGTGGTAAGCTCCTCATCATCCTTCCCTCTTCATCTTCTTCCCCAAAGTTTTCTAGAGTTTCATCCACCCTTTGTGCTTCCTTTCATAGATTGGAGGTTTGTAACCATTTTGGTGAACTAGAGGTGTTTTGGTTGATGGATTCAAGTTTGGGTTAAGGTAATCTTCTATTCTCTTCAGTTTTAGAAGTTAGGGTTTCGATATCAGTTAAGGTATTCATGTATATAGTTTGGGAATCGATTCTTTGTGGTTGATTATGTTTATTTATGGTTGAATATGTTTGGATATAGGGTTTTTGGAAGTTTTTTCTTGAGAATCCAAGTGTTCTTCAAAGGAGCTCTAGTTGGGGGGAAATCTAGATTTAGCCTAAATCTAGCAAGGTGAGTTCAAGTTGATTTGTGAAAACGGTGTACATTCCAAAATGTGTATTTTAAAGTGTTTTACATGAAATGTTTAACTGCTGATAAGTTTTGAGTATTTAGAAGTAAAATATGTTTTACTTAGTTATTTGTCAAAGTGTGAGTATTTTGATAAGTTTTCATATTTGGTAAACTTGGGCTGTGTTAACCTCTTAAAATACTTCTATTGGGTTTTGAACGTTTCCAACAACTAAATAACATGAATTACGTATTCTTGGTGATTTTGTACAAGTAAGGTCTATTTTATGAGTTATACGTCTTTGACGATTTTGTACAAATGAAGTCTAATTCATGTTATATGCATTTGGTGTATTTGCATTCATAAACACTTTGAAAATCTTGAGTCCCATCTCGTATGGAGTTTTGGGTAAATCTAGTCTTTGAAGTACGTGTCTTCATAAACGTTATTTAAAGACATTTCACTATTTTGGAGACCGGTAATTATTGGTCAAACGGATTTTGAGCTCTTTAGTTCGGTATTGGCTTAAACGAGTCGTGTGGACATTTGTCCGGATTTTTAACCATCGTGGGTTTTGGATATGATGACACTTAATTTGTGTCATTGGTGAGTTACATGTTTTGGAAGCTTTGGTCTTTCAATTGGAGTCATGTAACGTTAGACAGTGTGTAATGGATCCATAGGCACGTGAGTCAGTCTGTTTTGGATGGTCAATTGGGTATTGCGGGGTTGAACTTCGGTACCCATGTTTTATGACCGGAAACTTTACAAGTGATCGCTAGGAGGGTTGAGTCTATGGTGCTATCGGGGAGTGAGCGATAGGAGCTCCGCCGCTTGAAGTAATGCCTGGGAGGTAGTCTTTAAGTGTGTCGGGCCTTCGGGATGGAGTTCTTTGGAATGATCCATCAAGGTCAACTGACTTGGGGTGACACTTGGTAAAGAAGTCATAGGGACACTTGGGCTGAGATGTCGTGAGGTGTCATGCGATTAACGTTGAACGGGTGGTATACTTTTGTGTTTCCTCCACTCTCAACAGATGCGGGTCTCCCCCGCTATCGGCTTTCAGTATTTCAATAAGAGGACGTCTTATTTTATTGTCATCATTTCCTTGCGGTCGCGTGAGTTTTGGACCTAGTGTCCATGTTTTCGGACGTACGGTATATGTGGTTTTGATAATGAATCATGGGTCGAGCAGTATGTCCTGCCTGCATTTTGGGTATTTTGGGTTATGAATTGTCATTCATGTTTTACCAATTAAGTGTCGAACTATGATCCCATTTGGGTGAGTTATGCGTTGCACCATTTTATAAGAAACGTGTGTTTTGGGAGCATTGTCTTTAAAAGTGCATATTATGGGAAATTGTGTCGTTTCTATTTTGATGTATAATATTTCAAAAGACCTTGCCTTTAAACTGCATTCTTTCCTTTAAAGATATATGCATTCATGTTAAAACTCTTGAGCTCACTAGGCGTTAAGCCTAACCCTTTTTATTTGTCGGCATGTGCATCAGGTTTCAAGGGTAGGATTCGGTTATAGCAGTCCTATGAAGAGTAGAGCCTTAGCTAGATCCGAAAGGAAGTATTCGGTGAAGTCTTCCGCTTTATGGAGATAGTGACTATGCATGGGTATTAGTAGCACCCGTTCTTTCTAGTCCGTATGTATAAGATAGTATATGGGCATTGTAGTTGAATTTAAATTCGCTGTTGTAGATGATTCATTTATGGATGTAATTATAAAAATTTTAAATAAGTTGTTATTTCCAGATTTGAGGGTGTTACATGTAAGGACCAAAAGTGTTATGACCTCCAAACTACATGGACCAAATTTGTAGGAGAACCTTTGGGTTTATAAATGACACCCTTATTTGTAATCTCTTTTCTAGTTATGGAAATTAGATTAGTTGGTTGTTATTTGTTGTCCGTTTAATTACGACTGTATTTAAACAGACTTGTGTATTTTCCCCATTGTTGGGAGACTCTTGCTTTGGCAATTTTTAAATACCGCATGTCCGTTTTTCGGATTTTTGTTATCCCTATTTTTAGGGTGTTACAAGTTGGTATCAGAGCTCTAGTTTAAGTGAACTAGGCATGAATGTAAGATGTCTAGACTTAGACTGAGTATGTTAGACAATGATTGTGAGATGGGTAGAATTTCTAAAATGGGTTAGTCTTAGAGTCGACGGAAACTATGGTTATCAAGCGTTGTGGCGATGGTAACGAGAACCTTTATGTATTATATGTTCATAATCTCATCTAGCTAATGTTATTATGAGGATATTTATACGTGATGGTGCTTGAAGTGTCGTTACTGTGACAATTGGTAATGTAGTAGTACGTTCTCTTGTGCTTGGTTTACTAATGTTATGATATTTAGTAGACGTAGTAGTACGTTTCCTTCGTGTTCAATTATGTTAATCTCCTCCTTATTCATTCTCGTGCTTGCGTGAACTGCCTTGGTATGTCGACCGTTGGGGTGGTAAGAAAGTTTCTGAATGGGTAACTATTAGAAAAAGTTAATGATTTTAGTATTCGTTACTTGGATTGACGGTAAGTATGGTGATTGCATTAAGTGGACAGTTTCGAGTCGGATTAATTGGTTGGATTAGAACCATAGATTTTTGAATCGATTTATTCGAGGAGAAATTGTAAGCTGAACCTATGAAGTCCGTGATCTTTACCTTAAGATGTTGAGCATCTGGATGACGATAGTCTAACTAGAGAAATCGAGGAGCGTGAGTTCAAGTTGATTTGTGAAAACGGTGTACATGCCAAAATGTTTATTTTAAACTATTTGTGTTTTACCTCAAATTGTTAACTGTTGATAAGTTTTAGTTATTTTAAAATGTTTAGTTTTATAAGCATGTTGAGATACCCATTTTGGGATCTTTGGGTATTTCGGTAAATAAATCATATTGAAATGTTTACTTGATGATTTTACATATATAATTGGAGTTCAATTGACGTAAGGGTCATTTTGTGTATTTAATTTTATAAACCTTTTCAGAAATGCATATTATTGTGTTATGAGGCATTTTGAAAACATAAGGGTATGAGTTCATTTGGTAAAATGGTTTGTGTCAACCAACGATGAGATTTTGTTTATTTATACTTTTGGTCGTGTTTGCATATTAGACGGTCAAACAGGTTCCAATATTTATATCGGTTTTTATTTGAGTATTTACGTAAAGTGTTGGGCCTTTGGCTTGGTTTTGACTAAATGAGTCGTGTGGACATTTGTCCGTATTTATAACCGTCGTGGGTTTTGAGTATGATGACGCTTAATTCGTGTCATTGGTGAGTTACATGCTTTGGGTGCTTTGGTCATTCATTTGGAGTCATGTAAGGTTAGACAGTGTCGTAATGGATCCATAGGCACGTAAGTCTGTCTGTTTTGTAAGGCCTGAGGTTTTGGGTTACACTTAGTGACCACTTGGGGTTGCTAGCGAGTAGGCAATAGGTGGCTCGAGCTGCTGAGTTGAAACTCATCTAGATTGGATAGGCATCCATGTCCGTAAGACCTTGGGGTGTAACTCGACGGGGTATGGCAAGGGGCAACAAACGGTCCGAGGATTGTGATGTCTGGCATGGCATGGAAACTAGGATCGGGATATGTGGTGAAATCCAATAACATCACGGGTGGCCCCATTCACGTGTTCTCGCCACCCAAGATGGAAACGTTTAGATGACATGCGAGGAAGTTGTATGGATGGCCTACTTGCATGTTTCTCTATTCTCAATGTATACGGGTCTCTCCGTCGTAGATCCGTGGTATTTTTTTTAAGTTAATGTCGTATTTTTACCAACTTTTGTTTGTGTAGTCGACGATAAATGATGGCCTTAATATTGGGTCTTTCCCACGTATATTAAGGTTTGAATGGAATGCGTCATTTCCATGTTTCGGTAATTGTTTTCGTCCACTTTTACGGTCGTGTGAGTTTGGGTCGAATGTCCGTGTTCACGGCAAATTTTTATTTATATAGATTTTATCTATGTTTTATGAGTTGTGTATCATGTTCCACCCGTGTTGGGTATTTCGAGATATAACCTTTTACCCGCGTTTTATAAAAATTGAGAGTTCTCTCTCTATTCTCATTTTGAGCAAACTTTGGGTTAATTCTAAGTTTATGAAAGAACTTTTTATATTGAAATCTTATTTCGTGCCGCATTGTGACTAAAAGAGAGAAAACTTTAAAAGTTCGATATCATGAGCATGTTGTCTTGGGTTTTACAAACATTTTATTTATACAGTTTGGAATTAAATTAAATTACTCTTACAATTGCTCAAATCGCATGCATATGTCTTTACTAAATTTTGGGGAATAAACCGAGGTATGCGAGTCACGATGGGAAGTTTTATTTCATGACATTTCATGGTTAATTGCAGAAATTTTGGGGTTCGATTTTGTGAATTTCCCTTCTGTAGTTTTGTACGAACGTCTTGATATACACTGTTTTAGTACGTAAAACTATTTCTCATTCATTACATAAATTATACTGTTGGTGTGAGTAATCGTATGAAAGATTTATGTTATTTCGGATAGAACTTTTGCCCAGAACATATTTCAATTATTGATTTTACTGATAGGAGTTTTCCGCAATGCATGAAATGAATTTCCGGTTTGCATGACGTTGTAGTTACAGTTTTGGGTAAGTACGTTTTATCGGTGCGGCCCAAATTTGAAACGCGATTAAATATATATATATATATATATATATATATATATATTAAAATTTATTTACGTTTTTATTGTGTTGCTATATTTGGGAAATGATCAGACGTATATAGGTTTTGTTGGAAATTTTATCTTCCGACGTTTTGTGTTAAAGTAAAAGATTTTAAAGTTGAAGTTGTGAAATCCACTTTTGGGAGTTGTACAAATTTTTATTGCACATGTTATAGGACGGAAAGTTAATTTTTAATATGCATAGCATAAATTGATGCATACTAGGACCCTGGTAGTCCGTTTGAAAATTTTGTTACGCATCTTTCGTTACCGTTTTATTAACATAAGTACTGATCAAATAAGTTTTGAAAATGGTTTTATATGCGTGGCATTGGTGATAAATTTTGAAACCTATCGAAAAACCTTGAATTCAAATTGGCATGGTAGTGTGAAAAACCTTGAATTCATTGGGCTATAGGTGTAAGCTCCCTCGTGTTAGAAGTCGAGATTAAGGATTAAAAGAGTCCTCGGAGTTTGAGGCGTTAGACATGTGTTTTCTCCCAGTTATTTAAGTAACGATCTTTATGCTTCGTTAAACCTACGGATTAAAATCGTGTTCGGTTGTTTGGGTATGGTTGGTTTTGGAATTGTGGGAATTTTGTACGACGGCATGCTATGTGACGGTGGTGTACTATATTGTTGGGTATTCGTGAATAATGATGATGTAATGGTTGACTGGTAAGGATGTTGGATTTGGGTGACTACTTCCAAGAGTAGGTGTCAACTTTGAATCGACATTGCTAATCGAGAATGAAATATTTGGTAGTATACCCACGTTTGCATAATGGTCATTCCGAGGATAGGTGTCGACACTCTATTTTGAGGACAATAACTGTTGGTGTGCTTCAGTGTATTTCCGTTAGATCTGGTGCGTCTGCAGGACGAGCGGTAAACTTAAGGAAATTAGATGTTGATAATTAAGAATCAATCATTGGTATTTTGGTAATTGTCAGGACTTTCGCTGATTTGGAATTCAATGCTTGATGTGCATGGTGAGAGTTTGGTGGTAATGTTTATTTGATACATTTGGTAAGAATGTCAGGGTGGACTTTAAGTACAAATCAATTATCGAGGAGACCTTGATGTGTCTTAATTAGAGGTATCTAAGGGAAAAAGTTTGCTTTGGGGTATTGTTGGTGGAAATGATTGAATAAGGTCGTAAGTTACTCTTGAGGTAATACGAGCAATCTAAGGTTGGGAGGCAACCGAGATTTAATGATTAAGAAAATGATTAATCAGGGACTCAATGTTCATCCTGACGTCGGTGAAATATATTGAACGTTGAGATTTAGTTTTGTAACGACGCGTTATGAGAAACTCAGCGACAACCTCAACCGGAATGTAATCGGGTCCGTATATGAGGTGAGGTTTCATGAGGGCATTCCTTTTGGATAGGAAATAAATCGATCATTCCAAGTGTAATTTTGGGTGCTTGGTGTTTCCAGATTTCGAGGACGAAATCTCTTTTAAGGTTGGGAGGATTGTAACACCCCGATTCTTCGAAAGGCATCATTTCAAGTTAATACAGAAACCGATATATTAAAAAAAAGTAAAGTATTTTATTTTGGACTTGAATCCTTGATTTTATAGTCTTGATATATGAAGTATTCAATTACGAGTCCAACGGTTCTTTTCGGAGCGAAATCGGAGCTAAAACGAAGAAGTTATGGCCAAAACAGTGTTCGGTACGTGCTCGGCTATAGTGCCCGGCGATTGTGACACTGTCACTATAGCCTGTCAAAATCGCCAAAGTCCAAACACTCTCGGTACAATCTCGGAGATTGTGTCCGGTGATTGTGACATTGTCACTATAGCATGGCACAATAGCCTGGAGGTATCAGAGTGCATAAATCGCGATTTTCAGCCTCATTCTTCATTTCTTCATAACTCTCTCATTTCAACTCCGTTTTTGGCGATTCAACTTGCTATGGTTTCATATTTGAAAGATTTCAAGGATAGATTGTTAGTTTTGGGAAGATTCAAGAGTATTTGGTGGTGTATTGGAAGCAAAGGTCAATAGTTCATCATCATCACCTCCATCTTCAAGAATTTTTGGGTTTTCTAGGTTTTCATCAAAACCTAAGTGGTAAGTGTATCCCTTCCATTTCTAAACCATGAAATAAGTTATAAATTCTCCATTGATGGTTTCCTAGTGTTTGATTTCTCTAAATTTCGGTTTGGATAATTTTGGGAGTTTTGGGTCAAAATTAGGGTTTTGCCCAAAATAGAGATTTTGATGATTAAGTGTTTGGGGAACAATTATTTATAGTGGAATATGTATAATTATGGTTGGAACCTTGTGGATCTAGGTTTTGGAAGATTTGGTTTGAAGAACCAAGTTTCTTCAAGGAAAGCTCTAAGTGGGTAAAAAATCTAGATTTAGTCTAAATCTAGCAAGGTGAGTTTACTAAACTTTTGTTAAAACTGGATAACATCATATTTTTCTTATTTGTTGTTATTATCAGATATTTGCTCAAAACTTTCATCTTTACGGGTTCAAGTATTTGATGGTGTTTTCATGAGACTATGTGAGAAATATGTTTTATAAGTATCATCGTATGATTTACTTTATTGCGTATAATTATTTGGGGTTTCCATTATGTGTAACCACGATGGGCAATTTGACATGTTTAATGAATACATGTTGGTATAGTACGATTATTTCCATTTGGAATACTCTCTTGGTGATATTGTATCTACAACGTGGCTATGTGGATATTTAAGTCTTATGTTGGACTCATGCTATTAGGAGGGTGATATTGTACCCATGGTTGGTATTGAATTATACTTGGTTGAAATATACCTAAGGACCTCCTATATGCATTATGTTGGACGAACCAAGTCAATATACACAAGGAGGATGTAGTCTTGGGAGCCACCGTGATGGTATGTGCCTAGACCTCCGCCATTCGGGGAATTTTCCTTTTGGAGTAGTCTTCGGGTGTGTCGGGCCTTTGGGGTGTTCCTTGTTAAGGGCATCAAGGTATATCGGCTCTTGGGGTGGAATTGATTGGTGCTATGGGTCTCCCTCGTTGACTCCATACATGTTGAAAACTGGTTAACTGCTGATAAGAGTCATATATGTTCTGCCATGCTATTTCTTGTTCAACTCACTAGGTTTTTTGGCCTAACACTTGTTTGGTGTCGATGTGTATCTCAGGTTCTAGCGGC
Source organism: Arctium minus (assembly GCA_954870635.1). Lineage (NCBI taxonomy): Eukaryota > Viridiplantae > Streptophyta > Magnoliopsida > Asterales > Asteraceae > Arctium > Arctium minus. Next base: position 71,833,697 of record OX941095.1, on the reverse strand, counting down.
ACCGGTTCTAAGCTGGCATAGTGCTTGGGTGAGAGATCGGGGAATATTGCATTTGGACTTACTTTTGGTAGGAGAACCTTTGGGTTTATAAATGACAACCTTATTTGTAATCTATTTTCTAGTTATGGAAATTAGATTAGTTGGTTGTTATTTATTGTCCGTTTAATTACGACTGTATTTAAACAGGCTTGTGTATTTTCCCCATTGTTGGGAGGCTCTCGCTTTGACAAATTTAAATACCGCATGTCTGTTTTTCGGATTTTTGTTATCCCTATTTTTAGGGTGTTACACACCTTGGTGATTTCTTAAAAGAAACCAAACCCTAGAAATGGAAGGTGGATAGTTGAAGACTTGAGAAGTTGGTACAAGCTAAGATCTTTCCAAAACCGCACCTAAGGATGCATTTACATCACCATTAATGCTCATGGAAGATCATTAAATGATGTTGGTGGAATTAGGGCAAGAATCCTTACCAAAAATCGCAGGAGCAAACCCTCAATTAGCTTCCAAAATCAGTTCTAAATGATAAAGTCTCGAAATGGGGTTTTTATACATCACACTGCCCGTAGGCGACTATGACCTGGCGACAATGCCCTGGTCATAGTCGCTGGGCATTGTCGTCGCCCAGCACCCCCTCACTGCCCGAATTCCAGCTGACCACCCCTCACCCGCGACATTGACCTGCGACTATGCCCTGGTGGCATAGTCGCTCAAAGTTCCTTTACCACTATTTCAACCCGAAACGACCCGATTCTCAGACGAGGAACGAAAGATCAAATCCAAATATCCAAACCAAGTAACATGACAATATGGTAAGGTCAAACACCAGCCCCATGAATTTTGAAATAAGAATAGTTTCCCGAAACTATGGGTGTTACATTTCCCATATGTCATTCCATCTCTCGATGTTGAATTGAACATATTTTGTATTTTCAAGTTGGACGAAACACATTTGTATCAAAAATGTTATATAAAACAAATTTTCATCGGTTATATTGGTTTAACCAAACAACATCAATGTGATACTCATTCTTATACTTAGGTGGCGTTTGTTCATTAAAAGGTTTGAAGCCTGAAGTCTTATTTCAAGTCTGATTAATAAGAGGTGATGCTTGTTTTCAAGGGTCACCACTTCTAGTTTCAGATGTATTTAAGAGTTAAGAGGGTCTGAAATCTAGGGAAAAAAAACAAACAGTCTAAATGAAATGAATGTCTGACCGATTCAGTCTTAAGAGGTTTTTTGAAAAAAACAAATAACCCCTTATTCTCTTGCATTCTCATTTTCATTTTTATTCTCCTTCTCATTCCTTAACATCAACCAAACCCCTCCTTAAATCATATCGTATACAATATCTCACTTTGTAAAAGTCAATTGTTGCAATATGCAAGTTGAGGGACATATATAATGACCAATCTTTGATATATATATAATATAGCGAAAGGGTCAAGTTCAGGGGAAAACCTCAAAAAAACGAAAAACTGAGAAACACCCTAGTAGCCTTTAATCTGGACGGTATGCACTTGTGCATACAAGTAATTAATTTGTTTTTTGGTTTTTATGCACAAGTGCATATTATGCACGTGTACATGATCTAAATTACTTGTATGCACAAATGCATACCGTCCAGATTAAAGGCTACCAGAGTGTTCCTCAGTTTTCCCTTTTTTTGAGGTTTTCCCTTGAACCTCCCTCTATAGGGAAATTTCCATCAAAATATAACTAACATACTTTGATTCATTATTAATTAGGGACTAATCTTCTAAAATTTATCATTTAAAGGATATTGTGACCAAATTCATATCTCGTGAATAGAAACAAAATTAGTTAGGTTACTCAAATTGAGAAACTTTAATAGTTGGTTTTCCCAAAATGGAAGAGAACACGAAAATTAGTTCCTAAAAATAAGAAGGAAATGTTTGGTTCTATTTTTATATAATTTGTCCTAAAATGATGGTATAGAAGGTTTCTAATATGTTTATGAAGATTATAGTGTTGGGGTTTAATTAATATCACCAAAGTCGAATAAAGTGATGAACTTTATAAACCACAATATAATTTGTGATATTCGGAATGCCTAACAAAACAGATTAAAAATAAAGATAAACAAACAAATGCGTAACACAATTAAAGTAAGCAAAGTAACAATACTCAAGAATTAACGTAGTTCAACCACCAGAATTATATTTGATGTACGTCCACACATAAAATGAAAAATCTTATTCACCGAAGTAGAAACTGAAAACCGACAAACCAAAATCAATCACAATTTCTTATTAAAACTATCGAATATGTTAAAGCTAATTCTCACATTGTTTCTATCTTCAAACTCAGTGAAGCAAAGACGAGAATGGAAGGATTGCACTAAAACGGTAAGCCCTACCCAAAGAGCTCGATCTAAATGTTAAAACTACGAATCTTCGAACTAATTATATATATATATATATATATATATATATACATATATATATATATATATATATATAGGGACAGGTTCAAACGAGAAGGTAGTCAATTTGCGAGAAAGAATAAGAGGCACATAATTTATTAATTAAAAATAGCATAAATAAATTATTTTTTAAAAAATTAGGATAATTACAATTTGAATTGGATAAATTCTTAAAAATCTCATAATATCTTTTAAATTTATTTATTTTTTAATTTTAATAAATTCATAATTTTTTTTATCAAATTTATATTATTATTTTCTAGATAAAATCATAATTTTCATCAAATATCACATGTGATATCCATAACTAATTCATTATTTATTTCACCATTTTTTCTCTATTTTTTAGATTTACGTTTTGAATCACATGTGATTAACTTCGTTTAACATGTGATATATTATTATGTATCACATATGATCCCACTAGGTGGATTTTTGTAAACATCACATATGATAATATATGTCTGAATATAAATGACTCATAATCACATGTGATAATATTTAAATCACTAAAAAGATCTATAAATATAAATATACATAATCACATATGATTAACTAAAATATATACAATTTTCACGTGTGATAATATTTACATCACAAAAAGATCTATAAATAAAAGTATACATAATCACATATGATTAACTAAAATATATACAATTATTACATGTGATAATATTTACATCACAAAAAGATCTATAACTATAAGTATACATAATCACATATGATTAACTAAAATATATACAATTATCACATGTAATAATATGATATGTGATATGCATAAATATTTATATAATGATATCACGTGTGATATTTGGTTAAAATTGTGATTTTTTTATTAAAAATATATTTAGAAAAAAAATTAATAAATAATTGAAATTACAAAATAAATAAATCTAAAAGATATATTGAGAATTTTAAGGATTTATCCAATTTAAAATGATAATTATCCTAATTTCTAAAACTATTTTTTATTTTTTATTTATGATTTTTTTAATTAATAAATTATGTGGCTCACATTTATTCTCGCCTTCTCGCAAATTAATTTGCTTCTCGCATGATCCTCCACACACACACATATATATATATATATATATATATAGGGTTGGGTTCACGTGAGACCAACATGTTTTCGTAAAACCGGTGAAACCAGAAAATAACACTAAAAGTTCACAGTGATTCATTGTGAAGGAACGAAAAATAGCAAACCTTCACAACAAAAACAATGTGAATGTTTACCTTTACAATACCTTCACAGTCTTTTGCTGTGAAGGTTTAGTGTTATTTTTATGGTCTCACGGAAAAATATATATATATATATATATATATATATATATTATATACTTCTAAACTAAAGAGATAGTAAAAATAACAATACGTTGTATTAGCATGCTTTTTATTTTCAAGTATTAAGTACAGGGGCGGATGTAGTTGTATGTTACGTTGTGTTCTCTACTCTGAAGAGAAAAGAAAGGAAAAGAAATGTATGGAAAAGAAAGGAAGGGAAAAGAAAAAAAAGGAAAATAATTTTTTCATTTATGTTCTCGAAACGGAAGGAAAGGAAAGGAAAGGAAATAGTTTTTCATGTTCTTGAACATGAGAGAAAGGAAAGAAAATATGTCAATTTTACAAATATACTCTTATAAAAATATATTATTTATAATGAAAGATTGGATAGTTTTGTAATTTTAATAATTTCAGTAATTTTTTTAAATTGTTTTAATTTCTTTCATTTCCTTTCCTTCCCTTTCCTCCCACATTTGGGAGGAAAGGTTTGGGAAGAAAGTTAGCAATTCTTTCCTTCCGTTTCCTTTCCTTTCTCTCCTAAAAAAGTTTCGAGAACATGGTTTTTTTTTACCTTCCTCCCCTTACCCTCACTTTCCTTTCATTTCCTTCGTTAAATGAGTTTCGAGAACACAACATTAGTGTCCCATTAAAAAGGAAAAAAAATGATTTTTTAGGGTAAGAACTTGGATTTTCTAGCTTTCTATCTTAATGTCCCTCTATTAATTTTTTGTGTGGGACCCATCAATCAAAAAAAGTGTCTCGAAATTGACCAAAAACCAAAATTAACTCTTCAAATAGATTAAAAAACCATAAAAGTCTCTCGAAATCGCCAAAAATCTTTAAAATCTTTTAAAATCAACCAAAAAAACTTTAAAAACTCCTCGAAACGTTTGACTTTTAGGCTAAAAGTACATCGGACAACTTTACGGGCATTTAAGTTACCTTAAAGGTGCCCCCATCAGGAAAAAATCTGGATCCTCCACTAATTAAGTAAAAAAAATAATACACTTAGGGGTTGTTGTTTTTTTTTCTAAAAACCTCTTAATGACTCTTAAGTCTGAATCATTCAGACATTTTTACACATCACCTCTTATTAATCATAACTAAAATAAGACTTCAGACTTTAGGTCTTAATTTATAATAATACAACCAAAAAATTAAAATTGAAATAGTCAATCGAAGATTTGTTTGCTGATATATAATATAATGGTGATCTTGTGTTCATATTAGTGATGGCCAAAAATCGGGCCCGAGCCAAGCCGGGCCAGGCCAAAACGGGCTTCGGGCCCAAATAGTAAACCCAAAACCCGGCCAATCAGGCTTCGGGCCGGGCCGGGCTTCACCCGAATATGTGTGACCCGTTTAATGTTGGAAAAAACCGGTTATAGGAAAACCGGGCCGGGCCGGGCCCAACCCGGGCCGTGATCAGGCCGAGCATTTTTTCGTATTTTTTTCAAAAAAAAAATAATTTCTTTATATAATAATTAATTACTAAGCTTTAAAAAATAAAAATTGGATTGGATCACTAAAATACACTTTAAAAATACGTTTTATTTATAATAAATCACTAAAATACACTTTAAAAATACGTTTTATATATAATTTTAAGTTACAAACTTACAATACAAGTATTTATAGGGGGTTGGGGAGGTAAAAAATACAAAAAAGGTCAAAAAACGTATATAAACGGTAACATAACGGCTCTTTTTTGTTTTTTTGAAAAATATGAATCGGGTCGGGCCGGGCCAAAAACCGGGCCGTGAACCAGGCTCGAACCGAGCCGCCAAATCCTCCAAAAACATGAACCGGTTCATATTTTCGGGTTCCAAACCGGTTTTCCACCGGGCTAGGCTTTCAAGCGGGTCGGGCTCGGTTAACCGACCGGGTCGGGCTGAGATGGTCATCACTAGTTCATATTACAAATATATCTTCACAGTGAAATCAAAGAAATGCATGATGAATATAATATATAGTATATATAATATATAGGTAAAAAAGATTCAGGAATAACCCTGAAAGATAAAAAAACTGGAGAACCAAGAAAAAAAACGGATAAAAACTATACAGATCATAGCCCACCATCATAAGGCACACCGGTCTGAGGCAAAAAGGCATCGCCGGGGATGAACACTGACGTCGTGAAATTAACCGCATCTGTAGCATTGATAATGTGAAATCCCGACCAACTAACTCTCTGGCTCGTATCCGACCCCGGCCCGGAGTTGTTAAACTCGGCATAATACGAAGTATTCAATGCAAAATCACCCGACCATATCGACCACCCCGCGGGAGTTATCAACGTGTCCATGAACGTTTGCATGTAAACCGTTCGAGAATACTCCTTCCATGGCCTCCCCAAATACGTTTTAGTTGTGCCATTACTCGCCGCCAAATCATCCGCTGCCCGGATGTTACACTTCTGAATCGACGTACCGGTGTTTTGGCCGGGATCGGTTCTTCCCTGAGCCGTGACGGCGTTGAATTGGCCCGACATCGGTAACCGGGGATACATGTTACAATTTTGAAAAACCACGGCGGCGTTTCCGAATATGAAGTCGACCGTGCCGTAAATGTCGCATTCTCGGTAGAATTGTCGGAGGGAGTGTGTGTATAGCGTGTCTTGATAGCCTTCGAAGCTGCAGTTGTAGAACGCCGATAAGTCGGCTCCGTTTCGTAATGCTACGGCTTGGTGCTTTACAGCACCAGCGGTGTTGCGGATGGTTATGTTCACCGCAACGAAGTTCGGAGCCACCACGACTGAAAATTGACATTTGAAAATTGTCAATTAGTTAAGAAAACACGTTACAAGTTACAACGAAACCTAGAATGTTTAAGCGTTTCAATAGAATGTCGAATAAATTATATTTTTTTGTTCTTATAGTTTTTAAAAATTGCAGTTTTTGACCCTATGGTTTAGAAATTACGATTTTCATCCCTATAGTTTGTAATTCATTGCTATTTTCGTCCTTATGATTTACAACTTATTAATGTTTCAGTTTATGTGGTTCACAATTCTTTACTGTTTTAGTCTTTTCTACTTAAGAGTAGAATTAGTCTAGAGACGAAAACCGCAATAAGTTGCAAACCACAAAGACGAAAACCACTATTTTTAAACCACAGAGAAGAAAAATCGAAATTTTTAACAAACTACAAGGACGAAAATCATAATTTACTCTAAAATATTTTATAGCACAAAAGTTTATAAAATGAGATAAAAATATGTCATATTTAAAAATGTTTCGATAAATTTATAGACATTTTAACCAGGTTTTTAGGACGTATATAAAATAAAATGTCATATTAGTTCTTTTAGAGTACATCTTTGAAAAAGGTGTCCTACAAAGTACAAACCCATCATTTTATAAAATACTTGTGTTTATTGATCATTACTTTTGCAAATAATGTCGTATAAAATAGTTAATTAACAGGTCACTTCAAAAATAGCGACGCTAAACCTATCATAACACTTTTAATTAGGTCTTTTTGCATTTGGTCCCATAAAACATTTTATTACAACGCTCAGACATTTTAACCGTCCTATATAAAACCAAACCAGTTGTGTTAAATTGTAAAATATAAATAAAAATCTCTTATCTCAAATTATCACGTCTTAATCCATGTTCACCAATCACATGAATATATGTCATCGATGAGAGAATATAAACTTGAATTAAATAAAATTAAAGTTATATAAAATATGACGTGTTTTAATTTTATTGATGGGATAAAAACGAGTCATAAAATTTTAGGAAAACAGATTTTTATTACTAAAAAAAATATATATAATATATGCTTACTAAATGTTGCTGAATTGAAAGTGGTCCAGCCGTCGGCGACGCTGTGATTTCCGGTGATCACCGTCTGATTAATCCCATCTCCGATCATCATCAAATACTTCTTGTTCTTCGGAATGTTAACATACTCCTCATACACACCGGCCGTCACATAAATCAAAAAATACCCAGCACTCGATGCAGAATTATTTGGAGCAAAGTTAACGGCGTCACTAACGGTGGTAAAGTTCCCGGAGCCGTCTTTCCTAACCACCACAACATTACTAACAACCACCTGATTATTCCCGGCGGCGCCGCCACCCACCTGAAGAAGCTTCCTCCTCCCATCATTCCCAACCGTCTCCAACACCGCCTTCGATTCATCTGACATTTTAAAACCCGGCAATCGCCCGTTTTCAAAACCCGTGTGTTTTTGAACCGAAAACCCGACCCGGGTCCGCTTACCTCCCCACCCTTTGTTAAAAAGCGCGAGTGAGACACTATACAATTTGTCATCATTTCGCATTGGAGATACGATGTCGTTTCGGGAGGTCCAAGAAGCGGCATTGGTTTGGAGGCCGTCGATGCACGTCTGGGTGTTGGTTAAGATGGCACTCAGCATCGTCTGAGCGTCTTCAGACGATGTTGCCGGAAGTGAGGTTTGACCGGCGTTGACTTTTTGGTAGGTGGTTGAAAGGAAGTCGATGTTTAGTTTGGCTAAATACTGGCAATCTTGAAGCGCACGGATTGCGGCGGTGGTGAGGGTGGTGGTGGTGGTGAGGTGTTTGTCGATGGAGTTTGAGAATTTGGTGGCGGCGGCGATGGATTTACGGAGGGAGAAACGGGAGTAGTCGTGGAGGGTGGCGGAGGAGTTGTTGATGGGAAGAGATGTTTGGCAGAAGGATGGGTATGGGGTGTCCTTGCAGACGGCGGCGCCGGAGGATTGGGCGGAGGAGTTGGATGTGAGAAGAATGAGAGAAGAGAAGAAGATGAAGTTGGAAATGAAAATGGAAGAAGCCATTGATGGATGATGATGGTGATGAAGGAGATTAGAAGGTTTTTATAGAGATGGAGAATGGATTTGGAAGTCAACGTATGCATGGGGAGGTTCCATTTCTCGAAATAGGTTTTTTTTTTTTTCCTTCAGGAAATTAATCCAAATAGCTCTTTCATTTTCTTAAATTGATCTTTTAATTTTATTAAAATGTCATTACATTAACAAGTAATAACTTCGTAATTTACAGAGGGATAAAAAAGTAAAAAAACACATCCGCAAGTTGCGGATATGTAGAAAGAAATTACAAATATGGTACATGTACTTGTGGAGCTTTTTTAGATTTTTTTTTGTTTTACTTTTTTACACTTCACAAATTACGAAGTTGCTACGGTAGTGATATTTTGATAAAATAATGAAATCAATGGTTAATTTCTTTTTTTCGTTCTTTTTTCTAAACATAATCTTTGTAATCAAAGAAAACAAAAAAGTAAATAATGTTTTAAAATTGTGATTTTTGTTATCTTAAGTTTTGAAATTGTGGTTTTATCTCTGTGATTTAAAAATTGTTGCTATTTATTTCTTTCAAACTAAATTAAAAATAGTAAAAAATTGTAGATCATAAAAACCAAAAAATTAATAAGTTGTAAGTCATAGGGATTAAAACCATAATTTTATAACAAACTATATGAAGAAAAATATAATTTGCTTTAAAAAATTAAAACATTCTTCAACATAATAATTGTTGGAAATGGATATATATATATATATATATATATATATATTCATAATTTGATAAGATAGACGAATTATTTGAGATTGAAGATATACTAATTAAATTACTTAATCTTTTTACTTATTTTAAAAAAAAACATAATAAATAATCATTTTATAAGAGATTTGTTTAAAATTTTGTTAGGTTTAAATTTATTTCACAATTTTGCAATAAATAATTTTAAAATAGAAAAATAGAAAAAAATTCGTTGGAGTTTAATATATTTCGAAGAAAAATTATGTTTATTTAGTCACAATGAGAATGGAGAGAGTTGTGAGCATGTTGGTTTATCCAAATTAATTAATTAAATTTTCCTTTAATCTTTAATGTTAATTTAAATACAAGTATATGGAATAAAAGACAGGCCCGTTAATTCTTTTCCTTTAAGCTTTAATGTTAATTTAAATACAAGAAAATTTAATGTTTTTTTTCCTTGTCAATTTTTTTATTTAATATGATTAAAATCAAGGTTCTAAATAACATAAATCATGGTCTGACATGACGGCAATGTGAAATCTCAAGCTTACGAGCTACAACCATGCCATTACATTTTTAAGACGTGTCATATGGCAACTAGCATATGTATACATATATACACATATATGTACTTGTGTGTGCTAGTGTTTTAAATAATCTCGTAGAATAATAAAATTAAAAAGGAAAGAAGAACCATCAAATAACGAACTTATTAGAAAATAATATCAAGAGTTTAAAATGATCCTATCATAATTAAATCTTTTGAGTCTCTACTCACTACTTTTTCAATTTTCAAAAAAAAAATCGACTCTCCATACATAGGAATAAGAGTAAGGATTTATCTATTTAGAGTTTTTAGTTTTTATGTTTTCTTTTACGTTTACGTAAGTATTAGATTTCGGGTAGGGATATTTGCACCCTAACCTATATGTCAAATGCACTCCTCCCTATCTATTAATCATTATAACTCATTAATTACATCATTATATCATTTTATATTTTAATTTTTTTATTATCATTGTTTTCATTTTTTTAGTATCGCTTTTATTATTATTATTTTATTATTATTAAATTCATGGTTATTATTTTAAATATTTTTTATTTTCTTTTGTAAGTAAATTTTTTAATTTTGTTTTTATGTATTAACATTTAAGATAATATATCCGTTTACAAGAAAAAATAAATTACGTATTTTATATTTTTAAGTATTTTTATAAATATAACTTTTTCAAAACATCATTTTATATATTTTTATTATTATTGTATACTAATATATTTTCTACATGTTAACAATATTTTTTCCTATATATTTTTATTATAAGAATATTTTTTATCATAGAAAAATAATACAACATAACTAATTCATATTCAAAGTTTTAATAAAAATTGATGAGTTATCATCTGAATTTTTAAAAATTGTTTAAGAATTGATGGATTATTCTTTAGATAATTAAATGATTAAATAAGAATTGATTGGTTATTTTCGAAGTTTTAAAGTTGGAAAAGATTATCAATTATTTTATAAAATGTGGTTGAAATGTATACACTTATAAAATAAATGATATATTATTATTTATAAATAACAAAGAATTTGTTATTTAAAAACAAAAAACAATGAGAGAGAAAGAAAAAATAAGAGTAATTAGGAGATAGAGAGAGAAATTGAAATGACTTTTCAAATTTCAATGTAACTTTTTCAAAAAAATTTGCATCTTTAACAAACCCTTAGATTTCGTAGATAATTATCATTTACCCCTAAGTTAACATGGCGGTGAAGCCATGTCTCGATGACATAACGTGACATAATGAAGTCATAATGAGTTATTTAGAGACATGACTAAAATTATAAAAGAAAGTTATATATATGTAGACGATGGATCGTGTGAGAAGTTGAGTTAATGGTGAAAAGCGTGAGAAGTAGATCTGAACCGTTGATCTCTTTTAATATTAAACTCTCCTATGAATTGCAGTATAGAAGGGAATTGATCTCGGTGCTTCTCATCCTAATGTGTGTTCATTTCTCATCCAACGGTCGATAACCACTTCTCACGCTTCTCACCGGAACCCAACTCTATATATGTATATGTATATGTATATGTGTGTGTGTGTGTGTGTGGTGTGTCTCTGTGTATATATATATTAGGAAGGAATTCATGTCTGCAATGGTTGTATCCACGTTCCAATACAGAATGTAGTTTTACAAATTAATTAATGTATTTTAAATAAAGAATTAATATTGATGTTTTTGGTTGAGTAACAAATTAAAACATTTAAAAAAAAACAAATTAAAACAATATATCCCAAGAATATTGTCGGTTGGACAGCCCACCGTGGAATTTCAGTCTTCCTTCAGTTACATTCGTGGCATCGGTTTATGCCTTTATGGTACACTAGTGGCAATCCCGTGCGTTGCACGGTAGCGATAAATTTTTTAAAGAATTACTTGACCGAGTTAAGATAGAACATAATTTCTTGCTGAATAATTAATGAGATACAATTTAAAATAAAGAATGTATTTACATAAGGGGTTTATTTTCACGTATTGATAACCTTTTATTGTTACGAAGAGTTTGACACGTATTGACATTAACTTTTTTGTTATGTTATTTAGAATGAAACATGTCATACACCCATATCATTATTGTTGTTACGAAAGTTTTAAGGAATCACCGTCTGACTCAAATTTGAGTTTGATAATTTTGAAGTTCGAACTTAAAAAATGTTGCTTATTAATTTTAATGACTCAAACTTGTAATGCGCTAATATGATATCCAACTTGATTCGTTCCAAAAGTTCGTTTAATGCTCTTCAGTTTATATATAAGGTGACATATAATAAAAACACTCTAACAGACATGTTGACATTAAGTTTTAAACTTAAGGCCTAAAGTAGATGTATAGATTTTTTGAAAAATTATTGTTGGCCAATATATTTAGTCAAACCTATTTTAAAAATTTTCAAACCAACTTCTACTCATATATAACCATCTATTTTTAAAATTTATCATCTTCATAGTAATGTAGTATAATTTAACCAAACCATAATTTAACGTTTAATAATACTCAAATTTGGTAAGGCTACATCATCAGTTGTGGCGATAATTATTTCAGGAAATATATGTACCGAGATAAGATATATAAAACATAATTTCTTAGTTAACAGTTAATTGAATACAATATAAAGTAATTAATGTGTGTCAATGAGTGGTTAATTTGTATATATATCTATATAATTTTTTTTGGAAAATAAGAGTTGACAGCCAATATCAACCATCTCTTCCAAATCCTATCTTCTTGCTAATTCATTATGGGATTCCAATAGTGAGTTAAAACATATTTAACCAACTAAAATTTTGATTATCAAAATCAACCCTTGTTTCTTACAGTCATCTTCATTCTCCAATCTTGCACCTCGCATCAAGGTGGGATAACTGAACTACAACACAATTCAATATTTTGGAATACTGAAATCTCACAATGTCATCTCATTATTTATGGTTGTTCTTTTTATATAAATAAAGTCATATAAAGATTAATATTTTATAAAAATTGATTTTTAGCGAAAGAGGTCGACTAAAATGAGACAACCACATAAGTTGCCACAAACTTTTTAACTTGTAAGTCATCTTATCCGTCTTTTCTTTTGTTTACTTCATCTTCCAAATTTATTATCTTTACGTTGATGTGGATTAACCAAATAAGACAACTCATGCACCTTTTATATACTAACCTCTTCTTTCAAATCTATCTTTTTTTTACACCCATGTGGGATAAATAAATAAGACATTTCATCGAGCTTTTATATACTAACATCTTCTTCCAAATATATTGTCTTTATGTCGATGTGGGACAATCAAATAAGACATCTCATTCAACTTTTACATATTCATCCATTCTTCCAAATTTATTTTCTTTCTATCAATGTAGGATAATCAAATAACATCACAATTCAAGATTTGAGAATACTTAAATCTTCTTGTGACTTGTGAGATAATAAAAAGACATCAAGGTTCAACATTGATAATATTGTATAAATTGATGAAATATGATGATTTGTATACATTTATCTATCGATTTATTTGCTTATGTAAATGGGGTTTTTTAACAAAAATAGGGGTCGGCCAAAAAGTATATTTAGCCAAGTAGTCCTTTAATTTATCAAAATCTAATATTTTCATTCTCCAATCTTATATTTAACCAAGTAGTCATTTTTCTTGATTTTTGCTTTTATATTTCATAACTAAAAATAAACTTTTTAATCCAAAATGGATTAAAACAAATAATAGGCCATGTCAAAAAAGTTGGCATTATTCTCTTTTTATAATCAACTTCATGTTCCAACATTTCATTATTCTATCAATGTGGGATGACCAAAGTTAACCACAATCCAATATTTTAGAATTCTCAATCCACATTGTGCCATGTCATTTCTCTTGCTTTTTGCTTTTATATATATAAAGATTGGATTGTATAAATATACATATCATTTTTTTGAATATTTTATATGATTATACAATTAATTCTATGTTTGTACGTAAAATGGCAATTAAATATACATTTAGAACATAAAGACTTACCGGGTAAATATTTATCAAGGATTCACTTACCTTACGGATTTAGTTTGGCAATACCAAAAATCTTACACAGTAAGGGACATAATAAGAATCGAAAGTCTTAAGCCCTTAATTACCGGATAAATGATGTTTACCAATAATTCATTTGGATGGATGAAAATGTTATCCGACAAAGTAAGTGAAGATGGTAACTCTTACCAAAAATTGTTGGTAAAAGCTAACCCAATAAGTATTGGTAAACGACTCGTTACTCATAGTTTCTATAAACTTAAAATTATCATTAGGTACTTGAATAAAACATTTGTTTGGGTTATAATAGTACCAGTTTTTTTGTAGTAAATAATATACAATAATTATTTTAAAACATAATGTAATATATATATATAATGTAATGTATAAACCTATCGTTATCCTACATCAGCCTGTAGTTACAACATACAAACTGTATATAAAAATACAGTGCAATCTTTTAGCCATTTAATAAAAATATTCACCTAACATTGATGTTTTAGATGGGAACAGTCTAAAATAAGAACCCTTTTAAATCCATTTTTCTTCCCCACAAGATATTTGACCTGAATAATATCTAATTATTCTAATAATTAGTTATATATATATTCCAATTATTAAAAAAATATGAATCTAGTAGATGCTGCAAACCTGTGTAAACTAATCTAAACCATTCAATAGTTTGATTTTAAGTTATGACTTATATTGTCTCAAATGTTTTGTTTTTGTGTATATACATAAGTGTGTACATGTGTGCCTTTCATATATACACGTATTTTCGCGTTATTTTTTCTAAAGCAACATTGTTACGAACAATTCACATATGTAACAAAACTATATGAACGCTAAATGCTTCACGCATAATGTTTCATATATGAAAAAACACATGAAAATTGGGTTGTAAGTTTATATCGGGTTTATTTGATTTGCACTATATAGGGGTATGTTCAAAAACCAACATGGTCAACCTTACAAATTGAAAACGCCTAAATCACATATGATTTTATAAAAATCATATGTGATTATGAAATGGTCAACCTACAGGTTTGGGCGTACATTTAGCCCAACGACTTTGAAGATTTGACCGTTTCTTATCACATATGATTCTGTTCTAAAAATGAGTTAAAATCAGTAATTTATTACTAATTAAGTTGAAATTAAATAGGATGATGCAACTTAAAGTCAACAATCCAGGCAAGTTTGACAACTAATCCTAATATTCCTTTCCAATTAGGTTGCTTTGATTGAATATATCCCATTCTATTAATCGTTAATAGTCATGTGCTTTTGAATTCCCTAAAAAAAACTTGTGCTTTTGAATATACATATAGTTGATGTTATAAACTCTCTAATTTGAACTCAAATTGATGTTGATGCGTTAATATTTTTGGAGATCCTGTGACACTTATATCAAAATTGTAGACCAACTAAATGAATATTAGAGGGTTGTTTATCAAACCTTTACCAGGTAAACATTTATCATAAAAAAATTACCACCCTCGCTTATCAGGTTACATTCTTGGTCTTTAAAATGGATTGTTGTTAAGTTTTTTTAACTGCTAAACATTTGTCAGGTAAGAGTATTTTTTTTCTCACTTGCCAGGTAAGATTTTTGAGCATTTGACATGCTTATCCTGTAAGGTAATTGACACCCGATAAACGCTTAGTCAGTTAACGTTTCTGTGTTTGGTAAACAACCCTAAATAAAACAAAATATAAAACTTCATATTTTATATTATATTAAAAGTCTTAAACAATAAAATAACACAAATATATTTAAATGACAATGTCACATATAAAATTCACTTGAAAAGAGTTATTACTCTTACATTCTTCATAATTTGAATAAAAAATTGCCAAATAAATTTAAAAAAAAACACCGCAATCTGTAGATGACAACGTACATTGTGACGGCTTTTACAATAACCAGGGATTGTAAATATTAAACACGAATATCAGACATAAATTATTTTTATAACAATCAGTATTAAGAGATGACTTTTTAGCGAATTTTAGTCACTTGATCGATCATACAAAGTCAATTTGCGATAATATTTTATGGTCTTCTAAATTCAAGGCCTACTTGCATTTCTTATATTGTAAATAAATTAGTTTTGAAGCTTATATTATAAAGATTATTAATTTTTTAATTAAAATTTATTTTACTGTACTTCATTTTCATCAAGAGGATGTTTTATATGAATTTTTTTATAATAGTTGAATCAAAAATGTCAGCGACCAGACCACGATATAAAACACGATAATAAACAAATATAAATTAATTTAATTTAATTTATTGGAGATTTTAATTAGAACTTGTATATGATAACAATTAACACATAGGTCTTAAGTAAATTTATGAAAGATAATAATTATATTTAGAGTAAACTATAAATTTGGTCTTTATGGTTTGTAAAAAATAACACTTTTCGTCTTTACATTTTTGAAATTATAAGATGGTCCCTTCCTCTAAACGTCGTTAAATAATTCCGTTAAAATGGAATCATTTTCGTTATTTTATCAATTTTTTTTTGTTTTTTACCCAATAAAATACTACAGGGACCAAAATCATAAAATCGATCTTGATCATGTAAAAGACTAAAAAATCGATAAAATTACTAAAATACTTCTTATTTAACGGGATTTTTTAATGACCGTTAGACAGAGATTCCAAATTCAGACATTTTTGCAAACTAAGATAGTCTTTTTGTAATTTTGAAATTACAAGGATGAAATTTTCAATTTTCAACAAACCTCAGGGACCAACTTTGTAGCTTAGGACCTGTTTGTTTGTAGCTTAATGAGTTTAATGAGGCTCACAACTTATTCAGTCAACTATATATGACTTTTTGGTAGTGACTTAATGATATAGAAAGTGGTTTATTCAGTAAGATTTCAAGGGGGAGCTTTATGTAGAAAACCAAGATTTTTCCAAACCAATCTCTCTCATTAAAAAATACGTTCCTTCCATCTATGAAAAAACTCTCTCAAATAAAAACCTTCTAAATCTATACAGACAGATTAATCCACACATACAACTTTATCCATACAGAACTTAATGACAAACCAACCAAAGAGCCCCTTACTCTGGTATTTAATTTATGAAGGAAGAAAATGTTGAAAGGGTCAAGTATACGAGATGAAAACCCAATGAAGCTTCGTTTTTAATTTATTTATGGCAAATGGTACGACGGTGGGTTTATGTATATGGTGTAAATTCAATATTTACGATTTTAATAATAATAATATTTGATAAATATTCTCTTCATTATGATTTTTTTATTACTAAAATCATTAATACGATTTTGAAAAGAAAATAATGTGTTAAACTATTGGTATACAATTTATTTTTGAAGGAAAATGGGAGGTTAAGCCAACTACATTCAACTTCAATCACTTTCGTAACTCTGTTCTATTTTTTAGTCTATTTATTCAATCAATAATATTAGTTGTTGATTACACGGTTCGAATGTCTTAGCTGGGTTAGGGAAAAGAATAGAAGAAGCGTCTGACTTTAGGGAAAGCTTGAACCCAATTATTACAGCGATAAATATGAGCGTGATTCTGTATTTTAGAAATACCAAGACTTGTTTGTATCTCATTGCTTTAGTTTAAAGATTCCAATTGAATTGTAACTCTCTTATACAGACGCTTTACCCCTAATCATTCCGGATAACGTTTGCATCCTCATATGTTTTGCCGGATAAGAGGTTAAATACTTCTTACCGTTCTTTTATTAGAAAAGAGGTAAAACCATTTCTTATTAGCGTCTTAATACTCTATATTCTCTCTATAAATAAAATAAAATAAAAATTGGAACCCTAAAAAACCCTAGATAACAAATTCGAGCTTTACAACTTGTACCTTGACAATGGGACATTTAAGAATTGAGAATATCTAAGATGTACAAGTTCCAATAACAAAAAACTAGGTATTCCTAATTACACTTTTTTTCTTTTGATTTTTTTAAATTTAAAATATTGTTTTGATAAGTTTTGATTAGCATTTATGTTTTCTTATTTGTTAGTAATTATAGTTTCTTAATATTGTTAATGTTGATTCTTCTTACACGTTCAAACATTTTTCAATTTACACAACCAAACAGTTTTATCGATTCTACTTTCAAATTTTAACAGCAACTCTAAACAACAAGAAGTGGAATAACATTTCAAACTTTAACACATTCTAAAAAACAAACATATTTGTTCCAATTATTTCTTATATCAGTTTCTAAATGCTGGAATAATTAAGACGCACATTCAAGCAAGTAAGCAACCTCAAAAACAAAAACAAAATGCCCAAATCCAATTATACAAAAATAAATCCATTAATAAATTTTATTGTTTTATTTGTAAGATTGTAGGTATTGGTTGTCCTTCATGTTGTAGCCCAGTGGTAAGGTAACATCATGGGGGGTCAGTGGATAGTATCCTTGACTACCCAGGTTCGAACCCCGTGGTGAGCATCTTGTGACATCCATGATCATGGGTCTGCCACATAGTGGTACCCTTAATTGGGATGGGTCGTGATCGACGGGGATTAGTCGGGTGACACCCTTAAGTGGGAGCCCGGATACCCCGGAAACGTGTGTGTGTGTGTTAACTTGCCGTTCAAAAAAATTGTAGGTATTGGTTAATTTGTTTCATGTTTTAGCAAAAAAGTCAAATTAAATTTAGTTAGATAAGAATAATTCAAACATACTATTATTGTTAGAGTTTGAGATCTAAAATTAAACATGTTACCATTGTAAACAATTTTTGCAATATAAATTATAGTCATGATCAAAATAAACCAACTTGCACATCGTTGGAAGAGCTTGCAACTTGGCCAAGCCATTAATCATCTCTTGAACTCAAAATCCAATTTCAATCTTCATTATTTAATATTGTCTATATATAGACTTGGTCAAAATTAAAGAAGCAAATTGAATTTGTCTGCTTTTAGACTTAGTCCAAACAACTGAATCAATTTGGCTTATTTTAATCCTTATAACGTTATACCTTTTTTTTATATTTAAGCTATTCTTATCACATGTGAATAAGTAGATGAAAGGTTTTACGAACATGATATACTTAGATTTGTAGATATACAGTGTTTTTGGTTGGCATAACACAAGACGTAATGAGCATATAAAAATATTTGGTATTTTGATTCTTCTCTGACACTAAAGTTAACATTTTTTGAAGGAGATAAAAAATGGTGGGTTGTCCGATACAATATTATATATGATGATAGGCTAATGAGGTTACCATGACACATAATGAGTGTACTACTAACATATGATGAACACAAATTAACTTACACAAGGGAAAGTTATTATACGATGAGTGTACTATGATCCATAACTATATATGATAATGTACGATGAAACAATCGATAATCAAAACTCAACAAAAGTTTATATTTGCATCTTAAAAACACAAAAGAAACAAAATGATTGATCAACATGTTGCTTCCATAAATCATATGAAGTCTGAAACCCAAAACCTAAACCATATGAAATTTTATCGAAGAACAACCACAACAATGGTCATTGGGTATATACAGAGAGACGAGAGTGTTGGTGGATATGTTAGCAAGAATGTGTTTTCAAAGAAGACTGATTGAGTCATATTTAATGACAGATGAGTAAATGAGGGATAATTGAACAAGTAACTAGGGTGATTTTGTTGGGAGAAATAACTAAGATGTGTTAGGTAGGAAATAATAACTGATGCTCTTTTAGATAAATAACGAAAATAAACACATCTTTTTAAAGATTACAACATTGGACCATAATTTGGATATATGGACCCCCATTAAGTAACAAGTTGGACCATGGTTCACATTAAGTCTAGATGCAAGATGGTTCACCAAGTGTCCTAAAATCTCACAAGATTTCAGGGCCTCTTTATCAAACGTTTATCGGGTAAGAGCTTGTGGGGTATCACTTACCTTATTGCATTTTAGATAATATATCTTAACTTATCGAATATTGATTATATTTATATATTAAATGTATCACAATTAAACTTTACATTTTGCTCCGTCAAGTTCACTTTTATATAGATAAGAAAATTTATTATTAATACTCGGAATTGGGTTCAAGGTCGGGGACAAGAGGTATCCCCAGCCCCATCCACAATTTATATATTCGAGGATTCCGCATCCCTGATCAAGTTAGGTTCCCCTTCTGGTGCATTTTTTTTGGATAAAAATCTTATGTCCTAAATTATGACGTTCTACTTGTATCACACAATTACATAAATACGCATCATTATAGAATAATGTAAACTTGAACTAAATAAATTTAAAATGTATAAAATCTGATTTATCTTAATTTAATTGGTGAAACAAAAATAATACATATAATGTTGGAATCGAAATTTTGTATCTCATTTTTTGTTACCATGTCTAGTCTCTATTCTCTTTGTTACCATATAAGAGAATCTCCCACATTTTTTTAATAATATTTTTAGAGTTATTTTCACTATATACATTCAATTTTAATCTTTCTTTATTATAAGCTCTTCATTTTAAAAATTCTAACATTATTTATAGGGGAGGCTAAATGTACTTTTCATTTTGCTAAATACACCAAATGATTGCAAAAAATCATTTGGTTTTTTTTGTTTTTTGTCTTTTAGTTGTCTTTTTTTTAATTATATATTTTTGTTTATATATTTTTATTATATATTTTTGTTTTGATTTAAAAATAAATAAATATTTATAAATATAAATATTACTAATTTTTTTAATTATATAATTATAAAAATAAAACATAAATATTGCGATTTAATAATTATAAAAATAAAACATAAATATTGCAATTTAACATATAAATAGAACATAAAATAATCTATATTACATTCGATTATTCTAAAATAACATTATCCGTAGTACAATTAACACGTAAAAGCTTCATGTACTTCTTTATTCGCTCTGAATACGGGGTAGCTCATCCAGCAGCACACCGATAACTGTGATGGAAAAAAAGTGATACAATTTGCGGAAACGGATATCCTTCTTCCATATCTAATTTGACATAATGGAAGACGGATATCCTTCTTCCGTCTAAGGGGTCTTTCACTTGTAAAAGACGGGTCAACATGAGTCGGAAATGAGGGATCAACATGAGTTTTTCTGAAAAGCTTATCCTTCAACGAGGGTCGCCACGAGTAGTCTTGTTAACAACAGGTTCACAAACCGATGTTTTTGATCCACTGCCTATCTCTTTTAGCTTCCTCAGTAAACTGAACTTACCGGATCTCGATTGCTTGTTAAATTCCTCAGTAAACATTTGGACTTCAGCTTCACAACCTACGTCATCATCTTGTAAAGATTTGCACGGTGATAAATCAAGCGTCGTCCAAAATACATCAACTGGCTCAATTGGGATAGGATGACCTTCGTTCAAGTATTGCACTTGTTCGTGCGCACATGGCAACCCATAACTTGTACGTAGTAGACAACTACAATTTTCATAAAATAAGCCAACAGATTGAGCTCGCTCATACTCTTGGAATATTATGTTTAATGCATAATGTGAAACAAAACCACACAATTGTTGGAAGTGTGGTATGCGATGACGATGTTTCGTGACACTTTTGCTCGCTTGGATACTTGCTTTAATTTCTGTATCTTGTGACTGAATGAGTTGATTGATTTTGCTCATAAATGTCGGTAGACTTGATTGCGCTGAATCCAAGTTTTCAACTTGGAATGTTGACTCTCCACTCTGTTACTTGTCTGATTTCCAAAGTGGAGAAATCTGTCAGTCCAAACAGATACAAACATTTCTATATATGGTTTCAACCATGTGTCATTCAGATAAGCAAGAACACCTGAAAATTAGAACAATTTAACTTTTTTAGTAATTGTTAAACTTAATTGTAACATTTACTTATAATAATATATTAAGGCGTACCTGGATAGCTTCGTAATACTGCTTCAAGTTGTGATAAATGAAACATGTATGTTTCATCTGTTACCGAGTCAACCAATGTCACTCATGCATTGTAAAATGAACCCCAGTCATGATTTGATGTTATTAATGGTCTACAATTTTTCATAATACTTTGGAAGATGTGTCATCTACAAAGTAATCTTTTAGCATCAGGAAATACAATACTGCATGCTTTCACCAGTGCCAAATCTCTGTCTGTGACGATTTGGTCATATAACTAGAGAGCAAATCTAGAGAGAGAGAGAGAGAGAGAGAGAGAGAGAGAGAGAGAGAGAGAGAGAGAGAGAGAGATGAAAAAGATTTCAATCTAACATATCATATATATAGAGAGTAAATTACAGATTTGGTCCCTAACGTTTGGCATTTGTTACGGAATTGGTCCCTAAAAGAAAAATACATTTTACAAAGTTATAATAAAATGTAATTGTTACAAAAAGAAAAATACATTTTACAAAGTTATAATAAAATCAAAAGTTACAAATTTATAAAATAAAATAAAATCAAAAGTTACAAATTTATAAAATCAATATATATATATATATATATATATATATAATTATAATAATAGGTTAAAAGATATATATATATATATATATATATATAAATTTATAAAATCAAAACATATATATATATATACATTTTATAAAATTATAAAATCAAAATATATATATATATGATATATGTATATATATAAAGATAATAATATATATATATATATAATATACCTCTAATAATAATAATAATTGACACTTAAATGATTGGATCGGAAAACATTGTAATACTATTTGCACCTTTTTGGTGCAAATAGCACCCCCTATTTATATAGGGTGATTCTAACTACACCCTAGTCTAGGTGCCATTTACACCCTAGTCTAGGTGCCATTTACTAGGGAGGTTGTGAGGAGGAAAGGGGGTAATGAGTACACAGTTTTCCGATTCAGTTACATCATATGCACCCTAGACTAGGGTGCATAAAGCAACACACATTTATATAACTAAACTGTTAAATGCATTTAATTAATAACCTAATAACTTTTTTAAATGTATTTAATGACCTAATAACTGTTAAATACCTTTTTGTCTTATCCAAATTTATTTTTGGAGATCTCTTTCTTTCACTTTCAAATATGGAGACAATTTTATTCACCTTTTCTTTTTTTATTTTAAAGAATGTTTTGGAAATTAATTCTATTAAAACAAATCTTTATTTTGAAGATTATTTGCAAAACCCATAAAAACTATTCCATAAATAAGGTTATCATCATAAATAATTACATGTGCTAAATTTTTATCTTTTATCACTTCTATTATTATTTTTTTTCCATAAAACAACCAAGAAACCATAACTCAAAATCGTAAAATACTTTCTATTACGGTGCCACAAACTTCGACATATCGTTGTGGTGCCGTAAGTGGTGACTTTAACTTGCTTTATGTGCATTGAGACATGTCCTTCCAGTACAACAAGCTACTGTATCTCAATTTATTTTTACAGTGAGCCCACTTTTCATCTGAACACGTCAAAAATATCAAAAACAACAAGAAAAAAATACCATACGATTTTAGACTTCCGATTTCTTAGCTATTTTATGGAAGGAAAAAAAAAGTCTTTAAAGATAGTAAAAAGTAAAACCATGTGCTTGTTTATCATAAAAAAGTAAAAAAAAAAAACAAAAAGACAATATTGTCCTCCCCATGCACACGTACCCCTTTTCATTTCTATAAATCCCTAAAATCTCCTTCATTACAACCATCATCCAAAATCTTCCATCAATGGCTTCCACCACCATTTCTAACTTCATCTTCTTCTCTTCTCTTCTCTCCTCCTCCTCACCCCCCCCCACCACCACCACCACCGACGCCGCCGTCACCACCACCTCCACACGAAGTTTTTGCACCGGTTGCTCGTCTTGAAACCATACGGCTGTTGATTGCATTGGCGGCATCACATGGATGGGAAATTCATCACTTAGACGTGAAAACAACATTCTTGCATGGAGAATTAAAGGAAGATGTTTATGTCAGCCAACCCGAAGGCTTTGAAGTGAAAGGCGAAGAACACAAGGTGTATAAGCTTTCGAAAGCCTTGTACGGTTTGAGACAAGCTCCACGAGCTTGGAACACGAAGTTGGATCAAATTCTGAAAGGGATGAAATTCAAAAGGTGTTCGAAAGAAACTTCTGTGTATCGCAAAGAAGAAGGAGGAATCCTTCTCATTGTTGCCATTTACATAGACGATTTATTTGTAACAGGCAACACACTCAAATTCATAAGTGAATTCAAGGCCGGGATGTCATCTAAGTTTGAGATGTCGGATCTCGGAAGACTCACCTATTATCTCGGTATTGAAGTACATCAAGGAGAAGACGGAATCGAAATTAAACAAGAAGGGTACGCACGAAGGATTTTAAAGGAAGCTGGTTTGGAAAATTGCAATCCAACTCAAATACCCATAGAGTTCGGACTAAAAGTTTCAAAAGCACAACAAGAAACAGAGATAGATCCTACGAGCTATAGAAGGAACGTCGGGTGCTTAAGGTATTTATTACACTCACGGCCAGACTTAGCTTTCTCTGTTGGAGTCGCCAGCAGGTATATGCAAAGCCCTCGCAAATCACATGGTGAAATAATGAAGCAAATACTTCGATATCTAAAGGGAACGGTCGCATTTGGTCTAAAGTTTAATCGGGAAAGATCAAAGAATATCGTCGGGTATAGCGATAGTAGTCACAATATTGATCAAGATGATGGAAGAAGCACTATGGGTCATATGTTCTACTTTGGACCCTCACCGATTACTTGGTGTTCACAAAAACAGGACACCGTTGCCCTCTCTTCGTGTGAAGCCGAGTTCATGGCAGCGACAGAAGCTGCTAGACAAGCCATATGGCTTCAGGACCTTCTAAGCGAGATAACAGGCTGGAAGATCGAAAAGGTTCTCATCAAAATTGACAACAAGTCTGCATTAGCACTCACCAAAAACCCTGTATTTCATGGTAAAAGCAAACACATACATAAACGCTACCATTTTATACGAGAGTGCATTGAAAGGGAATTAGTCGATGTGGAACACGTACCGGGAGTTGAGCAAAAGGCAGATATCTTAACTAAGGCTTTGGCACGGATCAAGTTTTGTGAAATGAGAAGCTTGATAGGTGTTCAAGACATGTCCAAGACCAAGTCGAAACCTACAAGGGAGAATGTTGGATAAGCTTCAAAAGAGAATCCTCATATCAAGATATCTCTAACAAGTTTGGTTAGGATAAAGAAAGCTTATGATAAGGAAAGTTTTTAAAATAAGGAAAGTTTATTATATTCTCAATAGAATTAGGAGTTATCTAGTTCTAATAGAATTAGGATTAGCAAAGGTGTGCTAGTACTATATATATCATTGTTGAGATGTGACAATGATCATATCAAGTTTTGGGTGTTTAGTTTTGAGCTATTTTCTAAACATCAATAAGAGAGTTATTCTTATTAAAACCAAAACGTGTGAAACACTTTACTTTATGGACTCCCTTTAATTTCGCAACTTTCACTAAGCAAATATTTTAACATTCGTGTTGTTTTATCTGAAATAAGTGTTTGTATTTCTGTTTTAGTTGTTACGGATGAGTTTTTTTTTCCTTCTTAAAATTACCGACATACGGTTGAATCGTTACAAAAGGACTAATTTCGTTTTTTTTTATGTTGGAACAGAATAATTGACGAAATCGCTAAAAAATACAGAGAGACAGATTAAGGGGTTGTTTGTTTACCTCTTAATGGTTCCATTAAGAGGGCAACCTCTACATCGCTAAAAGGTAAATCTTGTTTGGCAAAAAAAATGTTGTCTCTTAATGGTTCCAAAATTCTCTTAATGATTTTGTATCCTGACCCTCCTTTAACCATTAAGAGCATCTCCAACGTGACGCTATATTTACGTTTTTGGCGGCTGTGGGTGTCCAACCGGCCGACAATGCATTTATTTTTTTGCCGGTCACCAAAAAACTCCGGCAAATATGCCGGTCCATCTTTGGCCGCTAAAAATGTTTGGGCCCACTGCTTTCCAATTTTTTTTTGTTTTTCAATTATTTTAATTTAATTCTTGTTTTGATAATATATATATATATATATATATATGTAAATGTAATTATAGTATAATAGTAAATAAAATATGTTATTTTAATGTGGGGTCCACAAATTTGGTGTTTTTTTTAGAGGATGGTTGGAGTTGATTTTTTTTTTTTTTGTTGATAGACCCACCATATTTGGTGTTTTTTTAGTGCTTAGGTTGGAGATGCTCTAAGAGTCATGATTTCATTATGAACAATTAGCAAACAACCATATTTCATTTACACTATATCATAAAAACTTCTTAATCATTCAGACCACTTAATCATTCTGCACTAAACCATTCAGCAACTGCCAAACAACCCCTAAATCTAAGAGACAACTTTATCCATAAATATGACTTGTGGAAACAAAATATGCGCCAAGTACATTCTTTTCAATTTAACTTTAATTATCTATTATTAAAGTTAAAATTGTAATTTAATTAGTTGATTAGAAAGCGTCATAATTAATTATACATTACTAAAACCGTATACCTTTTTCATCGATCATGGACATATCGTAATCGACTGTTTTCTTACTCGACATTTTTCACGTCTGCAGTCGTCGTGGCTAGCAACTTCGTAGCGATGAACCTAACCATCCGCAACACCGCGGGAGCAATAAAGCAGCAAGTCGTAGCATTACTAAACGGAGCCGACTTATCGACTTTCTGCCGTAGCATTCCGTTTTTTTCCTTCTTATATATACACACATATATAGGATGATTTTTTGTAATCTATATACATATGTAGCATGTCTTCTCTTTGATTTCAGTGTAGGGAAAATTGCATCAAAATGCAGTGAACTTGAGTTTAGTTCCTATTTGATGCAAAGAAGAATATATTTTTTCCTTCTTCTGAAGAAATGTAACGAAGTTTCAGATTTTCCTATCTCAATATTAAATTATCTGATTATCAAGTTGCATCTTGTACGGCTTGGTATTTGTTGCATGTGTTAGGAAAATTTTAGTAAAAATATGTTTTTTTACTAACTTTGGACACATTTAAATACATGTATATGTATTGTATATGTCTAACTCTTAGTGGGTTTATGTTCTCCTATATGAGAGCTTCAAAACGATATATCATGTGTCCAAAACGGAATATGTGTGATTGAGATATCGATGCTCAAAGTTGAGTGTTTGGAATGATTTTAGTAAAATCAAGTGGGTGTGGGAATGTATCCCACATAGGAAGTAAGAGTAAAACTATGATTGTTTATAACCATGAATGTGAGAGGGGCTTACAAGCTTCTTTGATTCATTTTACTTCAACTCCTACCCGTGCGCAGGGGGATGTCTAAAGCTAAATAGGAGTACAACTCTCTCATAATAATCCTTTTAATGAACATTTTTTCGAAAGAGCAAATGATGGTAAAGGGTTGTTTGTTTTTTTAAAAAAATCTCTTAATGGCTCTTAAGTCTGAATTGTTCAGATCTTTTTACACATCACCTTTTATTAATCACTAGACATATACCCGCGCGATGCAGCGGAATGTAAGTAAAAAACGAACAATTAATGTTATTTTTTTATATACATTTCATCAATAATCAACTATGACCTAAGAATCACAACTTATGAAACATAAACTCATAAAGATATTCAATAATTAGTTTATATTACAATTATTGACGACAAAAATTATAATAATATTATTTATAATAAGAATGAAACGTATTTTACGATTATGTATTTTTAACGTGCTAACGGTGGAAAAAAAAAATAAAACGTATGGATAGAAAAACAAATTATTTCGTAGATATTTATGATATTTAATAGTACGGTTAAATTAAAAAATATTCAATATTTGGCTCGTTTTGAAGATATTGAGGAGACGCTTATAATGATATAATTTGTAGAAAAATGAACGTATTTTTTCATTGCATTTTTGTTAATATATGATTATTTGTGTTAATATGATAATGGTGTAAAATGAAAAATGAAAAAAATAAGAGATATAAAGTAAATTAAATAAGTAATTGTAAGGGTGATAAATGTAACAATGTAAGGGTGGTAAATGTAATTGTACAAAAGTTTGTACAATAACCGTTTTAGTTTTTTCATTATATAGTATAGATTCTGATATTTAATAGTACGGTTAAATTAAAAAATATTTAATATTGGGCTCGTTTTGAAGGTATTGACGAGACGATTATAATGGTATAATTTGTAAAAAAAGAAACGTATTTTTTCATTGCATTTTTGTTCATATACGATTATTTGTGTTAATATAATAACGGTGTAAAATGAAAAATGAAAAAGTAAGGGATATAAAATAAATTAAATAAGTAATTGTAAGGGTGGTAAATGTAACATTATAAGGGTAGTAAATGTTATTGTACAAAAGATTAAGGGTGATAAATGTTATTGTACAAAAGATTGTACAATAACCGTATAACCGTTTTAGAATTTCATTATATAGTATAGATAAGTAATTAAGACTTCAGACTTTAGACCTCTTAAAAAACAAATCACACATAAATGTTATCTCAAAATCCTTACAATCTTTAATTCTGTCTACCAATAAAATCAAGACACATTAAAATTTTCTACATATTTAAATTTTCAATTTTTGGATATATGTATGAATTAATAGACATAAATAAGACTTTAGAATTTGGACACTTCAATCCCTTTATTTTTCGATAATAAGGCTTAGACCTTACAAAATTCTCCTTAGAGGTATCAGTTTTGAGTACCGCAAAAACCACTGGGA
The DNA here is from genome assembly GCA_954870635.1 of Arctium minus. Lineage (NCBI taxonomy): Eukaryota > Viridiplantae > Streptophyta > Magnoliopsida > Asterales > Asteraceae > Arctium > Arctium minus. Next base: position 71,805,111 of record OX941095.1, on the reverse strand, counting down.
ATTTTTCAGACTATTCTTCATTACCCCAAGAATCAATCGAGATACCCATAAATTGACCCGAATACCCACAGTTAAAAAAAATCCGATATATAAATTCATGTAATCTCCTTCCTCATCATCATCTTAATTAAAAATCTTTCTTAACTTCTCATCCCAATCCATCAATGGCTGATTCCACTTCCATTTCCATTTCTAACTTCATCTTCTTCTCTTCTCTCCTCCTTTCCATATCCACCACCACCACCGCTGCGGCCGCCACCACCGTCTGCAAATACACCCGATACCCATCATTCTGCCAAACATTTCTTCCGATCAACAACTCCTCCGCCACCCTCCACGACTACACCCGTTTCTCCCTCCGTAAATCCATCGCCGCCGCCACCAAATTCTCAAAATCAATCAAAAAACACCTCACCGCCACCACCACCGTAGCCGCCGCCGCAATCCACGCCCTTCAAGATTGCCACTATTTAGCAAAACTCAACGTCGACTTCCTTACAACCACTTACCAAAAAGTCAACGCCGGTCAAACCTCACTTCCGGGGACATCGTCTGAACACGCTCAGACGTTGCTCAGTGCCGTCTTAACCAACACAGACACATGCATAGACGGCCTCCAAACCCATGCTGCTTCTTGGACATCCCAAAACGACATCGTATCTCCAATGCAAAATCATAACAAATTGTATAGCGTCTCACTAGCCCTTTTTAACAAAGCATTTGGTGCTAAAAAAAACAACAATAACAAAAAATTCGGTTTTTCGAATAATAACAAAAACATGTTTTTCGAAAACGGTGGATTTTTCCCACGTGTTGAAATGTTTGAAAATTTTAAGGTTGTTCAGGATGGTGGCGGCGGCCGCCGCAATGGGGTGGTTGTGAGTGATATTGTGGTGGTGAGTCAAGATGGGTCCGGGAACTTTACCAAAATTAATGATGCCGTTGACTTTGCGCCGAAAAATTCTGACGGCGGTAGCGGTTATTTTATGATTTATGTCAAGGGTGGTGTGTACGAGGAGTATGTTAACATTCCGAAGAATAAGAAGTATTTGATGATGATCGGAGATGGGATTAATTCGACGGTGATCACCGGAAATCACAGCGTCGCTGACGGCTGGTCAACTTTTAAGTCGGGAACATTCAGTAAGCCACTTCAAGATAGCCAAAAATTTATGAATTTTGTTATAGATTGTTTTATAAAAGTTAAGTTATATGATCAAATAATTATACATACTGAATATTTACATAGGCATGAGATTATGTGAGAAGTGTCAATTTTGGTGAGAAGTGTGAGAAATTTCAATTTTGATCGCTTTTAATCAAATACCTTCTCATGAATTGTGGCTTAAAAGAGAATTGATTTGGTACATCTCGGTGTATCTTATCTCGATGCATTTCATCATAATGTTCGTTCATTTCTCATCCAACGGTTGATAACAACTTCTCACGTTGCTCACCATATTTGGCACTTCTCACCGGAACCCAACATTAGTTATATATTATAATAAGTTGACAGGATGTTTTCAGGATGTCGTAACAAATTTTTTTGGACAATCTTAAAATAACAAGACATTAAATTTCAATAGTGTTTTAAACAAATAAAATAAATAATAAAGAACATGTTAGAATGTATAACATCTTTACATATATTACAACAAAATTGGGTTTATAAGACGCCAACAATTTATAGGTATCTCAGTAAATCACTTTATAGGATTTAAGTTTATTGGACCAAACACTAAAGTGTTATAGTAAGTTTATAGGACGCTTTTTGTACGTCTTAAACAAGTCTTTTAGGATAATTTTAATATAAAGCGTCGTATAAGTTATTTTAAAGAACATTTTTAGAAGCGTCGTATGAACAAATTTTTTATTTATAGGATATTGTTTTTATAAAACATTTTTTCAAGTATTATGCTATAAAATAGTTAAAACGGTATTCTTTTATAAGAATATTTTAAAACATCCTATTAACTTATTACACCTTTAGATATGAAGGTTGATTGTTTGGTTCATTAATTATCCTACTAATTAAATCTTATAAAGTTGTCTATTATAATGTCTTGACATTTTTTGGCATACTATATAAAATTGAATTTTGTTGTAGCGATATGATGTATAATTGTTTATTTTTATAAACGTAAGTCCTATAAATCAGTTTATTATAACATTTAAACATTTTTGAAGTCCTATAATAGACATTTTTCAAATATGTGCGTAGTCGTGGCGGCTCCCAACTTTGTGGCGGTGAACATATCAATCCGCAACACCGCGGGAGCAATAAAGCACCAAGCCGTAGCATTACGAAACGGTGCCGATTTATCGACGTTCTACCTTTGTAGCTTCGAAGGGTATCAAGACACGTTATACGCACACTCCCTCCGCCAATTCTACAAAGAATGTGACATTTACGGCACCGTAGACTTCATATTCGGAGACGCCTCCGTTGTTTTTCAGAACTGTTCGATTTACCCCCGATTGCCAATGCGTGGCCAATTCAACACAATCACGGCACAGGGCAGAAAAGATCCCGGCCAAAACTCTGGTACCTCAATCCAGAAGTGTAACATCCGGGAATCTTCCGATTTGGCAGCCAGCGATGGAACGACCCTAACGTATTTGGGGCGACCATGGAGGAATTGTTCTCGAACAGTTTACATGCAATCTTACATGGATTTGGCGATCACTCCGGCGGGGTGGTTGGATTGGTCGAATAGGTCTGCATTGGAAACTTTATACTATGCGGAATTTAATAACTCCGGGTCGGGAGCGGATACGAGTGAGAGAGTTTCTTGGCCTGGATTTCACATCATCGATGCTACAGATGCGGTTAATTTCACGGCGTCGGCTCTCATTCCCGGTGATGAGTTTTTGCCTCAGACAGGTGTACCTTACGATAGTGGGTTATGATCAGATAAAAATATGTTGTTCCAAAATCCCACAATGTCCCCTTGTTGCTACCAATAAAATCAAGATACATAAGATATTTTTATATTTACTTAATTTAAGTTTACATTTTCTACCTGATAATTAATATTTTATGTGATTGGTGGATAAAAATAAAACACACGAATATGGACCTGATAAAAATATGTGTCACTGTTCCAAAATTACACCAAATTATCCATCGTTTCAGTTGTAAACTGAGATTATAAAATGTAAAATCTCTAAACGTCCTAATAGATTGTTTTATGGTACTTAAGTTTATCGGACCAAACAATAAAACGTCTTATCTAAAAGTGTTGCAATAAGCTTGTAGGACGTTTTGGGGGTTTTAACAAGTTTTTTTAGAAAAAAAAAATTACAAATAAAGTATCGTATCAGTTATTTTATATGACCCTATTCGAACTTCATAAACATAAGTGTCCTATAAAAAGACATGTTTGTTGAACATTTATCAAAAATGTCCCATAAAATATCTAATACAACACCTTACTTTTAAATTTTATCAGAAAAACTTGTTTAAGCTCCCTTAAAATTATTACAACACTTTTAGATATGACGCTTTATTGTTTGGTTCTATAAATGAGTCTATTAAGACACTTTGACATTTTCAACCCGATTTGAATAAAATAGGTTTTGTAAAACAGTCTATTAATAGACGAGTTAACATACATGGTTTCATTGGATTTTAAATTCCATATATATATATATATATGGGTTAAATCATGTGAGAACCAAAAAAAGATTGAGAACCGTGAGAACCGATCTAAGTCGTAATTTAGTTTTGATCATGTGGTTTTAATTAAAAGTTGTTTCATTTCTAGTTCATTTCAAAATTGTCATTGCCTTTAATGACCATGGATTAAAATTAATTAAAGGTTTAGATTGGTTTTCACGGTTCTCAACCTATTTTTGGTTTTCATTTGATTATCATCCTCTATATATATATATATATATATATATTGTTAATTTCATTTTATACCCTTTTAAAATGACTTCCTATTTAAGTTGTTACAAATACTTATATACGTGATGGGTCTTCAAGTATCTTTAGGTGAAGGTTGTATTTGGACTTTCGACATCCACCCAACCTCCAAAAGCTGTTCATTTCGAATAACAGATATCGTTCAGTAAAAGTAAGAAGAAATTACAATATGTCTCCTAACAGATGGATATGATAACTTTTTACACGATTGGTACACGATTACGTCAAGAAAGTAACTCAAAACTTCTTGATGAAATCATAGATGTGTTGATTAACCTCTTGGGGCTTTTCTTGATTAATATAATGAGCAACTCCCTCCATGATGACAAGTTCTTGCAAGAAAGGGACATGTTTATTGAATCCCCCTTTGTGTATGAAGTCCTTCACACCAGGTGTATTATAGGTAAGGTCCAGGTCTCCCACCATAAACTTAACTGGAACCTTTATTTGGACACCAGTCCATGGTGCTGTAAGTTCCCAGCTTCTGCGAAAAATTGCACACAAAACCGTAATATACGGAACCCTTTGAATATTTCTAAAAGAGTCCTTATAGCACAACAACAAAATTGGCCTTATTGTAGTGTTTGGTAAGTGGTAAGCATACATGATTGGATTGGATTGGACTGGAAAAGACAGAACTGGACAGAACAAGAGGGTAGGACCGGACAAGACAAGTTGTTTATCTGGTGTTCAGTACGACTGACTGTATAGGACAGGACTGGACAAGTTGTTTCTAGAAATTGTTTGACAGACTTTATATATATCATATAGTGGTTATAAACGACACAAAGAAAGTAAATATTTAAATTAATTTAATTTATAAACCTTTTTATACAATTTTCATATACATAAATACATACGTATATAAATGTACCAAATTTGAATGAAGATTTTGATATAATTGATGGTAGTTCGAAAAAACGCGGTTCGGAAAAACTATGTTTTGTTCGGTATGAAAGATCCTTGTGAATAGAGGGTAGATTAGTAATTTTTTTGGTTTCTGTCTAATTTTATTCGATCTATTTTGGTGGAACGAAAAAAAGTCTTTTTTGTCCTGCCTGGTCTCCGTCCTTGTCCCATGTCGCATCAAACATGGAACAGTGAGTATGTTATGTATTTGTCCAGTTCTATGTCACTCAACTTGGAATAGTGAGTATTTGTCCTGTCCCATGTCACACCAAACATGAGACAATGCTATAGGACGTCAAATATGTTTAAATGTTCTACTGAACTTGGGAAGGGAACTTACAAGTCCATAGCTCGATAGTAGTTCAATCCACCGGTGAAGCCTGTGCGGTTAAAGCTGGTGGCATAATAAGTCACATCGTCTTCTGACAACCAAGAGGGAAGTGTGATCTTAGAATTGGGGTTACCCCCAAATCCGACTTCTTTAGGCACACGAAGCAGACCTGGCTTACGTGATGTGAGAAACTTCTTTATGACTAGCGCAGTATCTACACGAGCAAGCTCTTCTTCTGCCTCTCCAGGTTGCTGCATCGATCAAAACATAGTGAAAAATGCCAACATATTAGGTCGGAGAAAACCAATGGGCTATGGGGCTATGGGGCTATGTTATGATCAAATGGCAATTTGCATTCTTGATCCAGGCTATGAATCAAACTGAATCATTGTACAATATGAACATCTGAAAATTAACCAAAGGGTCATTAGCCCAGCAGTATCCGTGTTACCGGTAGAGTCTGGCCTCCCAGGAGGTTAAGGGTTCAAACCTCAACAAAGGTGAGGAGTGTTGTGAATATTTGTTGTAAATAAATATTATATACTCCAAACAATTTCATCTGAAATTAGTGATTGCTACTCTTTACCAAGAAATAGCCATACATAAGCCCTTTATCCAACCTAGTTGGGGTAAGCTAAAAAGAAACCGAAAACACACATAAAGAGGTGAACAGTCTAGGTAGTATTGCCCGACCTCTACGGGGCTATTTACTTGGTGATGATTGTCCCTTAATGGGTAAGAGTCTCTTACCGGTAAGAGATGATGTTGTTTACCTACACTTCTGACTGGCTAAGGTCACTGACCGAGTCATATAGAGTACTTACCCAAATTGTTTTTACTGATAAATACTTGGTAAACAACCATTTTTATTGAAGCTTACCAGACCGCATGCTTACCCGGTTAGAGCTTACCCAATTTGTCTTGATAAGCTGCCTAACTCTCCTAATGACCTCCTCTTTCTAGAAGCCTCCTTTGGAGCATAAGTGCATTTGAAGGTCTATGTTGGAGATGATTAAACCAACTCATAAAATGTTGCCTATGTATATCCTTGTTTTCTTGATCATATATCCCTCATTATGTAGCCACTGGTCAAGCCAAACACTTACATTGAAGAAAACTAGTTGCCATCAGACAATAAACCAAGAAGGGTATAATAAGAATTCAACATGTGCATCATAGAGATCTTTGAAAAATAACAAAAATTTATATCTTCTTTCAGAGATGATATGCACAAAGAGACTGGTCTAAAAAATTGCAATTATGAACCCTTAAACTGACAACAAGAGGAGATAACAAGGAACAATTACAACGGCAGTTTGGTCAAAGAGAACAGTGAAGCTCATGAGTTTGTACGGTAATGGGTATCTCCCAGAAGTTATAACCCATGGTCATCTCATACAGTTCCTCAATAAGGATGGGAACAATGATGCTATCATCAACTATGGTTATCTAACAGTTCAAGTACGATTAATAGAGTTGAAACGCAATCAAAATATGGTTTTGGGGGAAGATATCAATGAGCAGTCCGGATTTCCGAATGATCCTTGTATTTACATAAATTTCTTCGTTAAGGTCCTTATAAATGCAACTTAATTTCTGTGTTAAGGTCCTTTCAAATGCAACTTCTAAAGGCGTAGTCTGGTCTAACTATCAAGATTGCATGTTAAAGGCCCAATTTCCTTATAATTGAGTTGAAAACACAAAATAAACACAAGCTTTCTAACTTCTAATTAAAAAGTAAGATTTTCAATCCAAATTGTTCCATAACAACCTTCATTTTTCCCTTTTTAAGAGCCTAATCACAACTACAAGTAGAGTGAATACGTAATAGCTTGTCTCCTTTTTCCCTTTAGAAAGATCCCAAAACCAAACCTTAAGTGAAATTGTTGCCATCCATTGAAACCATCCATGGTGATTCACAGGGCCGGACCTACCCTTCCGGGGGGTCCCGTGCAACCGCTCAAGTTCGTTTCGTAAGGGCGAAAAAAATTTCGGTACGTAAGGTGCACCCGCACTACAGGGGGTGCTTCGTGATATATACGTTTTTGAGCGGTGAAAGGTGCACAAGTCCCAAAAAAAACAAAATTTACTCTCGAAATCAACCAAAAAATCAAAAAAATCTCTTTGGAATCAATCAAAAAAACCCAAAAAATCCCTCGAAACAACACAAAAAAAAAAAAAACACATCGAATCAACACAGAAGCATAAAAAAATCCCTCGAAATCAACCAAAAACATAAAAAGTCCCCCAATAGGGAAATTAGGCTAAAAACACATCGACAACAATTTCTTAAGTTTTTCGTTTGTGCACCCGCTCACCTAATTTCCTGGTCCGCCACCGGTGATTCACTACGCACATCAATCGTCGGAGTTCAATTATGTGACGTTTCTAAAACTCTTATTTATATATACAATGAATTTAGTATTACATGATAAAAACAATGTCGTCTGGCAACTGTACAATACGTCAACGTAACTATTTACTCCTTATCGATCATCCAAATAAAGCTTCATATAAAACAAACGCTACAGGATGTGGTAGACAAAATTTTCATCAAAATTGGATACGTAAGCGTCAATTTGAATGATTACGATTGAAGATAAACCTAAATCAAGTACAGGCGATGTTTCCGGATTACCTGAAATCTGCATATGTAATAATCGTTTCCAAACATGGCGCGCATCGATTCAATCGGTTTTCTCACCGGATTTCTCGGACTAAACACAACACTCATATTAACCAACGCCTTAATCCGATCAGGCCGTAACAAACAAACGTACCAAGCTATGTAGGCTCCCCAATCGTGTCCAACAAGAAACACCTGGTCCAGACCTAGCGCGTCGAGGAGCGACACCAAATCTCCGACTATATGCAAGACGGAATAATCGGCGGCGGAAGGAGGAGCGTCGGTCTCTCCGTAGCCGCGGAGGTCAGGAGCGATTGTTCGGTAACCGAGGGACGAGAGATAGAGCATCTGGTGTCGCCAGGTGTACCAGAGCTCGGGGAAACCGTGGAGAAAAAGAACCGCCGCACCGTCGCCGGCGATCTCTGCTACGTGCATATTTATTCCGTTAACGAGTATCTTAGTGTGCCGTATGGATTCCATATTGATGTTATCTTCCTCCTACTACGTTTGCTTCAGTCTCAGAAGAATGAGAATCGGCCGCCGGCCATGGAAGCTTTAGCTTTAGAGTGAATTTAGTTTTTTTCCCTGCACTATATCATTTTTAACGAAATTGGTCCCTAATTATTATCTATTACAAATTGGTCCATTATCTATATAAGCAAAGGATCGTGTGAGAAGTTGAGTTAACGGTAAGAAGCGTGAGAAATGGATCTGAGTCGTTGATTCTTTTAATCTCAAAGGAGTTGATTTAGTGCATTTTATTTCGGTGCATCTCATCCTAATGTGCGTCCAACGGTTGATAACAACTTCTCACGGTTCTCACAGTTAACTTAACTTCTCACCGGAACACAGCTCGATGTACGTAAATCAACTGGTTTTGGTCCACTTCACTATTTGTCATTTTTAACGGACGTTATTGGGAGAGATCAAAACCAAAGTGAAGTGACAAACATGAGAGACTAAATCCGAGTTTCGATAGTTTAGAGATGATATCCGTTAAAAATGACAAATGTTAAGGACCAAAAGTGAACTTTACTCTATATTTTATTATAACATCTCATTATCTCTGGCTAACGTCCTTATCATATTTAGATAAGAAGTTGACTATCCCGCCTCCTATTAACATTTATTTTTTATGGGCAATTTTTTTTGGAAGATTTTTAGATATACTAAAAGGGTACTTGTGCAATAGAACGAGATACATCACGATTTTAATGTTTTCTTTTATTTTTTAAATTTGTCGATTTACAATACAAAATTTGATGGTTTTGAGAAAGTGATAATGTTTTTTTTTATAAATTTGTTTAATTTAGGCTTAATAATATAATTTTTTTATATAAAATAAACATTAAATATTCAATTAAATTTTTTTAATTATATTTTAGATTTTTTATATATAAAATTTGATTTTTATCCTGTATTTAATTATGCAGGGAGTGATTTTAGGGAAGTTAAACTTGTTAGAGATAAAGGATTTAAATAGGAAAAGATTTTAAGTTTTCATTCTTTATTTAAGTTTTAAGTAATTAGCATTAAATAGCGGTACATTGAGCTTTAATATTTGTTTTTAAGAATTTTTTATCCGTACTTTATAATATAGTATAGATATAGATAATCTTAAATGAGATTTTAATTAAATTCATGATCTGCTCATAAATATAAAACCATTTTTTAAGGGGTGTTTGGGATTGCTTATTTGAGGTGTTTTTTAGCTTATTGCGATTTGACACTGGAGATAAACACTTTTAAGTGTTTGGACGAGGAAAAATTAAAATGGCTTATAGCGGTACCAAACCGCTGAAAATCACTTTTTGATAAGTCATTTGGTTTTAACTTATCAACTTATTTGAAAAGTGTTTATGACTTTTTTAGTTATTTTATATGTATAAGCAATCTCAAACATCTTTAAATAACAACTTATTAACTTATTACGTTTTAGTACCACAATAAGCTAATTCAAACACTTTTTTAAAAACTCCGGTTTAACACCACATAAATTGATAAGCACTTTTTAAAATAAGCCTAAATTGTTTTAAATAAGCAATCCCAAACACCCCCTAAATACGGCTAATGGGAGGGCCCAAAATCAAACCCAAAACTTATCTTTGTATTTGAACAAAGTCACTCCATCCTTTTACCAATAGAACTTACACCCTTTATCATATTAACATACATAATATTATGTTAATTGTTAACTAAAACACATCAAAATAATATATTTCTTATTTGACAAAATTACAGCTCGATAATACTTTTAAAATAAGCTCAATATTGAATATTTTTGAATTTAAAAGAATTTTCCTTTTTTTTACCTAGAAAAAGTGGTTTAAGCAAATACTTACATAAAAGATCCAGTTATTTTAAGAATTGCTCCGGCTATTTTAAGAATTGCTTTAAAAAATGAAATGGGAAGATAGGTTATTTCGGTCAATTTCCCCACCAACTTTTTTACCTAGCAACCGGTTACAACATGGCCGGTTGGGGTCTAGATGGCCGGGACCAACACCGGTAGGTACCAGTTAAGGGCCCGACCGGTTAACCGGTTTACCCATGTGGCTACAAGGCCAGAGTTGAAAGAGACAGCAGGGGTCGCAACTAAAATATCAAATTTAATCTCCATTCAAGAAATGTGGATAGTAATCAACTCAAAAACTCCCTGCTACAGAAATATTAAAGAAAGATGCTAACACCAAAATTTTCATCACAGCTTAATTCAAACAGCAGCATAAAACAAGATTATAGAAGTTAACCATAAACATTCCCACCATTGATGAATGATTAGTTTCTGAAGCCTCTGCTGTTTCTTCGTCCTCTAGCCTTCTCAAACTTCCTACCCTTGGCTCGCACGTATGGCTTGGTATGGCTGTGTGGCACACCAGGAGCCTTACCGAAGTGCCTCACTGCTTCACGTGAATTCTTTGGACCTCTAAGAAGAACCTGATCCAAATATACGAGGCCATCACAAAACCAATCAAACAAACAAAACAAATAATGAAATAAATCCAGTAGATCCCACTTACAATTCGCTTCCAAGCAAAATAGGTTATTGGAAGCTTGTATGGTTACAAGCAAAAACGGATCTTTTTGTCGGAGCTTTTTCACAATATGATTAAGGGGCTGTTTGGTTGGTTTTCCATTAAGTCCGGTACGAATAAAGTTGTTTGTGTGAATTAATCTGTCTGTACAGATTTGGAAGGTTTTTGTTTGAGAGGGTTATTTCATAGATGGAAAGAAAGTATTTTTTAATGGGAGAGTCAGGTTTGGAAAAAAAACTTGGCTTTCTACATAAAACTCCCCCTGAAATCTTACTGAATAATCCACCTCTTACGTCATTAAGCCACTACCAAATAGTCGTATATGGCTGACGAAATAAGTCGTGTCCCATTAAGCTAATTAAGCTACTAACAAACAAGCCCCAAGGCAAACAAGTTTTTATATAAGCCCTCGAAAGCACTCCATAGGTAATGCCGTAACGTATGGATATGGGGGTGGGTGTATACAGACTTGCTCCACCCCAAAAGGTAGAGTGGTTGCAGACATGCCCTCCGCTCCAAAAAGGTAGAGAGGTTGCTTCTATAAATACCATAGCTTGTGAAAATGGGATTAAAAAGAAAAGCAAAACAAAGACTTGTGAGTAAGCAACGGAAAGGGAAAATAGGTAAAGAAAAAGGTAAGGAAATCATAGGACTCTTGGTAAACCATCACCCGCCCTCAACCTCATCACAAAACCAATGATGTCCATAAAACAACTCATTGATTATTAGAAATCTTAGAATGTACACGCATACTAAAAGGCTCTACAAAGTAAACAATGCTGCTCCACTTCAATGAGAATGCATGGTGAGCTCAAATGCACAAGAATCTAACAGGATTGTAAATGAGAACAAATAAAGAGCAAGAGAAGCATCAGGGAATGTATAGCATACCGTGTTCTGCCCAAGAGGAGCTCGAAGAGCAAGTTGATCAAAAGTCAAACATTCTCCACCAGCCTTCTCGATCCTAGCCCTTGCAGTCTCGCTAAACCTCAAAGCAGTGACCTTCATACAGGGGATTTCATGCACCCTAACATCATCTGTGACTGTCCCAACGATCACAGCAATCTTGCCGTCCTAATTAAACAACATTGACAATCACAATCACATAAAATAGAGATGGCAAACAATAAACTGCATTTATTTACACCATTTTGCTCAATCATGCATTTCAATCTAATTTCTAATAGTACTCATTCTCTATTTTAATATCTCCATGAATCAAGCATACAAGAAAATTAACTCTATTTTTCACAATTCCTTTCTGGATTAACTCAAGAAAATTACTAAAAGAGCCAGCAAGAATAAGGTCTAAGGAACAAGTTTTCACTGCATTTTTTCCAAATTTTCTTAATCCCAAATGAAGAAAACAAAATTCTCCAATCCAATTCAATCAAAAATACAGCTACATCTTCATTATGTATGCCACACAAGTTACTTTCAAATTCAAAATTGATGATCATTTACAAAGCGACTATAACATAATTAAAAAAACACAGATGAAGACTAATTCCCTAAATATAACACAAGATGATCGAGGAGATAAACACATACAGGAACAAAATTGCAAAACAAAATACCTTGCCAGACATGTAACGAATCAATCGAGAGAGGGAAATCGGAGGTTTGTTCACTTTGCTCATAAAAAGCCTCTTCAGTATCACCGCATTGAAGTTGCTTCCTGTCCTCCTTACCAAAAACCGGTAAAGCTGATCCAATTTCCAAACAAAAGTTAACACATTTTCAGTAAACCTACACAAAACGAAAGCAAAAATAGCGAAGTCCGATGCGTGTAATAACCTTCACGAGGAGCTTAAGGTAGATATCATCTGATCGAGGTGCAGTTCTCTTAGTCTTCTTGCTTTTTCCACCGGCAACAAGATCTATGCCCTGGTATCGTGAAACGAATTCAAATCCATTAGAACAGAAGGGAAGCAAAACACAAATGAAATAGGAAATCGATAGGGTTCCGGCGAATTGAGATTACCATGACGGCGACGGCGACGGCTGCTTGTACCTGCAGAAAAAAATGTGGTAACGAAGAAGAAAGAGAAACGAGTTAGGGTTTATGAACACAACAATGGAAGTCGAAAGTCTATGTAGATAGACTGGACCGCGAGGCCTTTATTTGGGCCGGATTTTCTGGTGGGCCGGATTTTTAGTGGGCCGGTCCATCAGTAAGTTTCAAAGCCCATATTTTGGTCCATGAATTTTAGGTCTATGAAAATTGTTACTTTGGTTCCTCTATTTTTGAAATTTTGCATTTTATCCCCTATGGTTTTATAATTCATCGTTGTTTTTGATATTATGATTTACAATTCATTGTTGTTTTTAATTACGGGTGCACTGTGCACAAACTCGACTAACCCAGCCAAGCAACACGAGTTGAAGCCAACCGATGTATAATCAAACTTTAAAATCTTCACACTGTAGGTATTAGGTTGGAATTGGAGTATAGTTATTTGAACCTGATACCCTTCAATTACTTCAAAATTTTATGTTTTTTAAGTTCTATATTAATATATACATTAGAGCACTAGACCATCACCTTCTTAAAGATGATCATTTATAACTCATGCATTTGTTTTTCATGTATATGTTCAGTAAAGATGATCATTTATGTGTAAATCAATAAAAGCCGTTGAATACGATCTAATTAAGAAAGAGTGTTGTTGAATTGTATCAATTACTTAAAGATAAAAAAACTGAATTATGAGTAGAGAAAACACCATGTTAAATGTAACAAACATACGAGAATATTTTGGTCTATCAATGTTTCAACCCGTACGATTTTGATTGGTTTTGTTTGTTCAAATGTCTTCAATCCGTTCAACTCAATATTTTTTCACCCCAAGTTTTCATCTATCATACTAAAAACTAAAAAGTAGAAGTTAACCTCATAAATAAAAATAACAACAAATTGCAAACCACATTAAAAAAAACACAATTTCAAAACCACAAGAGCAAAAGCCACGGTTCTTGACAAATAGGGACAAAAACGTAATTTACTCTAATTATTATTATTATTATCATTATTTGATTGAATATGACGGCATTTTATAATTAAGAAAATTATACCGACAACTGTCAACACTTGGCACCTCTCTGTCCGTACCAATTAATGATTCAGCAACTCCCATTATTTTCTTCCCCTTCCAAATCTCCTCCGTTTCTAACGGTTTCCGTCAACCTTTCCGTCACCGTTACTCCACCATCGGAGAAAATAAAACCGATGAACTCCTCCAAGTCTCGCCGGAAAATCGTACCGACTTCATCGGAAAATGGCGAATCAGGCGACAAACTTGACCAGCTCCTCCTTTCTTCCGCCATATCCAACGGCGAAGAGCTATCGCCGTTCATCCGCAAAGTCTTCGCCACCGGTAAGCCGGAAACCTTAATTCACCACCTACGTCACTTCTCTAGGTCCAAAGAGGCCGAGATCGAAGAAGTATGTAAGGTTCACTATCAGGATTTCATCATGGCGGTCGATGATCTCCGTTCTCTGCTCTCTGATGTCGATTCTCTTAAATCATCGCTCTCCAATTCGAATTCTCAGTTGCAATCCGTCGCCGGACCTCTGATTAACTCTCTCGATTCTTTTCTGGAAGCTCGAAACAAGTGCCAGAATATATCTCTAGCTATCGATTCTCTTCGGACTTGCGTCCGATTAATGGAAGTTTGCTCTCGAGTGAATTTCCATATGTCGAAGAACAATTACTACATGGCGTTGAAGTGTATGGACTCGATCGAGAGAGAATTCATGGATAAAACACCGTCGTCTACGCTACGAAGAATGCTCGAGAAGAAGATTCCGGAGATCCGAACGCACATTGAAAGGAGAATCAGTAACGAGTTCGGTGACTGGCTTGTTGAGATCCGTACGGTTAGCCGGAACTTAGGTCAGCTTGCGATTGGACAAGCCTCGGCTGGTAGGCAGAGAGACGAAGAGCTAAGGATCCGGCAACGACAAGCCGAAGAACAGAGCCGGCTTAGCTTGAGAGACACTGTTTATGTTCTTGAAGAAGACGACGACGACGGTTACGTTAACGGAAATGAAGGTAACGACGTTTATGCTACCGGTGGTAATGGTAATGGTATGCTAGGGTTTGATTTGACTCCATTGTATAGAGCTTATCATATTCATCAAACTCTAGGGCTTGAGGATCGATTCAAACAGTACTATTTCGAGAATCGGAAGCTTCAATTAACTTCAGATTTTCAGGTATCTTCCATGACACCTTTCCTTGAATCTCATCAAACATTTTTCGCTCAGATTGCTGGTTTTTTCATAGTTGAAGATCGTGTTTTAAGGACTGGTGGTGGATTAATGTCAAAAATGGAAGTAGAAAGCTTATGGGATACTGCTGTTAGTAAAATGTGTTCTGTGTTAGAAGATCAATTTTCTAGGATGCGAACTGCGAATCATTTGTTGCTAATTAAGGATTATGTGAGTTTGCTTGGTGTTACTTTGCTTAGATATGGTTACTCCATTGATGCATTGCTTGATGTTCTGAACAAGCACAGGGATAAGTATCATGAGTTGTTGTTATCGGATTGTCGTACCCAAATCGCTGAAGCAGTTGCTGCTGATAAGTTTGAGCAAATGTGGATGAACAAAGAGTACGAGTATTCGATGAATGTGTTGTCTTTTCAGATACAAACCTCCGATGTTACACCGGCATTCCCCTATATCGCCCCATTTTCATCCACAGTACCTGATTGTTGTCGAATCGTGAGGTCTTTCATTGAGGATTCTGTTAGTTTCATGTCTCATGGTGGTCAGCTTGATTTCTATGAAGTTGTCAAGAAGTACTTAAACCGGCTTTTGACCGAAGTCCTGGACGCCGCTTTGTTAAAGCTTATCAATACGTCCATCACCGGGGTCAATCAAGCGATGGTTGTCGCAGCCAATATGGCCGTTTTTGAACGCGCCTGCGATTTCTTCTCTCGCCATGCTGCACAGCTGTCGGGAATTCCTTTGAGGATGGCAGAAAGGGGCAGGCGGCAGTTCCCACTGACCAAAGCTCGCGACGCTTCAGAACAGATGCTATCCGGGTTGCTTAAAAAGAAGGTAGATGGTTTCATGACCCTGATCGAGAACGTCAATTGGATGATCGACGAACCTCCTCAGACCGAAAACGAATACGCAAACGAGGTAATCATCTTTCTCGAAACCCTTCTTTCCACCGCACAACAGATATTGCCCGTTCATGTCCTCAAACGAGTTCTACAAGCCGTCCTTTCCCACATTTCGGAGATGATCGTTAACTCATTAGCCGGTGAATCCGTCAAAAGATTCAGCGTAAACGCTATTATGGGTATCGATATCGATGTCAAATTACTGGAATCATTTGCTGAAAACCAAGCTTCTCTTGTATCTGAACAAGAGGCTAATGAGCTTAAACTTGCACTTGTTGAAGTGAGGCAATTGGTTAATTTGCTTCTAAGCAATAACCCAGAAAGCTTTTTGAACCCAGTGATCAGGGAGAGAAGTTATCATGCTTTAGATTACAGAAAAGTAGTGATCATTTCAGAGAAGTTAAAGGAACCAACTGAGAGACTATTTGGAACTTTTGGATCAAGAGGAAACAAGCAAAATCCAAAGAAGAAGTCTTTGGAGTCTCTAATTAAGAGACTCAAGGATGTCAACTAAAACAGGTAAATATATACATACTTTAGAGGGAGGATCAAACAAGAACTGGGTCAAAATAAGAAAACACGAGAACGGTCGAATCCACATGTCACATGTGATTTTGCATCGAAATCATATGCGATTACGGAACACGGTGGTGTGCGGGTGACTTGGCCTGCGACAGCACGTAATCATATTGTGATTTTATACGTGATTTGAGTGTAAATTCACCGTGTGATTTTGCTCGTTCTCGTGTTTTCTTATTTGATTACTATTCTTGTTTGAACCCGATTCACTTGTATATTTTCCTTTTTCTAAATTTGTAAAACAGTTTGTCATTCAAATTTGTTATGTATTCATGATTGTATTTGGATATTAAGTCAATAAAATATGTTTTTATGTATTGGGTTCGGTTGGTCTAAGGGTAGTTTACCAAAACGCTTACCGGGTAACAGTCATTAATAATGGCAACTAATGTAACAACAGATGAATAACTGATATATTGTAAGAAAATGTGGATATATAAATAGAGATGTATGACATTGAAATCTATAACCGTGGTCGAAATCAAAACTAGACCTGGCAAAAACTGACACGACACGCTAACCCGACACGAACTCGACACGAAATAAACGGGTTTGGGTAATACATTACAACCCGTTTAAGTAAACGGGTTGACACGACACGACACGAAAATTAAACGGGGGGTCAAAAATTTCAACTCGAAAATGACCCGAATAATCCGTTTATATATATATATATGTGTGTGTGGGTGCCTAATCAAATGAGAACTAGGCCGTTTGTGATAACCGTGAGATCCAATATGAGCCACACATTTAGAATTATTAATATTAATTTTAAATAAATAGAAAATGATATTTTAGTAAATTTGTTTAATTCCTAAAATCTCTCCTTTTCTCTTATATATATCATCTCTTTCTCTCTCTACCATATAACCTAATTCCTAAATTTTCTCATTTTCTTTTACAAAAGGGTATCACACTGTGCTATCACGTATTTTTTTATGTTTTTTCGATGTGTAAAAAAGGGTATCATAGTGTATTATCATGTATTTTTTATCTTTACAAAGTGTATCACAGTGTGCATCACTTATTTTCGATGTTTTTTCGATCTTTACAAAGTGTATCACGGTGTGCTATCACGTATTTTCGATGTTTACAAAAGGGTATCATAGTGTGCTATCATGTATTTTCGATCTTTACAAAGTGTATCACAGTGTGCATCACGTATTTTCGATGTTTATAAAGTGTATCACAGTATGTATCATATATTCGCCGGAATAATATTTGCTGGAGAGAGGATATAAGATAGAGATCATTAAAATACCTAAAATACCTTTGATTAAAATTTTAATTAAAATTACCAAATTTATTGATTTCTTAATTTATCTTCTAATTTGTGGTTAAGATTGAATCTCACGGTTACCACAGATAACCGAGTTCTCCCTTGAATGACCCCCTATGTGTCTGTGTGTGTGTGTAAGTTTTCCTTTTAATGCTTTGGATTTTTAGTGTTTTAGATTTGATTATAATTTTGAACTATAAATTTTGGATTTCTAATGCTTTCATTTGAATTTTTTATTTGTATTTTTTTGTGAATTTTCGATTTTTAATTTTAATTTTATAAATGTTAAACGGGTTAGACGGGTCGTGGCGGGTTAGGCGGGTCGGGTTAGGGTTGGGATTTCTTGACCCGTTTATTAAACGGGTCGGGTTAGGGTTAGACACTTTCAACCCGTTTAACTTTGAACCCGACACGAACCCGACACGACGCGACACGTTTGCCAGATCTAATCAAAACCAACCCACATGATAAAAATTATAGTTATTAAAAATTTGAATACTTTATGTAAAACTAGAAGTGTACTCGTGCAATGCAGCGTGGTCCATCTCGATTTTAATGTTTTGTTATATATTTTGTCTTTATCGATTTTATAAAGGGAAAATTGCATCAAAATGGAACCAACTTTGCCCAAATTCCTATTTTGGGGAACCAATTTCCAAAATTATCATTTAAGGGTCTAAAGCAAAGTTTACGTTTATTTAAGGGTTTTGTTAACTTGTTGATCTGCTATTGATGACTTGGCATAAGTATTTTGCCAACTAAATTCCATGTCATTATTAAATTTAACAAAAAAAATAGAAAAAGATGAGATGTCAACATATGTTCCCGGATACCAAAAAAAAAATTGTTGCTCTTTCCCTGCAACCATTTTTGCGGCCACTCCGACACCTTTTTTATCTTCTCCGGCTCTTTATTTGATCCCAAAATAAGTCCTTAATAAAGATTTGATCGTGAAATTATGAAAATCTAAAACAAAAATTTGGAAAACATAACCTAATAAAACAAAATTTTGGAAGTCATAATCTAAAACAAAAATTTGGAAATCATAACCTAATTTGGAAATCAAGAACAACGAGGTTGGGGTTTCGGTTTACAGTTATTAGGAAAGGAGAAGAACACCGACGGGGTTCGGTTTCGATTTACAGTGATTGGGGTTCGGTCTCGATTTACAGTGTTGCTCTCGGTTTCGATAGGGGTTCGGTTTCGATTTACAGGTTTCAAACCCATGGTCGATTTCGTGAACTCCAGACCGGCGTGGGCGTCGGCATTGAAGAGGAGGGTGTCGGAAAATTTTTAGTAAAAATGTGATTTTTTTACTAACTTTTGACACAATTAAATACATGTATATGTATTGTATATATCTAACTCTTCGTGGGTTTGTGTTCTCCTATATGAGAACTTCGAAACGATATATTGTGTGTCCAAAACGAAATATGTGTGAATGAGATATCGATGCTCAAAGTTGAGTGTTTGGGATGAAAATTGGCAAAACCAAGTGTGTGTGGGAACTTGTCCCACATACGAAGGAGGACAAAATTTTATGAGGTTTATAACCTTAGATGTGGAAGGAGCTTACAAGCTCTTTGTTTGGTTTTACTCCATCACCTACCCGCGCGCAGGGGGGGTGCCGATTGAGGCTTTCGTAGGCTAAATTCGGCGAACTTGTGCGTGGGCGCGACCTGCGGACACGAAATATTGCGCAACTTGGTTTTTGCAAAAATTTTGTTTTGAACCAGTGTATTTCGCGAGTTAGGTCCCGGGTTTACCCGCGCCATAAGTCCCGCCAGGTTCTGTACGAGGACGATAAACAGTGAACCACGCGGGTAAACTCGTGGCAAGTCGCGGCGCGCACTGTTACTGGTTCGGTTTGTAACTCCTAAAATACTCATTCATGTAGATTAATATGATTAATGATAATTAAAATTCATTTTAATTATTGATAAATTTCATATTAAGTTGTCGGTTTCGATATCGAGTATATAAAGAGAGTCCGGGTTCATTCCTCACGAGACGAAACACAAGACCCGATATGTAATAACCGGGTTAAAAAGTTTAAAAGTTAAGTTGGGGTGTGATAATTGAAAATAACCTTTTAAAGGGGCCAAGTATGTAAAATGGGGATTGTGGGATTTAAACCCTAAGGAATTGGGTTTTCTTGAATACGACTGATAATTTTGGCATAGGAACTCTTGAGGCAATCGATAGCGAGAGAAAGAGGCAGAAGAGCTCGGTGTTCATCAAATCATCAAGGTAAATATGCTAATCCTAATCTCTGTAGTAGTAATAGCTCAGTATTGGTAGCAAATCTGTAAATGGAAATTGAATTTAAAGATGGTCCGAAGTGGGGGTTACTGTGATAAACTTGAGTCTGATCCATTTGAGTTGGGTAGAAATTAAATTGATGAATGGGTTGTTGTATGATTGAAATTGTTGCATTCGTTTGGTGAGTTATCTGTTGTGGGAATTTTGGGGTTTAATCTTCAATCTGAGTAAATGTAGCAGAGACCTGTGGTTTTTCGTTCGACAGTTTCGGTCGACCGATAAGGGATATACCGGTCGAAGCTTATTAAATGGCCCCGGTCGATTTGAATGGGAGAGACCTCGGTCGCCCGGTAAGGGGGGACCTCGGTCGCCCGGTAAGGGGGACCTCGGTCGACCGGTAAGGGGGACTTCGGTCGAGTTTCTTTATCGGTCTCAAGTGTACACCGGTCGACGCCTAAGGGCTCATATCGATCGTCTCTGATTACCGGTCATCTGAGTACCGGTCGTCTTGAAGGGCTGAGTCCCGGTCGTTGGGCTGTGAGTGGGCCGAAGCCCATGGGTGTATAAACAAGTTAAGCCCAAGATTTGAAATGGTACTCTGGGATGAGTTTCTTTTGGTAAATCGGTCCATTTCAGTTAAATCAGGGACATAGGTATATTGTTTCATAGGAAATCCTATCGGTGCATAGAAAATTAGAGGTCGTTGTATTGCGGGTTAATGTCCTTGTAAATTAGAAAGAATCGGGTATTCATCGATTAATTCTTCCCTTTATAGGTTTCGGTTCAGATCTTGAAGGTAGACGAAAAGCTTTGAGTTAAGGGACGTCAGGTGAGTTTTTCTGAACTAAACCTTTTTGGTAACGAAAGCATGTGAAGTTTAATTTTAAACTTTGATTTAATTACGATGGCATGATTACTTTGAAATGATTTAATTGTATTATAAATTGTTGATGTTAAATGTATGCATACATTATATGTGGAGAATTTGACCAAAGTCGGGGAGTGTGGCCGCCTACTTGTGCCGGGGAGTGTGGCCCGTTTATGTCGTTGGGGGTGTGTTCCAACATTAAGGCAGCGCGAGTTAGACACGTCGTCTTTGACGGTCGTGTGGTCAGTAGCGTGTTATTCTTGTGAATTTATTTAAATGTTGATTTAAATTCTGAAAAGTTGTGCATTGTTAACTGTAGAGGGAACTCACTAGACCTTTGGTCTAACCCTCGCTCTTTCAAAACTAAAAACCTTTTCAGGTCGTCAGGAGGTAGGCAGAGCTGGTAAAGGGAAAGAGAAGGTTTAGCGGATCCAGTTAGAAGACTTCCAATTAGTTCCTTATTAAATTTCTCAGTTGTGAATAGGTTGCCTTTGCAAACCTTGATTATTCTATTGTAAGATTGGGACCGTTTTGGCATGGATTATTACTAATATTTGAGACGCTATTATTAAGAATTAATCTGTTTGTTGATTTCTGGTTGGGTTGTTATACGATATACCGAACGATACATATTCTCTCTAATCCTTTCTGCATACGGTTTCTCTCCAGCGATTTTCCAGGCAAAGTGGTAATATCCGACAGTACACACTGCTTACGCTGTTGTACCCTGGGAACATACGGCAAATCTGTTTAAGGGAATCGTGTTCAACACGAGCCTGAGCATCGTTTGAATATACGGTTTATTCGTTTACGTTTTTCTGTCGATTCCCTTTGTATTTGAAATATATTAATCATTTGTTGATTGTTTTAGTTTCGTTGTATTTATATATATTATTAAAATACATAATGTTAATGTATATAGGGCCCAAGCCCATTTAGTATAGGGCCCAAGCCCATTTAGTCTTCATATATATTTGTTGTATTATGTAGTTTAGGTATTTTTACTCTCATAATTTTCTCTTTCATATTGTACGTTTTTCTCTCAATCAATATATCGAGGTTTCAAACCTTCAGCACATTCATCGTGTTCTTCAACCCTATTCATCTTCTAACATGGTATCAGAGCTGTAGGTTTGTTCATCGATTTTACTGTTCATCGTCACAGTCAACTCGTCGCCGCCGCTGTTCTTGCCATTGCCGCCGCTGTTCTTTGTTTTCAAACCGTCATCATATCGGTCAATCGATCGATCTGTTGGAAACCCTAGCCGCAAAACCGGTCGAACACCCCTTCGGTCGAATTTACTATCGGTAATTTAACTCACCTTCAGTCGAACACCTTCTTCGGTCGAACACCCCTTCGGTCGAACACCTTCTTCGGTCGAACATACCTCCGGTCAAACTCACCTTCGGTCGAATATACCTCCGGTCGAACTCACCTTCGGTCGAACTCACCTTCGGTCGAATTCACCTTCGGTCGAACATACCTCCGGTCGAACACCTTGACAATTCCTTTTCCTTATTTCATGGCTACCATTTTCAGTCACTCAAATCCCATCTCCGTTGTTTTCAACGGTAGCAACTATATTCTTTGGCATCACCATATGACAATTCTGTTGAAGTCTTATGGTCTTCACACCTATGTTACTGGCGCATCCAAAGCTCCAGTTCAAGAAGCAGCTGAGAATACTGTTGACTTTGCAAAACGAATGAACGAGTGGGATATTAATAATGCTCGCATCTTGGGCTTCATTAATGCCTCCACTACTCCTGAGATCAACCAACAGTTCCTTGGTTATGTTACAGCCAAAAGTCTCTGGGATTTTCTCGCCAAGCGGTATACATCATCTGGTCTATCTCATCAGTATCAATTGTGGACCACTTTTCAGAGCAAACGTCAACTTCCTGATCAATCCATCAACTCTTATATCTCTGAAATGCAGTCTCTCAGAGATCATATAAGTCTTGGAGCACCTCAGATTTTTGATGAAACCGCTCAACAGTCCACCGCCTACTTCAACCAGCTGCATCTGATCACCATTTTGATGGGCTTGACTGATAATTTTGAAAATGTCCGTGCTTCACTTCTTCATAGGCAGCCTTTACCTACTCTTGAAGAAGCAATATCAGAATTGCTAAGTGAAGAAACTCGTCTTCACATGCGTTCACCAGTGCCTGCTACTGATAGTGTTCTCTACACGTCTCATTCCAAGTCAAAAGGCAAATGGACCAATAACAATCATTCCAGATCCGTGGGCAAGACGAACACATCCGAGTGTGCCTTCTGTCATTCTCCTGCTCATCTTCTTCTTGATTGTCCTATCCGTAAGTGCCGTAAGTGTGGTATCACGCATCCGCGCCACTATGAGACTGACTGTCCGAAGAACTCAAAGCACACTAGTTCTCAGAACCGGACTCATGCTGTTGTTGGGCCTACCATTGCCGATACTGAGGCTTCTACAGCCTCCTCACCAGACCTAATGGATCTGATGCGTCGCAATCAGGAACTTATGGAACAAATCATGTCTGGTGCCATGGGTATGAACTCTTCACACTCAGCTGCGTCAGGTAACGTATGGCTTTTTGATTCTGGGTGTTGCAATCATATGACACCTTGCCCTGATGGTTTCGCTTCTAAGAAACCACCTCAGCAATTTACGTCAGTAAGAACTGCTGACAACACTGGTCTACCGGTATCTTTTAGTGGAAATGTTTCCACTTCTTTTATACAATTACCGGATGTTCTAAATGTTCCAAAGCTATCTCTGAGCTTAGTTTCGATTGCTCAACTGCTTGAATCTAATTTGATCATTTTGTTTCATTCTTCTGGTTGTGTTGTACAGGATCCAAAGACCAAGCAGATCCTTGGACTTGGCCGTAAAGTTGGACAGATGATTGAAGTGGTCTATCTGCGTCTTCCTTTACCCTCTTCAAGTTTTGTTGCCTCGGTTTCTAGCACTTCTTCCCTTGATCTGTGGCATGCCCGACTGGGTCGCTTATCTCTAGCGAGAATAAAGTCATTAGCTCATTTAGGGGTGTTAGGAAATTGTGTTTCAACTGACAATATTTCTTGTTTATCTTGCAAACTTGGCAAACATCATGCTTTACCTTTTGAAATGAATGAATTTAATTCTACTTCTTCTTTTGATATTATTCATTCTGATGTATGGGGACCAGCACCACATCCATCCATGGGTGGTGCTCGATATTTTGTTATTTTTATTGATGACCATACCCGTTTCACATGGATATATCTTATGAAAAATCGTTCGGAATTACCTCAAATCTATGTTATGTTTGCTCGGATGATTCACACCCAGTTCTCAAAATATATAAAGATCCTTCGAGCTGATAATGCTATGGAATACAAAGAGTCATCCCTTCTCTTTTTTCTTCAATCTCAGGGGACTCTCTCTCAGTACTCCTGTCCTGGCACTTCTCCACAAGATGGTCGTGCTGAACGCAAACACCGTCATATTCTTGATACGGTTCGCACTCTTCTCATCTCTGCTAAATGTCCAGAACGTTTTTGGGGTGAAGTTGCTTTTACTGCCGTTTACACTATCAATCGTCACCCTACTCCCATCCTTCATAATAAGTCTCCTTACGAGGCTCTTTATAAGGTCACTCCTGCCTATGAACTTCTAAAAGTTTGGGGTAGTGCTTGCTTTGTTCAACTGCAATCTCATGAACATACCAAACTTGAACCTCGCTTCAGACTGTGTTGCTTTCTTGGATATGGGATTGAGCACAAGGGTTATCGCTGCTGGGATCCTATCTCCCAGCGTCTTCGTATTTCTCGACATGTTACCTTCTGGGAACATGTTCCTTTCTCTTCTATATCCAAGTTTCGTGAGTCTCCTAATCTCACACCTCCGTTTTTCACCGATGCTTCTGTCTCATTGGACTCATTCCAATCTGACATTATATCACCACCACCTATTGTTCCCACTCCTTCTGAGTCAGCCTCTCCAAGTTTTCCTGATCATCATCAATCATCTGCTCCATCCGCACAGCCAACATCTGAGGTGCCTGCTGAGTCATTGGCTCCTGAAACTTCTCAATCTCAGAATGTTAGACGATCAGAACGGGTAAGACAAGTTCCTTCTCATCTTCGTGATTATCATGTTTATGCTACTCTGCTGTCAAATCACGAACCTACTTCCTACAAGGAAGCCTCCTCTAACTCTGATTGGCAGAAAGCTATGGATGAGGAACTTCAGGCTCTTGACAAAGCTCAGACTTGGGATTCTGTCCCTCTTCCTCCAGGCAAGAAACCCATTGGCTCCAAATGGGTGTTCAAAATCAAAACCAAATCGGATGGCTCTATTGATCGGTACAAAGCCCGACTTGTGGCCAAGGGCTTCAATCAAGAGTATGGTATTGATTATGAGGAGACTTTTGCACCTGTTGCTCGCGTCACATCTGTTCGCAGTCTTCTTGCCATTGTTGCTACCAAACAATGGCCTCTTTTTCAGATGGATGTTAAGAATGCCTTTCTGAACGGTGACTTATCTGAGGAAGTCTACATGACACCTCCTCCAGGCGTTCGACTTCCACAAGGTAATGTTTGTCGTCTTCGGAAAGCTCTTTATGGCCTCAAGCAAGCTCCGCGAGCTTGG
This sequence comes from Arctium minus, assembly GCA_954870635.1. NCBI lineage: Eukaryota > Viridiplantae > Streptophyta > Magnoliopsida > Asterales > Asteraceae > Arctium > Arctium minus. The sequence goes on along the minus strand of OX941095.1, from coordinate 71,779,539 downwards.
TTTGAGAAATTTAGTTCCACTGTCACCTCTTTGGGCTTCTCACCTAGCAACTATGATTCAGGACTGTTTACTCGGACCACTGAAGCTGGCACAATATTACTTCTCCTATATGTGGATGATATGATTATTACTGGCAGTGACTCTACAGGCATAGCCAATCTGAAGTCATCTCTCAGCTCCTGTTTTGAGATGAAGGATCTTGGTTCTTTACACTATTTTCTTGGTCTTGAGGTGCTCTCTGATCCATCGGGTCTTTATCTGTGTCAAGCCAAATACACCTCAGATCTTTTGTCGAAAGCTGGGATTACTGATAACAAAACAGCATCCACTCCTCTTGAACACAATCTTCATTTGGCTCCAAATGCTGGTCCACCTCTACGTGATCCTACCTTATATCGCCAGTTAGTGGGTTTACTTGTCTATCTGACAGTGACTCGACCTGATATTGCCTATGCTGTTCATACTGTTAGTCAGTTCATGTCTGCATCGTGTTCTGATCACTATGCTGCTGTCCTGCGCATTCTTCGATATTTAAAAGGAACCATGTTTCATGGTCTTCATTTCCCATCCACTTCATCGTTCACTTTGCGAGGTTTTTCTGATGCTGATTGGGATAGTGACATGACTGATCGTCGCTCCACTACTGGCTACTGTTTCTTTCTTGGTGACTCTCTTATATCCTGGCGAAGCAAGAAACAATCTCTCACAGCTCGATCCAGTACTGAAGCTGAATATCGAGCGCTAGCTGATACCGCTCAAGAACTTGTGTGGTTACGTTGGCTTCTCTCTGACATGGGGGCTCCTCAACAGTCTCCAACTCCATTGTGGTGTGACAACAACAGTGTCATTCAGATTGCCCACAATGATGTCTTCCACGAGCGAACGAAGCATATTGAAATTGACTGTCACTTTGTTCGTCAACATGTGACTCGCAAGACTATTCAGCTTCTTCCTATTTCGACTCTTGATCAACCGGCTGATATTTTCACTAAAGCTCATTTACCAGGACGTTTTCGTGATCTAGTTTCCAAACTCCATCTGGCTCATTCTTCTCCAGATTGAGTTTGAGGGGGGATGTTAATGTATATAGGGCCCAAGCCCATTTAGTATAGGGCCCAAGCCCATTTAGTCTTCGTATATATTTGTTGTATTCTGTAGTTTAGGTATTTTTACTCTCATAATTTTCTCTTTCATATTGTACGTTTTTCTCTCAATCAATATATCGAGGTTTCAAACCTTCAGCACATTCATCGTGTTCTTCAACCCTATTCATCTTCTAACACATAAAGTGGGAATATTACCAACAGAAGGTGTCGTAGACGTAAATAATTTAGGCGGGTGGGATTTAGAAAAAAGTGAAGCGGTGGTGGTGGATTTGTTTGTAGTGATGAAGAAGAAAATGAGGGGGTCACCGCCTCACCGGAAAAAATGGAGGACAAAGGTGGTTGGTTGGAGCGATAAGGATAGAGGAGATGAAGGGTTAAACCAAGGTGGTCTAAGTAGGGGTGTACAAGAAATCGTCAACCCGCGAAACCCGCCCAACCCAACCCGCTAACAACCCAATTAAACCCAACCCGCTCACCCGCTAAACCGCCAACCCGCTAAACCGCCAACCCGCTAATTAGGAGGGTTGAAATTGGGTTAGCAAAACTCAACCCAACCCAAACCGCCAACCCGCCGCTAATATATATTATTTCGATAAATTTATACATATATATATAATATTTACAACCATTATAATTTACAACCCAAAAAATATATACATATATTAGTCTAATTAACAACCCAAAATATATATATACAAATATTAGTCCAATTTACAACCTAAAGACCAAAATTAATCCAACTACGTAAAGGCACAAATTAATTCAATTAGGTCGATCGATATGTCTCAATAATTACGAATTCACGAGCACTGAAACAACTAGATCGACGTTTTTTTTTTCATTGCATAAATAAACATACGAAGTATGTTTCAAACTTTAGATTTTAAATTAGAAGTATAAACATAAATGAATATAAGGAGTATGTTTTAAAATAGAAGTTGGAACCATGAATTTTTGTTTTCATTGCATTGATGTTGTTAAAAGTTTGATTTTTATTGCATAGAGAAATATAATATGTTTTTTTTGTAGGTTGTAACTTTGTATTTTTATATCATATTTCTTATGTATACGAGCAATGGAAAATACTCCTAAAGTCTCCAAAAATCGAAGACAATGATAAATCAAACACATTTAAGAAAATGGGATGTAGAATCTCGAACATTTGTAATCACTAATAACTTTGTTGGCTACATTTTTAGTATTATTTATCGTATTTCAATCGTCAACTTTATGTATATTTATAACCCGCCAACCCAACCCAACCCGCCCTAACCCGCAAGGGTTGGGTTGGGTTGGGTTATACTTTTGAATGGGTTGGGTTGGGTTGAGAATTTTCAAACCGCCGTAATTGGGTTGGGTTGTAAAAATGTCAAAAACCGCCCAACCCAACCCGCGTACACCCCTAGGTCTAAGGGTGTGGGTGAGTTAATTTAGGATAGCTTTTTTCTTTTTTTCTTTTAAATCTTTAATTATTTATATGGCATCCACATAATATTTTTTTTAAATTTATAAATTGTCATGTCATATTTAAATGACCGGTTACTTATTCAACCGGTTAACGACAATGTTTTAAAACCCGGGTTTTTGGTTGACCCGGTGTGGTGACCGGGTCACGGTTCAACCGGGTGGTTGACCCGGTTTCAAGAATTTCTATATATAAGACCAAGAATTTGATGTCCACAAGTTCAAACATTAAAAATGTACATACCAACAAGTTTTACACCAATCCAAAAATATTAAAAAAAACACGTAACAAGTTTTACATCAATCCAAATTCATCAAAACGAAACATAATGTTCAAACCAAATCATGGATCTTGAGACATTGGAGTGTTAAATGCATCAAGCTCACGATCGCTTAGTAATTGAAATTCACTCTCAACTTCAAGGCCATCAACAACATCGTCACTTTCTACACAAATAAAAAAAATATTAATGTCACGTAGAAAGTTAATAGTAAACTAACAACACCAAATTAATATATATAGAAATAAAAAAATGTCACCTTGCGTTTGAGAAGTCGGTTCGTGCTCTTCCTCGTCAAGCATATTTTCTAAGTCATTGTAATCAAGTTCTCCTTCCGGCTCTTCTTCGACCACCCAAAAGTCCGTCTTATCAATCGATTCGTAATCAATAGGATCATAAGACCTCTTCTCAACCTTAAGTCTACAAAAATATTCACAAAGAAAATAAAACATAACTTGTAAATATAAAATGACATTGCTATTATTAAATATTTTACTACAATATAACGTACCTATTTTGTAAACGCAAGTTGTAATGAACAAATACAAGATCACTTAGCCTTTGATGTTCCAACCTATTCCTCCTTTTCGTGTGAATTCTCTCAAAGACACTCCAATTTCGTTCGCAACCGGAAGAAGATGCGGTTTGAATTAATATTCTAATAGCAAACTTTTGCAATATCGGAGTATCTCCGCCAAATAACTTCCACCACTCATCTATAAAAGAAATGGTTAGCAAATAATATATTTAATAATAATGTTTAAAAGTTAAATACCTAAGTGTTACCTGGACGACTAATAGTACGAGAAGCAACGACACTAGATCTACCAAAAGTGCCTTCACTGTCACGAAACTTGCCTAACGACATTGTAAGATCCAAAACGTCCCTACCGGAAAAATTCTTCTCAACCATATAAAGAACACCTTGAAACACCTCTCTCTTATAGCAAAGATTCTCACGATCACACTGAAAAGCTGGATTTAACCAGTAAGTCGCACAGTGAATACTTTTTCTTAACATCCTATCCCAACGACGATCAATTATGTCAGTATAAGGCTTGTATAATTCTTTCTTCTTTTTAAACAATTCCTTAACCCCTTTCCTTGCCCGATGCATTCCCTCATAAACATAACCCAATGCAGGTTTTTCATCCGAATCACATAACCGCAAAAGCCTTAACAAAGGAGTCATCACTTTCACCGTAATCAAACAATTCTTCCAAAAATGTTCGTTCAAGACAATTTGTTTACATTCAACCGCATTTCCCACTTTCAACATCTTCTTAAACTCGTTAGATATGACCATTGCTTGTAAATCGACTTTATGGTCATACAAACTTTTCAATGCAATGAATGCGGTACCAAAACGAGTAGCACCTGGTCGACCCGGGTTTTAAAACATTGGTTAACGAGACCCTTAAATAAATGTAAACTTTATTATAAACCCCTAAATGATAATTTTAAAAGTTGGTTCTCCAAAATAGAAATTTGGGCAAAGTTGGTTCCATTTTGATGCAATTTTCCCTTTTATAAAACAGTTTTATGTGGTTTGAGAAAAAGATAATGTTTTTATATATATTTTTTTAATTTAATTTTTTATTTTAATTTTAATTTAATTTAGGTTTAATAATGATTTAATTTATTTAAGCTTTAATAATATATTGTTTTTTATAAAAAAAAAATTAAGTATTCTGTTAAAATCAATGATTATTCTAACTATATTTTAGGTTCTTTATATTTAAAATTATATGTTTATTAATTAGTTATGAAATCAAATATGCAGTTTTAAAAATTTGTACTTATGTATCATTAGTTGTAATCTTGAACTTTAAATAATGTGTATCAAAAAATAGTACTTGATGTATAAAAACATGTTTTTAAGATTTCTTTCTCAAATACGTTATAATATAGTATAGATAATCATATGTATAGTTATATATGGACACGTTAGATAAAATTCCGGGCTTAAATTGTATCAAAATGTTTCTCCTGTGTTTGAAACTTTCAAGAATGAATTTAAAGTTCCACCACACGATTGGGTTGTCCAAATTTTAATGATTTTTTATTATAAAAATTCTAATATTAATTACATATTTAATGCATTTAATATTTAACAAACTTTTTTTTTCAGGGAACAAACTTCTTTAAAAATGGTTATTTTCAAATATATCAAATTAAAAGGATTATCAAGGCATTGTTTGGCAAACTAACTTTTCAAAACGTTAATATGAGTAGCTTTTCAATAAGCTAATTTATGGTTATTCAAATATAAACCAAGTCAAAAAATCCCCGATGAGGTGAATATTTAATACGATAGTGTATTCTTATATGTAGTGTATAAATTAATCGAAATTATTTCGATTTTTAATTAAATATAAAATTTTAATTGTGTTATATCCAAATATAATTTTACGTGGTATGTTGACTTCAACTTGGTGGTTAATTTTAAGGTTAATTTTTTTGTCATTTCATATATAATTGAATTCATTTTCTTTATCCAAAAAGATGAAGACTATTTATAAGTAATAACATTTACTAGTACGGTAAACAGTAACTTACAGATTTGGTCCTTGAGGTTTTTACTAAATTACAGATTTGGTTCTTCAGGTTTTATCTCCCTGTTAGATTTAGTCCTATGTTTGTAGAGTTACAGATTTGGTCCCTATAGTTTTATTTTCCTCTTGGATTTAGTCCCCATAATTTGTTGATTCCAAAATAGACTTTCGATTTTGCATTTGCGTAACGTTTTGGTCCTCGAAACTAAAAGTTGTTAGCTCCTGACCGTTAAGTAAATGACATTTCGATCATTTATAACTTTTTCATTTTCTAATTTAAATAAATAAAAGTTATATTATAAAAATTATTTTTATTATATAAGCATAAAATAAAGATTCCTTAACATGCATCGCATCTCAATGACTGTGTCTTCTCCAACCCAAAACCTTCCGCCTTCCCCATCAATTCAAGCACATAGTCGTAGGTGATTCACGCACCAATTTTTTATTTATTAATAAAGTAATTTATCATAATTTATTTTATGTTTAATAATGATGTAAAATTTGTTTAATTCATATTTTTATTATAATTTAATTTAGGTTTAATAACAATGTAATTTTTTTTAGGTTTAATGATGTAATGTACCATTTGCTAAATTATAGTCATGCTGCTAACAGATACAAAATGTTTTGTTCTCATAATTATGCTCAAATTTATGGTCTTAATATTTTTTTCCATCCGCAGCAACGTGCGGGCATTAATCCCACCTCGTTAATAATAATAACTCAAAACAAATAATAATAATAATAATAATAAGATTTTATAAGAAATTGTATTTTAGTTTGACCGGAAAAACAACCTTATTGCAATAAATAATAGTAATAATAATGATGATGATAATGATAATATTAAATAACAAATTAAATATACATATAAAATCAAGTACTCCCACATCCATGTAGAAAAAAAATTAAAACAATAATAATACAGAAAGAGATTGATTTTTAATATAAATTTAAATATTTAATTGATTTTTGTTTTCTCACATTTATGCTCAGAAATATGTTCTAGCTGAGTGAAGATGGGGTATGAATAGTAATTCACTAATTTGTACTTTATTTATACCTGTGAGGTAGGGGGAAAAATAGGTGGTGTGTGAGTGAGGATGAGGTATGAATAGCAACCCTCGTTATTTTAATTTGTTATTAATATATCTAGTAGGGGTGTTCGCGGTGCGGTTTGGGGCAAAACCGCATCGCATGTGCGGTTTGAGCATTTTCCCAAACCACAAACCGCACCGTATATATCTCAAACCGCACCGCGAAATGCGGTGCAGTGCGGTTTGTCTCTATCGCACTTTATGCGTACAATCCAAAAAATTATAAGTTTAAAATACATTAGATTATCAACGATTAATTGACCGTAGTCCAAAAAATAAAGAGTTTGAATACATCCAACTCTAAAATGCATAACTAAAAATAGTCTAAAGAAATAAATTGTTTCAATATGATAAACGGATTAAGTGACGTCTCTAGTCGTGAACGTCCTAACCTAGGGCATTTTTTCATTTGTTGAGACATAAACTTTTAAGAGACTTATAATTAAAAGGTTTATTTAGCAAAGTCCAAAACTTAAACTCTTAAATCCATAATTAAAAGCCCAATTATATAAATATTAAATTAAACTATTATATATATATATATATATATATGTTTAAAATTAAAAAATTAAAAATAATATAAAAATGTGGTGTGGTGTGGTTTGAAAACTCAAAATCGCAAACCGCACCGCATAGTGCGGTTTGGGAAAAGTACAAACCGCAAACCGCACCGCGAAAGTTCTAAACCGCGTTTTGCGGTGCGGTATGGGCGGTTTGGATGAACACCCCTAATATCTAGGAAACCAATTTTAGTTCATATATTTAAAAATCATATCTGATATCATTAATTTCTAACAAACTATCTTTAATCTTAAACTTATTACAATATTCGTATTTATTACATTGTATAACTAGACAAATTATATTTTGACTGATAGACATGTTCTTGAATAATTGATAATGCTTGTAATATTCAAACTTAAACCTATAGTAAATAATCCCAAATCAACTTTCAAATAAGATACTTTAAAAGGGTGTATATATTTTTGTTGAATCTTATTTCGCAACATATGAATCTAGTGATTATCACATTCAAAATAAACAATATAATTAGTTGTCATTAAATTCTATATAATAAATGCAGATTTTTTTAGTCTATTTATACATCGTCTTTGTTAGAAGTCTTACACACTGAAATCTATTACCCGAAGCAAGAAACATGGCATTTGGAATGGTTTTTCTTTGCTTCTCCATGTGACTTTTATTAGCATCAGCTACACGGGTTGGTAAGCCGTCGGCTTATGACGTTCTCAAGAGTTACAACCTTCCGATCGGTGTTCTTCCACTGAATGTTAGTGGTTATGATTTGGATCCTAACAGTGGTAAGTTTTCAGTTTATATAAGCGATGATTGTGACTTTAAAGTAGATCGGTACGAGATCCAATATAGCCCCACAATCAAAGGTGTGATTCACCAAAACCAAATCGAGGAACTAGATGGTGTGCAGGTGAAAATAACGTTGTTTTGGATCGACATCAAGAAAGTGAGTAGGAACAATGACCAACTCGAATTCCAACTTGGTGACTTGGTAACAAAAGATTTTCCTATTGGAGATTTTAACCAGAGCCCACAATGTAACTAGGTGTTAGATACGTTGTGACAGTGGTTAGATTGGAACGGGAATTAAATCAAACCAAAGTGGTGTAATCCATGAATGAACTCATCTAATTATATTAAAAACAAGTGATTAATTACTTTTATTTGTCAAAAAGTTTTAATTTCCTTTTATTTTCTTGTACTCAGTTACAAATTTTCCTTTTTATATGTACCACTTGCCATGTTTGTATGTGGGTTGGCTGAAACTGAAACCAAAGCAATTTAGCTGGTTTTGATCCCGCTACTTTAATGTTCATCTATTTTGGGATGAGAAAACTCTTGTTAGAGTTGGCGTTTGAAAGAGTTAATAATCATTTGCCTATTTTTAATATTATATTTTTGTTAACAAGTCATGTCTAGTTTAAGTTTATTTTCGTCGTTCTGTTTAACAAAGCATGTTTCTCGGTTAATCGTGTGTATAAATTTTAGATGAACATAATACAGTTTTTTAATTCCAACTTGCACCCACTGCTTTTGTTACTGCTCAACCAAAATGACTAGATTACCCTTGATTTTAGCTCTTGGGTGTATATGTTTCTTTTTGTTCTTTGTTTCTTGCGTGAATCGATTCCCATCGAGCGTGTGTTGCTTTTGTTTTACCCCGTTATATGTTTCTCAAATTAATTTTAAAGCTGAGTTATGACTAGTTGTATGGTACAACACAATAACGCATCATCGATACTTCTTTTAGATGCTTTCATCAAATAGATTGTCTTAGAATTAAAGGATATCTAATGGATTTTTATAAAAAGAGATTTTATTTTTTAGTTTGCTTCAACAAATTTTTTTAAAATTGGAAAAATGAAAATTTTGTCTTTTATGTTGCTACAACAAATTTTTTATATTGTTTTATTTTTTAGTTCGAAAATTTCTCTAAAATTTTATGTAGAGAAACAATTTTTTTATTCATTTCATCAATGAGATTGAATTATTATAATTTTATATAAAAACTAAAATATATTGAGATGATAAAATTACAGAAATATTTTAATAATATAACTAATATTAAAATCTATAAAATAAAATTCTGTTAGAGATGATTAGATGAATGTAATTTTTTTTATAACTTAACCTATTAAAAAATTATTTTTTTCCCTCATCCACTCCAATACAATCAACCTTTTTTAAAGATACATTGTTGACCTAACCCAACCAAAAATATGTTTTCTTACAAAAAAAAAATATTTAATGCTTTATTCATTATAATAAATTTTTATTCTATTTAACATGATAAGAAATATATTAAAAAAAAAAAAATTACCGGGCGTGGATCCAGGTAAAAGATTATGAAAACATGAAATTAAGAATGAAAGTTCGAACTGTGTATAAAAATATACCAATACTAAACTCTATTTATAAATAATTAAAAATTACCATTTCTGGATTTTTAATATAAATAAAGGCTTATTAACAATAAGATAAGTTTTATTAAATAAAAGCTAAGTTTAATAATAATTATATTGTATCAATATTATCCATTTCTACGAATAACCATTTTACAATCATTGAAAGGAAAGTTTAGTACAATGTTGGAGAAAACTTTAATCAAATTGATACAATATAATTATTATTAAATTTAGAGGTCCCTTTACCAAATTCTTACCCGATAAACGCTTACCGACAAGAGATTCACTATCATTTACCTTATTGTGTAACATCCTTGGACATGAAAATAGATTATTGGTAAGCATTTTGAACTCGATAAGCGCTTTCCGGGTATTTGTAAGAGTCTTTTCCCATTCTTACCCAATAAGACTCTTGGTCTTTCCCTCGTCTATTACCGGGTAAAATTATCGGTGTTTTCCATGTCAATCAATAAGATAAATAATACTGGTAAGCGCTTACCGGGTAAGCGTTTAGTAAACAACCCATTAGTTTTTATTTTAATTTAATAAAACTTATCTTATTATTGATAAGACTATTTTTATTAAAAAAGAAGAAATAAGTCAAATAACCAATTTGGTCACGGTTCAACCGGTTCAACCACCGGGTCAACCCGGTTTCAAGAATTTCTATATAATTTTCATTTTTTTGCATACATATATATATAAAACCAAGAATTTATTGTCCACAAGTTAAAAACGTTAAAAATACACATAACAAGTTTTACATTAATCCAAAAACTTTAAGAAAACACATAACAAGTTTTACATCAATCAAAAAACATTAAATAAACACACATAAACATAACGCTAAATGCCTAAATCGCTAATACGTACTGTCTATTGGACTATTGGTTTTTAACTTTTTTTTATCGGGTTAACCGGTTCGATACCAATTCGTTGTGACCTGTTCAACCGGTTTTTTAATAGAACCGGCCGGTTCAATCCGGGTCATAAATTGGCATCAAACCGGTCGCAATTGACCCGGTCTCTTCCCCGGTTCCCGGTTCGACCGGTCGGGTCGACCCGGTTTTTAAAACATTGGAAATAACGGAGAAATCTCCAAATTTAGAAGAAGAGAGAAAGTATAACATACCTTTTGGAGATGTTCTAATAAACTTAATCAGAAGTCGGAACCAGACCACAAAAATTTCAACTAAATAATAAAATTATCAACTAATCAGAATGTCTAATTATTAGACCATGGTATTTGATTCGGCAAACACATCCAGTTGATCATAACCTAACCTTAATGACCCAAAAGTAAAAACTTTTGACGCTTTACTCCTTACAGTTGACACCATATCTACGTACATCCTACTCCTGACCCCACCCCAGATTGGACACCCAAATAGCTGAACACCAACCCCAAAAGCCAAACCCAGCAGCACAACATAAATACTAATGACCTAAAGACCATCAACCTGACTAAGGGGCTGTTTGTTTACCTCTTAATGGTTCCATTAAGATGAAACTTCGAAATCGTTAAGAGGTAAATCTTGTTTGGCAAAAAAAAAAAGAACCGCCTCTTAATGGTTCCAAAACCCTCTGAATGATTTTGTATCCTGACCCTGCCTTAACCATTCAGAACCTGATATTTCATTCTAAACAATTAGCAAACAATCATATATTTCATTTTGCACCATATCATAAGTCTCTTAATCATTCTGCACCAAACCATTCAACAAATGCCAAACAGCCCCTAAAACTCCCAATAAACAATGCAAAAAAAGATAAAAACAACACATATTAATAACCAACTGATGAAACTGTTTCACCTGTTCTGATTTCAAAGATAGACAATGAACCCCCCCAACCTCTACCTGCCACTACACACCTCTTTGAGTAAAGTCTACCAAAAAAGACCCAACAAAGAGCACCTAGCATACCTCACCCTCATTGGCCTCAAGTAATTCTTTTAGGGTGCAGTTGGTACATGGAACATGATGGGATTAGACGGAACAAAAACTTGTTGTCCATGTTTGGTGTGGCATTAAACAGGGACAAGAAGGAACTAACACCAAAATAGGTGGACCAAAATTGATAATTTACTACACTGCCAATGTCAAAACCCTAAAACCTTTCACAATTCTTTCACCCGTTTATTACCTCACACTTGCCCATCCAATCCCATCCGTGTACCAAACGCACCCTGAATAACTCTATATTGCGTCCTTGGCAGTAGAATCACCCAACCCACAAAAATCATTTTGCCTTCTAATTGTTTCCATAATCCTCCAACTATCAAAATTTATACCGTTCCAGCCTGTGTGGTGGTCAGCCTCTTTAAGTTTCGCACGGGTGCTTTTCATTCTCATGATTGGTTAATTCGAGTTCATTAGCATACTCTGTCATGCGATTTCCACTGAAAATAAGGCTTCAGACATTTATCAAGTTTAACATAGAGGTCCTTGAGCATTTCAAAATCATGGATGCTAATATGCTATATAAGCAAAGCACAGGGCTGAAAAAAAGATGGAACCAAGTCTTACTGACTTCTGCACTTGAAGTTCAATGGTGTATGTACTTAACATAATACGAATGCTTTAAAAGAGTAATCAATGAATTTTGTGCCATAACTAACAGTCATTGAATTAGTAAGAATTTCTAAGTGAAATTGTGCAAAGCTGCATAGCATAAAGAAACCAGGATACAGAGGCTAACATGACTGTCATGACTTATGAGGCTTAAAAGCAACTTCCAGCTTCCCAATATATCTGTTCTTTAATATATCTTCCATAGTGCTCCCAAGTCAAATCTTTTAGGTATGATCAACTCGCAATGCAACTGCGCTAACATCACCAGGAAACTATTATTCGGTGATTTGATGTAAAAACTAAACTACAGAATGCCCCAGCTTTAAGTCTCTGAATATTAATTAAGGGTTATAGGACTAGAAATGCACAAATTCTTTCATTCATAGTTGTTACTACTAAGTACTATCTACGAAAATGGGCAAGGGTGTGTAATGTTAAAAGACAAAGCTTTATAATCCAAATGTCTAAATTCAAAACTGTACCAAGGAAAAAAAATATCATCATGAGCTAAGCTTGATCATAGCGTCAAGTCACATATAGTACAAACAATGGTTCCGAGTTTGTAGGCAGTGCACATCCTGATGGATGCTTACAGTTATGCATTGGAACTATGCTCCAAATGGTTGCATGCCTACATTACAAAGTTTAATGTACAAAACTAAGAGGCTTTGAATCATCATTCCTACACAAGTTAAAAAGTGTTTGGCTTATGTAATTGGATCTGGATGATGTGCTCTATTAGTCTCTTACAAAGTCAAGAAGCATATCGAACTTATTCACACACAATGGTTCAAGAAGGCACATTTCTATCCCAAAAACAAGATGAGCAGAAAAAAACTATTGTTCCATACCAATAATTCACTTTGCTAAGGACTTCACTTGCATCAAACAAGCATAGCATTTACTTATTTAACAAAAAAGAGAAAAAAAAAGTACAATAGGTCTACATATACTTATTACTTTGCAGGAAAGCAAGGAAACAAGAACAAAGCACCACCATCCACAGAGTACATAAGGAATCCATCATCATCAAGTACTGCTCTTTGATTTAGGAATCAGCTTTTTGTGCTGTTGTAAACTTAGTGCTTCAATACATGGAGGAGATGAAGGAGGGTTAGAGGAATTGCGGAATAGAAAACCAAATCAGTGAACCCGGCGATTCCAAAGAAGATTTGGTAGAAACTATTGTAGGTGAAACAAATTAAACCTGTTTTCATACAGAGAAGATAAAACACCAACACGGCAGCAGATAGAAAAGAGGCAGCAATTCTATTAGAAATAGAAAACATCGAATTGGACTGCGGCTTATAGATAGAAAGATGAGGAGATAACGGACGAGCATGATTGACTGTAGGACTCGCAACAGATGGAGTCGATGCAGTAGAGAATCTACTGGAAATAGAAAACATCGAAGGAATCTGCGACTTGTAAACATTAACATGAGAAGAGAACGGGCGGATGTAATTCAAAAGAGAGTACACCTGGTTCGATCGGAATTCTGGCCTGAAGTATCCGGTCACAGCGGGATCCGAAACCTTCGAAGACGATTCTTCACCTCCTTTCTTCATCATTGCAGCTCCACCACCTAATGCACCACCCTGAGGTGCTGCAGCAATTCCACGCCTGAAAAAAAAAATTCAAACGCAACTGTGAAACGATTATCTCCAAATCTTCGCAAACAAAGAGGATCTGTATAAATTACATACGCAGATCTATTAAAACTCGTAACGGAAAAAGAAGAAGCAAATTGACGTGAAATTACTTGGAAATAACAACGGAAAGCTGATCACCGAAGAAAGACGAGAGACGCTTAGCGTTTGAGAAGGAGCGAGCCATTGTTTCCGATGAGCTACTCGTGACGGAGAGATGAATTTGATCGGTGGTGCCACAGAACCTTGGATCGGAGAACCAATTTGATCGCCGTTACGGAGGAATGAGGATGCGTGAAGGGATTGGGAAAGAGGGGTTCCTAAAATGGGCCGGGCTGAAAAGTTTTAAAGCAAAAAAGCCCAAGTCAAAAAAGCCCAAATTCATAACAAGCACAGCAGTCCACGTAACTTTATATTTAGGCATTATTTGACAAACTAGCTTATAAGCTAGCTTTTCAAAACGCTAATATGAGTAGTTTTTCAATAAGCTAACTTATGGTCATACAAACATGTACTAGAAAAAAAAACTAGCTTTTTTTGCCAAACATAGCCTTAGATTTTGAATGTGTCGGAATTTACGGGTCGTTTACTAAATGTAAATTGATTATCGGCTCACTTTTATCTTATTAGATTAAAATGATATGAATTGAGAATCTTACCCAGTAAAAGTGATAACAATGACCGAGAGACTTACCCGATAAATGAGAGTGACGACTCTTATACGGTAAGTGTTTATCGGATAAAAATGTTGCATAAGATGTTTTAATGGACTACAATCTTATTCAGTAAGCTAAGGTGCCGTTTGTTTTTTAAGAGGTCTAAAGTCTGAAGTCGTATTTTAATTATGATTAATAAGAGGTGGTGTGTAAAAAGTAAGGTTCTAAATGGCGTGAGGCGTGGCGTGGCGGCGAGGCCAAGCCTCAAGCCTTAGGAGCCACGGCGAAGCCATGGCGTTTTCAAGGCGTGACTTATGGCGTCAAATTTCTAATTCATACATAATATTATATACAAAACGTATGTTTTGTAGTGTTAGTCAATGAGCCAATAGTAATAAGCAAGTTAAATTAGGTTATATATTAAAAACTTGCAAATAAGACATTAAAAACGTAAAGAAAAATCAAATATCACATTACGATAATTGTGCATTAGGCCATGGCGTGCCACGGGCTTAACGTGGCGTGACACACAAGCCTTGGTGTCATGGCGCGCCATTGTGCGGCGAGTTTTTTAGAACATTGGTAAAAAGGTCTGAACAATTCAGACTTAAGAGCCAATAAGAGGTTTTTAAAAAAAAAAACAAACAACCCCTAAGTGAAACTGGTGACTAATACCGGTAAGCGTTTAGCGAGTAAGTGTTGGGTAAATGGCCTCTTAGGCAATGCTTGAGCAACACATAATGAACGGGACATAATTGGATAGAACCGGAGAAGACTAGTTATAGGTCCTGCATTTGATACGATTAGAACATGATTGGACTAATTTGTTCATCTTGTATTTGATAAGTTGAACGGGACATGACAAAACTGTTAAAATAATCGAAATGCCCCTAAATATTGTTTAATGAATAAATCACACATTTCGATCGAAGTTCAGAAAGAATGGATGGTTTTCGATAAGTTGAGGAAGAAGTCGTGGTCGATAGGATGGAGGCAATTTAGTTTAGTTTGAGGCACTTTTAGTTTATGTTTAGTCTTTGGTATGTTATAAAGGGAAATGTGAAAATCTTATAAATTAGTTCCATGTTGTTCCACTTGTTTAGGTGAAACAAAAAAACTTAAGTTTTGTCTCATAAAAACTATTTTAGTCCCATGGCATATCAAACATGAAACTTTTTTCTGTCCCACCAGTTTGGTTCCATATTAAACGCACCCTTAAAAGATGAACGGTTACAGATCATTGTGAAGGATCTTGTGAGAAGTTTATGTTAACGTGAGAAGCGTGAAAAGTGGATCCGAGTCGTTGATCACTTTTAATCAAATGTCGTCCCATGAATTGCGGCTTAAAATGAAATTTATCCGATGCATCTCGGTACATCTTATCATGATGCATCTTATCCTAATGTCCATCTATTTCTAATCAACAGTTGATAACGAATTCTCACGCTAACCTCAACTTTTCATCAGAACCCAACCATACAAATCATTTAGTTATCTATATCTATACTATATTATAAAGCACGGATAAAAAACTCTTAAATACAAATTATTATGCACAAGGTACCATCATTTTATGCAGTATTTTAAAAATATCTTAATTTACATGTATCAAAGCATAAGATACATATTACTACTGCAAGCTTCTAACACCCATCAATTTGGTTTGTGCAGAGTTTTCCTTTTATGCAGAACTTTCCATATATCACTGTTAATTAATATATTATATTACTATAAATTTGTTTTAATTATATAATTAAATATGTAATTGGTTATTTTTTTTAGATGTCATTAAAATATATAAGATAATATTAAATTCTAACAAAATACTTAAATTTTTTATATAAAAACGTTATATTATTAAGCCTAAATTAAACAAATTTATAAAAAAAACATCATCACTTTCTTAATCCAAAATCGTACTGTAAATCGACAAAAAAACAAAATATAAATTTCCCAAGCATCAAAACCCTAGAAAATTAAATATACAGTAATGTCTTCGAGCATCATCTTCACTTTCTCCATCCTCCTTCTTTCACCTCTCGCAATCTCATCTCTACTCGACGCTGCTAACAATGGCGGCAACAACAACCTCACTGCCTACGAAGTAATCCAATCGTATGGATTTCCTAAAGGAATTCTTCCTATCGGCATCATCGGCTACGAACTCGATAAACACACAGGTAAATTCAAAGCTTTCTTCAATGGTTCCTGTAGCTTCTCTCTAGAAGGTTCCTACGATCTTAAATACCAATCGACTATCGGCGGGATCATATCGAAAGGTAGGTTAAAGGATCTCACTGGAGTTAGCGTCAAGGTGTTCTTCTTTTGGCTCAACATTGTTGAGGTTTATCGAACTGAAGACGAGCTTTGTTTTTCCGTTGGAATTGCTTCGGCTTGTTTTCCGATTGATAATTTTGAGATCTGTCCGCAATGTGGATGCGGTTTGGATTGCAATGGCGTTGTTGATGATCGTGAAGATAAGCAAGTACGGAAGATCAGAACAGACGCTATTGTTTCTTCAATTTAGAGGTTAGATGATTTTGCAATTGAATTATGCTTTAATTTCATGTTCATTCGCTTAGAAATCATATGTTTTGCTTGCTTTTTTGTTACTGTATGTGTTTGAATTCTCATTATTTTTTGCTTGCATCCATTAGAGTTATAGGCAATTGAATTATGCTGCTGAGAAATAAAAAAACGAAAAATTGATCACATCTGAGCGTTTCCACGGCTGAATCCATTTTGAATTTGATAAATTTGTTGCTTGTGAGGTATGTGTTTGTGTATGTCCTATAGATCTGCCCCTTGTTGATTGGAAATTAGAAACTGATATTAGAAACTAGAAAGAAACGATTGCTTAATTACCTTTAGCCAAGAGTGATATCAAGTTATTAACTATATGTATATGTTATGGAATTGAAGTCCGAGCTGGTTACATTAAAAACCAAACCAAACAAACTCAATATATCCAAGGATAAGATGTATACAGACTTCGCCTCTACCTAAATATTACTGATATGAGTTTGGGAGAAAATCTATATACTTTCATAAAACCATAATGAGTGATAGTATTTTATACCCCTAAGAGCATCTCCACCAGATATGCTATAATTTCTTTAAAATGGTGTATAAAAAGTCAAAATCTCTATAAAAATTTGCATCCAACTCCAACAACTACTCTATTTTAGCAATTCTATCATCAACTATATTATTAAAATATTCAATACATTTAATAAAATATTATTTCTCTCTTCTAAGCACACAACTTCAATGTTTCCTATTGGTGAGAAAGAATTAGATATTATTTCTATCTCTTAAATATGGAATTTTAGAGATTTCTCCAAATTTGGAGATTTCTCTCTTCTTTTGTCTATTTTAGCGTATATCCGTATAGCTGGTGGAACAAAAAAAATGCTAAAATATCACTTTTTTCTATTTTAACATAGCTGTTGGAGATGCTCTAATTGACTTAATACTAACTGCATCTAGAACCTTCTAACAATGACTAACATATTCTAAACTACCATTACTCACTTTCTTAAAGGTACAAAGACAATAATACCCTTCGTGTACTAACTGTAATACTAAAGGACAGAGAGGTTGTTTTCGTGAAAACCCCTAGATATAAAAACAATAAAATACAAGGGCACAAGTGAGAACAGTAGCGGTAGAGTGTACAATGAACAAATAAGGAGTGAGAGCACATGACAGGGGCTATTTAGCTCAATGACCTTCGTCAAAAACGTGTTTTGCAAAACGACCCTCTAATATATTTCTAAGTTTTTTACGGGAGCACACTTTTTTGAATCAGATCAGGTGTAGATTAGATAAAGGTATTTGAGCTATAAAAAATTAGGCCATGTTTCTAATTTTTCTAATTGAAAACTCATTCAAGGTTCTTTATCCAAATGATAACCTTAAATGAGATTTTAATTAAATCCATGTCCTCCGGCCTATTAAAGAAAAAATGGTTTTATACTCGTCAAAAGGTTGGATTTAATTAAAATCTCATTTAAAATTATATAACTGAATATACCCTTTTTTGTCAACTTACGTAGCTCCATGGTCTATCTGCTTGCTTTCTTCAGTTTGAACCTTCTTTAGTTCTCTGTTTTTTTTTTGCTTGCATTATGATGTCAACGTTTTTGAATTCTTTTTTTTAATTCACATCAAATACAATGATTTAGATATAATCTTGATGGTTTTATGGAAATAACTTTATGATTGTTTCTAATAAATCAAGTATGTTCGTTGAAAATGATTTGATCGAATACAAATATATGCCACACGAAAAAAGGTGGGAGAAGAGGGTCTTTATTTTGTTATTTTTATATTATACTAGAAGCGTACTCGCGCAATGCAACGAGATACATCACAATTTTAATGTTTCATTTTATTTTTTTGTTGATTTATAGTACAATTTTGGATGATTTTGAGAAAGTGATAATGTTTTTTTATAAATTTGTTTAATTTAGGCTTAATAATATAATGTTTTTTATATAAAAAAAATTAAGTATTTTGTTAGAATTCAATGATTATTTTATATATTTTAATAACATCTAAAAAATAACTAATTACATGTTTAATAATATAATTAAAACAAATTTATAGTAATATAATATATTAATTAATAGTGATACATGGAAATGTCTGCATAAAATGAAGACCCTACACATACCAAATTGGTGGGTGTTAGAAGTCTGCAATAGTAATATGTATCTTGTGTTTTGATACTTGTAAACTAAGAGATTTTTAAAATCTTGCATAAAATGGTGGTACCTTGTGCCTAATAATTTGTATTTAAGAGTTTTTTATCCGTGCTTTATAATATAGTATAGATTAACAAGATGATACGGCATAATTGTTTCTTTTCTTGGTAATTGTGGGTGTCGAGCCAGCTTGTGTTGTGCACACATCGACTAGTCCCGTGGACCCTTAAAGATAACAACCAGTGGCCCAAAGGAGACTCGAACCGACAATAACCTTGAGTCATGTGGTCGGAGTAGCCACTGACCATGTACCATATTTCGGTTTTCCTCTTCTTTACGATAAATAGGTCACCCTTTTCTTCTTCGACATAGTTTGGTTATTTTTATTTGGTCCACCTAACTTTCTCGGAGTCCCCAAGTTTTGTTCCAATACGAGCATTTGGGCGTATTGTTTACGTTGTCACCTCTTTCTAATCAGCTTCCCGTTTCTTATTGATCAGAAGATTGACCTTCCCTTCCGCTTTTACGATTGATCAGTTGATTTCGTGATACCCGACAATGGGATATGATAAAATCAACTCGGGTTTGAATCATGTCCCCTACGTAGGCGATTGTGGCCATTGCGGGATTTATCTCAGGGTCGTGAGGCGAAGCCCACAGTTGCGATTTGCTATGAGTTTAGTCCGGACGAAACTTGGGATCACCCAAGAGATTTGATGAAAACAACACAAATGAAATAAGTCTAAATATTAACATGTGAAAGAGATTTGATGAAAACAACACAAATGAAATAAAGTCTAAATATTAACATGTGAAATTTTTAAAAGAAATTCTCAACAATGTACAATTATGGGTGGAGATGGACACATTCATTATTTATTGATTTGTTTGTAGTTAAAGGAGATACATTGTTTGTGGCAGAAACACAAGCAAACCACTTCACGTTACATGTCCATTAACTATTATTATTATATCTAACTTAAGCTTTTTGTCATCCAAAATGTTTGTTGGTGGTGGTTTAATAATTCTTGAATGATTAAGTATATAATCTATACTATATTATCTATACTATATTATAAAACATAGATAAAAAACTCTTAGATACAAATTATTAGGTACAAGTACTATCATTTTATGCAATATTTTAAAAATCTCTTAATTTACAAGTATCAAAGCACAAGATACATATTACTATTGCATGTTTCTAACACCCACCAATTTGATATGTACATGACCTTCCTTTTATGCAGACCTTTCCATTTATCACTATTAATTAATATATTATATTACTATAAATTTGTTTTAATTATATTATTAAATATGTAATTGGTTATTTTTTCTAGATATCATTAAAATATATAAGATAATCATTGAATTCTAGTAAAATACTTAATTTTTTATGTAAACAACATTATATTATTAAGTTAAATTAAACAAATTTATAAAAAAAAACAATACCACTTTCTCAAAACCATCCAAAATCGTACTGTAAATCGACAAAAAAACAAAAAATAAAATGAAACATTAAAATTGTGATGTATCTCGCTGCATTGCACGAGTACGGTTCTAGTAAATTATAAAGCACGGATAAAAAACTCTTAAATACAAATTATTAAGCACAAGATACCATTATTTTATGCAAGATTTTAAAAATATCTTAATTTACAAGTATCAAAGCACAAGATACATATTACTACTGCAGACTTTTAACACCCACCAATTTGGTATGTGCATGACATTTCTTTTATGCAGACATTTCCATGTATCATTATTAATTAATATATTATATTACTATAATTTTGTTTTAATTATATTATTAAATATGTAATTGGTTATTTTTTCTAGATGTCATTAAAATATATAAGATAATAATTGAATTCTAACAAAATACCTAATTTTTATATATAAAAAAATATATTATTAAGCCTAAATTAAACAAATTTATAAAAAAAAACATTATCACTTTCTCAAAATCATCCAAAATCGTATTGTAAATCGACAAAAAAATAAAATGAAACATTAAAATCGTGATATATCTCGTTGTATTGCGTGAGTACGCTTCTAGTAATTAATAAATTATGTATGATTTGTGCAGAAATCTCTAATAGAAAGTTCCTATAAATTAAAATTATCACTATCATTAACATATTTTGAGTTATTATATAAGAATTGTAGTTTTTGTCATTATTATTATGTAAAATATTATTTTATTGGTTTTTTATAAATCTTTTTACACATATTATATTAAGATAAAAGTACATGATACCTAAAAAAAAGTTCAAAGAACATCTCCAATGTAAAGTACTTATAAGCAAAAAATGTACTTCTTACAGGAACTAATATTAGAGATAGTTTTATAAGAACTTTACCCCTTTTGAGTTTTTATACAAGAATATTGGTTATTACTTTGAAGTTTGTGTAAATCAATTTGCTAGTCTTTTACATATTTATTGACTTTATAATCATTAATATTAGGGAAATTGGCCCAAATGGCCAAAACACGGGCTTGGATTGGCCTCTTAGCCAAATCTCTCCCCGCTTTACTGAAATAGCCCTAAGGACGCAATGGAGCCCTGGGGAGCAACAGGCGCAATTGCGTTCGGTGTCAAGCCCAGGTGTTACCTATTACTGAAAACAAGTCATTTTTTTTTACTGAAAACAAGTAGGGGCGCAATTGCGCCCTGGGCTCCATTACGTCCCTGGGCTATACTGCGTCCCTTGGGACATTTTTGTATGTAAGGGAGAGGGATGGCTAAGAGACCGATTCCTCTTCGTGATTTGGCCATTTGGGTCAATTTCCCTTAATATTATATATATAATAATTATTAATCTTGAAAAAAAATACATGGGACCTACAAAAATTATTCTTATTAAAGAGCATCTCCAATTGAGGTTCTTATAACCTACAATAACCTCTTTTTTGCACTTTTTGTTGCCACCGTATTTCCAACTCATCCAAATAAGAATCCACATAAAAGTTTACAATGGTAGTTTTTGTAAGAACCTTCTTTTTGTCGGTCCGATATGTTTTTCTATTTCAATAATTACTATTTATAAATAAATATTTAATTATAAAGTCAACAAAATAAAAAGAAAATTAGCAAATATGTCATTTCATACCAACATCAAGGTAAAAACCAAAATTCTTATTTAGGAACCTAGAGAATACGAGGTTCTTATAAGAATTTTTCACAATGACAGTTCCTACAAGTAATTTCACTTTTTACTTCTAATAACCTTACATTGCAGATGGCTCTTAAAGCATCTCCAATTCAAGGTTCTCATAAGCAAAAAGTGTAGTGACTAGTAAGAACTAGCATGGTAGAAAGTTCTTATAACAACTAGCATTGTGGAAAGTTCTTATAAAAACCCAAATCCCTCGAGGTTCTTAAATAAGAATCTTGATTATTACCATGAAATGTGTGAGATGTGACATTATCTCTATTTTTTTATTTTTTTTCTTGACTTTATAATAATTATTAATATTATATATATTTAACTTATATATGTGGGACCCACAAAAATCTTTATATATATTAAAGGAACAACCAAGATAATTAATTGACACCATGAGATTTGAATAATCTTCAAATCTTGAAATGTGGTTGAGTTTCATCATTCTACATTGGTTGAGAAGATGAAAGTTTTGAAGTAGGAAGTGACTATAAGAAACGAGGGATAGATGTTTTTGTGTCAACTCATGTGGTTGGCTTAATTTAGTCTACTATATTTTTGTATCATCTCACATTGTTGAGGAGATGCAAGTTTTGAAGTTTAAAGTGAGTATATAAGAAATGAGGGGTGAATGTTTTTGTATATCCTAATGTGGTTGGCTCAATTTAGCATACCTTATTTTTGCAAAAAATAATCTATATATATAACAAATAGTTAAAACAATGATTTTATGATAACTAATAAGGTTGACTCATTTTTACATTATCCGACCAATATATCAACATCAATTATCAATATATATATATATATATATATTAAAAAAACAACCAAGGGATAATGACGTTGCTTAATGAGATTTGAGTATTCCTCAAAATTTGAAATGTGGTGTGTTTTGTTCATCCCACATTGGAGAGAAAATGATGGAATTGAATGATGATATGGGTATTTATTAGGAAAATGCTAGGTCTTTGTAGAAACTCATGGGATTAGCTTAATTTGGATGACATTATGGCCCTGTTCGGAAGCAGCTTAATGGGCTGAATAAGGGATATGACTTATTCGCACAGCCATATCTAAGTGTTCGATATGGGCTTATTCGGTCAGCTGGTGGCTGAAGTGATCAGCTAAAAATATTAACTCCTTGCTATTCATCCATTTAATTTTTTGTAATTTCCCTCTCTACCCTTTCCAACAACTCACCATTACACCCCCAACTGAAGAACAACTACCGGAGAGAAAAGCTCCATCGCGTCCATCGTTTCCTCTCACAGGTATATATCTTTCTCTCCATCAAACCCATCGATTTCACACCTATCTATCTACTGTGTATACAATTTCAAAGCCACCGATTTTCTAGGTTTAAAGCCATCGATTTCATGGTTTTCAAAGCCATCGATTTCTGATTTCCAAACCCATCATCGTTTCTGGTTTAAAGCCATCGATTTCATCGTTTCTAAAGCCATTAATTTTTTATTTCGAAACCCATGGCGTCAAAGTTGATCCACCTTGGTCTTCAATAAAACGGTGTCTTCTGCATCAAATCTTTTGAGCATTTTCTGTAAAATGGAGAAACCCACACAAAAACGCAGGTGCTCCTCTTCTATTTGGCAGCACACAGCTTCAAATCAACCATACTTGCGTACAGAAATTTGCTCTCATTTTGAAGTTTTTCTCATCGATTTCAATTCTTTAATTGATTTCTTCCAAATCCTAGAAACCGTTAACAGATCCTTAAGTTCTAGCTAAGGTAATTGTTCTTTATTGAACGAAATGTATTTCTGTTTTTGATTGATTTTGTTAATCTAAGTACACTTCGTAAGTGATTTGAAGTTAATTAGAGTCAATTGATTTCAATTTCTAATCAGATTCATTCGATTCAATCGAGGTTTTTATGGAGTTTTTTTTTTCTGTAAAGATTAAAGTAAAAAAAAAAGTCAATTAACTTGATTTGATTTGTAAACCATTTAGTATTGTTGTGAATTGAGTTGGGTATGAATCAGATTCGGTTAATTATTGCTAAATTTTCATGAATTCGATGAAGATTTCAAAATTTTGGATGATGAATTAAGTTGTAATTTATTCCTATTTTGCTGTTAATTTTGCTTAAGAAGATGTTGGGTGGACTCATTACAAACAGTCTTGTGTAAGCAAGCAGATATTTATTCCTAGTTTAAATTGATTTTTTTAATAATTATAAGTCGTTTATTCTATATTTTTATCAAACAGATGTTTTATTAGACAAAAATAAAGACTGGGGGTAAAATGATCATTTCTGACATTCAGACTGTTTATTCATAATACTAACCGAACAACAATTTTTCTGTTAACATACAGACAACTTTATCTAGACAGACAGCTATATCCATTCAAGTCTTAACAGAAAACGAACCGAACAGCACCTATGTACTAATGTGGTTGGCTAAGTTTGGCTAACCATTTAGCGTTATGGGTTGGTTATTTTTCACTGACTCTCTCTTATTTATTTTTTTAACGGTAATTAATACACGATTCGGGGTATCCGGGATCCCATTCGGGGCCGACCCGACTAATCCCCTTCGATGCCTTTGAGAGAGCTTCACAGGATTTGAACCCTGAACCTAGTGCTTACTCAGCATTAGACCCAGATCCTCCACCCGCTAGGCTACCACCTCATTGGTGGCTATTAAAAATAATAGTATACACTACAACTATTTGGTGTCTATTTGATTGTATCTATGAACTGTTTTATAAAAATTACATTACAAATAAAGGTTTATACGCTAAATTTGAAACATACGCAAATTAATAACTTAAGGTAATTGGTTCGTTCTCATTAATTGTTTACCAAGAAATTTTCTTTTTATATTTTAACTCGATCAAGTACACCTTAAAGAAATACCACTACCGTGTATCGCACGGGTCACATACTAGTAGGTTCTTATAAGAACTATCATTATTGACTTTTATGTGAATTTTTAATTTGATAAGGTGGAAATGAGGTGACACCAAAAAATGCAAAAACAAGGTTCTTAGAGCATCTCCAATGGAGGTTCTTACAAGAACCTCATTTTTACACTTTTTGGTGCCACCTAATTTCCAACTCATCAATTAAAAAATTTATATAAAAATCCACAATGGTAGTTCTTATAAGAACCTCATGTCAACATCAATAATTATTATATATTAATAAATAAATATCAAATATTTAATTTAACTACCAATAAAAATGAGGAAATTGTCATATCACACAAACTTCATGGTAAGAACCAAAGTTCTTATTTAAGAACCTAGAAGGTTTTAAGTTTTTATAAGAACTCTCCACAATGCTAGTTCTTATAAGTCAATGCACTTTTTGCTTATAAGAACCTTGCATTGGAGATGCTCTAAAAACATTGTTGTAAACTTTTATGTAAAGTTTAATTTGATAAGTTGAAAATGAGTTTTAATAATATGAAGAAAAAAAAACGCAAAAAGAAGGTGCAGCCCAGGTGAAAGACGGACCTCGTTTGACGTGATCGAACTTTCCAGGTGCCTCCACTTGGCATTTTCTTTATGCGGCGGCTGTTAATGTTTGAAGGAGCAACGATCGAGTGTGTGAAAGTGCAGGCGTTGATTCATGAGGTCGTCGTCAAAGGTCTTCCACAACTTGCTACTTGTTGTGTTGCCGCTTCTTCTTTTTCTTGGCAGATGCGCGGCTTCTTCATATTTTGATTTTTGTATGAGTAAATTACTATTTTAGTCCCTGTGGTTTGTTAATAATTTTTACTTTAGTCCCTGTGGTTTAAAAATTACAATTTTTTATCCTTATAGTTTATAATTTGTTATTATTTTCGTCCCTTACGTTACATCTCTTCCGGCTACACCATTAAATCGTCAATTAATAGAGTTGAAGTTGGGTTTGGGTTAACTCAATCTAACCTAATGCCGCTAATTTATAAATTTGATAAAGTTTTTTATTTTATTTATATACAACATAATATTTTATTTATATTTACCTATTAGTATATGTGTTTTATTCTCGTTTTTTGCCATTCTTAAAACAATATTTTCTCTATCTTTTGTCTAACTCTCGTTCTCCATTTATATTTTACTATTTGCCATAAATTTATTAGCACCAAAAGAGTTGGATTAAGTTATGCATCCAAATGTATGAAATACAACAAGAATGAGTATCGATATGCAAATATATTTTCATCTTTCATAAAAATAGTTTGCATTTATATGTACTTATATATCAGTAATTCAAAAACATATCAAATTATTTACAGAATCATAAACATACAATATAACAAATTACTGCCTTTTATTTTGTTTAACTGAATATTTATTTTAAACATGTTAAAAAAATATTTTAAAGGATACATTAATAGTGTGACAAGTGTCCAAACAATCATATAACTAACATAATTTTATTTTTGTTTATAAAAAAAAACATTATTTTATTTGTTGGTATGTAATTAAAGAAGTTCCACCCACACATATAATATTTGGTGGTTTACAAATGGTTTCTTATAACCTAACCATCCAACATCACACCCACTTATCGTTCATTTAATTATATATTTATTTTATTCTTAAGTATTGGCATGCAACCTAATTAAAGATTCTCTCTGTCTTATGCGGCTTTAATTAATTATATTTATTTATTCTTAATCTTTTAAATATATTATACTAGGGTTGGTTTCAATTGTAAACCTAATTTTATTGGAAATTTTGGAAACCAAATTTTAACTATTGATCTTTTTAATCAATGATCAAGATTCATTTGAATTATATATGGTAATAAATTAATTAATAAAAGATAATAATAATATGTCAAAAGGGTAAATATGTTTTTTTCTTTTATGTTTCAAATTTGGAAACAAAGATGAAATATGATAATAAATTAATTAATTTATTCATAAAAGATAATAATTATATATGGTAATAAATTAATTAATTTATTAATAAAAAATAATAACAATATATCAAGACTACCTTTTTATTATTTATGTTGTCGAGTAAAATGGCTGACGTAATGCAAGCAAGTGGAATTACACAAATGAGAAATCTCTCTCAAGTTGTTTCCCCGCAATTAACCTTGGAATATATACAATTTCCTTATGAAATTCTCAGACAAACATGTAAACATTTAAAAAGATTCTTATGTTTTGATTTAACAACCTCGTTTAAATTACTCCATCTGTCCCAAAATAAATGTCCACAATGAAAATTACATACAATTTTAAAAGTGTGTAATTATTACAATTTTTGATAAACCAAAGTATAATTTTACACTTAATTATAGAGAAAAAAATTTTATCCATCACATAATTAAGAGTAGAATGGAAAAGTGTAAATTTACTTTTGAAAATGAACACTTATTTTGGGACAAACAAAAATAGTAATGTAGACACTTATTTTAGGACAGATGAAGTACGCTGCTTACATAAATTGGACGGGACGAGATTAAAATATCAAATAAATGTGAAAAAAATAGGATTTTAAGTTGACATCAAAAATTTAGCAATTAGTTATCTTGTTCCACCTCCATTTCACAAGGTTCTTATAAATAAGAAATCTAGTTCTTAAGGTTTAATGGCGGAAAAAAAACCACTAAGAAATTTAGTTCTTAGAGCATATCTAATGGAGGTTCTTACAAAAACCTCATTTTTACATTTTTTGGTGTCACCTAATTTCTAACTCATCAATTTAAAATTTTATATAAAAATCCACAATGGTAGTTCTTATAAGAACCTCATGTTAACATCAATAATTATTATATATTAATAAATAAATATCAAATATTTAATTTAACTATCAATAAAAATGAGAAAATTATCATTTCACACAAACTTCATGGTAAGAACCTAAAAAACTTCGGTTTGACTCTTTCGTGATCTTGAGCTTGCGGTGGTTTGATCCTCGCAAACTCCGTCTGTTCTTGGTCCCGTTTTGTTAGCCGTGTATCGTTGGTTGTTTTTCTTTAGTGTTGTCATGTATCTCGTTGTTTCGTTTGTTGGTAAACCTTGCGAAGGATGTTTTGTAATACTTTTTGTTGGTTTGTTTAATAAAGGTTAATGTCGGTCAAAAAAAAAAGAACCAAAGTTCTTATTTAAGAACCAAGAGAGCTTTAGGTTCTTATAAAAACTCTCCGCAATGCTAGTTCTTATAAGTTATTGCACTTTTTGTTTATAAGAACCTTGCATTGGAGATGCTCTTAATCTCTTATAAGTTACCATCTTTACGAAGAGTTGTTATAAGTCATTCATTATTTTTGAATTATTATATAAAAGCTATGGGTCTTACTTTAAATTTCATGTGATGTATTATTATTTCATGAGTAGGTTTTTTTAGTTAATATGAAAAGAAAAAAAATAACGATAAAAAAGGTAAATGTGTAAGGTTTTATGATAGTTATTAATTTGATTAGTTCGACAATTACGCGACAAGCCTTTTCTTTAAACGCACAATGAAGAAACACATTGATTGCAAGTTGCAACACATGAATAAGTTAACCGAGTAATATTTTATTAATAAAATCATTCGTGGCTTAATAACATTGATATCGAACAACAGATGGAAGATCATATATTCATTCCATGTATACTAGCAAGGTTAAATTCCTTCATTGTTGCTAATTAAGTTTCAGAGCTATGCAACGGTTCTGTAGGTTTCAGATGAACGAAATAGATCACCTTCATATCTTTTGATTTACGGATCAATTTGAATTTGTTCGTTGAATTTGATCAGTGTCGACGAGTTTTGTTCTTCAGGAGTAGTTCACGAAGATCAGCCGCATCGATCTGGTTTGTTTGGTCCTCTGGCTTGTAATAGCCTGTAACTGGATCTGGAACCCAAGGAGTCGACGATTTCTTCGATTCCTCGCCTCCTTTCTTCATCATTGCAACACCGCTTCCTCTCACGGTTCCTGACACACTTCCTTGTGCCGCCATCGCGAATCCACGTCTGTTCAAAGTATTCAAAACAAAATCATCAGATGATGAATCTCCAAAACTTTTTGAATCTCAAATCACAAAATCAGATGAAATCACTACGTTTTTTCACCAAAAATTTGACGCAAACACGTAGGATTTGAATTTAAAGGCAAATTATTCAAAACCAATCATCAGATGATGAATCTCCAAAACTTTTTGAGTCTCAAATCACGAAATCAGATGAAATCACTACGTTTTTTCACCAAGATTTTAACTCAAACACGTAGGATTTGAATTTAAAGGCAAAATTACCTGGAGATAGCAACAGAGAGGTGATCGACGATGAATGATGAGATAAGCTTAGTGCTAGCCATTTCTCCGATTTAGGATCTGATTGATTTCAATTTCCGAGAGGTAGAAGACGATGAAAAACTTGTGTTGCAGAGAGCGGTTATTATGCGTGAAACTGAAAATGCGAGTGATGAAATGGAGAAGAGAGGCGTGGGTATTTATAGGAAGAGAAGGGGTGGGTCAAAATTTTCGAAGGGTCAATTAGGGTCTACAAATTGAACACGTCAATATATATTGTTGACGGCTTTTTTCTTTGATATTTGAAAATAAATTTTGGTAAAATAAACAATTAATAAAATACTTTGAAAATATAAAAAGAGTGCTTTTGCATATTGAAATGTTTTTTTCGTTTGGTATTTTTTAATGTACAAATTATAACAAAAGAAAAAGTTGTTACATATTTAGGTGGTGTTTGTTTTTTTAAAAGGTCTGAAGTCTTATTTCACTTCTTATTAATAATAGGTGGTATTGAAGTTTGAAATCATAATCAATAAAATTGTATGATTTTAGTAACGTCTTGAGTGAAAGAAGAACATATGAACTCAGATGGTGATAAGAGGTTTTAAGAAATTAGATCACCACCTCTTATTTCAAATTTATTTAAGAGTTAAGAGGTCTTGAAAACTTAAAAAAGATAGTCTAAATGTAAAAAGGTCTTACCGATTCAGACTTGTTGGTAATTTCCTATTATAGATGGATAAAATCTGTTAATACGAGTTGGTATTTGAATAGGTTTAAAAGTCCTGGTTCTGTGGTTATCCACATAAATACGTTCAGTATATATAGCTAGGTTGATATCGAGTTTAGTGTATCACGAGAGGAAGAGATTGTAACAAAGTTTTGAGTTATTTTCTTTGTTATAATAAGAGATATTCCTGCAATTCTTTGTGTTCTACATTCATCTTTCTGTAGTTGCTTTCAATAATTGGTATCAGAGCCAATATTGAGGGCCTCGAATCATGGCAGAGGCTGCTGTTTCATCATCGAAAGAGGGATCATCGTTTTCGTCCCATGTTCCAATGCTAAATGGGACAAACTACACGGTGTGGGAAATTCGTATGAAAGTAATTCTCAACGTCCATCAGGTATGGGACACCATTGATCCAGGCTCAAACGACCAGAAGAAAAACAATGTAGCAATAGTCATCTTGTTCCAAGCGATTCCGGAAGATCTCATCTTGCAAGTCGGCACGATGAGCGCATCGAAAGCAATATGGGAAGCAATTAAAACTCGGAATCTGGGAGCAGACAGGGTGAAGGAGGCCCGTCTACAGACCCTCATCACGGAATTTGATAACTTGAAGATGAAGGAATCAAGCACTATTGATGAATATGCGAGCCAGTTGTCGGGGATCGCATCGAAGTCGGCCTCGCTTGGAGAAACTCTCGATGAAAAGAAGTTAGTCAAGAAGTTTCTCACCAGCTTGCCAAGAAAATTCATTCACATAGTGGCATCAATTGAACAACTCCTTGATCTAAAGACAGTTGGTTTTGAAGATGTGGTTGGGCGTTTGAAGGCGTATGAAGAACGTACTTGTGATGATGACTCAACAAATGACCAAGGGAAATTGCTGCTTCACAAAACAGCAAACACCCCTCGCAATTCAGATTCCGGTAGGAGATGAGGGCGAAGTGGACGTGGGAGAGGACGTGTTGGAGGACGTCAATCCCAGAATCAGAATCGGGCCTCATCTAGTTCGAATGATGAGACCGATACTAAATCCAAGACCAAGAAGGATCGTTCTAAAATCCAATGTTATCGGTGCGATAAATTTGGTCATTTTGCATCTCAATGCCCGGACCGGAAAGCTAGACAAGAAGAATCTCATATAGCTGAAACAGAAGATCAAGATCCACAGTTGTTTATGGTCAAGACTCTCTACGAGACAGTTTTCTTGAATGAAGAAAAGGTGATACCAAACAAGTACGAGACCGGAAAAGACGAAAACAACATATGGTACTTGGACAACGGTGCAAGTAACCATATGACGGACAATCTTTCGTTCTTTACCGAACTCAACAGGCGCATTGGAGGGCGATTAAAGTTTGGAGACGACTCTGTTATCGAGATACATGGCAAAGGGTCGATCTTATTTGAAGGGATAGGTGGAGATCAGAAGTTGCTAACCGACATCTACTATATCCCTAATCTCGAAGCCAACATAATTAGCATGGGTCAAGCAACAGAAACTGGGTGTGAAAGATTGATGAAAGATGAGTTTCTACACCTATATGACAGTCGGAAAACCCTTCAATTCAAAGTTAAATGCTCGATAAATAGACTCTACAAAGCAAGGATCTCAGTTGGAAAACCTATCTGCTTGCATAGTCGCTTTGGAGATCAAGAGTGGTTGTGGCATGCAAGGCTCGGTCACGCAAATTTTGACACAATTTCAAATATGTCAAAGAAGGACCTAGTCACCGGCTTACCAACCATCACAGGTACAAACTAACTATGCGAGTTATGCCTGGTTGGAAAGCAAACTCGAAGATCCTTTTCCAATAAATCGATGTATCAAGCAAAAGGCACTTTGGAACTAGTTCATGGAGATTTTTGCGGACCGATATCACCATCAACTATTGCCGGAAATAGATATATTTTTGTTCTAATTGACGACTACTCACGATTCATGTGGTGTTATCTCATGAAAGAAAAGAGCGACACTATTACCTATTTCCGAAAGTTTAAAGTCAGGGTGGAAAGCGAGACCAACAACTCAATTCGAGTTTTTCGAACAGATAGAGGAGGCGAATTTACCTCACATGAGTTCAATAAACTATGTGAGGAACATGGGATGATAAGACACCTCACAGCTCCATATACACCACAGCAGAACGATGTAGTAGAAAGACGAAATCGAACCCTTCTCGAGATGATGCGAAGTATTTTGAAAGCAAAGCAAGTTCCTAACTACCTTTGGGGTGAAGCAGTAAATCACTCAACGAATATCATAAATCGAATACCAACAAGAGCATTAAAAGAAGCAACACCGTACCAGCTTTATTACGGTCGTAAGCCGAATATTGAACACATGCGAGTGTTCGGATGCATTGCCTACGCCAAAATGGTTGGACCGGTTTTAAAGAAACTTGACGACCGCTCCAGAAAAACTGTTCATCTCGGATCAGAACCAGGATCAAAAGCCTACTGTCTATTCGACCCAAAAAGCCAAAAAATCATTGTATCTAGAGACGTGATTTTTGATGAAAATTCAAGTTGGAAGTGGGATGAAGCGCCTGACCCTTCAGACAAACCCGATATGTTTTGGGTTCACTGGCCAAGTCTCATTGACACAAGAGACGGACCAATAGCGGAAGTAGTAAACACCGAGGGTAGTGATGGGGGTGGGGCGGAGCAACCGCCACCTCAAGATGGGGGTGGGGCGGAACAACCACCTCAATTACGAAGATCAAATCTATCTTCACAACTGCCACGACGATATGAAGACTTCGAGTTGAATTTCTATGTCGAGGAATTCCAACTCTTGCTATCTCTTAATGATGATGAACCATCAAACTACCATGAAGCTAAGAACAATCCAATGTGGGTAAAAGCAATGACAGAGGAGATTGACTCTATTGAAAAAAACGGCACATGGGAGCTCGTTGAGCGACCAAACAATGCCACCATCATTGGATTGAAGTAGGTGTTCAAGGTAAAGAGAGACGCAAATGGCTCTATAAGCAGGTATAAGGCTAGAGTTGTGGCGAAAGGCTATCTCCGAAAGTCAGGGATTGATTTTGAAGAAGTATTTACGCCGGTAGCCCGTATCGAAACGGTAAGAATTCTAATCGTCCTTGCAGCCTCCAAAGGGTGGGAACTACACCACCTCGATGTGAAATCTGCTTTATTGCATGGTGAATTACAAGAAGATGTGTTCGTTCACCAACCAGAAGGTTTTGTAAAGAAAGGAAGAGAAGGTTCAGTTTATAAATTGATAAAAGCGTTGTATGGCTTGCGACAAGCACCACGCACTTGGAATATAAAACTGGACGAAATCTTGAAAGATATGAAATTTCAAAGGTGTATGCAAGAACAAGCTGTGTATCGAAGGCGTATTGGAGCTGATCTAATTCTTGTCGGAGTTTATGTCGATGATCTGGTGGTTACGGGATCCAGCATAAATATCATATCCAAGTTTAAGCAAGCTATAGCTTCAAATTTTGATATGACTGATTTGGGTGTACTCAGATACTATCTAGGAATTGAGGTGTATCAACAGAAAGATGACATTATTATCACACAAGAAGGTTATGCGAAGAAAGTACTTAAAGATGCAGGTATGTATGACTGCAATCCTACCTTAATACCTATGGATTCAAATGTAAAATTCTCGAAGGACGAAAAGGAGGAGGATGTGGATGCCACGGAGTATCGAAGTCTAGTGGGAAGACTAAGATACTTACTACAAACAAGACCCTATCTCTCATATGCGGTAGGCATTACAAGTCGGTATATGCAAACCCCGAAGAAGTCTCACATGGTGGCAATAAAACAAATTTTAAGGTACGTAAAAGGAACTTTGGGATTTGGGATTAGATATGCACGTGGAGAACCCATGGAATTGGTCGGATATAGTGATAGTAGTCACAATATAGATCAAGATGATGGGAGGAGTACAACTGGGCATATCTTCTATCTTGGAAAGTCACCTGTGACCTGGTGTTTACAAAAACAAGAGACAGTGGCGTTATCCTCGTGTGAAGCAGAATACATGGCTGCATGTGCTGCAAGTTGCCAAGCAATATGGTTACGTGATTTACTTGGAGAAATAACCGGGTCTAAAATGCAAGAGGTAGTAATTAAATTTGATAATACATCTGCCATCGCACTGGTAAAAAACCCAATCTTTCATGGCCGAAGTAAGCACATAAAGTCTCGCTACCACTACATTCGTGAACGAGTTGAGGAAAAGGAAATCTTGGTGGAGCATATTAGTGGGAAGGAACAACGTGCTGATATTATAACGAAGGCACTTGCTAAGATCAAGTTTGTTGAAATGCGCAAGCTTCTTGGGGTGGAGAATCTCTCAATTTCCATTCGGAAATTAGAGGGGTGAATGTTGGTAATTTCCTATTATAAAGGGATAAAATCTGTTAATACGAGTTGGTATTTGAATAGGTTTAAAAGTCTTGGTTCTGTGGTTATCCACATACATACGTTCAGTATATATAGCTAGGCTGATATCGAGTTTAGTGTATCACGAGAGGAAGAGATTGTAACAAAGTTTTGAGTTATTTTCTCTATTATAATAAGAGATATTCCTGCAATTCTTTGTGTTCTACATTCATCTTTCTATAGTTGCTTTCAATAGACTTAAGAGTCATTAAGAGGTTTTTTTTAAACAAACAACCCCTTAGTATGACATCATACTGAAAAATAAGTCATATATCAGGACTGGGTGACAAAATGTATTTTTTCGATTAAAATTGGTGGAATATAAAAGAAAAAGAGTGAACAAGATAAGAAAATTGCTAGTTCTAAATTTCAAACAAAAACCATAAATTTGGTGCGTATAAGAGCATCTCCAATGCAAGGTTCTTATAAGCAAAAAATGCAATGTCTTATAAGAACTAGCATTGTAGAGAGTTCTTATAAGAACCTAAAGCCCTCTAAGTTCTTAAATAAGAACTTTGATTCTTACCATAAAGTTTGTGTGAAATGACAAGTTCCTCATTTTTATTGGTAGTTAAATTAAATATTTGATATTTATTTATTAATATATAATAATTATTGATGTTGACATAAGGTTCTTAGAGCATCTCCAACAGCATTGCTAAATTTTTTCTAAAATAGAGAATGGAAAGTGAAAATCTCTAAAAATATTTTATTCTTACTCCAACAGCTTTTCTATTTTAGAGAATCAATCATTATCTATATTATTATAATATTCCATAACTTATCATCCCAATACACTTTTTATAAAAAACTTAAAATAAAATGTTAAAAATTGAATCTTATTGGTTGGATTAAATAAAATAATATTTTCTATCTCCAATTTAGAGATTATAGAGAATTCTCTATATTTAAAGATTTTTTGATCAATCTCTATTTTAGCAAACCATATAGCAAAGCTGTTGGAGAGAAATAACAAAAAAAAACCAAAAATTTCTATTTTAGCAATGTTGTTGGAGATGCTCTTATAAGAACTTTCATTGTGGATTTTTATATAAATTTTTAAATTAATGATTTAAAAATTAGATGACATCGAAAAGTGTAAAAAATGAGGTTCTTGTATCAACTCCATTGGAGATGCCGAAGAGCAACTTGATTGATTCCTCGTTTGACTCATTTCCTAGGGTAGGAATGCCTATCTCATTTCCACCCATTTGTATTACGTCAGCCATTTCACCTCACAACATATATAGCAATATTCGGGTTATTGATGGAATCTAATGTATATCTATACTATATTATAAAGCATGGATAAAAAATTCTTAAATACAAATTATTAGGCACAAGGTACCATCATTTTATGCAATATTTTAAAAATCTCTTAATTTACAAGTATCAAAGCACAAGATACATATTACTACTACAGAATTCTAACACCCACCAATTTGGTATGTGTAGAATGATTAAGTGGTTTGAATGATTAAGAGACTCTTAGGATATAATACGAAATGAAATATGGTTGTTTGCTAATTGTTCAGGATGAAATCAGGTTCTGAATGGTTAAGGTAGGGTCAAAACACAAAATCATTCAGAGGGTTTTGGAACCATTAAAAGACAGACATTTTTTTTTACCAAACAAGATTTACCTCTTAATGTTTCAGAGGTTGCCTTTTAATGGAACCATTAAGAGGTAAACAAACAGCCCCTAAGACTTTTCTTTTATGCAGACATTTTCATGTATCACTATTAATTATTAATTAATATATTATATTATTATAAATTTGTTTTAATTATATTATTAAATATGTAATTGGTTATTTTTTTAGATGTCATTTAAAATATATAAGATAATAATTGAATTCTAACAAAATACTTATTTTTTTAATATAAAAAACATTATATTATTAAGCCTAAATTAAACAAATTTATAAAAAAAACATTATCACTTTCTCAAAAATCATCCAAAATCGTACTGTAAATCGACAAAAAAACAAAAAATAAAATGAAACATTAAAATCGTGATGTATCTCGCTGCATTTCACGAATACGCTTCTAGTATACTTAAAAGATCAAAGGTTTAAGTCATACGAAAATAATAAGTATATGTTGATATTTGTGGTATGAGGTATTGTTGGAGCCCCCCCAAGCTACTTAAAGATCGAAGGTTTAAATCAGACCAAAAAGTTTAAATATAGTTAAGCATATACAGTATATATTATATATTTAGAAAAAAAAAACGCTATCTTTAAAATTTGAAATTTACTACTTTTCTGCTCTTTACATTGAAGCAGAGGTGTACAAAAACCGACTAGCCTAATCAAACTGTCCAACCAACCTAACCCAAAAGAGCTCAATCCAACCCAATCCGAAGCCATCGATACCTAATCAAGTTGTAAAATTTTTAAACCATATGTATTGGGTTGGAATTAGGTTAAGGTCATTTTGAACCAAACCCAACACGATGAACTGGTACCTTTCTATACCATGTATTTAATATGATTATTAAATTCTTAATTAATATATGTAATTGTAAAATATTGTACCTGATTTCCAACTCGAACGACCCAATACAACTTGTTCAGTTTGGATTGGATTTTACTTTTATTCAAGTTTATATTTTTCAAACTGCAAACATTAACTTATTTTATTCAAATATTTTCAACCCGTTGTACCCAAACAACCCAACTCATCTGCAACTCTATATTTAAGCCTAGGATTATTTATTTTTACTTTTATTATTATTTTTATAATTTATTATTTGACGTGTTGATGTATTTTTTAATTTTTATTTTAATAACACAAGTTTATTCTATAAAATATCTATTTTGGCGTATACCCAACATCATGAGGCTGTCGAGCTGTGGGTGGTCAGCTATTAAATAAAATGAAAAACTGCCCAACACACACATATATATATATATATATGTATAATATACATACATGTCTATAAATTGGATTCCACCCACTTTTTTTCCTATTATTTCTTATAGAACTTTCATTTTTTTATATATATATTATTATTAATGGGTATCACGAATAATTGTTTTCTAATCAGACTGACTTATAATTGGTTGTGGTTTTAACTTCGTCTTCAGCTGATGTGTTTTCGTGAACGTTTCTCAATGTATTTCGATTATTTGATATTTTCTTTGTTGGTTTAGGTGTTTTTGTGAGTGTTTCTCACAGTGTTTCAATTGTTTGGTATTTTCTTTGTTGGTTTAGGTGTTTTAGTCTATGTTTAAGCTAGTTTTTTTTTCCTGATACATGTTTGGATGACCATAAGTTAGCTTGTTGAAAAGATACTCATAGTAGCGTTTTGAAAAGCTAGCTTATAAGCTAGTTTGCCAAACAATGCCTTAGTCTAATCCTTTGTTCGGGGCTTTTTGTATTTCTTTCTGGGTGGTTTGGTTTCGTTTGGTTTTGCATCTTGAGATCCCTCTCGTTCGGTTTGTTTGTTACTTTTGTGTCTTGTTAATATTATTGTTTGACTTCCAACAAAAAAAAATTAATCGAAATTCAAATAAGTTTGATTTTTAAATTTAAAGGTTCCGATTAAACTATGTGTAACAAAATTTCTTTAAACTCGATTGAATTACGCATAATATAGTTTTGATCGACTTATATAATGTTTTAAATTATCTTCTTATATATGGATTTTTGATATCGACAAAATCTAATAAAAATAGAATTATCAATTCTATTGACCAAGTTTTTTAAATTATATTTAGTTACCATTATAGTTGTAGTTCAATAATATTGAATTCTCGCAAGTTTCACGAATGGATAGATCTTGGATAATGAAATTCTTTTTTTTTTTTTTTTAGACTTTGCGATTCAATTTTATTAACTTAAAAACTGTTGAGGAAAAAACACTTCTCCAAATATTAAGTGATAAATAATTTTAAATAATAAATAAAGTTTTAATATTTTAATAAAAAAATCACATGCTATTGTACGTGTAACTCGATCAATTAACAAAAGGCGTAACAACTTTGCTCCAATAAGTATTAGTTTATATTTTGTTTTATAGCAAATTGGTAATTTTTATAACCATTTATAACTAATTTTTAGATATGTGGTTATAAGCTAAATAAAAATTACAAAAATATCATATATTTTTTTCAATTCCAATTACAAACTATATTCGACAATCTAAATGAAAAGTTTAGAAAATGGAACAAAATTTTGTTTTGTTCTATGTAGACTAAACATCTAGTGAAACTAATTTTGGTTTTATTTAAATCTCTTAAGTTTTAATTTATCTGATAAATTTCATTACTTTCAAAAACATTAACCAGATTCCATAAAATATGTTTGGAGTTTGTAAGTTTGAAGTTTGTAATTACTTGAAATCTTAATTACTTGGACTTAATTTTGAGAACATCATAACTCGTACTTACTTTTGGGTAGCTCATAGAAGTAGCAATTTGTCTATTAACTGGGTTGGTTGACTTACTAATCCTCCCCTTGCCATTACTCCTATGTAACTGTTTCTTTTTCTAGCTCCTTGCTACTTTTATAAAATTCCGCCGTTCAAATTTTTTTTTTACTTGGACTTAATTGCTTTAAGGCAAAAAAAAACTTGGAAAGGAATAAAAATCACGAAACCATTCGATTAAGACGTATAAATTTTATCAAATCAAGGATTATATTCTATTGGAAGCAATAATGATATAAGAGATAATTGATGATACAACTTTCCATCTATACGGGTTGCTACTTGTTGGATATGATCATGTGTTCTGGATGAACCAGATTCATCTATGTCTTCTTCACATTCATCTCTGATTTTTTTGTTTCTGGAGCAGTTCACGGAGCTCCGCCCCGTCAACTTGTTTAATGTGACTCTCTGGCTTGTAGTATCCTGTTACTGGATCTGGAACCCATGGCGTCGATTTCTTGGATTCCTCACCTCCTTTCTTCATCATTGCAACCCCACTTCCCTTCACGCCACTGATCACTTGCGTTGTTGACGCAAAACCACGCCTGTTAACATCATAACCATTAGATCACGAATTGATTTTCAAAACTTTTCACACCCAAAAAACAAAATCAGTAAAAAAAAAATAGAGAGGATTCAAAAATAGCAGAATTTACCTGGCGAGGATGAAAGACGAGAAAAGCTTAGCAGTAGCAGGCATTTGTGGAAGAAGTCGTTAGTGTGAAAAGATTGTTGGATGAAATGAGAAGAGAGATGGTTGGATATTTATAGAAGAAAAAGAATTTGAGAAAATTAAGGGTCCAACAAGGCTACGATAGCGACCTCACCCACTATTACATAATGGCAATGAAGAGTCGTTTTTTTTCTCTTGGGAACTCTTCAAGCTTATGTCCACGTCCTCTATCGACCTTCCATTCACGTTCCCTCCTACTTTTCGTCACGTAAAAAAACTTGCATGTCATTTTCATCATCGACATTTTTTTTCATTATTACTACAATAATTATTTTTAAATAATCTTAGACATTGTCAAATACTTGAATATACTTAATAATTAAATTGTTTAATCGATTTATTTCTTCAACATTTTTTTTAAATTAATCGATTTTCCACATGGATTGTTTTTAACGAATCCAAAAGCATGAAATGATGTATGAGGAAGATGTACTACGAATGAAAGGCAATAAACCATTCGATTAGAATAAAATAAAATCACTGAATTTAAAGATTAGTTTTGCCAGCCTTGTAGATTAGTTCAACTGGTAATATGACTTGGAATTTTGGGAATTCTCCTCAAAAGTTATCGGTTCAAGTCATCCATAGCCACTGAGGATTTTCTTCAAAGCCTATGTAATTAGTCAAGGTGCACGCAAGTTGAACTGAACATCCAGGGTTTATTTTATTTTATTTTTTATTTTTGGTTTTGCCTTACCTATCTATTCCTATTGACACTTAAATATTTATATGAATTATTGTCGATAAACATTGAACGTAGTCAATACATAATAACAAGTAGGGCATAAAATTCTTTTTATTTTAGAAAAGTCAAAAGATGGCTCTTCATGGTTTGAAAGCATCAAGTGCTACCTTAATTATTGGTCTATGTCCTTGCCCTATTTTTTTTAAAGGCAACAAAATCACATATATTACCATACCAACCAAAGGAAGTTACCAGAGTTACAACGGGAAAATGAACATCCAGAACCCAACTAAACACCACCACTCAAACCGAATTATAAGATACCGATAGAAAAACAACCAACAAGAAACAACAACAAGCAGTGTAGTTTGCGAGAAGCAAACAAACACAGCCGCAAAAATCAAAGCTTCCCGATTAAAACGACCGACAAAAAACATCCCGCAAATTTCCAGAACTGCCCCGAAGCATTCATAATACCCAGAACTCCAACGACAAGCGAAACTGCAGTGTTATTTGGCCTGGACAGAGGATTTTATAATCTGCCAACACCCCTCAATAATCTGCACGCCACTTCTTCTAACCCAACTCTGCACCGCGACCCCATGGCTTCCCGCAAGCCTAAGCACCCTGCACAGCCAACCAGAGCCTTAGCATGTCCTTGCCCTATTGACTTTATAATTTTTTAAAATTTCTTTAAAACATGTGATCAAAAATTCAAAAATTTATGAAAAAAGGTTATTAAACTCTAACTAGTTTATTCGTTTTGGAGATTTAAACATTAGTTATATTATTAACATATTTCATACATTTTTTCTTTGATAGTAAAATTTTATTTTAAAATTTCTTACAGTTGGAATATAATGAAAGATATTTGTCTCATGGTAATTATTCTTGTGGTGTTTCCCAAATCTGGTGAATTTCAGACTATCTATCGTATTTTCTTCATTTTTTCTTTATTTTTGGATATTGTGGTCGTAACGAACCGGTAAAAAAAAGTAATACGTATAAAGAGCACGGACCGGGTTCTCAAATGTAAGGTGACATTTTTTATCTCTATATATTAATTTAGTGTTGTAATTTTAGTTTATTATTAGCTTTTTATCAAACACCAATGTCTCAAGATCCATGATTTGGTTTGATCATTATGTTTCGTTTTGATGTATTTGGATTGATGAAAAACTTATGATTATGGGTCAACTTAAAAACCGGGTTTTAAAACATTGGTGTCGCAGGATTTATTTGGTGGTCACAGGATCAGCATAACAACTTGTCTACTTGCGTTGCCGCTTCTTTCTTCGCATATGCGCGGCTTCTTCATGTTGTTTGAAAAATATTTAATAATTTTTTAACAAGAAACTTTTCAAAATAATTTATTTAAATTTAAATATCATTTGTTAATATAGTCACTTTAAATTCAAACTACAAGCTATTATAGTTTACGTTAGAGGTGTTTACAGTGCCATTCGATGCACGTTTAGACTTTAGAACATATCAAGTATCAACAAACTGCGCCATATATAAAAATATTATTTTAGAATTACAAAAGAAAATTACAGTAAACTCGATTTTTTTTCCAATTTGGAGATTATAACATTAATATATTATTAGAAGCGTACTCGCGCAATGCAGAGAGATACATCACGATTTTAGTGTTTCATTTTACTTTTTGTTTTTTTGTCGATTTACAATACGATTTTGGATGGTTTTGAGAAAGTGATAATGTTTTTTTTTATAAATTTGTTTAATTTAAGCTTAATAATATAATGTTTTTATATAAAAAAATTAGTATTTTGTTATAATTCAATGATTATCTTATATATTTTAATGACATCTAGAAAAAAATAATCAATTACATATTTAATAATATAATTAAAACAAATTAATAGTAATATAATATATTAATTAACAGTAATATATGAAAATGTCTGCACATACCAAATTGGTGGGTGTTAAAAGTCTGCAATAGTAATATGTATCTTGTGCTTTGATATTTGTAAATTAAAATATTTTTAAAATCTTGCATAAAATGATGGTACCTTTATGCCTAATAATTTGTATTTAAGAGTTTTTTATCCGTGCTTTATAATATAGTATAGATTATAATATTCAGTACAATTAATAAAATATTATTTATCTGTTCTAAACATTTAATTTCAATTATTCTTCTTGGTAAGAGAAAAAAATATTTATTTCTCATAAGCAATCATTTTTAAAAAGTTTTCTAAATTTGGAGAATTTCACATATACTCACTGATACTACATAAAATTGATACAAACCCAATACTCTATCGCTCTATCAAAACCACTATAAACCACAAATAAAATCAAGATGGCCAATGTATATAACAAAACATATATTAGTATTGTGGTTTATTCGTCCCTCATACTTAAATGTATGAGTTAGTCCTAGGGACGAAAATAAAATAGTAATTGATTACAAACCATAAAAATGAAAAATACAATATAAAAAACACAGGGATGAAAGTCATATATTTTTACCAAATAATAATACTGAAAAATGTAATTTACTCTTCATAAAATATGTTAAAACAAAAATAACTGATATACCCATAAAATAACTAATATATTAAAATTATAAACTTATAACCCATATTCATGATATAAAATAATCTTATAATAAAAATGTATTATAACATCGTAGGTTAATCGTACCAAATATTGTCCGTTTTGTCCATAAACCTGGACTCACGATTTTAAAACGCATCTGGTATATGAGGTATCTAGTCCTTTATAAGGCAATTTTCGTTTTCCCTCCCCAATCAATGTGGGATTTTGTAACACCCCGAATTCTGAGAACCCATTATTTTTCTTCTCGCTTTGGAACTTATATATGTTGGGATTTTATTTACTTAATATCGAGAAAGTTGGATTTAAGCATCGTGGGTTAAAAATCATCAAATTTGGGAAATTTGGGGTTGTTCGCGATTGTGCCCGC
The DNA here is from genome assembly GCA_954870635.1 of Arctium minus. Taxonomy (NCBI): domain Eukaryota; kingdom Viridiplantae; phylum Streptophyta; class Magnoliopsida; order Asterales; family Asteraceae; genus Arctium; species Arctium minus. The sequence continues at coordinate 71,736,152 of OX941095.1, read as the reverse complement.
GAGAGTGACAGGGTGTCACAATCGCGGAGGGCACTATCGCCGAAGGCCTTAGGGCTTCGGTACGTTCCTCGCGATTGTGCCCGCGAGAGTGACATGGTCACAATCGCCGGGGCACTATCGCCCAATCTGTACCGAAGGTGGTGAGGCGCTCGCGACCTTGCCCGCGATAGTGACAGATGTCACTATCGCCGGGGCACTATCGCCGACGGGGGTTACGGGTATAAAAAGTCAAGTCGCGATTTTCAGTCATTTTTATCTCATTTCTTGGGTTTGGGAGCGATTCTCTCTACTGATTTCGGTAAGTATCTTCCATCTAGACTTCTCTCCTCATTTATGGTGATTCATAATCATTAATGGTGGTCCATATCACATTTAGGAAGTGTTGGTGGTGAGCTCTCAAGTGGTTTTCATCTCTCCCATTTCTAGGGTTTGGTTTCCTTCCTAAGAAAACTACTAAGGTGAGTTCTTACACATTTTATCAAACTTTATACATGTCAAAAGGTGGATTTTGAATACCTAATATCTCCCCTTTCATATACTTGGTTTTGTAGAACATTGTGTTAAACCTAACTTTTGGGGATATTAGTGTTTTTGGATGATTTTTGGGGAAATGATGATTTATGAACTTTATTAATGTTCTTTAACTAGTTTCTAATTGGGTTATACTTTTAAGTGAATGGCATTACTATGCAAAACTTATGACCTTGGAAATATTGGTATTGTGGTTAACTGCTGATAAGTTTGCATACTAAACTCACTTCATAAGCCTCCATTTTCGTATTTAGGCTTACTTGTTGGGGGTAATATGTCCAAAAAGGAGGGTTGGAAGGTGGTGTTCGATAAATTCTTGGTCAAACTTTCCAATTGGAAAGTTAAAACCCTTTCGGCTGGTGGTCGGGTTACTCTTTTAAAGTCCGTTTTGGGGAGCCTTCCTACTTACTTCATGTCTATCTATAAAATCCCAAGGTTGGTTGACCAAGGCTTGGAATCTATCCGAAATAGATTCTTTATTGGTGCTGATGTGGAGGAAAAGAAAATGTCTTGGGTCAAGTGGAAAAAAATTATGGCTAGTCTCAAATTCGGAAGACTTGGTATTGGTAGTATTATGGCGTTTAACCGTGCATTGCTTTTCAAGTGGATTTGGCGGTTTTGGTTGGAGGATGAGACACTTTGGGTTAAAATTATTAAATCCATCTATGGCGAGAAGGGCCTAATTGGATCGAGTTTGCCTAGGCAAAATTCGAAATCAACATGGGTTTCAATTATAAAAACGATCAACGCACTAAAGGACAAAGGTATTGATCTTTTCTCTTTTTGTAAGAAGAAGGTGGGAGATGGTACTATGACCGCGTTTTGGGATGATATTTGGCTTGAGGATTCTCCTTTTAAAATTCAATTTCGTAGAGTTTACGCTTTAGATTTGAATAAATCGGCGAATGTCAGATCTCGTTTGGAGTTAGGGTGTTGGGATGTGTGTCTTCGAAGGCTGCCGAGAGGTGGGGTTGAGGCTATCCAAATTAGTGAACTACAACAGATTTTGTCTACCTTTGTGCCCTCTTGTCAAAAGGATAGATGGGTGTGGCTGTTAGAAGGGTCGGGTGATTTTTCAGTGGCTTCAGCTAGACGTTTAATTGATTCTAGTCATTTGGAGGTAGATTCTCGTCCTACTAGATGGAATAGACTTGTTCCCATCAAAGTTAATGTGTTCGCGTGGCGGTTGCTTCTCAATCGGCTCCCTACTCGGATAAATTTGGATTAAAGAGGTATCGATGTTCCGTCTCTTTTATGTCCTAATTGTGATATAGGAGTGGAGGATTGCAATCATCTTTTCTTTTTCATGCCCTGTCGCTAAAGACTGGTGGGTTCTCATTGGTCGTTGGTGGCGTATGGATATTCCGAATCTCCATTCTTATTCGGATTGGATCTCTTGGATTGATTCATTTCAGTTGAAGAGGGAGGCTTTTTTGTGTTTTGAGGCCGTTACGCTTACCACTTTATGGTCTATATGGGTGTTTCGGAATGCTATTCTCTTTGGCAACCCGAAGCCAAGGAAGGCGTTGATTTTTGAGAACATCATAACCCGTGCTTACTTTTGGATAGCTCATAGAAGTAGCATTTTGTTTATTAATTGGGTTGGTTGGCTTACTAATCCTTCCCTTGCCATTACTCGTATGTAATTGTTTCTTTTTCTAGCTTCTTGCTAGTTTTATAAAAGTTTGCCGTTCAAAAAAAAAAACTAAACTCACTTCATATTTTGGGGATTTGAAATAAAGAGGAATTGTCTATATTTTTACTAGCGGTCTTTTGATAAACAATGGGAGTGGTTTTGGTGGAAAACACCCTCCATATCAATTATTGCATATTAACCATTGTTGGGATTATTTGTTGGGCCTTATGTGCATTATTTGGCTTAATTGATGCATTGGGAGTCATGACCCCGTATTTGGTTTATTATTGTTCCGGCGTTGGGACGACTAGTTTTCTACGTCGAGGCATGTTAGGTACCGGGTGAGGTATAAGTCCTTCGTGCTGCACGTTAGGTACCGGGTGAGGTATAAGTCTTTCGTGCTCAAGTATTACGATATTGGATGAGGAGCTCGACATAGGAACCCGACGGGGTTGAACTCGAGTTTCCGTGGGTATACGTTTAAAGCCACTGAGTCTGACATCCTTTGCGTGTACTTTATGTGTTTATTGGCTTTACTGACCCATCGAATGACTTACTTTTGTGTTCCGTCATTCGGGTTAGTAGGCGGGTCTCCCCCGTTAACCCAAGAGGTATTGGTTATATTTTCAAAGAGCATTATTGTTATCGCTACCATTATTGTTGTTGTATAAAAAGAAACCTTTTTACTTATTTTTATATTCAATTTCTTAAATTGCAAATGTTTGATCTCATTAGGCTTTAGCCTAACACTTTTTCTTAAAATGACATGTATAACTGGTCAGGTCTCCGGTGGGGTTCGTCGGGACTGAGCGGATAGCTTTGGGGCCAAGAGCGGTCTTTTTGGGAGATGTATAGACCGACATTTTGAAATAGTGTTCATACCTTTTGGAAGAATACCAAAATCCAATATTAATCTTTCTTACTTAAGTTAGATTATTAGGTTGTTAGTCTATCATTCATTTGATTCATTGTAATGATTATAATATTGTTTCCCCGTCCTATCGGGATGATACTTTGGGACTGATTTTAGCAGGTTTTATACCCAGATTTTTATCTATTTATAGTCGTTTTATTGCAGAAATTTCGAAATTTTATTCCGCTAATTTTTAGGGTGTTAGAGATCTTACAATCCACCCCTCTTGGGAGTCTAGCGTTATCGTTGGCACAGTAGTCTAGTTCCCGACTCTGATACCATTTATAACATCCTAGATTAACCATACCAGATATTGTCCGTTTTTTCCACAAATCTAGATTCACGGTTTTAAAACGCGTCTGGTGGATGAAGTATCCAATCCTTATAAGACAACTTTCGTTTCTCTTCCCAACCAATGTAAGATCTTACATTTATGACCAGAAAAAACATAAAATGAACAAGAACCCGAATAAAGGTTGGACCTTACTTTGAAAATTGACTCCGAATCCATACGTGGAGATGCGGGGAAGCAACTTGAGAGATTCCTCTGTTATTTCCATCCACTTGCATTATCTCATTCTTTAATAGACATTTTATAACTTTTTTAAAATAGAAAAATAAGAGTTAACATTTAAAAAAGAAATATTTAACTCAATAAAATTTTATTTACAAAATTCAACATTAATTATTTTGTTAATGATTTAAAATCATTGTAGACAAATATTTATGGTCACACACGCTTTGATAACACCTAAATTCATATTTATAAAATAAAATATGAAAGTGGTTTGTTATAAATGTTTAAATAAACCTTTGCCCTAAAAATTGGGTAACAATTGAAACCTACTGGATTTTTTTTTATAATTATTTTTTGTGTTGCTTGTGTTTTTATATTTTTTAATTAAATAAACATAAGTGAGTTTATTCTATGGCATATTTATTCTGGCGTATACCAAACAATATGACAGATGTCGAGCTGCGAGTGGTTTGTTTTAAGATTAAATGAAAAAAACTGAAAATATACTTGCATAGATGTCCACAAATTGGATTCCACCCACCCTTTTTTTCCTGCTTTTTTCTTATATTCTCGTGTTTCCCATAAATGTTTTTTTTTTCTAAATATATTTGCGTATTGACTATGACGAATAATTGGTGTTTTTGGCTATGTACCTATTTTTTTTTGGAAGGTATAGCGGTATCGAACCAACGAACGACTTTCACGAACTCACGCACACACGCATGAACGCCTCCTCGGCGGTATCGGACATCCACGGACAACCCACTAATCCACGAGCTATGTACCTAATTATTGATTTGGATTCCAGATAATAAAAAAGAGTAAATTGCGTTTTCTGTTTCGGGGCTGTTTGTTTACCTCTTAATGGTTCCATTAAGAGACAATCTTTGAATCATTAAGAAACAAATCTTGTTTGGCAAAAAAAATGTCTGCTTCTTAATGGTTCCAAAAACCTCTGAATGATTTTGTATCTTGGGTCTCCCTTAACCATTCAGCGCCCTAATTTCATTCTGAACAATTACAAAACAATCATATTTCATTTTGCATTATATCATAAGAATCTCTTAATCACTCTGACCCTCAATCATTCAGTACCAAACTATTTGTAATAATCGGGTTTAAAGTTAATAAATTTAAAGTTGGGGTGAGAAGTGGTCTAAATCCAAAGTTTAAGGGGGGCTAAGTGTAACAAGGTAGTAAAAAGGGTTTTGTCTAGGGATTTCCTCGTTTACTCTGTTGGAGGCTGGAGAAAGTGAAAGGCAAGGTGATTCAGGTGCGATTGGGGAAGAAGAAGAGTTGGAATTCTGCAAACTAACATCTCTTGAGGTAAGATTCTAAGCCCTTTCTCTCTAGCAATTTATGTAGACAGTGTATTGTCTTCCTTAATGGTTGAAGTTTGATTTTGTAAGACTGGGTTGCGTCGAACTGAAAACTCCATTGTGTTCCCTGTGATCGATTAATACCCTTGTTATGCTAGAAGTTGGATCCTATTGGTTTGGAGTTTTATTACACCTTGCCCTAATCTTTTGGAATTAGGAGTTTTGAGTTTGATTCGAAGATTTAGAATCGCCTCTGGGGTTTTCATTCTTTCGATTCGATTGGTGCGAAGGACTCGGGGTTCGAAAACCCACAATCGCCCCCGGTCGGTGTGGGGGACCGGGGGAGTCCCGGTCGAAGGAGGCCCCGGTCGGTGTGGGGGATGGGGGAGTTCGGTTGAGGAAACCCGGGTCGTGACCCGGGAGTCGAGGGAGCCCAGGGAAGGGAGTTCCGGGGGTCGGGGTGTTTGTTCAGTAGCTAATTAGGATGTTTGGGTAAATGCTTGTAGAATTATAGAGTCTCGTTAGTGGTGTGTCTTATCGGTTTATCGACTTTGTCGTAGGTTGTGAATCGTTAGAGCCCGGATTGTGAGCAAGGATCTAAGGTGAGTCTTTTCAATCTGCGGACTGGTTTTTGGAGTTAGCTCACCTCGTGGGATCACGACCCTTTGTCCCGACCATTATAGCACGTATCTCCCCATGGCAGAAAGGGCGTGATAACTTGACGTCTTCCTCTGGCTTATCATCGGTAATATGTTCATGTAATCAACTTGATGTTCGAATATGATGTTTCAATAAGATGAAGAAATTGAAGAAGAATAGAAATAAGACTACAACAAAAACCTCACCCAACGTCACATAACAACAAGAAAGTGTCGTTTTCTTGTTTCACTAGCAACTCTTCCGTATCTATCCACGTGTTCTACGTCGGCCTTACATTCACATTCCATCTAAAAAAGTTTACATGTCATATTCGTCATCGACATTTTTTTATTATGACGACCATAACTATTTTTTATTTTTTAATAAATAGTTTTAGACATTGTCAAAACCTTAAATATACTTCGTAATTAAGTTGTTTAACACGTTTAAAATTAACAAGTATTTTTTACATAAAATGTCCTTTTTAAATAAATCAAGTAAATTTCACACAAAATGAGTTATAAATAAATATTTTTATGAATGGAGTAAATTTCACACGAAATTAGTTTTGTCACATATTCATTTGTTTATTTTTCATACAAGTTATTTAAACATTTTAACTGAATCATTTGTTTATTTTTTATACGAGTTATCTAGGATATCTTATCTGAATTGTTACCAATAAACATTAAACATAACCAATCCATAATAAAAATAAATAGGACATTTAAAATTTTATTTTTAAAAATAAGTCATAATATGGCTCTTCATGGTTTGAAGGTACCAAGAGCCACCGTACTCAATTGTTGGTTTATGTTATTGACCTTTAAAGGTTTAACCTTATTTCACCTTATCCTCTTTTCTTTCATACATTATACTCTCTTCGTCCCAAAATAAATGTCCACAATAAAAATAACACACAATTTTAGAAATGAGTAATTATTACATTTTTAAATAACCAAATTACACCTGTACCCTTGAAAATAGTAAAATGGGAAGTTTTTTTTTTTTTTGAGAGGGTATCCCAGACCACATTGGGCCCAGACTAATCCCTGGCAATATGGGCCGAAGCCCGACTGCTAAAGCATGCAGCCCGGGGTCGAAGCCCCCGTACCTCCAGGATGCGTCCCCCAGGGTTCGAACATGAGACCGCTACTAGCTAGTCCACATGCCTTACCACTAGGCTAACACCCTTTTGGTGGGAAGTTGGAAGCTTACTTTTGAAAGTGAACATTTATTTTGGGACAAACTAAAATAGTAATGTGAACACTTAATTTGAGACGGAAGGATTATTGTTTTATTTCCAATTTAAAGCCCAACTTGCAGACTACTCGTTTATTTATTTATTATCTTTATTTTATAAAACATACTTTTAAAAATAATATTTAGAAATTATATGAACGTTTATAAAAAACTTAAGGGTTGTTTACCTAATTTTTACTAGATAACCATTTACTATATGTTACACGTTATAGAATGAACATGACAAGAACTGATAATTTAAAAATAGACAATTGTTCTAGAACAAACGATATTTAAAAAAAAAAGTAAGTATTCACTTCAAGAGGGACGCGAAATTATTAATTTATGTGTTGCTTGTGCTTTTATATTTTTAAGAAAATTAGACAAACATATGGTTATTCAATAAAATATCTATTTTGGCGTACACCAAACGTTTTGACCGATGGGGAGTTGTGCATGGTTGGCTTTAAATTGAATGAAAATCTGACAACATATATTTGGACAAAAAGTTGATTATTGGGTCTTATAGTCTTAATCAGTTTCACAAAAACACCAATGTAAAGGAACATTTTTTAGCTCACTTAACGGCCGAACCTAGGGGTGAGGCCCAATAATGAATCCAAAAACTGTCATGTATGTGGACAAAGTCACCCCGTTCTATTTGCCAATTGAACTACACGGCAAAAGTAAAACTGTCGAACACATATAAGATATTATTCACACGTTACAAATTGGATTCCACCCACTTTTGTCTACTATTTGTATATTCTCATGTCCTCTGAAGATTTATTTTTGTTATATATTCGTTTATCAGATACAATAAGTGTTTGTTTTTTTTCTAATTAGGGTATGCAATTATTGATTTTGACTCAAAATACTAAAAAAACTGGATGCAAATTCAAGTTGATATTAGAATACAATAAACCACTTTATGGTTAACTAAGTAGAACTTTCTCGATAAACACAAAAAAAAAAAAAAAAAACTAGTAAAGCTGTCACTACATAGCATTTAAAAAAAATTAGTTTTTCAAAAATAAAACTTGAATCAAAGTATGTGTGATTTGTGCAAGAGAGTGAGAAAATAACTTATCATGTGTTTGGTTTCCCAGATTTGGAATTTGATTCCATTTCAATTCTGCATTTAGTTTAAAGAAAAATACAGAATTGATATCGAGGGTTTCAATAAAAACCCAAAAACATTGGGCTTAAAAATCCCATGGGAGTATTTGAACTTCACGGGATTTTATAAAATCTGTTTGTAATAAAATTTTAAAATCGTTTTACAATAAATCAATTAATAAAAAGTGATTTTATTAATTTTAAAATATTTATAATTTATTTTTATAAATTGTCTATAAAAAAATAAATTGAAAAAACAAAGGGGAATTAATTATTTTACCCCAAGTTCAAAATTGAGTTACAGATATAACCCATGTCTCTCCAATTTAACCAAAATATCCAAAAATCCCGTGAAAACCCCTCGATCGCAAACTAAAAAATAATAATTCATTTTTAACCCCTGGAGTCCGCGACGTTTTTCCACGGAGCACCCTGAAAATTGTCAAATTTACAACTTTGGTCCCTGAATCAGCGGTAAATAATTACATTATTGACCCCATGCTTAGATTTATAAACAAAATCACACTCATTGTTGTCTTGCACCCATTAACCATCGCAACAAAAATATAGCTTAGTTTTTTCAACAGTTGCACTCATTTTTTCAGTAGTATCTCAGAAAGAAAAAAATTGAAATGATGAAGAAAGAAAGAAAGAACAATGGAATGGATGTGATGAACGATTATGGATTACATTTTACTTCTCTTTATAGACGAAAGTTGGATGGAGAAGATGAATTTCAATCACAAATTCAATGACAATAGGACAATAATGTGACAATCAGACAAAAGTGTGAAAAAAACAGTAAAACCATGTAAAAAACGTGAAAAACTCATAAAACATGAAATCATAGGCCAAAATCACGAACCCTAATAAAAATCGTTGACTCAGGGACCAAAGTCGTATACTTGACATTTTTCGGGGAAAAATCGTGGACTCCAAGGTTAAAAATGAATTTTTTACCTTGAGTCCGCGATAGAAGAGTATTTCACGGATTTTTTTAGGTATTTTGATAAATTTGGAGAGAATTTCGGCAATTCTATAAGTCAAAATTGAAGTTAGGGTAAAATAATGGGAAATTAACCCAAATGGCCAAAACACGGGTTTGGATTGGCCTCTTAGCCAAATCTCTCCCCGGTTTACTGAAATAGCCCTAAGGACGCAATTGCGCCCCAGGGCTCCATTTGCGTCCCTGGGTATGTGTCAAGCCCAGGTGTTACCTATTACTGAAAACAAGTCATTTTTTTTACTGAAAACAAGTAGGGGCGCAATTGCGCCCTGGGCTATATTGCGTCACTTGGGACATTTTTGTAAGTAAGGGAGAGGGATGGCTAAGAGACCAATCCCTCTTCGTGATTTGGCCATTTGGGTCAATTGCCCTAAAATAATTAATTTCCTAAAAACAAACTCTATACTTTTTACGAAACGGGCCGTCAACATTGTTCGTGGGTTAACTTTTGAAGCCCAATTTAACCTTAAGGCCCATAACAAGTAGCCCAATCTGAAATTCTGAATTGACAAATTTGCCCCCGTAATCGTATTTGAATATCTTCTTGTTCCGTATTCCAACTAGAAATTGCTTCTCTACTCTCCGAACAAATTATCAGTGACTTCGAATCGGTAACCATGGCGGAGATGGCGGCCGGCGGTGATGTTCCTCTAAATAACACCATATACATCAACAATCTCAACGAGAAAACCAAGCTTGATGGTAAATTCCTTTTATTTTTATTTATTTCCTGCGTTGGTAAACCACAGTTTGCCCTAGTTGTTCTTCCGTTATGTTTCTCAATCAATCAATGTATATATGTACTTGAAGGTTGATGTTTGTTTGTGTGTGTGAGCAAATGTTTGTTGAAATTTATGTGTGAGTGATTGTTTTTCCAGAGCTGAAGAAATCGCTGCAAGCGGTTTTCTCGCAATTTGGGAAAATATTGGAGATACTAGCATTTAAGACCCTAAAGCACAAAGGACAGGCTTGGGTTGTTTTTGAGGAGGTTTCGTCTGCCACAAGTGCTCTGAGACAAATGCAGGGATTTCCATTCTATGACAAACCCATGGTGTGTTGAATTTGGTTTCCAATTTCTTGTTCTTATTTTTGTTATATACGTCGTGATTAGGTATTATGCTTAATGTGGAAATTGATATCATCTTAGTCTTAGTTTGGAGCCTTCTACATTTCACCATCCAGCTTGTTGCTATAAGTAATTTTTTTTGATAGTCGGTAATTACAACGAGGTTGTTTTTGGAGCCTTAATTCGAGGGTTGAAACTGGAGTTGGTATTTAAAAATTTTGAACTGATTTTACTTCAATTACAATTCCAAGCTCAATCCCTAGCCATGATGTTGCATTCTGGAAATATATCTGCTAGGCTTTTGATTAATCCCATCATGGGGTATAGAGAGAAATGCATTATTTTCATTCATAGTTGGTCTTGGTCAGGCTTGAAACTTAACATGAAAATTCTGTAGCTTCCCATGTTTTGGAGGTCTTTAAGGCTTGCAAATCAGTTGCTATATGTGAGAAAAGAATAAAAGCATCATTGATAACATAGAATGTAAGATGCACTTGATATCGTGGGACAACTTAAAAGGGAAGTACTAATATACAAATGTTTGTATGCATTTAAAATTGCAATAAAAAGAATTCAGTTAGGTGTATCCAACCAAATTAATTACATAAAGACAACTTGAAATGATATCATCTAGCAGCCATGGATGATTGAGGCTTTCTCGACCTTATTCCTGAAGTGTTGGGAGCATAAGCAGGAACGAAGGGGTAACTGAAAAGCTTGTTTTAATCAGGACAATGTTGACCATGGAAGTGCGTTAATTTTGTTTTCCATTGAACAGGATTAATCAATTTGATGGTTATGTTTCAATCTGCAGAGATTTCTTATGAGTGATGTATCATGTATTACAAGCCCTTAACATTCTTGTTAAATACTATCAAAACAACTTTAACATCACATTTTCACATCAATCGAAGGGTTTGAGGTTGCATTGAAGTAGAACTAGGAGACCAGAGACAACCCTCTTATAAGTAAATAGAAATGTAAATCAGAAATGACAAATTGACAATTATTATCGGGGTTCTGAAAGGTGCGCCATGGGGCGAGATGCGTTCCATGTTAAACCCCTGTAGCAACTATGTAAGGCAAGGTAGGCAGGTTATGGAGCGAGTTTTTTGGACAACATTATTTGACTTTATTTGAATTTTTTAATTTTAATTTATATCAAAAAAGTTTGTGTAATTTTTATTTTTTGAGTTGTTATGAGCTCTCTTTGCAAGGTCTCTATATGTATGATATCACTATAAGATTTTTATTCTTTTTATATGAATTGAAATTGTCCAATACAATTGAGTAATAGTGGACATATAATCACACACACACACACACACACATATATATTGATATATAGATTTGCTGCTTTAACCTACGACTTTAAAAATGCCATGGCTCCGAAGGCTTGAGTCTTGACTCTTGACCTCATTCCCACGCCGTGCTTAATGCCATTTAGAACCTGGATTATTACCTCAAGTACCATATGAACCTTTGGCTAGTGGAAACCAATCAGCCATGCACTATTTTATAGTGGATGAATTTTGGTTATGAAATATAGTTACTGCTTCAACTTATATCTTGTCTATATGTTGTTGTCAGGACTATTCTTCTAACATTGGTGTGTCGTGATGATGCATGATTCCTATCAGTTAACCACTAAGAAAATAGCATCAATGAAATTAATTGAATGTCTTGTCATTTTGCTTCTTGTGTGCTTGGTCATGCATGAGAGTTGGTCATTCTGTATATATAAATGTTGAACATCATATTTAGGTCCTGAGTTGTTTTTTGCCTCCAAAAAATAGAAAGTTTAAATGTATGCAACTCATGAACATGCACTCTTGAATTGAACTCGTGAATATGTTAATTGCAAATGTGATTATGTTTCATGCTTGTCGCAACATTATCACCCTTTTCACTTGGTAATGTTCTGATGTATGCAATCATAAGATGTTTCCTTTGCTTACATGTCATGTCCAATCAGAAAGAACTCAGATTCATGTTTCCTTTGGCCTATATTAATCTCACTTCATTCTAATGTTACAGAGGATACAATATGCAAAGACAAAATCAGATGTCATAGCAAAAACAGATGGCACGTTCGTCCCTCGGGAAAAAAGAAAGAGGCATGAGGATAAAGGTAGCACTTTTGTTTCTTTAACCTGTAGGGATCTCGTGAGGGTTCATGTTGCTGAAAATCTAGTTAATTTGGTTTTGCTACCAAGTATTGGGGCCTGGGATTATTTTCGGTTTTGACATTATAATAACACATCATTTCCACCTCATACGAATTTTGTAACTAGCTATCAGCCTATCACATGCTTTATTCCAACAAGTACCTGCTAAATGACATTTATAGAATAAATTTTGGAAAATTAACATCAGGCGGTGTTTAGTTGCAGCTTTTCGTTAGGAAGCCCAATCTGATAATTCACTGCTTTTAAGTTGGTTACTATTTCATGCATGCTAGCATTTTGGACAGTATGCTTAAAGAATTACAGCCGCAGCTAGGGGTGTTTGCGGTGTGTGGTTGTGCATACCTATTGCCTATTGAACTTTTAAGACAAATCTAAGACAAGAAAATGCTCCAAAACAAACAACCGCTCTCCATCTTTCATCAAACTCCAGAGTCCCATAATCTGTTCAAGATCCACAACACAACTTTATTTACACCTGAAGAGCTATCTAACATATGAAGAAATATAAATTAAACAAGCATAAATAGTATAATGAAAAATATTAAAAGGTTAACAATAATAAGCAAGTAATTTATCCAAATCAACACATTGATATGCTTATATATCCTCTAGTAGTGATCCCATATCTAATGGCAAGGATGAAGATCTCAACCAATTCTGACAGTATATCGGGCTTGCACCATGGTATGACTCAAAAAGTCAAAAAACTTCGAATGGAATCAAGCATCCTTCTTCCCATACTTAACAATGCAGACTCAGAAGCTACGGTTGAATATAATATATGATTACGTATACTTAAATTGAACTTTTAGATACCATTTTTTGGCTAAATATAATATGTAATTATATATAATATTAATATGCAGTGTGGTACAGCTTGTAACTCAAAACTGTAAACCGAATCGCATAGTGTGGTTTGCCAAAAATACAAATCATAACCGCACTGCAAAATTCTAAATTTCATGGTTTGGTGCGAGTGGGTTGTGCAGTTTGATGAACACCCCTATTTGCAGCAGAGATTAAATTCTCAACCTTTTTACTACTTAGGCTTCTAATTGTTTTCCACCTAAGCACGTCGGGGTCATTTTGACCAAATGTGGATGGAAACTTAGTTTTTGCTTCATGTAGGCATGCATATAAAATTTTCTTAAAAAGTCCGAAATCATTTTCCAGAATTTGTTCGTGACTTCTGATTCTGAATTTATGATACACAAAAGCTTCTTCCTGCCTGCTTAAATTTTCATTCTGCTTCTGTAACCGTGAGGTTGATCTCTTTTATTGTAATAATAGGTGTCTTTCTTTTATATTACCGTAAATTGCTTGTTGTGAATGATGGATGGATTATAACTAAAAAAAAGTGACTGGTAGTGCTGTTGATACTTTCTTTGCTTTCAGTTATCTACTTATCTTTTGTTTTTTCCCCTCCCACAGGGGGGAGGGGAGGGGAGTGTATTCCAATATATCATACTTTATGTCCTTTAAGCTTATTGTAGAGACAATGTGAAGAGTGTATATATGATCATGGCCTTGTGGGTAACTTGCTGCCAATTAGTTTTGAGTTGGAAGCTCATTGATCTAATATGGTTTGGAGCAGGTTCATTTCATAGTTACAGACCCAACCTCTTACATGCAGAGTCCATGGCACCCGAATAAACCAAACCAAACATATATAGTATATACCACTAGGAAGTAGGATCTGGGAGTAGGATGTAGGCAGTGGAAACTTTCATCTGGCTATGTCCGTGAACACCCCGGTTTGCAAAATAGTTTTGGAGACAGACGAGAGGAACATCAAAAATTGTCAAAAAGTTTCTGTTTGAAAGTTTCCAGGATTCTGAAAAGAAACTGGAAAGCATGAGAAATTGGAAAATATTACCAGTCCATGCCAGTCGATATGTCTATTGTATGCCTTGGGGTAGCTATAGAGCGGGGTGCATGTTGAGACTAGTGATACTAATTACTACATCGGGATTATTTATCTTATGTGATAAACATGCATGATCATGGGTTACTCTACACTTTCCTGATTGGCCCTGTGTTGGAACCCCTTAGATCGAATACTAGTGTTATAGTGATCATGAAACAAGCGAGTTTAGCATGAAGACAGAAGGACGGATATAAGATAGAGTATTGGGAAATATACAAGGTTTTCCTAACACTGCCTTTTTTATTTTTTGTCTGTTCTTTATGTTTTATCCTTGCTGTCTTATTCTGGTCTTTCCTTGTGTAACAGGAAGGAAACGCAAAGGGCAACATGACGCAAATCAAGCATCAACTGGTGCAAATGCTGCTTATGTGGGTGCATATGGTGCTGCCCCTCAGGTAAGAATGCGTTGTTTTTAGTACATTCTATCAAATATTGTAGGGCTTATCTGTGGATCTAAGAGCATCTCCAATAGCTCCTCCAAAATGGAGAAAAATGAGATTTTGGAGTTTTTAGGTTCTGTTTTTGCTCCTCCGACTTCTCCAAAATGGAGAAAGTAGGAGAGAAAAGGGAAAATTTCTACAAATCATGAGAATTTTCCAAAAATAAATGGAGGAAGAGAGGGAATGACTTTTTCTATTCTTTTCAAGAAAAAACTCCCCAACCTACCAATAAAACTAAATGGAGGAAGAGAGAATTATGTTTTTAATAATATTGAATATTTTAATGCTCCCTCCGTCCTAAAATAAGTGTCCACAATATAAATGACAGTTTTAGATGGGCATAATTATTACACCTTTTGGTTGATCAAGTGACAACTTTACCCTAATTAGTTTCTCTCTTCATAACTCTTAAATATTTGTGCATTAAATTAAGGGTAGATTTGAGAATTTAGTTATCTTTTTTGAAACTGTACACTTATTTTGGGACAAATATAAATAGAAATGTGGACACTTATTTTGGGACAAATATAAATAGAAATGTGGACACTTATTTTGGGACAAACATAAATAGGAATGTGGACACTTATTTCGGGACAGGGGGAGTAATATAATTTATATTGGAATCTCCAAAATGATAAAACTGTAGGAGTTGGAAAATATATTTTGTTTTTGATGATTTTGACTTTTGTTTCTCCATTTTGGAGAAATTATGGAGAAGCTCTAATCTGCCAAAGCTGCATGGTTTGGCTTTGAATTGATATAACACCTTCCTTGAATTGTTTCTTAGATGTTTGATTGTTGAATTTATAACCCATGGAATATCTAGATTTAAATGTCTAAAGTTCTTAACCAGCAGATAACAAAAAGGTTAAACACCTGAAAATTTTAAGCGATTAGAAATGGTGCACCTCAGAGAAAATCTTATAAATGGCTACCCCTGTGGAACCGAACAAAAAAGAGTTTCATTTACGACTGTTTGATTACAGTTCTGAGTTTGTGTCGATACAATATTTGATGGCATGCTTATCAAAAGTTATATAGGTACAACTCTTGATATTTTTCCTCGAAAAATATATGCCTTCTGTCACTTTCTCTCTGTAACTATACATTTCTAGTTACTTTTCTGAATTGTGGAAAAACTAAAATTGTTAAGCCTTAGGCTATGTTTAGCAAACTACATGTTTGGTAAAAACTAGTTGGTAAGCTAGATGACAAAGTAAAATTAGAACTTGTTGAAAAATTACTTGGAAAAAGGCCCCAGGAGCTTGTTGGAATGCTACTTGAAATAGCTTTTCAAAAAGCTAGCTTAAGGCCATCTCCAGCCGATGTGCTTAAGAACTGAAGTGTCATATATAGCAACAAGTCGTCTCCAACCGATGTACTAAGTGTTCAATGAATGTGTTAAAAGTGCTTAATGGTGGGTCAAAATTAGCCCATGTTGAAGCACACTACCACACTTTGATGAACCTCATTTTAACTCGAATAAAATTCAATTTTGATACATGTTTTTTTAATTGGTTGAAAATTTAATAATTTAAAACGTTGTAAAACTAAATGCTAAATTAAGTGTGTTGGTATAATAAGATATAAAGGTATAAAGGTTTAACTCATTTACTAAAACTAATTAATATACATAAAAAATTATTATAGTTAAATAAAATATACAAATATAAATTTATTACTTTACTTAAACTAATTAATATACACAAAAGATTATTATCGTTAAATGTTAAATTAATAAATTATGTCAAATATATATAAGTGCTATAATTTGCACTAACCAGTTAGATCTTAGATGCGATTGGTGCTATTATGATGAATAGTGTAAATTTGAGTGCTAAAGTTTAGCACTGGTGCTATATTTAGCACTTTCAGTTGGAGATAGTCTAAGGCCTTGTTTGTTTGCAGCTTAATGAGACTCATAGCTTATTCTGTTAATGATATAGAAACTAGAAAGTGGAGCTTCTATGGGGGAGATTTATGTAGAAAGTCAAATTTTTTCAAACCTACCCCTCCCAACTAAAAACAATTAGACACGCTCGGACGATCTTCTACCTATGAAAAAACCCTCCCAAACAAAAACATTCCCAATCTATACAGACAAATTATTCAACACACACAACTTATCCATTAGCAAACCAAACAAACAGCCCCTAAGCTAGTTTATGTCTAACGAAACAAGACTTTTTTAAACTAGCCAAAAAAATAAGCTAGATTATGGTCGGCAAAACATGGTCTTATATGCATCTCTCTAATTCTTTTTGCTTGGTGCAGTTATCACAAATACCATATATGGGTGGTACTAAATCAGCCATACCCGAGGCCCCGGCTCCACCAAACAACATTTTGTTCATCCAAAATCTTCCTCATCAAACATCTTCGATGATGCTTCAAATGCTGTTTGGGCAGCACCAAGGGTTTAAGGAAGTAAGAATGGTGGAAGCTAAACCAGGTATTGCTTTTATAGAATATGGAGATGAAATGCAGGCAACCGTAGCAATGCATAGTCTCCAAGGGTTCAAGATAAACGCCGATAGCCCTATGTTGATTACTTACGCGAAGAAGTAGAAGATGAGGAATTCACATCTCAGATATTAGATTCTTGATTTATTCTGCTTTATCGGTTTGTATTGAAGTCGGGTTCATAACTTGAATTTGGACACATGAATGACATAAATCCAGGACCATGATGCCATTGTTGTTCACCAGGTTGATCCGTAGGTTGCATCTTTTTTTTTTTTTTTCTTTTTTAAAGTATATGTATAATATTTATATACTGCAAACAATCATGCATACTGTTTGAACCCTTTCACCTTAAGGGCATACTGTTTGAACCCTTGACCTTAAGGGAGACTAGGATTTACCGGTAATCCAGGGTCAATGACCCTTTGGTCTATTGGTTGCATCTTGCATAAGACATAAAATCTTGTCTTATAAAGTATATTATATTTATATATGACACACACGCTCCTCTTCATTGGTGAGGTTTTTGAACACTTAACCTTCAGAGAGAGACTATGATTTATCGGTAATTCGAATACTGTTGGGCCAATGGTCATTTGGTCACACTTCTCATTATTGGTGAAGTTTGAACCATTGACCTCTAGCCTCAAGGGAGGTTAGGACTTACGGAAGTAATCAGGATACCATTGGGTCAATGGCCATTTGGTTTGGAGGTTGCATCTTGCATATGACAAGGGTGAATTTGTCTTTTTACATAAAAACTTGTCTTTTCTTTGAAGTATAATATAATATTTATTTAAAGCAAATAATCACACATCCTTCTCATCATTAGTAAGGTTTGAACCTTTGACCTCAGGAAAGTTAGGATTTACCGGTAATTCGAATACCCTTAGGTCTGTAGTTTGCATCTTGCATATGACACCGAGGGTGAAATCGTCTTTTCACATAAAACTTACAAAAAAGCATAGGTAAGCAAGATTGTTGAGTTGTAGATTTGAGGAAATTGCAAGTGTCAAACGAAGAATCTGGCAACGTCTTGTAGCTGTCTGTTGTTCACACACATACAAGTCAAACGCATGCATCAAGTTGGGTTGAATTTTTTGTGTTCTCAAAGGGTATTATTGGCATGGAACATCAAATTATTACTATGTTTCTTTTTACAGATTTGCCCTATATGAACAAGCCACCCCAACACGCTACCCCCCCAACCACACCTCATTAAATTTATATTTACCCCATCACTACACTAAATATGTGATGGTAGTATGACTTCATCCATAATCTAATCTGTGAAGCAGTTGTTTATGTAAAAACCTTTGGTTTGTAAGAAGTGTAAGAAAAAAAGAAAAAAAGTCAGGAAAAAACTGGTTAAGAGAAAACAATAACATATAAATAGAAGCAAATACATGAAAACTGTAACCAATTTAAGGAAATTACGATCCTATCTCCTACCTCTACCTTTCCGGCTCCCTACCTTCCGTCAACTCTAGCTACAGATCCCGACTCCTAGTCATGACCTTGGAAATGTCTAAATTTGCCATGTCTAACTTTATTACTTATCCCACATCATCATTGTCGCTCCTCGACTGTCACACACTCTATCCTCCTTAGAGCATCCACAGTGTATGACTTTTTCACCAAGGTTTTTCATAGCTTTTTTCTTACACATTATTGTCACCTCAACAACTTAAAAACCTTTATATACCTCTACTACGTGAAAAACTCACCCAAGTTTTTTCATTATTTTTTTAAACTATTCAGGGTCCCACCATTTTAATTTTATATCATTTTTATTCTTATTTATAAAAATAAATACATTAAAATTCATACAAATACATAAAAGCATGTACAATAAAATTAATAAAAATTAAGTTATTAAGAAATATATAAAAGTTGTATAAAAAGTATGTAAAATAAAAATTAAAAAAACGTTAAACTTAAAAGTATGCATAACCGAAAATAAAAATTGGGTCACTAAGAAATCTGTTAGAATTATAAACATATGTCAAATTTGAGATATTATTTTAAAAATATAAAAATATAATTACTTTCATTATGTATTTATTTATATTATTAATTTAATAATTATACTTAAATAGGATTACTTTAAATATATTAATAAATAAAATTGGTTAATAAATAAAACTGATTAAATACGAAACTTTTATAAAATTCTATAAAGTTAAAATTGATTAAATACGAAAAACATACGAAAAATCAGGTCGTGCAGTTACGACCTATGACGAAAAACCTTACGAAAAAACTCAAGTGAAAAACCTCTCCACTATGTGAAAAACCTCAAAAGAGGGTTTTTGCTTTTTGAAAAACCTCTCAAAAACCTCCCAAAAACCTCTTAATAACCACACTGTGGATGCTCTTACTGGAGCCTTGGAGCCCTCATCTGTCTCCTACGAATACGACCAAACTACCGTAATTTGTCTCCTATGCTGCGACTTAACTAGAATTCATAAAACGGTTTTTTAGAGTTAGATACTTGCTTATGTACATCTTCTCTTAGGGGGTGTTTGTGTTGGTGAAACGTTTTTTTAGAGATTTGGATTTTGTAGAAGGATTTGAAATGAAATTGAATTATATTCTTTATACATAATTTATAAAAACAAATTATAAACAATTAAGTTTGTCTTTTATTAACCACAAGGGTTGTGGCGTACTGGTTAACGCCCTGAGTGATATGGTGGAATATCTCATTTGTCCAGGGTTCGAATCCAGACGTACACAACAATTATAGGATATCAAATCTGTCCAGACTTACAGTCATAATTTGCCAAGTAATTAGTCTAGCCATAACCTAGGACACCCTTCCCAAAAAAAGGTTTGGCTTTTATTATTTGATTATTACAAAACAAGTGTTTTTAATACATTTTAAAATATTATTAGAAACATCATATGAAATCCCGTGAAATACCAACTACGAACTACCCTCATGTGATTTCATCAAAACCTTGGGATTTCAATCCCTAACTTTTTCTTTAGACCAAATGCGAGATTGAACAAATTCCACTAAATCCCGTAACTTAAACAGGACTTATATTATTTTCGAATGGGATATACTGAATCAATCATGTTTGGTTTTCTTGCCCAAAGCAAAGTAACATAACCCCATAGCTTCATAATGAGACCATGTTTTTGGTCCCTATGAGATCATGATGATGCTACTAAATGCCATTTTTTTTACTCCAAACTTTCTACCCTTTGAACCTCTATAGAGCAACTATATAAATGCACCAATACCCAAGAAGACAACCACAAATTCACACTTGTGTTCATGCTTTATGACTGAGAATATTACATTATATTCAGACGAGTGATCTCTGCTGGAGATGCAGGGCACGTGCAACAACTCAATTTCAATGTTAATTGCACGTGCTCTTCCTCTCCAACATAAATTACTCGCCTCACATGCTCCCCTTTGCGTTATGCATGGCAATGGGAATGTCGTAATGATACATGGTTTACAATTCATTGTTGTTTTTGTTATTATGATTTACAATTTATTGGGGTTTTCATTCTTATAGTTTACAATTCATTGTTGTTTTATTCCCTCATACTTAAAAATAAGAGTTATCCTTAAGAACGAAAATAGTAATGAATTGCAAATCATATAGACGAAAACCACAACTTCAAAACCATAGGGACAAAATTCGTAAAGTTTAACAAACTACAGGGACTAAAAATGTAACTTACTCTTATTGGAATGGGCCACAAAATCCGAACAAGAGCCTGCATTTTCGAAATTCAGTTAACCGGCGATTTGGCGTCGATCATCTTCGTTTTTCCGACGTAAACGATCGTCTCAAAATCTTCCTGGTGTTTTCATGTGATTCTGTGAAATTGATGATTCGCGATGCTACACGAACTCCTACTGACACTGTTAGGGTACACTGGAGACCTAATTATCGATGAGAGGGAACGCCGGCAAACAATCGGCTTCTCACCGGAGGAATCCATGCCCGATCAATGTACCTTCAAGCTCGCTCCTGACATTTCGTTTATTCAACCTTCGGAAAGGTATTTCTCATCTTCTGACGTTTTCTCCACATTTTTTTTGTTGTTTTTGCCATTGCTAGGGATATTAGATCTCACTGTCGCGTTCATCTACTTTTTAGAACTAGAAATATGAGCTGAAGGACATTTCAATGGTTAATTTATATTCCGACCTAACGGTTCTGCACAGAATAGGATGTTACAAATTGAAAGGAAAAAAATGAAAAGATCTACAAAGCAAGCCTAGATTTGGACTATATTCTTCTGTAAACAAGGAGAACAATTAGATAATTTACACTTTTGTAGGCTGTTGTCAATTTCTGGCCGCGGCTAAGTGATAGTTAAGAATTCCACAAGTGATGGTGATTTCTAATGATAACAGAGAAGAACGTATTATCACTGATTGAATTTAAAATTAGAGCTATTTTACCTGCTTGTATTCAGTTTTGGAGTTCTGTAATGGTCTGAAATATGGCCTTTAGAACGAAAGTAATAAACTGGCAATAGTTTGTAGCTTTATATGAAAGTCATGGTTTTTGCATTGTTTTCATTGTTATAATGCATGGTGTTGCTAATGAGATGCAGGGATATCATTGAGAATATAGTTACATTGGGGTTTTATTACCGTGAACTTGATCGATTTGCCACCAAATCTCGGAATTTAAGCTGGATAAAGTCTGGGAACGAGTCTTCTGTATCACGTACTTCTGAGTTATTGAAAGAAACAAGGGACAATCAGAGTGTTTATAGGAGGGCTATTGCAAATGGTATAGTGGAAATTCTTTCTGTTTACAGATCTGCTGTCTTGTATATTGAACAGAAGTTGCTGGCGGATTCTCTACCCATCTTGGCTACAGTTACTCAAGGCCTGAATAAGGTGGAATATTGAAAATTTTGTTGTATTGTAATTTTGGTTTCTTCTTATGCCTTTAGGCTTCTAAGTATACGGAATATGTTCATTACTAAAATTGGATCTTTCGAGTCTGTTGGGACTTCCTAACAGACTTAGCTTCTGCACTATATGCTGATCGCATATAGTCTTCCATTAGCACTTTTATGTTCTTTGAGCTCTCATTGGTGGATGGTTATTGTAGTTTCTTGTTTTCTTGCCGTCTCTTTATGAGCTAATTCTTGAGATTGAGCGTGATGGTATCTATGGAGGGAAACTCCTTAATCTTCTACATAAACGATGCCATTGTGGGGTGCCAGAGCAGCAGGCATGCGTTCAGCGGTATGATATTCTTCTGGCATCTAGTTTTTGATTGTCATCCCCTACCTTTTTTTTTCCATTTACATTTCTGTTATCATGAGCAAAAGGAGCTACACATAAAAGCTGGAGAGTAAATAGGATAAGTAAAGAAGAATTAGTTTTTGACTGCATGGATGATTTACAAACAAATTGTACTTCTGGGTTACTGGACACCCTCAAAAATATTTTTGTTGATCAGAACAGGCCTTTTCCATAAATGGAGGAAACTTCCAGATGGAATCATCTGAAGAAGAGAGAGATCTGAGAAGAAAGAGAAACTTATATTCAATCCTTAGCATGCAATTGTTCCAACTTTCCTGTAGTCCTGTAGCAGATTTGAGAAGATCAATACGATCCTTATCCCTAACCTGCATAGGGATTAGGCAATGAGTACGAAAGACAGTAGAATATAAAATGCAAATATTGCAAATCTAACAGAGGCAAATTACATACATATCTTTTCCAACATGAATGAAGTTCCCTTCCCTGGGAAGCCGAACTGTTTAACTTTGGAATTCACATATGGTGCCATAACGTGGTATGAGACCAAGGTCTCGTGATTTTATTTAATGTTATTTTTTAAGGACATATTACCTCTTGATTTTCATACAGAATGGTTGTCATTTAATGACACCCAATAAAAATACCGTCCCGCAAATTTGTTGTCCCTGTTAGCGTGATTTTTATTGCTATGTATATGCTCAAATTTTCAAGATCAGGGAAATGTGAATGGACTTGCACATTAATGTAAACCAACTTTTTTTCTTTTCATTGTGAACATAGACTTCTTTGGCACGGACATCAGGTCATGTACAATCAACTTGCATGTTGGATGGTATATGGGATTCTTCATGATCAATACGGAGAATTTTTCATCAGCAGGTAACTAGTTGTCTTCTGTAGTTGTCTCACGTTGATCTGGAGAGCTTTGATACAGTTGACAGCTGTCTGAAAGAGGATGTTGGTTGATGCTTTTAGGCAGCAAGAAAGAAAGTCCGAGAGTGGATTGACTCACACCGACAATATTCAAAAGATGGCACACATGTCTGTTAGTGATGAATCTTTAAATGATTGGTACATGGGATTCAATATCTCCTTGGTATGCCATAGTCTGTACTTTGTATTTAATATCTATTTATATAACCTTTCAAGATTACGGTTTTATTGATACTATACTAAAAGTTCTAGTTTGGTGAAATGCATGAATGCTGAAGTTGATTTTCTGCTTTGT
Organism: Arctium minus; assembly: GCA_954870635.1. Classification (NCBI taxonomy): domain Eukaryota; kingdom Viridiplantae; phylum Streptophyta; class Magnoliopsida; order Asterales; family Asteraceae; genus Arctium; species Arctium minus. The sequence goes on along the minus strand of OX941095.1, from coordinate 71,712,660 downwards.
TCATTTATATCAAACTTCAAGTGACTTCTACACTCGGCAAACTTCTTAATTTCCAGCATCTTCTTGCAGGACATGTTACCAGACTACATTCCGGTGCAGGTGGCAGAATCGATTCTTTTTGCTGGAAAAGCAATCAGGGTTCTTCGAAATCCAAGTTCTGCCTTCCGATCTGTGGATGTGTTATCTCATCAGGCAACTGGGCCACAAACATTAAAAGAATCTCTGAGGAATGAACCCTCATCAAATACAAAGTTGACAGGAGATGAATTACTGCCACAATCAGAGGCCGATAAGATTGACTCAATGCTTAAAAATCTGCAGGTCTTTATTCTTTTGACAATATCATCGTTTGTTATTGCTAAGCATAGTTGTATACTTCTATTTTTCAGCTTATGTATTCCACTTTGGGTTTGTCAACTTCTTCCAAAATTTCACCTTTCTATTTCAGTAAGATGGACCTTTTTTCCAGCTGAAATATTAGATTCTCTTTTTACAGGAATCATCTGAGTTCCACAAAAGATTATTTGAAGAGGCCATTGGTTCAATCAGAGCTATTGCAGCCAATCATCTTTGGCAGGTAGAGATGTGGCATGCTTTTATCTGTTTTTATAGTTTCACTTCAGTCATTATCTAACTCTTTTCATCCGTGCTTGCAGCTTGTAGTTGTCCGTGCTGATCTAAATGGGCATTTGAAAGCCATCAAAGATTATTTTCTTCTAGCAAAAGGTGATTTCTTCCAGGTAATTGTTTGCTAATTCATAAGTGCTTTTTTCTCCAGTATTTTGTGTTTTGATAGTTTTTCTTTTGGTGCGTCCTTGGAACGCAAGTCATCCTTTAAATCAGAAACCAAGTACATAGACCGGCTTATATTGTTCTTCACAAATTGATTCAGCCAATATCATCTGATAATTGTTAGGTTACCTATGCATATCAATTAGATCTTGTTAGACCTAGACATTGAGTAAGAGGACCCTGAATATGTTGCTGGCTTGGTAACTTTAAGGTGTTTTCATAACAGGAATTTTCAAGTTCTCATAACCGTTTAACAAGCTGAAATTTGACCTTTTATTCTTGCACATATATGACGTGCATTTCGGTCATCTGAGGCTGTTCTTACATTAAAGCATTTGCTTGAAATTTCCTTCCACGTATAAGTCGTTGCATCTTAACATGTTTATTTATTAACATCAGAAGCCCAGTATGTTGCAACTCTCTAGTGAAAAATTCAACCCACTGTTATGACTATGATCTCTATTTTAGACTTGTTCTTTTCTATAGCACAATATAAACGTACAGCAGTTATAACAGTACCACTTTTCCTAAATAAATGGAGTAATCTAGCCTTGTTTTTTGCTTCATGTTTTCACCTCATGTGCATTCATTTTGTGGCACACGAGCCTGCCATGGAAAATTATGTATACCCTTTTGGTTTCTTATCAATATTTTATGCTTTTATATAAGCTTAACGATATTTCTATTGTATTCCAGACCTTTCTTGAGGGAAGTCGTCAGTTGATGCGGTTACCGCCTCGGCAGTCAACTGCTGAAGCAGATCTTATGGTTCCATTTCGGATGGTAATTTAGTTCTGTGTTATCTATTCTCCGGCACTTGTTTCAGTTGTAAGTGATATCTTCTTTCGGGATGAGGGGTGTTATTGAGATTTGTATGTGGTTGTTACCAATATCAGATATCCTCCACTTTATTTGGACCATAAGCAGTTTTAAAGAGAAATATGTTTGCATACTTCTGATGCAGGCCATAACAAAGACTATCAGTGATGATGATAAATATTTTTCAAGAGTGTCATTGCGGTAAAATACTATGCTGTCCAACTTTTTATTAGACATAGGGTTGTCTGTATAATGTCTTTGCTCTAGCCTGTAAACTACTGTCATACTACATGCAGTCAAATAGCTCTATTAATAACTACTTCCTGCTTTTAGGGTCAACATTAGGTCTTCCAAAGTAGATGTTCAGATGTCAAAAGCTTTTGCCAATGGAGGTCCCAGTGCCTTATCTGATGCTTCATCAGAGATGTCCCTAGATGCCTGGGATGGTATTGCCCTTGAATATTCTGTTGATTGGCCCTTGCAATTGTTCTTTACACAAGAGGTTCTCACAAGGTATCATTGATTGTACTAATTACACATTCCTAGTTTTTTCTTGCCCCTTTTTATCATTTTTTCGCATGTACCCACAGTAGTAGCATTTAAGTAATGTCCTTTGATTTCACTTGTTTCAGCTTGTGCTTTATAAATAGATCCAGCACATCACCTTCTCCACCCCTTTTTAGAAATCTCATAATACGGGCCCAAACATTTAGGCTATGTTTGCAAACTTGCGATAAGCTAGTTGTTGGCCGATAAACTAGCTGTTAGTTGATAAACTAGTCATGTTTGGTAAAAACTAGCTGATAAGCTAGACACAATGTAAATGACCTAAAGCACATGTCAAGTAATTAATTACAAAAATATAAGGGGCAAAATGGGAAAAAAGTGGTAAAAAACCCCTGGAGCTTATTGAAAACTACTTGAAGTAGCATTTCAAAAGGCTAGCTTATATCTAACCAAACGGGGTTTCCATTAAGCTTAAAAAATAGGCTACTTTATGGTTGCAAAACACGGCCTTAAAGTTGTCTTTATATACATGTATTTAAAGGGGCAGACTTCTGCTGTTCATGGTTTCTGGACTTGTGTGTTCATGAGTTAGCATGCTCCAGGTACTGTAGGATCTTCCAGTATTTACTCCGGTTGAAGCGAACACAAATGGAATTGGAAAAGTCATGGGAATATGTAATGCATCAAGATCACTCAGATTTTGCCAAACGTCATAGTGACCCTGTAAACGGCAAAACATCTCAACAGAGAAGGCAACGCTTTAGACCAATGTCGCGGGTTAGAGAGCAGATGGCGTTCTTGATACGGAATCTTCAGTTCTATATACAGGTAGAATTTTGGGTGAACTCTGAGTTCCATGTACTGTGATGATTTTAGTATCTGTTCTTCATCCATCTTGCAAGTGTTATGCAGCCATTCATATTTACTTGTGTTGTTATCAGGTGGATGTGATAGAATCTCAGTGGAACAAATTGCTGGCTCGTATAAAGGAGTCACGGGATTTCACTGATTTGGTGGGATTTCATCAAGCGTAAGTAAAAGATACAAGTTTTATTGCATCATGCTTTAAGGTCTAATTGTTATTACATACATGTGCTTTTCTTTCCTGCTAAAATCTTGCTGTATGTGATGTAGATACTTGTCGGCTTTGATATCACAATCTTTCTTGGATATTGGCTCAGTCTCAAGAATATTGGATGGAATCATGAAGCTGTGCTTGCAGTTCTGCTGGAAGATTGAGAACCAAGAAACTGATGTAAGCATCGAAGAACTGGAGTGTATAACTGAGGTAATTTGACTAGCTATTCAGCTTTTTTTTCGACAGTTTGAATAAATAGCGACCAAGCATTTCTAGTTGTAACAACCCATCTCACATGGATAGAAAATTAGATTTGTATCGTGAGCTCTTTATAACCAATAACTTCCACCATGGTTTTATGTCGATTTGGAGGTTATTGACTAGCCTGCTGCTTTGAGCTATGGGGCGTTACAGTAGGTGTTCAATAAAATTTATGGTTCTTAATGGACCAGTAGCAGTAACACAACAATCAGTTATAACAACTATATCCATTATTCCACTAAGAAGTAGAATTTTGGGGAGATGTGAGCTAAACTGGGAAGTTTGTGAATTTTTTTTAGGTTGTGGACTTCGCAAAAGAAACTAGAGTGCATGAGACATAGGAAAGTAGGCTGCAAATCATATGGTTTAGTCTAAAAGTTAGAAATTCATGTATTATTTCATATAGATGAAACCAGTGAAAATCAACAAAAATCATTCAATATGTTTGATATTCATATTGTTTAACAGGCTTTGTTCTTTGTGTGTGAGTATGAGTGTATGAACAACATCGTTCACATGTGTTGTTTCATCTACGAAACAATATATACAAACTGGTTTTTACGGTTTCTAATTTTTACACGGTTTTTATATGATTTCTCCCTAGGAATGTAAGAGAAGAACCAGAGTTTGTGCAAACAGACAGTAAGTGGTAATAGACTAATAGTACCAGTCAATAGTAGCACATCAATTTTTTTATTTTTTTTTGAACAGCGAAATTTTATAAAACTAGCAAGAAGCTAGAAAAAGACACAATTACAAAGAAATAATAGCAAGGGAAGGATTTGTAAGCCAACCAACCCAATTAATAGACAAATTGTTACTTCTATGATTGACCCAAAAGTAAGCACGAGTTAAAATATTCTCAAAAATCGCTGTCTTCTTTGGTTCCGGGTTGCCAAAGAGAATACCATTCCGAAACACCCATATAGACTACAAAGTGGTAAGCATAACGGCCTCAAAGCATAAAAGGACTTCCTTCTTCAACTTAATTGAGTCAAACCAAGAGACCCAATCCGAATAAGACTGGAGATTCGGAATATCCATTTGCCACCAACTAATTGATCGGCTTTTTGAAAGGAGATAATATTTATATACTACAAAACTCACACTTTCTTTCACCTCAAGAGAGGTTGGGAACTACCATTAATCCGGGCACCACCACCCTTTGGTTAAAGTGATATTCTTTGTGAATGATAGTTGCATTTCCGCTATAATTGTTTGCTACACTTGTTATTTGTACAGGAATTTAACAACAAATCAAATTCCTTGTACACCATATTGCGTAGCAGCAGGCTCGCCGGCAGTCAACGAGCCCCGTTCCTTAGGCAGTTCCTTTTGCGTCTAAACTTTAATTCCTACTACGAGGTAATAATAACCACGAGGTATTCTTTACGATATTTTAAGGGTTACTGTAGAATTGTGATAATCCCCTTGCCTCTTTCATTCACAAAAATCAATATATAATGATACAAAGAGATCTCCTATTTTTGGAGATAATTGATACAATAAACACTAATTACAATACTAAAAATACAGGCATAATTAGTGGCGTCTATTACACCCCCGCAGTCGAAGCGGGAGGCGAACGTATGCTTAGACTGGATCGAAAATCATCGAAGAGAACCCGAGGAAGACCCTTGGTGAAGATGTCGGCAATCTGAAAGCGGGAAGGCATGTGAAGGATACGAACCAGGCCTTTTTGAACGTGTTCCCTGACGAAGTGAATGTCGAGCTCGATGTGCTTGGTTCGTTGATGCTGGACTGGGTTGCCCGATAAGTAAATGGCACTGACATTGTCACAGTAGACTAAGGAAGCTTTGGTCAATGGACGATGTAGCTCAAGAAGAAGATTTCGCAGCCAACATATTTCTGCAACCACGTTGGCAACTCCACGGTATTCGGCCTCTGCACTAGAGCGGGAAATGGTGGATTGTCTCTTAGAGGACCATGAAATCAGGTTGTCGCCGAGATAGACACAGTATCCGGATGTAGAGCGACGAGTATCAGGGCAACCTGCCCAATCAGCATCTGTGTAGGCACGAATGGAGAGTGCCGAAGAAGAGTGGAGATGAAGACCATAATTAGCAGTGCCTTGTAAGTACCTGATGATACGCTTAAGAGCGTTCCAGTGAGCCATGCAAGGAGAGTGCATGTGCATACATATTTGCTGAACGGCGTATGTGATGTCGGGTCTTGTGAAGGTTAGGTACTGTAATGCACCTGCAAGACTTCTATAGGTGGTAGGATCATCAAATAATGAATCCGATTCATTGGCCAATTTACTCTGAGTGTCAACCGGGGTCGCTGCAGGTTTGCATGAGTCCATACCTGCGCGATGAATGATGTCTTTGGCATATGCATGTTGTGACAGGAAAAGCGTGTCACCCGTTCTAGTGACCGAGATGCCCAAAAAATAGGATAAGGGTCCCAAATCCTTCATAGCAAATTCGCCTGCAAGAATAGTCATGAGGCGTTGACGGAGTTGGTCAGAGGAGGTGGTGAGTATGATGTCGTCCACATAGATTAGAAGATAGGCGACATCATGACCGTGGTAATAAATAAATAAGGAATTATCCGTTTTGCACTGAGTAAATCCATGCTGAAGGACAAAATCAGTGAACCGTTGATACCAGGCCCTGGGTGCCTGTTTGAGGCCGTAAAGAGACTTCTTGAGGCGGCAAACATGATCAGGGTAGTCCCGATGGCGAAATCCCATTGGTTGGTGCATATAAACGGTTTTTGCAAGTGGCCGTGTAAAAATGCATTTGTAACATCTAATTGGTGTATGGGCCATGAATTAGAGAGCCAGAGTGAGAACCGTCCGTATAGTGGTTGGTTTTACCACCGGACTGAAAGTGTCACCACAGTCAACCCCCACCTATTGACGACGACCATCACATACCAACCTTGCTTTGTAACGTTCTAAAGAGCCATCGGAACGAAATTTGTGCTTAAAGAGCCACATACTACGAATAATATTCATGTCCGAGCGACGTGGTACTAGTTCCCAAGTCTCATTTTTAATAAGTGCACTAAATTCGTTTTGCATGGCATCGTACCATTCTGGTGTGGACAAGGCAAGGTGGGGAGTTTTCGGGATTGAAACAATGGAAGTAGTGTTAAGGTTGAATAGTTGTTTGGGTTTGGTGATACCGTCCATTGCTCTAGTGCGCATGGTACGGGGCGGTTGTTGTGGAACCGAGTGAGGAGGGGTGGGTTGAGGTGACGGGTGAGGTGGAGTCTGAGTGTTCGGTTCTGGGTCCGAAGGGTAGGGAATGGGGTGGAGAAAGGGTTTGTTCTAAAGGGGCGGGAGTTGGGCCAGGGGAAGCTGTACGTGTGCCTGATGGTTGGTGAGGTGATGGTTGGTGAGTAGATGGTGAAGGTTGGTGTGATGCGGTTGGGCCGGCTGGAGTTGGGCCGAGGGAAGTGGGATGTGGGGCGTTGGGTGGGACAGTGGGTTTTGATGAGTGGACATTATCCCACAACAGTGGGTTAAATGGAGGGGAAAGAAAGGTGTAGTCTAGGGTGGTATTGGAGTGTTGTATGGAGAAGGGATAAATGGATTCCTCAAACTGGACATGACGAGAGATAAAGATTTGATTATTAGATATGTCAAAACATTTATATCCGCGGTGGTTTGAAGGGTAACCAAGAAAGACACAAGGTTTGGAGCGGTTGGTGAGTTTATTTATGGTGGTGGAGGGGGTGGTGGGATAGCATAGACAACCAAACACGCGAAGATGTGTGTAGGTTGGAAGGACATTGTATAGAAGGGTAGAGGGGGATAAGAATTTGTGGGTTTTCTTAGGGAGAATGTTTAGGAGGTAGGTGGCGGTTTCAAGGGCATGATGCCAAAAGGAGGGAGGTAGAGAGGCTTGAGATAAAAGGGTACGAATCATGTTATTGATGGTTCATATTTTTCTCTCGGCTTTGCCATTCTGGGAGGAGGTGTGGGGACAGGAGAAACGAAACAACATTCCATTGATGTGACAAAACTGCTTAAAATTATTGTTGGTGTATTCGGTGCCATTATCACATTGGAACTGTTTCGTTCAAACTGTGTATGAATATGGTTATGGAAGTTGGTAAAGGTGTTGTAAACTTGAGATTTATTGGTTAGGGGATAAGTCCATAGAAAATCCGTTAAATCATCAAGAAACAATATATAATAGCGGTGACCGTCGGTGCTTAAAACCGGGGAGGTCCACAAATCACTGTGAATGATATCAAAAGGTAAATGAGTTTTATTCATAGAATCATAAAACGGAAGTTTAACACTTTTGCCAAAAACACATGATTGACAAAGTGTATTGTTCGGTTTACTAAAATCAATAGAAGAACTAGACTTTAACGAATGCAATAAAGAGTTGCCCGGGTGCTCAAGGCGTTGATGCCAACGGTCTTGAGTAACAGCAGCTAAAGCAATAGGTTTGGAGGGAGGCTTGATGAAGTTGGTGGTCAGAGGGTAGAGGTCTCCCGAGCTATTGCATCGTAGGATAGGTTCCTTGGTCTTGAGATCCTTTACAAGAAAACCAAACGGGTCAAATTCAATGGAAAGTAAATTGTCGGTCGTTAGGCGACGGACAGAGATGAGGTTTTTGATGAGGTTAGGAGCATAAAGGATATTGTTTAGTTTTAAGGGCGGAAAAGGCGGTGGTAATGTTTTGTTGCCTTATCCAATAACGGGAATGGTTGTGCCATTGCCAACAAGGATTTGCTTATTAGTGCAAGTATTAAAAATAGACGGGGAAGTCATACCTGGTTGCTCCATGTGGCCAGAGGCGCCGGTGTCCATGTAACCAACTGGGTCAGAAGGCTGACTCATAGAGAGAGTATAGAGCGCCTGTGCAATGTCGGTCGGCGTCGGGTTGTAAGTAGCCATGTGGGCCTGTGCAGGCGGTGGACCCAGAATGCCCTGTGATCCATTCGGCCGAGGGGTTGATGGGTAAGGGCAGGGTGGTGTTTGGTTGGATTGTGGGCTGTAGGTATTGTTGAGAAGAGAGGCCCATTGGGTAGTGGTCCAATTGTTGGGAAATATTATGTAGGGGTGTTGGGATTGGGCCGGATAATTGGGCTTCCCCCTGGAACGGCTCGGCTGAGAAGACGATGAACGGCCTCTGCCGCGTCCACGGGAACGGCTTCGGTCGCGGGTAGTGTCGGATGTGGTTTGAGAAGCGGTGGTGTTGGGATTGGCCGAAAAGGAGCGGGTTTGGCTTTGGACGTGTAGAGCGGTTGCGGCTTGTTGGGCAGAGTGGAGGGCTTGGTTAGCTTTTGTAGTTTCATGCATGCATAACTGGGAACGGACCTCAAAGAACGAGGGCAAAGGTTTGGTGTTTTGGAGTATGGTGCCTAAGGTTTCGTATTGTTCGGTGAGACCGGCTATGGTTTGCAAAATGAGATCTTGTTCGTCAACCGGGGCATCAACATTATTCAATTGATCGGCCAAAACCTTAATCTCTTGGCAATAAGCATGCATGGAAGAAAAATTTTCAAGACGAGTGTTTGCGAATTTTTGTTTGAGAAAGAGGGCTCGGGTGGCTTTATTGTCTTGGAAGAGATTCTCGATGGCTTTCCAAGCATCATATGCGGTGGTGCTCTTTTTTATTACAGTTTTTAGAAGGTCGGTGGAGATTGTGCCATAGATCCATTGGAGAACTATGGCATCAAGACGTTCCCACGAGTCGGCAGGAGGGGAAGCCGATTGCTTTTCCTTATCGGTAGACGAGGTAGCAGTGGGTGAAGGACGACGAGGCGCAAGGTGGTCAGCCACAAGAAACGCCGTACAATGGATTCGAAAGAGTTCCGACCATGTGTTATAATCGGCGGCTTCATTATCTAAGGTGATAGGGACGAAGGTTCGGATGTTGGACACTGTGACAGCAGGGTTCAACTTGTGATCGGCCATTGAAAAAAAAAATCGAAGGTGGTGGGTGACAAAGAAGAAGAGGCGGCGGCAAGGGTTTGGAAAAAAAAAGATAGGTGGGAGGATCTTTAGTCTGATACCATGTAGAATTGTGATAATCCCCTTGCCTCTTTCATTCACAAAAATCAATATATAATGATACAAAGAGATCTCCTATTTTTGGAGATAATTGATACAATAAACACTAATTACAATACTAAAAATACAGGCATAATTAGTGGCGTCTATTAGTTACAATAAATGCACCCTTTTATACTAATTTCCTCCTCACAACCATCAACATCAAACCACTCGTTTTACATTTTCAATGCATGATTTGACCTGGTTTTGGCGCATGTAACAACCCCCTATTTTTATTCAAGATTTTTGTTCATTTTTGTATTTGATATCTACAGGCAAATGCCCAAGGTGTTACCAATGTCATCAAACCACAACCAACAATCCCGGCTTTCCTACGGTTGCAGCTGTAAATCTTGCTAATCCACTCGGTTAGTTGCTTTCTTCTTTTCTGTTCGAGTTTGGGTACTAAGTTTTCCACGGACCAATGTGATACCTTAGCCGTTAAGATCTCTTCGTGCAAGCTTAGACAATTAATCCTGTAACCTTAATTAGAAACGAAAACCTTTGGATTATGGAGTACCCAAAAAAAAAGGGAACGTCGTTGCTCAAATGTTAGCAAAAAAGAGATAATTGAAAAAATCAATTCGAATATGCATCATATGAATAATCTGTCACGCCGGTTCATATATGCATATTTAAGTAGTTTTTCGGATTTTTTTAATAAATCACATGTAAACCTTTTTTTATTCTATTTAAATCTGTCCTTATATCTCAAAAGTAACAATTAGTATTAACCATTAGAATTGCGATTTGTCTTTTATGTCATGTATTATAGTCAAGAAAAAATACATTGTTTTTGCTTCAACTTTTTTTTTTCAGTATTTTTTAATTGAAATTATAGAAACTGAGATGAAATAAAAATAAATAAATAAATAAAGGGAGTTTTAAAAGAAAAAGAATAATAGATGGGCAATAATGTTGAGCATTCCAGCCAGGATCTTCTGACTCACATAAATCTTGTTACATTTACTGATTTTTACACCTGGGGTGGGGGCGACAACTGGAAGAAAAGGGTGCTGCAGCAGTTTTATTCGTTTTCTTTTCTTTTTATTTTTTATGATTTAACATGGAGTAGGTTACATCCACATTTATGATTACAAAATATACATCTAGGAGTCATTTATTAAAATGTTATTGATTTAGCATGATAAAGAGCGAGAATCTTATCCATAAGAGACATAACAAATAGAGAATTTTACAAAATAAATGCGAGAAATAACTCTTACTTAAAGAAGTGTTTACTAACTATCCATTTGCCTTTAAAAAACCAACTAGTCAACATCTTAATTCTGATGGAAGTATTGAGTTATGATTATCCTATCTTATGTAACTTTTTGATGTTTTTATCATTGTATATTGTTACTTTTGACCATAATTTATTAATATTTGCTTTATAACTCCATTTTGTTATTTTAGCCAATAATGTATTAGAAGTGCATCCATATAGTAAATTTTTATTTCATCTTTTTTATTTTATTTTATAAATTTGTATGATTTTAAAAGAGAAATAAAATCTTCTATTGGTTATGTTTATCAGTTGATTGTAAAATAGTTTTATAAATTTCACAACGTATTAAAAAGTTGTACTTATCTGATAATAAATTTTAAATTTTGTATAATATATAGTAAAGATATCATATATTCATGATTGAAATTTTGAAACTGGGTTAAAAATTGAAAAAAAAAATATCAACAAAGGTATCAAACTAAAGACAATAAAGTACCTTTTCTATATAATGTGTTTAATAAAGAGTAAACTACGATTTTCTTCCCTATGGTTTGATGTTTATAACGATTTTCGTCCCTCATTTTTAAAATTTGCTTTTTTGTCTTTGTGGTTTTTATTTCGTTTCACTTTTTGTCCTCCAGGCTAATACAGTTAAAATAACCCATTAAATTGAGGGTATTTTAGTCCATTAATATTGTTTTTTAATTTTTCATTAAAAGTTTAAAAAATATTTACTAGATATGAATATATATATATATATATATATATATATACATATACATATACATATAGAGGAAGGTTCATGTGAAAATCCTAACAATTTAAGAAAATAAGAGGAGCATTCTCAGCCAATCAAATTAGAATTCCCGTTTTATTTAAGAAAGGGTATTTGTGTCATTTGAAATCATATTGTAGATCACATATGATTTACTAAGAGATACTAGATTGTTTTTCAATTAGATATGATTTACTAGGTGTTCCTAACAATAATTCATCATATACTATCAGATTGTAAAACGAGATCACATGTGATTAATAACTAAGTGACATCAGATTGTTAAACAAGATCACATATGATTAATAACTAACAACATTTCTTATAGATCACATATGATTTACTAAGAGATACCAGATTGTTTCTTAATCACATATGATTTACTAGGTGTTCAATCACATATGATTAATAACTAAGTATAAGAGTTCTTATAGATCACATATGATTTACTAAGAGATATCATATTGTTAAACAATATAACTGTCCCTATACATCACATATGATTAATAACAGTCCTAGTAAATCACATATGATTCAAGTCGAAGTCGAATCCATCGATGTTGCAGAAGTTTTGTTCGTCTTTTTCAGATTATCGAACTTCTTTGAACTTCGTTTCACTATTGATCTTCAACTTTGTAACGAATCAAGAGCAAGATTTCAGGGTTGAAGCTTTTCGAAAGTTTCGGTGTGAAAATAAACTTTCCGGCACACAACACACAGAATCAACTCCATCTTCATGTACTATTTCGATTATGTGTTTCTGAAAGGTTATTTTGCACCGGCGATCGGAATCGATTTAAGTACATCATACTCATGCGTAGCTGTTTGGCAACACGAACAATCTGACAATCCAAACGATGAAATCATCTTATTCATAACACATAAAGACAGATTTACAATCAAATAATTAAAAACTACACACTAATTACAGCAGTAAAGAGAGAAATTAACCTTTGTTGGAATGAGTTGATGAAAACCCTAGTTGCAAATAAAGAGAGAGGGAGGGAGAGTGTCTGCTAACAAAGAGTAGAAGAGAGTGAAATAATCACAAAATAGGTGTTTGCCTAATTTACCCTTGCTTTATATTTACCCCTGTGGAAAAGTACTTTGAGTGGCACAGAAATTACAAAAATTGCCACTGAAAATCTGAACCGTGGATTAGATTAATAAACGGTTGAGATGCATCCCTTTATTTTCTTAAATAGGTCTCCTCCTCGTATGAACCCATCTCTATACATATATATATATATATATATATAATTTTTTTTTTGTAGTATACACAACTATCTTCTTCCCCAACACCTTTGCCTCCCTTCTTTGACTTTCTCCCATCCGGCCACCACGTCGACTCTTTTTCTTCTCCGATAACCACGACCGTCACCCTTTTATAATAGGGTTTTATTCCCCCAATTTTTCTTCCCCAAAAATCTGTCAATATCATTGAACATAAGGATAACACAATTTTAATAAAACCCATTAAATATTCTAGGTTCGTGATTCAAATATTGGGTTCATGATTCTAAACCAGAGGAAAATCGATAAAATGGATACATTTTCAGATGGGTCTTGATGGTCTAAGCCCAAATGGTCTAATGCCCTTCTTTTCAAATCCAACCATGATTATATGAGAGGTAAATCATGAACCGTTAAAGCCATGGACTGGATCCAAAAGTTTTGAAGATGGGTCAAATTAAAGATGGGATTTAAAAAAAAATCAAAGATTGAAAAATTGATTAGCGGGTAAAAGATGGGAGGGAGAACAAAGGAGGAGGAGGAGGAGGAGGAGGAGGAGGAAGATGAGGGAGGTAGGTGGGTGTGGGCCTATGGGGTTACGTGGGGGTGGGGGTGGGGGTGGATGTGGGGTTAATTTTTTTTTTTATAATTTAATTATTTTATATATGTTTTACTTTAATAAAAGAAAAAGAAAAATACAAACAAAATGTAAGAGCATCTCCAATGCCAAAGTCTTTAAAGACTTTTTGATATATGAAAAGTCATTGAAGAAATCTTTTTACCATTGGGGAACATAACTTATTAAAGAGCTTTTAATGAAAAGTTTTCTATCCATCGACCGATTATTTGAAGTTTACATAAATTCATTTTACCCCCTTACATTTTCACTTTATACCATTTTCAATTCTACTCTTTCAACTAAATATCACATTGCTCCCTTCAATCAATGTTATTTTCAATTTAAACCTCTTTTAATATTTATTAATTAATCTAATTTATTAAATAGAAGTAAAATATTTTTAAGAACATATATCCTCTATATATAACCCCATATTTCTCATATAACTTTATGTTTCACTTTTATAAACATATAACTTTCTCTTTCACTTTTATAAATATTTGAATTATGGTTTTCAAAAAAATATCACGTGGGTCTTAAAACAACAAATTAAATAAGGGGCCTTTATAAAACATTTTCAATAGATGAGGATAAATTATTAAATGTAATTGATGAAAAAGTTTTTGCATTGGAGAAGATTTGTATAAATAGGTTTTTGTTAAAAAAAAGTAAGTGGAAAGCTGATGTGGCAAAAACAGAAAGTTTTTGAAGCACTAATGCATTGCGGATGCTCTAAAATGACTAACTTGTCCTCAATTTAATTAACTTATTTAATAGAGTTGGTTTAAAGGACGAAAAACGAATCAAAATGGAAACCACAAGGATGAAAAAAGCAAATTTTAAAAACCAGAGACGAAAATCGTTATAAACATCAAACCATAAGGACGAAAATCGTAGTTTACTCTGTTTATACGGAAAGCGTAACATGAGGTTTCAAAAACATCCGTGGGTCATTTGTAATGTTAATAAGAAGTTTTGCACCATAAAAAACTTGAAAAAAAACCGTTCTCGTGTCGTGATACCATTTTTTTGTTTTGAAAATTATGTTAATATATCCTTTTTTACTCCTTTCATTTGAAAATAAGTGTTTATATTATTATTTTTGTTTGTCCAAAATAATTGTCCACTTTCAAAAGTAAAAGTTAATTTCTTATTGTACCCTTGATTATGAGATGGAGAAAATCTCTTTCTATGATTAAGGGGTTGTTTATTTTTTTAAAAAACCCTCTTAATGGCTCTTAAGTCTGAATCGTTCAGACTTTTTTACACACCACCTCTTATCAATCATAACTAAAATAAGACTTCAGACTTTAGACATCTTAAAAAACAAACGGCACCTAAGGGTAAAATTATTATTTTTAATTAAAAATTAGAGTAAATTAAGATTTTCGTCCTTATGGTTTGTTGAAAATTGCATATTTCGTCCCTGTGGTTTCAGGTTTTCATCCATATGGTTTGCAATTTATTTCTATTTTCTTCCGTGAGACTAATTACTACTTTAAAATATGAGGAACTAAAATAGAAATGAATTGTAAACATAGAGACGAAGAAAGCAATCAAGTTTAAATCATAAGGTCGAAAATAATAATAAAGTATAAACCATAAAGATAAAAATCGTAATTTCAAAATTATAGAGATGAAAATAAATTTTTTGAACAAACCATATGGACAAAAACATAATTTACTCTAAAAAATAATAATTACAAATTTAAACTATGTAAAATTTTTCATTGTGGAATTATGGCACCCTTGGAGCTCTCTATTTGATTGTATCGAAAGACCCAATAAATTAGGGTTTGTTGGGCCCAATGCTACGAGCAAGTTTCTCGTTTTTAAGCTGAGTATTGTCATCATCGATGATCTTAAAAGAAATTCCAAAGTAGTATTTCACATAGGTTGACCGTTGACCGAGGGTATTATTGAGAGATTATATGCATCCCACCAACCCCAAATATATGAAAAGGGTTACAAAATGTTAGGTGGAGTGGAGGAGACCTTGTTGTACAAGTAACCTCCACAAAATTACCACAATGCCCCTTCCCTTGTATTTGAAAAATATAATATTTTTGTTAAATATAATTTCTATAATTATTAATTAACATTTATAAATATTGATATCTATAATCATAAATTTTCTAATTTTCTGTTATTAAATTATTCTAAGTTACTTTCAAAAAACATTTCTAAGTTTTTATAAGCAATTTAGTCATCTACTTAAACTTTGTTGGATAATTCACGAATAAAAGGAGGTGAATTTGTAAAATAGACATTTAGGGTTTGTTTATTAGGAGCTTAATGTGAATTATAAGTCACTTATATGTGATTGTTTGATAGTGACTTAATTATATCGAAAATAGCTTAAGCTTAATGTGACTTATAAGACCATTTCCAACCCATACACCAAAAATAACAACAAAAACACTAAAACCGGTGGGACCCTTGACACTAAAAAAAATCCAACTCCAACCATACTTTAAAAAAAACACCAAATCTCCTAAACCCAAATAAAAAAAAACATTTTTCATTATTATTAAACATTTTAAAATACACTATCTATTATTTATAAATAATTCTTATAGTAAATAAATAAATAATTAATGAGGTCTCGGTCAAAATAAAACGATAATTTCTTAATTAATAAATTTTACATTACTGGAAAAAAAAATACATCAATTCAAATAACATAAATTAAAAACATAGAATATTAAGGAAAAGAGCAGAAGAATCTCGTGCTAATGAAGATGGACAAGAAACTCAATATCAAGGGTCTCAATATCGTGCATCTCAGTATCAAGGATCAGAAGAAGTTGAAGAGCAAGCCGGAGGATCTCAAAATGCGGATGAAAACTTTCACCTGTATGCAAGCGGACAAAACAATTGGGATTTTTAATTTATGTTGTTTAATATGTATTAGTTGATGTTATTTCAGTTGTATTTTTAATTTATGTTTTAGTTTACGTTATTTAATTTCAAGTATTATGTATTTTTAATTTTTTATGAAATTAGATTTTGTCAATTTTATTTAATGCTATTTTTTTAATTTAATTTAATATATAAAATAACATTTATTATAATTAAAATTACAAACTATATCAATTATATTTATTAAAACAAAGAAAAAAAAGCCATTTTAAGTAGGCCATATAACTTTGCAGTGTGAATAGTGCATCACCAAATTTGGTGTGTTTTCATTTGAGAATCTCATGGCCGGCAAATCCATTTGCAGATTGGAGTATGGTTGGAGATGACCATACTGCAAATCACTAAATTTGCAGTATGGTTGGAGATGCTCTAAGTCACTTATATGTGATTGTTTGGTAGTGACTTAATTATATCGAAAGTAACTTATTCAGTAAATTTATTTGGTTTTCCGGGGGGGGGGGGGGGGGGGGGTGTTAATGTAGAAAACCAAAAAAATAAAAATTCAAACATGCTTCTTCCATTTATAAAAAAAATTTCTCAAACAAAAATTTTCTCAACTTACACAGACAAATTAATTCACACAAACAATTTATTTGTATACTTAATGGAAAATCGACCAAACAATCCTTTAAATATATAATTTTAATCAAAATTTTAATTAAATCAATGAATTTTTGACCTACTAAAAACGGTTTCTTGGATGGTGGAGAGAGAGAGGGGGAGGGGATCGTGTGAGAACAAAAGTAATGATAAAAACACTTCCGAGCTTTTGGTTTTGGATGGTTTGACTATTTAATTTTACGCAATTTTTTCAATTACATTTATCTACCTTCAATTTCGAATTTATTTTCACTTTTAAGTCATTTTTACGAATTTTTACACACATTTAATCACTTTTATGTGCATGATTCTCTTAAAGTTTCATTCATAGTATATATATATATAGAGAGAGAGAGAGAGGTGCTCAAGAGAAAACTCAAAAATATGAAAAATTGAGGAATATCTTAGTAACCGTTAATCTGGACGGTATGCATATGTGCATACAAGTAATTGATTTTTTTTTTTTTTGATATAACGGACAAATTGCTTATAAATTAGTTATATGAACATGTATACCGGACAAATTGATTCTAAATTAGTTACATGGACATTTGTATACCGTTCCAAATAACCCCCACCTAACACCCCCTCCTTCCTCTCCCACCAACCACGCTAAAAACAAAGCAGGCTCCAGACACACACAAAAACACCATAGAAGCTGGCTTCAAACCTACCATCTTCAACCTCCGCCCCTTTTTCACTCACCGGAAAAAATGGATCCTAAACTTCAAGATCCCCAAAACTCCGACGAAAAACCACCCTCCGACCACCAATCTCACCTCCCCATTCTCCCATTCACATCCATCACCCTTTCCCTCCCTACCCACTTCATCACCCCACCAAAAATCTCACCTTTTTCCCCCAAAATCCCCACAACCCTCAAAATCCCATCTCAAATCTCCACCATTTTCAACCTCTCCCTCACCACCACCACCAACACCAAATCCCAACTCAAATCCACCCTCTCCAACCACCCTCTTCAAAACCCATTTCCCCTTAACCCCCGCCGCCCCTCCGACCCCACCAACCCCGCCGGACTCCGCCGTGCCTCCGTCGTCTGGTTCCGTAACGATCTCCGTGTTCAAGACAACGAATCTTTAACCTCCGCCAACAATGAATCCATGTCCGTTTTACCACTTTATTGCTTTGATCCTAAAGATTTCGGTAAATCCTCATCTGGGTTCGATAAAACCGGCCCGAATCGAGCATCTTTCTTGATCGAATCGGTTTCGGATTTAAGGAAGAATCTTCAGGCAAGAGGGTCGGATCTTGTGATCCGAATTGGTGACCCGGGAACCGTTTTGGGTGAGTTGGTGAAACAAGTTGGTGCAGAGGTTGTTTATGCTCATAGGGAAGTGTCTAATGATGAGGTGAAAGGTGAAGAAAAGATTGAAAGATTATTGAAAGATGAAGGTGTGGAGATTAAGTACTTTTGGGGGAGTACATTGTATCATATTGAAGATTTGCCATTTAAGTTGGAAGAAATGCCAACAAATTATGGTGGGTTTAGGGAGAAAGTTAAGGGGTTAAAGGTGAGGAAGACTATTGAAGTTGTTGATCAATTGAAGGGGTTGCCATGTGGTGGTGATGTTGAGGTTGGTGAGATTCCAACTTTGGTTGATTTGGGTCTCAATCCTTGTGCTAGTATGAGTCAGGTATGAATTTGGTGTTTATAGTTTGATAAAGTTGGATTCTTTGTTAACATTTTTTTGTTGATATTGTTTTAAAGATCAATCTTTTTGTTTATACTTTGATAAAGTTGGATTCTTGTTAACATTTTTTGTTGTTGATGTTGTGTTAAAGATTGATCTTTTTGTTTAGTGTTTGATTGTATGATCTTGCTGCATTTTGATGTGTTTTTTTTATGGAGAAAAGGGGTAGCCTTTTGTTGGTATGAATGTGGGTTATGAATGCATTTAACATTGTTTTTTTTTTCCCTTCCTATTTGTTGTACTTCATGGATGGTTTAGTGTAGATTTGGATTGCTTTTTATAAGAAACTAGCTAATTTTATGTTAGTTTTAAAGTAAAAATGCAGTTGCTTCACACCGATATATCCCCAAAATGGTGGATGCTTTTAGCTCTTAATGGTAGAGAAGTTAAATTATTTGTTGGCCATGGTTGTAGCTAGCTTTTGCCATTTTTAACATGTTCTTATAGGTCAGCTTATCAGTTAGTTTTTACTAGACATGACTAGCTGATCAACTAACTTGTCAAACACATCAAGTCGGAGAAAATTGTCTATGTGGATTGATCGGTCTGTGTAGACTAGGAATGTTTTTGGTTCAGAGGTTTTTTCATAGATGGAAGGAGCGTGTTTTTTAACCGGGAGGGGCAGGTTTGGAGTGAAAAAAACTTGCTTTCTACATAAAGCTCTCCCCATAAGCTTACTGAATAAGTCACTTTCTATATCATTAAGGCACTACCAAACAGTATGTATATGTACTGACCGAATAATAAGCTGTGAGTCCATTAAGCTACTAACAAAAATGCCCTTAGACAAGGAAGATTATGTGTCTTGATTTAGAAGATGACGGGGCTAAAACTCGTAGATTTAATAATATCATTTACTTTTGTGTAGGCCAAATCGGTTTCTAATGCTCCCCTTATCGGAGGCGAGACCGAAGCACTACAAAGGCTTAAAAGGTTTGCTGCCGAATGCCAAGCCCAACCGCCCAAAGAAACCAAAGATGGAAGTAACGATAGCATTTATGGCGCAAATTTCTCGTGCAAAATCTCTCCATGGCTCGCAATGGGATGCCTTTCTCCTCGCTCCATGTTTGACGAGTTGAAGAAATCTGCTTCTAGGTATATGCCCAAATGCTCTTTTTCTTTTCATGAGATTGTTTTCTTCTGTCCAAAATGCATCAAAATGTAACAAAGTTCGGTTTACTTTTGATTTAACGTAACTAAGTTTCAAAATTTCTTATTTTGTACCTATTTTGACCGGTAACCTGTAACATTTTATGACGTGGATGATAAACGTGATATCTACGTCATCAAATTTTACAAGATCAACAGGTTACCGGTCAAATGGGTAAAAGATTAGGAACTTTTGGAACTTTTTTACATTGACGGAAAAAAAAAACTTTGTTACACTAAATAGGAAACTACGACAAGCTTCGTTATATTTTGATGTATTTTACCCTCATCATCTGCATTCCGTTGATATTAACAAAACGAGTAAAATATAGAACTGTTGCTGCGGGAAAAGATGGTGGTGATGGTGGGATGAACTGGTTAATGTATGAGCTTCTATGGAGGGACTTCTTCAGGCAAGTGAAATCAACTGATTACATTTGTGTTAATTATTCGTTATTATATCGACTTTTTTGTACTAAAAGAATCGGTGTGTGAATTGCAGATTCATCACGAGGAAATACAGTTCGTCGAAACAACATAACATTGCTCCTGTTACGGCTTGTACTGCTTGAGAATGGCGGGTATCGATTGATTGAATTCTTTGGTCATTCATCTCGAAAAAAATGGCTTGTTTGATCAAAAATAAAGTCTTGTTCCTACATATTGATGCTTTTTTGTGTCTTGATGATGTTGCTTCTTGGTGAGTAATTCTTTTTTTTTTTCTTGTAGAATTTTGGTTTGCATGAAATTTGAACTCAAACCCAAATATTGATATTGAATGACCATTTTCTGAATGTTATGTGTAAGGGGTGTAAGTGAGTTGAGTATTAGGTTATTGAAAGTAGGGTTCGTGCTCGAGCTCGGATATTTTTTGAATTATCGAGTTCGATTCGTTTATGGGCTTGAACTCATGATTGATTAACTTATTTATTGGCTTGAACTCAATAATTTTTATTGAAGTCGCGATTGACCAACTCATTTTGGGCAATTTAAGGGCCGTTTACCAAATGCTTATTGAAGTCGTGATTGACTAACTCATATTGGGCGATTTAAGGGTCGTTTACCAAATGCTTACCCGGGTAAGCACGTTATATCATCTTAACCGATGAATATGACAATGACCAATAATCTTATCCGGTAAGAGTAAAGCAATGATCGAAGAGTCTTACCCGGTAAGTGAGGGCGATGGCTCTTACCCGGTAAATTTTTGCGTAGGATCCTATTTTAATGGACTAAAATCTTGATCGTTAAAGTAAGTAATAACGTTGAATTTAACCGGTAAGCACTTACCCGGTAAGTGTTTGGATAAACGACCCCTTAGTAAAATTATAGAACTTCCTGCTTAATTTGAAGCAAATATTTGGGGTTGAGGCCGAGAAAGACTAAAGACGGGAGAGCACGTACAGACATCCTCGGGAAAGCACTAATGAACTACGCCATCCCTGGCACTTATGCGGTGAGATACAAACCATCCGATATTCATCAGTGGATGAAACTATTCATCCAATGTTGTATGGGAAACTGTCCTTTCTGGTTCCTGAGAAGATATCTATTAGCGAGTTTCGCCGTACAATACTTCGTTCCTCAGCAAAGTGTTCATTTCTTTTTCGCCAGGTTTCATTCTCTTTCTTTTTTGATTGGATGATGGAAAAACCAGCAAGCTACCCTCTTTCTTTTCTTGAACATTTTTTTCTTCCTCTTCTTTTTCTTTTCACATTCGAGATTACACTATGAAAGCCCCAACAGCAACCGAACAGGTGTTCAATCGATTTTCATAAGTAGAATGTTTTTGGAGAATAGATAGTACACACACACGGAACTTTAAGTGGAACTTCAACATACTAAAAAATACAAAGGTCATCAACCAAAATATCAAAAATGTCTCATTTTTGTCCCTTGAATCAACAAAAATACCTCAACAGTAAAATTCAACTAAAAACAACTTTGTACATCCACATTAAAAATGCAACCGACCAACAAAAATAATGAGTCCATACTTTTCGAATAACGTTACCAGCCACCACCAAAAATGAAGTTGCAATAGGTTAATCAAGTAAATCCATTGAACATTTTCTTGAAAAAGATTCGTTTTCAATTTTAATTTCTTTATGTCAAATCAACCCTTAAAAGATCACTGTTTGGCCTCTTGAATCAAATTGTGAGCAATGAAAGCTATTGGACTCAAATAACATCAACAGAAATTTGCAAAATATCAGACCCAGAATCTTACTGCAAAACAATATTTTAAAGTCTTAAGTAGAAAAAAGAAACTGATATAACAAGTCCAAGAACCCCAAAACCATGCCAAAAAACTAGATAAAACAAGATCAATCAGTCTTCCTCCTCACCCTCGTTCTCAGCAATGTTGAAGTACCGTAGCTCATAAACATTGCGGTCTTTGTTTGAAGCAATTACACGAAGCCAATCCCTCACGTTGTGCTTCTTCAAGTATTTCTTTGTCAAGTATTTCAGGTACCTGAAGAAACATCAAAAGATAACAATTCATCATCCGTAAATGGAAGTCCTTTAAACAACAACACAAAATAGCAAAACCCATCTGAATTTGACCACCAAATCTACAAGAATCAGAAAATAGTTCCAAACATCAAAAGAAAGAAATTTCAACAAACGAAGAGATAAAACATATGTGAAACATCTCATTAGTTGAGATAGTAGCTCCTATTCCTTCTTTATGCATCTTTACCCAACATACACCTCGAGTAACAAAGTTTGTGGTTTGAAACCAATAATTCGCAACAAGTAAAGTTCATCATGTTTTATTGATTGATTTATATATCTAACCTTGAGAACCACCCCTCCCATCAAAACACTTGTTCTCTTTTTGCAGCAACAATGAGCAAACCACAATCATAATTTCACTACCAGCAGTAAGTCAGTAACTGGTAGCAAAGAAATGTCTTGCTATCAATATCACCACCAATCCTTACGCACAATGACAATGGGAAAATAAACAATTCTACACTAAAAACTTGCCAATAGATCAATGGTTACCATTTTAATGAGACAAGGAGTAAATGATTTAATCCAAAAACATCATCAGACAAGCCAGTATCTTTATCCTTGCATCCAATTAAAAATATGCATCAATTATAAGAATTTATATGTTCAAAACATTCCAAACAAGAGAATCCAGGTTTCATCCACAGCAGTCGATTATGTTTGTGCACAAGTATAAATTTACACAAAATGACCAAAAACATCACAATCACAAGTTCAAAACAATTGATATCGAGTCTCGAAGATGAACAGTAACTCAAAGTAATCGTGTAACGAGCAAATATTCCAATAAACCGAAATAGAAATTGATTTTTAGGTTAAGTTCGGTACCTTTTGGAGAAGTTGCTGTCAGAAGTTACGGAGATCTTGTTCTTTTCACGAGTAATGGTAACGGAATCTCCGAGATTACCAGCTTTACCACCGACCTTGATTCTCTCCTGAAGAAACTTCTCAAGTGATGCGATCTCCATGATCTTATCCTCAACAGGCTTCCCACAATCAATGACGAAAGTCGCTCCCTTCTTCTTTCCGCCCTTAGCGCCGGCACCTCCTGCTCCTCGACTCATCTTCGCTTCACTTCTCTGTTTCACTCTCTCTCTACAGATTGAAACAACAAAAAATCAACAATGAATAATCAAAATACGTGCTAGAAAACTTCAGATTTCTGCAAAAGGAGCACACACACTGAAACCAATCACATAATGATAGAAGATCGAACAAATCAACAATTAATAATCAAACTACTTGCTAGAAAACTTCATATTTCTGCAAACGGATCACACACAGTGAAAGCACGCACAAAAGGATAGAAGATCGGAGGTGCATACCTGAGTTTTCGAAGACGGCGAGCTGCAACTTGATAGGGGAAATGTGATTATACGACTATAAGGGGAGAGGAGAAGCTGTTTTTAGGGTTTTGGGTTTCTGTGAGTTGGGCCGCTTGCTGGTCTGTTTATTGGGCCTGGGTTTGCAATATTGCATCATCCAAGAGTTCAATAAATAATTAGATAGACAAACGATCGTGTGAGAAGTTGATCTGAACCGTTGATCATTTTTGATCTCATGGCTTTCTATAAATTGTGGCTTAGAAGAGAATTGATACGGTGTATCTTACCCTAATATGCATCTAATTCTCATCCAACGGTTGATAACCGTTTCTCATGTTAACCTTAACTTCTCACCGGAACTCAACCCTAATTAGATAGCAATTAACATAATTAATTAAGATAAATCAAAAATCAAAATTTAAATTTAAATAAAAAAAATACTCAAGAACATATACTATATTTTGTAGATTTTATAAATTTATCATTTCAATATAGTTTTTAAAAAATTATAGAAAATATTTTAATCTCATCGTTGAAAATTAAAATAATATTTCTCTCTTTTTAGTCTTTAAAATCAAGTTTTACATATTACTCAAAATTTAGAGATTTGTACATTTTCTCTCTATTTTAGAATAATTGTTAAATTAAAACGATCTTCATTTCTAGTAGCAGATGGACGTGCATTAACATACTGGCAAATTGACAATGACAAAGGATGAGAATTTGAAAACGAGAATGTCAATAAACCGTACAATTATATTATTATCATAATATTCATGTTTATCAAATTAAGTAATACATCCTAGATCTTACTCACCTTATAAAATTTACCGGTTTTCATTTGGTTTGATTTCCAAAAACATCTTATTTACAAATTGATGATTTATATTAATAACTTATTATTAAATAAAATGATGATACAAAGGTATAACCACTTTTACTTGTTTAGTTTAATAGAATGATTTAAAGGGAATTAGATTTCATGAAAGCCTTTGAAATCTTTGGTTTGTAAGATTTGAAATGGAAATAAGTTCCACCCTTTTAACATATGTTTAAAATATTGTTACATACAAATCCTACAAAATCACATAAAACACAAACCACACCTGTGGAATTTCAAATCTTATGCTTGTGGGGTTTTGGATTTATTTTGAATCCTGAAATCTTTCAAACCAAACATGAGATTGAATGAAAGTCAATTCCCAAATCCAGTCTAGCAAACCAAACATGTTAATTCATTTCAAAAAGTTAAATTACACATAGTATGATTATAATAAAGTAATTTCATAAACTAAAAAGCCGTTTACCCAAAGTAAGCACTTACCTATAACAGTCAACATTTTAACTTACTTTACCAGATAAGATTGTAGTCCAATATCATATACAACAATTTACCCAATAGACACTTACCAGGCAAGAGTCATCACACTCACTCACCCAGTAAGACTCATCCTTATCATCGTTCTAACCGGGTAAGATTTTCAGCACTTGCCATTGATGGAAGAGAAAAGTAGAATAGGACCATTGAAAACCAATTTCAGTATCATAATAAACTCTAGAAAGGTTTTAACTTGTAATCCATAAAGAACCCAACAGTAAACTAAAAGAACAACAATCAACATCAGAAAATCATACATCCAACACCTCCATAATTAAAGGTTGAACCTTTCTCAAGCTTCCAACCACAACCAAGAGATATCCAGAACTTGCTTCCTGCAATTTTGGGGAAAAACTAATGGATCATGCTTTATTACTCGTATTATAAAACATGGGATTTGACGTTCAAATAAGAAAACTAAATACCATGATGTGTAATAAGGGAAGGTTCATATGTGAATCATTGAAAAAATCCATTTGAAGATGTAATCTTTAACGGCGGTTCACATATGCATTTTCAAATATTTTTTTTTTTCCTTCAGATTTTTCCAATGATTCACAGATAAACATTCTCTTAACCTTCCCTTGATGCTTTCTCACTATATCTAAGCTTTCTTAATTGAACAAGGCCCTTAAAAAGCATTCAGGTAAAAGTCTTAAAAACAACTTATTAAGCATTAGGTACAATTCCTTAAGGCTCTTTGAAGTTTGAACCAATAAAGATAAGTGACAAACACGTTCAAATATTGGATAATCATTGAACCCTACTAATACAACAAAAAATTCCATTGTTATCTTAATCCAAAAAATAATTCATCACTAAAACTAAAGTAAATTACGTCTTTGTTTTTAAATCTAAAATATTTAAATTATACTAAATTTGAAAATAATTATAGCAAAAAAAGAGAATTTTATAATCTTTAATTTGACACCAACGCCATCACGGATAATTGCACAATTCACTATCTAAAGTAGTAGGCATGTAGAGAGACTTGGAATCACTCATTCTAAAGTTCAAATGACAGCCAGTTTCATCTTACATTGATCTTTCTTTGCTACACACACTCACTTCAATGCAGTTGTCCTCAGTTGGATTTGCTTTTAATTTATCTTTAGTTTTCGGTGTATTTTATGTTTTTCCCTTCTGTTGTTTGTTTAATTCTTTTTCAAACGAATATTACCAACGTGCAAATTGAACACCAAACAGTGCACAAATGCTAGAAAAGACCTTAGTTTAGTAAGCATGCTATATTACGTGCATAACAGCCGAATCAGAGATAAAGACATGATGGAGACTCGTACCTCTCACTTGGGATTTCTCAGTACAATGATGACAGAATCCCCTCGAAGAAACATCTTGCTGATGAATCTGTCTTTGTTAACCGGAAGAGCTTTCTTCTTGCCTTTCCCAGTTTTGGGCACCTGAAAGATTTACAAATATAATTTAATAGAATATACACAACCTTGTTTTGTTTTGCTTATGGAAAACACTAACCTCTGTCCACATCTCTCTAACATTTTCGAGCACCATGTTACAGTGTCGATCAAAAGCTCTCACACGTCCTAAAAGCTTCTTATTGTTCCTGCAGTTGATGAGCACCTGGATGTGCAACAAATTGACAAAAATGTCATCCATAAGACCAAGGTCGCTCAAAAAGTCGATTTAACGTAATTTCAAGTATTAAATGCAATGTTCCCTAAACATGGTGTCACTCAACTCTGTTTGTGCTTATTAGCTTTAAGTGGTGAGAACACAAACTTAGAACCAAATTTATGAAAAAGATCTATTACCTGTGTGTTATTTTTGACACTCATCATCAAGACAGATAGGGGCCCAGTGTTGAACTCCTCTTCCTCATTCTTGGTCTGCTGCCAAATTTTATACAAGATATTATATTTTTAAGTGAACTTATTTCCAAATAAAAAGAAACAATTTACGTCATAATTTTAAGGTAAGAAATCAAAGATCATATAGTAATAAATATCCTACCATAGAAGACAAATACGCTCTACAAACACACGTTTAAAATGCATATTCAAAAAGTAGTAATTTCCAAACACCTTTACATGCTACGCGTGGAACATGAACCAAAACAAAATGGGAAGTGATGTTTGGTCTGTCGACAAAAAATAAAATTGCACTTAAAAAGTCGACACACAAAGAACTAAACCTCCTGTAAGACTGGGACTCCAGATACATACACAAAAGCAGAATTTAATAGGTGAAAGAAGTGAATGAAGAAACAACCACCATTTAAAGACAGTCGACTTAAATACATACCAAAACTAAGATTAGAATTTAGAACAAGTGGTTGGGCCGTCTAAAAATTCATAACTCGGCCTCTATGCTCATCAAAGAAAATCCCAACACTTCTCTATGAAACAGCAAACAGAGCACATATGGAATGGTCTGTTAATCCCCCATATCATCCCCACACCTCTCCTAAGTCCTACCCATATGCTGCCTTGCCCACCCTCGAATACCTGAACCACATTTGTCTCAACCCGACCCATTTTTAGCTTTAGTAAATTTTAACAAAACGCAATTCATACTTGTAAAATGAAGTTAAAGCTAAAAAGTGCATTTCTTGACTAAATAAAATAACAAAAACAACACAAAAAAATAAGTATGCCATGCCATATATATACAAGTTGCAAACCACCCCATTGTCGTCCCTGAAGAAAAGTACCGATCTTCCCTTATTTCACTCGCCATAAACTAGATATCTCCACACAATGTCCCACTTGCTAAAAAAAAGGTTCACTATTACAGTATGTGATACAAAACACACCAACTGTGGCTCAGATTATGAGTTAGTACATAAAAATGATGCTATACTACGCGATATTTGTGCAATTCTCTTTAATTGGAGGATAATTCGGTCGCTATGAACACCAAAAAGCTTAGAAAACTACACAAACAAAAGAATTAACGAACCTAAATTGTTATATAAAAAAAGAACTTACTTGTCCATCTTCCTCCATTGGTCGACTGCAAAAGTAATGAACAAAAAAAAACGGTATCGTGAATAAAACCTCCAAAATAAAAGCATATTTTAACATCTAGGGTTCAATTAAACGCGAATTGCGTAGGCAAATTACAATCAGATTACCTCATATTCAATTTGCGAGTAAGACTGAAGGAGTACTACCTGAAAAATAGAAAATCTGAAATCGAGAATCAAATTAGGGTTTAGGTCTGTGGATATAAAACCCTAATGTGAATGTAGAGGTAAAAGGAGTTAACAATTTGCATCAATTGCCACAATCAAAGCAAATGGTAACGAAAATCAAAGATGGAATTGAATGATTTGATCGGCGGCGTACCTATTTGCGACGCCGGCGAAGACGGTGGAGCAGAGCTTAGAGGGAGCTTTGCAGCGTGCTGAACGATAAAGACGGAAGAGAAACGACGGAGGTGGGTTTATGAGCCCTAAACCTTACGCATGTGGAAGGCACGTGACTCCCTTCTTTCCCGTTCAGAGTAAATTACGTTTTTAGTCCCTGTGATTTGTTTAAAATTGATATTTTCGTTCGTATGTCTTTTGGAATTACGATTTTTAATCCATATGGTTTTCAATTCATTATTGTTTTTCTCCTTATAAATAGGGGTGTTCGCGATGTGATTTAGGGTAAAATCGCAAACCGTACCGCATATGCAGTTTGAACATTTTCCCAAACTGCAAACCGCACTGCATATACTTCAAACCGTACAAAACCGCACTGCGCAATGCGGTTCGGTTTATGCTGTTTGTACCTAATGCATTTTACACCTACAATCTAATAATTATAAGATTAAAACTTCTTTTTAAAATTAACAGTAACGTGACCGTAGTCCAAAAGATAAAAATATTGAACACGTCTGATTCCTAAAGACATATTACATAAATATTGCAATTATTTTATACAGGGGCGGAGCCAGGAATTTGTATGAGAGGGAGCACCAAATAAAATAGAAAAAATAAATCATAGTAATGTAATCCAAAATCCTGATCTGCAATCCCGGGTCAACGGGAAGATCAGATAAGTTGATTTTCATACAACTTTTTTTTATGGTTATTACTATAGTTTTTATCTTGCATAGATGATGAATTACCGGTTGTTTATTCTCTTTATTAAATATAGAACAAACGAAACTCAACGGTTTATGATTAACGATATCTATAAGTATGTAAGGTTGTGTTTAACAAACTAGCTGATAAGCTAGCTTATGAATGCTAAACAATCCTAAGTCAAGCTAATTCATAATTGCAGTCTTCAGCAAATCTAGGAGGATTAATATAATCTAATGTTTCTAAATCATGAATAATCTTTATGAATAATTTTACATTATCATCAAGTAAATGAACAATCTATAATTGATCATTCTGTTCATAAAATCATACATGTTTTTATTTCTAATCAATCATTGTGTCTATATACGTTAATTCACTCATTCAGGCAAATTACACTTTATAAATACATAATATAAACATTTATGCACTTAAATATTTAAAATGATTGTAAAAGAAAGTGATCAAAATCAACACAAAGAGCTCATTCACAAAATGAGTGGACTATTATTACACATTATTGGGTCTCACTTGTTGTTAATGCTAATACTCAATTTAAGGGCCTCATTGGTGGATGAAAGTCTAACATACTAATGCTAATATTCAATTTAAGGGTCTCATTGGTGGATGAAAGTCTAATAGGAGGAGCCCAACCCATCCCAAGGTCAATTAGAGGGCTATTATTATACAAAATTGGCTATTATTCCTGCATCACAAAATTTATTTTCAAGTGGAGGGGGAGCCCATGCACCTCTGGTGCTCATGTGGCTCCGCCCATGATTTTATATATACATATATGTGCGTGTAATATATAATAAAATATTTACATATATAATGTGCGGTGCGGTTTAAGCCGCGGTTTGATAACTCAAAACCGCAAACCGCACCGTAAAATGCGGTTTGGTAAAAATGCAAACCGCATACAGAAGTTTTAAACTGCGCTTTGCGGTGTGGGCGGTTTGTGCAGTTTGACGGTTTAGATGAACACCTCTACGTATAAATTGTTTTTTCGTTCTTGTAGTTTACAATTCATTACTATTTTTGTCCCTCATACTTAAAAGTAGGAGTTAGTTTCAAGGACGAAAATAGTAACGTATTGCAAGCCACATAAACAAAAAACACATTATCGATAACATAGGGATGAAAGTCATAATTATTAACAAATCATAGGGACAGAAAAAGCATGATTTACCCTTATGTTTATTCAAAATACAATTCAACTTTTACGCACCTTGACTATTGATTAATTCAATAGGATTTTGAAGTTAACAATAAGGAAAACATAAAACTAAGAAGACTTAAACCAATGATCAATGAAGAACAAACTCTATATCTGACTAATTAAAGGTACTACAAAAAAGGTAATTTTAAATAACTGTTTTACATATATTAGAAGCATACTCGCGCAATGCAGCGAGATACATCACGATTTTAATGTTTCATTTTATTTTTTTGTCGATTTACAGTACGATTTTAGATGATTTTGAGAAAATAATAATGTTTTTTTTTATAAATTTGTTTAATTTAGGCTTAATAATATAATATTTTTTATATAAAAAAATTAAGTATTTTGTTAGAATTCAATGATTATCTTATATATTTTAATGACATCTAAAAAAATAACCAATTACATGTTTAATAATATAATTAAAACAAAATTATAGTAATATAATATATTAATTAATAGTGATACATGAAAATGTTTGCATAAAAGGAAGGTCCTGCACATACCAAATTGGTGGGTGTTAGAAGCATGCAATAGTAATATGTATCTTGTGTTTTGATACTTGTAAATTAATAGATTTTTAAAATCTTGCATAAAATGATGGTACCTTGTACCTAATAATTTGTATTTAAGAGTTTTTTATCCGTGCTTTATAATATAGTATAGATAATGTTAATATGTAAGAAATTATATATATTATCAACATTATTAAATAAAAGATAAAGATTTGAAAATAATAAGTCATCATATCATAATTTTAGCAATTGGAATTGAGCTTTTTTGTCACATAACTTTTTTTTAAGTTTAATGGATTCATTAGTTGTTTATTGCTCTTCGGTTGAAGTTTTTGCAATTTCTTTGTCGTATTTTTTAGTTTTTCTCTAAGGGTGCGTTTGGTACAGAGAATGGAATTGCAGAGAAAGAGAATTAGTCTGGAGAATAAGAATTGACTCTCCTGTTTGGTAGCACAGAGAATTCAGCAGAGAAATGTAACAGGGAATCATTTCTCTTAGTTTGGGAGCACAGAGAAATGTAACAGAGAATTCAACAATGAATTAATAATTAAAATGCATAATTTAATAATTAAAATACATAAATAGCCCATCTAGCTTTAATTAATCCGAAACATCTTTCTATAACATTCCTTGCCGACGAATGTCTCATATTAAATAACTCCTTGGCATTGGTAGGCGGCCGAGACCAATCATTAAGATGGTAACGTTGACCTCGATAAGGAGTTAAAAATCCTTCACC
Organism: Arctium minus; assembly: GCA_954870635.1. Lineage (NCBI taxonomy): Eukaryota > Viridiplantae > Streptophyta > Magnoliopsida > Asterales > Asteraceae > Arctium > Arctium minus. The sequence continues at coordinate 71,681,169 of OX941095.1, read as the reverse complement.
ATTCGTATAACCGGCATCACAAAGGTAGTATGTTCCTACATTAACCATAAACTCTATGTTAATTATGATATCTAATTATATGTATATTATTTGAAGACTATATATCACATACCCTGCGTTATTTTAAGACCGTTAGGTCTACTAATTGCATCTCGTAGAACTCTACTATCAGCTGCAGAACCCTCCCATCCCGCTAATACATACGTAAATAAAAGGTCTCTCGTACATACTCCGAGTACATTCGTACAAATCTCTCCCTTTCGTGTCCGATAAGGTTTTCGATCAACAGCGGGGACTTTAACTTTAACATATATTCCATCTAATGCTCCTAGGCAACCCTTCATAAAAATAAAACATAATTAATAAATTGTATTAACAAATAATATATTTAATAAAAACTTATGTGTTTGACTAACCTTAAACCATTTCCATCTCTCGTCGGTTTCATTATCTGGCACTGGTACGGGTGACTTGTAGAATTCTTTGTGTAATCGACATACAGCATTTAAGACTAACTTGAAATACCGACTTATAGTTTCCCCAGATCGAGGAAATCTATTGACTAGTATCCTATTCTTTGCATTATGAGCAAGGGTATGTAAAAACATAGCAACTTGCTCATCTACTAGCATGTTTTTACTATTCTTTAACCCCCCTCTACTTTCTAGCATATCACAAAGTGTTGAAAACGCATGTATATTCATTCTTATGTTAACAACACTCGTAACATCACTTTCATAAACCATCCTCATCATGTTTTCACGCCTATTATGGTAACTCATTAAATATTTTCTATGTAATGTTCTTGATTCGATCGAACGGCGTAAACGATAGCTACACATCATCCACCAACGAATCATAACATACATGGCATAAAATGCACCTATGGCAACTATTCTTTGTCTCAACGGTGATCTTGCCATCTACACGTACAATTATCACAAGTATTATTTATGAGCACATAATCTTCCCATCAAACAAAAAACCATGAGCACCAAAACAATTATAAATCCTTATTCATCCCATATAAATTAGATCACAATAGACAACAACAACATACAGATCTTGTAAACAAAATGATGGAAAAACAAAATTAACAGATCTGTAGAAAAAACCTAGGTTAAGAAAAAACTTTTGAAATTTATGAAGCAAAACAGTTTATGAGCACATAATCTTCCCATCAAACAAAAAACCATGAGCACCAAAACAATTATAAATCCTTATTCATCCCATATAAATTAGATCACAATATACAATAGCAACATACAGATCTTGTAAACAAAATGATGGAAAAACAAAATTAACAGATCTGTAGAAAAAACCTAGGTTAAGAAAAAACTTTTGAAATTTATGAAGCAAAACAGTTTTATGAAGGAAGATACCTGCAAATTTGAAGGAAAATCGAAGTTGAGAGCGGCGTGAAGAGAGAGCGACGGGAAGAGAGAGCGCCGGCGACGGTCTCCGTTAGAAGGTCAGCGCCGACGGGAAGAGAAGGTGACGGGAAGAGAGAGCGACGGGAAGAGAGGGAGAGCGCCGAGGGGAGAGAGGGAGCGCCGAGGGGAGAGAGGGAGAGAGGGAGCGGCGACGTGAGGGAGAAGGAAAATCGAGGGAGAGCGCCGATCTGTAGAGAGAGGGAGAGGGACGATGGTTCTCTTCAATTCTCTATATCTGAAATCTCTCCATTTCTTTAAACTTTGTGGATAAATAAAACTAGGGAAAGGGAATTGGTTTTTTTCTCAATTTCCTTTTCTCAGAGTAACCAAACAAGAGAAATGGAATTCATTTCCATTTCTCTATCCTCAACTCTCTCTACCAAACACACCCTAAGGGGTTGTTTGTTTTTTTAAAAAAATCTCTTAATCTCTCTTAAGTCTAAATCGTTCAGATTTTTTTACACACCACCTCTTATTAATCATAACTAAATTAAGACTTCAGACTTTAGACCTCTAAAAAAACAAACGACACCTAAATGTTATTGCTATTTGTTTGATTCGTATTAAGTGTTTGAAGCACTGTCTAGTTGGTACGCAAAATCCTCGCTCAATTCTCAAGTACCAACCAAATGTATTTGCTACAACTTTTATTGGTTTTGTATCAACTTCAAGTTACATATATATAAACATGTCATTTTTTCAAACTTTGAGTGATATTGAGTTTTCAGAAAACACATATGGTATTTAAGGGGTTTTAACTGCAAATATTTAATTGTTCAAACAAAATCGTTAAAGTTACAATATTTAATAATCAATAAATAGAAAATACAAAAACTAATAAATAATTAAATAAATCGGTAATATGGTACCACAATGGTACGGAATTCCCAATATCGTTCCAATACCATGTACCAATCAAATTTGCAAACTTAGTATGATACTACTTGTTAAGTGCATTGTATGCACCTAACTTTGTATATACTAGTTGCATTTTTCTTTATATTTTAGTGTTTAATTTAGATTTTTCATGCATTTTTTCATTTCTCTCTTATTCTCTCTAATCACAGTTGGAAATTCTTTTGGGGATAGTTTTTATGCTTTTGGTATATGTTTTGTGCAGATTGTGCGTTCTAAAGGTGAGACAGGTGAAGGCGTGCTCGAGGAGAATGAAAAGAAGAAGAAGATGATCGAGAGTAAAGAGGAGAAGTCGTCGAAAGAGATGAAGTCAGAAGAGATTGGTTGTTCTCCATGCTTCGCGGACGCGAAGAAATACATTTGATTCAAGTTCTAGAGTTTCTGCCACAGTTTCGCGGGCACGAAGATTTATTCGGGGTCGCGAAACACTGCTCCAGAAACGTTCTTTTTATTTTCTGCTGCACCTTCACGGGCGTGAAGTTTTATTCACGGTCGCGAAGGTCTTTTGGGCTTATTCTTTTGTTGGGCTTTTTTTTTTGGCCTTTTTTAGCTTAGACTTTTAAAAACCCTTTAAGTTTTTTTTTTTTGGGAACACACACGTTTTTTATCAGAGGGGAGGAAGAAGTCGACTTTAGGGTTTTGCTTAGGAATTTCTTGGTCGATCTCCAAGGTTGGGGAAGAAGATTGCACTACAAGCCTAGGCCATTGGGATCCGATTAACCATCGGTTTTTCATACATCTAGTATATTCTTCCCTATTCTCTTGATAAACTTAGTTAATTTCTTGTTTTTGTTGGAATATTGCTTGTTATCTAATCATTCTTAAAGTTTCTTCGTAAATTCTTCTTCAATTCTTGTTTATTTGCATCAAGTTTTAGTTTTTCTACATCTCCCTATGTGTATTTCATTATCTTTCTCCCTTTTGTATCTCCATTCCTTATTCTCTACCCTAATTTTCTACCCTTTATTATTCTCTTGCTCTTTATCTTAATTTACTGTTTTTTTTTATAATTTTCTGCATCTATTAGATTAGGTTAGATTAATTTCCTGCACATGTTTGTTTATTAGTTTTAGTGTTTATTCCTAGTTTTGTTAATGTTAATTGTTAGTAGATTGCATCCTATGTAGTTATTGTTTTAGTCTATGTTTCTTTTATCTTTAGTTTTGTTAGAGTTTAAATAAATAGTTTGTTGCTTGGTCTTAAATTAGTTTTTGTTTTATTGGGTAATCGTCCCTTAGGATCGAGGTTTTGGTATTGACCAATTGTTCTTAAAACGAATGTTGGGTTTTAACCCATTTTGATTCTAATGGAAGTTGGAGTTAATTTAATTGGGTTTTAACAAAGCATTTAGTCAATTTATTAGTTTTCGATGTAAACGAAAGTTTAGTCTTTTACTTGGATTGAATTGGTCAATGACAACGGCTCTAACATGCGAATAGTTAGGGACGTTGATTGGGAAAAATTACTTGTTTTAAACCTTAATGTTTCTTTCCTATGTACATATATTGCGAAAGTAAATATATGTCTTGGCTTAGAAAAGCTTTTCCACCTCGAAAGAGGGTTAAAGTAATTTTGCAAAACGAATTCTCACCATTACCAAAAATCCTAGGTTGACGTTACCCAATACCCCTTTAGTTATAGTTGTCTTTTATTTTCCTTTTTTTATCTTTCTTTCCTTTATTCTCTTTTATTTTATGTCACTTAGTTTAATCATCAAATCAAATTATCTGATTCGCATAGCTAGACATGATTATTAAGTGGTTAGTGTTTAGACCGTCACCTCCCTGTGATCGACCCGTATGCTACAAAACTCGTACGCTTGCGGTATAAATTTTAAAACAACATCACTACCAACCGATTATAAAGGATTTAATTGATACACATATTGATTGGTTTAGTTTGATACAAAATTCTACATTAATAAGAAATATTGATTATTTGACAATTTAACACAAGGAGTTTTACGTGTACATGCTTAATGTTGCTTTTAAATGTTTCCTTTTTTTCCAATGAATGTCTCATACGAGAAAGGATGAAATAAATAAATAACATGTTTTCGTTAAACTCAGGGGTTGTTTGTTTACCTCTTAATGGTTCCATTAAGAGGCAACCTCTTAATGGTTCCATTAAGAGGCAACCTCTGAATCGCTAAGAGGTAAATCTTGTTTGACAAAAAAAAGGGTTGTCTCTTAATGGTTCCAAAATCCTCTTAATGATTTTGTATCCCGACCCTCCATTAACCATTACGAGCCCTGATTTCATTATGAACGATTAACAAACAACCATATTTCATTTTACACTATATCATAAAAACCTCTTAATCATTCAGACCACTTAATCATTCTGCACTAAACCATTCAGCAACTGCCAAACAGCCCCTCAAATGAAAAATGGTTTTATAGAAAGGTTGAGAATGTTATCATTGATGGAATGTTTAATGTTATCATCAATCACAGTAGATTAATGGAGAACCTATCTTATCGAGACTATTGTGTAGAAATAGATAGTGAGTAGCAATTAAGCCATGTCCATACAAACAACTAAATCCATATTAACAACTTAATTCATACATGACTTAATGAAAAACCAACCGAACAACCCAAACTTCTACAATTCAACTACATACATATGTCGGTCCTTGTGTAAAAGACGTAACCATCCTCTGAAACTAGGAAACGGTTCATGTGAATCGTATTTTACCCAATATACCATAATCTAGTCGGATCCAAAGAGTCGATACCCCGATATTACCCAAAAAAAAAAAAAAAAAAACAAAGATGGAAGGAATTGACACAATAGTTTCATTCACTTTACCATGGCTTTCTTATCTCATTCATAGATGCCAATTATGCAACTTGGTTACTACTACTAAACCAACAATTTTATGAACAATCATTTTATTCTAATGAGGGCAAGAGAAGAAAGGATAGAAGATTTTGCCAAAAGGGCATAATGGTCAAATGGGTCTTGACCTATGGCCCAGCTGAAGCAAGTTTAGCCACAAGAGCAAGAGCATTACTAGTGAAATAACTCACTCTTGTAACCTTACTTTCCAACAACTTAATTTGTCTCCCATCTTGCCCCCCAAACCCATCTAAACAAGTATCTTCATCAGTAAGTGCACTACTGATCCAAGTAGTTATATCCTCCATCTGGGTATCAAATATCTCATCATTTAGCTTTCTAAGCACCCCTAAAGATTTGTGCAGATTGTCCAGTGCGTCTTGGAACACATCCACACAATCGAAAAGCGCGAGTCGGTTTCTTCCCTTCAAGCAATTCTTCTTCTTAAGTCCAACTAAGTATCGGGTCGTATTTTTCGTTTCGCCTATGGTGACGGAAACCCCAGCCCGGGCCCACTTACTAGGATCTTTCTTGGCGGTTTTCGAGTATGAAGCAAGGGAGTCGATGCACAGATCTTGATATCGTGTAACACTACAAGCATCTATGACATAACTACCATCATTTTCAGATACCCATGAGCATGATGGGGGTGTTAGCCATGATAGTAACACAAATGTTACTAAAATAGCCGGGGTGTATGCCATTAACGAGAAGAAAACTTGAATGAAAAATAGAGATTTGAGGAATTTGGGGGATTATTACCGGTTGGCGGATTGTATGCCCATATGGGTATCATGCAGATGTGGGAGAGGCTATGGAGTTCAAAAGATGAACCTGCAAATATAAGGATTTATATAAAGAGAAAAAGGTTTTGGATGAGGTGGAAAGTGTTAAAAAACTACTTTTTTGTGTTTGTTAGCTATAGAAACAAGAAGAGGATGAGGGTAATAAAGAGGGTAACCTGAAAGAGAGGGCCTTTGGATGATCATGTGAAATGAGGTGGTCCTCTCATGAATTTCGAAAGATGAGGATCTGTTGGGATTCTTCTTCTACCATACTTTCCTCTTGCCCTATGTTCAAGGAAGCACATAAAGGTGACCAACTAGGTACCCTGATCCACATCAAGCCAGACTGCATCATGGCAAGGAGATCTGTTCACGAGAAAGCGGATATAAAGCATTAAACTGGGTCACTTTTGCAAGATTATATACAGATACAACTGTAGCTCCAAATTTAAAGCTCAGTTACCAACATAGCAAGTAGAAGGGTAGAAACAATCTTACGGCTTAAGAAGATAAAATGACTCCAGAAATTATGATGCAGATGTTGCTTAAGTAGTAGTTTTTGAAAGACACAAAAGAACTGTGGTGTGGCAGTCTGGCAGAAGTTCATCAAATGTGGCAAGGTAAAACAAGAGTTGGGATCATGTGAAAACAGCCCCTTCACTTCTGAGCCTTTGGATGAGTTGTTTTTTTCATCTAACGGCTAAAAAAATGTGGACCCTCGTCTACCTTCATCTGATGGTTCACAAAAATCATGGACCTTCATCACCTTAATCAGCCTTCACCTCCATCTTCACCTGTAGTCATCTTCAATAACTTTTACATACTTCCATCACCTTCACATGCATGAATTTGTTAAAGTTTCAGTCATGGTGATAGATGAACGTAGATGAAGGTTTATGAATGTAGGCAGATGACAGTCTTGGTTCTCACCAAAAAAACAAGTCATTCTCACCGAAACCAACCATAATGCTATCAAGATAATGAAGGTAAAACAAAGTAGTCAATAGTTTATCAATTCCAATTGCAGCAATGCAAATAATTAGGAGTTTGTTGGTTACAAATCCATGGACTGTAGAGGAAAAGCAGATGAAGCTAGAGTTGTATAAGTTCATGAAAAAGAAAACCTCAAAATTATGATGAATTGAAGTCTCAAAAATATGAGCACAGTATCACAGGAAAATAGAACAAACAAAGAAGCCCTTGGATGGGTGCCTAATCACTAGCTTCTGTATTTATTTTTTTCATCAGACTGATTTTTTAAGAATTTCTTCAGAAGGGATTTCAAGTGTAGCTCCTGCATGGTCCATGCTCGCCTTCACTTCTGCAGTAACAAACAAGAAGATTAAATCTTAAGAAGTAGACAAGTTGACACTGTAAACTACAGATCCATCATTATCATCCCATAGCAAGTACGATCGGGCTGCCCCTAAAACAATATAAGAAGAAAAACTCATCCACTTATTTGAGCAGAATCAATTGCAGTCACAAGACAAGTAATGAAAACAAGATAATGAATCTTGGAACCTTAATGCGGAAAATAATATTACTAGGCCTGGTTGGTTATAACTGGTCAGGGGCTGACAAACCTAAAGCGAGATACTTCAACAATTCTAGCCTCAAAATATAAGGGGTGAAAAAAAATGTGACCATTGTTATTAGATTTTTGCTTTCAAAATAACCATTTTCTTGCAAAATATCCTAATAGAAATTACACTTGTAAGACTTGAATAATTATGTCGTTATATTAAATTCATAACCATCTTATTTGACACATCACACATGGTTTAAAAACAAACATGGTACTTGAAAAAAGCACAAAAAGAACATTTTAGTTCAACAATTGAAAATACCTGCCCAAAATTTTCCATGTTGAGCTTCAATCAAAACTAATCTACTTTTGTGATCACAAAGGGAAACGCATTGATGCAGTAAACAAAATACTCACCCTATTGCAATTATAACCCCCAAAATAAAACCAGGGGGGAGGAGGCTGTGCTACTTAGTGCAGCAGAGTTGGTAGCACTTACAAGACAAATAATAACCACAACACTGAAGCTAAACATCCTAACCCAACCAGTAAAATCACTAAACCAGGTTAATTAGTTTCTCCTAATGGCTGATAAACCTAAAACCAAGAGGCATAAAATTTTATAGCTTATGTATGAGATTTGCCTATTTCAAACAGTTGTTCTCACAAACTTGTCCAGGAGCATTGGACTCACCACAATAGTACCATCTGAAAGGTTCTTTAGGTTCCATTTCAAAAATAATAAGATTCTATGTGGACATATCTGATTACAAGTGACACATGATCATCAATAAGCTTCAATTCAGTGCTAAACATGAAAAACCAGAGGTTTTTGAATTGGAAATTTGGAATTGAATGACCTTAGAATGCTTAATTGAATCATTCGAATCCATTTCCACGTATATTTAATTCGCTCACATAGTATTTGAACCAAAAATCTCAACACAGCAACTAGCAAACAACAAAATATTTAGGTAAACGTAAACCTAATCATATTGGAGCTCTCAACACTGCAATTTTTAAGATCTCATCACTTTTACATCAATCATAATCGCTTTTGAACAGTGACGAAGAACATAAACCAAACATTATGCAAAATCATAGCATATCCATACAGAAAACAACGAAAAAATCGCGTAAACGATTACCATAGCCGCCGCGAGAATTGAGCTTCGCCTGCACAATCATGTTAGATATGAAATCAGAGGCCTCACGTGCCTCATCGAGAAGTCTCCTAATCTCCGGCTCCGACGTCACGTGACGATTCTCCTCAAATTTCTTCCTCACCTCCGCCGCCGATCCTTCGAGCATCACGGTGTCTCCGGCGAATGATTTCCTGGTGGCTCTGAGCAGCGCTCTATAAGCCGTCAATACCTCCACCGCCGATCCTCTTGCCGCCATTGTTACTCTCTATTGAAGCTGCTATAGATCAGTAGATCACACCGCCGACTAGCAAGAATACATGAGACCACAACGCCGATTAGCTTTGAACATTATTTTACAAATCCTACCCTCATGTTTAATCATATTTACACATCACGACTATCAACTTAACATAATTGAAAACTTTCTCCTTATAAAGAGCAAATTACGTTTTTTAGTCCCTGTTCTTTTTGTTAAAACTTACCCATTTTGTTCCTAAGATTTTGAAATTGTGGTTTTTGTTGTTATGGTTTGTAATGAACAGGGTCATTCTTTAGCATGTTAAATTTGTTATTTTAAACAGGGTCCTCAAAATTTTGGGGCCTAATTTTATGTTGTTTAGGGTCTTTAATCAACGAATGTAAAGTTATAGTCCACCTTAGTGCCTCACTAATTTCTATCGGTAGACACAAAAAAATACGCCGCATCATCACCTCGATAATTTGTATATATGTATCTTTATTATCTTAGTTTGCATTGTAATCAAAATGTTTAGGTGTGACAGGACCTCCAAAAAGATTGGAACGTCCTTGACAATGAATTGTTATTTTTGTTCTTGAGGATGACTCTTATTTTTAAGTATGAGAGACTAAAATAACAATGAATTGTAAACTACATGAATGGAAACAACAATAAAATTTAAATCATAAGAACGAAAACAACAATGTATTGCAAACCATTGGGGATAAAAATTATAATTTCAAAGTCGTAGGGACGAAAATAGCAAGCTCCAGTAAATCACAAGGACGAAAAACATTTTTATGGGAGGGGCAAGTATCGTCGCAGGGGAGGGGCGGTAGTGGTTCACATGAGGGAGGAGATGGAAGGTGGTGGTGCTAGAGAGAGGGGATTACTGGTTGTGTTGTGGACGATAGTGGTGGATACTGTCGATGGTTGTTCGAAAAGACAAGTTTTTTTTTAACTAAATCTGTGTACTATTTGCTCGTAGTTACATGGATTTTGAAATTTAAATTGCTCTTTTTAACTATACAAAAAAAGTGTACCATGATCATCCAAGTTTACAAAAAGTTTTTTTTTTTTGAAAGGGTATCCTGGGTCTATGGCCTAGACTAATCCCTGGCAAAGCAACCGACTGCGAAAGCATGCAGCCTTGAGATTAAACCCAGTGGTCACAAGGCGAATGCAGGGAATCGAACCCGGGTTGAGCGCTATGAATTCCCCAGGTGATTACCACTACACCACAAGCCTTGTGGTTAAAGTTTACAAAAAGTTCTAGACGCGTTTTTAGAACTCTTGCTAAACTTCAATGGTTTCCATAGATATTAAATGAAGATAGAAATAGAGATGACTAAAAATCAATCTTGAACCCTAAACCCAAATTAGGTCAATCCCAAATCGGTTTACTTTTAAACCACGCCAGCTGGTCTTGTCCCGTTTGGTTGGGACCTATCTAGGCTTGGTAATAGGTCCGAGTCCCAAGTTTAAAATATATATATATATATATATATATATATATTTTAGTCTTTTTTACACAAAAATGTAACACATACTTTTATAATTATGATTTTTGAAATTTAGTATTGAAACACACTTTAAGTAATACTTAAAATCCTAAAAACTTTTAAAAAAGAACTTGTAGAACTTAAGAAAAAAAAAACCTTAAAAATCTTGCATTATGATTTATAAATACTTGAATTTTATTCTGAAAAATCGAAATCGGCCCGACCGGGCTCAAGTTGACCATTTCAAGATAGAAGGATGAAAATACCATTTTCATTTTTGACAATATGTTATCCATAGATGCATGTTTTTTTTTTTTTTTGTTAACCATGAGTGTCCGGACTAGCTTACACGCACCTCGACCAATCCCATGAGTCTTAGGGGTGGTTGTTTTTTTTAAAAAAAACTCTTAATGACTCTTAAGTCTGAATCGTTCAGACCTTTTTACATACCACCTCTTATTAATCATAACTAAAATAAGACTTCAGACTTTAGACCTCTTAAAAAACAAACAACACCTTAGGGTGTGTTTGGTACGCAGACTAAATGGGACAGGATGGGACAAAAAAAATAGTCCCATATTTAGTATGCCATGGGACAAAAATCACATGAGACAACATGGGACAAATCAGATTTCATGAGACAAAACTTAAGATTTTTAGTTCCTCCAAAATAGGTGGAACTAAATGTAGGATTACAATATTACCCTCTTTCAAACATATGATTTTAAACCTAAACTAAACGTGGGACAGACATTTAGTCCCGTCCTGTCCCGTCCCATCCCATCCCATCCCATCCCATCCCATCCAATCCAATCTGCGTACCAAAGGCTACCAAACATATGATTTTAAAGAACAACCAGGAAAAATCCCCAGTGGCCTGGACTTGAACCAGTAACCTCTGAGGAGGATCCCCAAAGACTCGGACCATATTGTCTGTTGAGCTAACCCACAACGTCTCCATAGATATGTTAATAATGCCAAGATAATAAAAATACATGTAGATCTATCTACATTTCTTGTTGATGAACCCATTCTTCATTTATTTTGACAACAAGAGCCACAAAATGAAAATTATTAAACATCAAAAGTATTTTTACTCCTAACATGGCAACAATTTCATTAACTGAATGAATGTACAAATAAAAAATGAACTGAATAAATCAGCCCAATCTTTTCTTATCAGCAAGATAGGGTTTACATATAGACACAAAAATGAACTAAGGGGCAGTTTAGGCATTTACCCATCATTTACCGGGTTACCGGGTGTCATTTACCTTACTGGATGAGTATAGCAAGAACCAAAAATCTTACCCGGTAAAAGGCATGGCAACAACCAAGGTAATTTATTACCCGGTAAGTGGGGGAGAAGACTCCTACCCGATTAGCGCTTACCGGGTAAGAAACGCTTACCCTTACAAACAATTCATTTTGATGACCGAGAATGTTATCCGAAAAGGTAAGTAAAGTGGGATTCTTATTGGTAAGCCCTTACCCGGTAAGCATTCGGTAAACGACCTCTTAATAAACCCTTAAAGGATAGCAAGAAATCCTTCACTTCACCCTTAACGATCGGATAATAAAAGTTAAATACACACGGATAATAAAATCCAACTGTTATCGGGCAACTTACAAGTTACAACGATCTTTTATTTGCATTTACTAAAATCCGTGTCCCCTCAAACAGCATCCACCATTCTAAGCTCGTGTTTCTTGCGTCGGCACCTGTGGTGAGCTTTTTGCAATGTATTCTCACCTATTATCTCCATATTTTGCGCATCTGATGCAAAGATTGACGATATCAGAAACTAGTGCGAGAAAAAATAGCCTTAAAAGTTTCTTGCGGTTAGATACCAGCTTCTTGTGTTTGCAGAATAGTAAAAAAGATGCAAATTTAGCAACGCTGATGATAAAGTCGAGCAGCATTCTAGTCGTATGGAGGTGGGGTGACAATAGATTCACAATATATATTGTGTTCGACATGTTGGATTGGTGCCAAGCATCAATTTAAGGATTTTGCCTACACATTATTGTAAGACATGTTTATCGCCTCCTGAACAAGGTCTCGTAGATACTGTGAAAATATGTGGAACCCTATTAGTTTACTCTCCAAAAGAGTCCTCGGGGAGAGAAAGAAGGTTCCAACATATATGTGGAGGAGAGTTGGTCCAACACGCCCCCCTCCAACGGATGCTAGACGGGCACATATTGTCCCAGATTGTTAAGAGGAGGCTAGACGAATACAAATTGCCCCCCTTGTCGAGTTCCTAGAATGATAGACCTGATACCATACACAACTATTTGGGACTCCATTAGTTCACTCTCCAAAAGAGCCATTGAGGAGAGAATGGGAGAGAATGGAGGTTCCAACATATATGGAGGAGAAATGGTCAAAGTCTAGACGATGTAGGATTCCAATAGACAGGGACGTTCTAATATCTTTGGAGGCCCTTTTATACCTAAACTTTTTGATTGTAATGCAAAATGAGACAATAAAGATACATATATACATATTACAGAGGGCGATGATGTGGCATATTATTTTTATCTTCTGATAGAAATTAATGAGACACTAAGGTGGATTATAGTTTTACATTCGTTGATTAAAGGCCCTAAACAACGTAAAATCACACATTTAATATGCTAAAGAACGGCTCTGCCAATAGATACAATGATATATACAGGTCAAGTACGCTGCTTAAGTTACACATCGGCTTACGATACTTCCCCTCCATTTAAACATATGGCCAACCAAAAGAAGGTATGTTATAAAAGACACCACAAATAGTAAAGAAACAAACAAACTATTCAAGAGATTTTATAGATTAGTAAACAATCAATAGATATTGGACTATTTTCATTCAAGATACCTACACTAAAAGAGATTCATGCATTTATTTCATTAAAGATCACCATCTTTCGGAATGTTCATAATATTACTTGAAACAACAACCCCACCCCCAACCCCCAATGCATAATGTTGCATAATGTTAGCAACTTTTCCCATATCCACACTTTGTGGTTGGAATACTAATAGTGCTACTATGGAATTCAGTGGAAGCAACACACATGTTCTTTCAGAACTGTGATCTATGCATACTTATGGGATTAATCTTATGAAATCAAATGATCATATCATGGATTGACACCGTGGAACACCAAAAAGAAAAATCCCGTGTTGATCTTCAAATTATATGCGAGGAAAAAAAATAATATGTGCTAATGCTACATCCAATATCAACAAGTTAGAAAACTTCTCATTTCTAGCTCAACAATATCCATTTCTATTGACAAAGTTCATAACTTGAAAGTTAAATCCATAGAAGACACAAAGATAGCCCTTTAGATAACACTTGGAGAACAAAATTTTAACTTTAAAAGCTGGTTAATTACCCTTTTATTTAAAGTTTTTGTATTGTATAACACTGATGGCTAATGAGATAAATGATAGATCCATTCTTTTGTTTCCTATTATGACTTATCTTTGGCCTCAATTGGTTCACATTACACAGGTAGATGCCAGCACAGGGTATAGAAAGTCAAAACAGCAGGATCAAAATTGTATAAAAGTAAAGAAAGATCTAAAGCTTTCAAGTGCACATGGACATAGAGCATTTCCAACAGCTTCTCCAAAATCTTTAAAATGGAGAACTAAAAGTCAAAATCTTCAAAAAAAAATTACATTCATCTCCGACAGATTTTCATTTTGGAGATAAATCATTAATTATATTATTAAAATATTCTATATATTTAGGGGGTGTTTGGGATTGCTTATTTAAATGATTTATAAACTTATTCCGTTTTGTCACCTCTGATAAGGAGTTTTCATTTTCAGTGTTTGGATGGGAGAAAAAAATAACTGCTGATAAGAAGTTTTTAATAAGTCACTCCATTCTAACTTATTAATTTATTTGAAACAACTTATGAGTTTTTTGGTTATTTTACATGTATAAGCAATCCCAAACACACCCGAAATAACAACTTATTAGCTTATTACATTTTGGTACCATCATAAGTTAATCCAAACACTTTTTATTAAACCTCGGTTTAATACCACATAAGTTAATAAACACTTTTATATAAAAGCATAAGTTGTTTTAAATAAGCAATCCCAAACACCCCCTTAATAAAATATTATGTCTCTCACCTAAACATTTCATTTCAAAGTTTCTTATTGGTGGGATATAATAAAAAATCATTTCTCTCGCATTGTAATCATTTTTGGGGATATCTCCAAATTTGGAAAAAATTACACTCTCTCTCCTATTTTCTCGATTTTGGAGAAGGTGTAAAAAGTTGCTCAAAATCTCCATTTTCTCCATTTTAGAGAATCTATCACATTACATGCATCTTACCCTTCAAATTGTGCTACAAACAATTCTAGAACTAGCATATAATCATATAGTTAGAAATCAAACAATGTACCTCCAAATCTATTTCCCCAAAACAACACCCTTGTATCATCTTCTTCTTCGTCGAACTCATCACCATATCCGAACTCCGCATCCCCTCGATAACCAGGTTCACTTCCATACCCTGATTCATTCCCTTGATTATCTAAATTCCCATGAAGATGATGATGTAAACCCGCAAAAGTATTCTCTCTATCTCCCCCACCATTACTCTCCCTCCTCAAATTCTTACCAGCTGCCTCACTTGCATCCGAAGCCCAATTCACATCCCCTCCACCACCACCATTCACAAACAACTCCCCACTCGAATCCGTCCCGGCGTTATTCGTTACCATGAAATCCGAACAAGTACCATACGCATTCGAAGCACCAACCGAACAACACCTCCTACGCGTCCCACTCCGGTCGCTACTCCTACCGGAAACCGACCTCGATCCACCGCGTCTCCGCCGCTTCCGAGCCATCCATTGGATCTTATCGCGCTTCGACTTCACCGACGATCGGGAACCACCGTCGTCGTCGAACAACGAGAGCTTCGACATGTCGAGGTTTTCGATAGAGAACGAGGTGGTACGATCGGAGAGGCAGGGGCGTTTATGAGGTTTTGAAGAAGTCGTGTTAGTGTTGTTTTTGTTGTCGGGTTTTTCTAGGGTTTTGTTGAGTGTGGTGGGGAGGTGAAATGGTCGCCAGCTATGGAGCTGGAAGGTGCAGGTGTCTATGGCGCGACGGGAACTACCTAGAGTTCTTGATGACATTGATTCAATACGACGATGATGATTGCAGATCAAAATTAGGGTTTTGGAATTGGGGGATTTCAATGGCGGAATACAATTAGGATTGATTTCTCACCTTCGGAATAAAATGAAAGCTCTACACAGAGAACCATAGGGTTGTTGATGACATTGATTGAAGACGATGATGATGATTGCAGCTCAAAATTAGGGTTTTGGAATTGGGGGGATTTCAATGTCGGAATACAATTAGGATTGATTTCTCAGCTTCCGAATCAAATGAAAGCTCTACACAGAGAATTACCTAGGATTCTTGATGACATTGATTGAAGACGACGATGATTGCAGATCAAATTAGGGTTTTGGAATTGGAGAATTTCAATGGCGGAATACAATTAGGATTGATTTCTCACCTTCCGAATCAAATGAAAGCTCTACACAGAGAACCAGCTAGTGTTCTTGATGACATTGATTGGAGACGACGATGATTGCAGATCAAATTAGGGTTTTGGAATTGGGGGATTTCAATGGCGAAATACAAGTAGGATTTCTCACCTTTACGAATCAAATGAAAGCTTTTTTACACAGAGAAAGCATCTTCATCCACAGGCATACATCAGTTTTTCATCAATGAACTGAAAAGCCCCCTAATGTTTGCAGTAGTGAGCTAAAGTGCCCCTAAAGTTTGTAATAGTGAGCATAAAAGCCCTTAACGTTTGTTACAATTGACTAAAAGGCCCCTGAAGTTTGTATCAATGAGCTAAAAAACCCGTTATATCTAAAATGCTAGTAGTACATGTAAACTTATATATGAGAAGGGTGTTGTTTTCCCCAACTCCCCCCTAAACCCTAAACCCCATACCCCCTCCTACCCATATATGTCCCTCAGATACAAGACAAATCATTGATTTTAAATTTAAAGTTACAATTTATAACCCTATAATTATTTAATTAGTTTACTTTATACATTTTATTTTTCTAATTTTTATTTTACATCATCACCATATTAATACATATAATCGTATATTAGCTAAAATACGTTTTAATTTTAACAAGTTACACCATTACAATCGTCTCTTCGATACCTTCGAAATGAGCCCAATATTGAATATTTTTTTATTTAATTATTTTATTATATGTTAAAAATACTTTAAGGTATCGATATATATATATAGGGCCTTTCATGGGAGACCCTAGTATTTTGTGATAACCATGAGATCCAATCTCATCCATCCATTTAATTAATCAATGGTCTAAAATAACGAATATAAATAATAATTAAAAAACGGATTTAATGCAACTAAATTAGGAAAAAAGGGTAAAACTGTCAAAAAAACATTATAAATCAGTGTGATCTAATTTAGGCGTGTTTCGATAATTTTGGGTGTGATAGCGCTTACCGGATTTAATGCAACTAAATTAGAAAAAATGGGTGTGATACACTGTGATCATCTTGCAAAACCTTATATCCTTCATG
This sequence comes from Arctium minus, assembly GCA_954870635.1. Taxonomy (NCBI): domain Eukaryota; kingdom Viridiplantae; phylum Streptophyta; class Magnoliopsida; order Asterales; family Asteraceae; genus Arctium; species Arctium minus. The sequence goes on along the minus strand of OX941095.1, from coordinate 71,664,162 downwards.
ATAAAATGATGGGATTATTGTTGTTAATTCCGTAGGTGGTGATACACTGTGATCAGTGTCTCATGGTACATATGAGATTCAGATGTTAGTTTATCAGATATATGTCAAATCACAATGTAACACATACATCAGATATATGTCAAATCTCAATGTAACACATACATCAAATATATGTCAAATCTCAATGTAACACATACATCAGATATATGCCAAATCACGTGGCACATGAGATTCAGATGATGTTATATTATCACAATGTAACACAATGTCACATGGTCCATATGGATATTATCCAAAAATCAATTTGTTGATATAATAAAGGAAACATAATATTTGATTGATGAGACTTTGATTTTTTCAGTTACAAAAAAAATCTTATATTAATTAATTTACCAAATTACTAATATATCATCCCCTATTAATTAATTAAAAAAATAAATAAATTAAAATGATTGGATGAGATTGGATCTCATAGTTACCACAATCTAATAGGATCTCATTTGATTAGGCCCATATACATACATATATATATATATGGTCAGATTCAGGAGAAAACTCTAAATAAATAGAAAATCGAAAAACCACGAAAACAATATACGCTTATATGTGTTAATATAATGTAAATGTAAAATGTAAAACGTAAAACAAAAATGTATAAAGTAAATCAATTAAAAGAGTTCAGGAACCAAAATTGTAACTATGAATTAAAATAAAATAAAATGTGAGGGGGAGGGGAAGGGGGTATACAATTTGGCAGGGGGGTATGGAAAAAATTTCCCATTAAGAATGATATAACTATATAAAAATACAAAGAGAAAGTTGCATGACAAAAGTTTTAAATGATAATAGTGTCAGTGCGATGTGATAGGGTGTTGACAGACAGCTTAAGCGTCGTTGATGAAGAGTATGATTATATCAAAGAAAAGGAAGGATATGTTATTTGACAGTACCGGTGACTGTGAGGTACTACTATCATATCCTTTTAATTTTAACCAATACACCCACACTCAATTCACCTCCTATATCAAGGGTGTTGTTTTCCCTATCCCCCTATTTATATCGAACGATTGAATATGGAATCATCCCATCATTTATATCGAATTCTTTCTCTTCGTCTCTCTTTCTTTCTCTCTCTCTCTCTCTCTCTCTCTATATATATATATATATATATATATATATATATATCAAAGATGCAAATGACAAACATGGGAGAAGATTTGACACCAACATCAGAATTTATCACCAACCAGGTACAATATTATGATAACTAACATTTATGTTAATTTTAACTTACTGGTACAAGTGAAGGTTATAACAAAATATAATAATTTCAGGTGTTTGAATCTCGAGAAGAAATAACTGACTGGGTGCATAATGTGGGACGTTCGGTTGGTGTCGTTGTTGTTACCAAAAGATCAAAGGCTAAGACAAATGGAGATGTTTATAAAATCGTGTTTATGTGTGAACATAGTGGGGTTTACAAAGGTGACAAAATTTTCAGCCGTCATAATGGAACAAGAAAGTTTGACTGTCCATTTGAGTTGATAGCGCTATATTTATAATACCCACGCATCGTAGACTTGTACCCAAGCATAAATAGCTTGTACATAGTTTAAATTTATAAATCTCACAACTTGGAAGACCATTTTTGTCATTTGGCCAAAGTGTTTATAAATCATAAGACTTGGATTTCTTCTTCATTTCACACGTATTAATCTTCATCATCTCCTTCTCTATTTTCCATCTACCAAACCCCTCTTCATCTCTCTAGAAATTAAGGTTGATACTTGAAGCTTTTGAGAAACCGAATTGGAGAAATGATCTACTCATCGAGAGCTACATGTAGGTACCATTTGTTTTTAGTTTTCTTCAAATTTTTGTTTATGGGTTTTGAGGTTTTGAACTCTTTTGTGAAAATTTTGATGTATTAGGTTAAAGGAAGCTTAGGAGATGATTTCCTTGTACTTTTGAAGTTAAAAGACCAAAAATATTGAAGGTAAGATTGCAAAAGTTTGATTTTAGTTACTTAAGGATTTCTTAGATGTATAGATTGATAAATGGTTGTATTAGGTTCATTATATGTTAGTAATGTTAAATTTGGGTCTTGGTTAACTTTTGGTATCAAAAGTGGGCAAATGAAAGGAACCACTAAAATGGTTTTTGAGCTTCAATGTTTATTGCCCACAAGGTGTTTGATAAAATGTCACAACCATTTTTTACAATTCTGTGAATTTTTAACTTTTTGTCCCTGTTTTCAAAACTTCGTATAAAATCAACCGTAAGTCCAAATAAGCTCAAATTTTGCAGTTAGAAATTCTTTATGTCCTTTACGACTTTGTAGTTTTCACCGAGACCTGAATCTAAGTTCAAGTTGCTCAAAAACACAGTTTTAGCTGCTGGTCTGCAGCTATTCAACCATTTTTAACTTTCTGCCCCTGTTTTCAAAAATTCGTATAAAATCAACCGTAAGTCCAAATAAGCTCAAATTTTGCAGTTAGAAAGTTCTTTATGTCCTTTACGACTTTGTAGTTTGTACCGAGACCTGAATCTAAGTCGACGTTGCTCAAAAACACAGTTTTTAGCTGCTGATCTGTAGCTACTCGGAAATTTTATTGCTGTCTTTATTAATCTGTAGCAAATAAACCTTAGCTTCAATCATCGTGAGTTCAATTGTGATGGAATCCCGAGAAGGTGTAGTTACAATATTGGTTAGAAAGGAATGACTATATCATATTCTAATTAGGTGTTAAATGTGTGTTCGATATGACTTAGGGTCGCGTATGATCTAGGATATGAGCTAAACCTTGGTGGAAGCATTTTAAGCACTTTTTGGATATCAGGTACGGATTTCCCTACTTCAGTCTATACGAGGATAATCCCTTGATAAGATTATCCATTCCATGATTAAATCATGACACTACAAAAGTAAGTGCATTTATTTCGAATCCGAAATTCCTTTATTTTGTCGAAATACGATATTCCTTTGTACAACATTCCTATGATTTTGTGCCTACTTTATGAATCACTTTGGAAAAACGATACTTTGAAAGTATTCATGTTCATTCAACTATTATTCTTATGTGAGGCTTGAAAAGTCATTTAGACTTTAGTTGAACGATTTTGATATTGAACATTTTCTTTCAATAATATTTTGAACCATAAAGGTTGTTTGATAGATTTCATGGTGGTTATTTTCTTTTAACTCTCATGATTTTTCACTTGATGTTATAATTTTGTATGACACAATGATCAGGGCATAGATCATTGTGACGCTCTGTGGTGCTCGTAAACCACAGCGTTCCCATACTGGTGCTCTATAGTGTGAGCTTTACCTAGGCATGGGTGGGGGCGTATGGACTGGTCCTAGGATATGCGCATTATGACACGCATTCGTTGCGTACGGGAATGGATGTGTGTGCCCACACTTCATCCCACAACCCATGTGGACTGATCCTCCCGTGGGATTTATGACACATTGAGGGTTTCAACCGTTGAATCCTCTTTGTGATTATGAACTGGGAAACCGGTCTTGTAATTTATTTTTACACGATGTTTTACCACATTTTTTTAAAAGTATTTTATAACTCATATGTTGGCTTATTCTTTGACTTATGTTACGTCAAACTATTATGATTGTTTCCGCTACGAAATGAATTTGTTTCCGCCATTATATATATATATATATATATATATATATATATATATTTATTCCGTTCACTGAGCAATTGTGCTCAGCCGTGTTCTTTGTTTCTGACACGGCAGGTTCAGTAGAAAAGATTCGGGGAAATTCCGGGAACTGATCGAGTAGGCCTAAAGTTACAACCGGTGGATCTTTTGATAGTTTAGTTGTTGTTCAGGTGTTATACACTTTATATTTAGCCGGTTGTGTTTATGTTTGAGGTTCCGCAAAATTTATCTTTTGGGTTGTGTTTAATTTATTGATACCGACCCTAATGCTTAATTAGTTTATATTTGTGTTTCGGGTCAAAAGTGTGACACGCACCCTGTCCTCAGTCACGCGGGACTGGGGGTGTTACAATATTCATCTAAGCATCATTGGTGGACGTTGAGGGTTGTGTGTGATACACATAATCATGTCGTTGCACAATATATGGAGGTTCATCCCTATGCAATGCAGCTGAACGGACCTGAAGTTCAACTAGTTGAAGATCTATCAGCCCAACATGTCAAGCCACGATACATTTTATCCACGTTAAAGGGTAGATATGTGGAAAATGCATCTACGTCAAAGACAATATACCATGAAGTTCAAAAGATTAAGACAAGAAACGAGGGAGGAAGACCAAAAATGCAGATTGTTGTGGTTTTTTTGTTGAAAAAAATTATGATTTTGAGACTCATGCAAATGATGAAACAAACGAGTTGGAAGATTTATTTTTCATTCATCCAAAATCATTGGAGCTTTGGCGTGCATTCCCACAAGTGTTGGTCATCGATGCCACATATAAAACAAATAGGTACGAGAATATTATTATTTTGTGTATTATATTAATGTTAATATTATTATTTTGTTTATTAAATACAGGTACGATATGCCTCTTCTTGAGATAGTCGGTGTAACATCGACAAACAAAACATTTTGAATAGCATTTGTTTTCATGCATCAAGAAAAGGTATCAAATTTTATTTGGGCGTTAGAATGTCTAAAGTCTAAAATATACGATAACTTTTACCCGGGTGCCATAGTAACAGACAAAGAGTTGGCTTTGATTAATGCATGCAAAGTGATATTTCCGGGTGCTAAAAACTTGCTTTGTAGATGGCATATCTATCATAATATTGTGAAACATTGTAAACCATTGATACACGAGTCTCAAACGTGGAATTCTTTTCATCAAGTATAGTTGCGGTTACTTGAATCTCCAAATCAAGAGTTGTACATGGCCAATTTGGTACAACTCCAAGAAATGTTGCTCAATCATCCAGGTATTTTTGATATAAAAAGTTTAACCATTATTACTAAAGATATTGACGTATATTTGTTATATTTTTCAGGTGTTTTAAATTATTTGGAACGTGTATGGTTGGGGCCATATAAGGAAATGTTTGTATCTGCTTGGGTTGATAGATTTTTAAATTTTGGAAATTATACAACAAATAAAGTTGAAAGCCAACATGCAAAATTAAAAATATATTTGAAGACTCCACAAGTAGATTTAAATTTTTTTTTATCTCATATTCATGTTGTAATTCAGTCACAAGACACATCGATCAAAGCAAGTTTTGAAATGAGTAAACATATTAGGAAACATCGATTTCAAAATCGACATTTTCAAAATTTGTGGGGCTTTGTTTCATTTTATGCATTTGATATGATTTCCAGTGAATATGCGCGGTCTTTCGAGACTAACGTGTTTTCTGAAAATTGTGGTTGTAAACTGCGTACAAGTCATGGGTTGCCATGTGCAGATGTGTGCAGGAACGAGCAATATATACATGTCAAGGCATACCCATTCCACTTGATGCGATCGATGTATTTTGGAAAACACTTGATTTTTCGCCATGTGTGTCCGCACAAGATGACGATATTCAATGTGACGATGAAATTCATATGTTTAGAGAAAATTTTAATAAACAATCAGTTCCTGGCCGCAAAAGCTTGTTAAAAAAATTGAAGGATATAATAATGCCAGAAAGAACGTTGTTTCATGAACCCTCGGCTCATAGAACCACTCGTGAACGTCCTTCTCTAAAGAATCAAGCTCCAAAGAAAAAGATTATTGAAGACCCTCGTAGACGCAGTTGTTCTAACGCGCCAACATTTATCAACTCCGAAGATTTTGGTCATCAAGAATCAGCGAGACATAGCTCCTACTTCCAACGACAACCCACCCCCATAAATCCATATCTTGATCAAATCCCGAGTTTATTTCATCCATATATCACACAAATACAAGATGTATCGGGTGATGGAAATTATAGATTTCAAGCCATATCTACTTGTTTGGGTCGTCATGAAGATGCATGGGACACTATCCGTACAGAGTTAATGAGTGAACTAAATGAGAATTTTGCTTATTACTTTAATGTGATTGGAAACAACGAGTGCCAAAGAATTTACGATGCGTTGAATTTTTTCCGGAAGGACGTATTTGCACCACCTAAGCATTGGATCGCTATGCCTAAAATGGGAATTCTAACTGGTTCAAAGTTCAATGTCATACTACATGTTCTCAGTATGGAAGGTAGTGCGACATACTTACCATTCAGGACACAACCGCCGTCATCATCCCAAGACGGGTTAATTGCAATAGTGCATGTTAATGGTAATCATTACATAAAGGTGGTATTAAACAGAGATTACCCAATGCCCACACTCGTACCCCATTGGACACATCATGTACTTCCAGATGCAAGGTCGTGGATTATCCTATACAAACGTAGATTAGATATGTATGAAGAATATATAGAGCGTACTCGTACTCGTGACTATGTTGATTTAAATGAATAATCAAAGTTGGAATTTGTTGGAATAAAAAAAGGCGCAATATAGTTATTATGTTTATTATCTTTATGTTAAAAACTTACGTTCGATGTGATGTGTTTTTTTTTTTCAAAAAAAAATCGATTAACCAAAGTACAATATATGACATATAATAATATAATTAAATCAAAAAATATTCAATATTGGACTCATTTCAAAGGTATTGACGAGACAATTATAATGGTGTAACTTGTTAAAATTAAAAATTACTTTTTTAACGTGTTTTAGTTAATATACATTTATATGTGTTAATGTAATAAAAATATAAAACGTAAAATGTAAAACCAAAAGGTATAAAGTAAATAAATCAAAAGAGTTAAGGGACCAAAATTGTAACTTTAAATTGAAAAAAAAAGAAATAAAGTACGAATGTAAATGTGAGTGTGGAAGGGGGTATGTTTTTTTTCAAAACTTACAGGGGTGGGAAAAGAAGTCCCCTTGAAAATAAAGAAATAAAGTACGAATGTGAGTGTGGAAAGGGGTATGCTTTTTTTCAAAACTTGCACGGAAAAGAATCCCCCATATGGGAAATAAGGGGAAAATTAACATTTAAATTGCCACAAATTTTACTAAAAGTATTAAATATGATTACCAATAATTCAAAAGAGGAAAAAAAAAGTATTAACCAAAACAAAAGTTATGGTGTGTTCGTCACTAGCTTAATGAGTTTTGTGGGATTCACATTTTATTCGGTCAATTATATATGACTGTTTTGGTATTGGATTATGATATAGAAAGTTGTTATTCAGTAAGCTCCTAGGAATGAGTTTTATGCAGAAAGTCAAGTTCTTTTTCCAAACATGTATCTCCCAATTAAAAAACATATTTCATTTATCTATGAATAAAACCTCTCACATAAAAACTATTCCAAACTATATAGACAGATTAATCCACACAAACAATTTTATACATACAAGACTTAATAGAGAACCAACCAACTTGCAATTTTGTCCACACCTAAACTCACGATAAAATGTGTCTTATAAGACAACTTTAGCTCTTTTCTCCAACCAATATGGGATCTTAAAATCTACCCCCTTGGGAGCCCAACGTCCATGCTGACATACCAGTCTAATTCTCAGATCTAGTACCATTTATAACATTTCAGGCCAAAAGTACCAAATATTGTCTTCTTTGTCCATGTCTGGACTCACGTTTTTTAAACGTGTTTAATAGATTAGGTATTCAGTCCCTTATAAGAAAACATTAGTTCTTCACCCTAACCGGTGCATGATCTTACAATATAAATCATTGACGAGAATGTAATAATAAAAAATATTTTATTTTTTTGTTGAGTAAGCATAAAAACATATTTCCTTATTGTTATATGCAACTTATTTTATAAAATTCATCAACTTGAATGCATATAAGATAAATAGCAGTTTTGTTTTTATGTATTAACTAGTGTTCGGCACCGCACGATGCGCGGTGGTGATAAATTTCTTTAAAAAATATTGTAGTTAAATGGGCCGATGATCATATATTATATATTAAACTAATAAGAATCAATATTACACTTGATATGCAGTTGTTCATCATCCTTAATTAGTTGTTTCTTTTGATTGATATATATATATATATAATTAAGTAACAATCGATAAGTTCTACAACATCAAACTTTTTTTTTGTTTATTTCTAAAAATTGTTGCCGAAGTGCATCCTCATGCTTCCATCATGGTTGATTGCATTTTTACTTCTATCAATCTAAATGGTTAAACTTGAGATAGCAAAACCACTTAAAAATAATATAAATGAAAGAACAATGACCAACATGTAATACAATCGTAGAATTTGTATGAATGCTCATCATAACTTGCAAAATCAATTGCAACGTCTCCAATATCACCAAATCTTGAAGAATCCTACAAAACATCAAAATTCCACAAAAAAAAACATTTTTTATATAAGTTGTTTAAGTTGGAGACATAAAATAACATCTATATAAATTTGAAACAATATGTACCTAATACAACAAAGTGATATATTCTCTTATAAGTTTTTTTGATCTTGAGAGAATTTCATAGTTTTGCGAAGTGGTTTTTTCCAATCACATCTCCAAAAAACCACCTACATTTAAATAAGAGAATACGAATGATTAAATAATTAACATTAAAAAAGGGAAAACGAATGGATATTAACATAAAGAAGGGAAAACAAATGGTTAATAAACATAAATTGCAATAAGTACGCAAAATTACTTAAAAACCCCTAGTTTTAATGATATACTATTAATTTAAATATGCGGATAAAAAAAGTAACACAACATCAAACTTCTAATGTTTATTTCTAAAACATTGTTGCCGAAGTGCATCCTCATTTTTCCGTCATGGTTGATTGCATTGTTATTTCCATCAATCTAAATGGTTAAACTTGAGATGACAAAACCACTTAAAAGAATATAAATGAAAGAACAATGACCAACGTGTAATACAATCGTAGAATTTATAATTTACAAAGGAAGAGATAGAGAAGAAATCTTTGAGTGCTTATCATAACTTGCAAAATCAATTGCAACGTCTCCAATATCACCAAATCTTGAAGAATCCTATGAAACATCAAAAATCCACAAAAAAAAAAAAAAACAAAGTGATATATTCTCTTATAAGGTTTTTTGATCTTTAGAGAATTTCATAGTTTTGCAAAGTGGTTTTTTCCCATCACATCTCCAAAAAAACACCTACATTTAGATAAGAGAATACGGATGATTAAATAATTAACATTAAAAAAAGGGGTAACGAATGGATATTAACATAAAGAAGGGAAAACAAATGGTTAATAAACATAAATTGCAATAAATACGTAAAATTACTTAAAAGCCCCTAGTTTTAATGATATGCTATTAATTTAAATATGGGGATAAAAAAGTAACAACCGATAAGTTCTACAACATCAAACTTCTAATGTTTATTTCTAAAACATTATTGCCGAAGTGCATGCTCATTTTTCCGTCATGGTTGATTGCATTGTTACTTCCATCAATCTAAATGGTTAAACTTGAGATGACATAACCACTTAAAAAGAATATAAATGAAAGAACAATGAAATCGTAGAATTTGTAATTTACAAAGGAAGATATAGAGAAGAAATCTTTGAATGATCATCATAACTTGCAAAATCAATTGCAACGTCTCTAATATCACCAAATCTTGAAAAATCCTACAAAACATCAAAAATCCACAAAAAAGACATTTTCTATATAAGTTTTTAAGTTGGAAACATATAAAATAACATCTATATAAATTTGAAACAATATGTACGTGATACAACAAAGTGATATATTCTCTTATAAGGTTTTTTGATATTGAGAGAATTTCATAGCTTTACGATGTGGTTTTTTCCAATCACATCTTCAAAAAGTCACCTACATTTAAATAAGAGAAAACGGATGATTAATTAATTAACATTAAAAAAAAAGAAAAAACTAATGGATATTACCATAAAGAAGGGAAAACAAATGGTTAATAAACATAAATTGCAATAAGTACGTAAAATTACTTAAAAACCCCTAGTTTTAATGATATATTAATTTAAATATGGGGATAAAAAAAGTCTTTAGCATATTTATCATCATTTTAAAAAATAAAAAAATTAAGAAAATAAGAATAAGTGTTTCCAAGCATTAGAAGGTGCCACCTTATTGCTTTTGGATCTTACTTTTATATATATAAAGATTTTTAATTTTAAATTAATTTAAATTTAGAGAAATAGAAAGTAATATTTGAAGTTTCCTTAAGATGTACCCATCTTTTGAAAAAATAAAATATAAAATGAAGTGTTAGAGCACTTGTAATTAAGCAACATACAAGTTAAAATGAAAATCTAGAAATAAGAAAAACTTTTAGCCCATACAAACCAAATTTACGAACATTTTCAACAAAAAAAATATTTCAACGTTTGATAATTAAAAGTAATTGTACTTTCTCATAAGACCCACCTCTGATGAATATACAAACTTGTATCATAGACTTTGAGTGTGCGACATCAAAAGCCAAAGAAATGATCCCTAAAACATCAAATCCTTGTAATGATTTGAACTTTTCTGCTAAGATTTGAGCATGATTTCTTGAGGATAAATTCATATACACTGTAAATTATCTTAGCAATGGCAACATTAATGTCAATAGAAAAAAATTATGCCACTTGAAGTAGTCAAAACTTGATGCGATGTATCAATCATGTATAAACGGTTATTGTTAATGATTTAAATCTTGTAACCACAAAATAGCAAAATTTAATTTGAATATATATGATTCAATCATGAAGACAATCATGTACTATTATAATAACAAATCTAATAGTATGGGTAAAAACGAATAATATAATAACACCTTTTTTGAAGAACATAATTCTACACACTCGTACAGAAACTTTCATGTCTTCAACTTTCATCCTCTTCATCATCCATCAAATAAACTTTAAAATTTCCATTTTATTTATTATTGAAACTTTAAAAGCCAAATCAATTGAGAAATTAAAGAAAATAAATGAAGAAGCAAATCAAGAGTTGGGGGTTAAACTCATACATGCAAATTTATAAATAAAAAAAACCAAGTTAATAATGAATTTACACATTTTCCATATAGTGGTATAAATGCATTTAACTTAACATTTAAAAAACCAAAAAGTTGAGAAAATTGGAAAACATATCTCTTACTCTAACAACTTATCACCTCATCTCTCTATGTTTCTCTTATCGATTTTAATAAACTTTCTATATGTTTATAAATTCCCACTTTTGTTTAGTTATATATTTATGTATATAAATAAGAAGAAAAAAAATGTAAGGCTTCCTCATTTTCTCTTTAGTATTTTAATAAACTTTCTATATGTTTATAAATTCCCACTTTTGTTTAGTTATATATTTATGTATATAAATAAGAAAAAAAATGAAAGGTTTCCTCATTTTCTCTTTAGTTTTCATAAATAAAATTTATAAATGAATAAAAGTGTTATCATTTAATATTAAAAAATATACAAAACCTAAAGAGAAAATGAAAGGTTTATTCATTTAATAACAATTTTTATTAAAAAACAATTCAAAACTATGACAAAAAAGATAGCAATGAATCAAGGCCTCTCAAAACGTCACATCATCACTCCATGGTTTTACTTTAATATATATATATATATATATATATATATATATATTTAATTCAATTAGAGTGTCTATACAAATACCAAATAACATGTTCAAATGACGTGTTTCATTCATATATGACAAGTAAACGCGATAATATAATGATGATTACTTAGGGGTTGTTTGTTTACCTCTTAATGGTTCCATTAAGAGGCAACGTTAAGAGGTGAATCCTGTTTGGTAGAAAAAAAGTTGTCTCTTAATAGTTCCAAAACCCTCTGAATCATTTTGTATCCTGAGTCTCCCTTAACCATTAAGCGTCCTGATTTTATTCTGAACAATTACCAAACAACCATATTTCATATTGCACTATATCATAAGAGCCTCTTAATCATTCTGCACCAAACCAATCAGCAACTGCCAAACAACCCCTTATTTTCGTGTTTCAAATTCATTTCTCGCTATTAAATTTACCTCATTTTATCAAGCAAAGGTGGGAAAAACTTGGTCCAAACTGACAAAGACAAAAAACCAAATCGGGACCAAACCAATTGGCTTTGTTCGGCTTGGTTCTCAGTTCTAGAAAAATCACAAATACTATTTTTAGTTTTGTCCAATTTAAAACTAAAACTAGACTGGTTATTCTTTTTTCTTTTTTTTCCATACTTAATTTTCGCACTATTATAGATATGAAAATAAATTTGAAAATTTAGATTCAGTTGTCAATTGTCCCTATTGAAAATAAGATTGACTACGAATTCAAAACATAACACATGATTTCATAGACCATACGATTTTTCCAATCTAAATCAAACAGGTTTTCCATGAAGAAGATTGGTTCAACGTGTATATTCGATACGGGTACGAGAACAACCCGACCCGATATTATTAAAGTAGATAGAAGAAGTAGAACCAAGTCAAGATGATACTGATCAACCATTTTATTGCGCTAAAAGTCTTACCATTCCTCAAGGATGTATTAAGTTGAGATTTTTTGAATTGAAAATCCTTAATTATGTATTATATTCACAATCAATGTTCTAGTTCTAAATAAATTAAAATAAAATTGGTCAAATTAAAATAAACGATCTTATTTCAGATTCATTATATCAGGGGTGGACCTATGGAGGTTCAAGTGGGTCCCGTGTACATGCTCAACTGATTTTTGCAAGTAATTTTTTTGGAGTATAAAAGGGGCACCCGTTAAACTTCGAGGGGTGTTTCGGGATATAGAAAATACAAGGGACGTCACCAAAAAAACCGAAAAAATCCGTTGAAATCAACCAAAAAAGATTCTATTGAAATCAACCAAAAATACCTTGAAATTAACCAAAAAAACTTTTAAAAAAATGTTTGGAAATCAATTAGAAAACTTAAAAATCCCTCAAAACGTAGGAATTATGTTAAAGACATATTGGACAACTTTACGGAACTTTAATCCATCTTAAAAAAGGTGCAACCACTCGACAAAAATCTTGGGTCCGCTGTTGCATTATATTTCATTTTACATTTGTCATCATGTTTATCAGTTAGTTTTTTTACCAAGCATGAATAGTTTATCAACCAACTTTTCGATTAAAAATCATATGTTAGCCAACAATTAACTTATCAGTTAGTTTACTAACGTCATATCAGTTTAATTTTTCTAAGTTCCTAGAGGACATGATTGCCAGGGGCGAACCTATGAATCCCTGAGTGGGGTCCCATACACCCGCTCAACTTATTTTTACAAGTAGACTTTTTTTAGGTTTATTGGCGGGGACCCAAGGCCCCGTGGTCCCCTTTTGGAGACCCTACAGCCGTAGCACCATAAGGTTGCACCGGAAAAGACAACATGTCTCCCCCTGGATTCGAAGTAGACTTGTTTTGGGATATGAAGGATGCATTCGCTAAAAGGTGTTCCAGGATATTAAAAAAATACAAGGAACATCAACAAAAAAAACTTAAAAATACTTGAAATCAACTAAAAACTTAAAAATTATTCGAAATCAACCAAAAAACTTAAAAAATCAATCTAAACGATAGAATTCGACTAAAATTACATCAAGCGACTTTGTGGACCATTGATCCAATTTTTATTTTATACCGTTTATATATATATATATATATTATTTAAAAAATTACATAGATTAACCAAAATATATAAACCAATATTTTGAGTACACTAGATCCGAAAAAGTTCAAAGAAAATAAAATATAATAAACAAAATTTAAAGAATGAATAAAATATAAAAAGGGTGAGTATTTAATGTTTTAGAAGAGAATTAACATTTATTTTAAAATTATATTGGTAAAATATAGATCTGTTTCACCTTGTTCCATGGGGTGGGGAGGGGATGGAACACGCCTCTTCCACTCTGTTCGTGTCCGTTCCTCATATAAGTCCTATCAAACTTGGAACATACCTTGTACTGTTCTAGAGATACTTAAATAACCTTAAATGAGGTTTTAATTAAATCCATGACTTTCTGATGAGTATAAAGTCAATTTTCTTTTAATACGTCAGAAGACTATTGATTTAATTAAAATCTCATTTAAGGTTATATGCGTAAATGACCCTACCGGGTTCGGATTGAGTTTGATCGTTGGCCACCCAACCCGTCCGAAAACCCGAAATAACATAAATCTATATTTTAAATACTATATATATATATATATCTAATTATTTTTTGAAAATCGTAAATTATAATCTGTTGAAATATTTTCTAAATTTTAAACTTCATATCGATTTCATCAATCTTTCAATCAATTGTATTCATCCAAAAAAACGATTGAATTTATATATAACTTTTGCATTATATAATACCCGAACCCGACCGACATCAATCCGAAACCCGACCAACCCAAACCCGAAATAACCTAAAATCCGAAACTTAAAATTTGGGTTCTGATTTCCATATCCAAAATCCAACCGTGATAAATTAGTTTTATGTTTTTGATAATCCATTGCACTATGTATTAGTGATGTAAATTAGTTTGATGTGATGTAATCTATGATTTTTCATCAGGGGTAAATTCGTCATTTAACTGGTCTAGTCCTGTTCTATCCAGTTCTGTCATGTCTTGCCAAACGCTGGACAGTTGTCCTGTTCTGTTCCGTCCTGTTCCATCTTGTCCTGTCCTGTCTGCGTACCAAACGCACCCTTAATGACTCTTTAATCTGAATCGGTCAGACCTTTTTATATTTAGACTATTTTTTTTTCTTTCAGTTTTTAGAATCTCTTAACTCTTAAATACATCTGAAATAAGAAGTTGTGACATAACTTTTAAAACCTCTTATCGCCGCCTCATTTATGCTCTCCTTTCCCTCAAGACGCTTCCAAACGTTACAAAAACAAACAGTTTTATTGATTCAGATTTCATACTTCAGCACCACCTCTTATTAATTAGAAGTGAAATAAGAGTTCAAACCTTTTAAAAAACAAACGTCACCTTATCGTACCAAACACAAACACACGTGTACTCGTTCAGTAAAAATCTTGAGTCCACCACTCCTGTTTGTCGACAAACGGTATTAAGGGCCTGTTCGTTTGTGGCTTAATGGGCTGTATGGTGGATATGGCTTATTCGTACAGCTATATCCAGGTGTTCGGTATCGGCTTATTCGGTCAACCCATAGCTGAATTGGTCACGTTAAAAAACTATGTCTTATAGACTCAGCCATTAAATTTGGTATGTTTTCCCCACCTACCCTTCATTCTTTACAAAAAAGGACAGGTCCTTAAAAGACATGACTACTGTTCTTCTTCTTCCTGCCATTGACATCGACCAAATATCTCTTCTTCTTCCTCCACCGACCATCGCTAGAATGAAGCTATCTACTCTTCCTGTCATCCACTACTGTTCTGTGTTTTTTTTAATTCACAATGTAGCTTAGGTTTTTTATTCATGGCGGTCTCCATTCTTTTTTTGTTTTTTTTATTCACAATGCAGTTTGGGGTTTTCATCCATGGCGGTGACTGTGAGGTGGTCTGCATTTTTTTTTTTTTGGTTTTTTATACAAAGTGTAGTTTGGGTTTTTTTATTCACGGTATTTTCTCTGTTTGGTTTTTAAAATCTGAGCATTTTCACAGATGAAGCCATCCCTTCTAGTTTAAAATTTTATATAAAGCACTTGTTTTTGTAAATTAAAATTTTATATAAAGCACATGTAAATGTATGAATGGTTTTTAATTTTAGGGTTCATGTATTTTGGGTTTTTTGTTTGTGGTTCATAAATTTGGTTTTTTTTGTTTATTTGGAGGTTTTATTAGATTTTATTATTGTACTATGTAATAAGATTGATCTCTAGAAATCTATTTGTTATTGTTTAATCTACATTTTGCTGTTGTTTTGAAAAATTTCATCAACAAATGTTTAATGTAAAACGAAAGGGTAAAATGGTCATTTCTAACATTCAGACTGTTTATTCAACACAACAACCGAACAATAACTTATCTGTTAACACAGACAACTATATCTATATCCATACAGGTCTTAATAGACCTAAATTTGCTGTCACCAGTATCAGATACGTCTGGGGTCCACACTTGAAGCGGTCGCCACAGAAAGTGAAACGCCACGGTAGCCATACCTTTTTCTTTTTTCTTCCAAATCGGTAACATTCCGACAAAATCAAATCGATACAAAAAGGATTTCCAGAAATGGAGAGACAAATTCATTTACAATACCAATAGCATGTCGAATAGTACTGTTTACCTTCAATTTCTTCTTCTTCTTCGTGTTCTGGTGATCGGAAATGTAGGATTGTTCATCGTCAACGGTGTGGTTGATGAATATCGGAGAGATGATTTTCCGGCGGAATTCGTTTTTGGATCTGGAACTTCTGCTTATCAGGTATTGTTTTGATGAATCTGGATCTGGATATGTTTGTTGTTGGTTTTGAATTGGATTTGGAGGTAACTATGTGTGCGGAGAAGTTTCAATCTTTTTGGAGGTCCTAATACACCTAAAACCAAAACTGTTAATTACACTGCAAAATGAGATAACAAAGATATGTATGTACAAATTACCGAGGCGATTATAAGGGGTGTTACTTTTATTTTCTGATAGAAATTAGAGCTACAATAAAAGATGGACTATAGTTTTTACATTCGTTTATGAAAGATTGAAAGGTCCTAAACAATGAAAAATTAGGTCCCAAATTTTTGGAGGCCCTGTTCAAATTGACACATTTAACATGTAAAAGAACTACCCACACTACAAAATGAGATAACAAAGATACATATGTACAAATTACTGAGGCGATGACAAGGCGTATTACTTTTATTTTCTGAAAGAAATTAGAGTTACAATAAAAGGTGGGCTATAGTTTTTACATTCGTTGATGAAAGGTCTTAAACAATGAAAAATTAGGCCCCAAATTTTTGGAGGTCTGTTCGAATTGACACATTTAACATGCTAAAGAACGGCCTTGTGTGTGTGAAATTAAAGGTTGAAGGAGCAGTATTGGAAGATGGAAGGAGTTTCAGTATTTGGGACACGTTCGCTCATTCAGGTAATATGAGTATGTATGATAATGCATGCATTACTTTCGATTCAACCCATATTCAACCCTTCACTGAGAAAGTGAGAATTTTCTAGAACCGAGTGTATGGTTTTGTGTAGAGATGTTCATCGGTTCACTTCAAATGGATTTGGAATTGGATCGTTTTATAAATAGCTTCGAGCTGAAGACTCATAGCATCCGTATGCACTTTTTATCAGAGCTTTTTTCCAAAAAAAAAGTGAAACTCACAAGGAAAAAACAAACAAACTTGTAATTGTATAAATAAACATGTGATTTTCTAGTCAAATGGTTTTTTCACAAGCTTAAATGGCCAAAAAACTCCATTATAAATGTTCTTAATCATTTAAAAAGAATTCTAACGTGTATCTTTAGATCATCCACTACGATAATTTCTTATACGATTTCTTAAATAACATGTAAAATTAACTAGAAATTATGGTCGATGTTAATTATTTTTTTGGTAATTGTTAATGTCACATCAACATTTTTTGTTGATATGATAGAGAATAATATATGAGATTATAGGGTATAATTTCTTAATAAAAAATTATTTTATGTCATATAATGTCTTTTAAATAATTTATCAAATAAGATTTTTGTTATAAAAAAATATAAATAGTTTGATAGTGTTTTTCTTTTTTTAGTAATAATTTTAAATATACGTGAATACAATTAATTTGTAAGCAACATCAAAACTACTTTAAATATATTCTGAATGCATATATTTGGGAAACTAGCTGAAATAGCCAATCCACCCAACTCAATTCATTTTATAGCCATCTTCTAAAACAAATTCCTAAAATAGCGGGATTTTACACAAATGGTTGCCTTTTTCAAATTAAAAAAAAAAGAAAGAAAAAGAAAAAATGGTGGTTTGATTAGACATCCGTAAAAATAGTTATTTTATTCACACTTTATATCCTTATAATTAATTATTTAATTTACTTTATATTCTTAATTTTTCATTATAAACCCTACATATTAACATACATAAGTGTGTATTAATTAAAATACATTAAAAATACGTTATTTTTTTGGGTAGATTGTCTAAATAGTCAATTTCTTTTTAATAAACATTCGATTATTATTGTTTTTAAAGCCGGAAAAACATATCCTAAATTAAAATAAATTACTTTATTTAATTAAATTTTCCTAGTTAATAATTATTTAATTACTTATGTTAATAAATAAATTATTTAATATGAAATTATTATATAGTTTTGTAATTATTAGATTAGAGTATAATATTTTATGTGTGCTTTGGCCGAGTGTTATTTTATTTGGCTCGAAATCTCAGGATACTACGATGGAGCGAATGGGGATGTAGCATGTGATGGGTACCATAAATACAAGGTACATACCATATAGGTTTGTCACAAATCCACAACTTTTTTTTACATTATATAATATTTATATATATAGCAAAACTCACACAGGGTTGGGATCACGTGAACCAGCCTGTTTCCATGAGACCACGATTTTATACTTGAAACTTCACAGCAAAACACTGTAAAAATAAAAAAAATCCGAATCTTCACGGTGTGTGTTTTGCTATGCACAATGTTTTATTGTGAAGTTTCAAGTGTAAAAACATGGTCTCACGGATGTCACGAAAATATGATGGTCTCACGTGATCCCAAGTCAACTCAGGCATCCTTTGGTACAACTGATATTTCTGTTTGCATAACAACTGAAGTAAGAATAGGTTATTACAATGTAGGAGTCTCACATCTACTTAGACTTGGACAATTTCTTTTCAATATATGTTGGAACGTCAATTTTTTCTTCTCAATGACTTTTTTGCAAAGTAATCTAATGGAGTTCTACGTATTCTCACCTACAACATTTTAAACCAATTATGTTATGGCTCCAAGCACGACCTATGTTTTACACTAGAAGTAAGAATAGTAAAATACTAGCAATTTGAACTCTTGCTAGTTAACTAGAACCAAAACTAAAACGAACCCAATATATCCTGCTCTAGTAGGGTTTTGGGGTGAGAATACGCATATTTGTCCTCTACTCTAAAGAGTAGGCAATACAGCACTACCTATGTTTTACACTAGAAGTAAGAATAGTAAAATACTAGAAATTTGAACTCTTGCTAGTTAACTAGAACCAAAACTAAAAAGAACCCAATATATCCCGCTCTAGTAGGGTTTTGGGGTGAGAATACGCATATTTGTCCTCTACTCTAAAGAGTAGGCAATACGGCTCAATGTTTAAGCCAATTTTGGCTCCAAGCACGGCCTATGTTTTACACTAGAAGTAAAAATAGTAAAAACTAAAAGTTTGAACTATTGCTAGTTAATGAGATCCAAAACAAAAACGAACCCACTATCTCGCTCGAAAGTAGGGTCTTTGAGTGAGATGTAGACAGACATGTCTTCTATCCCAAAGAGTAAGCGATACTGCTAGTTGACTAGATGCATCGAGTTTGACTGCATTTGAATGTTGCAGGAAGACATTCAACTTATTGCAGACACAGGTTTGGAAGCATATAGATTTTCCATCTCTTGGTCGAGACTGATCCCAAGTACGTTCACTTAATTGTCTACAAAAACCCGATCACTCTGCGTGTCGGTGTCTTGCTTATGCATAGTCTTGTTATTTTGCAGACGGAAGAGGATCCATCAATGTAAAGGGCTTACAATACTACAACAATTTCATCAACGAGCTTGTCAGCCATGGTTAGTTATAACTCAGTTTTTTGGTCAGCTAGTACTGTTTGGTTATCATTAATTCTGTACATAAAAACGTGATGCTTTGATTGCCATCAAGAACCAAACCAAACAAGCTTGGGGTGGGATGACCGCAAACCTGACCTCTACCACCCTAGAGAGTAGATGAGTTGTTTCCATGAAGACCTCGAGCTTGCAAAAATATGAACAATTTGAAAAATGGAAAGAAGATTAAGGCAAGAGGTGAAAATTGAAAAGAATACTAAGGGGTCGTTTACTCGATGCTAACCTGGTAACTGGTTACCTTACTCGGTGAGCATAACAAGGGCTGAAAATCTTACCTGGCAAAAAGGCATGGTAAGGACCTAGAATCTTACCTGGTAAGTGAGGGTTGTGACACTTACCAGGTTATCGCTGCTTATCAGGTAACAAGCACTTACCATTAACGCTACTATGCCATTGTGATGGCTGAGAATCTTAACCGGTAAGGTAAGTGAGGGTGGTGATGTTTACCGGTAAGTGCTTACCCGGTTAGGATTTGATCTATTTCCTTGATAAAGGCGTTCAGTGGAACAAGATATTATAGAAACAACAGAGGTTTTAAGGAACTTTGCCTTGATCAAACGAAATTCAATTAAATTAAGAAAATAAAAACTAAGGGTAGGAGAGTGAATTTCTACCTAAAGTTGGATATCTTTTCTACAGTAAGTTTTCTTACCAACGCTAACCAGTTAAGCGTTTACCGGGCAAGAGTCACCATCCTCACTTACCTTACTAGTAAGATTCTCGGTGATCAGGTAAGTTAGCCGGTAAGCGCTTTTCCGGTTAGCGTTTGGTAAACTACTCCTGAGGCTAGAGAACACCATATAATCAAAAGTAGGAAGAACGGAACATATCGAATTTTGTCTAAATAAACAAGCCATGCCTCAAAAAGGTTAAATGACTCCACACAAACAAACTGAAAACTCTGATTTTGGCAATGCTAATTTTGCAGGAATACAACCACATGTCACATTATTTCATGATGATCTACCACAGATACTTGAAGATGAATATGGAGGATGGATTAGTAGAAAAGCAGTGTACCTTTCTAACTAAAACTGTGGTTCCATAAACACCTTTGATGCTAATGGTGCGTTTGGTAGCAGTCAGGCGACACTAAGGGGTTGTTTGTTTACCTCTTAATAGCTCCATTAAGAGGCAACCTCTGAATCGCTAAAAGGTGAATCTTGTTTGGCAAAAAAAAGTCTGCCTCTTAATGGTTCTAAAATCCTCTGAATGATTTTGTATCCTAGGCATCCCTTAACCATTCAGCACCTTGATTTCATTATGAACAATTACCAAACAACCATGCTTGATTTTGCACTATATCATAAGTCTCTTAATCATTCTTACCACTTAATCATTCTGCATCAAACCATGCAGCAACTGCCAAACAACCCCTAAGGCAGGCGGCTGAAAAAATTGTACAAGGTTTTAGGGTTTTAATTTGACATGGGTAGTTTAGTAATTTATTCCACCTATTTTGTGGCACAAAAATGCATTTTTGTTAGAGTCTCACGTCTGCTAGACTTGGACATTTCTCTTATATATATGTTGGAACCTCTCTTCTCTCCTCAAGGGCACTTTTGGAGAGTAAATCTAGGTGTTCGGCATATGCTCACATGGTGTCAGAGCCAATGTCTACCGCTCTAGGACTCGACACCCCCGGGCAGTCTATACTCGTCTAGCCCCCTTACCTATCTTTGCCCCCTATCGACATTGTGGGACAATTTGTGCCCATCTAGCCTCCGTTGGAAGCGGCGTGTTAGAGTCCCATATCGGCTAGACTTGGATCATTTCTCCTCTATATATCTTGGAACCTCTCTTCTGTCCTAAGGGCTCTTTTGGAAAGTAAATATGGAGGTTCAGCATATTCTCAAATTTTTTGTTCCACTAAGTCCGGTCCTGCACCAAAATGTGGGAAGTTTTTGTTCCGTCCAGTCCTGTCTCATGCACCAAATGCACCCTAATGGAACTAGTTCTGCTTTGTATTACAGGGTGCGTTATAAAATTCAATATGGTTTACCATTTATGAATGCAGGAAAGACTACCTCGCATACGTTGACGTTTGCTTTAGAGAATTTGGTGATCGGGTTTTGCATTGGACTACTTTTAATGAAGCCAATGTATTTAGTTTAGGTGGTTATGATTTGGGTTCCACACCTCCTGGCCGTTGTTCTTCGCCATTTGGGGTAGCTAACTGCATCAACGGTAACTCTTCGTATGAGCCATACCTCGTAGCTCACCATTTGCTGCTGGCTCATGCATCGGCTGTAAGATTGTACCGGAAAAAATACCAGGTAAATGTCAGTCTTTTCCATGATTTACAATTGAAGTCGACGTGTTTATGTGAAATTTTAGAAGTTTACTGTTGTAGTATTTCTCCGGCTACCTTGCTTATTTATAGACATTAAACTATATGAAGCTAATCTAACTTGACCAACTCCATTGACCAATTAGAGGCCGACACGTGGCACTAAAAATTTCAAAACAAGCTCCCTTTAACCGGCGCACTTGAAATTTTCCATAACAGGTCCAGACCGACTGGTCCCAAATTGGTCCCAGCCGGTTTGGGCCCCTTAACTGGCCCCAAATGCCCATATCTAACTCTGACTAACTGTACTAACTAATCTTTAATCCGTAGCATAACGACTAACAAATTAAAAACCAAATTGAACGAGCAAAGTATATCCCATCCGGAGACCGGAGGTGGGGTCGGGGTGGGAAGTACACAGGCCTGACCTCTACCCAAAGAGTAGAGCGGTCGTTTCCATAAAAGCCCTCCACTTGTGAAAAGTGTGCGAAATGAAGAGAAATTTTCCCCATTGGAAATAGAGGAAATCACGTAAGGCATAACAACGAACAAATAAGTTACAGTATATATACATACATACATATATATATATATATAATATATAAGGAGAATCAAATGAGAAGGAGGTTAACTTACGAGAAGTGCAAAAATGGCCAAATCACATGTGATTCTAGAGTAAAATCACATGTAATACACACACTTCTAGAAAAACGCACAATTGAAATCACATGCGATTTGGCCCTTACTCGCCTCTCTCTCTCTCTCTCTCTATATATATATATATATATATATATAATATAACCTCTTATCAGTTTATGCTATCTGTTTTTACCCTTCTCTTCAAAAAACATTCAATACTAGTTTGCATAATGGATATTGGTGATAATGCAGGCCAGGCAACATGGTTTTGTTGGAATAAATGTCTTTTCCTATTGGTTTGAACCTTATACAAATACAATGGAAGATTTGAAGGCTACCCAAAGAGCAAATGACTTCTATGTGGGTTGGTGAGTGATCAAAAATTCTACATTAGACTTAACCAAAAGCTATTATTTTAAACCCTGAGTCATATTGTTATTGGTTCTATATATAAATTGTATCATCTTTGAATCAAAACTTCACTTACAATTTACCAAAGCATCATTGGCACCACAGAACCCAGGTTACCGCTAGAGCCCAGCCTTCTAGGAGGTCAAGGGTTCAAACTATTAGAGTCCCACATCGGCTAGACTTGGACAATTCTGAATTCTCCACTATATATATATGTTGGAACCTCCCTCTCTCCTCAAGGGCTCTTTTGGAGAGTAATCTGGGGATTCCACATATTCTCATATGGTATCAGAGCCAAAGTCTACCACTCTAGGGCCTCAACACTCTGGGAGTTTGCTCGTCTAGCCCCCTCACACATTTAGTCCCCTACGGACACCATGGGACAATATGTGCCCGTCTAGACTCCCTTGGAGAAGGCATGTTAAAGTCCTACATCGGCTAGACTTGGACTAATACTCCCCTTGTATATGTTGGAACCTCTCTTCTCTCCTCAAGGGCTCTTTTGGACAGTAATCTGGGGGGTTCTATATATTCTCACACAAACTTCACCAAATGTGAGGAGTGTGGGGGGTTCTATATATTCTCACACAAACTTCACCAAATGTGAGGAGTGTGCGTGAGTATTTTTCCCTATATAAATATTATATACTTCAAAAAACAATTCACTTCAATTTTCATCTAATGTTTCTTACTTCAGGTTTGTGAATCCCTTAGTAAATGGCGACTACCCAGAAATAGTGAAGAAGAATGCAGGCAACCGAATTCCAACTTTTACCAAACTAGAATCAGAGAGAATCAAGGGTTCATTTGATTTTATTGGCATAAACCATTACAACACATTACATGTCAAGGACAACCCTAGTAGTCTTGAAATGGATATCAGGGACTTTATCGCAGACATGGCAGCAACACTTATATGTATGTCTTGATTATATGATACGACTATGTTGTGCATTTGGTACGTAGGATAGGATGAGACAAGACAGAAACACAAAAACTTGTTGTCCCACATTTGTCACTATGATAGGACAAGACTGAGTCTTTTTGTTCCACCAAAATAGGTGGAACAAAAGTCAGGGAGATGGGACAAGAATGGTAAATTACTAAACTACACGTGTCAAATTAAAACCCTAAAACCTTTCACAATTCTTTCACCTGTCAACCTCTCGCCTATACAGTCTTGTCCTATCCCGTACGGTCCAATCATGTCCGGTCTCGTCTACGTACCAAAGACACCCTTAGAAAACAACCTATAGCCTTGATGATACATATCTTTATTTTGGAATGCAGATAGCGGAAGTGACATCCCGCCAACTCAGGTTTTAACGTTCGATCATTTGTTGTTACTCTATTCTTATCGTTATTTTCCTTATTGTCCAAAAGTATCAAATTTCTTATTTTATTTTCATGTTTTCATCTCAGTTCCTAGTGGAACCATTGGGTCTTCAAAAGCTCCTTACCTATATGAAGGAAGAATACGAGAATCCTCCTATCTACATCCATGAAAACGGTATATAGATGGAACCAATTGCATATAGCATCTTCCCTTTGTTAATGTGCCTTGGATGATCCACGTCTCAGGGTCACGCAATGAGCACATTGAACTATCCATGTGGCTGAGAACCCTCACAGTACAGACACCACGATGCAATTATTAAGGGCGCACTCTACCAACTGAGCTAATAGCCCATTGTGCGAGTCCCCTCACTGGGGCCCACTATGCCAAAAGCGAGAGAAACCCCATCCCTCCCTTTCCTTTTTTTTTTTGGCCCCACTCTTAGGGCTTTTGTCTAAGCATCGAATTATTTGAAATGAAGGGAGTACTACTCCGATATCTTTCTTTATGTATATAATATTTATATACTGCAAATACTCACGCACCCTCCTCGCCTTTGATGAGGTTTGAACCCTTGACCTTCTCGGAGGCTGGGCTCTACTGGTGACATGGGTACGGCTAGGCCAATGACCCTTTGGTGAATACTGATATCTTTCTTTCAACAAAATTTTAAATTCTGATTGAATGATATCAATATAAACTGTTTTGACAGGCCAAGTACAACCACGAAATGGAACATTGATCGACACACCGAGAGTAGAGTACTTGCGTGCCTATATTGGTGCTTTGTTGGATGCACTAAGGTATGCACTCAACCCTGTAAAGAGAGGCACATAATTACGGAAAATAGGAAGTTTATTTGAGAGCATCTCCAACAGATTCTACAAAACAGAGAAAATGGAGATTTTGGGTTAATTTTATGTTCCAGTAGATTATCCAAAACTTTCTCCAAAAGGGAGAAAGTAGGAGAGATGATAAATTCTCCTAATTTGGAGAACTCTCTAAAAATGATTGCTTAAGAGAAATAAATGATTTTTTTATCATTCCCACCTACAAAAATCTTTGAAATAAAGGCCTAGAAGAGAGAAATAATATTTTATTAAATGTATTCAATATGTTAAATATATAATTAATGTTGTAATCTCTAAAATGGAGAAGTTGTTGGAGTTGAATGAAATTTTTTTCCTAGAGATTTTGAGTTTTGATTCTCCATTTTGGAGAATTGTTGGAGATGCTCTCAATGATGCTAGTCTTCTTGTTTCTACCTGTTATATTTCTCGATTACATGTTATATTACCTATCCTATTGTTGCTTGTACACTACCTCTCATATTACCTATCTTCACATCAACAGCCTCTCGATTCTCATCGTTGAGGCAAGGTCTGCATACATTCTACCCCTCCCAGACCCTACTTTCAATTTTGATTTACTGGGTTCGTTTGGTTTGATTTGGTCGGTCTTCTTGTTTCTCAGGATATGCAATCTTTGTTCAGAACTTTATTAGATCAACGCCTATTTATTATAGTTTTGCCTCCGTAACAGGAATGGATCGAACACGAGGGGATATTTTGTGTGGTCTTTCTTCGATCTTTTCGAGTTAATGGATGGCTATAAATCTGGTTACGGTATGTACTACGTTGACCTGAACGACAAGGAGTTGACTAGATATCCTAAGCTCTCTGCACATTGGTACACCAGTTTTTTGGAAGGAAAGAACATCAGCCAAGATGACATTTTTCTGAACTTGGAGGCAAAAGAGACTTTATCTTCTTCACATTAGTTTTTGCCTTCCATAATGTTATTGATCATCCTTCATATTCAAAACCACATACTTATAAATGGTATCAAGTCGTTACTGTGATTATACTTCGCATCTCTCTTTTGATGTTACCTGTTTGTTTGTTCTTTTTGGTAATTGTGGTATCAGCTTCCGAGTACCGACTAATCCCCCGGATGATCATGAATAGCTCGGAGTCATCATAGGTGAACCTCCATGGACAAAGGGGATTTGGCCTTTGAGGTTTTACGGATATATGATCAAATATCCATAAAAACCTCAAACATCGGTCATTTGATTTGTATTTCTAGTAGTTTGAGCAAATGCTATGAAGTATGAACCAAAAGGTGCAATCCCCTAATCAAAATAGTTTAATATAAACATCAAAAATATGTAATTATTACACTTTTTAATTAACTAAATGACAATTTTACCCTTAACAATAAAGGGGTAATGGATTTCTCCTTGTTATAATTAAGGGTAAAACTGTAAAGTACAAACTTAGAGCATCTCCAAAATGAAGAATCAACATTCAAAAACTCAAAAAAGGGAAAGAATTACACTCACCTCCAATAGCTTCTCTATTTTGAAGATTACAATATTAATTATATTATTAAAATATTCCACATATTTAATAAAATATTCTTTCTATCTCCTAAACATTTTATTTCAAAGTTTTTTTTTATTGGTAGGGACATAATAAAATATTATTTCCCTCATGGTAATATTTTTAATTTTTACTCTCTCCTCTACTTTCTCCATTTTGGAGGAAAAAAACTTGCTTAAAATTCCCAAAAACTTCATTTTTTCCATTTTGGATAATTGTTGGAGATGATCTTGCTTGTAAAAGTGAACACTTATTTTGCCACAATCTAAAATACAAACAAGGAACACTTATTTTGGTTGATTGAAGTAGTGAGCTAACGAGAATACGGTTCTAAGCTACTCGAAGGACCCCTAACATTTAACAACTACTATATGACTAACATCATGATCCGCGTTTGAAAAATATCATCTAAATAAATAAGTAATATGGAATCAAAAACTGTTTCAAATTAAGAAAAAGAGAAAATCAGTTCTTCGACTGCAACCTTACCGATTCCCAAATTAGTAACATATTTTACGAACACAATAATTAGATTGATTGTGCACCTGAATTATAAAACCTGATTATTTAAAAGTAATCACTAATCAGTACACACAACTACTAGAAATACAAATCAAACGACGATGTTCATGATTCTCACGAATATTTCAATCATATCAAACAAAATTTCGTAAAATCTCAATTGAGCACGTAATAGAAATACAAATCAAAGGACGATGTTCATGATTCTCCGAACATTTTCAATCATATCAAACAAAATTTCGTAAAATCTCAATTGAGCAGGTAATAGAAATACAAATCAAATGACGATGTTCATAATTCTCCGAATATTTTCAATTATATCGAACAAAAGTTCGTAAAATCTCAACTGAACAGGTACTAGAAGTCTAGAAGAAATACAAATCAAACGACGATGTTCATGAATCATGATTCTCCGAATAGTTTCAATCATATCTAACAAATTTCGTAAAATCTCAACTGAACAGGTATTAGAAGTCTAAATACAAATCAAACGACGATGTTCATGAATCTCCACATATTTTCAATCATATCGAACAAAATTTCGTAAAATCTCAACTGAACAGCTACTAATACAAATCAAATGACGATGTTCATGATTCTCCGAGTATTTTCAAATTTCAATCATATCTAACAAAATTTCGTAAAATCTCAACTGAACAGGTACTAGAAGTCTAGAAATACAAATCAAATGACGATGCTCATGAATCTCCGCATATTTTCAATCATATCGAACAAAATTTCGTAAAATCTCAACTGAACAGGTACTAGAAATACAAATCAAATGACGATGTTCATGATTCTCCGAATATTTTCAATCATATCGAACAAAATTTCGTAAAACCTCAACTGAACAGATAACATCTACAGAGATAATTATAAAACAAAGACCGATCGCAATGAAAGTTTGAAGAAAATAAGAAGGAGATCGCATACCATATTTTGAAGCGAATACCAATGCATTTCTGGTTTTCTTCGTCGATTTCTCTCAAAGAGTTTGAAAGCTGCCAGGATTGAAAGGCCAGACTTGTAAATTAATTTTGTGTGTTGCTGAGTGCTAACCGTGAAACCATGTATTGATCCTTTTTTTTACCAAATGGTTGTCGGTTAAGTTATACGGGGTGTTACTTATTTTACCTTTTGAGGATGGTAAAAAAATCCGGGTAAGAAACTTAGGGGGTTTTTGGTTCTCAGATTCTGATAAAATTGGAATGTTGAATTCCGTTGACCAGATTCCATTACATCGTTTGGTTTATTCTTTTTAAGGAATTGGAATGTTGAATTCCAATTAATTCCAGAAATGAAGGAATTCAACATTCCTTGGGAGTGAAGTGGTATTTCATTAGAATGGAATGTCATATTTTGTTTTGGACAAAATTGCCCCTCATCCTAATATGCACCACCACCTCCGGCCACCGCCACCGGCCACCATTAACCACTACCTCCGGCTACCAACACCGGCCACCACCTCCGGCCACCATCGACCACCTCCGGCCACCACCACCACCACCTCCGGCCACCACCACATCTGGCCACCGCCATCGGCCACCACCACCTCCGGACACCACCGCCATCGGCAACCACCACCACCGGCCACCACTACCGTTCAACATTATTAGCAGACACCAAGGGGTTGTTTGTTTATTTTAAAAAACCTCTTAATGACTTTTAAATCTGAATCATTCAGACATTTTTACACACCATCTCTTATTAATTATAACTAAAATAAGACTTCAGACTTTAGACCTTTAAAAAAACAAACGGCACCCAACTCTCTCTCTCTCTCATCTCTCTTGTAACACCCGGAATTTGGAGACTTCCTTTAGTGATAGTTCGGGAGTCTTTTGGCTTTTGGAACGTAAAGGTGTTGGGAAATCAGATGAGTTTTGCTATGGAATCATCAAGGATCGAATCAGGTGAGAAGACGCGAGAAAACCGAGAATTGGGTTGCCGCGAGTTGTGGCGCGACTTGGGGTCGCGGCACAAGTCGCGTAACTCACTGGAAGTGAGTTCTGGGGAAATGGGCGACTTATGCCGCGACTTAAGGTCGCGGCATAACCCGCGTGACGCACTGTGGAGCTAAAAGCCGATTTTTCAGCCATTAGCCTCATTCCTCTCAATCCCAAACCCTAAAACTTCTTCCCTTTTCTCTCCCAAACCTCAAATGTCGAACCCTTACCTATTTTGAGGGTTTCCCTCCTCAAACCACATAAACCTTCTTCATCTAACTAGTTGAGATGATAACCCACAAAACCTCCATCTTCATCTTCCTCGTCAAGTTCAAAGTGTGGGAGCTCGGGTCGAAGAGTTGGATTGGGTGTCTTCGGAAAGTCTCGTCATCTTTAATGGTAAGCTTCTTTGAGTTAAGGTTATAAATATTATTCGAATGTTTCTCTAGTGTTGGGTTTATCAGATCTCGAATTTTTAGTTTTGGAGAAACTAGGGTTTTGATCTCGTT
The DNA here is from genome assembly GCA_954870635.1 of Arctium minus. NCBI lineage: Eukaryota > Viridiplantae > Streptophyta > Magnoliopsida > Asterales > Asteraceae > Arctium > Arctium minus. The sequence continues at coordinate 71,634,287 of OX941095.1, read as the reverse complement.
TAGGGGTCTTGGTATATAATGTTGAGAAATGTTTCTATGTGGTTGATTGTGGATATTTATGGTTTGGAGTGTTTGGATCTAGGTTTTGGAAGTTTTCGGCTTGAGGATTCAAGCACCCTTCAAAAGAGCTCGTTGGGTGAAATCTAGATTTAGCCTAAATCTAGCAAGGTGAGTTCAAGTTGATTTGTGAAAACGGTGTACATGCCAAAATATTTATTTTAAAGTGTTTTATATAAAATGGTTAACTGCTGATAAGTTTTGTGTATTTTGAAGTAAAAATATGTTTTACTTGGTTATATGTCAAAGAGTGAGTATTTTGGTAAATTTTCATATTTAGTAAACTTAGGTTGTGTTAACCTCTTAAAATGTTTATATTGGGTTGTGAACATTTCGACAACCAAATAGCATGATTTACGTAGTCTTTGTGATTTTGTACAAGTAAGATGTATCTTATGATCTATGCATCTTCGAGGATTTTGTATAAATGGAGTCTATTTCTGTAAAGCCCGTGTCCCGGTACGGTTTTATTTTTTTATGTTTTATTTAATTAATGCGTTTGTGAACATTTTGCTCCTTATGGGTTAAATATTTTAAAAATCCAAGTTTTAGTGGGTTAAAATTGTGGCAAGACTTTATAGCGGGGGACTGGTTTTGGCAATTGGTGAAGGTTGCATGGGCCGGGCCTTGAGGACCGATTCTATTTTTTCCTCATGGCCTTGATATTTAAACTAGGAAAAACCCTAGTTGGCTAAAAGAAAAACTTTTTTTTTCTCTCCTCCTCCCTCCCTTGCGCCGTGAGCCTCTCAAGATCCCAACGCCGCCGCCGCTGCTTGCCGCCGGTGTGAACGAGAGTGAGAGAGAGAGATACGGAGCCGTCGAGTCGCGTTTTCTCGAGAGGTAAGGTTTCTTTTCTCTTTCTCTTCTTTTCTTTTCATTTCGGCGTTGGAAAACCAAAGAAAAACACCATCATCGCCGGTGGCCGCCGCCGCCGACCACCAATGCCGGAGGTGGCAAAGGGTGGTGCGTGGTCTTGTCCAGCCCTTGCAAATTCTAAAACCCGTACTCGTTGCAAACCCGAAAACCCTTAGCCGTTTTTAAAAAAAAAGGGGTATCAATTTATATGAGAATGTGTAATCTGCCACTGTTTTGCGTCGGCCATAACTTTTCCGTCGTAGCTCGGTTCGAGGCGAAACTGGTGCCCACGGTTCACATTCTGTGTTGGGCACATTTTTCGTGTTTTAGAGAAAACCTGATTCAGCTTCTAACTATGTGCAAAATAGCCATTTTTACATAAGGTCCGAATCTGCCAGATTCACGTCTCAGTTTTAGAAAAATCATATAAAATCGTAGGAAAATCGTTAGAACGCGTATAATATGTCCCTGGAAGGCTAAGACCTAGATCTATTTGATTGTAAACACTGATATCTAAATTCGTGGGTTTAGAAGGGGCTAAACAGGTCCCGAACAGACCTGCAGTTTATACCGAAAAGACGAAATATCACCCGTGTAATTTTATGCTTATAATTAAGGGTCCCGGGTTTCGAATTGACACTATATAGCACTTATCTAGGTGTAGAGAAGTGATTTTGGAGTTGTATAGCTCGTGTGATCGTTCGAGATTTTTGTGCATCGCTTTTGAGGTGAGTTCACTCACTACGTAAAACTATGGTTATATTTACATCACTGTATCTTGCTTGTGCTATGTGGTATTACTTGTTCTGTGGTACTAAATGGTGTTGTGTCTAGTATGGACCTTGAAGGTCGTGTAAACTCGGTGGGACCGAGGGCTCGGTGGGACTGAGGATTGTGTACACGAGTGGCGTAGGAACTCGGTGGGACCGAGGGATACGTGCACGGTTATCGTGTGTCATCGGGGAGACCGATGGATGCTTGGTTAGGTGGGTTAGTGTGAGTATGCTTGTTAAGGATGCGTTCTTTGACTTGGATGCTCGGTTTTGTGTATCTACCTGTTTAGGGGTAAGGTTATAATCATACTATATGTGGTGTTGAATTCACTAAGCTTCGTGCTTACCCTTTCCCTATAAATTGTGGTTTCAGGTACTAGTGGCTCCAAGGCGTGATGGTACACACTGGCGCATACGAATGGCTCTTTGCAGTCATGAGATTTAATTTATGCTTTAAAACAATTTATTTCCGCTGTCTAGTTTAAATAAGAACATTTATTATTTAAGTTTTCAATGAAACGGTTATTTGAATTATTAATGGTGTCTTATGCAATTAAATGAGTATTTGTAAAGTTTCAAGTTTTTTGAAATTTTTGGGATGTTACAATTTCATGTTATATGCATTTTGGTGTATTTGCATTCTTAAACCCTTTGGAAAACCTTTGGTCCCATTACGCGTTGAGTTTTGGGTTAATCTCGTCTTTGAGGTATGTGTCTTCGTAAACGTTGTTTAAAGACATTTCATTATTTGGGGGACCATTGAGTATTGGTCAAATGGATTTTGAGCATTTTAGCTCGGTGTTGGCTTAAAAAAGTCTTGTGGACATTTGTCTGGGTTTAATGGCTCGATGTAGAGTCTCATTTCATGGCTTACATCTTAATGCATTTTATTGCATATTTATAATTACAGGCTCGAGTGTTGTTGTCATTCAGGTATAGTCGTGTAATTTTAGACTATGTTGCATTGGATCCATAGGCACGTAAGTCAGTCTTATTTGATGGTCATTTGGGTGGTACGGGGTTAGACTCCGGGACTCATGGGTTATAACCTTGTCCTTTCAAGGTGTACACTAGGAGGGCTGAGTCCTGGTTGTGCTATCATGACGTTGGAGTAGTCATTTGATGGGCGTTTTGGGACCTCCGCCAGGTAGAGCAATGCCATGGTTGTATCCCCCTTGGGTCGGGCCTTTGAGCGGTATTCTCGTTAATATTTCGCTAAGGTCAGCTGACTCTTTGGTGTAGCTTGAAGGGAGTCGTAGGGACACTTGGGCTTGTGTGTCGTAAAGTGTCATACAATTAACGTTGTATGAGTGGCATACTTTTGTGTTCCTCCACTCTCAACGGATACGGGTAGCCCCCATCGTCGGCCCGTCGTATTTTGGATATTTAATTGTCCACGTTTTAATATTTCGAGTTCATTCTATTTTATGGTCGTGTGGGTATTATTTCGAGTTATGGGTTTTCCATGACGTACCATATCTTTATGATTTGTCCTCCGTTATTTAAGGGTCGATTATTACGCCCCACCCGTGTTTTGGGTGTTATGGGATATGACGTACTATTTACATTTTAGCACATTTGAGTATCGAACTATGACCCTGTTTTGGGTGAGTTACAGGTTGCATCGTTTTATAAGAAATGCATGTTTGGGAAACATTGTCTTTAAAAGTGTATATTATGGGAAAATGTGTCGTTTCCATTTTGAAGTATAATATTTCGAAGGATCTTGCTTTACAACTGATTTCCTGTCTTTTAATGATTTATTCATTCATGTTAAAACTCTTGAGCTCACTAGGCGTTAAGCCTAACCTTTTATTTGTCGGCATGTGCATCAGGTTCCAGTTGGGGTTTCGGTTCTAGCAAGTGCAATGAGGATTGAGCCTTAGCTTTATACAAGAGTGAGTAGTCGGTGAAGTCTTCCGCATGTTGGAGTTAGTAACTGTTATTGGGCTCAGTAACACCCGTCCTTTTCATAGAGTGTATGTATAGGATGAACGTGAGCGTTGAAGTTAATTTCTCAATTTATGTTTGTAGTTTGAAGTATTTATTGATGTATTTAGAATTTTTTTTAATAAGTTGCTATCTTCATATTTGAGGGTGTTACATCTCTCATCTCTCTCTCTCTCTCCTCTCTCTCTCTTATCTCCCCCTCTCTCTCTTCTCTCCCCCTCTCTCTTATCTCTCTCCCTTCTCTCTACTCTCTCTCTCAATCTATCCTCTCCTCTCCTCTCTCTCCTCTCCTCTCTCTCCCATCTCTCTCTCTGCTCTCTCTCTTTCCTCTCTCTCTCTATCCTTTCCCTCTCTCTCCCTCTCTCTCTTCTATCTCTCCTCTCTCTCTATCCTCTATCTCTCCTCTCCTCTCATCTCTCTCTCTCCCTCCCTCTCTCTCATCATCATTCGTGTGCTAAAATAATCAAAGCAATTTTAGTTAAAAATTAAACTATTTAATGATTATTTCATTAAAGTATTTTTTGTTGAAAAAAATTAAAATAAACAAAAAGGGTATTTTGGTCATTTACCAAAATTTCATTCAAATTCTAAAGCTACAATCTGTGAACCAAACAGAAAAATTTCAATTCATTTAACAGATTCAATTCCAATTCTGTCAACCAAACAGGTGGTCAAACCTGACAACATTTCATTCCAATTCCTTCAAAGTCAAATTCATTTGACAGATTCCATTACATCCAAAAAATTCTGCGAACCAAACGCTCCCTTAGAGCATCTCCAACAGGTTCTTTTTGCTCCAACAGAATTCCCAAAACAGATAGCAAGAGAGAGAATGAGAATCTCCAAATTTGGAGATATCTCCAAAAATGATAACTTATGAACCAATGAAATTGATTTAAGTTAAATGTTTAGGAGTGATAAATAATATTTTATGAGTTGTATTGAATATTTTAATAATATAATTAATTGTATAATCTCCAAAATAGAGAGGAGATAAAGGTGATTTTTTTTTTTGTTGAGATTTTGACTTTTTACTTATCCATCTTAGAGAAGCTATGAGATGATCTTAGAAACATGGCAATAATTGATAGGGGTGAGCAAAGGCGGGTACCCGCCTAAAATTCCCGGAACCGAAACCGCCGGTTCCGGTTACCCACCCTCTCATTTTTAAATTTTTTTTATCATTCATATTATAAAAAAGTAAATAGTAATTATATTAGAAAGTCCAAACGTAAAAAAATAAATACCATAAACGTGAAAACTAATAAGATAAAAACAAAAAACTAATAAATACTACAAACGATATTTACAAAACAAATAAATATTGCAAACGATGCTTATAAAACAAATAAATACTACAAACGGTGTTTCCGAAACACTTCACGTCATTAAAATTTATTGATGCTGATAAATACTATACAAACGATATTTCACTAAAAGGTAGTTTATTATATTTTTATAAATAAACAAAATCTATTTTATTAAAAAAAATAGCGGGTACCTGCCGGTTCCGGTTCTAGGTACCCAGCAGGACCAGGTACCCGGTCCCGGCGGGTACCCAGCGGGTAACGGTTCCAAAAAAATGAGAATCGGAACCGGTCCCGATCGGTTCCATATTTTAGGAACCGGAACCAATCACATCGGTTCCGGTTCCGGAACCGGCAGTTCCGAAGCGGTTCCGGTTCCAAATGTGGGTACCCGCTTCCAATGCTCACCCCTGATAATCGATGTTCTACTTTGTATGTAAGGTCCGACAATGGTATTATGGAGTTCGACTCATTAAGTTGGTTTTATTTTGTGTTCAAGATCGACTCGAGCTCGAGAATTATTAAACTTGAGAGTAGCTCGTTAAAAGTTCGAATCATTTAACCCTTAGAATAGATGAGTTGAGTTGAGTAGAGTAATATTTAATACAGTTAGCGGTTGGGACCACCTGTTAATTTTTTTCTTCATATTTTCATTTTATAAATACTTAGGAGTTGTTTGGCAGTTGCTGAATTGTTTGGTGCAAAATGATTAAGTGGTCAGAATGATTAAAAGGTTTTTATAATATAGTGCAAAATAAAATATGGTTGTTTGGTAATTATTCAGAATAAAATTAGGACGCTTTTTAGGTTATAGGAGGCACAAGATACAAAATCATTCAGATGGTTTTAGAATCATTCAAAGGCAGAATTCTTTTTGCCAAACAAAATTCAGCTCTTAACAATTCAGATGTTGTCTCTTAATGAAACTATTAAGAGGTAAATAAACAACCCTTGAATGTACTAAATGTGATTACCAAAAATACGTTATTGAAAAAGGAATATAATTTGAATAATATGATTTGAGATATTGTAAATAGTTGAATAATTTTTGACGACTTTCGACTCATAAAGAGTTTTTAATTTACTCCTTTGATTTGTTAGAGCAACTCCAATAGATTTCCTATAATTTTTCTAAAATACAGAAGGGAATTTAATTAAAATACCCTTTTTTGAAAAATCAGTACCCAAAATGCCCCAAATCTTGTAATTTTTGCCAAAATACCCCCTAGGTCCGCGTTTTTCACTGTTACACGCGGACCTGGTACGCGTTTTGGCCGCGTTCACTGTTACACGCGTACTCGACCCGCGTTTTGGCCGCGTTTCCCCCTACACGAGGACCTGGTACGCGTTTGGTCCGCGTTTGGTCCGCGTTTGGTACGCGTTTGGTCCGCGTTTCAGCCATTATGTCCGCGTCTTGCGGTGATTGAATTGTCAAATTTAATATATATTTACAGTTTATACCCCTATAATTATTTAGTTAGTTTACTTTATATCTTTTACTTTTCTATTATTCATTTTATACTTTTATCATATTAACACACATAATCGTATATTAACTAAAATACGTTAAAAAAATACGTTTTAATTTTAACAAGTTACACCATTATAATCGTCTCCTCGAAACCTTCGAAATGAGCCCAATATTGAATATTTTTGGATTTAATTATTTTATTATATATCATATGTACTAACATAAAACGTATGAAACGTATGCATATATTTTTTTTTTTACCATAAAACATAAAACGTATTATATATCATATATACTACATATTTTTGGACAAATTATTCATAATTTATGTTATTCTTCTTTTTATCATTTTACTAATAACGATATTTTTAGTCCAATGGGTAGGATATCGTTATTTTTACTAAAATATCGTTATTTTTAGTCCAATGGTAGGATATCGTTATTTTTACTAAAATATCGTTATTTCTAGTCCAATGGAAGGATATCGTTATTTTTACTAAAATATCGTTATTTCTAGTCCAATGGAAGAATATCGTTATTTTTACTAATTGGACTAGAAATAACGATATTTTTCCATTGGACTAGAAATAACGATATTTTAGTAAAAATAACGATATCCTTCCATTGGACTAGAAATAACGATATTTTAGTAAAAATAACGATATCCTACCCATTGGACTAAAAATATCGTTATTAGTAAAAATAACGATATCCTACCCATTGGACTAAAAATATCGTTATTAGTAAAATGATAAAAAGAAGAATAACATAAATTATGAATAATTTGTCCAAAAATATGTAGTATATATGATTAATAATACGTTTTATGTTTTATGGTAAAAAAAAAAAAAAATATGCATACGTTTCATACGTTTTATGTTAGTACATATGATATATAATAAAATAATTAAATCCAAAAATATTCAATATTGGGCTCATTTCGAAGGTTTCGAGGAGACGATTATAATGGTGTAACTTGTTAAAATTAAAACGTATTTTTTTTACGTATTTTAGTTAATATACGATTATGTGTGTTAATATGATAAAAGTATAAAATGAATAATAGAAAAGTAAAAGATATAAAGTAAACTAACTAAATAATTATAGGGGTATAAACTGTAAATATATATTAAATTTGACAATTCAATCACCGCAAGACGCGGACATAATGGCTGAAACGCGGACCAACCCCGCGTGCAACAGTGTAAACGCGGACCAAACGCGGACCAAACGCGGACCAAACGCGGACCAGGTCCTCGTGTAGGGGGAAACGCGGCCAAAACGCGGGTCGAGTACGCGTGTAACAGTGAACGCGGCCAAAACGCGTACCAGGTCCGCGTGTAACAGTGAAAAACGCGGACCTAGGGGGTATTTTGGCAAAAATTACAAGATTTGGGGCATTTTGGGTACTGATTTTTCAAAAAAGGGTATTTTAATTAAATTCCCAATACAGAATCAAATGTGAAAATCTTCAAAAAATATTACATTCAACTCCAACAAATATGACTATTTTAGAAATTTTAAAACAACTTATATTATTATAATATTTTCTAATTTATCATCATAATACACTTTAAAAAAAATAACTTAATATAAAATCATAAAATTGAAGCACATTGGTTAGAAAGAATAAAATAATATTTCTCCTTCCTATTTAGAGAACTATAGAGAGTTCTTTATATTTATAAATTTTTTCATGATTCTCTATTATAACAAACAAGATAGTAATGCTGTTAGAAAGGTATAGAAAACAAAAATCAATTTTTTCTATTTTAACAATGTTGTTAAAGATGCTCTTATAGACCTAATTAATAGATAAATCAAAATTGTCATGATGGAAATATACTTAGCATATGATATTTTTGTTTGCATTACTATAATTCATAATGAGGTTCATGCTAAATAATGTTTCAATATGACATAAAACAAGGTCTCCAAAAAATTATAGGGTACAATAATTATATGTTATAATCTTTACCTAGTTATATATGTTTAACTTTTAGCCCAGTTATCCTTTTAAAAAAAAAACTTTAGCCCAATTATAAGGTTTTATGTTTTTACGGCTTGACGATTCTCTATTCTGACTTTCAAAAAATGATTATATTTATGTACTTCAATATGCTGCTTTATCATTTTAAAACATCTTTTGTTGTTTTAATTTGTAAAACGTAAAATATTGCAAGAACTTTTATATTTTGATTTGTTTATTATTATTATTAATCCTATTAATTTATATTTTTTTCTATATATAACAGTTTCTTCAAAAAGATTGGAATACCCCTCTTTAGAAAGAAAAAAAAACGTTTGAAAGTGTTTGGTCAGTTAGGCCTAAAATGTAACAAGTCATTGAGTCTTTTAGAATACAATCTTACATAAGATTTTAATTAAATTCATAATCTTTTAAGCTATTAAAAGAAAAATAGTTCTATATTGATCATAAATTTACTTTAAATCACATTTAAGATCATGTATCCAAATACCTACATCTTTTTACCTAGTCTTTTAATGTGAGAATGGTAAAGGCCTTGTATTAAAATAAAGTAACAAAATAATTTGAAGATTTTTTGTTGGATTTAAACCATTTATTTTAATAGGTTAATTGAAAGTATCTAATTTTAAGTTTATATGATATTGTATGTCATATCTAAAGTGCTACAAAAATTGTTCAAATAAGTTAGACGATCTAATATGTTCTATCGATTAAGTTGAGACTTGAGAGCACCTTTATAGGATATAAAAAGTAAATGATTTTATTAGACTTTTCGTCATATTCAAAAATGTCCTAAAAATACTGATAAGACCTTACTTTTGATATCTCGTTCAATAAACGTTGCAAGTCATGTTGCCGGTCATCGGTGGTGTTTGTAGACTAGTTTTTTGTTGGTTGTTTCAAGTGGTTTGGGTAGTGGAGGGGATAAAACGTAAAAGAGAAGATGGGATGGCGAATAGAATTTTTAAAAGGTCGAAGATCGTGTTTTTCGCTCCGCATGAATTAAAGAAGAGCATAAATTACGTTGTTCATCCCTGTGGTTTGTTGAAGATTGTTATCTTCATACTTATTACTTTTAGAATTATGATTTTCAGCTTATGGTTTGCAATTTATTGTTTTGGTTCCTATGATTTGCAATTCATTGCAATTTTCATCACGGAAGCTAACTCCTATATTTAATTGTGAGGGACGAAAACAACAATAAATTGTAAACTCTGAGAACGAAATCGTAATTTTAAAAACATAAGGATGAAAATAGCAATTTTCAACAACCACGTAGCCGAAAAACGTAATTTACTCTCTTCTTCATTCATGCCGAGCGAAAAACACGTTCTTCTCTATAAAACACATCTCCTAAAAATCCTCTTCACCGTCCCATCATCTCTCTTACTTTTTATCTCCTCCACCACCCAAACCACTCGAAACAACCAACAAAAAACGAGTCTCCAAACACCGCCGGATACCGGCAACATGACTTACAACGTTTCCAGAACGAGATCTCTAAAGAAGCCGTCCACGGCAGGTGGCGGCGTCCGGTCACTGGCTACAGCCGTTGCCGTCCCTGTGGCTCTCACCCTAGCCAACATTATGCGGTACAGCGGGAGCCAGGCCTACAAGAACCTAGACCTACCATTCTGGATGCCATCCTTGTGGCTTCTACACCTAACCTGCTTGTCCACGGCTTTTGTCATGGGGTTATCGGCTTGGCTCGTGTGGGCCGAGAGCGGATTTCATCGAACACCCTCAGCTATAGTAATGTACTTGGCTCAGCTCGGATTCAGCTTGGCCTGGAATCCAATCTTTTTCAAGACGGATGCCATTCGGTTGGCTTTAGCAGTGAATTTCGGGCAGCTGGCCGCCATTTTCTCCTGCTCTCGGATGTTCGGCAAGTTAAACCCGATAGCCGGCGACCTTGTGAAGCTTTGTTTGGTGTGGACCGGGTATTTAACGGTTGTAAATCTATATTTTGTACTCTAGGGTAAACGATTCAACATCTATAATATAAGTAATGTAGATTTTTGTATACACTTCTTTCCCAAAAGGGTATAATCGACCTAAATGAGTTTTCAATTAGAATCATTACCTTCTAAAATGTTTTTTTGTTCGACCTTCATCTGACCTGCTCCTGATTCAAGACAATCTGCCCCCAAAAAATGTAGAAACATAGAGGGTTACATTCTTAAATTCAGTTTTTGAGAAGGCCATTCAGTTAAATAGCCCGTTTTTTAGATTACGTACCAGATGAAGAGGGTACAAGCTTGAAATGCAGTGGGTACTAGTCACTGTTGCAGAGCTTTCTCAATGTAATTGAGGTTCTTCTTTTCTGATCGATTTCTAGGCCATCCCATTTCTGGAAACCAGGTTTCCGATTGATCTCATGCTTCCATTGGTATCGGGCTTCACCTGATATTAGGAGTAACGACCCCGGTGTCAAGTATACAGGGATCTTGATCGTGGCCTCGTTTTGTTTTCCATTGGTAGCAACTCCATTTTCGACTCGGCTGAAATGCATCACGCAAGATGATTCTAGGGAGACTAGGGCTATTCCGTCTTCGAATCGCATCAGGTCAACATGTGCACAAATTCCCTGTAAATGAACCCCAGAAAAGAAATCGGAAATGGAATTGGGAATTGAGAGGGTTCTTGATTAGTCAATAAGAAACTTAATCATAACCATGATTAGAGCCAAATAGGGTCTCATTCAAAGAGCAGAAATCAGATGGTTCATACATATCAAGATTGTAGTTTACCCCTTTTTTTCTTTTAACTCACTCTTGAAGATAATTAAAGCTTCGATTTTTCCTCGAGGTTTTTAAATAAACAAGTTTAAAGGACTCCTTGATCATGAAATTGTTTATAAATATGTATGAGATATGAGAAAACATCGTGCTTCTCGAATTTTTTAAGGAAAAACAATGAAATGGAGGGAAAGAAGAGGAAAACAAAAAAGCATGTGTTTTCTCGAAGCCTTTATTACGAACGAAAGGGGAGGGGGGATAAATAAATAAATAAGTAGTGTTCTTGAAACTTTCTACGAGAGAAAGGAAAGGGAAGATAATGACAAGTTTCCTCCAAAATGTGAGAGTAGATGGAAGGATTAGTGGGCTGCCCGTGGATGCCCGATACCGCTGGGGAGGTGTGCGTGCGTGTGTGCGTGTGTTCGTGGTAGTCGTTCGTTGGTTCGATGCCGCTATGCCTTCCAAAAAAAAAAAAAAAGGAAGGAAAAGGAAAAAAAATTTAAAAAGCCCCTTAAATAGATTATTAAAATTACAAAACTACCCAACCCGTTCATTTAGTGGATATATTTTTAAAGGGTATATTTGTAAAAGTGACGGCTTTCCTTTCTTTTCTCTCTTGTTCAAGGACATGAATAATTATTTTTCTTCTTTTCCTTTCCTCCCTTCTCGAGAAAACAAATAAAATAATTCTTTTCCTTTCCTTTCTTTTCCTTCCATTTCTTTTCTTTTCTCCCCAAATTCGCGAAGAAAGGAAGGGAAAGAAAATCTGAAAGGAGTATATGATCTTTTTATGGCAAAAATACCCTCATACAACAATGTTATAAGGAAAAGTGAGAAAAATAAACAAAAAGGGTATGTTTGTATAAATGATTTATTTCCTTCTATTTCTCTCTGATCAAGAACATAAAAATTGTTTCTTCTCCGTTACTTCCCTTCCCTTTCGAAAACACAAATAAAAAAGTCTCCTTTCATATCCTTTCCTTTCTTTTCTTCCCAAATCTGTAAATCAAAATTGGTGCCAAACTGCCAATAGATGACAGACAAGATTACGGGCAGTAAAAAGATCATTTCGCACCTCACCTGGCTGGTATGAGTTAACAATGAGTTGATTAAAGAGAGGCACCCTGTGCAGTAGCTCCGATGGGAATACGCATGCTTGTTCATCCATTTGACAAGTATTTGTGTCCACGGATTCAGGATCGTAATCACTATACCGGATAACCTCTAGCACACATGTTGAAAGCTCCTTTGCCCATGTTGGAAGATCACCAAACCTCATAGCCTGCAATGGAGTAACATATAATTATGAAACAACAAAACTAGAGCTCATTAGTCCACCTTACCAAGCTACAAGGACAGACCCATCTCGGTAGAGACCAACTTGATTTACACGTTTTGAAACAAGAAAAAGAACACAATGTTGCTGAATTCTGAATATACTTCATGAAGAACAAATTACCCATCGGATAGTCACAACTGAAAAGCTTCCATTTGTTCTTTATTAGGGTGCATTTGGTACGCAAATAGGATTGGACGAAACTGGACTGGACATACGAGAGTGAGGTCAGCAGTTGAAACACCTGTGGAAAGTTTTAGGACCCGTTTGGTTTGCCGGATTTGGTAGGATTTGGAATTAAATTCTATTCCGATACCGCTTTTGGTTTAAAGAGAAGTCTGGAATTAAAAATACATGATTTCAATGAAATCCCACAAACATTGGATTTAGAAATCCCACGGTGTAGTTGGTATTTCATGGGATTTCATACGATTTGTTTGTTATAATGTTTTAAAATACGTTAAAAACATTTTTGTGTAATGATTTACTTTTATAAATCATCTATAAAGTTGGAATTCAATTTCATTCCAAATCCTACAAACTAAACACACCAAAAATTGCAAATGCTTCTAATTGACTAATTCTAAATCTTTCCACGAAATCCAAATCCCTAGAAAATATTCCGTCAAACCAAACGGGCCCTTAGGGGTTTAATTTGACATGGGTAGTTTAATAATCTACTAATTTTGTCTCATCTCCGTTATTTTTGTTCCACTTATTTTGGTGTATCCCACTCAATTCCGTCTCGTCCTATCCCAGTCTAATGTTCTACCAAACATGGGGCAACAAGTTTTTGTACAGCCCTGTCCCACTTTGTCCCATGAACCAAAAGCACCCTCATTGAACTGAACATGCATATAAACTGCCACAAATGAGTAATCCATGACCATGACAATAAGAATTTACAGCATATCTTTCTCGATGTATATATAACAACTTCATAAACACAAAAGACCCACGTCGTGTTCAATTGTCAAACCTGATTGTGAGAGGCATCATTGAACCATCCTTCTGCAGCCATAAGTCACAGAAGAACAAATAAGTTAGAGCAATGACACTTCCCATACTCAAAAAATAGAACGCGTACCAGAATACATACATACATACAACCTACAAGTCTACAAACTATGATAACTCATGGTAAATGAGAAATAACATCAAAACCGCTTGCTTATCAATATCAGATATGAAGTTCTCATATCAAAGTTCACAGAAAGTATTGTTTGTGGGCCTAATTTGCTACAAAATTCGTATTCAAATCTTCCTAGGTGTGACATCAAGAAGTGATGTGAAACTGGTAACTTTCGGTTCACTGTGACATCGATCTTACATTTTCACGAAAACGACTTGTAACCATATTGAAACTTACAGAAAATACCATAAATAAACTATTAAACTTTCCCATTTTAAATAATCAAGTCCCTGGTTTTTTTTTTAGATAAATAAACCATTACACTTTTACAAATTGGTTACCTACTTCCTTTTAACCAAAAAAAACTAATACTAACCGACTAGCAATGTTTCAAAATTAAAAAACAATAAAAAACTAAATCAGTTTTACCTTTTCCCAAATCCTACGTCATCTAAACACTCGCAGTCTCGCACCTAACGACATCTCCACCCCTCGTTGCACCATCATCATCCGCTCTCTATCATTGCCATTAACTCTTGCTATCGATCTCCCTCTTTTTTATATGATTTTTTTTTCGACTCTTGTTTTTTTTTAATCTGTCAATCTGTACTCCATCAAAATTTTGGAAAAGAAAAAAAAAAGAGAAAGACTAAAAAACATCAAAAAGAGGAATGCGGGCCAGCAACGGTGATAGGGCGGTGATGGGGAGCAGATGACGATGAGGCGGCAAGGGGGAGCGATACCTTCGGTGTAACTATAACACTATAAAAGTTTGGGAACTATAACGACGGTTTATTTATCCGAATTCAGGAACTTAATAAATGGTTTATTCAAAAATAAGTTATAGGAAAAGTACATTGGATTATTCCTAAACTTTTGCCGCCATACAATTCATATATTTAACTTCCAAAAGTAAGTATCAAATTCAAAATGAACTCTCCTTTTGAAAATGATGAAGTAATCATCCAGTTCGAAGCTAAGGATCACGATTAATAATCAATCAATCAATTAAACCAGAATCACTCTAACAGTAGCATCATTATATCTGTAACTAAGATACAACAGAACTAACGAGATGAAAAATAAGAAGATCACCTCGTAGAATTGATTCTAGCAAAGTTGATTGTTGATCAGGAGTTAAAAAATCTCTACACAAGCTTAATCCCTTGATTTCACTGATTCGCTCCCATTTAGGGTTCTCTCCGAATACTGATTGAGCTTCTCGCCGGCCGTGGAGCTGTTGTCGACGATCATCGTCGTCGCTATCTTCCGACGACTCTCCAAATGCTTCTACAATGAGGTTTTTGTATTCGTCCATTTTGAAGGAGCTTCGTCCCTAGGGTTTGAATGTGCTGAGAATCGCAGAGAGGGGGTTTGGACCAAAAGTTGTATTGATGCCCCTATACTTTACTCTTTATCTTATTTTACCACACACTTTCAAAGGGGAACGTTTGTGCGAGAAAAAGGAGTTAACGTTGAGAAACGTGAGAAGTAGATCTGAATTGTTGATCAATTTTAATAAACTGTTCTCCTATGAATTGCAACTTAGTGGGGAATTGATCTGGTGCATCTTATCTCGGTGTATCTTATCTTAATGTGCATCTATTTCTCATCCAACGATTGATAACTACTCCTCACGCTTCTCACGTTAACATTAACTTCTCACCGAAACCCAACACAACTTTCAAATCAGTAATTTTGCTAAGTTTTGCTCCCAGATTCAAAAATGCATCAATTTATGTAGAATATCCCTAAGGACGCGTTTGGTTTGCGGAATTGGAATGGATTTGGAGGGATTTGGATTTCAAATCCATTCCAATCTTGTGTTTGGTTTGCAGGAATGAAATTTATTGACCGGATTTGAAATCCTTTGACCCTCTTAAAATCCTTAACCTAATGGATTTGGAATTCCTTTGCAATGGATCGGGATTTCAAATCCCCCCAAATCCAAATCTTTACTTGAAATCCAATACATTCCAATTCATTCCCGCAAACCAAACGCACCATGAGAGCGTGTTTGGTTTGCGGGATTAGAATGGATTTGAATTTCAAATTCATTCAAATCATGTGTTTGGTTTATAGAGATGGAATTCATTGATCGGATTTAAAATCCTTTGACCATTTTAAAATCCCTCACCCAATGAATTTGAAAATCCTTTGGGATGGACCTGGATTTGAAATCCAAGTCCTGATGGATTTCATTAATGCATCGTTTCTAAAGCCATGTGGATTTCATTAATGCATCATTTCTATTAAATATTTTATTAATAGAATATTTTATTAGAAGAGCAAGAATAACTCCATTTTTTTGGAGGGGGGTAGGGCAGAGCAGTCGAAAAATATTTAATAAATTAATAAAATATTATCTTTTTTTTCTTAGACAACTCCATTCTTTTTTATTGAAATCTACCGTTTCTATTAAATATTATTTGTATTAATGCAATTTCATTAATGCATCGTTTCTATTAAATATTTTATTAATTCATTAATGCATCGTTTCATTAAGAATATTTAATAAATTAATAAAAAAAATTCAAATCCAAATACTACAAACCAAACAAGATTTATAAAAAAATGGATTTCAAATTCATTCCAAAATCCAAATTCTACAAACCAAACACATGAAGGGGATTTCAAATCCCCCCAAATCCAAATCCTTACTTGAAATCTAATTCAATCCATTACAATCTTGCAAACCAAACACACTCTTGGTCGTTTGGTTTGATGGAATAGTTTTTGGGGATTTGGATGTTATGAAATGATTTGGAATTGAACGAATTTGAGTTTGTAATAATTTGGAATCTTTTGTGTGTTTGGTTTGTAAGATTTGAAATGAATTTGAAATTCCTTATTTATAAAAATAATTAAATTACATTTTTTATTAATTGATTGTTAGAAAACAAATGTTTTTAACATATTTTCAAACAAAATTTATATTTTTATAAAAAATAAACTCAACACCCGTCTTATTTTTTATAAAAATATAAATTTTATATTTATATATAAATATATACAAATCCTACAAATCCATTGAATCCTAACTAATCCCTTGTTATTTCAAAATACTATGTTCATGGGATTTCAAAGAAAGATAATGCTAATGGCACCCCATGTGTTGGAATTTGTATCCATCAACTCAATGACAATCAATCATTTCAACTTGAAACTCTGTCTATATATATATATTTTTCAACTTTAATTATATATATATTTTTTTTTTATTACTTTCATTTTAATTTAAAATTTTATAACTTTGAGTTTTATTATAACTTTTTTATATTTTATAATTTTTAGTTTCATTTTTTATTTTATTATATTTATTTATTAGTGCCTATTCATATCATACAACGCAAAATTTTAAGTTTCATAAAAGTGGAAATTTAAGGATGGTTGATGAAGGATCATTTATGTAAAATTGTATTTTAAAAGAAACATATATATATATATATATATATATATATATATTAGTTGTCTACCCGCACGATGCAGCGCGGGTGAATCATAATTATGAAGCCATTACAACAAAATTGAATTTATATGACGCCTAAAATAACTAAGTGTCATAACAAAGTGTTTTATAGGACCTAAGTTTATAGGAGCAAACAAAAAGAATAAGAAGTTTATATGACGTTTTTGGACGCCGTACGATGTTTTTAGAACATTTTTCAAATTTTTGAACTCCTTAATATAAATATGAATATTTAATATCAAGTTGTTCAAAAGCATTTGTATCTCTACATGATCCACTTTTTCATATAAAAAACCAAACCTGTGATGTTAATTTTGTATTAGGATGTGAATTATAAATAATCATGACATCCATTGTCCATTGATGTGAATATATGTGTTTCTTTGTTTTGCTGATAAATTGGTTTTATGTGTGTGTGTGTGAGAGAGAGAGAGAGCATGGAAGATGTTAGGACACGGGCTAAATATTATTCAGTTCAAATTTGATTGAATATGATGATAAAAAAGGGTAAATTGTATTTAAAAAAGGGTAAATTGCATCAAAATCGAACCAACTCGATTTCTATTTTAGGGAACCAATTTTCAAAATAAGTAATTTATGAATATAGTCCAACTATTTGACCAATTGTTATCCTCTACCTTGAGCAAGTGTTACCCTTTACTTTGAGCAAGCCATAGTCGTCTATCCATCTTCATGTTAATAATTCTCCCAGAATTTCACCAAGTTTCATGTTGTAGTCCAACTACTTGAACAATTGTTACCCATATGATTCATTTCACAATAAACACAAGTTTCATACCATACTTAATACATGCCCTTAAACAATAGGGTTATCTACAAACATGCAAATTCAATATAGATGGCCATACTTACGATTATGCCATGCAGAATAAGGGGGCGTTGGTTCAAGCAGTGGAATGAAAATGACATATAATGGGAATAGGGAATGAACCCATTATATTATAGAGAACCAAACAATTTCTCTTATTATCATTCTCATTAATTACTGCTTAATACCTCCAACCAAACACCCCTTAAGTACTGAACTTATCATTTATCGTATCTGTTGTAAACTGTAGCTCCTCCTCCGATAAACTTTTCAAGCCTGCTATGAATCAAAAATCTGTATAACAAATAAGGTTCATGTAAATTACATAATTTCCTGATTAAATAAAGGACCAAATACGGTTCTTCACCTTTGGCAATTTCGTGGGTCCATAAATAAGGATGGCAACCCCAAACTAAAACAAATGAAACAAACCAAACAAATAGCCCCCTACATGAAATGAACCATAAATTTAAAGCCAGTTTTGCTGCAAATTTTGAAAGAAGTGTTCTCGTAAATTTAAACAATTTAAAAACTCATTGCAGTTTCTATGTTAATTTTAAAGGAAATTCGTATTAATGAAATGTAACAGGAAGTGTAAGGAAACAATTGAATTAGAAATGTCAACAACATAGAAACATATAATTCACAATTCTTCATCGATGATTGATCAATGTTTTAAAACCACCGGTTTTTTGGGGAATTACGGACCGGATCGAACCGCCGTTTTTTTGAGAGAACCGGTTGAACCGATCTTATCGAACCGTTAAAAACCCGGTTAAAAAATCAATTTGACAATTTCTTAAAGGAAGCGGCTAGGGTTATTTTGAGTTTCCATCGCTCGATTCCATCAGTCCACAATGGCTTTCATCGACTCCAGTCCACCATCGATTCCATCGGTTTTCATCGACTCCAGTCATCATCTCCGGCAATCCACAGACCCATCAATCCACAAAGAGCTTTGATCGATTCCATCAGTTTTCATCGACTCCAGTCACCATCTCCGGCAATCCACAGACCCATCAGTCCACAAAGAGCTTCGATCGATTCCACAAACAGCTTCGATCGGTTCAAAGTTCAAAGTTCAAAGTTCATCAGTCCACAAAGGTACCCACATAGAAATCGTAAAGAACAAGCCGTAACAACTACCAACATTTGCACCAAATACAGAAATTCAAAGTTCATCTTGAAACCGGGTCAACCACCCGGTTGAACCGTGACCCTGTCACCACAACGGGTCAACCAAAAAACCGGTTGAACCGTGACCCGGTCACCACAACGGGTCAACCACCCGGCTTTTGTGGGCTTCTTTACCTGGTTCTTTTGTTTCCTTCTCTCTGCTACCATTATTGCATCCTAAAAATGCAAGCATATTATATTGGAACCATAAATCAAGAAAAGAAATAACCATTATTTAACCATATTCAGTTTGAAATTCCAAAAACAAATACTAAAATCACTGATCGAGCATCTTAACGGTTTACACAAAACCAACCTTTAAAGTATACAAAATCAATAATAGAACCTCTTATTTAAAAAAATTACCCGACAATGTTTTGAGTAGTAACACATGGAGAAACGCTAAATAACAAGCAGAAGTGGATTGATTTTTTTTTCATCTTCTTTAGTTGGTGCAAAAGAATACCTAAATCATCAAACATGGTAAAAGGTTCTTGAGTCCATACAGGAAAAAAACATACATGGCCTGTGAGATGACGGTCAAGTGCAATCTACAAATCCCACAACTTTAGCATGTTATTAGTGGATGACGGTACAAGGGTTTTTTTAATCTACGAACTTGATGCGGTGACACAATAGTTGAGGAAGGTGGAGAGAACAGAGAGTGCTGGTTGCTGGAGCTCAAACTTTGAACGAATTGTGGAAGTCTAAGATCTGTATAATTATAATAAAGTGCACATATAGCACCCACATCAACAGAACTGAATAATAGATTTCAACAAGGAAACAAACCTTAAACTATCATAAAACCAGTAACACTACTTAAACCAACATAAAATCGAGTAAAACAAACAATAAAAACGATAAAAAAAACTAAAATCGACAGTGGATTTGGAGAAGCAACAAGCGAGGCGAGGAACAGGGAATCATACTGAAAAACAGTTATTGCTGCCAATCTTGAGTTGGATAAAAACAGGGAT
This sequence comes from Arctium minus, assembly GCA_954870635.1. NCBI lineage: Eukaryota > Viridiplantae > Streptophyta > Magnoliopsida > Asterales > Asteraceae > Arctium > Arctium minus. Next base: position 71,614,224 of record OX941095.1, on the reverse strand, counting down.
GGAAAAAGCAAGAAGGAGAATGATTATAAAAGAAATCAGTTGTGAAGCTTCTACCTGATTTGAAAGAAGGTAATGCAAGGATAAACATACGAAGAAAATACAACAATGATAATAACTATAACTAACCATTTTTGTTTTCCTCTACAAGAATTCATAGGGACATGCAACCTGCTGATGAGGGAATGGATGGAATTCCTGCATCAAAATGATATGGAGAATATATCACGAAATAAGAAGATGTAAGATCAAAGCAAAAGAAGACAAATATCGTTAACTATAGATCGGGTCTCCACTCTACATAGACAGGCATCCACACATATTGTACAAGGAAGATGAAACTATTCGCCTCCCAAGTCCATGTAAAAAGTTGAAATCGTTTTACCAAAGAAGAAAACAGGTCGAAATGTGAATAACTCTATGATATTTATAAGGATTCTTTAGAAAGATTACAAGTTTATAACCTAAACACATCTCGTTCAAGAACATGGATGGAGAAATCATGAGAAAAGACCTACAGTTTTGAAGACCATACCAGAGCACCACCAGGACGTTGAATTCTTATTCTTTACCTCTTCCACCATAACATAGAGCACCAGGACGTTGTCAATTGCTATATTATCAAGCATATAGATATGAAAATGTAAGAGAAAAAGAAAACCCTAAAGTTGAATTCTCCCATTTAGAAGAAATGAAAATTGTTTCGAGTTTGAGAAATTACAGAAGAAACAATCACAATATGAGAAACAGGGATTTCATAGCTTGGGAGCGGAAACTCCAGTTTCAATTTTGAAGGTTTGAAATTTGAATGTCTATTTGGATTCAAATCTGGACTCAAAAGTCGAAATAGTCATACAGGAGGGAAAGAAAACTCTGCGTCTAAGAAAGTAATGTAGGGAGAATCCATATTTGTTGTAGGTAGAAGCTGGAAAAGGACTGTAAGAAAGAAAGAAAACCAGAACCATCGTACTTGGTGAGGTGGTGGGTTAAATTTCTTGTGATACAAATGTATGCTCTAAGAGCTTGTACATGATGCATAAACATTTGTACTTCATAGATTTTCAAATTTTGTGCTTAAAAAAGTTGTACAACATGCATCAAGAGTTGTATTTAAGAGTTTGATGTAAATGCATTATAAGGTAGTATAGATAGGGGTGGGTTCAAATGAAAACTCATATTTTATTGTGCACATGAGAACAAATATTAACCATTGATCAAAACTTAGAAACTAATCAATGGTTAATAAATAATAAGGTTAATTGGGAAGTGATTAAGAACAAAATTGTAATTTTGAATCAACCCCTACCTTCTTTGACTTTTTATTTTTAATTTTAATTAAAAGAAAATTACCCCCTTAAACTTTAAAATAATTTATCTTAAAAAATACTAATATTTTAATCAAACAAATTACATCCAAAAAACGAGAATTTCATGCTCTTCGATATGACATCCATCTCGATATAGTTTTTTCGTTTTAACCGTTTTTTACGTGAAATTCTATATACGTGTTATATATTCATTATGAATATGCATGCACGTCTTCGGGTGTCCACATTCAGTATGAATAACAAATGTGAACGTTCATTCACTATTCATGATGAATAATACCGTATGCAAGATGAATAATACAATATTCAAGATTTTTTCGTTTTAACCGTTTTTACATGAAATTATATATATGGTGTTATATTCATTATGAATATGCATGCACGTCCTCGGGTGTTCACATTCAGTATGAATAACAAAGATGAACGTTCATTCACTATTCATGATGAATAATACAGTATTCAGGAATAATACACAAATCCATTATTCATGTATTATTTATCATGAATTGTGTATTATTTACCCTGAATGTTCTATTATTCATCCCGAATGATACATTATTCATGATGAATAATATATGAATGACCCGTGAAGGTGTAGACACATGGCGCACTCTTTTTTGTTTCCCAATTCATAACCGAAATTTGGTTTAAATCATTATGAATATGTATGCGCATCCTCGGATGTCCCACATTCAGTATGAATAACAAATGTGAACATTCATTCATTATTCATGATGAATAATATAGTATTCAGGATTAATTACACAACATTCATGACGAATAATACACTAATTCATTAATCGTGAATTATTCACCCTGAATATTGTATTATTTATCATGAATGATACATTATTCATGATGAATAACACATGAATAACCTGTGAAAATGTGGAGACGTGACACACTCTCTTTTGTTCCTCGATTCACAACAAAATTACTCGATAAGTTCTCGATTCGTCTTGATGGGTGTTGGTTACGGTGCTGAAGAAACGTGATGCCTTACGACGTTGAAAAAAGTGTTGAAGAAGGTGATGTCGAGTTACATACTTACGGTGTCGAGACATTGTACAAACTTGAACGTACATAAATATTCATAATGAATATAACACATATATAGCATTTCACGTAAAACGGTTAAAACGACAAAAAAAACTATATCGAGATGGATGTCATATCGAAGAGCACGAAATTCTCGTTTTTTTGATGTAATTTGTTTGATTAAAATATTAGTAATTTTTAAGATAATTTATTTTAAATTTTAATTGGATAAAAAGTTTTTAATTAAAAAAGAAAATAAAAGGTCAAATATGGTAAGCGTGTGTTTAAATTTTCTTCCATTTTTACCCCTAAGCATTTTAAAATTAAAAACTCTATTTAATATGAGTTGTTGGATCAAAAGAGATCGAGTGACTAAGATTTGTCCTCACGTGCACAATGAAAAACGAGTTTTCATTTGAACTTTCCTCTCTCTCTATATATATACTATATTATAAAGCACGGATAAAAAACTCTTAAATACAAATTATTAGGCACGAGGTATCATCATTTTATGCAAAATTTTAAATATATCTTAATTTAGAAGTATCAAAGCACAAGATACATATTACTACTGCAGACTTCTAACACCCACCAATTTGACATATGCAGTGTCTTCATTTTATGCAGACATATCCATATATCACTATTAATTAATATATTATATTACTATAAATTTGTTTTACTTATATTATTAAATATGTAATTGGTTATTTTTTCTATATGTTATTAAAATATATAAGATAATAATTGAATTCTAATAAAATGCTTACTTTTTTATATAAAAACGTTATATTATTAAGCCTAAATTAAACAAATTTATAAAAAAAAAACATTATCACTTTCTTAAAACCATTCAAAATCGTACTGTAAATCGACAAAAAACAAAAAATAAAATGAAACATTAAAATCGTGATTTATTTCGATGAATTGCGTGGGTACGCTTCTGGTATATATATAAGTTTAATAATTTATTTTAATTAAAATGTAACATAATAAAAGATAAATCAAAAAGTAAAAAAAAAACACGCAAAACAGCAAAACATCAATTTTAAAAGAAAAGATATATAATATAAATTTTAATAAATTATTCTAATTAAAATCTAATATAACAAAAGACAAACTTTTATATATTTACTGTTTATTGATACACATTACTTAAATTTTAAAAGTACAAGTCATGATGCAAAAGTACAAATTTCTAAAACTATATGTTTGAATTCATAACTAACTGATAAATATAATCAAAACAGAATAAACATCTCAATTAAAATATAAATAACTTAAAATATATAATATAATCATTCAATTCTAACAAAATTCTTATTTTTTTTAAAAAAAATATATATTATTAAGCCTAAATTAAACAAATTTATAAAAAAATCATTATCACTTTATCAAGACCATCCAAAATCGTATTGTAAATCGACAAAAAACAAAAAATAATATGAAACATTAAAATCATGATGAATCTTATTGCATTGCGTGAGTACGCTTCTAGCATAAATTATATATCTATATATATATATATATATATATATATATATTAATAACCATATTAATTATAATATAATATAAAAAATTAAAAAAGAATTAATTAATATTTTTATTAATTAAAATCTAATTTAATTATGTTTAAAGAGGAAAAAAGACAAAATAATAATAATAATCATAAAATAAATTGTTGTTTGTTTACTTCTTATTGGTTCCATTAATAGGTAACCTCTAAATCGTTAAGAAGTGAATCTTGTTTGGTAGAAAAAAGTATGTCTCTTAATGGTTCTAAAACCCTCTGAATGATTATGTATCCTGGACCTCCCATAACCATTAAGCGCCCTAATTTAATTCTCAACAGTTACAAAACAACCCTATTTCACTTTGAACTATATCATAAGCGTCTCTTAATCATTCTGATCACTTAATCATTTTGTACTAAACCATTCAGTAAATGCCAAACAGACCCTTAGGGGTGGCACTAGCAAGGGTTAGGGTACCATTAGCCCACCCCTTCAAAGAAACCCTATAATTTCAATTCCGAACAATCCTGCAAATCAAATATGGGATAGGAATGGATTAGGAATCCAAATCCTCCCCCCCCCCCCCAATCCATTTCATTCCTGCAAACCAAAACGGACCCTAAGGGGGCTTATGGTTCGCATAATGGAATTTGATGGAATTGGAATCCATCAAAGTAAATTTGACTTTGAATGGGTTGAGATGGAATTTGATGGGATTCGACCACGCGTTTGGTTGGTATGAATTCAATTCATTCACTTAAACCAATGAATGATGAATTCCTTAAATTGTGAAATTCAAATGATTCAATCATTTTCATTATGTGAATCAAACATAGGATTTAGAATTTGGTCAACAAAATTGTCCATTCTAATTCCTTCAAAATCCATGAACCAAACAAACCCTAAGGGGTGTTTGGTTCACAAAATGAAATTTGATGGAATTGGAATCCATCGAAAATTTTGACTTTGAAGGAATTGGAATGGAATTTGACCACACGTTTGGTTCGTAAGAATTCAATTTCTTTACTTAAGCCAAGGAATGACAAATTCCTTAAATTATGGAATTCAATGGAATTTGAAGGATCCAATCGCTTTCATTCTGCGAACCAAACATAGGTCGGGTCCATCTGGTTTGTAAGAATGAAATGAAATAGATTGGATTTCATATAGGGATTTGGATTTGGAGGATTTGGATTTGAGATGATTTGGAATTCTTTTGTGTGTTTGGTTTGTAGGATTGGAATGGATTTGATTTCTATTATTTATTAAAAAAAATTAAAAAATATAAAAAATATAAAAATAATTAAATTACCTTTTATTTAACTGATTATTAGAAACAAATGTTTTTAACATATTTTTAAACATTATCATATAAAATCCTACAAAATCCCTAGAATTCTTAAACATCCCCTTGTAATTCAAAATCCTATGTTGGAGGATTTCAAATCCGGCCAATCCACCAAACCAAACACGGGATTAGAATGAACTTGAAATCCAAATCCCTCTAATTCCAATCCTTTCCGACAAACCAAACGCACCCTAAGGGCGCGTTTGATTTGCGGGATTGTTGGATTTCAAGGAGGATTTGGATTTGGGGGATTTGAAATTCATTCATGTGTTTGGTTTGTATGATTTGGAATGGATTTCAAATCTATTCCTTTACAAGTCTTGTTTGGTTTGTAGGATTTGGATTGAGTTTTTTATTATTATATGTTTGTTTTATAAAAAAATTATTTTTATTGGTAAACGTCGGATTTGGATCGATACAATTTGAAGTCTGGATCACGTTTTAGAATCCATCGGATTTGGATTTCAAATCCAGACCCAATGCCAAGGATTTCCAAATCCATCATATGAGGGATTTTAAAATGGTCAACGGATTTGAAATTCAGTCAACGAAATCCTTTCCTGCAAACCAAACGCAAGATTGGAATGGATTTGAAATCAAAATCCCTCCAAATCCATTTCAATCCCGCAAACCAAACGCGCCCTAAGAATTTTTCTAACACATAAAATGATAAAATATTTAGGGGTTATTTATGAAATGTTAACAGGATAAGTGTTTATCGGGTCATTTATATTACGTGATAAGTATGTCAAACAGTCAAAGGCTGGTAATATTATCAAGTAAAAGATATATAGCAATAACTGACAATCTTATTTGCTAAGTAAGGGTAGTAACTCGTATCCAGTTAGTTTTGTAACATGTCATTTTTGTTAAGTCACGTTTTTGTTTTGCTTTTGTTAGTCGCATGTTTAGGAGGGAATCAAGGTTGGTTACTTAGTCTTGATTGCTGCTAATAATTATCCTATTTTATAGGAATCAGTTAGGGTTGATTTCTTTTGATTTCCTTTGTGCCGTTAAACGTTGTATGGCTATAAAAAGCCTTGTTCCTTCTCTTAATAAACATTGAGTTCTGAGTTTTTGTTTTCTCTATTTCTTAGTACTCAACAAAGTGGTATCAGAGCCGCACTGGGCCTGACTAGCATAGAAGCAGCAGTTTCACAAGGAAAGACAGAGAGATGGGAGAAGAGAAGGTAAAACTTCCACGTTTCGATGGGCATTGGGATCATTGGAGTGAGATCATGGAAAACCTCTTAAAGGCAAAGGCGCTTTGGAGTCTGATCGAAATTGGCTTCCAAGAGCCAGCAACATCGGCCCTACTAACAGAGGCACAGAGAGAGCAACTCGAAGTTGCACGAACAAACGATCACCGTGTCAAGAATTATCTCTATCAAGCGATTGATAGGGTAACCTTTGAACAAATTCTTGACAGGAAAACAACAAAGGCAATCTGGGACTCGATGAAGAAGAAGTTTTGAGGCAATGCTCTCGTGAAGAGGTCGCTCTTGCAGAAGCTGAGAAGAGATTTTGAAGTTTTAGAGATGAAAAGTACCGAGAGCATAACAGAGTACTTTACTCGGGTTATGAATATTTCAAATCAAATAAGGAGCAATGGAGAAGAAATGCCAGATGTGAAAATAGTAGAAAAAAATCTCAGGACGTTGACAGAGAAATTCACGTACATGGTGGTATCCATAGAAGAATCAAGGATATTGAGGCAATTTCTGTTGATGAATTACAAAGTTCACTTGTAGTTCATGAACAGAAGTTCAAAAAAACAAATCAAGGGGAAGATCAGGTCTTAGTTGTTCGTTACGGAGAAGGAGCAACCTCTAGAGAAAAAGGACGACATATGAACGGGAGAGGACGAGGACATGGTCGAGGAAGAACTCCGTTCAACAAAGCCCTTGTGGAATGTTTAAAGTGTCACAAACTTGGATATTTCAAGTACGAGTGTCCCAGATGGGGAGACGAAGCCAACTATGCCACTTTTGATGACAAGGAAGAGATGTTGTTGATGGCCTCCATGGAAGAATATGAAGGTAAGAAAAATAATGTTTGGTTTATTGATTCAGGTTGATCCAACCACATGAATGGTGACAAAAGCTTATTTTCAACATTAAATGTTGGGTTCAAGCATTCGGTGAAACTTGGCAACGACACTAGAATGGAAGTAACAGGCAAAGGGAATGTCAGACTAACGCTAAACGGGGCATCATACGTCATAAGTGAGGTCTAATACGTCCCCGAACTCAAGAATAATCTCTTGAGTGCAGGGCAACTGCAGGAGAAGGGGCTGGGAATTTTGATTCAAGATGATACATGCCGGATTTATCATCCCGAGAGAGGGTTGATTGCTCAAGCAGAAATGAGCACAAATAGGATGTTCCCGTTAATTGACAAATGCAACGCTGGAACAGCTTCACACCGTGAACACTGCCTACACACCAACTCCGAAAATCTACCACAACTCTGGCATGAACGATACAGACACTTGAGTCATAAAGGAATGAGGACATTGCAAGTCAAGAAAATGGTGCGTGGCTTACCTCAATTTGAAGTACAAGATTACACATGCACAAGCTGCTTAATAGGAAAACAACACAGAATTGCAATGCCTAAACTTGGTACGTGGAAAGCAAAGGAAGCACTTGAACTGGTTCATTCGGACATTTGTGGTCTGATATGTATTGAGTTTTCAATACATATTACGTATTTTTCTTTTCTTTTAGGATTTAAATTTTCTTTATCCCAAACAATTGAGTCATTTTCTTATCTTATTTTATATTTTCTCTCATACATGGAACTAAGTATAGTATTTAACTAATTGTTGCTATTTTGCGTAAAACGGCTTAAAATCCTTTGTTTATTGTAATGTCAGGTTGAATGCTGGAGCATTGGGCTGTTTGGAATATGAAGATTAAAGAGCACTTTTTGGAATCAAAGGAAATCTTTGACTTTTGTTCTTTCCAAATCTTTGTATTATTTTAAGATATCGTTTTTGGCTGGAGTTAGAAACAAGTGGTTGGACAAAAGTGTGGGTATAACTTTAGTTGGTGTACCCTTTTATATTATTTTAAGTTTTTATATTTACTAGTGTGCCATTGTGTTTTGGTATAAATAGGAGGTGTGTTCTCTTGTTTTGATAGATCATCTTTTGGTATTCCATCACTTGGAAGAACTAAAATTGTGAATCTCTCCTTAGAAAGTTTTAATATTAAGTCTTAAATATTTTATAATTCTTGTTCTTCATTATTAGTTGCTGCTGCAGCATTGCTTTTCTTTACATTTCATTCTTACTTATTGCATTTACTTTATGCACTTTACATTTCTGTCATTTACATTTCCGTTATTTAATTTCTGTCATTTATATACTGTCATTTACATTATGTCTTTAATTTATGTCATTTACTTTTATTGCAATTTATATTACGTAATGAGTAGCTAATTTTATAGTTTGGGTGTGAGACGAAGAGGGAGGTTGTAAACCAAAAACTAGTGGACTTTGTTCTTCAATAACATTGTTCCACTATGTCATTTTAAGTTTTATAAATCCAAAAGCACTTTTTGACGAATTGATCACTTCTTAAAGTGTGAAAGTGCCATGGACTTAGGAATAAGCCATGAAAAAGCACGTCAGTTTGAATGATAGGAGAAGTATACTTGGAAGAGTTACTAGCAAGGGAACTTGCTATCTTTGTTTTTCAAACCGATTGATTCTTGACGTGTTGATCACTAGTCAAAGTGTTAAAGTGTAGTGGACTCAGGAATAAGCCACTAAGAACACGTCAACTTGAATGATATGGGAATCGACTCGGAAGGGTGATTTTTAAACAAATCCATTTGTTTTTCCATATACTTTAAAGAAACCATTTGACACTCACACTGGTCCGGACATTTGCATAGGCATATGTTGATTGAAGGCTAAACAAAAGTGCAATGGTAGTTATCCGGAAGGATCCTCTTTAAAGTACATGGTGTAACTTGTTGTTGATGAACTAATTCTATAGCATCCCTATAGCATTGTCCTCTAGAAATTGTGTTTACTCCTCACTTTAAGTCTTGCACCCATTCTATCTTTATATATCCTGTTAATCATATCACTGTTAACCAACTCAAACAAAGTCTTCAAACTCGTCATCTGAAGTTAGTTTTTCATCTCGAGATCTTGCAACTTAAGATACCTATCCCTGTGGAATACGATACTTGGTTCTTACCATTTTATTACTTGAAAAGACGATATTGGATCTCATTGTATACTTGCTTTGAGGTTCAATTATCACATGTCTAGAGGTGTGCAAACATTAGTATCATGGTCCCATCACTCCCACTTCAAACAGTAGCAAAAGGTATGTTTTATGTTTCATAGATGACTTCAGTCGCAAAGCTTGGGTATATTTGCTCAATGAAAAATCAGAAGCATTTAATTGTTTCAAAGTGTTCAAGAGATTGGTAGAAAATGAAGCAGGGAAAACTATAAAAGGCTTAAGGACGGATCGAGGAGGTGAGTACATCTCACACCAGTTCATTGAATTTTGCAAGGAGCATGGGATACACAGGCAACTTACCACAGCATACACACCACAACAAAACGGTGTAGTTGAACGTAAGAATCGCGCTGTGATGAACATGGTGAGATCAATGCTTGCCGCAAAGAAGGTGTAACACCCGTATTTTGTTAAGCCTTGCCTTACCTTTCTTTTCTAGTTTCTAATCGAAAACCCTTCATTATAAATCCTTGTGAAGTTAGAACTTTGGATCGGGAGCGCTTCAGGTCGAAAGGTCAACAATTTGACCTCGGTACAGTGTGGGCGATTGTGCTCGCGATTGTGACAGGGTGTCACTCTCGCGGGGCACTCTCGCGGACCTTGTACCGAGAATGGGTAGGAGCTGGCGATTGTGCCCGCAATTGTGACAGAGTGTCACTCTTACGGGGCACTCTCGTCGTCGGGGTCCAGACTCCATTAAATCCCCCTTTTCCCACTTTTCTCATTTATTCCTTTAACCCACTCTCTCCTAAACTCTCTCTCAACCGAACCCCACCCCCTCAAACGAACCCTAATCCATTTTTGGGGGTTTTCCCCTACAACCTTGTACTCCCTCACCATCTATACTTGTAACCTCAACCTCTTGAGCAAGATTCAAGTGTTCATCACCACTTCTTGAGGATTCTTAAGTTTTGGGGTTTTGCTCAAAAACCTAAGTGTAAGTTTGTCCCCTCAATTTCTAAGCTTCTTTATAAGTTATAATCACACCATGGATGATTTCCTAGTATTATGTTTCTCTAATTTCGTTTTGGTTGACTTTGGGAAGGTTAGGTCAAAATTAGGGATTTTGATACAAATGTTTGGGGAGCAATCATTTATGGTTGGATATGTTTATTTATGGTCGAAAATGTGTGGATCTAGGTTTTGGAAGCTTGAGTTGAAGAGTTGGAACGGGTGTCTTCGGAAAGCTTTGGGTGGGATCTGTGCTTTTGGAGGCCAATGGTTGTGGATTGAAACCTGGGTTTAACTTAACCTAGCGAGGTGAGTTCAAGTTGATTTGTGAAAACGATGTGCATGCCAAAATGTTTATTTTAAAGTGTTTGCGTTTTACACGAAATTGTTAACTGCTGATAAGTTTTAGTTATTTGGAAATGTCTAACTTTATAAAATTATGTAACTCATATCTTTGGGATTTTTGGAAAGTTGATAAATAAATCATTTCGATATGTTTCTTTGATGATTTAGTATATAAATGAAAGTCATTTTATATAATTGTCCATTTGGTGTATACGATTTTATAAACCATGGGAAAATACAAAATCATTGTGTTAAGAGTTATTTTGGAAACATGAAGGGGATGGGTCCATTTGGAAAACGCTTTGTTTCAACTAATGAGAAGTTTTGGGTTAATTACTCTTGGGTTGTAGTGTTTACATAATCATTAGTCAAATGCGTTTCGATGTTTATATTGGGGTCCATTAGAGATTTGCGTAAATTGTCGGGTCTTGTGTTTAGATGTATAATTCTTGTGCACGAGTGTTAGTCATAATGGGTTATCAAGTAAGGAGGTGAGACTCCTACCTTGAATGCTAGTGAGTAGACACTAAAGGTCGAGTGGGAACCTTGAGGTTGGAACTCTACTAGAGAGCGAATGGGCACTAAGATCGGGTATCCTTGAGGTGACGCCCGCCAAGTGGTGTGCACTAAAGGTACCGTGTCCTTGAGTTGACGCCTGTTAAAGGATGTGCACTAAAGGCGTTGGGTCCTTGAGGTGACACCTGTTAAAGGGTGTGCACTAAAGGCGTTGGGTCCTTGAGGTGACGCCTGTTAAAGGGTGTGCACTAAAGGCGTTGGGGACTTGAGGTGACGCTTAAGTTAGTGTGCACTAAAGTCAATGATCTGAGGTGCAGTTCGATAACATAGATATGTGGCTTATCTTTATGTGCCGCCACATTCGATGGAATCGGGTCTTCCCCGTCACCGAAAGGTGTTATTTTGGGTATTGTATTTTGGTATCCATGTTTTCGGTGACATTTTATATGTATGAGTTTTATCCATGATTTATGAGTGGGGTAATATGTTCCACCTGTGTTTGGGTGTTTTTGGGAAACTAAGTTTCATCTACGTTTTTATAAATGTGGAGTTCAATTTCTATTCAATGCTTTGAGTGAGTTTTGGGTTGAATTTACTCTATGAAAGAATATTTTATGTTGGGGTATTCGTCTTTAAAATGTGCAGATTTGGAAAATGAGTCATCTCATATTAAAGCATATTATTTTGAAAGATTATGATTTTACTTGCATTCTTCCTTTTTAAACGATTACTTCATATATGTTGAAAACTCTTGAGCTCACTAGGCGTTAAGCCTAACCTTTTTATTTTTCGGCATGTGCATCAAGTTCCTGTCGGGGTTTGGTTCTAGCAGTTATGAAGAGTTGAGCCTTAGCCTTGTGCAAGTGTAAGTAATTGGTGATGTCTTCCGTAGTTTGGAGATAGCATCTACTATTGGGTTTTAGTCGCAACCGTCCTTGTTATAGACTGTATGTAGAGAATGAATTATGTGTGTTGAGGTTAAAACCCTATTTTGTGATTGTAGATGAATCAATTTTCGACGTATTTAGAAAATTTTAAATTAGTTGTTATTTCCAGAATTGAGGGTGTTACAGAAGGTACCGAAGATATTCTGGCCTGAAGCTGTGATCTGGACGTTTTACGTTCTCAACAGATGTCCAACCTTGGCTTTCAAAGATATAACCCCTCAAGAAGCTTGGAAAGTCACAAAACCAAACGTGGAACACTTCAAAGTTTGGGGTTGCATTGCTCATGTTCACATACCAGACGCGAAGAGAGGTAAATTGGATGACCGAAGTTCTATATGTGTGTTATTGGGTTTTAGCGAAGAGTCAAAAGGATACAGATTGTTTAACCCAAACACGAAGAGAGTTATTGTAAGCAGGGATGCCATCTTTGAAGAAAATAAGCATTACACCTGGGCAGAAAATTATGGCGAGCAGATTGAGGCTGATTTAACATGGAGCGAAGATGAAAATGATGAAGATGAAATAAGTGAGTTTGGAAATGAAGAAAATGTCAATGATGAAGAAATAGAGGGTGAAGAAGAAGCCCCTGATGAAAGTAGCAGCGATGAGTAACCCATTGTTGAGAGTCCAGAAGCGGATAGTATTGGTGGGCAACACGATACAGGACCAAGTGAGGGTCGAATAAGAAGGCGGCCTCGTTACCTTGATGACTATGTGGTCTCTAATAATGATCTATTTGAGGCTGAAGATGAGCTTAACATGGTGGAACTCAGATCTTCTGATCCATCGTCTTTCGAAGAGGTTGAGAAAAGTGAAAAATGGAGAAAGGCCATGGACTTGGAGATACAAGCGATAAACAAGAATCAAACATGGAGGCTAATAGATTTACCAGAAGGGGCCAAGTGCATTGGTGTGAAGTGGATCTACAAGACCAAGTTGAATGAACTTGGACAAGTAGTCAAATACAAGGCAAGGTTTGTTGCCAAAGGCTACTCACAAAAACATGGGATAGACTATCAAGAAGTCTATGCACCGGTTGCCCGAATGGATACCGTAATAATGGTGATTGCAACAGTAGCTCAAAGAGGATGGGTTATTTATCAATTGGACGTCAAGTCGGCGTTTCTTCATGGGACGTTGCTGGAGGATGTGTACGTGTAACAACCAAATGGGCTATGTTGTGTCGGGCAAGGAACACATGGTGTATAAGCTCCATAAGGCTCTTTATGGACTGAAACAAGCTCCTAGAGCTTGGTTCAATCGTATAGAGACCTACTTTATCAAAGAAGGATTTCAGAAAAGTCAAAATGAACAAACCTTGTTCATAAAGAAAGGTTGCAAATGTAACATTCTCATTGTTAGTATTTATGTAGATGATCTTACCTACAAAGGGAATGACGGCTTGATGATGCAAAAGTTTAAAGTATCCATGCAAAAAAAAATTGATATGTCAGATCTTGGCAAGATGAGATTCTTCTTGGGAATAGAGGTGTTGCAACTACCTGATGGAATCCACATTTCTCAATGTAAGTATGTTACTGAAATTCTAAGGCGGTTCGAGATGGAGGAATGCAACTCGGTGTGCAATCCAATTGTACCAGGGTGCAAGCTCAACAATGATGAAGGAAGGGAAAGAGTGGATGAAACTCTTTATAAACAAGTGATTGGGAGCCTCATGTACATTACTAATACTCGGCCAGATCTGCAATTTGCTGTAAGTTTGATCAGTCGATACATGACAAACCCACCAATTTGCACTTCTTGGTAGCAAAGAGAGTGCTGAGGTATCTGAAAGGGACCTTGGATTATGGACTGTGGTACAAGAAAGGAGGAGCAGGTAAACTGAAGGTCTTTACGGATAGTGATTTTGCAGGGGACAGTGACGGTAGAAGGAGCACATCTGGCTATGTGTTCTTATGGGACAACACAGCAGTATCATGGTCTTCAAAGAAGCAAGAGATAGTGACCTTATCTACGACGGAGGCCGAGTATGTAGCAGCAACAACATGTGCCTGTCAAGCCATTTGGGTCAGAAGAGTACTTGAAGAGTTGGAGCATAAGTTGGAAGAAGGAGTCTCCGTTTTATGTGACAATACCTCTACCATTAAACTGTCTAAAAAACCAGTTTTCCATGGAAGGTGCAAACACATAAGAGTTCGTTATCATTTTATGAGAGATCTGGTTAACGATGGTATAGTACAAATGGAGTATTGTGGAACTCAATAACAGATTGCGGACATATTCACAAAGGCCTTGAAGCGAGAAGTTTTTTAGAGACTCAGGAGACAGTTTGGATTATGCTCAGCAGCTAGTAAACAAGCTGAGTAAACTCAGTTTGATTTACGGGAGGGTTTTGTTAAGTCACGTTTTTGTTTTTCTTTTGTTAGTCGCATGTTTAGGAGGGAATCAAGGTTGGTTACTTAGTCTTGATTGCTGCTAATAATTATCCTATTTTATAAGAATCAGTTAGGGTTGATTTCTTTTGATTTCCTTTGTGCCGTTAAACGTTGTATGGCTATAAAAAGCCATGTTCCTTCTCTTAATAAACATTGAGTTCTGAGTTTCTGTTTTCTCTATGGGAAAATTGCATTAAAATGGAAGGAACTTTGACATGATTCCTATTTTAGGGAACAAACTTTCAATACTATCATTTTAGGGTCTGAAACAAACTTTACATTTATTTAAGGGTCTCCATTACCTGTTCAGCAGGTAAACGATTATCTTTAGATGATGTGGCATAAAACAAAAAGAGAACAAATGTTGACGTGGAAAATAGAAAAGGTAGTCGGTTATATGTATAGGGGGAGGTGGCTTTGATGTATATGAGGACCATCCACCTCAGCAAGATTTTCATACATACTCTTTTATATAATCCACAAGGCCACAACCCCTATTTCCTTGTTCTTAAAAATACCAAAAACCACATTCCTTATCTCTCTCTCTCTTCTTTTTTTCTTTGTTGCCCTATTGTGGGTTTCTTTCTGAATGCAATCGAACTTGAAGAGTTTTAATCGACATCAACTATTTTTGGATTATATTTGTGTGGCTTTTGGTGAAAGTTTTGGTGTTTTTGGTGGGTTTTTGTCAGAAGTTACAAAGATGTCTGCTTTGGTTAATTACAGGGATAAGTTTGCTCTATTTATTTCAAGTTTCTTGTTAGGGTGGATTCTTGACGAAGATAAAACCCTAGCCCTAATTCTCTTGAAAGAATCATGAGGCTCGATAGAACAATCATTGGATTCGATATATGTTACGGTGTGGGTATCTCCTCATCTCCCCTTGCATAAAACAGAGAAGGCACCAACAATGGTGGAAGATCATTTTGGTCGTCAATTGCAGTCGCCGATTGAGAAGCAACTAGTGAATGAGCTTGGAAAATAGGTAAGAAATGAATGAATGGAGGTTGAGGAAGAAGAGGGTTGGAGCAGTGAGTTGCGTAGTTGGTGCAATGGTGAAGGGGTTTTGTGAAGTCCTGGGATTGGGGAAGATGGAGGTTGAAGAAGAAGAAGAATATTCTTGTTTGGTTCCCCAAGTTTTAATTCTTACATTTTGGCTCATAAGTTGTTGTTTTTTTTAATTTCAGTTATGACATGGAATTTAGTTGATATTTAATTATGCCATGTCATCACTAGTAGGTAATTCGGTAATGGATTCCCTTAAATAAATGTAAAGTTTGCATCAGACCCTAAAATGATAGTTTTGAAAGTTTGTTCCCTAAAATAGGAATTCTCTCAAACTTGATGATAGAAGAGAGAAATGATTATTTTATTCAATTTCACCAATAAGATTTAATTTTTATCATTTGATATTAAGTTTTTATTTTAAAAGTGTATTGGGATGTAATATTTTTTTAGAGATTTTCACTTTTAGTTCTCTATTTTAGAGAAATTATAGGAAATCTGTTGAAAATGCTCTAAATCTAATGGTCAAATATAGACTTTCCTCCTCACCATAGATGATATAAATACTTTATATACAGGGAGAGAATAACTAAAATTTTATTATAAAAATTAAGAATAAATGACGTTGTTGCTCAGGAAATCCTCATTTAAAAATGTAAAAAATGAAAGAAGAAAAAGTGAAGATTGACGAAAATAGACACGGTGGTTTTTAATAATTCACCATGTCGAAATAATGTTACACGTCGTATCATTTTCGAATAAATTAAGATAGTGAGTAATTATTCGGCAAGTAGTAAAAAAGGTAACCTTTTTCTTTATATGATTTTAAAAATATTAGTGTGTATCTATATAATATATTGTGATGTAGAATTTTGTCATAGTTATTGGTAGTCCCAAATAAGTAAATAAGTATTGTAGAATGAGAGGTTGGATACAATACTCAAAATTTTCACTTAATTTTAATTCTTTATAGATAATAAATTATCAAGAACTATACTTAGCTTACAAAAATTGTTGCGGAAAATAATAGTAAAACTATCCTAACAATCTAACACTTAGAAAATTTGTAGAACACAACTTTTAAAGAGCACTTAGACAAAAAACTATGGAAAGAGAAAAACTAACAACTTGCTTGAATGCACAAAGATTTCTTGAGCTGAAAGCATGAATTGCATGGATAGAACCTCACCCTTTATATACTACCTCATGCATTAAATGCAAATGACACTTGTCATTTGTTGGGTGGATTCTTAAGATATTTTTAATAAATTATTAGATATTTGAAATGAGTTATCAATATACAAAATGTAACTTTTGTACTGTGATAGAACAATATTCTAATAAAATATTCCCGATTCAAATATTTTTGAGATCTTTAAAAAAAAAAGTCTTAATCAGATCAGAACTCAATGAATATCCTCTGTGCAATAGAAGTTTTCATTCCTTTTGTCAGAGTAACATTGGTAAAGATGAAGTAGGGTCAAATCGAGAGGATTTGCTATAAAGAGGTATTGTCGACTGAAGGCCAATCGACAGGGAGAACCCCTGTCGAAGCTTCGGCAGAGTAATGCCGATGGAAGGAGCTCGGCAGGGAAGTCCTTTGCCAAATAAGAGGGATATCGGCAATAGAAAGGTATGTCGAAGATATTACTTTTCTTCAGCAGAGGTAGCTTAGATCTCTTGAAGTTCATCTTGATCCGCATCAGTAGACTTGCTTCATGTTGAATTCGGTTGGTCTTCGATTCACCGATCTTTTAAAACACAACTAAGCTATTACAAATAACCATAAAGTATCTTGAGTATGAAAGTGTACAATCATTTTACATATAAACAATTACAAGCTGAAAGAGGAGGTCATCTTCAAATCTTAGATGACCCAACAGTTATAAATCACGAAAGATAATTTAATTCAATATTTTCATTGTTTATGTCGAATATAAGATCACACAAGCACACATCATTATCACAGTAAAATTCATATAATTATCACAACAAACTAGCATCATAGGAACTAAGAAGTCTTCGATTTATCAAAACATTATTACAGTAAAAATCATATCATTATCACAACATTATCACATTATTATTGATAACAAAGAGATTGATATAATAAGTCTTTGATTATACTAACAACATTTAAGTGATAAATACAAATCATTAAGATAACAAAAAATTGTTGATAAATACGTTATTACATTGGTACCTTTAATGATTTATTTTTATTTATTCTAATTTTTATTATGAGCAAATAATTTGGAGAGCCATGGCTCATAAGTGTTATCTCATTTTCGTAAAACAAGAATGTTCTCGTTTGAACTCACACTTGTATATATATTATTATATTATATTAAAAGCGGGTTCATTTAACAACTTTAAATATTTTTAGAAACTCATAGATCGCCTATTTTATTCATCATGAATATATTCACACTAATAGTCACAAAAATGTGGTTTTTGTGTTTCTAAAATATTTAAAGTTTCTAAATGAATCTCCTTCTACTTTTTAACTTATTTTTAGTAATCGTGGGTTTCAGGTCAGCTTATGTGACCGACTAATCTTCCAAACGACCACGAATGACATAGAGTCATCGCAGTTGAACTTTCATTGCTACAAGGGCTTTGACAACGGCTAGATTCAAATCATTCGATTAGATATACACGATTGTTTGGTAGTGGCTTAACGATATAAAAAGTAATCTGTTCAGTAAGCTTTTATATGAAATTTTATGCAGAAAGTCAAGTTTTTTTCAAACTTGTTTGTCCCAATTAAAAAACACACTCATTTCATTTATGTATAAATCCTCTCAAACAAAAACAAGATATATCTATACAGACAGATTAATCTACACACACAACTTTATCTATATAATACTTATGAAGAAACTGATAATTTTGAGAGAGTTTTTGGAATTGTGATCTGCCTTCATTGATATGGGAGCACCCCTTTTATAGGACAGGATTACAAGAAAACATAAAAATAAAGAAAAGGAAAAATAAATCACTTCCTAAAATAAGGCTCTAATCACTTCCTAAAATAAAGCAAAGACAATATTTGATTATGGAAATCGAATAATCCCGAATACCCCCCCCCCCTCAAGTTGGAGCATGTGGATTAACAATGCCCAACTTGTCAAGTAGAGTGTCGAATTGAGTCTTGTCGAGAGCTTTAGTAAAAATATCTGCAAGTTGAGTGTCAGTAGTAACAAACGATGGATCAAGTATGCCTTCTTGAATAGCATCCCGAACAAAGTGGCAATCCACTTCAATGTGCTTTGTACGCTCGTGAAATACCGGGTTGTGGGCGATGTGTAGAGCAGATTGACTATCACAAAAGAGTGGAATAGCCTGTGGATGATGAATACCGAGATCTAAAAGCAAGCCTTTGAGCCATTTAAGTTCACACGTGATATTTGCCATCGATCGATATTCGGATTCAGCAGAGGATTGAGAAACTGTTTGTTGTTTCTTTGTTTTCCATGCAATAGGTGAGTGACCAAGAAAGACAAGCCAACCGAAAAGCGAGCGTCGAGTAACAGGGCAGGCTGCCCAATCTAAGTCACACCAACCACTCAAGGTTAAGTCACTATCGTAGCGGAGCAGGATTCCTTGACCAGGAGTTCCTTTTAAGTAGCGGACGACCCGTAGTGCGACATCCAAATGTTCTTGACGAGGTGCTTGCATGAACTGGGATAGAATATGAACCGCATAGGCGAGGTCGGGACGAGTGACCGCAAGATAAATGAGGCGTCCAACTAGACGACGATAAGATTCAGGATTAGTGAGAGGCTTACTTGTGGCACGACCGAGCTGATGATTTTGCTCGATTGGGACGGCTGAGGGTTTGGCACCCAGAAGTCCGGCTTCGGAAATGATGTCGAGTGTATACTTTCGTTGGCACAGAAATAGACCGGTGGAGCTTCGAGCAACTTCAAAACCGAGAAAGTACTTTAAGGATCCAAGATCTTTCATTTTAAAGCAATCACCCAGATAGGATTTAAAAGCCCGAATGGCTGTAGAATCATTCCCTGAAATGATCAAGTCATCTACATATACGAGAACATTTATCTGGACTGACTTGCGTGTGTAGGTGAAAAGAGAGTAATCCGAATAGGACTGCAAAAATCCATAGTCCTTTAAGGCGGTCACGAGTTTTGCAAACCAACACCTGGGAGCCTGTTTGAGGCCATACAAGGATTTTCGTAGTCGACAAACCAGATTTGGATTTGAGCTAGAAAAACCCGGAGGAGGCTTCATAAACACTTCTTCCTTAAGGTCTCCATGCAAGAACGCATTTTGAACATCCATTTGATGCAGCTCCCAGTTTTTTGCAACGGCGATGGCCAAAAAAAGCTCGAATAGTTGTCATTTTTGCAACCGGAGCAAACGTTTCGTTATAATCTACGCCGGCTTGCTAATGATTACCAAGAATGACTAGCCGAGATTTTAGGCGTTCAATGTCGCCGTTGGACAAGTATTTGACGCGATACACCCATTGACACCCTAATGCACGTTTGCCAGGGAGAAGTGGTTCGAGGGTCCATGTACCGTTGTCTTCTAATGCCTGGATTTCTTGCTGCATGGACGTCTTCCAACCCGGATGTTGCATGGCTTCCTTAAAGTTACGTGGTTCGTTGCCAGCGGTAAGCGCCGCGATAAATTTTTGGTGCGACAACGAGAATTTGTTGCAGTGAATATAGTGAATCAGAGGATAAGGCGTACCTGATGAGGAGACGGTTGGGTTACCGTTTACGATGGCGGTGTGAGTGACATAGTCCTTTAGTCGGACTAATGACTTCTTGTTCCGCAAGCCTCGTCCTAAATCAATGTTGTCCACGGTTGATTCAGTCGGAGTTGTTGCAACAGACTCCTCATGAGATATAGAGGCGTCCGTGGCAGCTGGTTGAGCCGCAGAACTTGGATGCGGTAAGTCTGGTTTAGAACTCGTAAGCGGTAAATCTGTTTCCTGTTGGGTCGTATCAAGCCCATGGTGATTCTGATTGATTGGAGGGTCCGTTGTAGGTGAATTAACGGTAACATCACTTATGATGGTGTCTTCGTTGATATACCCGAAATCATCGTGGACATTATCTGTGTAATGGAAGATGGTGCAAGGATCAATGTTGGTTGCTTCGGTGTCACGGAACGGATAGATATCCTCAAAAAATTTAACGTCTCGTGATACAAAGAATTCCTTGGTGTCTAGATCGAACAACTTCCACCCTTTCTTTCCGAACGAGTATCCAACAAAAAGACATTTACGACTCCGACTAGAGAATTTATCACCTTTTGCTTTTAAGTTATGAGCGAACGACAAGCATCCAAAGGTTCGAATGGTGTTTAATGGTGGACTATGACCAAACAAAATCTCATAAGGTGTTTTGTTGTCAAGCAACGTGGAGGGAGTTCGGTTGATTAAATGTGCGGCGGTAAGAACTACTTCTCCCCAAAAATACACAGGGAGATTGGCTTGAAATAGTAGTGCCCGTGCAACATTTAGAAGATGCCTGTGTTTCCTTTCTACCCGTCCGTTCTGTTGGGGGTTCCAACACACGAGGTTTGAAATATAATTCCGGTGGCCAGAAAATAGTCGTGTAAACTATTAAATTCCGTTCCATTGTCGCTTTGTACGGTTTTAATTTGCTGAGAAATTTGGCGCTCAATCATAGCGACGAAAGATAGGAACGTTCGAAAGACTTCAGTTTTGTCAATCATTAAGTAGACCCAAAGTGCTCGTGAATAGTCATCAACTAACGTAAGAAAATACTTAGCACCACATGATGAAACATGTTTATAAGGCCCCCATAAATCGCAATGAAGTTTCTCAAAAATACGTGATGCTCTATTATTACTCAAAACAAACTTGTCTCTCGAATGTTTAGCTTGAAAACAAATATCACAAGGCATTTTAAACTACCTTTTGTATTCATAATTGGCAACAAAAATTTCAACACTTTTTCGGAGGGGTGTCCCATTCTTCTATGCCAAAGCTCCAACATGGAAGTGGTTTTATCGGTAGATATTTGTTGCACTGTGCTGCCCTTTCCAAAGTAATAGAGTCCATCACGCCTAATCCCCGTTCCAATCTGCGCCTTCAAATGGTCCTGTATAGTACACACACCAGAATCAAATTGAACTGTGGAGTTTATACAATCATTTAACTGAGAGACGGAAATCAAGTTGCAATGAAATTGAGGCACTAAGAGGACATGTTTAAGGGTAATTTTATCTGTTAGTTGAACGTCTCCTTCTTGAGATGCAACTACAAAGTTTCCGTTTGGAAGACCAACCGGGCAATCAGCTATTTCTCGAATGTTTTTCATCAAAGCGACATTACCCGTTACATGGTGAGTGGCTCCCGAATCAACTATCCACAATTGATTATAGAACGTACCATTTAGTCGATCACTCGGAACCTTTGCATTGCCGACAAGTCCCGCTAGAGTTTTCCTTTGCTCCGCGGAGAAGACCCATGGTTCAGCGATCACGTTCTGTCCTGATGCGTTGGCGACGTTGGTTCTTGCGTTTCCTCGACCCCGTCCTCCGTTCCTTGCTTGATTTCCAGAACGATGACCTCCTGGTTTTATACGATCAGTCCACCACTCGGGATAGCCCACGATTTCAAAGCATTGTGTTGCCTCATGTCCGGTTTTTCTGCAATGAGTACATGTCAAATGTGATCGATCAGGTCGATCCACACGTCCTCGATTTCTTCCTTCGTTGGCATTTATCGTGAACCCTACCGCCTCGATGGGTTTCTCTATTGTTGTTTCTTTTGCCAAACGCTCTCTTTCCTCTTGAACAACTAGTTGAAAGGCTCGATCTAAGGAAGGCAATGGTTCTTGTGACAAAATCGTGGTACGCAGATTTCCATAATACTCAGAGTTCAAACCCATTAGGAATTCATGTAACATGCCATTCTCTCTTCGTTTTTCATGTTGTGTTCCCGCAGTACATTGAGCACAACAGTTACACTCAATCAAGGTTCTTGATTATTCAATTTTTCCCACAGTGCAGAAAGCTTCCCGAAATATTCAGCGACGGGAGTATTTTTCGCTTGTTCACATTTGGCGATCGACAGTTTTAACTGTTGATTTTTTGGGCCATTTACGACTGCGTACCTTGATTTTAAGGTTTCCCAAAGTTTTCTTGGATCTTTGTATTTAGACAAATAACACTTTACCTCGGTAACGATTGTGTTCATGATCCATGATATGAGCATGGCGTTGATTGTGTTCCAGTCCGCCTGAGTGCAGGGTGCTTCGGGTTTGGTGATTGTTCCATCCAGGAAGACGAATTTCCGGCGAGCCTCGAGCGCGGTTTGAATGTCTCCTGCCCAATCATCATAGTTATCGCCTTTTAGACGAGTAGGGGTTATGAAATCTCCGGGGCGATCTTGCTGACCGAGGAAAAAGGGTGAGTTCGGCTCTATTTTTGCCGGATTTGGAGCAGTTTCTTTTTCGCCGCCGGCCATGGTGGTTTGCTATATTCTTCTAGGTTTTCATTCCTCGCTCTGATACCACGATAATTTTGAGAGAGTTTTTGGAATTGTGATCTGCCTTCATTGATATGGGAGCACCCTTTTTATAGGACAGGATTACAAGAAAACATAAAAATAAAGGAAAGGAAAAATAAATAACTTCCTAAAATAAAGCAAAGACAATCTTTGATTATGAAAATCGAATAATCCCGAATAGAAACCAACCAAACATCTCCTAATTTATTTACCGTAACATTAGTATGTTAATAATTCATATAATGTATTTTTTTTTAATTTTCAATAGATAATTATTCCTTCGTAAGATAGCTAGATAAAGTTATTTTTTTCAAATTCATATAAATAAGGGTTAAAAATCATTATTAAAAAGTAGTTGTTTAATTTATAAATATATTTTTAATGATTTTTTATATTATCATAAACGGTATAAAGTAAGTGGGATGAAAAAGACATGAGGAATAGCTAACCTAGAAGAGCGTGCCGTAATCGTTAAGTTCCAATGGGCATTCTTACATATAGTTATGGCCTATGGGAACCCAATTTATATTCTTCCCCCGTCCCCACCCCCTTTATCGACATTAATGCCAAGAGCATCTCCAAAATGGAGAAATAAAAAATGAAAATCTCAAAAAAAAATATTACCTTCGTCTCCATGAGATTCTCTATTTTAGAGATTACACAATTAATTATAATATTAAAATATTCAATACAACTCATAAAATATTATTTTTTTCTCCTAAACATTTATTTTAAACCAATCTCAATGAATAAAAAATAATTTCTCTCTTATGTGTAATCATTTTTGGAGATATCTCCAAATTTAGATATTTTCATCTTCTCTCTCATGTTTTCTCCATTTTGGAGAAGGTTTTGGGGAAGCTGTTGGAGCAAAAAAAAATCCCCAAAATCTCTATTTTGGAGAAGCTGTTGGAGATGTTCTAAATACACCAAATTTTTTTGCTAAATACACCAAAAGGTGATTGAAAAATAATTGTGTTTTTTTTGTTTTTTCCTCTTTTTGTTGTCTTTTTTTTAATTTAATATTTTTGTTTATTTGTATTATTTAATTTTAAAAGATTTTTTTTACTTTTTCAAATCAAAATAAATATTTATAAATATAAATATTACTAATTTTTTTAATTATATAGTTATAAAAATAAAACATAAATATTACGATTTAACATATAAATAAAACATAAAATAATTTATATTACATTCGATTATTCTAAAATAACATTATCCGTAATGCAATTAACACGTAAAAGCTTCATGTACTTCTTTATTCCCTCTGAATACGGGGTAGCCCATCCAGCAGCACACGAATAACTGTAATGGAAAAAATGTTCTACAATTTGCGGAAACGGATATCCTTCTGCCATATCTAATTTCACATAATGGTTACCATTAACGTACCCGATTGTAAAAACAACATGTTTATACCACACTGGCGGAGTGGACCTAAGCGGCAAGTACGTCCCACTGTCGGTCATACTTATAACATGTAATATCACATTATATTTTGAAGCAATCAAGACATCTA
Source organism: Arctium minus (assembly GCA_954870635.1). Classification (NCBI taxonomy): domain Eukaryota; kingdom Viridiplantae; phylum Streptophyta; class Magnoliopsida; order Asterales; family Asteraceae; genus Arctium; species Arctium minus. The sequence goes on along the minus strand of OX941095.1, from coordinate 71,589,539 downwards.
TTTCAGACATTGTCATCTAGTGTAAATTACATATTTGGTCCCTAACGTTTGACATTTGTTACGGAATTTGTCCCTAAAAGAAAATTACATTTTACAAAGTTATAATAAAATGTAATTGTTACAAAAAGAAAAATATATTTTACAAAGTTATAATAAAATCAAAAGTTACAAATTTATAAAATAAAATAAAATTAAAAGTTATAAATTTTATAAATTTATAAAATCAAAACACATATATATATATATCATATATATATATAAAGATAATATATATATATAAGTGAAATGATATTTCTTAAAAATGATTGGATCGGAAAACAAGCAATCACTATTTGCACTTTTTGGTGTAAATAGCACCCCCCATTTATATAAGAGTAAATTACATTTTTAGTCCTTATGGTTTGTTGAAAATTTCTATTTGTCGTTTTGAAATTATAATTTTCATCCCTATGGTTTATAATCTTTATCTCTTTCGTTCTTATGATTTAAATTTTATTGTTTTTTTCATTCTTATGGTATACAATTCATTTCCATTTTAGTCATTCATACTTAAAACTAGTGTTTTGGTCTCAATGACGAAAATAGAAATGAATTGCAAACTATAGGGATAAAAACCAAATTTTGAAACCATAGGGACGAAATCTGAAATTTTTAACAAACCATAGGGATGGAAAACGTAATTTAATCTTTATATAAATTATGGGTGGGGGATGGGTGATGAGAAGTTGACTTGGCGGTAAGAAACGTGATAAGTTGTTATTAATCGTTTGATGAGAAATATGCGCATATTAGGATGAGATGCATCGAGATGCACCAGATTAATTATCTTTTAATCCGCAATTTATGGGAGGGCTTGAGATTAAAATAAATCAACAGTTCAAATATATTTCTCACGCTTCTCATCATTAACTCAACTTCTCATACAATCTTTTGCTTTATGAGTGTTTGATTAAAAGTATTAAATAGTAATTATAAAAAATTGAAATTTGAAACAAAAAAATGAATCACATTTTATTTCCAAGTTAAACAGATTGGGGGTCAAGTAGGGCCGGGTATTAATTCATTCCCATTTTCACTTTCTATAATTTTATTTTTATTTTCATTTCTCTGCCATGACCAAACAGCCCCAAAATCTTATGGCTTACATTTTTGTTTGATGTTGAAGATGTCCATTAGTATTGTTACTTCATTCTATTAAGTATGAGGGCAATATTGTCGTTTTAGAAGAAAAAAAATCAGATAAAAACTTAAATGAAGAAAAAAATCAGATAAAATCTTAATGCCTCTCTCTCTCTCTCTCTCATGACTGTCTTGTATCCTAGACTCCTATATCAAGCGTTTTCAGCAACAATCTCATTTATGGCTAGATGAACCTCACATTTAAGGTGTGCGACTTTTATTTTGGTTTGGTGAACACCACCAAACCTTTAGAGCGCGTTTGATTTGCGGGATTGAAATGAATTTGGAGAGATTTGGATTTCAAATCCATTTTAATCATGCGTTTGGTTTGCAGGAAAGTATTTCGTTGACCGGATTTCAAATCCGTTGACCATTTTAAAATACTTCATATGATGGATTTGGAAATCCTTGGCATTGAGTCTGAATTTGAAATCCAAATCCGATGGATTCTAAAGCGTGATCCAGACTTCAAATTGTATCGATTCAAATCCGACGTTTACCAATAAAAATAATTTTTTTTATAAAACAAACATATAATAATAATAATAAAACTCAATCCAAATCCAAATACTACAAACCAAACAAGACTTGTAAATGAATGAATTTGACATCCATTCCAAATCATACAAACCAAACACATGAAGGGATTTCAAATCCCTCCAAATCCAAATCCCTCATTGAAGTCCAATCAATTCCATTTCAACCCCGAAAACCAAACGCGTCTAAGGATTTCTCGAAACAAAACTCAATGAAAATCAACATAAATCATTGATGTTTTATTCTATAGTGTGGATTACAAACATTGAACAGAAAATGTAAGTACTATAATATATTTTAAAAAAAGATTGTCCTAAATGTAGTGCTAGAGAATATCTCACCAAGATTTCACCAATACGATATTTGCATCATAATTGTCGTATATGCAATGAGCCGCATTGGTATATTGTTAAGATTGGGGGTAGGGGTGTAAATAGATCCGGTTGGGTTGGATTCGGGTTCAACCCATTTATTAATTGGGTTGAAAATCTCAACCCAACCCAACCTGTTTAATTAAATGGGTTGAGATTTTCAACCCAACCCAACCTGTTGGGTTGATGGATTGGTAGCGGGTTGACCTGTTTATGATTATCTCAACACAACATGTTAAATAAATGGGTTGAACATGGGTTGACCCATTTAATTTTAAAATTGTAAATGAAATAAAAATGCTTAAACTACTTCATTCCACGACAAATACACAACAACAACGTCAAATAAATTATTCGAAGTTTAATAAAACACAAATAAAGTAAAATAAATAGCTCAAAGTTTCCCACAACCACAAAGTTAAATAAATCATAGTTCCAAAAAAGTTTCTAAGTAACTCGACTTGCACTTTCATCGACTTTAATTTCACTCTCGGTATCACTTTCTTCTCGATCTTCCATCTTCTCCGTCATGATTGCTCCACATAACGTCGGCGGTGTATTAGGGAAGAGGGAGGAGAGGAGCCTGGAGGCGTATGACGTTTCAAATTAGGAATAACTAGTGTTGGTCACCGTGCGTTGCACGGTAGCGAGGATTATCTTTAATGGAATGTAATGTAAAATAATATTGTATTTTCAAAAGTGATTAATTTACATATATTGATAATAGTTTTTTTTTTGTTACAAAGGGTTTAAGATGCACCGGTAAAAATTATGTTTTATGTTATTATAACCGAAACGACATGTCCCACAACCATATCACTATTATTGAAAATAGTATATATATGTCCAAATCAATTAATTAGTATACAAGATGGACTATATACCAAGGTTCTAAAAAATGCGCCTTGGCACCGCTATGGCGCCAAAGCGTGGCCTTGCCGCCACGTTTAATCCTTGTCGTCGAGATAAGGCGTCGAGCTCGTTATGGCGCGCCATGTCCCGCCATGACGCGTTATCGCGTGACAAATATGTGTATTTTCGATTTTTCGAATTTGTGTACTTCGAAATTCTATTGGAATTTGCCCATTAATATCGATTATTATTTAAAAATTCTTTTGCTTATCGTTTTATATGAATTTAAAATGTTAATAACTTGATCGTTATTGTTCAAGACACTGATTTAAACATACACAAACACATATATACATATAAATTATATACAGATTTGCCGCTTTAAACCACGCCATGGCCTCACCATAACTCATAATGCTTGAGGCTTGACCTCGCCGCTACGCCACGCCTCACGCAATTTAGAACCTTGCTATATACCATCCAATGTTGTGTTTCATTTTTTTTGGGTAAAATCTTATGTTGATTATTTAAGCATATATCAGCTCTATCTAATAACCTACAAAACATAAACTAAAATAAGAAGGGCTGGAAAGTTAGTATCACATGACAATTATTATATTAACCTAAGTAATAGGAGAAGACCATATCAACATATTAAGATGATAAAGTAAGCAAAACCTGGATTGTATATAAATTTAGCTTAATCTTATTCATTTTCTTTATAAAGATGTGATGGTTATATATACAAGCTTCAATCATGTGTTTAGGCAATTATTTGATTAACTAAGACATGAAAGTAATACATCTTATAACAAACTAAACATATATTGACGAATATCATTAGAATCTAATGATATTACTTTATTACAATGAAAATTATTAAAAACTACTTATCTTATTCGTATGGACGAATTTAAAGTCGTGAAATGATATCATCATAATGAGGAACGTTATAAACTAAAATTTGATGCTCTCTTAATATAAACAAATTTAAGGCAAATGCGTGTGGCAACTACTCATCAACACTATAAAAAAAAAGAGATATTGGGAACAATATTAAAAGCGTATGCTAATTTAGGATTCCTAACTATGCTCGACAACGGTCATGCAAGTTGCTCTACAAATGTTGCTAATTTGTTTTTTTAGAAGTTACGATTTTAATTGAAATCTCATTTAAGGTAACAAAGTGACGATTTTAATTTTGTAAGAAGTTTAATTAAAATATCATTTATTGTTTTGATAAAAAACATTTTATCATTATTCAAGTGAAATTTAAAAGTGTGCAAAGCCGTGCTAATAATGTAAGCTCATGAGACATATGAAGAACTACATTACCAAAGCTGATAATGGATACTCCCCCATAAAAAAATTAATATCAAGTGGGGTAGATGACCCACATATCAATTATGAAAATGATATAAACAAATACTATACTTGAACCAAGATTTAAGAAAATGTATGCTTATCTCATTGTTGGCCTTTTATGCTTATATTCACCTCCTACTTGCCACTTTCATTTCATTCGATGTGGGATGCAAACAATACATTGAGAAAACGTGGGTTGCATATTGCAAATAACAATATGAGAGAATAGAAAAATATGTACTTTCAAATTTTAAAGTTCATATTTTTCAATAATATATATTGATGTTTAAACATGTAGACTAAAAATAACTATTTTTATTAAAAATTGGGGGTTAAAATGGACATGCATGGCCAAATGACCATTTAGTTTTCAAAGGCTCATTCTCATCCTTTATATACATAACTATTCTATTAATATATCATTTTTCTTATCAACATGGGATACTCCAAATTTAACTACAATACACAATTTATGAATACTAAATTCTCATGGTGCCACCTCAAAACTCTCTCTCTCTCTCTCTCTCTATATATATATATATATATATTTATATATATATAGATAGATAGATATATTAATTGATGATATATTGATGTTTAAACATGTAGACTAAAAATAACTATTTTTTATTAAAAATTGGGGGTCAAAATGACATGAGTAGCCAAATGACCCTTTAGTTTTCAAAGGCTCATCCTCATCATTTATATACATAACTCTTCTATTGATATATCACTTTTCTTATCAACGTGGGACACTCCAAATTTAACTACAATCCACAATTTATAAATACTTTTTTCTCATGGTGCCACCTCAATTCTCTTTGGTTGTTGCTTTAATATATATAAAGATTTATAAATATTTTTTTCTCATGGTGCCACCTCAATTCTCTTTGGTTGTTGCTTTATTATATATAAAGATTTTTTCTCATGGTGCCATCTCAATTCTCTTTGGTTGTTGCTTTAATATATATAAAGATATTTACTGATTTAGTCGATTAGGGTTTTCAACTTTCAAATTTCAATATTGAAATTATTTTTTAATCTTTAAGAATTATATTAAAATATTAATTGTATTAAATATTGATTAATAATTAAAAATAAAATATTAGGTAATATTATAAATGGGTTAAAAAATCTAACAGGTTGTAAATGGGTCGAAATCAGGTTGAAAACATGTTGAAAATTTCAACCCAACCCAAACCCAATTAATAAATGGGTTAGACGGATTGACCCATTTAACTTAAATGAGTTAAAATTCTCAACCCAATATACTAATTTTGGGTTGGGTTCAGGTTGGGTTAACGGGTTGGATCACTTTTTACCACCCCTAATTGGGGGTTATATGCTGGGGCAGATTTAGTGGGGGTGCCAAATACCGAGTAAATGTGTAAATACAAACTTTTTCACACAGTGAAAAAAAATTATGGTCCCCAAGGATACTACTATATTGTTGGGTGTGTGTTACTCTTCATAAGGATAGTACCTTTTGGGCATATTGTATCACATGTGATTTTACCCTTTAATTATATGTAATCTTGAAATTTCTCGTAATATTGCAAATTGACTACCTTGTCATTTGATCTTGGTGCATTATGGTCCCCAAGGATACTACTATTTTTTTTTGGGTGTGTGAGGATAGTACCTTTTGGACATATTGTATCACATGTGATTTTACCCTTTCAGTACATGTAATCTTAAAATTTCTGGCGTTATTACAAATTGACTGCACGCTTCTTGGTGTTTGGATGTTTAAAAGACATTATGAGATATCCAACAAAAATTTCAAAATCTATTTTAAAAAAAGTTAAAACCTAAGTTATATTTAAATTCAACAGATTATTTAATTTAATAATTATTGGTTATATTATTAAAATATTTTATACAATTAATAAAATACTAATTTTATCTCATAAATATTTAATTTCAATGTTTTTTTATTGATAGGAATATAATATTTTTTTTACTTCTCATGAATCATGATAATATTCACATTTGGATAATTTCCCACTCGTTTTTCTACTTTATTCATTTTGAAGAATCTATTAAAACAAAAATTTTGTTGAAAATCTCTATTTTTCTATTTTGAATAAGTTATGCTTTAAATTTTTAATTTACATGGGTTAGCTCAAATGACATTAACATTTAGGTATTTTGAGATCCTCTTTAGAGGTCACAAGTTTGATGTCATACGAAGTTCATAGAGATACATATAAGCTGGTCTAAACATCTATAATGAGGAGAGAGAAAAAACTATAGTTTACTTTGAATTTATTTCATTTGCTTAACACTTAAGTTTTAAATATCGCATTTATTGTTGTTTTGGATTCTTTAGTGGTTTTTGTATTTTAGTTTATAGTTTGTTGATATATTCTTATATTTAAGAGTAAATTACCTTTTTCGTCCTTATGTATTGTTAAAATTTGTGTTATAGTTTTAAAATTTTGGTTTTCATCTCTATAGTTTGTAATTTATTTTTATTTTTGTACCTGAGGCCAAAAACTATTTTTTTAGTATGAAGAACTAAAATAGAAATAAATTATAAATCATATAGATGAAAAAAGCAATATAATTTAAATCATAAAGACGAAAAAATTAATGAATTATAAACCATATAGTAGATCTGACAAAAAATGACACAACATGTTAACCATACACGAACTCGACACGAAATAAACGGATTTGGGTAATACATTTCAACCCGTTTAAGTAAACGGGTTGACACGACACGAAAATTAAACGGGTAAGATTATGGTAAAAAATTTCAACTCGAAAATGACTTGAATAACCCGTGTGTATATATATATATGTTATAAGTTTTCTTTTTAATGTTTTGGATTTTTAATATTTTAGATTTGGTTAAAACTTTTAAGTTTGAACTATAAAATTTGGATTTATAATGCTTTCATTTGCACTTTGGACATGTATTTTTTTTTTGTGAATTTTCGATTTTCGATTTTTAATTTTTAATTTTATAAATGTTAAACGGGTTAGACAGGTCGGATTAGGGTTAGGTTTAGATACTATCAACCCGTTTAACTTTGAACCCGACACGAACCCGACACGTTTACCATAATATAGGGATGAAAATTGTAATTTCAAAATCATAACAACGAAAATAGAAACTTTCAACAAACTACAAGGACTAAAAACGTAATATACTTTTTAGTTTATAGTTTGTTGATATATTCTCATATTTAAACTTTACCATCACCATATGACACGTGTAAACATCACAAAAGGCGTTGGGAGTTGGGTTTTTACCCTAGACTTCTCTCGATTTTTCCGCACTAGATCGGGACCGCCTGTATAAAAGTGTCATCGTTCCATCGGTTGCCGTTAGTCTTGCATCTCATTTCTCTCTTATTTTTCCTTAGAAATTTCCATAAAACTCTCTCGAAGCTTCTTTTTTTTCCTTGAAGATCATGGCGGAATCTGAAGCCAATCCAACAACTGAGCCTCTGGTAAGCCTATTTTATTCAATAATTCACAAAAATATAATCACGAACATACGTCAATCTGTATTTTCTCCGTGTTTTTCTGTTTAATCGAGAACGATGTTACCGGAAATTGTAGTAGATGTCTAGAAAACAGTTGATTGGATCAGAACTTGATTTTTAGTTTGATTAATTTGTGTTTATGATCGGATCTGTTTTATGTTGCTGATTTTTTCATAATTTTGTTCGATCGATGTGATTTAATTTGTTTGTGAAATTAAAGGCACAGTCGACAGATGGAGGAGAGAAGCATCTGAAGTATCTCGAATTTGTGCAAAGCGCGGTGATCTATTTCGTTGTTTGTTTCTCGACAGTTTACGAATACGCCAAGGAGAACTCCGGTCCGTTGAAGCCTGGTGTTCAAACCGTCGAAAGCACCGTTAAAACCGTTATCGGACCGGTGTACGAGCGGTTTCAGGACGTTCCTTTTGAGGTCCTTAAGTTTGTTGATCTAAAGGTACGTGTTTCCCCTTTCCTTATCGTGCGCACCTCGCGATTATTTCCGTATGACGTAATTTGTTGCCGAGTAGTTGAATTAGGTCGGCATAGTCCTCTCGTGAAAGTGAAATTACCTTTAATTTAATGCAATAGGAAGCTAATAAGACAATTTGCATTTAAATCGACATACTCCAGGGGGTTGAGTGCAATAAACTGAAACTAGATAGTTGAAATTGTAAATAACGCTGAGCGCAATCGGCTATTACAGGTAGACGACACGTTGAATGAGCTGAATCGTCATGTACCAGCGCTGATGAAACAGGCTCCGAGCCAAGCCAAATTGAAAGAATTAGCTTCAGACGGAATGAAATCGGCTTCAAAAATGGCTAAATCAGTGTACAAAAAATACGAGCCAACAGCTAAAGAGCTGTACGCAAGCTACGAGCCTGTAGCCGAGAAGTACGCCGTAATAGCTTGGCGCGAAATGAACAAGCTACCATTGTTCCCTCAGGTGGCTCAAGTGGCGGTCCCAACCGCCGCATTTGTGGCGGAGAAATACAATGTCGTAGTTTGTTACACGTCGGAGAAAGGTTATCCGGTGGCTCAGTATCTACCGTTGGTTCCTATTGAGAAGATCGCAAAGGTATTTGAAGAAGGTGAGAATGAAGCACCAGTTGGACAAAGTGCACAAAATGCACAAAGTGGACAAAGTAATCAGGTTGTGACATAATCAGGTTGGACAAAGTGCACAAAATGCACAAAGTGGACAAAGTAATCACTTGTTTGCAAAAATGAAAACAATTATATATATATATGGCAAAAGGGGAGGGATCTGTGTCCCAGTTCTCATATGGCATATGGTGTGGTTTGATAGCTTACTTTAATTTTTTTTACCTTTTTTTTTTTTACTTTTTTATGTTATGGTTTATTTTCTCATGCATGTAGTCAGGTGGGTTTTTGTTCTGGTGGAACATAAGTTTAAGTTAAGTGTAGTTTGATTTCATCTTCTTCTAGTCACCTTTGGTTTTAGTAGTAATTTAGGGGAAGATTTAGGGTATCTTTGTTAGCCGTTTAATGAGTTTAATGAAGTTCACAACTTATTTGGTTAATTTTATATATTATTGTTTGATAGTGGCTTAATGATATAGAATGTGGTTTATTTGGAAAGCCTTTAGTTTTGTGTGGGAAGCTAAATTCTTTCTAAATCTGTCTCTTCTAATTGAAAAAAGGGAAATTGGCTCAAAGAGCCACATTATATTGGCATATTAGTCTCCTAGCCATTTCTCTATCTTATTGACGAAAATAGCATTGCGGACCTACAGGTCCGCTACCTCCAGAAAAAGACAAAAAAAAATTGTCGGTCCAAGCCAGGTCCGCCACCCGACCCAGGCCCGCCATTTCGTCACTTGTCATGATCTCACTCAACGACAGTAGAGGATGGCGGAGGTAGAGGACCTGCAGGTCCGCCATTGCGGACCTAGGTCTATTTTGGTAAATCATGGAGAGAAGTGGCTAGGAGATGCAATTGATAGAATAATGTGGCTATTTGAGCCAATTTCCCTTGAAAAGAACACATTCCTTCTATTCATGAAATATCTTTTCAAATAATTTTTTTATCTATACTATATTATAAATCACAGATAAAAAACTCTTAAATACAAATTATTAGGCACAAGGCACCATCATTTTATGCAAGATTTTAAAAATCTCTTAATTTACAGGTATTAAAGCACAAGATACATATTACTACTGTAAACTTCTAACACCCACCAATTTGGTATGTACAGAGTCTTTCTTTTATGCCTACATTTTCATGTATCACTATTAATTAATATATTATATATTACTATAAATTTGTTTTAAGAGTGAATTGTGGATTTGGTCCCTGTTTTTTTTTTGAAAGGCATAATATATTATCACCAACAATGATACAGAGAGTTAAAATACATATACACATGTTTGCCAGAAGCAAACCAAAGACAACCATGTCATCACACAATCACAAATGCGAACAAAAATCATGCAGTAGACAAGAACGAAAAACGAACTACGGCTCACACAGATAACCTTCCACAACCCTTCACGTACGACACCCCCGACCTGCTATTATACCGCTGCACACATGTACGTATTGTACCTCAAACGCAGACTCGAACAAGCCTGGAACCAATCACAATCGTGTCCACGAACTCCCTTTTCGCAGCAGCTACAATATGTTGCCCGTTTTGCCTATACGTCTTTTTTACGTCATCGAACGAGGGTCTGAAAGCCAAGCGTTCCATTCCATCTTTCGTCCTCGACGCCTTTGCGATATCCATTCAAAACTTTTTCGTTGGAATTCAAAAAACATCTCCGCTATTCTTCTTTCATCCTCATTGAATATGACCCGGTTCCGGTGGTCCCAAATTAGATAAAGCATGCTTCATACCATTTATTTCCAAAGCCGAGGTGTGTCGTTGCTTTCCACCAAGCCATTAAAAGACCCGGTCGTTGCTTTCCACCAAGCCATTTGGTCCCTGTGGTTTAGTGATTTCTTTGACCATGGTCCTCATTCTATGTTTATTGTGGATTTGGTTCTTATGGTATTCAATTTATTTTGGTCATGGTCCTTCTGACTAACACTTCCATTAACTTTGTTAAATCAAGGACCATTTTAGCCATTTTGCCTATTTTTTGTCCTTTTTTGATAAGAAAAATATAAACAATATTTTTATACACACATGCACACACACATTATATAAATATACTAGGCATATACCCGCGCGATGCAGCGGAATGTAAGTAAATAACGAACAATTAATGCTACTTCCTTATAGACATGTCATCAATAATCAACCATGACCTATGAATCACAATTTATGAAACCCTAAACCCATAAAGATATTAAATAATTAGTTTATATTACAATTATTGACAAAAAAAACTATAATGATATAATTTATAATAAAAATGAAACGTATTTTACGATTATGTATTTTTAATGTGCTAACGGTGGAAAAAAATAAAACGTATGGATAGAAAACAAATTAGTTCGTAGATATTCATGATATTTAATAGTACGGTTAAATTAAAAAATATTCAATATTGGGCTCGTTTTGAAGATATTGACGAGACGATTATAATAGTATAATTTGTAGAAAAAGAAACGTATTATTTCATTGCATTTTTGTTCATATACGATTATTTGTGTTAATATAATAATGATGTAAAATGAAAAATGAAAAAATAAGGGATATAAAATGAATTAAATAAGTAATTGTAAGGGTGACAAATGTAACATTATAAGGGTGATAAGTGTTATTGTATAAAAGCTTAAGGTAATAAGTGTTATTGTATAAAAGCTTAGGATGATAAGTGTTATTGTACAAAAGTTTGTACAATAATCATATTAGTTTTTTTATATAGTAGTAGAGATTTAATTCGTAGATATTCATGATATTTAATAGTACGGTTAAATTTAATAATATTCAATATTCGGCTCGTTTTGAAGGTATTGACGAGACGATTATAATGGTATAATTTGTAAAAAAAGAAACGTATTTTTTCATTACATTTTGTTTATATACGATTATTTGTGTTAAAATAATAAGGGTATAAAAATTAAATATAAAAAACAAGGAATAGAAAGTAAATTACATAATTAATTGTAAGGATGATAAATGTAAAGTTTAACTTTAATAGCTTTTTAAAAACCGTTTTCCAATAACTACTTTTTTCAATAACCGTTTAAGAATTTTAATATATAGTATAGATATATAACGATATTAAAATAAATAAAATAAGACATTATTGTATGATTTAATTGTTTAATTTTTTTTAAATTAATTATATTAAATACGATTTAATTTTATTATTTTATTGTAATTGTGGAAAAATATATATAGTTTTATTGTTTTAATGTAATTAAAATTTCAATTTAAACAAATCAGATCATAAAACTATATCTTATTTTATTTAGAGAGAATAAAATAAAATATGGTTTTATGATTTGATTTATTGAATTAAAATTTTAATTAAGTTAAAGACGCTTTAATTATATTGTTCTATTATTATCATTGCAATAAACAAGCTTATTGTTGATATTTTAACACAAAAAAATCATTAAAACACGTTGAGAAATGAACTTTAATTTTATCATACTAAAAACAATATGAAAATTGATTTTGAGTTTTTGACTGAAAAACAATATGAAAAATGGAGCTTCTAATTTTAAGATAATAAAATTATAGTTCATTTCTCAACGGTTTTCAATGATTTTTGGTGTTAAAATATCAACAATAAGTTTGTTTGTTGCAATGATAGTAAAAAAATAATATAATTAAATCGTCTCTAACTTAATTAAAATTTTAATTCAATAAATCAAATCATAAAACCATATTTTGTTTTATTCGATCTAAATAAATAAGATATAGTTTTATGATCTGATTTGTTTAAATTGAAATTTTAATCACATTAAAACAATAAAACTATATCTTTTTTGTGACACCCTAAAAATTGGGGTAATTTAAAAACTGAAATTTCGGCAATATAACGTCTATAAATAGGACGAACCACCCAAATACTGGGCAAGACGTGAACATTCACAAAACCTGCCAATGAGTATGGAAAAGTGACAACCAACCAAACCAAGCCAAACCAAATCTATCTAGCTTACATAGGTTGTCAACCCAATACCAAATGAATAAATTGGTTTAAACATCAAATCTCCAAAATAACTATCATCCAGAATTCTCCCCGAGAAGACCAAACTCTTCACTCAACCCTTGACGACCCGCCGCTAAGGGAATTTGATATACACATCATTTTCGAAAAAGTGTTAGGCTTAAAGCCTAGTGAGAACATACAATTTATAATTTTAATAAATATATGTAATTGTAACGAAGGGAATTCTGTTCAAGAAAATATGTTTACAATTGAACTGTTTGCCACAAAAGGGCCTTTTATATAAAATTCATCTTGCAATGACGGGGGATACCCGATTTACCATGGATTGTCTGCGGAACACCGAGTAGGCCACAATCCGAGTTGTGAGCTAAATACTTGGAACCATGGCCACGAACAACGAAGGTCCGTTTTATGATGTGAGGGAGGGCACCCGAGGAAACCAAGTCATACTCGTTCACTAGGACTACATTATGAATCCATGGCTAGTAACCGGTCTCACATAACCGTACCAAAGGCACTCGAGGATCTAATGCATCCATAGCTACAATGGGGAAAAACATCCCAATTTATATATAAGCCAACTCAATACCTAGGGATCCACTATAAATAGTCAAGACTTGTCACATTTACGTTTATGACTAACCATAGATAATCATATGGTTCCAATAACATTTTATAACCAAAATGCATTTTTAAGTTTATCTGCTGATAAGTATGATAAATCATAAAAATGAGATTTTATACATTCTTCCAAATAATTCACCAAATAGGTGCAAGAAATACTTCATTTTATTTCATAACAAATGAAACCCTTCCATTTTGCAATATCTAACAGGAACCCTAAAATCTCCTAAAATTCAAGTTAGGTCAAAATATGATTTTCATAAATTCAAAACTAAGGAGATATATAGGAGTTCAAAATATATATTTTGATGTGTATAAGGTTTAGAAAATGATAGTAGGAACTCACCTTGCTAGATTTAGGCTAAATCTAGATTTTACCCATTTAGATCTTTCCTTGAAGAAACTTGGTTCTTCAAACCAAATCTTCCAAAACCTAGATCCACAAGGTTCCAACCATAAATATACATATTCCACCATAAATAATTGTTCCTTAAACACTTAATCATCAAAATCTCTATTTTGGGCAAAACCCAAATTTTGACCGAAAACTCCCAAAATGATCCAAACCGAAATTTAGAGAAATCAAACACTAGGAAATCATAAATGGAGCATTTATAGCTTATTTCATGGTTTAGAAATGAAAGGGATACACTTACCACTTAGGTTTTGATGAAAACCTAGAAAACCCAAAATAAGCTTGAGGTTGAAGATGAAGGTGGAGATGGTGGTGAAGCTTCCAAACCGAAATCAAGGATGGAACACCCAACTTCTAGCAATAGATGATACGATTTGGGTGAAGCAAAACCCTAGAATCGGTTTCTATGAAGGTAAGAAGATGAGAGGAAAACTTGGGGAGGAAAATGAGATGAGAATGAGAAATGAGGAATATTTGAGAAAAAAAAACGTATATAAAAAAACATCCAGCCATTCTCGTGGGTTGATCCGTGAGTTCAGCTTCAACAACCCACATAACAAGGTACCCTAATTTTCATTCTCGTAGGTTGCTCCGTGTGTTCAGCTTCAGCAACCCGCATAACAAGGTACCCTAATTTTCATTCTCGTAGGTTGCTCCGTGGGTTCAGCTTCAGCAACCCACATAACAAGGTACCTTAATTTTCATTCTCGTAGGTTGCTCCATGGGTTCAGCTTCAGCAACCCACATAACAAGGTGTAACACCCGTAATTTTCGGTAAGTAGTTGTCACCCGGACGTTTCTGTGACTTGTAAACAGTGGGGTTTTGTTGGGGAAATGCTTTGTATAAGTCCCTCAGAGTATCGGGAGCTTTGTCGTTGAAAAAGTCGGAATTTGGACCCTCAGTACACTTTGGGCGACTATGCCCGCGATTGTGACAGGGTGTCACTCTCGCGTGGCACAGTCGCGAGGATGGTACCGCGGGCACTCCCCTTCGGGTGACTATGCCCGGCGACTATACCAAGGGCATAGTCGCGTGGCAATGTCTCCGACGGAGTGCAGAGCCGCATAAAGTCGAATTTTCAGCCTCTCTCTCATTCCAACTTCCCCCATTTCACCCTTTTCTCTCTAGAAACCGAACCGAAACCCTAAAATCGGTTTTATACCATCAAGTCACCAAATCCATGATATTCCAAGTGTTTTCCCACCACCCAACAAAGATTGGAAGCTATGGTCAAGAACCTCCACCTTCATCTTCCCCAAAGTTCGTGTTTGGGTTGAAGAATTGTTATGGGTGTCCTCGGAAGGTCTCATCGTCTCTAGTGGTAAGCTTTCTTGATCTTAAAGGTTGAAATACTCCATGGTTGATATCTTAGTGTTTGGTATACCAAATCTCGGATTTGGTGGTTTTGGAGAAATTAGGGTTTTGGATATTGTTTGGGATTTTGATTTATAATGTTTGGAGAATGTTCCTTATGGTTGATTATGGGTATTTATGGGTTGAAATGTTCGGATCTAGGTTTTTGGAAGATTTCGGCTTGAGGATTCAAGTGGTCTTCAAAAGAGCTCGTTGGGTGAAGTCTAGATTTAGCCTAAATCTAGCAAGGTGAGTTCAAGTTGATTTGTGAAAACGGTGTACATGCCAAAATGTGTATTTTAAAGTGTTTTACATGAAATGGTTAACTGCTGATAAGTTCTGAGTATTTAGAAGTAAAATGTGTTTTACTTAGTTATTTGTCAAAGTGTGAGTATTTTGATAAGTTTTCATATTTGGTAAACTTGGGATGTGTTAACCTCTTAAAATGCTTCTATTGGGTTTTGAACGTTTCCAACAACTAAATAACATGAATTACGTATTCTTGGTGATTTTGTACAAGTAAGGTCTAATTTATGAGTTATACGTCATTGACGATTTTGTACAAGTAAAGTCTAATTCATGTTATATGCATTTGGTCTATTTGCATTCATAAACACTTTGGAAATCTTCAGTTCCATCTCGTATGGAGTTTTGGGTAAATCTAGCCTTTGAAGTACGTGTCTTCATAAACGGTATTTAAAGACATTTCACTATTTTGGAGACCGGTAATTATTGGTCAAACGGATTTTGAGCTCTTTAGTTCGGTATTGGCTTAAACGAGTCGTGTGGACATTTGTCCGGATTTTTAACCGTCGTGGGTTTTGGATATGATGACACTTAATTTGTGTCATTGGTGAGTTACATGTTTTGGGAGCTTTGGTCTTTCAATTGGAGTAATGTAACGTTAGACAGTGTGTAATGGATCCATAGGCACGTGAGTCAGTCTGTCTTGGATGGTCAATTGGGTATTGCGGGGTTGAACTTCGGTACCTATGTTTTATGACCGGAAACTTTACAAGTGATCGCTAGGAGGGTTGAGTCGGCTAGTGCTACCGGAATAGTAGGCGCTAGGACCTCCGCCGCTTGAAGTAATGCCTGGGAGGTAGTCTTTAAGTGTGCCGGGCCTTCGGGATGGAGTTCTTCGGAATGATCCATCAAGGTCAACTGACTTGGGGTGACACTTGTAAAGAAGTCGTAGGGACACCAGGCTGGGATGTCGGGAGGTGTCATGCGATTAACGTTGTTTGGGTGGCATACTTTTGTGTTCCCTCCACCCTCAACGGATACGGGCTTCCCCCGTTGTTGGCTATCAGTATGTTAAATATAAGAAAGTCTTATTTTATTGTCATTGGTTCCTTACGGTCGCGTGAGTATTGGACCAAGTGTCCATGTTTTCGGACGTACGGTATATGTGGTTTTGATAGCGATCTATGGGTCGAGCATTATGTTCCGCCCGCGTTTTGGGTACTTTGGGTTATAAACGGTTATTCATGTTTTTACCAAATAAGTGTCGAACTATGATCCCGTTTGGGTGAGTTATGCGTTGCGCGTTATATAATAAATGTGTGTTTTGGGAGCTTTGTCTTTAAAAGTGCATATTATGGGAAAATGTGTCGTTTCCATTTTTAAGCGTGATATTTCGAAGGACCATGATTTAAATTGAATTCATTTCTTTTAAAGATATATACTTATGTTAAAACTCTTGAGCTCACTAGGCGTTAAGCCTAACCTTTTATTTGTCGGCATGTGCATCAGGTTTCAAGGTTAAGAGTTGGTTCTAGCAATCCTGTGAAGAGTAAAGCCTTAGCTAGTTCCGAAAGTAAGTATTCGGTGAAGTCTTCCGCATTATGGAGATAGTGACTATGCATGGGTATTAGTAGCACCCGTTCTTATCATGGGCTTTTGTATAGAATGAATGTTTGTATTGAGGTTAATTCTTAACTTGTGGTTGTAGATAATCCCTTTATTGATATATTTAGAAAATTTTAAATAAATTGTTATTTCCATATTTGAGAGTGTTACACAAGGTACCTTAACCACTGATTTTGGTAAATTGATTTTTCTTCTTATTTGGTCAAATCTCGTTTCGGTCATAACTTATTCGTTATAGCTCCGTTTTCGCTCCGGAAAGAACCGTTGGACTCGTAATTGAATCCTTCATCCATAAAGACTATAAAATCAAGGATTCAAGCCCAAAATCAAATATCTTATTTTTCCTTAATATATCAATTTCTGTATAAACTTGCAATGATACCTTTCGAAATTCGGGGTGTTACAATACTCCCCAACTTGGAAATGATTTCGTCCTCGAAATATTAATTACACAAACAAGCGAGGGTATCTTCGTTTCATGTCCTCCTCAACTTCCCACCAAATGTATCCAATAAACATTATCACCAACTCCCACCATGCACTCAAGCATCTAATTCCGGATCGGCGAAAGTTCTGACAATTATCAAAATACCAAAGGTTGGTTCTTAATTGTCAATATCTAATTTTCTTAAGGTTACCGCTTGTCCTGCAGACACACCAGATCTAACATAAGTACACTAAAGCACACCAACAGTTATTGTCCTCAAAATAGAGTGTCGACACCTATCCTCGGAATGACCATTAAGCAAACGTGGGTATACTACCAAATATTTCATTCCTGATTAGCAATGTCGATTCAAAGTTGACCCCTATTCTTGGAAGCAGTCACCCAAATCCAACATTCTTACCAGTCAACCATAACATCATCATTAATCCAATTACCCGACAATATAGTACACCACCGTAACATAGCATGTCGTCGTACCAAATTCTCACAATTCTAAAATCAACCATATCCGAACAACCGAACACGATTTTAATCCGTAGGTTTAACGAAGCATAAAGATCGTTAGTTAACTAACTGGGAGAAAACACATGTCTAACATCTCAAACTCCGAAGACTCTTTTAATCCTTAATATCGACTTCTAACACGAGGGGGCTTACACCTATAGCCCAATGAATTCAAGGGTTTTTTTTCTTCACACTACTATGCCAATTTGAAATTTATAAAACTCTCAAATACATAAGTTTTATAACAATTAAACGTGCGGTAAAAATACACTATCGTGCATTCAATAGGTTTCAAAATTGATCACCAACGACACGCGTATGAAACCATTTTCAAAACTCATTTGATCAGTACTTACGTTAATAAAATGGTAACGAAAGATACGTAACAAAATTTTCAAACGGACTACCAGGGTCCTAGTATGCATCAATTTATGCTATGCATATTGTTACACCCCTAAAACCAACCGGGTCGTAACGAAACGTCAATACTTAAAACATATGTCTTCTAAAATAAGTCACAGCGGAATATTAAACATTACATCGGATAGTCTTTTAAGAAACATACAAAATACTAAATCAACAACTTAAGAACATAAACTTAAAACCAAATTCAAGCAGTCTGCTACATAACCAGTCCTCATGCCAGACCTTTGCCCTTATCGACCCCGACCTTTCCTGATCCTGAGATACACACTAAAGTTAGCTTTACGCTAAGTGAGTTCATGGTTTTCGCATCGTCATCCATCAATCATGAAAATAATTCAGATACAAATAGTCATATCATAATTTACTCACAACGTATCATGCATTTTAAAACATATCTTGCAATTATGAGAAAAATGCAGCGTGCCATCACTTTATATATTTACGTCCATTGGCATGGTGGGGCTCCGTCATCCCGTCCATCTATAGTCAAGCTCAGAGGTGCTCTCAAGCATATGTCTTGACTACCGTCCCATAGTGCAGTCCAGAGGTGCCCCTTCCGACACATGTACTGACTATATTTGTCATCTGCGGTTTCCCGCCGTCCAATGCCGGCGTCCCGGTAATGAGCCCCACACTTACAGCCACATCCCATCAATTCAATTTAATCCATCACAATACACATCGTACGTAGCATGCATTTCGTCCAATATTTAGAATAATAGCATACTCAGATATGTTTCACATTGTCATACATTCAACATCACCATACATGCACTTGTGCATATAAATACATATAAATAAACTTTGTATGCATGCCGGTCACAACAAAATGTAACACATTCATGGAGTCGTTATTCCATGCATAATCCAACATATTAGCACGCTTTTCATATTTTTAAAAAAAGAATATAGCATGCTCAACGAAATCATCATCAATATATAAGAACATACTTTTGCACATGCGTGTATCCCAGTTAAAAGCCACATGAAACTCACCTCGATTAGTGTAGGTTTACTCGCTACTTGATAGTCCCGAATCCTACACGACATCATAGCATTTTCTAAGTTTTCACGTTTAAATAAACACGTCGACCAATTATCGAACTCTCGAACGAGTTCTTAAAACTCGATCCCATTATTTCTATATCGCTAAATTAACGAGACATTTTCACCCATTATCCCTTTTTACCGTCACTTAAAAATAACACATATATATATATATATATATATATATGCATTCACATCAACAAAACCCATTTGGGGTTCTCATCACGTGTCCATCAGATTATAATACTACAAATTTAAGTCTACATGAGTTCAATAACACCTATCTTCCATGTATGTACATAATTGTGATAAAAACTATTCACCATTACGTACATTGTCAAAGCTTTTTAGTCCAGGAACATCATGTTTGTCTTTCCAATTAATCCATGTATATTTACCAACCAACATGGCCTTTTCAAGCAAATGCCTATACCCACTTTCATCTTACTTCCATCATGATTACCCTTTTTGGCATCACATTCAACCTTACGTACATACACACACTCATATATATATATGCCATCGTACAAAGGCTCCCCACCTATTCAAATTGGCTTTACTTTATTCAAATAGGCTTTACTTCTATGTATGTGCTCATTACAATACTACCAAACATGATATATCATATCCATACATACGTACATCTCATAGAACCCATTCATTTAAGACTACTGGTCAATGACCAACCATCCATGGTCGTACATATAGTATATATATATATATATATACATACCATACACGTAAACCCAAAAAAACCACCCTCTACTCTCTTTTGAAGCTAGTGTACATAGGACAACTATTATGGCCATTCATCTTTATATATATTTATATAACATTTAGACACAAGACCTGCAAGTGGGTCTCCCAATCCTTTGAATACCATTTTAGTCTCCTCATTATACTTGGTTACAGAACCAATACACAACCATCTGCATTTGACCACATAAACAGGGCTTTTATTTGATTGTGGTGTGTGTCTTAGTGATCTCAAGCAACCATTTACCCTCCCTCCATGGTCGTAGAACTCCTTTAAATTTCAACCCATTATGGATTATTCTACCTTGCATAAAATCAATACATCTTGCACAAATTAGCCACTTTTTACTCAAATTCATGGTATAAAAAACCCCCACCCACTCTTTACGACGAATAATCAAATACTAATTTAAAGAAGGTGTGAGTTCCTTACCTTGATTTGCAGATTTCGTCTCCAATTCGACAGCCAAATCCTTACTCTATCCTCCAAGAAATTCTCCAGCCTTTCTCTCTTTCTCTTACTCTTTCAATGTGGTTCTGCCTCCCCCAATTTGAGCGTAAATGGGGTCTTAACCCCTCCATTCCGCTGATTTTTGGCCTGCAACCGTTCCCCCCTTCAAAATCGTAGCTGTCAGGATCGAATTCTCAACAAGAATTAATTCTCAGAAACAATATCAAAGAAGTTTGCGGAATAACACTTTGATATTCAATCAAACAGTAAATCAATACAGAAAATATGAAGAACAAACTGTAAACTTGTATTTAATGCTTGAAGTTACAAGATTAAACACACAACCTCAATATTGATGAACAGGCTCACCAATACGAATTCTACTTCTCTAGAATTAGGATCTATGCCTTGAGGTTTATTTCTCTCTAGAATGATAAATTAAAAGTTATATCACTATTCTGAACAATACAATATATATATACTGAAGATAAAAGCTAATTACAATTAATAAAATATCTTCAGAATATCTTCCATCATTATCTCTAAGCTTCCATGAATATCTTTTCATACGAATCTTCATCAAGTAAGCAGTATTAATCTTCAGCAGCATTAACTTCCTTCTAGCAGCATTAACTACTAAGCAGTGCTAACTACTAGCAGTACTAACTAGCTAAGCAGTACTAACTTTGTTCAAGCAGCACTAACTTTGACTAGCAGTATTAATTAACACTAGCAGTAGTAACACTCAGCAGTATTAACATTGAGTCTTCTAGCAGTAGTAATTCTGAACTAGCAGCATTAACCACACTTGATGAATTCTTCAGTTCCCAACAATCTCCCCCTAACTTGACTTTTAGAAATAGAAGTCAAGTTCTTCAGATCTTCTTCAAGATGCTCCCAAAACTCCATTATGGTCTAAATTCCTGTGTTTGCGTCCAATCCCAAACTCTGATTGATGGTTCTTTGAATCAAGTATTTAGCCATTTCTGAATCTGGAACACACCTTAACTTTTTCTTCAACATTGCATGTAGCTTCAATCTACTATGATTATACACTCTATCCACTATAAAGTATTCAGTGTGATTTAAATCCAAAGTCACTGTATATACTCCACTAATTTCATATAGAGTCCAACTATTTACTGATTTGAAGACATCCTTGATCAAATGCTTTACTTCTTCAGGTTGGAACAGCATACACAGATACTCCATCACCAGTTTTGTAAGTGAAATCCCTGGAGCTTTCAACTTATCTGCATACAGCTTCATTCCTATATCAAACATTTCTTCAATATCAGACCTTGAGCATGTTCTGACAATTTTAGCCCAAGTACTGTAGACTTCATACTTTTCATCTTTTCTCTTCAGTCTGATATACTCCTTGCCATCTACTTCCAAAACATCCCAGTGAATGACTTCAGGAGGTTTAACTCCTACAGGTTCTGCTGCAATTGGTTCAGGCACTTTGTCCATCACAACCATGTACATCTTGACATCCTCAGTACTTGCAGGTTCTTTCATTTTAGATGACTCAGGTGCCTCTTCTTCTTCAGCAACCTTTTCAGCCTCTGCTTCCACTAATTTAGGCTTCTTTGTAGGCTTTCTCCTGGCAATCATCTTTGTTCTTTTCAGAGTCCTTAGACTTTCACCAATTTTTGTTTCCTTTTCTGGAGTTTCTTGCTCATCAGGGAATGGTTTTTGTAAGAAATCATTGCTTTCTTTCATTCTTTTCTCCATTTCAACCCTTGCAAGATCATCCCTTGAAGCTTTATCATCTCAGCATCATACATCTTCTTGAGATTCTCAAAAGACATCTTTGAAAACATCTCTTCTTTGACACCTACTGCACCCTTGAGGAAAGTAATCATTTTCTTTCTCTCTTGAGCACCCAGGAATGTCTTTGAAGGTTGTCTTTTCCTTGTAGCCATTCTGATCTTTTCATGCTTCCTCAAAGATGTTGCTTTCTGCTTGGCTTGTTCTGTTGCTAAGCTTTGTTGATAGGCTTTGTTTAACTCTGCAGCCATTGCTTTAGCTATCTCTCTATCCTTTTGTACTTGCAAGGTTTCTGCTTCTTCAAATTCAGCCTGTATCTTTCTAGCTAGAGCTTCATCTGATTCAATCAGCTTCTGCTTTTTCATTGGTTTATCAGAGTCCACTAGCTTTGCCTTACCTTTATCTTTACTCATCTCCTTCTCAATGCTGGAGTTCTTTGTTGCATCACCTCTTTCTTTTATGACAACTCCTTTGGCCTTTGAGGTGACCTTAGGAGTATCATGTTTTGCTTTGATGAGTGTTTCTGCAACTTCAAGCTCTGTAAGGACCTCTTTTACTTTTTCTGCTGCTTGCTCATTCTCCCCCTCATGCTCATTCTCCCCCTCAACTTTATGTTTTTCCTCTGGCTCCCCTTTAGCTTTGGCATCAGCTTCTGACTCTCCCTTTTTGGGAGCATCAGTCACTGGTTTCCTCCTTCTGAGCACAAATTGTTTCTTCTTCCTTTGCAGAATCAGTTTCTTTACCATTTGCTTCAACTTGATGATTTGTTCTTGTTGTGACAGAATGACCAACTTCATCTCTTCAATTTCTTTGCCTTGTTTGAGAACATCTTGATTGATGTTCCCCATTGTTTCCATCAATTCAAAGTAAGTATATCTGTCCTCACCCTCTCCAGAAGTGTTACCCTCTTTTGAAGGATCATTGGATCTTTTTGCAGTGGAAGTCTTCTGCCTAGCAGAAGCACTATCCACCCCCTTGGTTTCTTGGCACCAGGGACCTTCAAATGATTGCTCATTCAAAGTTGCCATGGGGGAGGTCTTATTGATGTTGCCACTGTCCTCCTCTGTGCTAGCAGGAGTAGTGGCAGCCTCATCACCCATATGCTCTACCTCCTCCTCAGAGAGCACCTCCTGTGGGTTGGGAGACACCCTTGTGGTTTCCCTTTGGATATTCTCTAGGGGAGAATTCTCCCTTAGAGGGCTTAAAGGCTTAGAGGGTGATGGTACAAGAAGGGAAGGAGCCTTCTTTACCTGTTTTCTTTGATAAGTTTGGGTGATTGGAGAAGTTGGTTTGTCAAGAAGAGACTGGGGAATTGATTTTGAGAGGGAAGGTTGGGCTTGGCTAGCAGTGGATTGGTCTAATGGGGGCCTTGACCCTGCTGCCATACCTTCATTGGGTTGGGACACCACCATCATTGTAGAGAACAATGGGGTGTCAACTCCTTCAGAGTCCCCAGCAGATCTTCTCATATTTGAGAAAACCTTGCCTTTGGGGGGTTTTGGTACATAAATTCCATCAGAATGAGGAATATCCGTCAATTCATGGTTGATAACTGCTTGAACAAACCTGGGATACATGTAAAAGCTCTTTTTGTTTCCCATGTTTGAGACAAGATCATTGAAAATCATTTGGGAAAAATTGTACCTTCTGGCAGTGGCCAAACAGACCAAAGCATAAGCAATGGTACTGCTGAACTCACTCCATCCAGTAGTCTTTTTAGAAATGCAGTGCATCAAGGTATGAACAAGAAAACGCCATTGGGGTGAAAATTTAGCTTTTGAAAACTTGAAAATTCCCAATGGGCCGCCATACCCCATTTTTGTCAGAGTAGAAAACAGTTCATCATTAGGGATAGAAGTTATACCAGAGGCATCGTCTAGACGTAGACTGATGCGAACTATCTCTTCAGTAACCGTCAATGGATTGCCACATACTGTCGTCTTGATCATTCGCACACCATCCTCAGTAACAATGGTGGCATGTGCCCAGAATTGCCTTTGGTGCTCAATGTAGATAGTTGGAGACATAGTGAGAGCATGGGCAATGTGGCTAGTCTTCAGAAAGTCGACTATCTGATGAAAACCTTCAGATTGTTTTGGCTTTTGGAGCATCGCTATTTCATTGTGCTCATCAATGAACGCCATGGATGCCATTGACCTTGAAGATTCTTTCCTGAAAACTTTGAACTTGAGAGAGAAAGGGTTTAGAGCGCAAGTGAACAGTATACAAGGAGTCGTTATGAACTTTTAGGCGGGCAAAGAGTATTTATAGTATTTTTAATAGAAGCAGTATTAACCTATAGCAGTATTAACTGAAAGCAGTATTAACCACTAGCAGTATTAACTGAAAGCAGTATTAACCACTAGCAGTATTAACTGAAAGCAGTATTAACCACTAGCAGTATTAACTGAAAGCAGTATTAACCACTAGCAGTATTAACTGAAAGCAGTATTAACAACTAGCAGTATTAACTGAAAGCAGTATTAACCACTAGCAGTATTAACTGAAAGCAGTATTAACCACTAGCAGTATTAACTGAAAGCAGTATTAACTGAAAGCAGTATTAACAACTAGCAGTATTAACTGAAAGTAGTATTAACCACTAGCAGTATTAACTGAAAGCAGTATTAACCACTAGCAGTATTAACTGAAAGCAGTATTAACAACTAGCAGTATTAACTGAAAGCAGTATTAACAACTAGCAGTATTAACTGAAAGCAGTATTAACCACTAGCAGTATTAACTACTTACTCCTTTTAAACTTGCTAATCACAGAGTACTGCTATGCATGACCTGAAAAAGAAGATTAGTAACACCAAGAATAACAGAATACAGGTATAAAACCACTTTTTGAGAAGAAGATTATTCAGAGTTTATCATTCCCACACTTGTTACCAAGAAAGTGAATCTACCCACATCAAAAGCTTTAGTGAATAAATCAGCAAACTGATTATCAGTGTGAACTTTGACAACTTGAATAAGTTTCTTTTCATTACAATCTCTTATAAAGTGATACCTGATTTCAATGTGCTTTGTCTTTGAGTGCTTGACTGGATTATTTACAATGCTAATAGTACTGCTGTTGTCTATAAAGATTGGAGTGTGTAGAAAGGTTACCCCATAATCCAACATTTGATTCTGAATCCATAAGACTTGAGAACAGCAACTTGCAGCTGCTATGTACTCTGCCTCTGTTGTAGATGTGGATACTGTGGTTTGTTTCTTGCACTGCCATGAGACTAGTCTAGCACCTAAAAACTGACATCCTCCAGAAGTAGATTTTCTGTCCAAGTTTGCCCCACCTAGATCACTGTCTGAGTATGCTATTAGGTCAAAAGGTGAGTTATGAGGATACCAAAGTCCCAATCTGGGTTGCCCTTTGAGATATCTGAATATCCTCTTAACTGCTTGAAAGTGAGATTGCTTTGGCCTAACTTGAAATCTTGCACATACACAGACTGGAAACATTATATCTGGCCTTGATGCTGTGAGATACATGAGAGAGCCAATCATGGATCTATAATGATGAACATCCATATCCTCTCCCTCAAGATCTGCTGTGATCTGCTTGTGTGTTTCCATAGGTGTGCTGGCAGGTTTTGATTCTGAGAAACCAAACTTGATTAGAATATCCTGCACATACTTGGATTGGCAAATGAAAATGCCATCTGACTTCTGTTGAACTTGGAGTCCAAGGAAGAAAGTAAGTTCCCCCATGGAACTCATTTTGAACCTTTGATGCATTAAATCCTCAAACTCCTTGCACATGTTGTTTCTTGTAGAACCAAAAATAATGTCATCAACATAGATTTGGACCAGCAAGATATCTTTCTTCTTTCTTTTGATAAAAAGAGTCTTATCAATGACTCCTCTTTCAAAGTCATTTTCCAAGAGATAGGATGACAGAGTGTCATACCATGCTCTTGGGGCTTGATGTAGTCCATAAAGTGCTTTCTTTAATTTGTATACCCTGTCTGGATAGCTTGGGTTTTCAAACCCTGGTGGTTGACAGACATATACCTCTTCTTCAATTGATCCATAGAGAAAAGCACTTTTTACATCCATTTGATAGACTTTGAAGTTCATGTAAGAAGCATAGGCTAGAAATAGTCTGATTGCTTCTATCCTAGCCACAGGTGCAAAAACTTCTTCATAATCTATACCCTCTTCTTGAGTATAGCCTTGTGCCACCAGCCTTGCTTTGTTCCTTATGACAATACCTCTTTCATCTCTCTTGTTTCTGAAAATCCACTTTGTGCCAATTGCTCTGTGACCTTTAGGAAGGTCTACTAGATCCCATACATCTTGGAGCTTGAATTGTAACAGTTCTTCTTGCATTGCTGCTATCCAGCTAGATTCTTTCATAGCATCATGTGCCTTTTTAGGCTCAAGCTGTGATAGAAAACAAGCAAGCACTGTATGTTGTTGATCTTGCATTTCCTGAAGTCTGCTTTGATGTCTAGTCATCATAGGAGAAGAGATATCTCCTATTATCAACTGTGGAGGATGATTCTTCTGAACTCTTGTGTTATGACTAGGTTCTTCATTCAGTTCAGCCTCTAGATTAGAGTCATGCAATTCAACTGAAGTGTCTTCAGATGTCACTTCTGATTCTTGAGTCTCCTCATCTCTAGTGTCTTCTTCACTCTGACTTGGTTCAGTAAATGATTCCTTTTCACAGTCTTCATTTACTGTGGGTATGGGAAAAATCACAGATTTAGATATACTTTCTTGAACTTGTGTGATCTCTGATTCTCCACTACCTGTTCCTGTATACTCATTACTGAAACCAAAAGAGTTAGTTAGTGAATCAATGTCAAATAGCCACTGAGGTCCAGACCCAACAGGATTTGGTGTGTTCTCATTGCATTTGACATTGTCACTTTCTTCAATTATTCTAGAAGAAGAGTTAAACACTCTGTAGGCCTTACTCTGAGATGAATATCCAACAAGAAATCCATCATCTGCTTTGCTATCAAACTTACCTAAGTGAGATTTGGTATTGAGAATTGTACAAGGACACCCAAAAGGTTTGAGGAAACCAATAAAAGGTTTTCTTTGATTTAAAAGTTCATATGGGGTCTTGTTCTTTTGCTTGACCACTAGAACTCTGTTTTGGACATAACAAGCAGTATTAACTGCTTCAGCCCAGAAGGTAATTGGCAATTTTGAATCAGCCAACAGAGATCTAGCAGCCTCTATTAGTGTCCTATTTCTCCTTTCAGCAACACCATTCTGTTGAGGAGTCCTAGGAGCACTGTATTGTCTCTCAATACCTTTTTCTTCACAAAAGGTGTTTAGATCATGATTTTTAAATTCAGTTCCATTATCTGATCTAATGACTTTTACTCTTTGATTAGTTTGGTTTTCAATTCTTAGAATAAAGGATTTGATAAGATCACTAGTTTCATCCTTTGTCCTTAGAAAATATACCCAAGTAAATCTGGAGTAATCATCAACAATAACCAAGCAGTAAGATTTCTTGCCTATACTCATAACATTTGTAGGACCAAACAGATCCATATGCAATAACTGAAGACAAGAAGAAACAGAATTTAACTCTTTGGTCTTATGAGAAGTTTTGTGTTGTTTGCCTTTAAGACAAGCAACACAATGATCATCACATGAAAAGACTTTTGAAGGTAAACCTCTTACAAGGTTATTTTTAACAAGATTGTTCATAGTCTTGAAATTCATGTGACACATCCTTCTGTGCCAAAGGGATGATTCATCAACAGAAGCTTTTGAAACAAGACAATTTAAAGATGAATCACTATCAACATTGTCCAAATCAAGACAGTAAACATTGTCCTTTCTTGGAGTTCTCAGTAGTATCATGCTCTCATCAACTACCTTGAACCCTGGAGCAAGAATCATACACTCAGTGTTAGAAAATAATATACTATGTTGTTTGTCACAAACCTGTGATACACTTAACAGGTTGTACTTTAATTGATTAACATAGTAGACATCCTCAAATGTCATCTTACCTTTGGTGACATTACCTTTTCCACTTATTTTACCACCAGTAAGATTGTCTCCAAATGCAACATGTCCTCCATTAATATGCTTGAAATCCTGAAGGCATGACATGTTGCCTGTCATGTGCCTAGAGCAACCACTATCAACATGCCAAATGCTCTTTCCTGTTCCTTTGAGCTGTTGGTTGCCCTGCACATTAAATAAATCAATTAGTATGATTGGGGACCCAAGCCAAAGTGATCTTGGGTCTTCCTTTCTCATCAAAGTATTTACATTCCTTTTTAATGAGGTTTTTAAACTCAGAGCACTCTTTATTAGAGTACTTTGTCAATATGATTGGCTTAGCAGAATCAACACTAGAAGCAGTACTAACCTTAGAAGTACTAACAGAGTTAGCAGTACTAACAGGTGTAGCAGTACTAACAGGTTTAGCAGTACTAACCTTGTTAGCAGTATTAACATTGTTAGCAGTAGTATTACTTCTAGCAGCACTATCATTGTCAGCAGCACTATTTGTGGTAGCAGTACTAACAGTTTTAGTGCTTTTAGGAATCCACATATTGACACTTTCTTTAACAGAATACTTTTTCTTCATGTGGCTTTTAGTTTTAACAGTTTCCTTAGTCACATGGTTCTTTTTAATTTTCTTATAACCAAAGGGTTTTTGCATGGATCTTTGGAAATTCATTCTTTGGTTCATAGGATTGAAATAGCAGAATTTTGCAAGATGATTCAATTTGCCACAGATAAAACAAGGTTTTGGTCTATTGATTTTACTCAGATCAACCCCTTGTTTATGTGCCCATTGATTATTCCAGTTTCTTTGATTTCCCCTCTTTTTGTCCTGTTTTTGGGGCTCATTCTTCTTACAAGCACACTGTTTGCAAGGACCTGGATTCACAACTGTGGTTTGTTTATAATGGACCTTACCAGACTTTTCCTCTGTCTTCTCTATGTCCTTGGATTTGATCCAAGCCCTACCACAATCCTCATTGGTGATAATGTTGTTTTCTATAGAAATCTCACCACTTACCTTGTTCTCCTTACTCTTGCCAACCTCTTTCTCAGTCTTATCCTCAACAATTACCTCATCTAAGGGATCTATTTCAGTGGCTCCCTCAGGCAAGTCCTTCCTATCTTTGGTGTCTAAAAGGTCTGAAGTAGGAGGAATGTAATTGTTGTTATATGGTGGAGGTGTGGCATTATACCCAATTCCTCTTCTCAGCTTATCATGAATCTGATTTTGTAGTAAAGAGTCCATTGCTTTAGAAGCATTGGAAAACTTTTCTACATCAAGCTTAACCTTGGTTAACTCCTCTTTCAGTTTTTCACTCTCCTCTTTAGATTTGGTCAGTTTAAGTTCTAACTCCTTTTTCTCCCACTGCCAGTAATTGGTGTCATATGAGTGTTGTAGTTCATTGGCTTGAAAACCTTTGATCTGATCTTCAAATCTTTCTACAATCCTCACATAGTCTTTTATATCCTTTTCTAATCTCTTAAGGTCATCACTCATCTTCTGATTGTGATCCCTGTACCTTTTAACAGTGTCTATGCAAGTTTTAGAACAGAGATTAGAACTTACCTCAGATGGGAGATCAGATACTTTAGCCATAAGAGCTTGATTCTGAATAGCTTCTTCTGCTTGATCACTCCAATCAAACCCCATTCCTTGTTGAGAAACAAGGGCTTGAGCAGAGTTTCTGTTGTTATTGAGGCTTCCAGATTGAGCTTGTTGATGGTTGCTGTTGTGAGACATTCCACTTCTGCATTCTCTAGCAAAATGTCCCTTCAGATGGCATTTGTAGCATTCTACCTTTGATTTATCAAATCCTGCTCCATCTTCTCTTCTTTGTGAGAAGTTGTTTCTTCCAGTCCTCTTTATAAACTTCTTAACCCTCATGGAAAGCATGGCCATCTGCCATTTAATATCCATCTCTTCCAGATCATCAGGATGAAGTTGTTCTAAGTCATCATTGATCAAAGAGGAATTTCCATGATTAGAAAGAAGAGCTTCAAACACATAATCAGTGCCTTTATCTAGATTTGATCCATTAGCAGCATTAACTGATTCAGGGTTAGCAGTAGAATCAATTGATGCTGATAGGAGTGCAGCATTATGAACATATCCAGAAGGCTTCTTCTTTGCCTCCACCTCAGCTTCAAATACTCTTAGATCATTATACAGATCATCAAGTTCTTTTTCTTCCAACTGATCATTCTGTCTGAATGACACAGTGTACATGGTCCATTCATCTCCAAGGGACCTTAAGAACTTTCTGTTCACATCATCTTGATCAATCTGTACTCCCATAGTAGCTAGTTCACCAATTAGTTTATTAAACCTGTCAAAAGTTTGAGTCATGGACTCATTCTTAGTTGAGATGAAGTTTTCATACTGTTGCTTTAAGATTGCCTTTTGGTTTCTCTTGGTACTTTTTGTACCTGAGAATCTCTTCTCTAGAGCATTCCAGAGCATCTGTGCATCAGTACAATTGCAGAATTGATGTTGATACTCATTTGGAATGGCCAAGAGCAGTGTGCTCAAGGCTTTCATCTCTGTCTGTCTTGATTTCCTGTCTGCATCTGTCTTTGGAGGAGTTCTTTTGCCATCATCACCAATCTTTCCTCCATCAGATAGGCCATTCTCAATGATGTCCCACATAGAGTAATCTGTGAGAAGAATATATTGCTTGATTCTGATCTTCCACATGTCAAATTCATTGGATCTGAGCATTGGAACTTTTGAGACCAAAGTACTGCTTGATTCTGTAAGATTTTCCATGATGAATAACTGTTTCTGAGAGAGTTTAGCTCTGATACCACGTTCTAACTTGAACGAGAGGGTTAAATTTTCAACTTGTTATATCCTTAGCCCTCAACTATTAGGATGCAGAATCTCCTCATAGTTTAAAGTTTTTACAAGAATAGCCCTCCCCCTTAGTTATAACCAATTATTTATTTATTTATTTAGATTGAAACTTTTGGGTGTTACACATATGGAAATAACTTTTCGTCCTATAACATGTGTAATAAAAGTTTGTACCACCCCCAAAAGAGGATTTCATAACCTCAACTTTAAAATCTTTTACTTTACACAAAACGTCAGAATATAAAATTTCCAACAAGACATATATACGTCCGGTCATTTTCCAAATGTAGCAACACAAAAGGAACGTAAATAGATAAATATAAATATATATATATATATATATATATATATATATATATATTATTCGCGTTTCAAAACTGAGTCTCACCGATAAAACGTATTTAACCAAAATGGTAACTACAACGACATGCAAACCGGAAATTCATTTCATGCATTGCGGAAAACTCCTATCAGTAAAATCAATACTGAAATATGTTCTGGGCAAAAGTTCTATCCGAAATACCATAAATCTTTCATACGATTACTCACACCAATCGTATAAATTTATGAAATGAATGAGAAATAGTTTTACGTACTAAAACAGTGTATAACAAGACGTTCGTACAAAACTACAGAAGGGAAATCCACAA
Source organism: Arctium minus (assembly GCA_954870635.1). NCBI lineage: Eukaryota > Viridiplantae > Streptophyta > Magnoliopsida > Asterales > Asteraceae > Arctium > Arctium minus. The sequence continues at coordinate 71,557,467 of OX941095.1, read as the reverse complement.
AATCGAACCCCAAAATTTCTGCAATTAACCATGAAATGTCATGAAATAAAACTTCCCAACGTGACTCGCATACATCGGTTTATTCTCCAGAATTTAGTAAAAATATATGCATACGATTTGAGCAATTGTAAGAGTTATTTAGTTTAATTCCAAACTGTATAAATAAAATGTTTGCAAAACTCGAGACAACATGCTCATAATATCGAATTCTTCAAGTTTTCTCTCTTTTAGTCACAATGCGGCACGAAATAAGATTTCACAACAAAACTTGCATGCGACCGTTTATTCCACAAAGCTAGTAGATTGATATGCGTATGCACCTGGTTAAAACATAAAATAATTTATGTCGTTTTCGAGTTCAAAGCCAAATATAAACATGCTCTCATCGTTCTAAAACATTGGCTGAAATACTATGATGGAAATTTCCAATAAAATATGCATACATGATATGTGCAACTGAACTGCTCCCACTAAACCCAAAGGGAAACAATACCACTGTTTTTAAACCGGACAAAATTCTTCAAGACTCCATTTAGTTAAAACCGAGCCAACGACCCAACAGTTCACGTAAATTCCCAATGAAAGTCGATATAAATATTGAAACACGTTTGACCAACTATTATGCAAATATGACCAAAAGTATAATTATTTAAAATCTCATCGGTGGTTGAGACAAACCATTTTTCAAATGACCTTATACTCTTATGTTTTCAAAATGCCTCATAACAAAATAATATGTGTTTTCTGGAAAAGGTTTATAAGATCAAATACACAAAATGACACTTACGTCAATTGAACTCCAATTATATATGTAAAATCATCGAAGAAACATCTCAACATGATTTATTTAACAAAATACTCAAAGATCCCAAAATGGATGTCTCAAAATGTTTATAAAACTAAACATTTCAAAATAACCAAAACTTCTCATTGGTTGCTACAAAATGTTTTCCAAATGAACTCTTTCTCTTCATGTTTCCAATGGTTTATAAAATCATATGCACCAAATAGGCAATTAAATATCCAAAATATAGTGGCCGACAATTAACATTCCTCAAATAATTAAATGTTTTTAAACAACGTTTATGAAGACACATACCTCACAGACGCGATTAACTCAAAACTCAACATGTATTGGGGCCAAAGAGTTTTAAAAAAAGTTTATGAATGCAAAAACGCCTAAAATGCATATAACGTAAAATATACTTCATTTGTACAAAATCATCAAAGATGCATAAATCATAAAAATAGAGTTTACTTGTACAAAACCACCAAGAACACGTAAATCATACTATTTAGTTGTTGAACTATTTTTTTTTTGGTATATCTGAATTTTACATAGTGAAAGAAAAAAGTATAGTTATACAAACGAATAAATGAATACAATGAAAAAAATAGAAAGAAAAAAATATATACAAAGATACAGAAGAAGACAGTAGCCGGGATTGTTTGAATTTGAGTGGTTGGATGCTCCCCCTCAATTCATACTCCCCCTCAACTAATGTCAGATGGCTTTGATCACATAGTCCATTGCAAAATTAGTTTCAGCAGAGTTTAAGCTTGAGTGGTAAGATGCTCCCCCTCAACTCATACTCCCCATCAACTAATTCACGGTGTAGGAAAGTAAGAAGTCAGAAAGTTTTTGGGATCCTCCGAACCTGCTTATGGAAAGGCAGATTCATCCTTAGATCGTGCAGAAGCATCAGGACTGAGAATCCTGGGTGATAGGATGTGAGGTGGAGAAGAGGCACCTTGGATAGGGAAGGAGTCCAAGTCATCCTTATCAACCAAGGAAAAGGTTGATGAGGGAATAATAGGGGTCCCCGATGTTACAATTGTATCCTTTTGTGAGGATACAAAGGAGATGGCTTTGGGTTTAGCAGAGTCCCCAGGCCCGGATGGGAAAATTTCAACACCTGCCGATTGTGGAGAATCGGTGGGTGGAGTTTGTGGCTTGGCCCTTGAAACCTTCCTTAGCCTCTTGAGAGGAGAGGGGGGGAAGAGGTAGAGTGCCGCCGCTTTGAGATATGGGGTGTAACCTGGGTAACCGCCGAAGGTTCTTTCGGTGGTATGGCCATTTGGGCAAGTGCGGCGGTGCCAGTAGCAGTTGAGGATTTAGTGCTAGTCGGCGTCACTGAAGAAAGGGGAAGAAGGGTCCACTACAGTTGAGGGACCTTTGGACACCGGAGTGTCTTTAGTATCACCCCATTGTAGATCGAGAGAGTTTATGAAGGAAAATATACCTGGGCTGAGAGCTTGATTGGTGGATAGAGAGCCCTTGTTGAGAGAGGTCTTCTTGAGTTTCTAAGTGTTGGTTGGAGAGTCATCACCAAATCAACCAGAGAGCCAACAATATTTCTCCCCCTATTTGATGATGACACCAACACATAGAAAAAATACCGACACACAGAAAAATCACAAGACATGAAGAACTCATAAATTCAGTGGCCCATTTTTTTTTTTTTGTGGGGGCTCTTTTCTGTTTTTTTTTTTTTTAATTTTTTTTTTAACAAGAAATTAAAAGAAAAGAAAAAGAGAAGGGGGGGTAGAAAAAGGTAGGTAATCATGGTGAGATTGGAAGTGGAAAAAAAATGAGGATGGTTAATAAGGAGGAGAAGAGATGGGAGGAAGGTATGTAGGAGGGAATTGATTGATGGAGGATATCTAGTAATTGGGGAAAGAAGAGAAGAGTGGAAAAGATTATGGAAGGAAAAGGTGAGATTTGGTAGGATGGGAAGGGAAGTAGGAGGTGTAAGAAAAGGAGGGATGAATGTAGGAAAGGTAAGGGTGAGAGGGATGGGATGGGTAGGTAAGTCTTAGGAAAGGAAAAAGAATGGGGAAAGGGGTTAATTAAAAAAAAGATATGAGATGAAGGAAAAAGTCAAAGGAAGGGGGTAAGGGGAGGGGATCGACTAAGAAGGGTGTGGGGAGGGGGGGTTTGGCCGAAAAAAAATTGGAGGAGGGGGGGGGGGGTTCGGCCGAGAAGGGTGTGAGGGGGGGGGGGGTTTATTTCGGTTGTAGATTGGGCAAAGGGAGGCCGAAGGTGGGAGGGTGGTTAAGGGAGTGGGGTGTTCGGCTAAGGAGGTATAAGGGGGTGTTTGTCGGTAGCCGAAGAGAAGGAGGGGAGGGGAGGGGGGTCGGTAGCCGAAGGAGAGGGCCAAAGGGAGAGAGAGAGAGTTGGGCGAGAGGGAAAGAGAGAGGAGCGTGTGAGCGAGGGAGAGGGGGTGAGATCGGTAGCCGAAGTGGGGGTGGTGGGAGTTGGTTTCGGTTACCGAAGAAGGGAGAGAGGGAAAGGGGATCGGCTAGGATGTCGGTGGCCGAAGAAGGGAGGTGGTGGTGGCGTCGGCTGCCGATGAAGGGGAGAGGAAAGAGAGATCACCTAGATAGAGAAATAAGGGAGAGAGAGATCGATATCGGCGGGGATAAAAATAATAATATATTTTTTTAAAGGATTCCATCGGCTGGAAAAAGAAAAGAAAAAATAATTTTTTTTTATTAAACAAAAACCAAATCGGCAGCTAAACAAAAATTATTATTATTATTATTATATTTTTTTTAAATAAAACTTTCATTGGCAGCCGAATGATTTTAAGAAAATTAAAAATCTTTTTGTTTCTGTTTTTTTTTTTTGTTTTTTTTTTTTTTTTAACAACCATCGGTAGCCGACTTTGTTAAAAAAAATAATTTTTTTTTGTTTTTAAATAGCCCAAATATGGCAGAAGCTTTTTAAAAAGAAAATTTTAGTTTTTTTTTTTTTTTTTTTTTTTTTTTTTTTGGTTTTCAAAACCGACCGATTGGAATGATTTTTTTTTAAGAGAGGAGTGTCATTGAAATTTTCATAGGAGAGCAATTTTTTTTAAAAAATCTTTGAAGATCACGAAAAATGTAAGCTCTCCCATCATGCTCATCTCATATCAAATTTACGAGAGAGACAAACTCCCGACAAAGAGATTCAACGAAGGCACCAAAGATGATGGCATGCACATAGATTTGAGTAAGAATGATATTACCTGTTGTCTTCTTGAGGAACAAGATGTTGTCGACTTTACCTTGAGAGTACTTGTCCTCTAGCAGAAAACTGGACAAAGTATCACACCAAGCTTGGAGAGCCTATTTGAAGCCATATAGAGCTTTGTCCAATTTATACACATGGTCAGGATGTAAATGATCTTCAAACCCATGTGGTTGTTTCACATAGACTTCTTCAGGAAAGAGAGATGGAAGATCGGCAGGAATAGGTGAAGAAAGAATGTCTGGTTGGTTGAGAAGGTGGGATGATTTGTGGTGAATTTTAAGGTTGAGAGGAATATGGGAATGATGGAGGAAAGAGAAATGATATGATGAGAAATGGGAAGAATAGGATTGAAGGGATCTTGATCTTCAGAGATGACTATATGAAAGATCAAAGATTGAAGATGAGAAGATAGGTAGGTCACCATTTTGATGAGTTGTGTCTGAGGAGGAAAGGGAACATATGGATTTGAGTTAGATGAAGGATTATGAGAATCTTCACCAACACATGATGATATCCACCAATCATCATCTCATGAAAATATGATGACTTAAGATCATCAAACTTCACATGAGTAGATGTAGTTTCTCCGAAGATGGTGGACTCGGTAGGCTTTTGAAGAGTGAGAGAGAGGGGTCGAAGATACTGAGAGAGGTTGAGGGCCGAAGGTGAGATGAGGGCCGAAGAAAGGGAAGGGAGGTATAATGGAAGTTTGTTCTTTGGTGGGTTTAAGAGGCCGAAAGAGAGAGATGAGAGAGAGAGATACATGGGTAGATGAGGTAGAGCACTCAGCACACACAAGGGCCATAGAGAAGGATTGAGCTTCATTGTTTATCAACATCATCTATTCTAGCCATGAAGCAGAGGTTGACCATTTCTTTGTCACTTTCAGAAGTGGGTTCATCTGCCCAATCATGGGTTTCAGTCATTTGACCTTTTCCCTTTTTGAGCAAAGTTTCATTGCTCTCCTTCTCTCTCTTATATTTTGCCTTGTACTTTTCAGCACGGTCAGAGTTTGAGGAGACAGACATATTGGCCTTTTGAAAAGAAGGTTGGTAAGAATTAGACTTGGTTCTGACAAACCTAGAGGAGGTACGGTTAGAGGAGGGTAGTCTGGATTTATCAGAAGACCTGCTTCTGCACTCAGAAGCAAAGTGTCCCTTCCTCCCACACCTATAACATTCCTCATTTGATTTGTCAGAGGGAGTGGTTTTAGAAAAAATAGAAGTGGATTTTCTTGAAAACTTGGATTTTCTCGAAGAGAAGCGAGAGTTACTGGAAATTTCCTCACCTTCGTCATCAGCCTCACTAAGATAGGCTTCTGAAGGGTCATTCGGGTCCTCTTGACTATTGTTGTCAGAATCAGAGGGATAGGTGATCCTAGGGACACACACAGTACTTTTGGAAGATTCACCGACAAGAGCTAGAGAAGAGCTTTTGATGTCTTTAGTGATGGACTTCCTGAGCATTTTAGTCTGCTCATAGTTGAAGAGAGTGCCATAAAGAGTAGTGAGTGGCATAGAGTCAAGATCCTTGGTAGACTTGATGCAAGTACAAATGTTTTCCCAAAACTCAGGAAGACAATCCATGAACTTGCACAAGACTTCCTCATTATCATAAATGCGACCCACAAGTTTTAGATCATTGAGAAGACTGTTAAAACGATTGTAGTAGTCTGAGAGAGACTCACCCTTCTCATGAGAGAAGAGTTCATACTTTCTTACAAGAGCAATCTTTTTGCTCTTTTTCACCTCAGACGTACCTTCATAAAGAACACACAGAGTGGACCACATTTCTTTTGCAGTAGAAAGGTTAACAAGAGAATGGTAGACCTCATCAGGCAGAGAGAGGGCAATGATGGCTCTGACTTTAGTATCAAGAGCTATAAGACGTCTGTCTTCATCATTGTATTTACTGGGGTCCTTTACAATGTATCTCCCAGTAGCTGGAGTTCTTTCTTCCTCAGAAGAGTCCTCATCAGCTTTTCCCTTGTCTGCATTATATCGGTCCCAAACTCTAGGAATAAAAGGACCTTCATGTAAAATAGTTGGATATCTGCTGTCAACTCCTTCTAGAAAGAGTATCATACGACTTTTCCACAAGTAGAAGTTATTGGGGTTAAACCTTGGTGGTTTGGCTATAGAGCCATTGTCGTATGAAACAGCAGTGAAGTTTTGAGAAGAATCATTTTTCAAAGACGAGGAAGAGGCTGCCATCACGGATCTAGTTTATTGAGTTAAACTAAACCGCTCTGATACCACTTGTTGGTCCCAAATAGCAGTAAGTAAATAAAAGAAGTATTGTAGAAGGGGGGGTTGAATACAATACACACAGTTTTTTTTCACTTAATTTAATTCTTATTGATTTGAAATCAAGAATTACACATAGAAAACTTTTGATTGTTGCGGAAGAGAATAGATGAAATCTATTCAAACAATCTTACACAAAGAGAAATGAAGAACAATTGTAAAACACTTAGAAAACAATAAGAACTTCTTAGAGAGAGAATGCCAGTGCACTTAGAGAGCTTGAATGCTTGAGAGCTGGTGATCTTGCATGTTGAACCATCCTCCATATTTATAGTGCCTCATGCATTAAATGCATGGGACACCTGTTGAGCAAAGGATGGACACAGGTCTTCAGCAAGGTACATGATGTACCTTTTGTCTTGAGGTGTTTTGGCTTGAAGTGTTGACCTGCAGAGAGGATGGTAGAGACCTTTCCTTAAAATGTTGTAGTAGACAAAACTTACTTTATCTGATCTTCAGATGAGGTCCACGTCAAAGCAAGATATCACAATATACTTTGTCAGAAAAGTACAATGTGTTTGAAAGAATTCCTCAAGCATAGACTGGCGAAGACTTGAAAGATCTTCGGCTCCTGAAGATGTGAGAACACCTTCATACTCTAAGGAGAGATCATCGGCTGCCGAAGACTTAAGAGATCTTCGGCTCCTGAAGATGTGAGAACACCTTCATACTCTAAGGAGAGATGAGATCATCGGCTGCCGAAGACTTAAGAGATCTTCGGCTCCTGAAGATGTGAGAACACCTTCATACTCCTGATAGATATGTGATTGACACCATCCTGGCCGATGGTGTTGATCACTTGGGCATGCTTGGCTTTAGGCTGAGGAGACTATCTTCAATCCGCTTTGAGAGATGTACTCCTTCTTTGTCTTCTTCGGCTGATCTTCGACTTCACCGAACATTTGTATAGAAACCAAGCTGCTAAAAGAACCTCAAACATATTCTAAGTAGGATGATATAAGATGGAAGATCAGGAGGTCATCTTCAAATCTTCAGATGACCCAACACTATTTAAAACTCAATCTGAGCATTTTAGGAGATTAAAACAACCCAAGTTTATCAAATATGAAAACTTATCAAAATACTCACACATTGACAAATACCAAGTAAAACATACTCTTACTTCCAAAATACACATTTTGGCATGTACACCGTTTTAACAAATCAACTTGAACTCACGCTCCTCGATTTTTCTAGTTACACTATCGTCATCTAGATGCTTAACATCTTAAGGCAAAGACCACGGACTTCATAGGTTCACCTTACAATTCCTCCTCGAATACATCGATTCGAAAAGTCTATGGTTCTAATCATACCAATTAATCCGACTCGAACTGTTCATTTAATGCAATCACCATACTTACCGTCACTCCAAGTAACGAATAATAAAATCATCAACTTTTTCTAATAGTTACTCATTCAGAAACTTCTCATTATTCCAACGGTCAACATACCAAGGCAGTTCATACAAGCACGAGGATGAATAAGAAAGAGATTAATAGAATTGAACACGAAGGAAACGTACTACTATGTCTACCAAATATCATAACATTAGAAAACCAAGCACAAGAGAACGTACTACTAACTTACCAATTGTCACAGTAACGGCACTTCGAGCACCATCACGTATAAATATCCTCATAATAACATTAGCTAGGTGAGATTATGAACATATAATACATAAAGGTTCTCGTTACCATCGCCACAACGCTTGATAACCACAGTTTCCGTCGACTCTAAGACTAACCCATCTTAGAAATTTCTACCCATCTCACAATCATTGCCTAACATACTCAGTCTAAATCTAGACATCTTACATTCATGCCTAGTTCACTTAAACTAGAGCTCTGATACCAACTTGTAACACCCTAAAAATTGGGGTAATTTAAAAACTGAAATTTCGGCAATATAACGTCTATAAATAGGACGAACCACCCAAATACTGGGCAAGACGTGAACATTCACAAAACCTGCCAATGAGTATGGAAAAGTGACAACCAACCAAACCAAGCCAAACCAAATCTATCTAGCTTACATAGGTTGTCAACCCAATACCAAATGAATAAATTGGTTTAAACATCAAATCTCCAAAATAACTATCATCCAGAATTCTCCTCGAGAAGACCAAACTCTTCACTCAACCCTTGACGACCCGCCGCTAAGGGAACTTGATATACACATCATTTTCGAAAAAGTGTTAGGCTTAAAGCCTAGTGAGAACATACAATTTATAATTTTAATAAATATATGTAATTGTAACGAAGGGAATTCTTTTCAAGAAAATATGTTTACAATTGAACTGTTTGCCACAAAAGGGCCTTTTATATAAAATTCATCTTGCGATGACGGGGATACCCGATTTACCAAGGATTGTCTGCGGAACACCGAGTAGGCCACAATCCGAGTTGTGAGCTAAATACTTGGAACCATGGCCACGAACAACGAAGGTCCGTACGATGATGTGAGGGAGGGCACCCGAGGAAACCAAGTCATACTCGTTCACTAGGACTACATTATGAATCCATGGCTAGTAACCGGTCTCACATAACCATATCAAAGGCACTCGAGGATCTAATGCATTCATAGCTACAATGGGGAAAAACATCCCAATTTATATATAAGCCAACTCAATACCTAGGGATCCACTATAAATAGTCAAGACTTGTTACATTTACGTTTGTGACTAACCATAGATAATCATATGGTTCCAATAACATTTTATAACCAAAATGCATTTTTAAGTTTATCTGCTGATAAGAATGATAAATCATAAAAATGAGATTTTATACATTCTTCCAAATAATTCACCAAATAGGTGCAAGAAATACTTCATTTTATTTCATAACAAATGAAACCCTTCCATTTTGCAATATCTAACAGGAACCCTAAAATCTCCTAAAATTCAAGTTAGGTCAAAATATGATTTTCATAAATTCAAAACTAAGGAGATATATAGGAGTTCAAAATATATATTTTGATGTGTATAAGGTTTAGAAAATGATAGTAGGAACTTACCTTGCTAGATTTAGGCTAAATCTAGATTTGACCCATTTAGATCTTTCCTTGAAGAAACTTGGTTCTTCAAACCAAATCTTCCAAAACCTAGATCCACAAGGTTCCAACCATAAATATACATATTCCACCATAAATAATTGTTCCTTAAACACTTAATCATCAAAATCTCTATTTTGGGCAAAACCCAAATTTTGACCGAAAACTCCCAAAATGATCCAAACTGAAATTTAGAGAAATCAAACACTAGGAAATCATCAATGGAGCATTTATAGCTTATTTCATGGTTTAGAAATGAAAGGGATACACTTACCACTTAGGTTTTGATGAAAACCTAGAAAACCCAAAATAAGTTTGAGGTTGAAGATGAAGGTGGAGATGGTGGTGAAGCTTCCAAACCGAAATCAATGATGGAACACCCAACTTCTAGCAATAGATGATATGATTTGGGTGAAGCAAAACCCTAGAATCGGTTTCTATGAAGGTAAGAAGATGAGAGGAAAACTTGGGGAGGAAAATGAGATGAGAATGAGAAATGAGGAATATTTGAGAAAAAAAACGTATATAAAAAAAACATCCAGCCATTCTCGTGGGTTGATCCGTGAGTTCAGCTTCAGCAACCCACATAACAAGGTACCCTAATTTTCATTCTCGTAGGTTGCTCCGTGGGTTCAGCTTCAGCAACCCACATAACAAGGTACCTCAGCCACTGATTTTGGTAAATTGATTTTTCTTCTTATTTGGTCAAATTTCGTTTCGGTCATAACTTATTCGTTATAGCTCCGTTTTCGCTCCGGAAAAAACCGTTGGACTCGTAATTGAATCCTTAATCCATCAAGACTATAAAATCAAGGATTCAAGCTCAAAATCAAATATCTTATTTTTCCTTAATATATCGATTTCTGTATAAACTTGCAATAATACCTTTCGAAATTCGGGGTGTTACATTTTTTCACAATTACAATAAAATAATAAAATTAAATCGTATTTAATATAATTAATTTTAAAAAAATTAAACAATTAAATCATACAATAATGTCTTATTTTATTTATTTTAATATCGTTATATATATATATATATATATATATATACATGTGTGTATGCATGTGTGCTTGTGTGTATAAAAATATTGTTTATATTTTTCTTATCAAAAAAGGACAAAAAATAGGCAAAATGACTAAAATGGTCTTTGATTTAACAAAGTTAATGGAAGTGTTAGTCAGAAGGAACATGACCAAAATAAATTGAATACCACAAGGACCAAATCCAAAAATAAACATAGAATGAGGATCATGGTCAAAGAAATCACTAAACCACAGGGACCAAATCCATAATTCACTCTTGTTTTAATTATATTATTAAATATGTAATTGTTTATTTTTTTAGATATCATTAAAATATATAAGATAATCATTGAATTCTAACAAAATACTTATTTTTTTATATAAAAAACATTATATTATTAAGCCTAAATTAAACAAATTTATAAAAAAAAACATTATCATTTTCTCAAAAGCATCCAAAATTGTACCGTAAATCGATAAAAAAAACAAAAAATAAAATGAAACATTAAAATCGTGATGTACCTCACAACATTGTGCGAATACGCTTCTACTAATACATAAATAATTTTATCTGTATAAGGCTTAATAGGAAATAAGGTAAGTAGGAGTCTTGCTGGATTTTAAGGGGCGTTGGTTGTTGAACTATATGCATAGAATTATTGCATTTTGAAGATGGGAAAACCTTCCAATCTTTGAAGAAATTAAAATATTAAAGTAAAAATTGTACTGAAATGGAATCTAACTTTCATCTAAACCTTATTTTAAAAAATTAATTTTAAAAATAATTATTTTAGGGCTTCAACTACACTTTTTATATCTTAAAAGGTTTGAATTGTTCATTCAATACATAACCCACATGCCTCATTATTAAGAAAAATATATTATGTGGATATTGAAGATACCATATCCTCATTAGTTGAAAAAAGTTTCTCATCTAGGTTTTGATTTATGATTTTATATTATAAAATTTTAATCAAGCAAAATGTTCTTGATATTCATAAATTTGTTTAGGTTCAAGTGTTCTTGAAGATGACAAAGCAAAAAAGAATTATTCTCGAGTACGCTCAGTAGTATATTTTAAAGGTCATAGTATATCTTAAATGTCATAGTAGCTTGTATACAGCTTAAAATATGTGTATGTCAAAATAGAACAAAAGGGAAATAATCATCATGTAACAAATCCAAAAACTAAGGGGGCGTTTGGTTCGCTGGATTCCGCCGGAATCTGATGGAATTGAAATGGTCAATTTCGTTGACCAAATTACATTCTGCTGTTTAGTTACCAATTGAATGAAATTGAATTCCATGAATTCTTTTAATCATGGATTTGGTCATTCCTTCTTAAAATGGATGGAATTGAATTCCATTCTATCAGATTTTTTCAAAATGACACAAATACTCTCCTTACCTTTTCTAAAAGCCCTAGCCGTTTCTAAAAACCCTCTCTCTCTCCTCTCTCTCTCTCTCTCTCCCCTCTCTCTTCTCTCTCTCCCCTCTCTCTCTCTCCTCTCTCCCTCCTTTCTCTCCTCTCTCTCCTCTCTCTCTCTATCTCTCTCCTCTCCCTCCTCTCTATCTCTCTCCTATCTTTATCTCTCTCCGCTCTCTCCCCGCTCCCTCTCTCACAATCTCTCTCCTCTCCCCCCCCTCTCTCTCTCTCTCTCGGCATTTAAAAAAATAAAAATAAAAGAAAGGGTATTTTTGTCATTTTTCAGAATTCTATTACAATTCCTTTGCAAACCAAACAGACATATTCCAATTCATTTGACTGATTACATTCCATTCCTGCCAACCAAACACTTGGTCAAACCTGATAACATTTCATTCAAATTCCTTCTATATTCTAATTCTTTAGACAGATTCCATTCCTTCAGAAATCATTCTGCGAACCAAACGCCCCCTAAGCCTTTCTAGTAATTGTTAGTGCAATTAGATTTATATTTTATTTTCAAATATCACATGGATACTGACATTTTGTTGGTAATGTCATTATTAATCGGTTAACAAGAACTTTGTATATATGAAAAGATTTGTCCATGCCTCAAATTAATGATTTTCAAAATTGGTGCCCTAAAATAGTTGGTTATTTACATCTATGTGTAAGGTTACGGGTTCGATTTTATTTAGATGTAGATCTTCTATTAATTTTATAGCAGCAATTAGTAAGCAATAGGGTCGACTTTGGACTCTTGCTGCTCTATGCAATCGTTCACTCTACCCAACAGTTGAACCGAACCTGATAAATGTATTACCAGTCAAAATAGGTACGAAATAAGAAATATAAATTCTAAAACATTATCATATCAACGGAAAAAATTAAAATTTTGTATCTATACTATTATAAAGCACGGATAAAAAACTTTTAAATACAAATTTTAGGCACAAGGTACCATCATTTTATGCAAGATTTTAAAAATCTCTTAATTTACAAGTATCAAAACACAAGATACATATTACTACTGCATGCTTTTAACACCCACCAATTTGATATGTGTAGGGTCTTCCTTTTATGCAGACATTTTCATGTATCACTATTAATTAATATATTATATTACTATAATTTTATTTTAATTATATTATTAAATATGTAATTGATTATTTTTTTTAGATGTCATTAAAATATATAAGATAATCATTGAATTATAACAAGATACTTAATTTTTTATACAAAAAATATTATATTATTAAGCCTAAATTAAACAAATTAATAAAAAACATTATCACTTTCTCAAAACCATCCAAAATCGTACTGTAAATCGATAAAAAATAAAATGAAACATTAAAATCGTAATGTATCTCGCTGCATTGCACGAGTACGCTTCTACTGTATAACAAAATGTAGTTTGATGTCAAAATCAATAGAAAGGATGTTTGTAATTGCAAGTCATTAATCTTATCTTTTGAAAATAGTGGTGCCGACTCTACTCTAGAGTCTAGGTTGATAGCATCGGTCTACTTGCTTAGCCAATTGGCCCACTAAAATATGGCCCACGAAATTACGTGATTGTATTGTCCGAGTTCAGAATTTAGGAATGATATATAATTTAAATCTGTTAGAACATCTCCGACATATATGCTATATTTTTTTTAAAATAGAGTATTAAAATTCAAAATCTCTAAAAAAATTTATTTTCAACTCTAACAGTTACTCGATTTTAGATATTATAACATTGATTATATTATTAAAATAATCAATATATTAATAAAATATTAATTTTCTTTTCTAAGAATTAGACTTCAATGCTTCTTATTGGTGGAGAGATTAAAGCATTATTACTCTTTCTTAAAAAGTGGTTTTAGAGTTTCTTCATATTTGAAGATTTTTATCTTCCCTCTCCTTTATTCTCTATTTTAGCATACAAGATAGCATAGTTATTGAAACAAAAAATTTGCTAAAATCTTTTTTTTTTCTTTCTATTTTAGCATAGTTGTTGGAGATGCTCTTAAACAAGTAACAAATTTGAAGATATATAAGTCTGAACACGAATCCTAATTTGAAAAAGTTATTCAAATTCAAATATGATATTATTTTCTAAAGCCGAGCTTAAACAACATGTTACTCGACTCGATTAAACAATTTACACCCCACAATTGACACAACAAATACCGATACAGCACACTGGAGATATAAAAGCATCTCCAACAGATTTTCTATAAATTCTCAAAGTAGATAATCAAAAGTTAAAAATCTATAATAAAAGATCGGTTTATTTTGAAGACGGTTTGGTTTGAGTTCCCTTCTTTTGCTACCTCTTGAGGTTCTGTGGTTGTTTCCCTTGTTGGTCCTCCTTTTTGGTCTTTGTTGTTTTGTTTGTTGTTTGTTTTCTTGATGGGTTTGGCTTGTTTCCTTCTTTGGTATTTACTCCTGGCATATTTCTTTTGTAAGGTTGTTGTATTTATCTGTTTCTTAATAATATCTTGCCTTTCAAAAAACAAATCTCTAATAAAAAGTTACATCTGATCCAACTGCTATAAATTTTCTATTTTGTAGATTTCAACATTAATTATAGTAATAAAATATTGTATAGTTTATGATCTCAATACATTTAAGAAATTGTACATAAGACAATAATAACTCAATTTGATTGGTTGGAATGAATTAAATAATCATTTTCCCATTACTTCAAGTTTTAGAGAAGTTTTTAACCTTGAAGTATTCTTATATTGTTATCTATTTTAGAAAAACAATATAGATAATATGTTGGAACAAAATAAAAAACGAAATATTCATTTTCTCTATTTTTAAGAATATGTAATGTCCTTAGTATGGTAAAAGCTATCAAGTTTGTTAACAACTATGTTATAATAGAAATTTTGACGATTTAAGTGAGTTTTGTGATTTAAAAACTATGTTATATTGTATGTTCAAATAGAAAAAACTCAAAACCCTCTTACTCCTATAATCGATCAAACCACCCCATTTCAAATTTCTAAAATTCCTTCAACAATCAACAACAATTAGAATCTTGTTTCAAATCTACGATTTTCAACCTTTTGAATTTTGATCTTCATAATTTCGAGTCGATTTTTGTTGATTTCTATCTTTTTCGATGTTGAATTGAGTTCAATTGAAATGTTTAAATTTTTATAGATGAATAATGACAAATGAGTGAAATGAAGATACAATATTACTCTTTGAAAACATCAAACTCAATTCCATATATGCATGTGCCTGTGAATCCTTTTCATGCTATCGTTAAACGATGATGATGAAGAAAGCATGGGTGTACCCAAAGACGAACTATGGTTACAACAACTGTCAATAAATGATAGACGTTGTCTTGGGGTGCTCAACGAACGGGCCTTTGCCATAAAAGATTCTGTTGTGGCCATGTATGTCGGAAAAATAGGAGAATTTGGTAACGAAGTGCCTTCTGATCGATCAGGCGATAAGTGGTAGTGTCTTTTTGTGGTATATGACATTTGGGTTCGAGAAGTTGGCGAATTGTGATGTTTATTCCCAAAACTCGGTTTCCTCTGCGTTTCACACATTTGACTATTGAAACAGTGGTTTCTTATGGTAGTCGGACTTTCAATAATCTGGTCATTTTTTCTCTCTTTGTGAGGGGTAAAATGGTTTTTTTTGTCATTACATATTCTAGAAACTTGATTGAATGTAGGAACCCGTATTCGATGAACTTTAGCTCGTGCATTTTCGAATTGTTGCATGTTCTTCATTCGGTTTAAAACTTTTTGCCTCACGATTTGGCCTCGAATCACAGCTTGAAGCTTTAGTACTCCCCTCAATCCGACCAATGCTTTCCATGCCTGAAATGTTTTGACTTGTCAAAATTACAAGTTTTCATAAAAAATTAAAAACAATTTTTTGAAAAAAATCCAAGAAAAAATTGAAAATTTTGTCAAAAATTGTAGCTATTTATAAAAACAAGAATTGGTGAATTGGAATACTTTAACCAAATCTATATAAATTTCAAATTCAAAATTATATAGATTTGCTCAAAAAGTCAATATGCATAAGTTGGTACTAGTGAAAGATGTATATATAACATATACCAAATGTGCACGATAAAAAGACTGGATCTTGATGGCGGCCACGTTTTTGGTTCTCCATTCAAGGTCTTCAGAAGACCTTACGAGTCTGGCAAGCTCAGTGGCTGCATTTGCAGCCGCAATAGCTGCTTCAGCTGCAGCTGTCATGGCAACTGCTAGTACCAACGTGTGTTGGTTTTTATCCTCCTTGTGATCATTCCCTTTTGCCTCACGTGTGTCGAGTGCATGGTAACTGTGGTTCATCTTGAGCCTCCAAAAACACCATCTTCGCCTCTTTATTCCCTAAACCATTCTCAAAATGTATAATTTCATGATATTGTTACAAAGTAATGCTACATTATTTCGAAACATGTAAAAACAAGTATTTTTTTAAATAATGGTCATGGGTTTTTCAAAAATCGCGATAAACCAATGGAAAATAACAATAAACACACCTTCTTTTCTGTCGATTCCGTCTTGCAAGCGATCAATCTCTTTAAGAAACCGAACCAACACATTTTCTTTCTCATCAAGATTTCAAGAAACACCCCCCAATAAAACTGAAACAATCAATGGTTTTGAAAAACACCTTTGGAGTGTTTCATTTGAACTTACATGTAAGTAATGTCTTTTATAGGGGTCTTATGCTTTATCATTCTTTTTAATATTTGTTTGCATTTATAATCATTACTCTTTTTTTCTTTTTCTTTTTTCTTAAAACTGATATCTGCTTTATTATCTGTTATCTCATCTTGTAGCGTATCGATTTTTTTATAACATGTGTTTTGATATATAATTTTATAGAATGTATATTAAAAATAATCATATTAATGCATTACAAATATATATATATATATATATATATATACACACACACAGACATGTATACATACATATATAGAGGGAGATTCGAACCAGAACAAAGTTAAAATAAGAAAATACGAGAACATTTTATATCGCATGTGATTTTACACTGAATTCACATATGATTATGTACAACTTCAACGCGAGTTTGTGGGTTAAGTCGTTCACACACCCTATTTAAACCATTTTCTCGTAATTAAAACATAACATATGATTTCCTTATATATTGTTGAGAATTTTATATACACTTTGTGTGAATGTGACCACCACATTGATGTATTATCATGTGCAATATGGAATGCAATCAAGTACTAATGTCATAAATCATGTAATCCATCACTTTTGCACATAAAAAAATAAATTAATATTTGTAATTGTATGTATATTTAAATAAAAACAATTTAATTATTAAAAAGTTATATATATTTAAAATAGTTTTAAATTGACTAAAATAAGAAAAACTTGTAAACTATCGAAATTACATGTATTAATTAGGGATTAATTTTTAATAAAAGAAAACAGATCTAACATGTCATATTTATAAAACTAAATACGTTTTGTTTTTATGGAATTTAGGGAATATTAAAGGTAAAATGGTACCCGAAATTTTATTATTTAGTTGTATTTTTAATTAAATTTTTTATTAATTGCATATTCATTATTTTTAAAACATATAAATATAAGAGGCTTAATCATTTGAGAACCTCATATGTTTTGATAACTGTGAAATTATTATCATACGGTATTATTTCATATGATTTTTTTCCATCTAAAGCTATAATTCAATATATTGATCAACATATATTTGTTTCATATGTATTCGGTTCAAAATGTGAACTTTTAGTGGTATTTTTTGTTTTATGAACATATTGTGAAACAAATATATGTTGATCAATACACTAAATCCGATTCATAAATGGAGAAAAAAATCATGTGAAATAGCACATGATACATCAATTTTCAGGGTAATAACAATTTTATGAATTCTCAAATAAAATGTCCCCATGAGTACATAATACAACTATATAAATATATAAACAATAAAAATTTTATTCATATAATGTGTTTCTTTCTACAAATATTTAAATTTGTCAAGCACTCAAGCAATTGTTTATTTAATTATTAGAACTTTAAGCAACATAACAATAAACTCAAAGTATAATATTGACGATCTCCCAAAAATTAGTGAATTCCAGGCTGAGCAATTTTAGACGACAACATCTACCCCCAATGTGGAACTTTATGTTCTCGGTATTGAACCGCACCCTAACCTGTAAACCAGGAAGCATGGACCAAGCCACACCCGAGATTCTGTCTATCATGTATGCCTTATTCTTTAATCGCAACATTGATATGGTCGGAATACTCTTTGATCTCATTCTGACGTCCATTGAAAAGAAGAACAAGTGTTTGGCAAAGGACCCTAAACAAACGACCCCATCCTCCAGAGTTCCTTCAATCACTTTTCCGAGATTTCTAGACTTGATCATCCATGTTGCTATAGAAAAAATTCACATTCTGACCCACTCTGAACAACCCAAGACTCCTTTCTACATAATGAACAGCTTCAAGCCGACCATTCTCTCTGAAGGCTATCCAGGAGCACGACGGATTCCACACCAAATGCTTGATCAGGGAAATCCTCAATCTGTAGCCTTAGCCTCTTATCTTCGTGTTGCCCAAGTACTAGAGCCAGTCCTGGGAACCCCAACACATTTAGGTCCTAAGCCCCAAATGGAGAGTCAGAGCAACTCTACTTCGGAGGGATCAGAGGACCCTGAAGTTCAGAGTTATCTAAGGAGTGAACCAGAGGGTACTCCTATTAGAGAAACTGAAGCACAGAGAGATGATAGTACACCAGTAGGGGCTGTCAACGAGGGAACAAGGGAAGACCCCTCAGTTGTTGGTGAAGAGATTAGCTCTACTAGCTCTGAGGCAAGTGAGAATGAATCTTCAGAGACTAGCTCTGAAGATTCTCAGAGTGAGAAGAGTGAGTACCCTAAGAACTTAGAGAAATCAGAGAGTTCTCACCCCTCCCCTCAAAAAGATGCCCAAAGACACATTTATTTTAGGACTCCTACCCCCTCTCCCAGTGCAACCACACAATCTAACCAGCCTGATCCAGAGGCTATGGTTATTGAAACAGAGGTGAACACCTCAAACCCAATCCAACAAGCCACTTCATATGTGCCTTTTTCTACCTCTAAAGTTCACAAACCTGGGGAAGCCCAATTTCTGGATAAGTCATCTCAACAGGACTTAGCCATAGTGATAAGTACTCAGTCGCCTCCGAGTACGACAGAAATTCCTACACACGATGATGCCTCTGTGGCTCATCTCTCACCTTTTAGATTATCCCGTAGGAGCTGTCCAACTCAGTGACATTGGCTTAACCTTCAGGCACAAGGATTGACTTGCCTGGATCGCAAGCTCAACTCCCACATTCACTTCCAGTCCTCTGAATCTGAGGAGGAGGACTTGGTTGAGAACATAACGCTCAGAGATGATTCTCCAGAACATCGAGGACCGAGCGGAAGTCCTTCCAAAGACAACATACAACCATCTCTGAAAGAAGGCTCCTCTGGACTCGAGGATAAATTGGCAACATGTGTTGTTACCAATGTACCCATATCTTACCTTCTCACAAAATCAGAGTTCCAAAGATTTTGTGAGGAAGTCAGAAAACCAACCAAAGAGCCCCTAACTCTATAATTATACTCTATATTTTTATCATAAATTATTATGTATATAAATTATAATTATTCAATATTATATAATTATTTAAAAAAACATAATAATATGTGTGGAAAGCATCATTTGACAAATTATTTAATAGAATGAATGACTGTCCAAAAGAATTGTAAATTGCTTCAAAAAGCACCTATGATCCTTCTCATGTCAAGTGATATCGGTTGGCATACTTTTTAGAAAAAAATAAGAGTAAATTACCTTTTTCGTCCCTATGGTTTGTTGAAAATTTCGGATTTCTTCCCCATATTTAAAATTTTCGGTTTTCGTCTCTATGGTTTGTAACTCATTTCTATTTTCATTCCTGAAACCTTTTAAGTATGAAAGACTAAAATAGAAATAATTGTAAACCATAAGGATGAAAAAATCAATAATGATTATATCATAAGGACGAAAAAGTTAATGAATAAAAAACCATAAGGATGAAAGTAGAAAAGTTCAACAAACCACAGGGACTAAAAATGTAATTTACTCAAAAAATAAAGAGTAAACTACAATTTTGGTCCTTGTGGTTTGTTGAAAATAACATTTTTTGTCCATGTAGTTTTAAGATTACAATATGGCCATCATGGGTTCATAAAAACGTCTGGATTTAGTCCTTCCCACTAATGACGGTTAAAAAACTCAATTAAAGGGGAGGCATTTTCGCTACTCGACTCATGTACACTCCTAGGCGTGGAATGGAATGTGGGTGACCGTAAGATGCTTCAAAACATGTAAAGTCACAAAAACAATTGTTCAGGTTAGGTAACGAAAATGATAGGAATTTCATTCCTTTTGGTTCAATCTGAAATCAAAATTTGGGCCTTAGGGGAATGAGATCCATTATATTATGGGGGTGTTTGGGATTGCTTATTTAAAACAACTTATGTTTTTTTTTTAAGTGTTTATCAACTTATGTGGTGACAAAAAGAAGTTTTATAAAAAGTGTTTGCATTAGCTTATTGTGATACCAAAACGTAATAAGCTAATAAGTTGTTATTTAGGGGTGTTTGGAATGGCTTATACATACATGTAAAATTTAAAATAACCAAAAAAGTCATAAGTTGTTTAAAATAAGTTGACAAGTCATTATGGACTAACTTATTAAAAAGTTATAACCACTTTTATTTCCCAATCCAAACAATAGAAATAATTTATCTGCGGTAACAAAACACAACAAGTCAATAAGTCATTTAAATAAGCAATTTCAAACACCCACCGTATAAAAACCAAACAGTTTCTCTTATTTTTGTTCTCATTAATTACTGCTTAATATCTCTAACAAACACGTCAAAAGAATCAAGAAAGAACCGAAAGTGGTTCTTTTCGAAATGGGTGATCCAAGAATTCGCCTCGCAACTAATAACCCGGTAAATCTCGTACCGGCCACAATCGCATATGTAAATAGCAGGATTCGAACCACGGGTTCTTTATAATAGTATAGATAAACACAAGAAAACCAAATGTAGAAATTACTGTATTCCCTCTTAATTCCATCTCAACTGCATAACCTTACAGAGTTCATTGCATTTCACAAAAATAAAACATTAAATCAAAAGTATTCAGCTGCTGCATATTATTCAATAAGAACATAATCAAAAACCATAATAATCTCAAAGTACTTAATGATTTCAGAACTTAAAATCTTGCTTAATAAGCAGAGTTTTTCTCACCATAGCTGGACCAGAACTTCTTGTAAGCTGAAATCACTGAAGGAAGAACAGCTGCAAGTGCCAATGAAAGATGTTCCGAGCTGCTCGTCTTAACCGTGACCTGACCGCTCATCTTGTTGTTGATCCCGGCTCGAACCGCCACCTTCGAGTTCCGCCCAGCCGAGAACTGGGCTAGACTATTGAAACCCAATGCCAAATCGCCACGCCACTTTATGATCGACAGCCCGATTGTGGACTGAACCTGACCGATTGGATAATCGAGCTCACGGCGCTGGACCTCGATGTTGGCTCCGTATGCGGAATCGGTTTGGAACCTGACCGTGCCTGCACTTCCGATGACGGAGTACTGTTTCCCGAATGAAATCTGATCTTCGACTTTGAATCCTGTGACCACGTTTTCTCCCAGAAACGTGACCGACATTCCAGCGGCGGTCTTGTTCTTTTTCAGATTCTTGAATTTGGTTTCGCCTCTGACGATATAAGCAAGCTGTTTACCGATCGGTTGGATGTCGAAACCGGCCATACTTGACCCCTTTTCGCCGTGTTTTGCAGAAACGGAAGAATCCATGTTGATGCTGAAATCTTTCTTGTCTTTGGTGATTTGGACCGAAACTGCAGCCGGAAAGCGGCTTGCGATCGCTAGACTTTGTTCAAGATTGACTCCATCATAGCCGCAATCATGGTCCCAACCATGGGTGTCGAGCACGGGCCGTGCCAGAAACTGTGAAGTTGGCTCCAGGAATCGGAATCTGTAGGCGGGATTATCGCTATCGAACGATGGCGGAAGTGCCATATCCGGTAACGGAACCGCTACCGGTGCTGGTGCGTCCCCTTCGCCTTCTTCTTCGGGATAAGGTTGATCGTTAACGGCATCCTTGCCCCTTTTCTTCATCTCTTTCATTCTTTTCAACTCTTCTTTCCATTGTTTTTTCTGCAAAAGCTTGACCCGATAATCGTATTCATCAAAGTAAGCTTTCCGCTGCTCTCTACTAAGCTTCGAGAGTTGCGATTTTTTCAATGGCTTGAAAGGAGGGAGCTGATCATACTCATCTTCATCATCGTCCTGGTCGGAATCCGACAAATCCGCCAAATCAACATCCGAATCACCACCATCACCGCCCTGCTCCGATGAGAGCTTCGGGTGTGCACGAGACTGCAGCATCGAAGACAACATGTACGGCAACGGCGGTGATCGGACACGGAACCCAAAAAGCTTCCGGCTATCATACGGATCCTGAGGTTTCGAGAGCGAATTCGCTTCCGCTAAGATCTTCATGGAGTAACAAAGCATCAGCAGCTGCGGCCGCCATGTTTGGCCATTCGGAAGGACCTTCTGACCTTCCCTGTTCTTACGACACGATTGATGGTTCTCAACAAGCGAAACCGGATTCATCAAACTCGGGCTCATCATTCGCAAATCACCAACCGCATGACCAATGGCTTGTTGAACCACATGCGACCGTTGGGTCACAAACATTTCATAACTCAACGGGATCCCATTCGATCCTTCCGGTGGGGCAGACGCACCATGCGTAAACGTGACTATCGCACTTCGCCAGATAGCCGGACCAAGGGAGCTAGTAATCGTTTTCAACAACGGAATGTCGTTATGGTCTCTGGTCTGCGCATCTAGACGATCCACATAAAGAACGATATCCGGGGGGGTTTTCTTTGTGAACTTCTTGGCCGATGCCAATACATGCCGGTTAAACCCTTGATCCATTATAGAGGACCGAAGCCCAGGTGTATCAAAAACCCGAATCATCACTCCACCCACCATGCCACGAATCTCCTTCACCGATGAAGTTGCAGGTTTAAACGCATTGATTACCGTCTTTTCTTCCCCAAAAATAGAATTTATCGTAGCACTTTTGCCAACCCCAGCTTTACCGATAACTAGGATATTCACGGAGAAGTTAAGATCATCATTCCCTTCAGCTTCGAGCTCCATGGCTTTCCTTTTAGCGGCATCGAGGCTAAACGATTGACCGGTTTGTCTCCCTGCAATGAGCGCTAGTCGGTAAAGAACCTGTGCGGCCACAGACTCGTCTGGCGAAAGGCCTAACCGCTGCACAAGCCTCAAAAACTTCACCCTGATCGACTGCAAAGTCTCGAGCTTTTTCCGCTCCTCTTCACTTAAGTTGCCATCGGTTTCACCGGCGGTCATAAGACTGGAAGGGTTGAAAATATTGGCTCGGGTTGGTCTGGGAGCGGCTCTCATGGTCTGGAGTGACGGTCCCAGCCCAGCAGGGCGCTCAACGGTGAAAAGCCTGGAGCCATCTTGGGACGAAAACGTGATGTTCCCGCCTTCTGACCCACCATCGGCTGCAGCCTTCAGAAGAGCAGCCAAAGCGGCTGAATCAAACAGCTCTTTCCCATCTTCTTCATCATCGTCTTCATCAGAATCTGTGACGATCTGACCATCAATCATCTGCGAACGACCTTGAGAACCCTCTACACCAGTGTTGGAACCCCCACCGTCACCTGATCCCCGTTCCAACTCCTCCATAAACTGCTTAGCAGCTTCAGAGCTTCCGAAAATCACGCCATCTGTGTCCTCCTCGTCTGAAGGGGAACCATCCATGTAGCCTCCTTCATCAGCGTCGTCCTTTTCAGCAGATTCCTCTAAAACAAACTTGTCAGCTGGTCCGTTTTCTAGACCCTTATCGTCCACACCGCCAGAAACCACACCCATATCAGGTATATCTTTGCCCAAAGCTTCTGTTTCCTGAGCTCCATCATCACCCAAATCTTTGCCCAAAATTTCTGTTTTCAGAACCCCATCTTTAGGCAAATCTTTGTCCAAATCTTCCGTTGACGGAGCTGCATCAGTAGCCAAATCTTTGTCCAAAATATCTGCCGCTGGAGCTGCCTCGTCAGCCACAACTTTGTCCAAAACCTCCGTCACCGGAGCTGCATCACCCTGCAAATCATCCGTAGACACAGTTTTGTCCATAACCTCCGTCACCGGAGCTTCATCACCCTGCAAATCAACAGCAGACACAGTTTTGTCCAAGACCTCCGTCACCGGAGCTGCATCACCCTGCAAATCCACGTTCGACACGGTTTCTACATCATCCAAAGCGGTCTTCACCACCGATCCATTTTCTTTCCCCTCAAAATCAACTTCTTTCTCTACTTCCACCTCCGTGTTCTTCCCACTCTCATCTGCATCAAAACCAACCGAATCTTCCACACCCAAAGGCGAAAACCTCCCATCGGTTACCCCAACAACCTCCTTATCCACCACTTCTTCCAAAACTCGATCCATCTTCTCAGACGAACCAGACTCATCAACCACAGAAACCCCATCCTCTTCTTTCTTAGTAACCACCGTCACGCCCGCCACTCCCGCCACCGGCAAATCAACATCTATCGCTTCCACTACAGAATCCCCTTCAGAAGTAACCTTCACATCATTCCCACCATTAGATTCCACCTCAGGTGCTTCAACAACAGTTAAGTTAGTCTCATCAGGACCACCAACTAGCACCACACCCTCATCTTCATCATCATCATCCTCACCCTCATCTGTTTTAGCAACCACAACCACACCTGGTGCAGGTGTATCAATCTCTACTTTCTCCACAATAGAATCCCCTTCTGTGTTAACCTTCACACCATTGGCTAAAACCACCTCAGAACCCCCAGATTCAACCTTTGATGCAGTTTCATCAACTACATCTTCTTCCTTAATTTCACTCTTTTCCAAAACCTCCTCTTTCACAACTTCATTCGAATTCTTCGAATTCAAACCCTCATCCACCAAATTACTCTTTTCGACGTCATCAACAACAGCCTCGGATTCGAATTCAACCTTAGACGTAGGGAATTCAGAAGTCTCCAAAAACGAATCCCCCTCATCTACTACATTCGCTAGGGTTTTCTCTCCACCTGAAACTAAATTCTCATCTAAATTCGTCTCGAAAGCCTCCTCCTCACCACTAGCGAAACCCTCGTTATCATCATCATCCGAACCAGCATTCAAATTCAAACTACTAACTTTATGATTGTTATCATCATCATCAACTGGGTTCGAAACATTCGTTTCGTCAACAGTTTTTACAATTTTTTTATCAGAAGGAACAGAAGAAAAACCTGATTGAGACACGTCTTGTTCCTTTGAGTCCATGGATTCTGAACTTGAAGCACCAATTGGGGGAATTGATGTACAGAAATTGAATGATGAATTAGGGTTTATGGTGTGTGAATTTGGGGATAAGGATTTTAGATGATAAGGTTTTTTTTTTTGGTATAGAGGGATGAAATCCTTCTGTTTGCAGCCGCTACAAAACCCAGAAGTGGTTTCCTTTTTTTCTTTTTTCTTTTGAGGGACTTGGGGTTTTCTTTCTGGGCTTTCTGTCAAGAGAGTGTGAAATGACGAAATTACCCCTGGGTTGGCACGTGACTAGGAGAGATATTTTGTAATTAGGATGTGATTTTTTTTTTATTTTGATTTACTTTTTGACAAAAAATAAATAAATTGGATTTAATGATTTTAGTGTTTTTTTATTAGTAGAAGATATTTTATATATCTATACTATATAATTCAAATTCTAAAACGGTTATACGGTTATTGTACAATCTTTTGTACAATAATATTTACCACCCTTAATCTTTTGTACAATAACATTTACTATCTTTATAATGTTACATTTACCACCCTTACAATTACTTATTTAATTTATTTTATATCCCTTACTTTTTCATTTTTCATTTTACTCCGTTATCAAATTAACACAAATAATTGTATATGAACAAAAATGCAATGAAAAAATACGTTACTTTTTTTACAAATTATACTATTATAATCGTCTCGTCAATACCTTCAAAACGAGCTCAATATTGAATATTTTTTAATTTAACCATACTATTAAATATCAGAATATATACGAATTATTTATACTACTAAAACGATTATTGTACAATCTTTTGTACAATAACATTTATCACTCTTACAATGTTACATTTACCACCCTTACAATTACTTATTTAATTTACTTTATATCCCTTACTCTTTCATTTTTCATTTTACACCATTATCATATTAACACAAATAATTCGTATATGAACAAAAATGCGATGAAAAATACGTTCATTTTTCTACAAATTATACCATTATAATCGTCTCGTCTGACCTTCAAAACGAGCACAATATTGAATATTTTTTAATTCAACCGTACTATTAAATATCATGAATATCTACGAATTAATTTGTTTTCTATCCATACGTTTTATTTATTTTTCCACCATTAGCACATTAAAAATACATAATCGTAAAATACGTTTAATTCTTATTATAAATTATATCATTATAATTTTTTTCGTCAATAATTGTAATATAAACTAATTGTTGAATATCTTTATAGGTTTAGGGTTTTATAAATTGTGATTCTTAGGTTATGATTGATTGTTGATGACATATCTATAAGAAAGTAACATTAATTGTTCGTTATTTACTTACATTTCGCTGCATTGCGCGGGTATATGTCTAGCTATATAATGAAAATTCTTAAAACGGTTATACGGTTATTGTACAATCTTTTATACAATAACATTTACCACCTTTAATCTTTTGTACAATAACATTTACTATACTTACAATGTTACATTTACCACCCTTACAATTACTTATTTAATTTATTTTATATCCCTTACTTTTTCATTTTTCATTTTACACCGTTATCATATTAACACAAATAATCGTATATGAACAAAAATGCAATGAAAAAATACGTTGCTTTTTTTTACAAATTATACCATTATAATCGTCTCGTCAATACCTTCAAAACGAGCCCAATATTGAATATTTTTTAATTTAACGTGCTATTAAATATCATAATTTATACTATATAATGAAAAAACTAAAACGATTATTGTACAAACTTTTGTACAATTACATTTATCACCTTTACATGTTACATTTATCACCTTTACAATTACTTATTTAATTTACTTTATATCCCTTACTTTTTCATTTTTCATTTTACATCATTATCATATTAACACAAATAATCATATATTAACAAAAATGCAATGAAAAAATACGTTCATTTTTCTACAAATTATATCATTATAAGCGTCTCCTCAATATCTTCAAAACGAGCCCAATATTGAATATTTTTTAATTTAACCGTACTATTAAATATCATGAATATTTACGAAATAATTTGTTTTTCTATCCATACGTTTTATTTTTTTTCCACCGTTAGCACGTTAAAAATACATAATCGTAAAATACGTTTCATTCTTATTATAAATAATATCATTATAATTTTTTTCGTCAATAATTGTAATATAAACTAATTATTGAATATCTTTAGGGGTTTATGTTTCATAAGTTGTGATTTTTAGGTCATGTTTGATTATTGATGAAATGTATATAAAGAAATAGCATTAATTGTTCGTTCTTTACTTACATTCCGCTGCATCGCGCGGGTACATGACTAGTGGTAAATGAAAGCCTTAGGTACTTTTCACATTTGGAACTTTTGACCTTATTATAGACCGGTAAATTGTTAGTAGCTTGATGAGTTTAATGAGACTCATAATTTATTCGGTCAGTTATACATAATTGTTTGGTACTAATCTAATGATATAGACATTGGTTTATTTAGTAAGTATATGAAAGTTTTATGAAAAAACAAGTTTTTTTTTTCCAGACATGTCTCATTCCAATTAAAAAACACGCTCGTTTCATTTACGAAAATACTTTCTCAAACAAAAAGTATCTCATTATATACAGACAAATTAATCCACATGGACAACTTTATCCATACGCGACTTAATAAAAACCCAACCAAACAGGACCTAAGTGGCTTATAAAAAACATCATTTTGCATAAAATAGGGTTTTAGGTCCCTTAAATGACCTCTCATTGTGTTCTTATATACCACTGTTATCCCCGATCGAAACACAAACCCATACAGTTTTAATGGCATTAAGAGCATCTCCAATGGAGGTTCTTACAAGAATTACACTTTTGGTGTCACCTAATTTCCAACTCATCAATTTAAAATTTTATCTAAAAGTTCACAATGATAGTTTTTATGGGTGCGTTTGGTACGCAGACAGGACATGACAGAACAGGACAGGTGTCCAACGTTTGGTACAACATGATATGACAGGACAGAACAGGACATGATTGGTTAAAATGACCAGTTTACCCCTGATTAGCTGTTTAGCGTTTTTTTATGAAATAATAAATCTAAGTGAATATTAACAAATAATATTTAAAAAGAATTAAAAGAATTAAGAAAAGAAATAGTGGCAAACTAATTTTTAGCTATTGCACATATGTAAGAATCAAAATTTGCACAGCAGCAAACTAACTTGACCACTAGTTCCTGATTTGCATATACAAAATATGTGTTCCTATTTCATGTGCATATACAAAATATGTGTTCCTATTGCACAACAGCAAACTAACTTGACCAAATTAATTAAGTTTCATGTTAAAGGGTTTATCAAATTTGTATCAGTGATTAACAGCAGCAAAAAAACTCACCAAAAACAAAGATTAACAGCAGCAAAAGAACTCACCAAAAACAAAGATTAACAACAGCAAAAGAACTCACCAAAACAAAGATTAACAACAGCAAAAAAACTCACCAAAACAAAGATTAAGAGCAGCAAAAAAAATCACCAAAACAGCTGCAAAAAACTAATCGATAGAGCAGAAAACTAATCGATTAACAGATGGTTTAACAACAGCAAAAAAAAAAATTAGAAATCGAACAGCAAATTGAACCTGAAATCGAACAGCAAATGTAGTTATCGACCGAAATCGAACCTGAAATCGACCGAAATCGATCAGAAATCGAACCTGCAATCGAACCTGAAATCGATTAGAAATCGAACATCAAATGTAGTTAGTTGAGCGATGAGCAAATGGAACCCTTCAATCGATTGACGAACCCTTCGATTGACAAACATAAGAGATGAAGCTAGTTGAGCGATGAGTACCTGAGATTCGATCGAACAGTGGAGATGGAACCCTTTGTTCGATCGAGGAGATGAAATCGATCGAGGAGCAGATGAGATGCAGATGAAGCGGATGAGAAAAGGAGGCGTGAATAATTAGGGTTTATTTTCAGGGGTAATTTGGTAAAAAATAGACTTGTACCATTTAGTTCTAGGGGGAGAGGGAACAAGCGTGTTCCACTCTTGTTCTAGTTAGTTCCGGTGTGTTCCACATTAGGACACCCCAAACGTGGGACAAGTCTGTCATGTCAATATCAATAATAATTATTTATTTATAAATAAATATCAAACATTTAATTTAACTAACAATAAAAATGAGGAAATTGTCATTCCACAATGTTAGTTCTTATAAGTCATTGCACTTTTTGCTTATAAGAATCTTGCATTGGAGATACTCTAAATGAGTCAATACTTCCATGAGCATGACTAAAAATCCTTGTATTTCTCCATGGAATGAGACACCTTTTTGTCATATCAATGCCAATTCATCAAATTAAAAACTATCATAAAACTCCACAATGTGGTGACTAATTTATTATTTGAACACCAATAATATGGACATAAAAGTCAAAAATATATAAAAAAAACAATATTCAAGCCAAGATCTAAGATTCTTCTACAATAATTCAAAAATTGTTGGTGACTTATAATAACTCTCTCCAATGGTAGTTCTTATAAGCACTACACTTTTTTTTCCTTATAAGAGTCTTTCATTGGAAATGTTTTTTTTGCTCAACTCACAATAAAGCTTTAGAGTTCCTCCAGTTCAAGTCCTGCAAGATTACTATATTTTTTTTTTACTGTTCTCTAGAACATCTAAGATTAGTCGAGGTGTGCGCAAGTTGGTCTAGACACCTATGATTTGGAAGAAAAAAAAATTAGTTTGGCTTACAAATTTGTTTTAGTTTACTCCTATAACTATTTTTTGAATGTTTAATCAATAATTATATATTTGAGATTAAAACAACAATAATCAAATATTTTATTAAATTATACATAGTTAAACATTTTTTTTAAATAAATTAATCATTTATTTTGAAACAACTGGATTTATAGATATAAAGACAAATTTGTATTATAGTGAATCAACTTTTAATTTGATTAAACGTTTAACTTGTCTTTAATAAAATAAAAATAAAAAATACCACCTTACTAATTAAAATCTATATGTTTGAAATTAAAATTAAAATGTTGATATAAATTAAACTGGTATTATTATATAAAAAAAAAAGATTATTTATTTTTAGTTGTTTGTTGTTACTTTGTTTGGTCCATACAAGGCATTTATCCCCCTGAAAGCCAATTTTGGTTGGGTCTTGACAATGTTGTTTACAATAAATGTGGGACGGCAAATAAAAAGAAACAAAATAAAATTAATTAAATGTTTACCATAATAATATAAATATATCATCAAACATGATGTATAAAAGTATTTTCAATAGATTTTCTAAATTTTTATAAAATGGAAAAGGAAAATTTTAAATTGTTTAAAATATTCAGTTTCATCAGATTATTTATTTTGGAGATTAAAACATTGATTATATTATTAAAATATATAATTTATATAATAAAAATATTATTTTCTCTCTAGAAATTTAATTTTGAAGTTTAATATTGGTGAGAATATATGAAAAAAAATATTTCTCCTTCGTTTTGATCATTTTTGGATAGTTCTCCAAATTTGGAGAAATTTTCACACTCTCCTACTTTCTCAAATTTTTAAAAAAATATTATAGACATGTTTGTTGTTCCAACAAACATGTCTAACCCCCCCCCCCCCCCCCCACACACACACACAAAAATCTCCATTTGCTCAATTTTGGAGAATCTGTTGGAAATGTTCCATGTGTTATTATACTAGTGTCGTTTCTCATTTGCAAAAAAACTGCTTCGTCTAAAATGGTATCGATACATCACTGATAAACTAGTCCCTCTATTGATCGTATTGAAAAAACTATTTATTTAACTATAAGTTAATTTTTTCATTTTTTGAGAACCTCCTTCAATTAGTTTTTTTTAAACAGCGAAATTTTATAAGACTAGTAATAATCTAGAAAAAAAAACCAATTACATTGAAGTAATGACAAATGAATAATTAGTAAGTCAACCAACCAAATTAATAGACAAATTGTTACTTCTACGAGTTACCCACAAGTAAGCACGAGTTATAATATTCTCAAAAAGTATCGCCTTCCTTGGCTTCGGGTTGCCAAAGAGAATACCATTTCGAAACACCCATATAGACCATAAAGTGGTAAGCGTAACGGCCTCAAAACACAATAACACCTCCCTCTTCAACTGAATAGAGTCGATCCACGATATCTAATCCGAATAAGTATGGAGATTTGGAATATCCACACGCCACCCGCGACCGATGAGATGTAACACCCCGATTTTCGAAAGGTATCATTTTAAGTTTATACATAAACCGATATATTAAGGAAAAATAAGATATTTGATTTTGGGCTTGAATCCTTGATTTTATAGTCTTGATGGATAAAGGATTCAACTACGAGTCCAACGGTTCTTTCCGGAGCAAAAACGGAGCTATAACGAAGAAGTTATGACCAAAACGGTTTTCGGGGAAATCATGGGCCGCCTGGAGGGGGAGCACGGGCCGTGCGCGGGGGTCAGAGACTCGGGTTAAAACCTGATTTTCGCCTCATTTCACCCAAAACTTCATTTCCTCATAACTTTCTCATCGTAGCTCCGATTTGGGTGATTCAAGTTGCTACGGTTTCGTTTTTGAGAGATTTTCAAGGATCTAGCAAGAGATTTGAAGTCTATTGAAATATATTGGAGCATTTTGTGGTGGTAAGCTTCTCATCTCTCCCTATTCATCTTATTCCCAAAATATTCTAGGGTTCATCCACCCCTTGTTATCCCTTTCATAGATTGAAGGTTTGTGATAATTTTGGTGAACTATAAGTGTTTTGGTTGGTGAATTCAAGATTGGGTTAAGGTAATCTTCTATTCTCTTCGGTTATGGAAGTTAGGGTTTCGGTATTAGTTGAGGTATCCATGTATATGGTTTGGGAAATGATTGTTTATGGTATAATATGTATATTTATGGTTAGAACCTTGTGGATCTAGGTTTTGGAAGATTTGGTTTGAAGAATCAAGTTCTTCAAGGAAAGTTCTAAGTGGGTAAAATCTAGATTTAGTCTAAATCTAGCAAGGTGAGTTTACTAAACTTTTGTTAAAACTGGATACACATCATATTTGCTTATTTGTTGTTATTATCACATATTTGCTCAAAATGGTCATCTTTACGGGTTTAAGTATTTGATGGTATTTCCATGAGATTATGTGAGATATATGTATATGAAGTATCATCCCATGAGTTACTCTATGTTGTGTGATTATTTGGGGATTTCCACTATGTGTGCCACAATGGGTATTTTACATGAAAAAGGAATATATGTTTGGTATATTATGATGATTTCATTTGGAATATACTATTGGTGATATTGTATCTACAACGTGGCTATGTGGATATTTAAGTCTTATGTTGGACTCATGCTACGAGGAGGGTGATATTGTACCCACGGTTGGTATTGAATTATATTTGGTTGAAATACACCTAAAGGACCTCCTATATGCATTATGTTGGACGAACCAAGTCAGTTCACAAGGAGGACGTAGTATTGGGCGCCACTGTGATGGTATGTGCCTAGACCTCCGCCATTCGGGGAATTTTCCTTTGGAGTAGTCTCTGGGTGTGTCGGGCCTTGGGATGTTCCTTGTTAAGGGCATAAAGGTATATCGACTCTTGGGGTGGGCTTGATTGGTGCTTTGGGTTTCCCCTAATGACTCCACATATATTAAACACTTGTTAACTGCTGATAAGAATTGTATCTGTTCATGCATGCTTATTATTGTTCAACTCACTAGGCTTTTTGGCCTAACACTTGTTTGGTGTCGATGTGTATCTCAGGTTTTAGCGGCACCGGTTCTATGTCGGCTTGGTACTTGAGTGAGAGATTTGGGAATATTGCTTTTGGTAGGAGAATCCCTTGGGTTTATAAATGACACCCTTATTTGTAATATCTTTTCTGGTTATAGAAATTAGATTAGTTGGTTGTTATTTATTGACCGTTTATTTACGATTGTATTTAAACATGTTTGTGTATTTTCCCCATTTTTGGGAGGCTCTTGCTTTGACAATTTTAAATACCGCTTGTCCGTTTTTCGGATTTTTGTTATCCCTATTTTTAGGGTGTTACATGAGAACCCCTAAGTCTTTAGCGACAGAACATGAAAAAAAAAGATGACTGCAGTCATCCACTCCTGTATCACAATTAGGACATAAAAGAGTCAAAACATCGATACCTCTTTTATCCAAATTTATCCGAGTAGGGAGCCGATTGACACGCAACCGCCACACGAACACATTAACTTTGATGGGAATAAGTCTATTCCATCTAGTAGGATGAGAGTCCACCTCCAAATGACTATAAACAATTAAACGTCTAGCTGAAGCCACTGAAAAATCACCCGACCCTTCTAACAACCACACCCACACCCACATATCCTTTTGACTGAAGGGCACAAAGGTAGACATCTAACTATTCAATTAATTTACCAATCATATCCTTGGACGCATGTAGATAATAACAATTTCAATTTAAGATTAAATGGTTTAGACTATAAAAAATAGCTGCTATTGTTTTAATTTGGGGCCATTTTATATATAAACAAAATTTATGGTTATTTTATTTATTTATGCGTTTATTATAATTCCATAAACAACATAAAAAATGTTGATTTTTAAAGGATAAAATGCAACAAAATGTTATGAAATTTGATTTAGTCCATATAATTTTTTTAATTGATGTATTTTTGTATTTGATGTAATAAAATTTCAAAATTTTATATCTTGTACGAATTTACTTTGGTTTATTCTTGTTTAATGTAACAAAGTTTCATTTGATTATTAATCAAACTGGGTAAAGAACTAAAGACGATGGTGGACCCTGTATTTTACCGAGTGGGTGCACCTTTAAAGTGGATTAAAATCCCGCAAAATCGTCCAATGTGTTTTTAGGTTAGCCAAATTGCACCGTTACAAGGAATTCTTTAAGTTTTTTTTTTTTTTTTTTTTAATTTAGAAGGAATTTTCAAGTTTTTTATTTTATTTTGAGAGACTTTTTTAAATTTAATCCAACCCAATTAACTAACATAACATAAAATAATGAATTAATTGATAGTCTAATAATAATTGATTACAATTAAAATTGGAAAAAAAATAAAATTAAATTCGATAATCAACTATTAATTAATTAAAATTAAAATTGAAGACTATACATTTAAAATATCATTAAAATAAAATTGGAAATCAGATAAAGATTTTGTTTGGAAGTGGCCCAAAAGAGATAGCGTTCAGGATTGGGTTTTCCTCATCTACAAATGCTTGGTTATAATTTAATTGCCAATTATCCATTTTTCATGTAATTTTTTTTGGTATTTTTTAATTAAAATAACATTATTTTATATGAAATAAACTATTATTTTTGTTCATGTAATTTGTTGTTTATAACTATTTTCGTCTATGGTCTTTAAATATTACTTTTCTAGGCACTATGGTTTTTATTTCATTTTGTTTTTTGTCATTAAAGCAGTGACGGATCTAGAAACTTAGATGACTGTGGTCCCCTGAGTTATAAAAAATTTCGAAACCGAATAACTCACCCAAACCCAAACTAATTCGTGTTATCCGGTTTGCGGGTTAAACGGTTCGGTAACCAAATAAGGTTAATTTCGATTATTTTTTTATCATATTGGTTAACCGAATAGCAAATCATACTCTTATTTAATTTATATAAATTCTTCTAAATGAATTGGTTTGAACATATATACAACTAAAATATCAAGAAATTGAGATATATTTAACAAAATCATCAACCAAACACAGTAAAAAAATGACCAACAAGTTAGAGAGTGGGGGTTTCATTAAAATGGACTGAGGGACTGGGGGGAACCGTCAAAAATGAGTGGGGGAAACTAAACACATAATCGTAAAAAAAACAAAAATTTACCTACAAATTTTAAAAAAATTTACAAATGAGTGGGGGCCTTTCCCCCCACCTTTTTAAGCCTATGTTCGCGACTGCATTAAAGTTAAAACAATCCGTTAAGTTAGGAGTAATATGGTTGTTTTAGCTCTTTTTTTTCATTTTTATTAAATATTTATATCATCATACAAACTATTAATGTTTTAGTACAAATTATAAAAGTGTTTATAAAAAATTAAAAATAAAACATAATATATCTGACCCCCACTCCTTCCATTCCTTTCACCTTCTCTTTATTACTAAATACTAAAACTTTAATGGATTGTACAATGATATAAATATTTAGAAAAAATAAAAAAGAAGACCATATTACTTCTTAATTTAACAGAGTTTTCTAACTTTGTTAGCCTCATAGACGAAAAAATAAAATAGAAACCACAAGGACTAAAAAACAATTTTTAAAGATAAGGACAAAAATAGTATAAACAACAAACTACATGGACGAAAATTATAGTTTATTTTTATACATTATATCTTACCTATAAGATGATTTGTCTAAGCATATGAGTCAAATATAATTGTTGGTCTATTAACAATTAACTTCATATTGGTACTTTTTATTTTTGTTCATAAATTTATTTTATCTTGTTCTTAATTGAAAACATTTTAGATAATTAATAAATATTCATATAGGGCTGGGTTCCGATGAGAAGCGTGATAAATGGTTATAAACCGTTTGATGAGAAATAAACGTACATTAAGATGCACCGAGATGCGCCAAATCAATTTTTTTCTAAGCCGCAATTCATGGGAGGGATTGAGATTAAAAGAGATCAACGTTTCAGATTCACTTCTCACTGTTAACTCAACTTCTCATACGATCCTTCGCCTATTCAAACATTAGCCTTGTAGCCATATTACTTAACAAACCGTACGAAATTGTCCACATGATGTATCACAAGCGACATACTTATACAAATAAATGAGGGTTTAAGAACCAAAATCGTAAAATTGGTTTTGATTGGATCAAAGACGAACAAGATATATAAAATGATGAAAATATTTTCATTTAACGTAATTTTTTAACGGACGTTAGAGAAAGAGACTAAGGAGGGACGTTTTTTCAAACCACGATAACCATCTTATAATTTAAATAATACAAAGACAAAAAATAGAGTGAATTATATAAATGGTCCCCCATGAATGCCTGGGTTTCACTTTTCGTTCCTCCGGTTCTGAAAGTACATTGGTGGTCCCTAAAAGCGAGTTTTGGAGCCCAAGTTCGTCCCTGTCGCTAACACCGTTAAGGCATGCTCTGCTAAGTGAATCATGTGCCCCTCACGTGAGGGGCATTTTGGTCATTTTACACATCTTCTTTTCCCACCTCCTTCCTCATAAAGAACTTCATCCATAGCCATCCTCAACCACCATCACACCACCACATTCAAACACAAAAGTAATAACAAAATCAAATACTTAAAATTAAAACTCAAAACCAATTCCTTAAAATTAGAACTTCAACCTTTGATTTTAAATATATTCACAAAATCAATTCCTTAAATACATTTCCTTAAACTCAAAATCAATTGCTTAAATAATCAAAGAAAAAATTAATGCCATCAATCAAAATATCAAGCCTTTTCCCCATGGTCTCGTGAATCTCTCCATCTACCTATTAACCTGCAAAAATTGGTCCTTCAAATGCTCCCCCAACCCCATGGGCTTCCTTTCTCCAACAAACCCACAACCTTTTCTTCTGCATCGTCTTACTTCTTATGCAAATCGACCATCGTCTCATCCTTCTTCAGTTGCAAATCTATATTCAAATCCACAAGTACGGTTTCTTCTACAACTCTACAAGCATGGTTTCTTTTGTAAATCCACGAGCATGGTTTCTTCTGCAAATCTACAAGCATGGTTTATTCTACAAATCAATGAGTATGGTTTCCATGTCTGATTTGAAGGCATTCAAGTATGTTGAAGCATCTGAATCCTTGAGTATGAATTAGGGTTTTATTTTCTTTTTTTTTCTTTAGATTTAGATTTAGATTTAAGAATGTTCTTGATTATATATCTGGAATCCAACAACTTTTTTGTGTATAAAGTTGATTTTTTATTGTTTTTGAATGTTTTATATGAATGTTCTTATTATTTGAATGTCTTGTTATGAATGTTCTGTCTTTTAGTGTATAAATTTGATTTCATTTGATTTGTATTAATGTATTATTGATTTTTCGATCAAGACTGGGGTTTTGATTTTTCGATCTGGATGATGGATGTGAGGGTGACAATGTAAATCTGAATCTTGATTTTTCGATCTGGATTATGGATGTGAGGGTGGCTATGTAAATCTTTTAGTGTGTACGTCTGATTTAATTTGATCTGTAAATCTGAATCTTGATTTTTCAATATGGATGATGGATGTGAGGGTGGCTATCGATGAAGTTCTTGATGAGGAAGGAGGTGGGAGAAGAAGATAGGTAAAAAGACAAAAATGACCCTCACGTGAGGGGCACATGACCCACTTAACGGAGCACGCCTAACGGCGTTAGCGATAGGGACAAATTTGGGCTCCAAAACTCAATTTTAGGGACCACCAATGTACTTTAAGAACTGGAGGGACGAAAAGTGAAATCCAAACCATTTATGTAATTCACTCCAAAAAATATAAAATTATAGTTTACTCAAGATACTATGTATAGTATTATACCATAAAATATAAGGCCCATTACGACGGATTGGGCCGGATTAAAAGGTCATAAGAGTTTGAGTTAGGCCCATACATGTTGAGTCAGCCCATTAATGATGAAAGGCCCCTAAATGGAAAATCGCTATGAAAATCAATTAAAATTATAACTTTTTTTATATTATTATTTTGAGTAAATTACGTTTTTAGTCCCTGTGGTTTGTTAACAATTCCGGATTTAGTCCCTGTGGTTTCAAATTTTGATTTTTATCCTTAAGGTTTATAATTTATTTCTATTCATCCCTAAATCCAAACACTAGTTTTAAGTATGAAGGACTAAAATTGAAATGAATATAAACCATAGGGATGAAAAAAGCAATAAAATTTAAATTATAAGGACGAAAAAGGTAAAGATTATAAACTATATGGATAAAAATTATAATTTAAAAACTATAAAGATGAAATTATAAATTTTCAACAAACCATATGAACTAAAAACGTAATTTACTCTATTATTTTTGAGTAATTTTAACAAAAAACCCAATGAATTATCTATATGAGTGGCACTAGATTAGTTTCGTGAGAATAATGATGACCGACTTTAATGTCATGTACATTTTCAGTAATTATGATTTATGTTAATAACTTATTGTCTTATACCGTTAAGTATTTGTTACCTTCTATGACCATCAGCTTGGTGTTATGTTCAAGAAGTTTTCTATCTGTCTTTTAACGATCGTAATGACATAAAACGACCTTAAAACTATCTTTGACATTGCCTTCTTGTTACCATAATTATATCTGTACATTTGTTTATTTAACCATTTGTCTGCCAACATTCATGCTCGCCAAATTACTCTATGCTCCCCGCCTATGATTAAATCAAGAAACGTATTACATTTGTATTACAATATGCATTTTTTGAATCACAGTTATTGCTTCTGACCTTGGATTACGTTAGACTTATATTAAACCCTGTAAGAACCGTACAAATAACATCACGGTATTATTACCTTAATAAACGTCACGAGTCAGGCGTCATCGTATTATTATTTTTAACGAACGTCACAAGTCAGGCGTCATCGTATTATTACGTTAACGAACGTCGCTGGTCAGGCGTCATCGTATTATTACCTTAACGAACGTCACGAGTCAGGCGTCATCGTACTATTACCTTAACGAACGTCACAAGTCAGGTCAACGAATCTTGTCAAAAAAAAAGGGACAACAATACATACGCCGATACTCACGCCTCTATTGATGAATGCACACGTTCAGTAGATTACTGAACATGATAACAACCCAAATACAACTTGACACAGTTCTACTAACATATTCAGTCCGGGAACCATAATCGAAAACAAGACCACATTCATCTTATTATCAAATACGAAATAAAAACCCGATTACAGTTTTAAAAAACGTTGACAAAACAATACAAACGCCAATACTCACACCCCTGTTGATGAATCCACACGTTCAATAGATCACGATAACGACTCAAACACAATTTCACAGAGTTTCGATAAAAGATACAGTCAGAGAACCGTAATCGAAAACAATACCACATCCAAATTATAATCCAACCCGATTATGATTTCACAAAAAAGGATTTAAACATAGAACCCTAAATCAAAAAACAAAACCAATTCCGAACCCATTAAAATCCCCTTTCACCCACCTACTCCACATTCAATCTCAATTCCAAAGATCCCCCTTTCTTACTTCCTGCCGCTTAACAACCCCCATCCGTAATAAAATTCATATAAATTCATACTTCCAATTGCAAATTGCAACCCCCTTTGATTAACCCAGCTTCCTATCCCTATCGAAATCAATTTCCATAATCTTTTTTACCAATTTTAATTAACTTTCATTCTTATATATAAATATAAAAAAGATACAGTTTTTGTCTACAAAATTTCCCATCTTTTTCTTTCTTCCCAAATCCTCCGCGACCAATTCCAAATCGAACGAATTCACAAATCTTTAACCATGGTGGAAACAAGGCGGAGTTCGTCTTCCTCGAAACGCACGCTTTCATCACCTTGTTCTTCCCCAATTCCTACAGGGAAAAGATCCAAGGTATTATTATTATAATTTTTTTTTGATTTTGACCGAAATCTTGAAAATTGTGTGTAGGAAAAAGTTTCAATTTTGTGTGATCGGTGGTTGCAGGCGGCGGAGGCGGCGTCATCTTCAACTACCGGTACACCTGTGGAGCCCATTGAGGCGGTGGTGAAGGAATCCGGTGGATGTGAGTCACAAGAACAAGAAGTCCGATCGTCTGATCCGTCGAAGAAAGATTCCGATGGGTGTGATGAAGTCGCCGGTGGTGATGTACCGGAAAAGTCTCCGATGGGTCAGGTGGAAGGACAGCCGTTAGTGTCTCCTATGTCTCTAGGTGGGTTTCAAAGTTTTTTTTTCATTATCTTGAAATTAAGAAAAAAAGAAAGTTTTTTTGATGTTTGTGAAGTGGGTTTCTTGATCTTTCTTTGATGGGTTTTTTAAAGAAAGTTTTTTTTTTTGATGTTTGTGAAGTGTTTTTCTTGATCTTTGTTTGATGGGTTTATTTCTTTTTAGGTGATTCGTTAATTGATGTTGAGAAGACAAAGGCTAATGGTGGTTCAACTGTTTTGAATCGTAGCAAGAAACGACAGTCGAAATCTAATGTTGGTGTTGCTTGGGGGAAGCTTCTTTCGCAGTGTTCTCAGGTGGGTTTTTCGGTTTTTAGACTGTTGTAATGGTTTGAATTGAGAAAGTGATATTTGGGATTTCAAGATTTTAATGTCATGAAGTTTAAGAGATGAATATGGGTGATATTTGTTTATGTTAGCTTTGGATATGTAGTGGGTGTGAAGCAATTCTTGCTGATATTGGCTACAATCTTTAAGCTTAATTGGTTATTTTGGTTCAATCAAGAAAGAAATATTTGGGTATTTGAAGATTTCAGCTAAAATGTGATGAAGTTCAAGAGATGGGGATTTGTTAATATTTAGGGACTTAATGAAAATGGTGTTATTTGTTTATATCAGCTTTGGGTATGTATTGGGTGTGAAGCAATTCTTGCTAATGTTGGCTACAATCTTTAAGCTTAATTGGTCATTTTTCAACTGTTATTTTGGTTCAATCAAGAAAGAAATTTTTGGGTATTTCAAGATTTTAACTAGGATGTGATGAAGTTTAAGAGATGGGGATTTGTTAATATTTAGGGACTTAATGAATATGGTGATATTTGTTTATGTTAGCTTTTGATATGTATTGGGTGTGAAGTAATTCTTGCTGTTATTGGGTACAATCTTTAAGGTTAATTGGTAATTTTTTCTAGAAGAGTTTACATCCACTTGATTTTTGTTGATGTAAATACGGTTAATGCGGTAATGCTGTAGAGAAACTAGTTCTACAATTGAATGTGGTGTTGAAGATTAAACTTTCAAGTAAGCTATTAGTGGGCAAAACAATTCAAATAACGTAATTAAGTGGTAACTGTTTTGAATTATTTGAGAAGAAGCAAGATTAGGGTAGCAGACTAGGGGTTCAAATCTGTAGCTAAAGAACGGATCTTGATAGATAAGAGGATGGGGGTACGGAATTTCTTTTATTTTCACAATTCTTTTAGCAAGCTTTATCCTTTCTTTTCTCACACTTTGCACAACCCCCCGGGCCCGCACGTGCTCCCCCCGGGGGGGAGGGGGGTCCTTCACAGAAACATCTGCTCTACTTTTTGGGATAGAGATCAACTCTGCTTAACACCCCCCCGCCCAACCCCAACCCCACCTTCTGGTGGGACATACTGGGCTTGTTTGGTTTGGTATTTTACTATTTTTGAATTCTTTTGACTTGCTATGCATTGTTTGCCTTGTTGTGGGAGTAAATGCTATCATTTGTATGAGCGTAATATGTGTATCTTTTGTGATATCCAGAATCCTCATGTTGTTATGGATCGTTCCATTTTCACCGTTGGTCAAGGCCGCCAATGTGACTTGTGTCTTGGTGATACATCCATCAGTAAATCGTTGTGCAGCCTGAGGCACATAGAGTCACAGGTTTTTTCTCATTTCTTTACTTGCTATTTATTTCAGTTGGTATATAATGTTGCTAGTGATGCATTACGCTTTCTTTCACCGCCACGTGTGCACATTTTTTTTAATTCATGTCGGTAAAGATGCGTAATACGGGTTTCTTTGTTTGCATAGCAAGGAGGTGCTTCGATCACTTTACTCGAAATCACGGGTGGCAAGGGCGCTGTTAAAGTGAATGGCAAGGTGTGCCCTAAAAGGTCTACCTTACCACTTAGAGCCGGAGATGAAGTGATTTTTAGCTCTTCGGGAAGGCATGCTTATGTATCCTTTGAAGCAATGTTTTTATTTTTCTTTATCGTATCGATTTTCTCTGACACGGAAACAACTGCTCTACTCTTCGTGGAAGAGGGTAGGTCTGCCTACCTCTTACCCTCCTTAGACCCCACCTCCAGATGGGATATATTGGGTTCGTTTGGTTTATTACTAGTTTATTCTTGTGCTTGTATACCGTTTTATGTTTGTTTATAGAAATTTAATTGATATGACTTTTGGGAAATTGTCTAAAATACGCAATTTGACCCCTTCACTTTATAGCCACCATTTCAACTTATTAACTGAAATAGCCGGAGATTACACAAGTAGCACTTACCCAACTTGCGTAACCCACTTTTTCAATATAATGTTCAGAAAAAGTAGACATTACCCAAGTTGTGTAAGTGCTACTTGCATAATGTGTATGTGGACAAGCAAAAAGTAGACATTACGCAAGTAGCACTTACGCAAATTGTGTAATGTCTATTTTTCCTGAATATTATATTGCAAAAGTAGATGACGCAAGTTGCGTAAGTGCTACTTGCATAATGTCTACGTGGGCAAGCAAAAAGTAGACATTACACAAGTATTACGCAAATTGTGTAATGTCTAATTTTCCCGAATATTATATTGCAAAAGTAGATTACGCAAGTTGCGTAAATGCTACTTGCATAATGTCTACAGAGACAAGCAAAAAGTAGACATCATGCAAGTAGCACTTGCACAAATAGTGTAATGTCTAATTTTCCAGAATGTTATATTGCAAAAGAAGATAACTCAAGTTGCATAAGTGCTACTTACGTAATCTCCGGCTATTTCGGTCAATTTGTTGAAAAGGTGGCTATAAAGCGAAGAGGGTAGGTCTGATTGGCTATTTCGGTCAATTTCTCTGGACTTTTGTATACCATGTGGGAAACAATTTTTCTTAACGTACTCTCAGATATTTCAGCAGCTATCGAACGATAACGTTGGTGCAGATGTGGCACCTTCAGTAAGCATCTTAGAAGCACATAGTGGCTCGTTAAAAGGATTACAATTTGAAGCAAGATCTCGAGACCCATCTGCAGTTGCGGGTGCATCGATATTAGCATCGTTATCCAACATTCAGAAAGAGTCATCTCTTCTTCCCCCACCTTCTCGTAAAGGAAAAGGGTTACAAACGGGAATGCCGACTCTACCTTCTGCTTGTGACGTGCCTGATAACCATGTAGCCGATACCGACATGAAGGATGCTTCCGATCCTAACGATAGCGGCGGTGTACCTTCGTGCGAGAAAGCCGTTACTCCCGATGCTGTTAATGAAAACCTTGATGGTGCTTCGGTTGATGCGGAAACGGGAAACGTCCCTGCAGCAGCGACTCATGAGTTACGACCGTTGTTGCGTATGCTTGCGGGATCGTCTGCTTCTGAATTCGACATTTTGAAAATTCTTGATGAGCGGAGAGAAATTAGGGAACTGCTTAAGGACATTGATCCTCCGATCTCGTTAGCAGCACGGCGTCAAGCGTATAAAGATAGCTTGCAACAAGGAATTCTTGATCCCGATGCAATTGAAGTTACATTTAAAGACTTCCCATATTACTTAAGGTGCGACCAGTTACTTTTTATCTATCTTGTGCTGATTATTCTTATTGTCTTCTTTGAAATCTTGATTTTTTCTACACATTATCATGAATTCTCAATTACAATGCACATAAGTTAAAAGCATATTTAAATTATATATATATATATAGGGACAGGTTCAGGGGAAAACCGTAAAAGAATGAAAAACTGAGGAAAGTTTTGTCCATATGAACGGTTATCAGGGTGTTCCTCAGTTTTGTCATTTTTTTGGGGTTTCCACTGAACCTCCCTATATATATGTACTATCTATGTCAATCAGCAAATCTCATTGAAGCTACAAACTTGCCTACCATCACCACTTTTCTTTCTATGTAGAAGAGATTGACTGCATACCTTCTTTCTTAACACCCACATCCAATTAAAAAGAGAGAATTGATAATTTTGGTGGTCATCATATGATCTTTAATTTGCTTGCCGATGGGGTGAAATTCACATTCTTTCTGCTTCGCTTGTCAGAAAGCCAAGACTTTATTGTTAGACAAGTGCTATTTGTCCCGATCTTAATGCTGAATGTATCCATTAATCCAGAAGCAACAAGTATTTAGGCCTATAGATATCATAGATGGGTATCGCATGATGGTTAATGTCAATAGAATTCGACATAGGATTGATCGATGAAATGTTATATCATAATGCATATAGGTGTTGGTATGCCATGTAGTGCCACACAATGAAAAAAGATCTTATACGTGATTCTCAAACATACCAAAAGTTTTTTTTTTTTTGTATTTATTTATCTAGTAAAAATCCTCACCCCTAAAAAACAAAGAATCCCAAAAAAAGTTCCCCTTGCGCTCTTATGTTACCAATGGGAAAAATTGATAACGGTCATTGAGCTTCCACAAATCTATAATTTGCATCACTTGGCAAAAGGTTTTCCGTTGCATTTATGAATGATCACAATCATTGAAATGAAAACACTTTCACAAGTCTCTTATTAAATTGGGTAACAAAAATATGAGGACCTTACTTCTTGTTTAAATAATGGATTTTTTTCTTCAAATAACATAATGAAAGCTTTGTAACCACCCTTTGACTTGGATTTGAG
Organism: Arctium minus; assembly: GCA_954870635.1. NCBI lineage: Eukaryota > Viridiplantae > Streptophyta > Magnoliopsida > Asterales > Asteraceae > Arctium > Arctium minus. The sequence goes on along the minus strand of OX941095.1, from coordinate 71,512,627 downwards.
TTAAATTTTTTTAATAGAATAATAAAATTATAATTTAGTACCTTTCATCTTTATCGAGCTTTTCAATTAGTATTTGATGAGAACAAATGATCAAACAAATAAAAATGTGAAGGATGATAATAGTATTAAAACATATGATGCTTACTTGTTGGCTTTCTGGGTAAAATAAATAAATAATAATTAATCTTGTAGCTTTCTTGATAAAATTAAGAATTATTCCATTTTGGAGATTGCTATTATCATATCTACACTTTTCAAAGGTCTTGGTTGCTTTACTTTTTTCAATGGGATTTCGAAAGTTCTTACTTTGCTACTCTTTTGAAAACCTACAGTGAAACCACAAAAAGCGTGCTGATTGCTTCCACATATATACATCTGAAACGTAACGAGTTTGTGAAGTATGCCTCGGATCTACCTACTTTGTGCCCCAGAATACTCTTATCTGGTCCAGCTGGTACGCTCTTCGATCTGTTTACATCAAAAGGACATAAGTTCTTGTTTATTCACTCTTTAACGTTGTATTCCATGCATTCCCTTGCAAAAACAGGTTCAGAAATATACCAAGAAACCTTGACAAAAGCTCTTGCAAAACATTTTGGTGCTAGGTTGCTCGTAGTTGATTCTCTTTTGCTACCTGGTGTAAGCCTTCTTTTCTTCCGATTCACAGTTTCTTTTTTGATTTTTATTACATTTCCTTCATGGGTATATATAATTATTTTTGGTAATCTTTAAGATGGGTATATATAATTGCTGACCCTATGTTAATGAACAAATAATAAAGACTTCATTCAGGATTTCAAGATCCAATTCTTCGTTACACTTTATCCTGAGTGCAACTCGTAGGTATACTTATTTGGCGCAATTCTTGGTTACATGCTATGAATCAAGAACATAAATTAGAATAAGGCCGTCGGCTATTCGAGATGCTAGTATCTCCCATACAAAACTCACTATTTTCTGCATGCCCTGTAAGATCCCATGTAAGATCCCACATTGGTTGGGGAGGGGAACAAAGGTTGCCTTATAAGGGACTTGATACCTCCTCTATCGGACGCGTTTTAAAACCGTGAGTTCAGGTGTGTGGACAAAGCGGACAATATCTGGTACGGTTAGCCTGGGATGTTACATGCCTGCTTCTACACCTTTCGCCTCCCTTTTATACTACCTAACAACCAACTTATTCTAGAATTACCCAAAATACCTCTTGCTAGCTAAAAGACTAAGGGCCTGTTTGTTAGCAGCTCAATGGGATTCGCTGCTTATTCGGTTTTCTATACATGACTGTTTGGTAGTGGCTTAATGATATAGAAAATGGCTTATTCAGTAAGCTTTTAAGAGGGGGTGGGGGGAGCTTTATGCAGAAAGCCAAATTTTTCCCAAACCAATGGCCCCCAACTAAAGAAACTCATTTCATATATGAAGATACCCACCCAAACAAAAACCTTCCCAGTCTATACAGGCAAATTAATCCACACAGACAACTTTATCCTTACAAAACTTAATGGAAAACCAACCAAACAACCCCTCTTTTCCAAGTCTTTTTTAACCCCTTTCTCAAAGAACCACCTTGTCCTCGAGGTGGACAGAAAAAATAGAGAAAGTGAAGCATCCAAGTTAAGCCGAAGACCATGCATACATATATTATAGAATAGTTATGAAGGGGTATTTTGGGTATTTCTTAGAATAAATATTTAGTATTTAGTATATCCCACTTTATCTTTGCCATGCTTAATCCTTTTTCCATACCAGGGAACAACTGCTAAAGAAACCGACACTTCACTAAAGGAGAGTGCAAGGCCTGAAAGAGCAAGTGTATTTGCTAAACGTGCTCCACCAGCGGCAGGGGTTATGCACTCTAAGAAACCAACGTCAAGTGTTGAGGCGGATATAATCGGTGGATCTACCACATGCTCTCATGCTCAGCCGAAACAGGAGGCATCTACTGCGTCATCAAAAAGCTACACTTTCAAGAAAGGTATATTTCACAAAGCTTTTTGTGGTTCCTTTTTCACATTGAGCTTTAGAAGATGCCCGTTTTACTGATGTCATTAGTTTGGTTTCTTAATGTAAGAGCGTTGGGTAATGTTTATGGACCCTGTTATGATGAAAACTAATCGATTTATGCAGGTGATCGAGTTAAATATGTGGGTTCCTTGTCATCTGGATTTTCTCCTTTGCAGACCCCTTTAAGGTATTTTACTAAAAAATGAAATAAAATATTTGGTTTTTTCTATTGACTCGTGTTTTTGTATTCATTGGAGTTAAATTTGTTGGGACTGATCGAACTTTGTAAGGTTCTTATGTGTTGTATTCATTAGGGGTTGGCTTATTTTATAGTTATCTTCTATAGAAATTTGATATGAGAAAACATTAAGAGACTAATATCTCAATTTTGAAATAATCCACCTACCCATTGTACCCTCTAAATTGTGGGTCAACTTTCGATTTTTAACTTCTTTATTTAACGTTTATTAGGGGCAGTATAGGGAACTTGAGGAGTGAGACCTGTATTGTTTGAAAACATAGAACCTTTTGAAGAATGGTAGTAACTACTACACTAAATAGAATAAAAAAGGAGAAATAAATTACGAGCCATTTATTTATTTTCTTGACATCAGAATCAAGTAATTTGGAGCCAGTTATAATAGATGATGTGTTCTATGAACACTATTTATTAAGAAGTTTATTATTATTGTTAATGTCTCAAATGATGCATACTTTACTTTTGTTTATTTTTTCTAGGGGCCCCACGTATGGTTATAAGGGCAAAGTTCTACTTCCATTTGAAGAGAATGGCTCTTCTAAGATCGGAGTTAGATTCGATAGGTCTGTTCAAGAAGGCAACGATCTTGGAGGAATTTGCGAGGAAGACCATGGTTTTTTCTGTTCAGGTAATCAAGTATTTGGATATTGTAGTTTGATGTTTAGTTACCGTTCGTTGTTGATGAACTGTAAATTGATAATATTTGTGGATTATATGCGCAGCTGATTCACTTCGTCTCGATTCTTCAAGTGCTGATGACATTGAGAAGCTTGCCATTAACGAACTTTTTGAGGTGAGGCGCGACAAATTTTCCTTCTTTCTTTCCAAGTTTATATCTTTCTTGGTTATTACAGAAATGGTTTTTACCCGTGAGTCGATTTGCTGAAACGGTTAAATTAGGGGTATTTTAGTCATTTTAAACCTAGGTCGTACGACTAAAATACCCTCATTTAACCGGTGGTGATGGAATTAACAAAAAAAGTTTAAAATGACTAAAATACCCCTGATTTAACTGGACTTAACAAAAAAAGTTTAATATGACAAATACTCCTGATTTGACTGGACTTAACGAAGAAAGTTAACCGCCCTCAGGAGGAGGGAACAAAACCGTTATGAAATGACAAACGTTAAGGACCAAATCCGAGTTTTCGAAGTTTACTGACGATATCCTTACATTCATATGCATATGCATATACGTATACATATATGGTTCGTCACACTTTTGTATATATCTTTAGTTGGTTAAATTCGAAAGTTTATTTTTATTTCTATGCAGGTTGCGGTTAAAGAAAGTAAAAGCAGTTCATTGCTTTTGTTTGTGAAAGACATCGAGAAATCGATGCTGGGAAATCCGGAGGCCTATGCTTCCTTCAAGAGTAAGCTCGAGAACATACCTGGGAACGTGGTCGTCATTGCATCACACACTCAGATGGACAGCCGCAAGGAGAAAGTAAGTAGTCATTATTGGCGATTCTTCAAAGTTCGTACCTTTTTTACTATCATCGTAAATCGACATTCATGATATTTTTTCTACAAATTTTGCAGTCCCATCCTGGTGGATTATTGTTCACGAAGTTTGGTAGCAATCAGACGACATTGCTTGACTTGGCTTTCCCGGTATGCAATTGATAATTTGCTACTTTTTCACTTGATTTACTTTTGTTTTTTTATTTATTACTAAGTTGGTTGTCCTACTTTTTTGTCTATGATCCAACTATATGGAGAAAGGAGCTTGTTTTAGTCTTAAACCGTAATTTATGTTTTTGTTATGTGATATTTTGCTCTTTTCATTTCTATATGCTTGAGGAGTGTGAGAAAAGTGATGTATTGGCTTATTTGTTTAGGCCTAAGTTGGGGTTATTTTGCCTTTAAATTATTTTTTCTTAAAGGTTTTTCTTTGTACTATATATTCAGAGTAATCAACCGAGGAGCTTTTTGCTTTTCTTCCGTTAAGCCCTATATGGGTTAAGTTGTTTGTCTGAGGGACAGGAGACCGATGGGCTTGAGGGAGGCAAAAAGAGAGGATTGGATTATTTCTGGTATTAATTTGTATGAGGTGGCTTAATGAGGACAAGTGATGGGTCTTGGCTTAATCAGTATAGCCATTTTGGTATAATGGCTTAACGATTAAGCCATAAAGAAAAATTCCTGTATGGGTGAGCGAATAAGATGCTCAGACCACTAAGCTCATTAAGCTGTAAATAAACAGCACCTAATAGCATAATACATTTTTGGTCAACCCTACATTTTTTATATTGTAGACGTCATCATCAATAGATGATTGTTGAGTAGATGTACATATCTTGTTGGATTATAGGATTTTCGTGATGCAATAGATGATGTTGAGTTGCTTCTTTTTTGTCAAATTCTTTTTGTTTACACTTTTTTTGCAAGCCGGGTCTTCCCAAAAACATCCATTGTACTTTTTTAACGTTACGTTGATTAAATGTCATTCAGGATAGTTTTGGTAGACTACACGATCGAAGCAAAGAAACCCCTAAGACGATGAAGCAACTCACTCGTCTTTTCCCTAACAAAGTGACCATACAGATGCCTCAAGTAAGTGAAAAAGCTGCTTTTTTTTAATGTACCCGTTTCATAATTTTTTGTGGGTCTCGATTAATTTTCTCGGAATCGTGGCAGGACGAGTTGCTACTTTCAGACTGGAAGCAACAACTGGATCGTGATATCGAGACCTTGAAATCACAGTCAAACATCGTCAGCATCCGTTCGGTGAGTATCACCCTCTTGTTTGGCTTATTTTTAATTATTATATATATATATATTGCGTATTCGGTTCTGATTTCTTGATTTCAGGTTCTGAACCGAGTTCGTCTTGAAAGCTCCAACCTTGATTCACTCTGCATAAAAGATCAAACTTTGACGAATGAAAGTGAGTGCATTTATTGACTGTTTCTGATTGTTGTGGGTTTTCGTTTGACTTTTATACTTTTTTTTGACTAATCTTCGCTCTTTTTTTGATGTTTAATAGGTGTGGAGAAAGTTATTGGATGGGCTTTGAGTCATCACTTTATGCAGAGTTCTGAAGCTTCTGTAAAGGATGCTAAACCCGTGATTTCTAATGAAAGGTATTAGCATCATAAGTTATTCATTATGAATAATTTATTTATAAACGGAATTAGGTTAAAAGTTCATTTGGGAATCTTAAATATTTTAAGAACCGTGAAAACCAACTATTCATGATAAATTTACCTAAATATTCATGAATATTATTCATTATGAATATCATGCATTTTCATGATATTCATCATGATTAATTTATGAATAGTTGGTTCTCACATGAATTTTATTCATTATGAATATTTGCTTGCTTATTTTCTGTTTTATTCATGATAAATATATATACCTAAATATTCATGAATATTATTCATTATGAATATCATGTATTTCATTATGAATAATTTATGAATAGTTGGTTCTCACATGGATTTTATTCATTATGAATATTTTCTTGCTTATTTTCTGTTTTATGTTGTGGATTATAGTCTCGAGTATGGGATCAACATACTGCAAGGTACTCAAAACGAGACTAAAAGTTCTAAGAAGACACTGAAGGTGAACGTTATGCATGCATCTTTTGATCGTATCGTTAATCTAATAATTTAAAGAAAATAAAATTCTAAGGTAAACATCTCGTGAAATTCCAGGATGTGGTTACCGAAAACGAATTTGAAAAGAGACTCCTTGCTGAAGTTATCCCTCCGAGTGACATTGGTGTTACTTTTGACGACATTGGAGCTCTAGAATCTGTGAAGGACACTTTAAAAGAATTGGTGATGCTTCCTCTTCAGAGGCCTGAATTGTTTTGTAAAGGGCAGTTAACGAAGGTAAAAAGAAAAGTATTTACATTATTCCAGTTCTACCCTTAATTACGAGATGAAGAAATTCATTACTCTCTCTATTGTTGAGGGTAAAATTGTCATTTACGAAAGTATTTACGTTACTCCCTCCGTCCCGGAATAAGTGTCCGTATTTCTATTTTAGTTTGTCCCAAAATAAATAAGTGCCTACTTTCCAATTCTACCTTTAAATATGAGATGGAGAAATTCATTACTCTTTCTAATATTAAGGGTAAAATTGTCATTTAATTAATTGAAAAGTGTAATACTTGCACGTTTATAAAACTGTGTCTTTTTCACATTGTGGACGTTTAATTAGGGACGGAAGGAGTTTTTATTTTTCGTTATATATGCGGAGAAAGATCTGACAATTTTTGTTTTTTGCAGCCTTGTAAAGGAATTTTGCTTTTTGGACCCCCGGGTACCGGTAAAACAATGCTTGCAAAAGCTGTTGCGACTGAGGCGGGTGCAAATTTTATCAACATATCGATGTCGAGTATTACTTCAAAGGTACTTTAATGGATTTTATTAAAGACATGCTTGGCAAACTAGCAGATAAGCTAGCTGTTGGATGATAAACTAGACATGTTTGGTAAAAACTAGCTGATAAGGTAGATGACAATATAAAATGATCTAAAAGGACATGTTGGAAGATTTATTGGAAAAATATTATGGGGGCATAATTGGAAAAAATGGAAAAAGCCTCCGGGAGCTTATTGAAACGTTTCAAAAAGCTAACTTATGGCTAACCAAATATGGCTTTTTCAATAAGCTCAAAAAATAAGCTAGCTTATGGTTGCCAAACACGGCCTAAATTTTCAAAGCATCGTTTTGTTAGAATGTAATTAATCTCCGTGATGCTTGTTTGCAGTGGTTTGGCGAAGGAGAGAAGTATGTGAAAGCAGTTTTCAGCCTTGCTAGTAAAATATCGCCTAGTATTGTTTTTGTCGACGAGGTTTGTGTTAATTTTATTTGTATTTTTCGTTAATTTTTTTTACCCTTTTTGGGAATGAATCTGATTTTTCATATAATTTAATCGTAGGTTGATAGCATGTTGGGAAGACGGGAAAACCCCGGTGAGCATGAAGCAATGCGTAAAATGAAAAACGAGTTTATGGTGAATTGGGATGGTCTACGTACCAAAGATAGAGAACGCGTACTTGTGCTCGGTGCAACCAATAGGCCTTTTGATCTTGATGAAGCTGTGATCAGGCGACTACCTCGGAGGTACGAAAAAGGCACACGGTTTTAAAAATGTGTAATAATTACTCCCTTTGTCCCAAAAGAAGTGTCGATAATAGAAATAATTAATGCATTTATCTTGTCATCTTTTAAATATTTGTGCATTAATTAGGGGTAGATTTGGCAATTTAGTTATTTTTTTTTAAAAGTGGATGCTTATTTTGGGAAGAAAATAAATAGAAATGTGGGCACTTATTTTGGGACGGAGGGAGTGAAGATTTTACCCTTAATAATAGAGGGAGTAATGAATTTCTCCATTTCATTATTAAGGGTAGAATTGGAAATTAGGCACACAATTTTGAAAGTGGACACTTATTTTGGGAAAAACATAAATAGAAATGTGGACACTTATTTTGGGACGGAGGGAGTGACAATTTTACCCTTAATAATAGAGGGAGTAATGAAGTTCTCTATCTCATAATTAAGGGTAGAATTGGAAATTAGCCACTTACTTTTGAAAGTGGTCACTTATTTTGGGAAAAACATATTTTTAATCAACTAAATGACAATTTTACCTTTGATAATCGATGGTGTAATGAATTTCTCCATCTCATAATTAAGGGTAGAACTGGAAATTAGGCACACAATTTTGAAAGTGGACACTTATTTGGGACGAATGAATCATTTAAATCCAATCTCAGAGGGGTGTGGGGTGAGCTAATGAAGCCATCGTTGGTTTCTCGATTGCAGGTTGATGGTAAATTTACCCGATGCCGCAAACAGGCAGAAAATCTTGAGGGTAATATTGGCAAAAGAGGAATTAGCACCTGATATGGATCTTGAAGCAGTGGCTAATATGACTGATGGCTACTCTGGAAGTGATTTGAAGGTCTTGTTATTTTCCCCATCTTGTTCTATTTATTTATTTTTTTCGTTTACGTTTTTTCGGTTTTTTGAGAGTTTGTTTATCTGTTGAAATTTTCAGAATCTTTGCGTGACGGCTGCACATTGTCCAATAAGAGAAATTTTGGAGAAGGAAAAGAAGGTTTGCTTCTTCGATTCTCATCTATTTGTCAAAATGTCCAAAATACCCAAAACACGGTGTCATCCTATATATATTGTTTTCGGAGGTTGAGAAAGAAATTTTTATTACTTGCACTATTATAAAGGGTAAATTTGTCATTTACTTAGTCCCAGAATAGATCTCCATGATGAAACGGCACACAGTTTTAGAAATGTATAAATTTACACTTTTTAATTAACTAAATGACAATTTTACCCTTAATGATAATGAGTAATGAATTTCACCATCTCATAATCAAGGGTATAATTGGAAAGTAGACGCTTACACTTATTTTGAAACAAACTAAAATAAAAATATAGTTATTGAAGTTATTATTATTTTTCAGGAGAAAGCGTTGGCATTGGCGGAAAATAGACCAGTGCCTGCTTTGCACAGCAGTGCGGATGTTCGTCCTCTAAATTTGGACGATTTTAAGTATGCACATGATCAGGTATAATAATGAACATCTTATTTTATCATAAATGTGAAAGTATATTTGAGGTGAAATAAGTGTAGTCCATGTGGGATTTTAACACGTCCCCTCCAATGGAAGCCAAATAGACATTGATTGTCCCAAAGTGTCGAGAGGGGGCGAGACGAATACAGATTGCCCCAGAGTGTCGAGTCTCTAGAGTGGTAGACTTCGACTCTGGTACCATGTGAGAATATGTGAAACCCCAGGTTAATCCCCAATATAGATTATTGCCCATAGTGTCGAGTCTCTAGAGGGGTTGATTCCGGCTCTGATACCATGTGAGAATATATAGAACCCCAGATTAATCTCCAAAACATATTGCCCCAAAGTGTCGAGTCTCTAGTGGTAGACCCTGATTCTAATACCATGTGAGAATATGTGGAACCCTAGATTAATCTCCAATACAGATTGCCCCAAAGTGTCGAGTCTCTAGAGTGGTAGATCCTGGCTCTGATACCATGTGAGAATATGTGGAGCCCCAGATTAATCTTCTATACAGATTGCCCCAAAGTGTCAGTCTCTAGAGTGGTAGACCCTGACTCTGATACCATGTGAAAATATGTAAAACCCCATATTAATCTCCAAAATAGCCCTTGTGAAAAGAAAGAACGTTCCAACATATACCAAAAAAATGATACAGGTCTAGCCGTCTAGCCAATGTGGGACTCTAACGGTAGTAAATTTATAGTAAAACTTAAAATTTTATATTTTATGAAATGCAGGTATGTGCAAGTGTATCATCGGAATCTGCAAATATGAACGAGCTTCTTCAATGGAACGAACTATATGGCGAAGGCGGATCGAGGAAGAAAAAACTCCTCAGTTATTTCATGTAGACGATGATTTCAAGTGTATAGCCGTGCCCTTTTTTCCGACTAGTTTGAGATAAAAGACTTAGTTTTTTCCCGTCATAAAATCCAATCTATAGCACCTGTATCAATGGAAATTCCGTTGCAGGAAGAGTTTTTTTTTTATCTTCTTTTTTCGTCGAGCCTATGCCCCCCGCCCCCCCCCCCCCCCCCAATGTGTATCATATACTTAGTTTATGGTTGCTTTCGGATCAAATTATTTCGCCATTCTTAATCTCGTATTTAACGTATTGTATAGACTAACTAATTTACTTCGTTATGTTCGTTTTCTTTTGTGTTGTTATATAGTTGATGTTTGTTAAATTGTTTTTAAATGCGATGTTAAGTCTATTTGCCGGTAACCGGAAGGATCCTTGTAATGGCGTGGTAAAACTAAAGCAGGTCGAGGATGTAGTAGAAATCTTATCTTTTTTGGGTTCGAATTCTGGTGCTGTTAAAGCCTTTATGGTTATGGGGGTTCACCTACGATGACTCTAGGCCATTCGTGGTCGCCCGGAGGATTAGTCGGTGCGTGTAAACTGACTTGGAAACCCACTGATGCCTAAAAAGGAAAACTAAAGCAGGTTGCTTGTAAATGAATGATTGTATGCAGTTTTAGAAACTTTTATACGTTAATAACTTTACGCCGTCAATAATTCTGGTAGTAATGAAGTTCTGCATTGATAGTCAAGGGTAGAATGGAAAGTATGCGTTTATTTCTGAAAGTGGATATTTATTTTGGGAGAAATTAAAATAGAAATGTAGGCACTTTATTCAGTAATTGTTGACAAAAAGTTTTATACAACAAATGTTTTCATACACTTGTCATTTTTGGTGAGGTTTAAACCATTACATCTTTTAAAACGCTGGTCGGTACCTTGGGTACCGCTAGGCCGATAAACGTTTGGTTAGACTATGTTGTCTTTATCCAAGTATAAAAGTACAATAAATTTTTTTTGAACTTTTTTCTTAAACAAGATGATAACAAATTATTGTAATGTATTGTTTTACATGATTTTTTTTCCATCTAAGGTGCCGTTTGTTTTTTAAGAGGTCTAAAATCTGAAGTCTTATTTTAGTTATGATTAATAAGAGGTGGTGTGTAAAAAGGTCTGAATGATTCAGACTTAAGAGCCATTAAGAGGTTTTTAAAAAAAAAACAAACAACCCCTAAGTCTAGAATTTAATATACTGATTAATGTATATTTGTTTCACCATGTATTTGTTTTATATGTATTCGTTTCACAATATGAAACTTTTTAGTTGTATTTTTTTATTTCATAAACACATAAAAAATGTTCATATTGTGAAACAAGTATATATAAAACAAACAAGTTGTGAACAAATATATGTTAATCAATACATTATCCAAACCGTAAATGGAAAAACATCATGTGAAATAGTATATGATGCATCGGTTTTATCACAATTTTATGGGGTTCTCAAATTAAGCCCCCCCTCTCTCTCTCTCTATATATATATACATATATACATACATATATATATATATATATATATATATATATATATATATATATAAGGTCAGGTTCGGGGGAAAACCTCAAAAAAACAGAAAACTGAAGAACACTTTGGTAACCCTTCATCTAGACGGTATGCACTTGTGCATACAGGTAATTTGTAACATGCACACGTGCATATGCACAAATGCATAATGCACTTGTGCATGAAAACCAAAAAAATAACATAATTTACCTGTATGCACAAGTGCATACCGTCTGGATGAAAGGCTACTAGAGTGTTCTTCGGTTTTCTGTGTTTTTGAGGTTTTCCCTTGAACCTCCGTCTATATATATATATATATATAGAGACCGATAATCAAATGAAAACAAAAAATATGTTACAAACCCTTGAGAACCGATATAAAAATATTTTTTTACATGATTTTTTTTCATCAAAACCTATGATTTAAGATATTGTTTCATATATGTTTTTGTTCACCTTGTGAAAAGATTACACGTGAAAAATAAAATTTGATTCACCTAGTGAAATGAAAAATACAGGTAAAAAATATTCATGTGGTGAAATATATTATGAAATATCATGTGGTAAAACTATCATATTATGAAACAAATATATGGGAAGAAATATATTAAATCCAAGCATTTGGTGAAAATATATCATGTGAAAAAATATTTTTATATTGGTTCTCACATGTTTGTAACATATTTGTGGTTTTCATTTGATTTAGCCCCTATATATATATCAGGTTCACGTGAGACCAAGTTGTTTCCGTGAGACCGCATGAGACCAAGCCTTAAAACATGAAACTTCACACCGAAACACTGTGAAGGTAAAAAATGTAACACCCTAAAATTTAGCGGAAATAAAATTCGAAATTCTGCAATAGCCTAATCTTGCGGAATAAAGTATTACAATCCCAACGTACAATATTAACCCGAACGGAGTATAGGTTAGACATAAACACGGTCAATAAATAAAGCATAAGACGACAACCTACTAATCTACAATCAAATAACTAGATTAGGGTCGGGTGTCGCTATCCTTCCAAAATGAGTATCTTCAAAAATCACTGTACGATGGTCACTAGATATCCTCAAAAAGACCACTCACGACCCCAAGGTCGTTCCCTCAGTCCCAGCATGCCCCACTGTTAAGATGACCTGCCAACATGACAACCAAGAGCAAGTGTTAGGCTAAAGCCTAGTGAGAACAAGCCAAATAAAAGGGAGTACTAAACCCAATCGATGTCACGGGTTGAGTATAGCCATGAGCTAAGTCAAGGAACGAAATAAACCATTAGTGATTAAACATGGTACAAATAACACCAAATCACATAACGAGCTCAACCCCTCTAGATCTATTGCTCAAAACATCAAGTCAACCCCTCTGGATCTATTCTTGAGAGTTCCAAAACAGGGGAACTCAAGCACATAATGGAATTACACCTTACTGCACCATGAGACGCTGCCCGACCGTATAGGCCCACACCTTACTTATCATGGCAACCCGATGCCTATTCCGTGCCAAAACGTGAACCAAATGCCCAAAACGGGGACATAGGAACACTGTGCCTATGGATCCATTGCATTAAGACTCAAAGCCAAAGCATGTCATTTTATATCATACTGACATTAAATCAAGCATATAAGCAATTCATATGAACAATGGTTCAATTCAATAAATCTTCATTTTTGTAAAGAAAGTGGTAAATGATGGGATTTAGAAAACATTACCCGACAACAATATACCATACCAAAATCGTGATTCTCCATAGTTCAACAAATACATTTATCACATAGCTTTTATAATATAGACAGATTTATTTTAAAAGATTCACCTCAGAATTCTTCCTGCTTAAAGGCCCAGTTTCTAACGATCGCTACCTACAATAACACCGAATAATTCGATAAGCTAAACGCAGATAATTCCCTCTGACTAAAGCTTAAAACATCAAAACAGAAGAACCTTGAGCGATGGGAAGAATTCCCCGGTCGCCCGACCCTCTCCGGTCGCCCTGCCTTCCCCCGTCGACATACCGGTCGATCAACATACCGGTCGAAGATATACCGGTCGACACATACCGGTCGACGACATACCGGTCGAAGACATACTGGTCGACACATACCGGTCGATACTCACAGTTCATCTGAGCGATTTCAAAACCCTAGATCGAACCCAGATCCATCTTAGAAATACATAAATCTCGAAATGAAACGGTTAAAAACCTTACTAACAAGATTCTATACGACAATCAACACTTAGAAGTTGTTAGAAGACGAGATCGTACCTTGAATGATGAATGGAGTCGATGTTGAAGAAATCTCTCTGCTTCTCTCTCGCTTCCATAACCCAGGACCAAAATCAGACCATGAGATATTTTGAAAATATCTCAGGGTTGATTTGTATTTATATAACCTATGTTACATTTGACCCCCTTGAACTTTGGGTAAAGGTCAACTTTTCCCCCAACTCCAAAATTAAATAAATTTTGGATCCGGATATTACAAAAAACATTCGAACCTTCATAATGTAATCACACTATGAAGGTAAAAAAACATAAACCAAGTTAAAAAAAATCAAACCTTCACAGATAAAAGACTGTGAAGGTATATCCGAACCTTCACAGTGAAGACGCTGTGAAGGTAAAAAAAAACGAACATTCACAGCGAAAAACACCGTGAACGTAACATTTACGGTGTTTTCCCTATGAAAAGTTCGATTTTTTTTACATTCACAGTTTTTTGGTGTGAAGTTTCATACTTTAAAGTTTGGTCTCACCGGTCTCACGGAAACTGTTTGGTCTCACGTGAACTTAAGTCTCTCTCTCTCTCTCTCTATATATATATAGGGGTTGTTTAATTTGCAACCCACATCTTAACCGTCGGATTCATGATCGGCGGTTACAATAGATATGGGGCACAATATTTTTAATTAAAAAAACAGAAAAATAAAATAACCGCCGATCATTAATCCAACGGTTAAGATGTGGGTTGCAAGAGTTGCAACTTTTTTAAGCGTTGCAAAATATCCTTCCACTATATATATATATATATATATATATATATATATATATATATATGAGTTAGGTTTAAACAAACAGACAGTCAATTTGTGAGAATGCGTAAATTTCAAGACATAAAATATGATAAAAACATGTTGCGTTAACCGGTCATATAGTAGGCAACTTTTCTCACGACCCTAGTCGCTTTGACCATGTCGCTCGCGTCCCTCTTGTACATGTTATGTCACATTTGATTTTTTATATAATTAGTTTAATTAAAACATAGTCTTATTTATGACTTAAAATGAGTTTAATATAAGATAAATACACATATTATGATAAGATAAATACATATCCAATTAAAAAAAATACTTAACTTTTATATAATTTATTTAATTATAAATTAATAATTATATTTAAAACAATTTAAATTTAAAATATGATGTTTATTATGTATTTGATTATGTTTATCAATTAGTTACATAAATTAAAATATGAAACATGTTTATTATGTATTTGATTATGTATATCAGTGAATTATATGAAGCGTGTTTACCCTGTATTTATTATAATCAACATATAGTTATATGAATTTAAATATGAAACTTTAAGAAACTCTACCAGTATATCATTAACATGTAACCTTGAATTTTATTTAACGTGCTTTAATTAATAATACTTAATGCATAAAAAGTAATTTTTAAAACTTTTACCTTAAATACTTTATAACTTAACTAGAAGTGTTCTCACACAATGCAACGCGATACATCTTCATTTTAATGTTTTCTTTTATTCTTAGTTTTGATCGATTTTATAATACAGTTTTGTGTGGTTTTGAGAAAACAATAATGTTTTTATGTTTGAATAAAATATAAATTTGAAGATCCCACTAAAATTAAAAAAAATATCAATATTATTATAAAGTTAACAAATTAGAAGTTCTTGTTTTATAATTTTTTAATTCAATTTTTTAATAATTTAGTTTATGTTTGATAACAAAGAGGAGAATCGCCTTATAAAGCTTGCCTAGTCTTTCTCGAATGATGAAGTAATTTATTTTAGGTTTAATAATATATATATATATATATTCATAAAAATAATAATAAAGTATTTTGTTAAAACTATTTTATATTTTATTTTTTTATATTTAAAATAAAATGTTTATCCTATTTTTAATTATTCTTATCAATTAGTTATATGGATTTAGATTCTTTATATTTAAAATTAAATGTTTATTCTATTTTTGATTATCCTTATCATTTACTTTTATGAATTTAAAACATGAAACTCTAAAAAGTTGTACTTATTCATCATTTACTTATAATCATGAATTTTAACTAATATGCATCAATAAACAGTACCAATACCTAAGAGCATCCACAGTGTACGTGTTTTTCACCGAACTTTTTCATAGCTTTTTTCTTACACATTATTGCCACATCAACAACTTAAAAACCTCCACTATGTGAAAAACCTCACCCAAACTTTTTCATTACTTTTTAAAACTATTTAGGGTCCCACTATTTAAACTTTATATCATTTTTATTCTTATTTATAAAAATAAATACATTAAAATTCATACAAATATATATTTATTTAAATTTAAAAGTATGTATAACCGAAAATAAAAATTGGGTCAATAAGAAATATGTTAGAATTGTATAAATATGTCAAATTTAAGATATTATTTTAAAAATATAAAATATAATTACTTTCATTATGTATTTATTTATATTATTTATTTAATAATTATATTTAAGTAAGATTACTTTAAATATATTAATAAATAAAACTGGTTAATAAATAAAACAGATTAAATACGAAACTTTTATAAAATTCTATAAAGTTAAAACTGTGTAAATACGAAAAAACTACGAAAAAACAGGTCGTGCAGTTACGAGCTATGACGAAAAACCCTCCCAAAAACCTCACGAAAAACCTCCTAACGAACACATTGTGGATGCTCTAAAGTTTGAAGAACAACAATCATATGATTTCATAGAAACCCATTCTAACATCATTTGGAAACCTTTTATTTATTTAATTTTCTTTTTCTACATTATACATAATTATATATATATATATATTCTTTTAAGGGAAATTAATTAAAATACCCGTATTTCGATCCCGTATTACCGAAATGCCCCAAATCTCTTTCATTTTGCCAAAATACCCCTTTTGTCCGGGATCCGTGGCCGGGATGCTTACCAATCCCGGGGTTACCTTCAAAGACGGCGTGAATAGTGAATTACCGGCGTTAGGCCGGGATGAATAGGGCAATCCCGACATTAGTCTGGGATGTGAGCCGGGATGGGGGCCGAAAATTTTGATTCGATTATATATGATTTTAATATATATATTTACATTTTATACCCCTATAATTATTTAGTTAGTTACTTTATACCTTTTACTTTTCTATTTTTTTCATTTTTCATTTTACATTTTTATCATATTAACACATATAATCGTATATTAACTAAAATGCGTTAAAAAGATACGTTTTAATTTTAACAAGTTACACCATTATAACCGTCTCTTCGATACCTTCGAAATGAGCCAAATATTGAATGTTTTTGGATTTAATTATTTATTATATATTATATCTGGTTTAGTTTTAATATCATTATTATTGTAAAAAACTTTTAAGAATTATCGATAATACAGAGACGACAATTTCAATACATTTATTTTTAAAATGAGGATATTTGAATTTTATTTTTATTATATATTATATCTGTTTTAGTTTTAATATCATTATTATTGTAAAATCTTTTAATAATTATCGATTATACAGATACGACAATTTCAATTCATTTATTTTTAATATGAGGATATTTGAATTTTATTTTTATGTTTAATGGGTCAATGGTAAAAAAAAATCAGGTAAAAACATAAGATGAAATGATTGACCAAATTTAAGACATGTTTGTTAGCATCTTAATATGCTTAATGGGAGTCCCACTTTATTTGTTAGTTTTACATGATTTTTGGTAGTGGTTTAATGATATCATTTTAAAAATAAATGTATTGAAATTGTCGTCTCTGTATAATCGATAATTCTTAAAAGTTTTTACAATAATAATGATATTAAAACTAAACCAGATATAATATATAATAAAAATAAAATTCAAATAACCTCATTTTAAAAATAAATGTATTGAAATTGTCGTCTCTGTATAATCGATAATTCTTAAAAGTTTTTTACAATAATAATGATATTAAAACTAAACCAGATATAATATATAATAAATAATTAAATCAAAAAATATTCAATATTGGGCTCATTTCGAAGGTATCGAAGAGACGGTTATAATGGTGTAACTTGTTAAAATTAAAACGTATCTTTTTAACGCATTTTAGTTAATATACGATTATACGTGTTAATATGATAAAAATGTAAAATGAAAAATAGAAAAGTAAAAGGTATAAAGTAACTAACTAAATAATTATAGGGGTATAAAATGTAAATATATATATTAAAATCATATATAATCGAATCAAAAATTTCGGCCCCCATCCCGGCCCCCATCCCGGACTAACGCCGGGATTGCCCTATTCATCCCGGCCTAACGCCGGTAATTCACTATTCACGCCGTCTTTGAAGGTAACCCCGGGATTGGTAAGCATCCCGGCCACGGATCCCGGACAAAAGGGGTATTTCGGCAAAATGAAAGAGATTTGGGGCATTTCGGTAATACGGGATCAAAATACGGGTATTTTAATTAATTTCCTCTATTTTAATGCATAAAAAATGGGAAATTCTTTCCCTACCCTCTGTGAAAAATCCCACCCCTCCCCCTCACATCATTTTTTTCTTGTTTTTTTAATTTATAATTACATTTTTGGTCCTTAAACTCTTTTCATTGATTACTTTATACCTTTTAAATTTATATTTTTCATATTACATTTTTATCATATTAACACATATAATTGTATATTAACTAAAATACGTTAAAAAATACTTTTTAGTTTTAACAAGTTACACCATTATAATCGGCTCGTCGATATCTTCGAAATAAGCCCAATATTGAATATTTTTTGATTTAATTATACTATTATATGTCATATAGCTATAACTAAATACAAGATAAATATCAAAATTTAAATTTAAAAAATCTAAAATATAATTAAGAAAATCATTCCCTCAAAACCATCCAAAATTTAATATGTAAACGTTCTTTTGTAATTTTGTATACTATTCTTTAATAATGTTATTTTGCTAGGAATTTTATTTTAGATATAAAGTTTATGTTTTTTTAGTTTAAAGCTCATATGAGGCCCAAATCACCTAAACTGGTCAGGCCAGACCACCATTTGTGGTTTGGGGGTTAAATCGTCCAAACCGGACTGCAAACACCCCTAAAATCACGGTTTATTACTAAATTTTGTGAATATATAAGTAACAACATATAAACTTTATTAAAATATGTTATATTCAAAATAATACTAAAAAATATTATCCAACAATATAAACTTTATTACCTTTCAAAATAAAAATCATCCAACAATATAACAAATTAAAAAAATATTTTTATAATATAAAATATTAAATCATATATGACTAGGAAAACATTTTGAAAAAAAAACTGTGTTTTGTTACAGATCACATATGATTTTGTTTCATTATATATATATATATATCGATTTCCTTAACGTATTTTTTAACATATAATAAAATAATTAAATCTAAAAATATTAAATATTGGACTCATTTCGAAGGTATCAAAGAGACGGTTGTATGGTGTAACTTGTTAAAATTAAAACATATTTTTAACGTATTTTAGTTAACTTGATGTTGATCCAAACTCTCTCAGTGATTTGATAACGACCCTCTTCTATACTTAGTGAAAATTACGTTTTAATATGTATTAGTGTTTCACCATCAGCGATCAGACTGAGTCTGTTCAGTTATCGCTGATAGTCTTTCTTATAAACATTTCTATGTATTAGTGTTTCACTATCAGTGATTAGACTAAGTCTGTTCAGTTATCACTGATAGTTTCTGATGTAAACAGTAACGTAATCCCTGAAGACAAGTCTCGCGTCAACATATGTTCATAGCTGAATCGAAGACGAAGCTGCTGAACAAAGAGAAGTCTACTAGTGATCTGATGCGGATATCAGTGAATCAAAGACAACTCTACATATACGCGAAGGAACATGAGGAAAAGCTTCAGCGATAGCTGAACCTCTTTTATCTCTGAAAGAAGAGATATTCAGCGATCAAAAGATCACAAAGCTTGTGTCTCAAGTTTCCTTTTGTCTATCCTTGCACAAACTAGTACTATGTGTCAGAACGGACATGTCTCTGCCACCATACGTACAACAACTCTGTCAACTACACTGTTCATGACCCGGCCGAAAGCATGTCTACCAAAAGTCAGACTCCCAAAGCCAATCTGTGAACGCCACGTGTAAAGTGCCCTGCCATGCATTTAATGCATAGGGTATAAATAGGAAGTTCACCCCTCCATCTGTGGGTGTGCTCAATCCTTGAACTCCATATAGAAACCCTTGTTTTCTATCTCTCTTAATCCCCCATTCTCTGAATTTCTTGTGCAATCATCTTAGTGTTTCTTAAGTTTGTTTAGATTGAGTCTGTCTTAATCTTATTCCGCAACAAACTTGTAAATTGTATTTTGATTTATCAATAAACAATTTATTAAACTTTAATTTATGTGTTTGTATTCAACCCTCCCCTTCTACAAACTTGTTAAGCACCTTCGGGACCAACAAGTGGTATCAGAGCAGTTTGTTTAATCTAATAAACAAGATCTTACTGTATACTCTTCCTTGCTATTCTAAAATGGCACTAAACACAAACACAAACTACTATGATAATGGTTCACTTTCTAAACCTCCTCGATTTAGCAGAGATAACTTTTCTCTATGGAAAAATCGAATGATGCTATTTCTTGAAGGTGCAGATCCTACTATACCTGAATATATAGAAAACGGACCCTATGAACCTGTTAGAATTATAGTTGCGGTTCCCGCTACTGCCACCACTGAAGCTGTCCCTGAACGATATGTCGTTAAGGAAATAAGACAGTGGAGTGATGAAGATAAAAAGAAGGTAGGAATAGATGCAAGAGCAAAAACCATTATCTCAATGGCTCTGCCTGATGAAGTTTTCCATTCCATCATGCATCTGAAAACTTCTAAAGAAATGTGGGAAACCATATGTGTTCAATATGAGGGCACCACTGAAATTCAAGAGACTCGAAAGATTAACTTGGTAAGACAGTATGAAAGTTTTATCGCTGGTAAGAATGAATCTCTTTCTGACATTCATCAGCGGTTTAACTGCCTGATCATTGACCTAAGAACTGTTGGAAGGACCTATTCTAATTCTGAGGTCCTAACAAAATTCTTGGAAAGTCTTCCTGAAAGATGGGACAGTTATTCAATATGTCTTAAGCTGACAAAAGACTTACATACTCTCTCTCTAAGCACTCTGTATGGAATATTGCTCAACTATGAGCAATCTAATCTCCTGTGGCAAACCGGGACACATAGTAAAATACTGTAGAGTGAAAGTTGTCAAAGACTCTGCATTCTATAGAAAGAAGCTGGAATTGGCTGAGAAGAGGGAAAATGGAACTATACTGATGGCTGAAGAGGAGTACTGGTTGGATCATTCAGATAACGAGGCTGAGAATGAAGAGACTGCAGCAATGTGCTTCATCGGTGATGATAAGAGCGATGATGAAGAAGATGATACCTCCACTGATGATTCTGAGGTAATTTCTAAGTTTCATGTGAACTTTGTTTCTTCTCAATTGAACGTTATTGTCAATGCTTTACATGATTTTCGTTCTAAGTTCATTTTTGAAAAGCTTGATAATCAAGAAAAGTCTGTTTTGATTGAAAAGTTGAAAAGTTCTCTGAAAGATGAAAAGATCATTTTAAATGACACAAAAGAGAAATTTCAAAAGAATTTGAATGACTTAGAATTATCAAATCAGACTTATCGTGATTCTTTGACTGAATTGACTGATTTGAACAAAAGTTTATCTGATAAAATAATTGTGTTAGAAGAAAAATTGTATAAGAGAAACCAAACTGAGCAGACTATATATATGAATAAGCCTAGGAGTGATGAGGCTATAAAAGAAAGGTAGGGTCTTGGTTTTGAAAATTCTCATTGTCTAAACAATGTTATTTCAAAAACCCCAACCTTATATAATTTTGATTATCTAACTCTTGCAAATTATGCTCCTCAATTTAAAATTGACTGGTTGAATGAAAAGCAAGTTTTAGATATTGAAAATCAAAAGAGGATGCATAACAAGAAAATGGAAATGCCATTTGTTTATACGTCTGAAAATGCCAAGTATTTTCCTGAGAAAACGAAGATATCCAGAAATTCCAAAAATGTTTTAAATATCAAGTCTTCCAATAAATCTTCATTTCCAACTGATTTTGTTGATATATATGCTAATACTACTAAGGAGAATGTATCTCCGGTTTCCTATGATTCTAGGAAATACATTCCCCCAATAGTGTTGGAAGGTAAGATAGTTGATCTTGAAGATAAATTGGAAGAACAAAATCTTCAAACTGATTTTGAAAACAGTTTATTTCTTTTTATAATGAAATCTAGTTTGGAAGATAAAATTGCTTCTGGATTCTCTATCGATTTCAAGGAAAATACTCGGAATGTCAAAAACAGTGAGCATTTGCAAAACCCATTGGTAGCGCAAACCGACAATTTGCGCCAGACGTTAGTTGCGCAAAGCTCAGTTTGCGCCACTAAGGGGTCACGCAAACCTATTCCTGACTTGGTTATTTCTGAAACTATTCACTCCAAGGCTAGTTCTTCAATGTCGAATGCTCAGACTGATTTCTTAGATAAAGTTTCTTCTTCTGATTCAATTATTGATGATTCTTTAACGCTAAATGTTCAATATTATAATAAGAAGCGTACAAGAAGAAGATCAAAGAAGTCAAGGAAACATGATAGTGTCTTGTCTGAAAATTCTAATTCTTCTGATTCTTCTGTTTCAGATCGGACTGTGAAGATATCTCAAAAGCTGATATGGAGGGTAAAGCAGAAATCTATAGAGGCTGAACTGTTAGAAGAAACTTGTGTAGTGAATCTTTGTGACAATGATACATTTGCTTTGTGTAATAAAAATACAAAATATTCAATTCCGCAAATGATTTACATTGCAAAGCATGTCTCTTCTTCTTCTAGTTCTGATTGTGATGATTATTGTCGGTCCAACAATACTATTATCAAGTTCTTAGAAACAACACAATAACGATTACCAACCTGTATTGATATATAGAAATGGTTACAAGGTTGATCAGATTTATGCTCTTGATTGTGTTCTCTGTATTCTCTCTAATACACCTTTAAGTGTGTGTTTTTGTGTGTGAATTATGATCTGATTATTGAGAGATGAGATACTAGAGATACACAAAAGATCTACCAAGTGTGTCTAACACACTACCTTAGATAATATCTAGATATTAGATCTAGATATTATTTTCTAATATAAAGTAAACTAGAAAGCTAACTTAGAAACTAATATAGCTAACTAAGTTACCTAAGTTAACTAATATCTAACATACTAGATATTAAGTTAACTTTTACAATAATAAACAAATACATTGACATTTATTACAAATGACATAGACTTTAATATCGAGAGTCGACGTTTCGGCTTTAGCTTCAGATTGCGATCTTCAGATTGGATGATCTTGAATCCAATGAGACTGTGTCTTAACAATTATGTTTATTCCTCTATTGATGATTGAATTCTTGAGTGTTTGAAAAATAAATCTTCGAAAAATAAAAGACACAAATCTAACAAGAAGGGACCCATAAGCATATGGGTACCTAAATCTGTGTAGTTTCTGTTTGTGCATCTTAGTCATTTATTGTATCTGGACTCGGGGTGTTCCAAACACATGACGGGCAACAAATCACTACTTTCAAATTTTAAAGAAAAATGTTGCGGTCGTGTTAAGTTTGGAAACTGTGAGACTGCTCCGATTCTTGGTTATGGTGATCTTGTTCAAGGTAATATAACTGTCAAGAGAGTCAGCTACGTCGAAGGTCTAAGCCACAACTTATTCAGTATCAGACAGTTCTGTGATAAAGATCTTGAAGTTTGCTTCAAATCTAAAAGAGTTGCTGTGAAGAATGACATTGGCAGGGACTTATTAGTTGGAAAGAGAAGATCCAATTTGTATACAATTGATCTTTCCAAGGTTAAGATTCCATCTGACATTTGTTTGTTATCTAAAGCCTCTGTTCATGAAAGTTGGATTTGGCATCGTCGACTATCTCATCTCAACTTTAAGTATATGGATCGCCTGGTCAAGAATGATTCAGTGAGAGGTCTTCCAGTACTTCGTTTTCAGAAAGACCACCTCTGTCAGGATTGTGAGAAAGGAAAGATGAAGAAAGCTCCTCACCAGCCAAAGCCTGAACCCTGCACTTCAGACATACTTGATTTACTACATGTTGATTTATGCGGACTGATGAAGACAAAGAGTATTGGTAAGAAAAGTATGTATTGGTGGTTGTTGATGATTACTCAAAATATACATGGGTGAATTTTCTCAAATCCAAAGATGAAACCCCAGACATTCTCATCAACCTCATCAAAACAATTCAGACCAACAAGCAAAAGAAAGTCAAGGTTGTCAGATCCGACAATGGCACTGAATTCAAGAACATCACTCTTCAAGCATTCTACGAGGATCAAGGTATACAACAACAGTTTTCTGCTGCCAGAACACCGCAACAGAATGGGGTTTTTGAAAGAAGAAACAGAACGCTTGTAGAGGCTGCTAGATCAATGGTTGCTTATTCAGGTCTTCCTTTGTCTCATTGGGCTGAAGCCGTGTCAACTGCCTGTCATACTCAGAACCGCTCAATTCTGCATCGTCGTTTCAACAAAACACCATATGAGCTGATGAACGGTATCAAACCGAACGTCAAATATTTCAAGTCATTTGGGTGAATGCTATGTTCTGAATGACAGAGACAATCTGAACAAGTTTATTCCGAAGGCAGATGAGGGTATCTTTCTGGGTTATTCTTCTAATTCTGCTGCTTACAGAGTCTTTCTGATCTCCGCAAGAAAAGTGATAGAGAGCGTAAATGTCAAACTTGAAGAAGCTGCCGATTTGGTTTCTGGTCAACCAGGCACAGAACCCGTACTTACTGGGAATTCAGCTTCTGAACAACACAGTTCAGAACCTGCACTTCAACATACAAATCAGGATCCTTCTTCTTCTATTCTTAATCTTTCTGATTTAGATTTTCTCTTTGAGAATTTTTATGATGATGTTCCCAAGTCTAATTCTGATAATGTTTCAAATGCTTTGAATTAGGATACTGCGAGCGCATCTACATCCAATTCTGCTGCAACTATCTCTGACATTGATGCTGTTCCAGTCCCTCCTGTCATTCAAACCAGTATTTCTGCATCTGATCAAGTACAATCAGAAAATGAGCAATCAGAACCGGAACATGTGATCACTGAACCTATTCAAGAAGAATTTGCTCAGGATCAACCTGTTCAAGAAGAACAAGTTCAGAATGAAGATCAAACTGCTAATGTTCAACCAACACTTCCAGAGTCTGATTCTGAAGTTGTTGAACTTCCCCCTCCTCCTGTCGAGACAATATCCATATCTTCATCTGAAATAGAGGCTTCTGAACCTCTCCCTCATCAATTAGAAGTTGTTCAAGAAACTATTGATCCTCTCCCTCATACCACAAAATGGACAAGATCTCATCCAATTCATCAAATTATTGGAGATCCTCAAGCTAGTGTGTCTACACGTTCCAGGACGGCTACATCCAACGAATGTCTCTTCACTTGCTTTCTAAGCAAGATTGAACCAACAAAAGTTTCTGAAGCGTTGGAAGACCCGGATTGGATTATAGCAATGTAAGAGGAGCTCAATCAATTTGACGCACTCAAAGTTTGGAGACTTGTACCAAGGCCGAAAGGAAAGAGCATAATTAGTACCAAGTGGATATTCAAGAATAAGAAAGACAAAGATGGTATCGTGATTCGCAACAAAGCAAGATTGGTAGCCAAAGGATATAGACAACAAGAAGGTATTGACTACGATGAGACATTCGCGCCGGTAGATCGACTTGAAGCTATTCGTATGTTTTCGGCATTCGCTGCTTATCGAAACTTCACTGTATATCAGATGGATGTGAAGACAACTTTTCTGAATGGGAAACTGAAAGAAGAAGTATACGTTTCTCAGCCAGAGGGGTTTGTTGATAAAGATCATCCGGATCATGTTTATTTTCTCGATAAAGCACTGTACGGCCTAAAACAAGCACCGCGCGCGTGGTATGATGAGCTGTCAGCCTTCTTGATCAAATCCGGATTCACCAAAGGAACAATTGATACTACTCTTTTCATTTATAGATCTAACTTGGATATTTTCTTAGTACAAATATATGTAGATGATATTATTTTTGGTGCGACTAACAAATCTTTATGTACTTGGTTTTCTGATCTAATGAATTCTAGGTTTTAGATGAGCATGATGGGAGAAATCAATTTCTTCCTCGGCTTACAAGTGAAGCAGCTTCCAGATGGTATTTTTATCAACTAATCGAAGTACGTGTTTGACATATTGAAGAAATTCAAGATGGACAAGTCGTCTTCAATTGGTACGCCTATGGCACATGGAGCCAAAATCGGACTTGATCCAGATGGAAAAGCTGTTGACCAAAAGACATATCGAGGAATGATCGGATCGCTGATGTATCTCACAGCAAGTCGCCCGGACATAATGTTCTCTACTTGTCTATGTGCCAGATTCCAAGCCAAGCCTAAAGAATCTCATCTATTAGCAGTCAAACGCATTTTTAGATATATTAAAGGAACTCCTTATTTAGGTTTATGGTATCCTAAAAGTTCTGACTATAAGTTGATTGCTTATTCTGATGCAGATTTTGGCGGTAATCAATTGGACCGGAAGAGTACTTCAGGTCACCTTCAATTTTTGGGTGACAGACTGATAAGCTGGGCGTCGAAAAAGCAAAACTGCGTGTCTATATCAACAACCGAAGCTGAATACGTCGCTGCAACTAGTTGTTGTGCTCAAGTGCTTTGGTTGAAAATGCAACTTCGCGATTACGGGATGCTATACAAGACAGTGCCAATATATTGTGACAGCAAATCCGCGATCGCGATATGTTGATCCAAACTCTCTCAGTGATTTGATAACGATCCTCTTTTATACTTAGTGAAAATTACGTTATTATATGTATTAGTGTTTCATCATCAGCGATCAGACTGAGTCTGTTCAGTTATCGCTGATAACCTTTCTGTAAACATTTAATATGTATGTGTTTCACTTTCAGCGATCAAACTGAGTCTGTTCAGTCATCGCTGATCGTTTCCCATGTAACACAGTTAACGTAATCCCTGAAGACAAGTCTCGCGTCAACATAGTTCATAGCTGAATCGAAGACGAAGCCACTGAACAATAGATAAGTCTACTAGTGACCTGATGCGGATATCAGCGAAGACCAGACGAATCTACTTACGCGAAGAAGCCTGAGGAAAAGCTTCAGCGATAGCTGAACTTGTTTATCTCTGGAAGAAGAGATACTCAGCGATCAACGATCACAAAGCTTATGCCTCAAGTTTTCTTTTGTCTTACCTTGCACAACCAGTACGATGTGTCAGAACGGACACGTCTCTGCCACAAATCGTACAACAACTCTGTCAACTACACTGTTCATAAAGCGTCCAAAAGCATGTCTCCAAAAGTAAGACTCCCAAAGCCAATCTATGAACGCCACGTGTAAAGTACCCTGCCATGCATTTAATGCATAGGGTATAAATAGGAAGCTCACCTCTTCATCTGAAGGTGTGCTCAATCCTTGAACTCCATAATAGAAACCCTTGTTTTCTATCTCTCTTAATCCCCCATTCTCTGAATTTCTTGTGCAACCATCTTAGTGTTTCTTAAGTTTGTTTAGATTGAGTCTGTCTTAATCTTATTCCGCAACAAACTTGTAAATTGTATTTTGATTTATCAATAAACAATTTATTAAACTTTAATTTCTGTGTTTGTATTCAACCCCCCCCCCCTTCTACAAACTTGTTAAGCACCTTCGGGACCAACAAGTGGTATCAGAGCGGTTTGTTTAATCTAATAAACAAGATCTTGCTGTATACTCTTCCTTGCTATTCTAAAATGGCACTAAACACAAACACAAACTACTATGATAATGGTTCACTTTCTAAACCTCCTCGATTTAGCAGAGATAACTTTTCTCTATGGAAAAATTGAATGATGCTATTTCTTGAAGGTGTGGATCCTACTATACCTGAATATATAGAAAACGGACCCTATGAACCTGTTAGAATTATAGCTGCGGTTCCCGCTACTGCCACCACTGAAGCTGTCCCTGAACGATATGTCGTTAAGGAAATAAGACAGTGGAGTGATGAAGATAAAAAGAAGGTAGGCATAGATGCAAGAGCAAAGACCATTATATCAATGGCTCTGCCTGATGAAGTTTTCCATTCCATCATGCATCTAAAAAACTTCTAAAGAAATGTGGGAAACCATATGTGTTCAATATGAGGGCACCACTGAAATCCAAGAGACTCGAAAGATTAACTTGGTAAGACAGTATGAAAGTTTTATCGCTGGTAAGAATGAATCTCTTTCTGACATTCATCAGCGGTTTAACTGCCTGATCATTGACCTAAGAACTGTTGGAAGGACCTATTCTAATTCTGAGGTCCTAACAAAATTCTTGGAAAGTCTTCCTGAAAGCTGGGACAGTTATTCAATATGTCTTAAGCTGACAAAAGACTTACATACTCTCTCTCTAAGCACTCTGTATGGAATATTGCTCAACTATGAGCAATCTAATCTCCTGAAGAAGAATCTTGTAAAAGATTCTAAAGACTCCAAAAGCACTGCTGTTGCTTTAGTCTCGTCAGAGATAATTCCATCCCAGCGATCTACTCTCACCATCACTGAGTTAGATTATGAATCTGAGGATTTATCAGACCCTGATCTTTCAGAGTTTAATGAGTCCTTAGCACTCTTGACAAACTCTTTTAAGAGATTTGCAAGAAAGAGTAACTTCCGAAGAAGTAAACCTCTCTCTCTTACTGAAAAGCCAAAATCAACTCCAGTTGATAAGGCTACAGCCACTTGCTATAACTGCGAAAAAATTGGACATTTTGCTAGTGAGTGCAGGTCGAAAAAGGTCTTCAAACCTTCTACCTCAAGAAGATCCAGTGATGACAAATACCATAAGTTGAAGAACAAATATCAAAAGCTGAAAAGCTATCAGCGAAAAGGTAAAGGTCTCATCGCTGAAGAACATGACTGGGCTGAATCAGAAGAATCATCTTCTGATGAAGAAGAAGTCGCTAATCTTTGCCTCATGGCTGAGATTAAAGAAGAAGTAGAAGAACCATCTGAACCTTCTATGAGCTACATATCATCTCAGGTATCTATCTCAACAAATCTCTCTCTGCCTGAAGCTGAGAGAAGTCGCGCTGTTGATGTGCTGACGATTGACCTTTATAATGCTCTAAACGACAAAACTCAAGCTGAAAATAAAAATGTTTATTTAACACAAGAGCTAGAGAAATGTCATGAAAAGATCAGTGAACTAAATCTTTTAGAAGAAAAGCTGAAAGATCAAGTCATTATAAATGAAATCATCAGCATTGAACGCGAACAAGCCATCGCTGCTCTAAAAGCAGAAAAGGCTCATGTTGAAAAATGGTGCAAATCATCAACAAAGATCTCTGAGATAATAAATGCTCAAACTCCTGAAAGTGATAGAACTGGTCTTGGTTTTTGGACACCACAGGATGATCCTAAAGAAGAAAGTTCCTCGCTTAAGTTTGGAACTTTTGTCACATCTTTCTTTGACACTTCTTATAATCAATTCTATCCCTGTT
This sequence comes from Arctium minus, assembly GCA_954870635.1. Taxonomy (NCBI): domain Eukaryota; kingdom Viridiplantae; phylum Streptophyta; class Magnoliopsida; order Asterales; family Asteraceae; genus Arctium; species Arctium minus. The sequence goes on along the minus strand of OX941095.1, from coordinate 71,483,517 downwards.
CTTCTTCAAATCCCATCCCTGAGGAGATATCTGCAAGATCTAAGTCTGCAGATAAAGGAAAGTCTATTCTCCCTCCTCAGAAGGCTTCCAAGAAAACCAAACTGAAAGTTCCTTCCAAACCTTCAGTGGATAAACCTTCTAGCTCAGTGACAGAAATCTTTGATATCTGTCCTCCAAAGCTGAAGGTTGATCTAAAGCCCGTGAGACCTGAAGAAATAAAAATTCCTCCCAGATCTCGTGCTAAAGGCATTCTTGGAGCTGGACCTGCTCATCTTAAGTTTTCAAAACCTTTTGGTTATAAAACCACCATCAGATATAGAAAATGTTATCATTGTGGATTTACTGACCATATTGCGAGCAAGTGTCCAAATACCACCGAAGCTGATAAAACAGCTAAAGTGAAGAAAAATGCCTCTAAGGCAAATAAAGTCACCAAAGTTGAAAAATCAACCAAAGTGAAAAATACCACTAAGGTTAAGAAATTAACCAAAGTGAAGATTACCACTGAAGCTGAATCTTCATCAGCTGTGAAGACTGCTGAATCTTCCTTATCCACTAACTCTGAAGGACCCATTGAAAAGTGGGTACCAAACAACGCTTAATCTTCCTTATGTATGCAGGGATCAAAGGGCATCTGGTATCTCGATAGTGGATGTTCTCGTCATATGACTGGACAAAGAGACCTGCTCACTGAATACAAGGAAGAGAAAGGCCCCTCTGTTACCTTTGGTGGAAATGGAAAAGGATTTACCCGAGGGTTTGGTGTCCTCAGCAATGGGACAACTACCTTTCGAAGAGTCGCTTATGTAGATGGACTGAAGCACAATCTTCTAAGCATCAGTCAGCTATGTGACAAAGACTACGAAGTTCGCTTTTCTAAGAAAGCATGTTCAGTGGTAGATGAAAAAGGAAAACTTGCTCTCAGTGGTTATAAAAGAGAAAATGTCCATGTAATAGATATGGACTCTACTATCACTGAAAATTTATGTTTTCTCTCTAAGGCCTCTTCTGATGTCAACTGGCTATGGCATAAAAGGCTCTCTCATCTAAACTTCAAAACCCTGAATTCTCTCTCATCTAAGGAACTGGTTTCTGGTCTTCCTCAGCACTCATATGCTAAAGAATCTCTCTGCTCAGCATGTGAAAAAGGAAAACAAACAAAAGCTAGTTTCAAGTCGAAACAAGTTTCCTCAGTGACAAGTCCTCTTCAGCTCTTGCATATGGATCTATTTGGCCCTGTCAACATCCAATCAATAGCTGGAAAGAAATATACGCTTGTCATTGTAGATGAATATTCTCGCTACACCTGGGTTATCTTTCTTCGCTGTAAGAGTGATACTCCAGAAGAACTAATATCTTTTGTCAAAAAGATGGAAGTGCTGAATAATCTCACTGTTCGTTCAATAAGAAGTGATCATGGAACTGAATTCAAAAATAGTTCCCTGGAAAATTTCTTTGAGAACAAGGGAATCTCTCACAACTTCTCTTCAGTAAGAACACCTCAGCAAAATGGAGTCGCTGAAAGAAGAAACATAACGATCATAGAAGCTGCTAGATCAATGATCAGCGATTCTCACCTCCCTACTCAATTTTGGGCAGAAGCTGTAAACACTGCATGTTTTACTCAAAACAGATCGCTGATAATAAAGCGATTTGGGAAAACAGCTTATGAACTTTTTCTTGGAAGGAAGCCTTCTATCAGCTTTCTTCATATCTTTGGTTGTCAGTGCTTTATCTTAAACAACAAAGATCAACTTGGAAAGTTCGACCCAAAAGCCGATGATGGAATATTTCTAGGATATTCCTCCATCTCCAAAGCCTACAGAGTTTTCAACAAGAGAAGACAAACCGTAGAAGAAACCATTCATGTCACGTTTGATGAAACGCGCTCAGCGAACTCTAAACCAATCGCTGACAATGAAGAACTGAATACTTGGATGCTCTCTCACTATAGAGGAACTGAACCTTTCTTCTCAAACCATCAGCACACTGAAACTCCAGCTGCTGATGAAGAACCAAGTATCATACCTCCCACCGCTGAATCCACCTCATGGGTTTCAGCTGAACCTCTAAACACATTACCACCATCAAATCTGCCTTCGTCTGGAAACCTCTCTAGTGAACCTACTCAACAGTTAATTGCTGATGAACCTCAAACGTCCTCATCAGTAAACATCCCAATTGTTGATCCAACCTCTGAGTTAAGCGATCATGCTCCTGCTCAGCGATGGACAAGAGATCACCTAATAGATCAAATTCTCGGTGATCCAGATGCAGGTATTCAGACACGACGAAGCTCAGGTAATATCTGTCTCTTTGTAAACTTTCTCTCCTTAATAGAACCAAAGAAGACTGATGATGCCCTCAGAGATCCAAACTGGGTCAGCGCTATGCAAGAAGAACTGACTGAATTTTCTCGAAACAAAGTTTGGAATCTCGTTCCTAGACCATTTGATAAAACTGTAATAGGCACCAAATGGGTGTTTAGAAACAAGTTAGATGAACATGGAACTGTAACCCGCAACAAGGCTCGACTTGTTGCTCAGGGATACAGACAAGAGGAAGGCATAGACTATGATGAAACCTTTTCCCCTGTGGCCAGGCTCGAAGCAATTCGACTATTCTTAGCTTATGCAGTCTATAAAGACTTCATCGTTTATCAAATGGACGTAAAATCAGCTTTTCTGAATGGAAAGCTGAATGAAGAAGTTTATGTAGAACAACCACCAGGGTTCTATGACCCTAAGCATCCAAATTATGTTTATAAATTGGATAAGGCTCTCTATGGTCTAAAACAAGCCCCTCGTGCTTGGTATGACACTCTCTCATCTTTTCTTAGCTCTGAAAATTTTGAACGTGGCAAGATTGATAATACGTTATTTTTCAGGAAGATAAAAGGTCATATAATTCTTGTACAAATATATGTCGATGACATAATATTTGGTTCTACTAACCCATCTCTATGTACTCGCTTCGCTGAAAGAATGAAGAAAGAATATAAAATGAGTATGATGGGTGAGCTGACATATTTTCTTGGTCTTCAGATTAAACAATCTGACAAAGGTACTTTTATCTGCCAAGGTAAGTATGTTAAAGATATGCTAAAGAAGTTTGATCTCACACAAACTTCAGTGATGAAAACTCCTATGGCACCACCGCTGACACTTAACAAGGATCCATCAGGAAAACCTGTTAATGTCACTACCTATAGAGGAATGATAGGCTCATTGCTGTATCTTACAGCGAGCCGACCTGACATCATGTACTCTACTTGTTTATGTGCACGCTATCAATCTGAACCCAAGGAATCCCATCTGATCGCTGTAAAGCGAATTTTCAGATATCTGAAAGGAACTCCTAACCTCGGTCTTTGGTATCCCAAAGACTCAGGGTTCGATCTAACTGGTTATTCTGATAGTGATTTTGCAGGCTGTAAACTCGACAGAAAGAGTACCACTGGTGGATGTCAACTCTTGGGAGGAAAGCTGGTAAGCTGGACAAGCAAGAAGCAAAATTCTGTGTCCACTTCCATAACTGAAGCTGAATACGTAGCCGCTGGAAGCTGTTGTTCTCAAATCTTGTGGATGAAAAATCAACTATTAGATTATGACCTTCAGCTGTCAAAGACTCATATCTATTGCGACAGCACTAGTGCTATCGCTATAGCAAATAATCCAGTGCTACATTCAAAGACAAAACACATAGAGACCAGATATCACTTTATCAGAGATCATGTGATGAATGGTGATATTGAACTTCACTTTATCCCTACTGACTTTCAGCTTGCTGATATATTCACCAAACCTCTTGATGAGACAAGGTTCAACTTTCTCATCAGTGAGCTTGGAATGCTGAACCTCGAAGAATAATTCTTCAGCGTTCATGTATTGTGTCAGTAATCAAAAGTTCCCCTCATCATTCTCTCTGATAAACATTCTGACTCTCAGACAAATGTACAGTCTCTCTCTTCTATGACGTCATTTGAACCGACAATCCACGACATGCCTTTTCTGACACGTTCGTCCGTTGCCCTTCTATCCAATCAACTTCGTGGAACGTGTCAATGTCATGATGATCCTTTCTTTTCCCGCTTCATTCTCTCTCTCCTCTCTCTTCGTATAAAAGGAATTCTTCTCTCCTTTATACGGTTTACGCTTTCAAAACTTTCAAAGCAAGAAACATTCTCTCAAGAACACTCAAGCAAGTAAACCCAGAATATTGAATCTGCAACTCTTTTTCTTCAAGATACACAGGTTTATTTCATGTTTATATGCTTTGTTCGTATGCTCTTTATTCTTTTTAAAATCCTGCTCGTTTTCTATGGATTTTATAAAACGTTTTTAAAAAAAAACTAAAGATCATTCTTTCTGATTTTATGTTTTTCAATAAAAACCTTTTGGTTTTAAAGTGTTCTTCATTCTTTCTACCCAGAACACTATTTTTCTACTCCTAAAAATAACTTGATAGTTTTCCAGTTTCCCTTCTTCTATGGAAACTGGTAATCATATTATTTTTAATCTAAATCATTTCTTCTATTATGCCTCTTTCCATAACAGAAATGACACCGTCTTCAATCGTTGCTTCCAAGCATGTACGATTCGCTCTCACTGAAGTTGAGATTACTAAATGTAATCATTTGGCCAGACTCGAGTTCAAAGCTGACAAACCCCCACATCTGGTGGAAGCTGCTGAATTCCTCAAGCAGTCATGTATAGCTTACGCGATCACTGTGGATCCTAAGCCCTCCAAGACTCTACTCCAGCAGTTCTGGTTCACTGCTGATGCAACTGAACTCACCAACAAGAAAGGTGAACGAGTCCCTGCTATCTCTTTCAGCACGGAATTGGGGCCAGGGAGCATGACCGCTCTTAGCCTCAGGAAATCTTTAAGATTCCCTGACAAACCAAAGAGTGGGTTCGACGCACTCCCCACTGATGATGAGCTGATATCATTCCTGGACGCAATGGGCTATTGTTGGGAAAACAAACCGCGATCTTCTATTCCCAACAAGAAGCTCACCAAGATCCTCAAAGCTCAGATGCCATCACAACTGAACTTTATCTTCTCGCACATAATTCAGTGCATGAGTGGGAAGAGTGGTTCGCTGGATCAAGCCAGCAAAACATAACTGCAGATGGCCTACTCCGTTATCGCTGGTCAAAACTTTGACTACGCCACAGCAATCTTTGAAGACCTGAGGTCGAGATTAGAGAAGCCTGAACGAGATCCCAAGATCTCGTACGTACGTTTCATATGTACGTACATCAAGTTCCTCTATCCCAACACCTATCCCACCAAAGATGATGGCACCTTTGCCAGGGTAGGTCAACGATCTCTGGAGGTAAAGCCACTCGCCGACGAGGTAAGTATCTCTCTCATTCGCTCTCGTCTCTCTCTCCATTCTTCTTCATCTTCAGCGACCACGCAGACGGTTCCTTCGTCTGCTATCCCTGTCGCTACCACTACTTCTAAACGACCATCAGCTAGTCCGATTGGTCCTTCCAAAAAGGCCAAAAAGACTAAGGAAAGTACACCCTCTAGTACTATACCTGAGGGAGCTTCTCAACAAGCTACCTTAGATGCATATGTGAGTATTTCCTCCACAACTTCAACAGTCACTCATACTGCCGTGTCAACGATCTCGCTCGCTGTCACATCATCAGTAACACCACCTACTATCTCATTCGCTGAGATTAATCCCATCCCTACTTCTATCCCCAAAACTCTTTCTTTTTCTACTCATTTGGTCTCTGAACCCGCTACCTCTTCTTTCCCTATAGGACCTGAGCATCAAACTTTTGAGGAATCTATGCAGTTCTACAAAATGTTTGATACGTCAGGTACACCTATAATCCTAAACACTTCTCTCCCCCCTCTCCACATAAGCCCATATCTGAACTAACATTATTTTCAGGTCCTAGCTTGGCGTCTGTTGACACGCATGTCAACAGTCTGGGAGAAAAGGTGGACGCACTCACCAACACCATCAATGAAACCACCAGTGCCGTCAATCAGGCTGGTGAGGAGCTGAAGAAGTTGACCGCCACTTGCTCATCTAAAGCTGAGAACTCACAACTTTCAGCTGTTGAAGAACAAGTCGTCCAACTCAGAGAGTCCTCTCGACTCTTTCAAGGGCGATTTGAGTCTCTTACCGCTGAAGTTCAGGGTCTCTCTTCAAAGGTTGACCTCTGCACGTCCCTTCTTCAGCAAATTCTACAGAAAGTGAATGCACCAGCTCCAGCGCTGCCTCCCTCCTTCACTGAAGATGATCGTACCAACCTCAACATCGCTGTGGAATTCATTCATGATGCCACGTGCGACATCCCTGCGGTTGAAGACCGGATTAAGCGTCTGGAGGCTGACGTCCAAGTGCTAAAAGCTTCAACAACTACTCCAGCAGCTGAACAATCCCCTACCGCTGATAATGACAAAGTGGGGGAGAACGCTGAAGAAACTTCTATCGCTGCTGCTGGGGAAGCTAAGACTCCAAAGGAACCTCCCTCTCAATCTGAGGGGGAGAAGGCAAAAGAATCCTCATCTATTCACTCTATTCTCTTTGAAGAGGATGAGGAAGAAGACGATGAAGAGGAAGATGATCTAGATCTTGATGATCAAGAAAAGGATCATCCCTTCGATGACGACGACGACGATGAAGACCAATCTATGTGGTTCTCTAAGCCGAACGTCGCATCAGGGACAACTTCGCAAGAGGTTGTCAAAACAGGGGTGAGAGGTGATACATCTTCAAGCGTTCCTTCGCAAAGCAAAGACAAGCAACCAATCGCTGAAAAATGCTTGGGGACTGGATCACAATCTGAGGGGGAGCATCCTTCTCAGGTATGTCTTTCAATTGTACTACTCTCCTACTCTTTCCAAACCCCTATTTCCTTCTAGCCTTTATCTCTCTCGTTCTAAAAATACACTTATCCCTTCTTTCCTTCTTTTTCTATCCAGACAGTTCTCACCCCTGCTTAAGGGTTCTGAACTACAAATAATTCCATCTACTATCGCTGAAGAAATAATCCCAATCTCTATCGCTGAGATTGATGAAGAAGAAGAAGAAGATTCCCTGGTCCATCCAGGAAGGCCCTCTCGACCATCTCATTGGTCAGAGGAAGTGGTGAAGAAAAGAGTTGAAATGATCGCTCAACTAGAAAGTCAACGGCTGAAAATCCCTCTTCAAACATCCACAGAGATCGACTTCCTCACTGAAGCCGAAAGAGAAGAATCTGCCAAAGCTGAGAAGCTGATCGCTGAATGCAAACGAGATGCCCAACTCGCTTTAAAGATTCAATCTTCTCAAGTCAAGGACAAAAAGCTGAAAAGCAAACCTGTGGAAGTTCAAGCTGCACTACTGAAAGAAATTGAAGAGGAACGCTCCAAAGAACAAGAGATCAACGATAGGTCTATCGAATGGTGCAAACAAAAGATGGATTATCGTTCTGATCTTCTTCCAATATCAGCCGTGACTATCTCTGGTCGCAAGAAGAAAGATCAACTCTCAGTGACCATGGAGATTACCAGAGAGGATGGAACCCAAAAAGCAATATACGTATCAAAACTTGAGAGCTTCGGATTTACGGAATGGTTAGAGTTTTGGGATGCGCTGAAGAAATCCAAATCTACATACAGAGGCTACATTGAAGGACTTCTTGAAGCCCTCATAAATAGAGTCGTTTCTGTACTAAAGCTGCCATCTCCTCTTCCTCCCAAATCTTTGAAACTCAAGAGAAAAATTGGGTCCTCCTCCTCTAAAGACGTTGCCATCATCAGGAATGAAACTTCTATCAAATTTTCAAGAGATGCACTGTTTGGTCCTCCTCCCGATCTTTCAGTTCTGGACTTATCTCTGCCTCCTGGTGGTCCTTTCCAAGCTGGTCAAGTAATTGACAATCCTTATGGAATATTCTTCAGAGATGATGATGAGGAACTCAGATTTCAAAAAATCTCTGAGATTCCTATCTGTCCTCTGAATCATCTCAAGGATCTCTTATGCTTATGGTGTGACTTCTTCCCTGCTGCTGAAAAAATTAAAGCAATTATCAGTCAAGAATCTTTGGAACGAAGACAGAAAGGAGAAGAAATACCTGAGTATATGATCAATCCTCCTAAATCTTCTTTTAATAGCTGATAGATTAGTTTCCTTCTCTGTAATCTATTAGTTATACTTACAGTAGTTAGTTACTCACTTGTACTTATGATTTTCATATCTTGTAATTCTATCCCTGAATTAAATGAAAATTGCAGTGATGTACTTAACCCTATCAGTACTGTAAAAGATCCCTCAAAATAGTAATTGGGACATGCATTCTATGAGTCCTTTTTATTCCTATATTTTGAATCATAAAGTAATTTTCTTTTGTTACTTTGTCATTATCAAATAGGAGGAGATTGTTGATCCAAACTCTCTCAGTGATTTGATAACGATCCTCTTTTATTCTTAGTGAAAATTACGTTATTATATGTATTAGTGTTTCATCATCAGCGATCAGACTGAGTCTGTTCAGTTATCGCTGATAACCTTTCTGTAAACATTTAATATGTATGTGTTTCACTTTCAGCGATCAAACTGAGTCTGTTCAGTCATCGCTGATCGTTTCCCACGTAACATAGTTAACGTAATCCCTGAAGACAAGTCTCGCGTCAACATAGTTCATAGCTGAATCGAAGATGAAGCCACTGAACAATAGATAAGTCTACTAGTGACCTGATGCGGATATCAGCGAAGACCAGACGAATCTACTTACGCGAAGACGCCTGAGGAAAAGCTTCAGCGATAGCTGAACTTCTTTATCTCTGGAAGAAGAGATACTCAGCGATCAACGATCACAAAGCTTATGCCTCAAGTTTTCTTTTGTCTTACCTTGCACAACCAGTACGATGTGTCAGAACGGACACGTCTCTGCCACAAATCGTACAACAACTCTGTCAACTACACTGTTCATAAAGCGGCCAAAAGAATGTCTCCAAAAGTAAGACTCCCAAAGCCAATCTATGAACGCCACGTGTAAAGTACCCTGCCATGCATTTAATGCATAGGGTATAAATAGGAAGCTCACCCCTTCATCTGAAGGTGTGCTCAATCCTTGAACTCCATAATAGAAACCCTTGTTTTCTATCTCTCTTAATCCCTCATTCTCTGAATTTCTTGTGCAACCATCTTAGTGTTTCTTAAGTTTGTTTAGATTGAGTCTGTCTTAATCTTATTCCGCAACAAACTTGTAAATTGTATTTTGATTTATCAATAAACAATTTATTAAACTTTAATTTCTGTGTTTGTATTCAACCCCCCCCCCCCCTTCTACAAACTTGTTAAGCACCTTCGGGACCAACACGATATCAGTTAATCCGGTCCAACACACAAAGACCAAGCACATAGATATGCGGTACCATTTCATAAAGCATCATGTTGAAGAAGGTACTATTGAATTATATTTTGTACCAACTGAATATCAACTTGCTGATATCTTTACAAAAGCTTTAGATGAAAAACGTTTTAATTTTCTGCTTTCAAAACTTGGCATGTTGAATTTAAAAGTTTAAATCTTTACAAACGTTATTCTATAAAGTAGAATTTTACAAGATTTTCTTTCTTTTGAATAAAATGTGTGTCTAGGATCTTTTACAAGTTCTTTGTTTATATTAAAGTTTTTATATGTTCAACTTTCAATTCTTACAAAAGTCGAAAAGTCGGCAACATGTTTGTAGCTTTTGATGCTGCTTTAAAGATATGTGAGTCGGAATATTTATAGTTTACTTTGCTTAGACTACCTAAATGATCAGAATTATAGATCGGAATGAAAATATGGGCTAAGTGCTTAGATGTTGACCTGAGTGATTGAGATGAATATTAATTTCATAAAATACAGAAATCTATAAGTTTAAAAGTTTGTACCTGTGACCTTTCTGGTTTAGGAAAGTAAGTTCCGTGGGATGCTTGTCATCTGATCCCCTAAGGTCAATTGGTCTGGGAGTGATCGAACTCAAATCCTTCAATAGAACCAGATCGAAAGTCATGTTCTACTGGTATGAATGAGTTTAGGATATGTCGATGTAGCCTTTCTGATCTGGGAGAGTAAGTTCCAAGGGGTGCTTGACACTTAGTCCCCTAAGGCCATCTGGTCTGGGAGCGGCTGACCCAAATCCTGCAATAGGGTCGGATAGAAAGTTACGTTTACGGCATGTTCTTTACTTACCGAACTTTTTGATTAAAAGATGCCAAAGTGCACAACGCTTAAAAGATGCCAAAGAGCACACTCATGTGAAGATGCCAATGTGCACACTGCTAAAAAGATGCCAATGAGCACACATCTCATGATACTTGGTGATATGTTTGAGTTGCGATAAACCTGTAAATTTGTGAAAGTCTTAATTTTTGATGGCTTAGTGTTAGTACATGCAAAGTTCTCTATAATATTTTTAGAATTGCATTTTTCTTGAAGCTAATTGAAGTTCGCATGCGAGCACACTGAATAGATAGCTGGAAGTTTTTGAAACTGAACATGTCTTAACTTGATATGCAATGAAACATGTTCTTGTATCCAACAACATATATTTGATTTCAACTGATTGATAAATTTGTGAAATTTTACTAGTAGACTTTAATTTGTTTAGTGTTTAAAATTTTATATGTTTAGTTGTTTCAAAATTTATATTCAGTATCATTTTCTTTTTACACTGATGTCTTAATGTTTGTGTATCATATTTGTGTCATCTAGTCTGTGCATTTTTCGAGGGGGAGAGAATACTTAACTGCCAATTTGAACAACAATCTGTTTTTGAGGGGGAGTGAAAATAGCTGATAATTTACTTCACTTGCTGATCAGAAATTGTTCAGGTAAGTATTTTCTGATATTTCTATACAAATGCTTTACTGATTTGATAAATTATGTGCATTTGTGTAGGGGGAGTAAATAAGCTTAACAGGTAAGTCTTCTGATTTTTTTAAGAATATTTTTTTAGAAGTATTATTTTTTTTAGTAGTATTTTTTTAGTTAAGTATAAATAGTTTGTGCCTTATTCATTTTTTTTAACCTTTCTCACTTCATTTTCTTTTTAAACTAAAAACACTGTTCATCTTCCCTCTCACGACTTACACTGTGCGCCGATTCCACTCCACACCATTGATTTCTTATTTGATTGTGCTTCGATTCTAGGTTTGTGTATTACATTGTTTGTAATTTTGTTCAGTATTTCATTGTTTGTTGTTGATTTCGATCCCTTTGTCGATTTCTTACTGTGTATTTATCGTGTTTTTTACTGTTCATTGTCTCTGATTCATCAGATTCGAGTATTTTACTCAAAATTGGATATTGGGTTTCGTTTAGACTTGTATTTCGAACCTCAGGTATGTTTTTTTTCATCTCTTATTTTAGTATTTTTAGCTTTAATTTCATGTTTTTGTGTTTTTCGGGTTCGAACACTCGAAATCTAGGGTTTTCGTATCAAACCAACAGGACACGCAAAGTTCAGTTTGCGTATCCCGTTGGTTACGCAAAGTGTCCTTTGCGTATCATTCTTGATACACAAACCTCGGAGTTTTTGTGTTGTTTTGTTTAGGTTAGTTTGCGTAACACTTAGGACACGCAAAGTCTATTTTGCGTAACCTGTTGGTCACGCAAAGTGTACTTTGCGTATCTTACTTGATACGCAAACCTTTTGTTTTAGTGTTGTGTTTGTTTAAGTGTTGTTTTCGTAACACTTTGGTCACGCAAAGTTCACTTTGCGTAACCTGTTGGTCATGCAAAGTTTACTTTGCGTAACCTTCGTGTCCCGCAAACTTTGTGTTTTGTGTTGAAAATTTTTCAGGTCTTGTTTTCGTAACAAGTTCATCACACAAACCTTAGTTTGCGTAATGAACTGAATACGCAAACTTCATTTTGCGTATCATGCCTGTTCCGCAAACTGTCCTTTGCGTATCACGTTCATTGCGCAAACCTCTCTTTGCGTTTCTAACATGTTACGTTTCTTACTTTGTTTAATTTTCCTTCGTTTTTGTTTTCCAGGTCTATTCAATGTCTTCTAACACCCATACTGATCCCATGATCCAAGACGAGAATGTCATTCTCGAGGATCCATCTGATCAAGCTTCACATGAAACGCCGATGCCGTCTGTTCCTTCAGTAGGGGCAAATATGTCTGCATCACGCCGAACGCCAAACGATGTCTTCCCAATCATGTTGTATATTCTGCCATACAAGTCGAACAACTATTTTGTAGATTTTGACAGAATTAAGATACATCCAGTGATTCGAGCGATTCTTAGAGGACATCCACTTGCACAGGCTCTTACATCATGTGCTGAAGTTCCAGAGGTATACATTCAGCAATCCTGGCATACAATTACCAAAAATGAGCTTGCACGCCCGCACCGCTTTGATCTACAAATTGATCAGTATGATTCCTTTCTTTCATACAAGCGTCTACGACTGATACTGGAGCTTCCTGAGCCCAACTCCAGACCAGGCCGAACTACATATGACAGCTTTCCGTCTGAAGAGGAAGTTTTTGAGGGAATTCATAATCTTGGCTATACTGGTACATTAAACAGAGTTAGTGATTTTGACAAATCACATCTTCCTGCAGTTTGGTATGCTCTCTTCTCTGTCATCATCAGATGTCTTACGTCCAAACATTCTGGAACGGACGACACTAGTATACTATATCTCCGATTGTTCCATGCAGTCATCTATGACTTGCATGTAGACTACACTTACATTTTCTGGACCGATCTCTCGGATAGGGTGCAAGATAAGCTTACAAACAAGAAGCGCAAGTTCATTCCTTTCATCAGATTCTTGAAGCTGATCATTCGAAGCATGCTCAGAAGCAATCCAGCTATTCCACGCAGATTATCTTGGCCGCAGGTTCCGGACACAGAAATGCTCTACATTCAAAAACAGAAGCAGTCGTTCAACTTCTCCATGACCATTCCATATGCTTTAATTGCGAACTACGCCGATATAACTGATGATAGCGTTGTTGAATACTGCATGGAGAATGAGTTTCTGAAGGCTGCACAAGATGAGCCATCTCATGACACACACGCTGCTGATGTTCAAAAGATTGAAGTGGAAGATGCTGTTGCAAATATAGAGGTTGAAGAATCTTCAGAACATGAAGTAGAAACTGTTGAGCAACATGTTGAAGTATCTGTAGAACAAGAAGCAGTTGCAACTCAACAAATTGATGTTGTTCTTGCTGATATTGATCTTGCAGCTTGTACTGCTGCTACTATTGACATTGAGGATGATGATGATAATGATGATCCTGCTGCTGATGCTGATGTTAATGCTGATGAAGATGAAGAAAGAGATACTGCTGATGATATTCATGATGATATTTCTGGAAGTGAAGATGATGACAATGATAATGATGATGGTGATGATATTGATCAACCGAGTCTTCGGGTTTATACAAGGCAATCTAAGGAACCAGAAGTAGATGTTTCAAAAGAGGTTGTATCAGAAGATGAATCGGTTTCTATTAATCCTTCAGTTGCTCTTATTTACGTGGATGAATTGGATTTAGAGTTTGCTCAAGCCTCAGCACAGATAAGTCAAGCTCCAACAACTTCTCTTGCTGCTATTCATTCTACAACTGTTTCAGCTGTAGAGCTTTCTTCTGTTCAAGCTCGGGTTTCTTCTGATAAATTCTCTACTCTGAATGAGATGATTCGAAAGATGAGTGAGCAATTTGAAGAGCACAAGCAAGCGAAAATTCAGAAATTGCGTGCTTTCTTCAAGGGTAAAATGCCAGAAATTGATACCTCTTCAATTCCTGAAGTGATTCCGTTTAGAAGACCAACTGGGGTAGTTTTACGAGAACCATCTTCCACTGTCACCACATCTCCTGCAATCATGTCTATTCCTCTGCCTCAACCATTTACTCAGACAGCTGGTATTTCTGCATCGACTTCTATGCCTTAACGATCTACTACAGTTCCTCCTGGTTCATCTTCACGATCTTCTCTTCATGATCTTCCAATTACCGAGTTGACAGACTTACTCTATGCTCGCCTTCTTTCGATGTCACCGCCTGAACATCAAGATCAAGATTTGATCTCTCTTCTAAGGAATTTCCAGCCTACGCCGCCTCCAGTTCCGTCGACTGATTCTGAAAGAATTACTGGTTTATCTGACGAGTTTCATTCTTTCAGATCTGAAGTTCAAACTAGCTTTGTTGATCTTAAATCTTTCATGATTCAAGCCTTTTCTGAACTATCTAACAGGTTTGATATTCATGAACAGAGTTGCAGGACTGAGGCAGGTACGTCTCTTAAACGCCGACATGACCAGGATGATCCCGATCCTCATGGTCATGAGGGGGAGATGAATAAGAGACAGCGGGTGGAGGGTTTGTCTGCTAGAGAGGATCAGTCACAAGAAGATGCAGTTGATAAAGAGAAGAGTACTGATAACGTTCAAGACTGTAGCTTTCAAGATCTTGTGAATGTTATGATAGAAAATGCTAACTTGTCTTCTATGCCTAATGTATTGAATATTTCTGAGCACAATATTGAAAATAATATGCAGATTGTTGTGTATGTGGATCCAGATGTTTCAGCAAGGGCTCAAGAGATTAAAGATTCAGAGGCAGCTAATGATATGAGATAATTCTTTGCGAATTTCATAGAAATAAATTCAGACGATGATGAAGATGTCAGATTTGAGAAAATTTGCCAAGTCAAAGAAGAGGAGTGTGATGACTTAATCGTCATTTCTGATACAGAAGATGATTCTGTGTTTTTGGATGCAAAGGACGAAGAAATTGCCGACATGTTGTACAGAGATCTTCCTACTCACGATGAGGTTCCTGAATCATCTCCAGTTACTGAAGCAACTCAAGTACATGAAACTGCAGCTACTTCTACTCCTGTTGTTAGTTCATCTCCGACTACCACCGTTCCTTCAAGCTCATTTGAAGTTGGTCAGTCGTCTAGAGCACAAGTTGATGTTCCTCTCTCTGAACCCGTGATTCCACCGACTATCCTGGAAGAAGGACCAACTTTGACCAGACAACAGAGACAAAGAAGTTTGCAACGTAGATATTTGGCTTCCAGGCAAAGATCAGCTTTTCTAGAAGATACTCAGAGTAACATCTTTGTTTCTAAAAGAAGACCGATCAACATTTATGCAATTCTTGGAGTTGAGAAAGAGTCAGATGCCTATCAGTATGAATACTTAATGTTCATTAAGTGCCAACGCAAAAGGAATAATACTGTTTCTTCTCCACACTTGATTGTTCGAGTCATCAGTGTCACGATCAACAAGTTTGTGAATATCTGCTATCCTGACTTTGAAGTTGAAAGAAGAGATTGCATGCGGTATAACTTCTCAGAGGCAGATTTTACTGATCTTTCCATTAATGATATTGAGTTCTTATATGATCATTTTAGGAATCTCTATCATAGAAATCAGGATGTTTCTCAGGCATTGTTCGTTATAAAAAGATTCATTCGACGGCAAATCCGATTCTTCAGAGTTTTTGATTTCCAAATGGCCGTTGAAAGCTTTCAGCCGGTTGTAAATCTTCAAAGGCCCAATCGAAGCTTGCCAAACTTAGAGTCTTATCCTCTACTCACCATTGTTCAAGATCCTTATGGAGTTGTCTACAAAAATGGCTCAAATGAAAAATGATTTTTTAGATTTGAAGAAATTGCTTATTACTCTGATGGAACCTTAAAGGTGATCAGGCTTCAGTTGGAGCAACGTCTGAAAGAGTCTAAAAGAAGATTTTTGGAAACAAGAAGTAATGCATTTCTGGTTGATAATGATGAAATTCGTCTCCTCAAGAAGACTTTAGATTCTATTCAAGAGAGATTGAATTTCCGCGCCACTCTGCGACGTTTGGAAGTGTTAATTGGACTGAATAGACTTCGTCAAAGAGAAGAGCGTCAATGATTCACCAAAGTCGCTTAGATGGTCAATGCTGGTTTAGAAGATTGTTTTTTGAAGACCAATGTGCCAATGATTACTAAGGGGGAGATTGTTAAGTCTAATTTTGTAGTAATCATTGTATTTATTCTCAGTTGTCTTTACTGTTCTTAGAGTGCTTATCTGTATTGGTTAAGACCTGGGGTATTTAAGTATCTTAGGTTCTTTGAGTTTGTAACTTTGGAACCTTACTTTAAATATCTGTTTACATTTGGAGCGTATACTCTCTCTCTACTTTCTCTCTCTAGAGATTTAGTGATTCTTGGACTTTCAATCAGCCATGAGGACAGGAGGTTTGGACTGAGAGCCCATTGAGAGAAGATGATTCGACATCCTAGCTGTATTGTTAGTAATCAAACTTATCTGTATCAAGACAACCAACTAGATGAGATCGTTAGAATCAAGAGTAAGATAAAAACTACTGTTAAGTCTAAATATTGTATCCAAGATTTAATAAGGAAAGTCAAAGATGTAAAAGTCAATATTGTCAATGTCTTGTTTAGATTGGTAGTATAAATAGGGTTGCTTTGTAATCTTGTAGTAAGTGTCTGGTAAGGATTGTGTAAGCACGTATTGTAAGTTTCAGACTTGTGACTAATGGATTCAAGATCTACTTTCTCTCTCTACTCTCTCTACTCTCTCTCTCTAGTTCTTGAGTAATTGCTTGATATGTTTGTGATTTTATTGTTTAATAATTGGTATCAGAGCTGAACCAAACACTTTCAGAAATGATTTGATCAATGAATTGAATTGAAATCTGATTTTTTAGATCGAAAATTTGATTTTTCGAATTTTTTTTCAAGAACTCGTGTTTTTACTGTTCATCCGAATTTTGTTTGAAAAATCGTTTTTGATGCAAGAAAATGGAATCATTGGATTTGAATTGTGTTTAGGATTGTTTCATGTTTTGATTACATCTCGTAATTCGATCTCAATTTTCGATTTTTGAACTTTTCTTGAAATTTTTGTTCGAACACTGTTCTTGATCGATTTTGTGGAAATTGTTGATTTTAATCTGAATTTGATAGTAATTTTGTGCTTAGTATTGTTTTCGATGATACTGATAAGTTTTTGAGATCAAATTTGCAGGTTTGAATCGATTTGGATCGAAATGTGCAAGTCAGATATAAGTTTGCGCTAGATCTACGCTTTGCGCTAGTTTATCTAGCTTTGCGCGAGTTCATTGACATTTGCGTGAGCTTATCCGGGTTTTAAGGCAAATTATAGTTTGCGTATCAAGGCTATCACGCAAAGACTCATTTGCGCTACAAGGCTCTCACGCAAAGTAACATTTGCGTCTTCAGTGGGTCACGCAAACCCCACTTTGCGCCTTACACTGAAAGCGAGAAGCTTGCTTTGCGCCATCCAAGTCTCACACAAAGCTCACTTTGCGCCTTACACTGATAGCGAGAACTTCACTTTGCGTTATCTCCTATTCACGAGAACCATACTTTGCGCTACTCTCTCCTCGCGAGAAGTTTGGTTTGCGCTACCTACATTTCACGCAAAACTCAGTCTTGCGCCACCAACACTTAGCGCATATCAAGTGTTAAAATTTTAGTTTTTTCAAAAGATTTCAATTTGATCTGATTTTTGATTTTCTGATTTACAGTTTGGGAACGATCTTTCATATCAAGCTGATGTACTCATTAAATATGGGATATTTTGCTGAGGTTGAAGAGAAGAATAGAAAGCTTGAATTAGAGAAAGTGAATCTGGGTTATGCTGTTGACTTTCATTCTCAAAAGTCAAAAGAGTATTATGAGGAAAGCATCATACTGAAAGAAGAAGTTAGTTTCTTTAAAGACAATCAATGAAGATCTTCTAAAGAGCTCTTCTGGAATAAATGATGAGAAGATAATGAGATTGGAATATGAGAATGCTGAACTAAGAAAGAACATATCTGATTTGGAACAACAGCTTGCTGAAAATAAAGCTGATTTTGATACTAAAAAGAAAAGTTTTTCAAAGAAGTTCTCAGATTTCTCAAAGAAGTGTTTTGAAGAGAAAAATTCAGTGGATCTTAAATGCATAAAACTTTCTCAACAAATTTCTGATTTTGAGAAAGTACTTATTTTGGAAAGAGAGAAGTTTGCTAAAGAAAAGAAGGCCATAGAACAGAAGAATGTGGGATTTTTTAAGGAACTATCCGGCCAAAGAAATGATTCAGAGAAAGGATTTGAAGAAGAACGATCCATTTTTGAGACTGAAATCAAAAAGATGACTTCCAAGTTATCTGAACTTTCTGCTAATGCACTAAAAGAGCAGAAAACGAAGTATGAGTTCACGAAAAAGATTGAACTACTTGTGAAAGAAAGAGACAACTTTGCTTCAAAGATCAAAAAGCTTGAAAAGTCTGCTTCAAGTTCAAATAAGAAATATGTCTCTTCACAGAGGTCAGTTAAATACTTTGATCAGATTCGTCGAACTAACATTTTCTATGATCAAAATTTAGATAGTTCAGGTACATTTCCAAGAAGAAGAAGTTACAAGTCAGAGAAACTGGTCTGGAAGAAGAAACCAGTTAAAGATGAGATGTCAGATGAGCTGAAAGGAAACACATCGTGTGTACATGTACATAAAGCAAAGAAGAACAAAGAGCATAAAGGTAAATCTGACCACATATATTCAAGAGATCAATTACTCCAGTTTTCAGGTAATAAATATTATTGTTCTTATTGTGGTACACATGATCATATTCACAAGACGAATGATCATTTCTGGTATGGTTCTTACTCTATCACCCCCACACGAACTGCAACTAACATTTCTGGACCCAAATACCAGTGGGTACCAAAGAAGAAAATTGATTCTGTGTTACAGGAACCTCAAGTTAAGGGGGAATAAGAGCATCATGGCTTTTGAACACAGCAGTTCAAAACCCGGACTTCAATGTCAAGATTATGGCTTTTGAACACAGCAGTTCAAAACCCGGACTTCAATGTCAAGATTAAGGCTTTTGAACACAGCAGTTCAAAACCTGAACTTCAAAGTTGAAAGATTATGGCTTCTAAGTACACAGCTTAGGACCCATACTTCAATGGAGTTTGACTTCTAAACACAACAGTTTAGGACTCGGACCTCAACGATCAAAAGACCTTACTCCTGTTTTTGCATCCGATGGATATGATGGTCTACATCCCTAGAGAATTGATCTGATCTCTATCCTGTACTTTTTCACTGATAGATTTTACTGATATGATGGTCTACAATTCAAAAGGGAGTGTCTGATCTCTATCCTGTTTTAACTGACATATTTCAGATGCCTAATTTAAGGGGGAGTATAGGTGATGACTTCTGATTATTTCAGATCAGAACTCATTCTATAAAATGTTTTACTGCTTTCTGTCATTTTATTTTTGAATAAATGATGTGAATAAAGTGGCTTCTGATCACATGACAGATCAGGACCCGTTTTTCAATGATCAAAGAAGGATATTATGCTAATATCCAGGGGGAGCTCAAAAGACCTAAATCATTATATCATGATTTGAGGGGGAGCTTAAAGGTAAATATCTTCTGATCCTAGATCTCTGATTGTTTGAAAGAAGAACAACTTTCAAGCATGAAAACAGGTTCTTAAATGTTCAAACCACTTCTCTTTTCTCAAAAGATTTCATGAATTCAGAAGTGAACTTTTAAATGTTTTTCAAATTTTGAGCCTAATGTTTAATTGACCGTGTGTTTCTAAAGATCAATACTTGTGTATTATCTTATCCATATACTGTAAAGTATTCCCACACATCGGTTCAGTACTTCATTTAAATTTGTTATTACCATGTCTCATAACGAACATATTTTTCGATGGTAATACCCTCGTTTGCTTTCTTTGTTCTTGAGCATCAATTATCATTTCATTCATTGCGCGTTTATTGCTAAATTGTTTATATTCGTTCATATAAACAAAATATCCAGTTCTTTGATACCATATCTATTTCATTTGATCTGATTGATACATTGTCAGATTCTCAAAACAATTCTCTTGATTTCATTTCATTCATTCAATATCTTTGTTTTGAGAAATCTTCAAAGTTCAAATGCTTAAATTTTATTCATAATTTTAAATGAGCATACATTCTGACATTGTTATCTTTGTGCTTAACTGTTCAGTTAAATTGTTGAGCAACCATGCTTTTTAGGACCTACATGGGATTCGTGTGTGAGCTTAAACAGAACTTCCATGGGTTCACATAAACCTGTGTTTCCTACCCAGGAAGTTATCCTTGAGTGATTGAGGGGTGAGGGGTCAAAATCAAAGAGTGGGGGAGATAACTCATCCGGTTGAGTTATTCTCATTGTGTGGAGCGGAAAAATGGAAATAAGAGATTGGTTAGAAGTGAGCATAATGTTAAAAAGAAAGAGGG
Source organism: Arctium minus (assembly GCA_954870635.1). NCBI lineage: Eukaryota > Viridiplantae > Streptophyta > Magnoliopsida > Asterales > Asteraceae > Arctium > Arctium minus. The sequence goes on along the minus strand of OX941095.1, from coordinate 71,463,218 downwards.
TGTGAGATCAGAGTTAAAAGAATATCAGAACGCTGCACCTACCACTTTCTGAGCCGGGCAACCACATCTACTGATTGGTTCACATTCTTTGGTGACCATCATTGAAACAGGCAGTGAGCCCATGCCAACTCTTGCAATTACCCCACCACCACTCGTTTCTTTCTCGAAAAAGAAATGTTTCATTTTCTTTGGGGACGCAGCATATATGCTATCTAATCTTCACTCAGAAGATTTAGATATTGAAAAAGAAGGAAAGTTGCCCCACCTTCGCACCTCTTTCATGCACATTGAGTCCGTGTATTATCTGTTCTGTCTCAACAGTTTACACAATTTGAGCCTTATGAAACACAATCATTGTGCATAAATTCATTCATACACAAGCACGAGCACACAGAAAATTTGTTTTTCTGTCAGAACATTCATAGATAAACCTTGTGTTTTTCAATGATTGAATGGAAGTCCTGGGAAGTCATCATCAAGCCAGCTCCTTAAATTGTACATTCGTTGTACACAGTAACTTTGTGTTACTGACAGGCATTCCTAACTGTTTCATTTGTTGATTCAGGGTTACCACGATCATTTTATCTGAATTTGAAAAGATTCGGATATATACCTTTCATGAATTGACGGCTATTCAGATCAAAGAGCGGAGACTGTCAAAGGGGAGATTGTTATTTGAATACAAAGGGGTGATCAAAGTATGTGCTGAAATTGATGAAATTTTGATGATCATGATGCTCTCAATCATAAAAAAGGGGGAGAATTTTACAAAGATCAATTTCAAAGTTCAAGGCAGATTTTCAAATTCAAAGTTCAAGACAGAATATCAAAGTTCAAAAGACTGATGGTGATGTTTTTGATGATATTTCTGAGAAGTTTGTTTTCTGAAGACAGTCCAGAGATCAAAGTGATGAAGATACAATTTTGCAGTTGTTTCAAAGTTGTCAAAGATTTTCAGAAGTTTCAAGAATTCTGGTTCATGTTCAAGACATGTTGACTTTCAAAGCTTCAAAGTGTAAAAGACTTTTCAAGATTCTTCAAAGGCTGAAAGAGTAAAGACTGTGAAAGCTTCAAAGTTCAAAGTTAAAGAGATAAATGCCGAAGAATCAAGAGCTGAAGATCAGTGTCAAATTTTTATTAAATCTTGAATACAAAGGGGGAGATTGTTAAGTCTAAATATTGTATCCAAGATTTAATAAGGAAAGTCAAAGATGTAAAAGTCAATATTGTCAATGTCTTGTTTAGATTGGTAGTATAAATAGGGTTGCTTTGTAATCTTGTAGTAAGTGTCTGGTAAGGATTGTGTAAGCACGTATTGTAAGTTTCAGACTTGTGACTAATGGATTCAAGATCTACTTTCTCTCTCTACTCTCTCTCTCTCTCTCTAGTTCTTGAGTAATTTCTTGATATGTTTGGGATTTTATTGTTTAACAACTACACTAAAAAAATTTCAGAAAAATAAATTTCCAAAAATAATTAAATGCAGTCCTCGCACACAGTATAAAGCACAAAAAAAAAATAATCACAGAAAAACTATCGCAAAAATCAGATATATGCCAAGTACAGTTCGCGCGAAAGACAGGTCGCGCAAAGTGAGGTTTGCGCTAGGCACGGGTGGCGCAAAGTAGAGGTTCTCGCGAGAAGTGGATGGCGCAAAGAAGGAATTCGCGTGAGCCGCGGGTGGCGCAAACAGAGGTTTGCGTGAGATGTGGGTCGCGCAAAGTGAAGTTTGCCGAGCCTCGAGTGGCGCAAAGTGTGGTTTTCGCGAGAAGGCACTGGAACAAAGTGAGAGACCGGATACTTGCTTGGACCGGTACCTTGCTCGACCGGGAACTTGTCCGACCGGTAAGTTGCACGACCGGTAAGTTTCACGACCGGTAGGGTCGACCGATAATCTGTATGGACCAGTACGCACGACCGGGACCGGAATAGGTATGGATCGACCGATAAAGTGTTAACCGGACTAGTCTTACGACCGGTATGGGCAGTCGATCGGTATAGGGTATCGATCGGTAATGTGTCGACCGGTAAAATGCTTTGACCGGTAAACTTCCTTCGACCGGTAATGGCTTTGACCGGTATCAGTCTTTGACCGATCTTGACTGTGAGTTGTCCGGGCGACCGATATGGTGTGGTCGTCCGGTATGGACCGATATGCTACTACGACCGGGACAAGAGTATCGACCGATATGCTACGTGAATCGGTATAGACTGTGAGTTTACAGGGCGACCGGTAAGGTGTATTAGATCGATATGATGCGGTCGACCGGTATGGTGTTTGATATGTACCGGTATGTTCTTGCAGGTCAACCCAGAACGACGATACTCAACCCAGAAAACACACGAGAGTTCGAATTTAATGCAATAAATCACACTTTTGTACCCCAAAACACATATCGATCTTAATGCAAACAAAATCAACGATTAAAAAACAACTTTTAATTCTCAATTTGATGAACACAGGCGTCGACAGTTCATGAACCCAGAATACCGAAAATTCAATAAATTCAACCACTTGATGCTTTATAATGCAATTAACCAATTAGATAGTGTTCAATCGCATAAAACTTATCTAATCAAATCAACTTTAAGCATAAAAACACATAAATTTGAGGAATCGATTAAAGCACAGTATGATGTTGATGAACAGATAAAAATCGATGAACACAGTATAATCCAATAGTCTTGATTCTTTTGGCTCTGATACCACTTGTTATCCCAGTTTAATCTAGTTGATTAACAATCATAGAACACAATATAGATCAAGAGATATAAAGATTAGAATAACATACCAATCCCTTGAATATTCAATGAAAACCTTGTGTGTTCTTGATACCTTGAATATAGGATTACAGAGAATACGTACGGCTACTAATTAGAAAATTATCAGAGTTAAACCTAAAACTAATTAAACAAAACATTAAATACCTAAGCCTAATAGGCCTAATGGGCTTTAAGCTTAATTCTTAATGGGCTTGAGATATGAGGACCATTTACAACTTATTACAATTTAAACCCCAAACTTTATCTATTAAATAAATACAGTTTAGACCCTCTAATTTAACTTTAATATAATTTCAGTTTAAACCCTTAACTTTAACTTTAATCTTGAATACAATTTATGATCCAACAACCGACCTCGTCGGATTTCCATGAATCTTTACATTGCCCATCTACAATGAAAATGAAAAGGTTTTCAAGGGAAATAACTTGCAAAAAACCCACTCTCGTGTAGGATATTGCCGAAACCATGCGATGGCCTAACCGAAAGAACGTACATCATGCAGTTTATCGATACCCACTCAAATCATGGTGTAGTTCCAGAAAGAGACTAATTCATGACGTTCTTATCGTTATAAGGTTCGTTTTGATGGGTCATGGGCTTAAAACGGATCCCCATAGCAAAAGTTATGGACGTTTAACCGCGACACCCATTTTTGACCAATTCGGCAAAGGGGGTGCCCTTTGTGTTTTCTTGTCCGGACCGACCTCGTCGGATTTCCATGAATCTTTAAAATGTTCATCTACAATGTAAATGATAAGGCTTTCAAGAGAAATAACTTGCAAAAAAGCCACACTCGTGCAGGATATTGCCGAAGCCACGCATTAGCAAAACTGAAAGAACGTACATCATGAAGTTTATCGATACCCACTCAAATAATGGTTTATTGCCACAAAGCGATCAATCCATGACATGATTCTTGTTCTAAGGTTCGTTTTGACGGGTCATGGGCTTAAAACGGATCCCCGTAGCAAAAGTTATGGACGTTTAAGCGCGACACCCATTTTTGGCCGATTCGGCAAAAGGGGTACCCTTTGTTTTTCTCGTCCGGACCGACCTCTTTGGATTTCCATGAATCTTTACATTGTTCATATACAATGTAAATGATAAGGTTTTCAAGGGAAATAACTTGCAAAAAACCCACTCTCGTGCAGGATATTGCCGAAGCCACGCATTGGCCAAACCGAAAGAACGTACATCATGCAGTTTATCGAGACCCACTCAAATCATGGTGTATTGCCAGAAAGTGATCAATCCATGACGTGATTCTCATTCTAAGGTTCATTTTGACGGGTCATGGGCTTAAAACGGATCTTCGTACCAAAAGTTATGGACGTTTAAGCGAGACACCCATTTTTGGCCGATTCGGCAAAGGGGTACCCTTTGTGTTTTCTCGTCCGGACCGACCTCGTAGGATTTCTACAAATATTTTCATTGTTCATATAAAATGTAAATGATAAGGTTTTCAAGGGAAATAACTTGCAAAAAACCCACTCTCGTGCAGGATATTGCCAAAGCCACACATTGGCCAAACCGAAAGAACGTACATCATGTAGTTTATCGATACCCACTCAAATCTTGGTGTTTTGCCAGAAAGCGACCAATCCATGACGTGATTCTCATTCTAAGGTTCGTTTTAACGGGTCATGGGCTTAAAACGGATCCCCGTAGCAAAAGTTATGAACGTTTAAGCGCGACACCCATTTTTGGCCGATTCGGCAAAGGGGGTACCCTTTGTGTTTTCTCGTCCGGACCGACCTCATCGTATTTCCATGAATCTTTACATTGACCATCTACAATGTAAATGAAAAGGTTTTCAAGAGAAATAACTTGTAAAATACCCACTCTCGTGTAGGATATTTCCAAAACAATGCAATGGCCTAACCGAATGAACGTACATCATGCAGTTTATCGATACCCACTCAAATAATGGTGTAGTGCCTGAAAGAGACCAAGTCATGACGTGCTTATTGTTCTACGGTTCATTTTGACGGGTCATGGGCTTAAAACGGATCCCCGAAGCAAAAGTTATGGACGTTTAAGGGCGACACCCATTTTTGGCCGATTCGGCAAAGGGGGTACCCTTTGTGTTTTCTCGTCCAGACCGACCTCGTCGAATTTCCGTGAATCTTTACATTGTTCATCTACAATGTAAATGATAAGGTTTTCAAGGGAAATAACTTGCAAAAAACCCACTCTCGTGCAGGATATTGCCGAGGCCACGCATTGGCCAAACCGAAAGAACGTACATCATGCAGTTTATCGATACCCACTCAAATCATGGTGTATTGCTAGAAAGAGATCAATCCATGAAGTGATTCTCGTTCTAAGGTTCGTTGTGAAGGGTCATGGGATTAAAACGGATCTCCGTAGCAAAACTTATGGACGTTTAAGCGCGACACCCATTTTTGGCCGATTCGACAAAGGGGGTACCCTATGTGTTTTCTCGTCCGGACCGACCTCGTCAGATTTCCACGAATCTTTAAATTGCTCATCTACAATGTAAATGAAAAGGTTTTCAAGGGAAATAACTTGCAAAAAACCCACTCTCATGTAGGATATTGCCGAAACCATGCAATGGACTAACCGAAAGAACGTACATCATGCAGTTAATCGATACCCACTCAAATCATGGTGTAGTGCCAGAAAGAAACTAATCCATGACCTGCTTATCGTTATAAGGTTCGTTTTCATGGGTCATGATCTTAAAACGGAACCCCGTAGCAAAAGTTATGGACGTTTAAGCGTGACACCCATTTTTGGCCGATTCGGCAAAGGGGGTACCCTTTGTGTTTTCTCGTCCAGACCGACCTCGTCGGATTTCCATGAATCTTTACATTGTTCATCTACAATGTAAATGATAAGGTTTTCAAGGGAAATAATTTGCAAAAAACCCACTCTCGTGCAGGATATTGCCGAGGCCACGCATTGGCCAAACCGAAAGAACATACATCATGCAGTTTATCGATACCCACTCAAATCATGGTGTATTGCTAGAAAGAGATCAATCCATGATGTGATTCTCATTCTAAGGTTCGTTTTGAAGGGTCATGGGCTTAAAACAGATCCCCGTAGCAAAAGTTATGGACGATTAAGCGCGACACCCATTTTTTGGCCGATTCGGCAAAGGGGTTACCCTTTGTGTTTTCTCGTCCGGACCGACCTCGTCGGATTTCCACGAATCTTTAAATTGCTCATCTACAATGTAAATGAAAAGGTTTTCAAGGGAAATAACTTGCAAAAAACCCACTCTCGTGTAGGATATTTCAGAAACCATGCAATGGCCTAACCGAAAGAACGTACATCATGCAGTTTATCGATACCCACTCAAATAATGGTGTAGTGCCTGAAAGAGACCAATCCATGACGTGCTTATTGTTCTAAGGTTCCTTTTGACGGGTCATGGGCTTAAAACGGATCCCCGTAGCAAAAGTTATGGACGTTTAAGCGCGACACCCATTTTTGGCCGATTCGGCAAATGGGGTACCCTTTGTGTTTTCTCGTCCGGACCGACCTCATCGGATTTCCATGAATATTTACATTGTTCATCTACAATGTAAATTATACGATTTTCAAGGGAAATAACTTGCAAAAAACCCACTCTCGTGCAGGATATTGCCGAGGCCACGCATTGGCCAAACCGAAAGAACGTACATCATGCAGTTTATCGATACCCACTCAAATCATGGTGTATTGCTAGAAAGAGATCAATCCATGACGTGATTCTCGTTCTAAGGTTCGTTTTGAAGGGTCATGGGCTTAAAACGGATCCTCATAGCAAAAGTTATGGACGTTTAAGCGCGACACCCATTTTTGGCCGATTCGGCAAAAGGGGTAGCCTTTTTGTTTTCTCGTCCGGACCGACCTCGTCGGATTTCCACGAATCTTTAAATTGCTCATCGAAAATGTAAATGAAAAGGTTTTCAAGGGAAATAACTTGCAAAAAACCCACTCTCGTGTAGGATATTGCCGAAACCATGCAATGGCCTACCCGAAAGAACGTACATCATGCAGTTTATCGATACCCACTCAAATCATGGTGTAGTGCCAGAAAGCGACTAATCCATGACCTTCTTATCGTTCTAAGGTTCGTTTTGATGGGTCACGAGCTTAAAACGGATCCTCGTAGCAAAAGTTATGGACGTTTAATCGTGACACCCATTTTTGGCCGATTCGGCAAAGGGGGTACCCTTTGTGTTTTCTCGTCCAGACCGACCTCGTCGGATTTCCATGAATCTTTACATTGTTCAACTACAATGTAAATGATAAGGTTTTCAAGGGAAATAACTTGCAAAATACCCACTCTCGTGCAGGATATTGCCGAGGCCACGCATTGGCCAAACCGAAAGAACGTACATCATGCATGTTGGTCCCAAATAGCAGTAAGTAAATAAGAAAAGTATTGTAGAAGGGGGGGTTGAATACAATACTCACAGTTTTTCACTTAATTTAATTCTTATTGATTTGAAATCAAGAATTACACATAGAAACTTTTGATTGTTGCGGAAGAGAACAGATGAGATCTGTTCAAACAATCTTACACATAGAGAATGAAGAACATTTGTAAAACACTTAGAAAACAATAAGATCTTCGTAGAGAGAAAGTTTCCAGGCACTTAGAGAACTTGAAGGTAGTAGAGCTGGTTGATCTTGCATGTTGAAGCATCCATCATATTTATAGTGCCTCATGCATTTAATGCATGAGACACCTGTTGAGCAAGGGATGGACACAGGTCTTCTGCATGGTACATGATGTACCTTTTGTCTTGGAGTGACTTTGTCTTGAATTGTTGACCTGCAGGGATGGTGTGGACCTTTCCTTAACAGAGTATAAGAGACAAACTTACTTTTTCTGATCTTGGGATGAGGTCCACGTCAATGCAAGATATCACAATATACTTTCTCAGACAAGTACAATGTGTTTGAAAGAATTCCTCAAGCATCGGCTGCCGAAGACTTGAGAGATCTTCGGCTCCTGAAGATGTGAGAACATCTTCATACTCTAAGGAGAGATGAGATCATCGGCTGCCGAAGACTTGAGAGATCTTCGGCTCCTGAAGATGTGAGAACACCTTCATACTCCTGAGAGATATGTGATTGACACCATCCTGGCCGATGGTGTTGATCACTTGGGCATGCTTGGCTTTAGGCTGAGGAGACTATCTTCAATCTGCTTTGAGAGATGTACTCCTTCTTTGTCTTCTTCGGCTGATCTTCGACTTCACCGAACATTTGAATAGAGAACAAGCTGCTAAAAGAACCTCAAACATATTCTAAGTAGGATGATATAAGATGGAAGATCAGGAGGTCATCTTCAAATCTTCAGATGACCCAACAATCTCCCCCTATTTGAGGATGACATCCATACTAAAGAATAGAAGAAAGAGTGTACTGAATAAATTCATTTTGACCCATCTTTACTCTTTTTGGGTTCTTTTCACATAGACCATTTTTTTTTGGTATATCTGACATTTACAAGAGAATGAAAAGTATAACTATACATACGAATAAATGAATACAATGAATAAAGAATGAGAAAGAAAAAATATATACAAAGATACAGAAGACAGTAGCCGGGATTGTTTGAACTTGAGTGGTTGGTTGCTCCCCCTCAATTCATACTCCCCCTCAACTAATGTCAGGTGGCTTTGATCACATAGTCCATTACAAAATTAGTTTCAGCAGAGTTTAAGCTTGAGTGGTAAGATGCTCCCCCTCAACTCATACTCCCTCTTAACTAAAAAGTCAGAAGATTTTCGGGATCCTCCGAACCTGCTCCTGGAAGGGCAGATTCATCCTTGGATCGTGCAGAAGCATCAGGACTGAGAATCCTGGGTGATAGGCTGTGAGGTGGAGAAGAGGCACCTTGGATAGGGAGGGAGTTCAAGTCATCCTTATCAACCAAGGAAAAGGTTGATGAGGGAATAATAGGGGTCCCCAATTTTACAATTGTATAGATACAAATGAGGTGGCTTTGGGTTGTTTAGCAGAGTCCCCGGGCCCAGATGGGAAAATTTCAACACCTATCGATTGTGGAGAATCAGTGGGTGGAGTTTGTGGCTTGGCCCTTGAAACCTTCCTCAGCCTCTTGAGAGGAGAGGGAGGGGAAGAGGTAGAGTGCCGCCGCTGAGGTATGGGGTGTGACCTGGGTAACCGCCGAATGTTCTTTCGGTGGTATGGCCATTTGGACAAGTGCGGCGGTGCCGGTAGCGGTTGAGGATTTATTGCTAGCCGGCGTCACTAAGGAGGGGGAAGAAGGGTCCACTACAGTTGAGGGACCTTTGGACACCGGAGTGTCCTTAGTATTATGTGGCCCAAGATTTACTAGCATTAACACATTTAGATTGACACAATCACTTTTATTAGATCAAACACATGAATTACAATTAATCACAGATCTAACAATTAGTCACAGATCTCATGAATATGTGTATGTTCTTTGTGTGTGTGTTCTTACTCTCTCTCAACTATCACTAATATTACACCTTCACTTTCACACACTTACTCTCTTGCTAACACAAGTCTCTCTCTCAACAACACAACTACTTGCTTATATATAGGTCAACATGACCAAGCAAGGTCAAACCATCTAAGCTCTCTTACAACACACACAAACAACTATTACAACAATTACAATAATGACCCTTATTTAATCTTGAATACAATTATAGTCTAACAATCTCCCCCTTTGGATTCAAGATTAAAAAAAATTTGGCAATAATCTTGAGGTCTTCATATCTTCAGAATTAACTTCAACTTTTGAAATCTTTTCTGGCTTTGACATCTCGAAAACTTTGACAATTCTTCAAACTTGTCTCTCTCTTTGAATTAACTTTTGCATATTCTGAATATACAACCTTTCGTTCAAACTCTGACTTTCTCCAACTTTTTCTTTGATAAGCTTTCTTTAACCGTTGACTTTAATCATCTGAAAACTTTATCTCCTCTGAAATCTTTAAAACTTCAATCTGATCTTGAACTTTGATTATTCTCCCCATTTTTAATGATTTGTAAGAATCAAAATCATTAAAACACTTGAAGGTCAGATCCGTCATTGAATAAACTTCTCATTGTCTGATAAGCACAATCTTCATGAACTTTCATCTCCTCTTTATGATAATAAACAATCTCTCCCATATAGGAAAATTATAAATTTCCAAAACATGATATGATAAAATCTGTCAACTGATCTGAAAGAGCCGTTGAACCATGAATGTATTGATCTGAATCTTTTCAAATTCAAACGAATTAAGAGTTGTAACCCTGAATCAACATATGAAACAGTTAGAAATGCCTGTCAGTAACACAAAGTTACTGTGTACAACGAATGTACAATATAAGGAGCTTGTTTGATGATGACTCCCCAGGACTTCCATTCAATCATTGAAAAACACAAGGTAATTCTATGAATGTTCTGACAGAAAAACATATTCTCTGTGTGCTCGTGCTTGTGTTTGAAAGAATTAGCACAATGATTGTGTTTCATAAGGCTCAACATATGTAAATCACTGAGACAGCAATGATTGTACATGGACTCAATGTGCATGAGAAAGGGTCGAAGGTGGGGCAACTTTCCTTCTTTTTCAATATCAGTATCTTCCAAGTAAAGATCCGATAGATTATGTGCTGCTTCCCCAGAAAATGTGAAACATTCTTTTTTTGAGAAAAGAATGAGTAGCTAGGGAGGTTGTATACAAGAGATGGCATGGGTTATTTGCCTATTTCAATGATAGTCACGAAAGAAATGTGAACCAATCAGTAATGTGGCTACCCGGCTCAGAAAGATGTTTGGTGCAGAGTTCTGATATTCTTTTAACTCTATTCTCACACCCTCTTTCTTTTAAACAGTTAAGCTCACATCTAACCAATCTCTCATTTCCATTTTACCTCATCTCAATCCCACACTCAATTCTTTTAGACCCCTCTCCCCTCAATCACTCAAAGGATTTCTTCCGGGGTAGGAAACACTGGTTATCGTGAATCCATGGAAGATCTAATAAGCACTCACACTGAATCCCATGTTCCTAAGAAGTACATGTTGTTCAATGATTTTCTTGACATGTAAAGCACAAGAAATCATATGTCAGTGCTTGTATGCTCATTTAGAAATCAGAAATGAAATTTGAGCATATTGAACATTTAAGATATCTCAAAACTTTATATGAATGAAAAGAATAGAAATGTTTTGAGAATCTGACAATGATTAAGATCAGATCAAATTATCATGAAGAAAAAATATTTGGGAATTCAAAGACGTATGTTGTTTATATGAACAATATATAAACATATTATCAATGAAAGCACAGTAAAAAATGAAATGATGTTTGATTCAAACAACTGTGAATACCAAACGACGGGAGTATTACCATAGAAAGATATATCATTTGATACATGGTAATAACAAAGTCAATTTGAAAATACTAAACCAGTGTGTGTATGAATACTTGACAAAGTATATAGAAAAGAAAATAAACAAGTATTATTCTTTAAAAGAACACACGGTCAGATAAACAATGAAGTATCCAAATTTTTTTTTAAAATTCACACTTCTCAAATCATAAAAATATTTTAAGATCGTGAAGTGGTTTGAACATTTTAAAAAACATTTTTCACAAGTAAAAGTTGTTCTTCTTTTACAAGTGTTAGAGTATAAGGATTTGAATGTTATACCTGTGGATTAGAATCCTTAACTCCCCCTGGAATGAATATAGCAATTAAAGTATCCGTAAATAGATATCCTCCCCCTTGATATCTGTAAAACATCAATCTTGTTAGAAATATTATTATAAAAAAAATATAGCAATATAATTTCCAAACTCTCTTTCAAATGAAAAACTTCCTGAAAAGATATAATCAAGAAAGCATCCTTCAGAAGAAAACATTTGATTACGAGTTTTGAACGGAATTGTCCAAAAGCCATTATGCTTTGAAGCACGGGTTCTGAACAAATTTGTTCAGAAGCCTTTGTCACATAACATATCCTACAAGAAAAAGATTTTGGTAATCATTATAAAAATGATTCCGCTTTAGTCAGTCAACATATGATGAAATATCCAAAATATATTCAAATAAAGCACAAGATTAGAAAAACTCCCCCTAGAATCATGAAGTGGCGTTTAACATACCAAGTTTACTAACTAAAAAGGTAAACCTCTTTTCATCCAACGGCTTGGTGAAAAGGTCAGCTAACTGGTAGTCTGTAGTCACGAAGTGCATCTCGATATCTCCCTTTTCGACATGATCCTTTATAAAATGATAACGCACGTCGATGTGTTTTGTCTTGGAATGCTGCACTGGATTAGCAGTTATCGCAATCGCACTCTTAGAATCACAGTAAATAGGAACTCGTTGGTAAGTATATCCGAAATCTTTTAACTGTGTTTTCATCCAGAGGACTTGTGAACAGCAGCTTGCGGCAACTACGTATTCAGCCTCAGCGGTGGATGTAGAAACACAATTTTGTTTCTTAGAAGTCCAACTAACCAACTTATCACCTAAGAACTGACAAGAACCATAAGTGCTCTTTCTATCCAGTTTGCAACCTGCATGATCAGCATCAGTGTAGGCAGTTAAATCAAAAGAAGAACCCTTAGGATACCAAAGGCCTAATTCAGTAGAACCTTTAAGATACCTAAGAATCCGTTTTACAGCGACCAGGTGTGATTCCTTCGGATTAGCTTGATATCTCACACAGAAACATGTAGCAAACATAATATCCGGTCTACTTGCAGTTAAATACAGCAGTGAACCAATCATGCTACGGTACACTTTTTGATCTACTAATTTGCCAGAAAGATCTGCATCTAAAAGTGTGCCCGTTGCCATCGGTGTTTTCATCACTGAACTGTCAGTCATGTTAAATTTCTTTAAAATATCTCGAATATATTTTGACTGATTAATGAAAATGCCTTCGGGTAACTGTTTCACTTGAAGACCAAGGAAAAAATTCAGTTCGCCCATCATTGACATTTCAAAACGAGATTCCATGATTCTTGAAATTTTTTTACAAAACTTTGAATTTGTAGAACCGAAAATTATATCATCTACATAAATCTGGATTAGAATCAAATCATCACCTTGCTTTTTCAAAAAGAGAGTAGTATCAATTGTACCTTTCTTGAATCCTGAAGCGAGTAAGAATTGAGTTAGAGTTTCATACCAAGCTCTTGGTGCCTGTTTGAGTCCATACAAGGCTTTGTCTAAGATATAGACATGATCAGGGTTCTTTGGATCAACGAATCCTTCTGGTTGAGCAACATATACTTCTTCATGCAATATCCCATTTAAAAATGCTGATTTTACGTCCATTTGGAAGACCGTAAAATTTTTATGCGCTGCATAGGATAAAAAGATACGTATGGCTTCCAGTCGTTCCACAGGAGCAAATGTTTCTTCATAATCAATTCCCTCCTGTTGACAATAACCCTTTGCAACAAGGCGAGCTTTATTTCGAACTACAACTCCAGATTCATCTCTCTTATTTCTGAAAACCCACTTTGTTCCAATAACGGATTTTCCTTCTGGAAGTGGTATAAGTCGCCAAACTTTGTTCCTCTCAAATTGCAGAAGTTCATCTTGCATCGCCAGTATCCAATCTGGATCACGCAAGGCTTCTGAAGCTTTCTTCGGCTCGAGAGAACTTAAAAAACTTGAATATAGACAAAAATTAGCCGATGTTGCACGCGTTTGTACACCAGACTATACATCACCAATGATATTATGAAGTGGGTGATCTCTTGTCCATTTCATTGTACTTGGAATCAGATGAATTTCAGCTTGAGTATTATCTTCCTCATATTCATCATATACTGCAGGTAAGTCTTTATCAACCCCAGATGTGCTCGGGACATCTTGTACAGCCTCTTCTGAAGTAAATATTTCCGGAGCAATAGAAGAATCACTCGGAATTTCTGTTGCAGAATTTGGATTTGCATGCACAGAATCAACATTAGTATCTTCAGAATGTATATGTGGAGATGTACCTGATGTGGTTGAAATTGTGACATTTTCAGAAGGTCCTGAAATATCTGCTATTATAATTGGAACCTCTGAAGTTGATGCGGATATGCTTGATTTTTCAAAATCTGCACAAATATCCATAAAAGCATCAAAAAATAATAAGTCTAATTCAACTGTAATTTTATTTGAATTAGAAGACTTATTATGTTTGACTTCAGGTTCTATTCCGTCTTGAATAGAAACTTTCTGTTTAAGCTTGAGTTCTGAACTGTTGTGTTCAGAAGTCAACGTTGATGATTCATCGAATGACACATTAATGCTCTCCATGATCGTCTTGGTTCGTCTATTGTAAATCCGATAGGCTTTAGATGTTAACGAATAACCAATGAAATAGCCTTAGTCAGCCTTCTTGTCAAACTTACCAAGATTGTCTCGATCATTGAGAATGTAACACCTGCAACCAAAAGTACGAAAAAATTTAATATTCGGTTTTCGATGATTAATAAGTTCATACACTGTCTTTTTATGTCTTTAGATGACAATCGTGCGGTTTTGTGTGAAACACGCAGTAGCTACGACTTCAGCCCACAGAAATATTGGCAATTCAGAATAAGCTAACATTGTCCTCGCAGCTTCCACCAGTGTTCGATTTTTCCTTTCAACTACACCGTTTTGTTGAGGAGTGTAGGCAGCAGAAAAGTTGTGAGAGATCCCAACAGATATGAGATAACTCTGAAGCTTTTCATTCTTGAATTCCGTGCCATTGTCACTTCTCAAAGATATAATCGGTAGTTGTAGGCGAACCTGAATCTTCTTTAAAAACTCAATGATCAGCTCTGCTGCATCTGATTTGTTCCTTAAGAATTCCAGCCAAGTATATCTGGAGTACTCATCTATCATGACCAAAATATATTTCTTACCATTGATAGACCGAGTTCTCATCGGGCCGCAAAGGTCCATATGTATCAATTCAAGAGGTGTTGAGGATGAGAATTCTGTCTTTGCTTTATGAGATATTCGCTTCATCTTTCCCATTTCACAAGCGGGACAAATAGAATTCTTCTCAAACCTTAGTTCTGGTAGACCTTTGACAATGCCTTGTCTCGCCAACTGATTAATCGCATCAAAGTTTTGATGAGACAGACGCCGATGCCATATCCAACTTTCAGCTCATGAAGCTTTTGCAATCAGACAAACAGGTCTTGATGCAGAAAGTGTTGGAAAATTCACAGAATACAGATTTGCATTCCGCTTAGCTTTAAAAACTGCACGACCATCTTTATCTTCAATGTAACAACATTTATCCGTAAACCGAACTTGAAATTTACTATCGCAGAATTGACTTGTACTGAAAAGATTATGATCAAGTCCTTCTACGTATAGTACTCTTTTGATCATCACGATGCCATTTGTTAACGATCCGTGTCCTTGAATGTATCCAGTAACCTCAGAATTTGCATAACTTACAGTACCAGCAGGTTCCTCAACATAATTGTGAAGTAGATGCTTAAATCCTGTCATATGGCGCGAGCATCCTAAACCTATATACCATGTATGTGAGGCCTGCAAAAAGAACAACTTATTTCTGTTTAGGTACCCATATCCAGATGGGTCCTTTCTTGTTAGCTTTTCGCAACTCATCAACATCATCTACCTTAGCCTTAATTCGCCACTCATAGCGAGGCTTAGGTACCCATTTCCATACCATTTTAACATTAAGCTCATGAAATGTTTTCTTTTTCGAAAAATGATCAAACTTAGCATGAAATTTTTTAGCCTGATGAGTTAAGGATTTTGAAGCTGATTTGACATGAGATGTATTTCTGACAACTTTAGATTTAGGATGAATAGAAGGAATGATAAATGCATTATCATGACAATGTTTGCAAATAAAATTCTTACGTGCAAATGTCAAAAGCTTCGATTTATCCAATGAAGTACAATCATTCATACAACTTTGACATTTGAAAACGTTTGAATTTTTACACATCAAACTACCACTATCACTGATTTTACATTTATTTAAAGCAACTTTATTTTCCTTCACATTATTCACCCTTTCTCCTTTACCATTTTGCCTTTTTATATCTGAAACAGGAAACAGAATCTTGTTAGTGTTCTTTGAAGAAGATGATTTTGCCTTTGAATTACAAGATGTTTCTCCTTTTTCAAAAATACTCGGAGGATATTCAGGAGTAGAAGTATAAACAACTGAAGATTTAGAAATAACAGTATCAAACTCTGGATTAGAATGAACATTCCAGTTTGTAGAGTCAAACATCTTTTTCTCCTTTAGATTTTGTTGAAACAAATCATTTTTTAAAATATTTAACTCTATAGAGAGTTCTTTGTTTTCTTCAGAAGACTTGTCAAGTTTAAATTTGAGATCAACATTCTCATCTTCTAACTCTTCAATTGTCTTTTGAAGATCTGTGATTTGCTTCTCAAAATTAGATGTTTGATTTACCTCAGAGTTTGATTCCATCTTCTCTATAATAGGAACAGGATCTGAAGCATTCATCATTTCTGTAAAAATCTCCTCAGTCATAATTTTTGAAAAATCAGAATTAAGGTTTTGATTCATGATATTTTCACTTTCTAAACCATTTGAGGAATTTGTCGTGAATAAATTAGATGATAACACTTGATTCTGAACATCAGTTTCTAAATCAGATTCATCAAACTGACACTAAGATTCAGTATTATTTTCTTCAACCTTGGCTGATTCTGTTGGTAAACAAGGAGAAAATAGAGAAGTAAATTCACTAAATTCTATCTTTCTTGTTTTGTAACTTTCATTTAAATCTTTATAAGTAAAACCAACAGATTTTAAACTTGAAATAGAATTAGCGCAAGATGAAATGTCATCAACATTCACAACTTTACCTTTTACAAACGTATCATGAATATCAGGTTTTGTAGAATTAGAGCCCATTTTTTCAAAATTATACAAATTTTCTGGTGCTCTTTTCAAAACAGTATTTGGTTCAAAACCTAAACCTTTTTTAACATTATAAAATCTGACATCTTGGAGTTTGTTTGTTAAAAGATTTAATGTTTGCTCAGTCTGTCCTCTTTTCGGATTTAAATCCTCCAGTTGCTTGATTTTACAATATGCCTCGTTTTTTTCTTGAAAACACGCTTCAAATTTTAGTTGAAAATCACCTTTTTCAACATTTAAGTTTACAAGATCTTTTTCAAGCTCAGATATCTTTGAATTTAAAACATCTTTGTCCTTTTTCAAACAATCTTTTTCAGATTCCTTTTCCTTAACCACATCTTTCAACATTGAATTTTCATCACGAAAATTCAACATTGTTTGTCTTTCATGACTAAGTTTGCCTTTTAAAGATTTAAATTCTTCTTTCATGAACTTAACTTGAGCCTTTAAGGATTGAATACGTACCTCGGAACCACAGTCAGAATGAGCAGAAGATGATCCAATGTCCTCATCTACTTTGGCCATCATACACACCTAAGTAAAGTGTGCAGACTCGTCATCAGAACTCTTGTACAACCAATTCTCTTCTTCCGCCATTAAGTTCTGACCTTCTTCCACCTTCTTTGCTAACAGTGTTTTCCGAGCATAATATTCGGAATTCTTTGTACGCTTAAACTTGCAATCCTTGGAAAAATGACCTGGTTTTCCACAGTTATAGCATCTTCCATATTTCGGCTCAGTTTCTTCTTTCTTTCCTTCTCTCTTCTCTTCTCGCTTTTCATCTCTTTTCTCTCCTCTTTTCTCATACTTCTTTTCAGATCTCGGTTTGTACTTGTCTTTCTTGAAACTCTCATATTTCGGCTTGTACTTGTTCTTTCCAAAACTTTTAAACTGCTTTGTGAGAAGAGCCAGATTTTCAGCGAATCGTTGCATATCCTCATCTGAATATTCTTCACTTTCAGTAGAAGATTGATCAGTGCTTGAATCAGTAACTTCAGTTAGAAGAGCTTTGGATTTCCTTGACTTTGACTTGTAAGAAGAACTGGACTTGGAACTTGACCCTTTCTTACGTTCAGACATTAAGGCTAAAGAATCTTTGACCATTTTTATTTCAGCACCAAGCTGCTTTACTTCATCCTCATGCTGAGATAAAGTTGTGAAGATATCATTGACGTCTTCTTGTGCCATGTCCTTGGTCATCTGAATGTTGATAGCATAGCTTTTCCATTCTGGGTTCAAGTTCTTGATGAACTTATAATTGATCTCTGATTCTGACTTGATCATCCCATTTCTCCTTAGATCATTCAGTATCACATTGAAACGATTGTATGTTTCCAACAAAGTCTCTCCTTCTTTCGCATGGAAACCTTCATATGCATTTATACTCTGATTCAACTTTGTCTGAATTGACTTCTTTGATCCTTGAAACTGTCTCTCCAATTCATCCCATAAATCTTTTGCAGATTCCCTACTATCTACGCGATTGTAGATGTCATTAGGAATTGCCATAGTAAGATAGATAAGTGCCTCTTCATCTATCTTGTGTCTTGCCTTTTCCACATCAGTAAAGAATTGATATGGTTTTGGCACGTATCGATCTGCAATTGCTGGAGATGTAGCTGTAGCTGCTTGTCCAGGTACAAATGATTGTGGATTTCCCGGACCATCTATGATAGATGTCATATAATCTTTGTTCTTTAGATTTAGGAACTGAATCATTCTTTTCTTCCATTGTGAATAATCTCCAACAGATAAGACCGGAGGCTTTATATGAGATCCCATAGAGAGAAATTCATTTGCCATGATTGAAAGATGTATGTACCTTCAAGATGAAAAATATTAGCTAGTAAAGATCTTTAAATCCAATCAAATAAAGAAAATTACAGAAATCTTAAAAAAATTCAGAGATTTTGATCACAGAAAGAACTTTTGTCCCCCTCCGCAGACTTAGCACGAGGGTGTTACAGTTTTGAAAAATTTCTTAAAAAAAATTCTAAGTGTGAAACGCAAACTACACTCGTGTCAAGTGAGGAACGCAAACCAAACTTATGCGTTTGTAGTGAGACCCGCACACCTTAACTATGCGTTTGTCGAGTGACCAGCACAACTTAACTATGCGTTTGTCGAATGACCCGCACAATTTTAACTATGCGTTTGTGCTGTGAATCACAAAACTCAGTATGCGTGTGTGTCTTGAAACGCAAGACTCATTGTGCGTGTGTGCTGTGAAACACAAGACTTATTGTGCGTGTGTGCCTTGAAACGCAAGACTCAGAATGCGTTTGTGTCGTGAAACGCACAATACAAATTAAGCACAAGTAAACTTTCGATATTTAAACCAGTATCACACGCAAACCAAGATGAACACCAACAAACTCTGATGATCACACGCAAACCTGGATGAATCAAACGCAAACTTCAGATGAATTACACGCACATCTCAGATGAATGAAACGCACATCTGATGAATGAAACGCATACTTCTAAAATCAACAAATTTGCATCAAAAACTTATCTAGACATCGAATTTCAATCTGAAATTTTGACAATTCATTCACAAACACATTTCGAACACAATCATAACAAGCAATTTCGATTAAAAACACAAATCATCACATTTTAATTCAAGAACAGTACGTGAAACTCAAAAACTCGAAAAACACCAAATCTTCAAATTGATGATCAAATCACATGCATTTCAAGAATTAAAACATACTAACTCGATCGATTTCACAAAACGAACATAACCTAATCGATTTCAACTCAAAATTTCCACTAAAACTCAAAATCGATTTGAACTTTTATGAACAGTGACGTGAACAGTACGACTCAAAACATTTTCTTGATTTTCAAACGGATTTGGCTCTGATACCAATTGTGGCCCAAGATTTACTAGCATTAACACATTTAGATTGACACAATCACTTTTATTAGATCAAACAAATGAATTACAATTAATCACAGATCTAACAATTAGTCACAGATCTCATGAATATGTGTGTGTTCTTTGTGTGTGTGTTCTTACTCTCTCTCAACTATCACTAATATTACACCTTCACTTTCACACACTTACTCTCTTGCTAACACAAGTCTCTCTCTCAACAACACAACTACTTGCTTATATATAGGTCAACATGACCAAGCAAGGTCAAACCATCTAAGCTCTCTTACAACACACACAAACAACTATTACAACAATTACAATAATGACCCTTATTTAATCTTGAATACAATTATAGTCTAACAATCTCCCCCTTTGGATTCAAGATTAAAAAAAATTTGGCAATAATCTTCAGGTCTTCATATCTTCAGAATTAACTTCAACTTTTGAAATCTTTTCTGGCTTTGACATCTCGAAAACTTTGACAATTCTTCAAACTTGTCTCTCTCTTTGAATTAACTTTTGCATATTCTGAATACACAACCTTTCGTTCAAACTCTGACTTTCTCCAACTTTTTCTTTGATAAGCTTTCTTTAACCGTTGACTTTTTCTCCCCCTATTTGATGATGACACCAACACATAGAAAAAAACACCGACACACAGAAAAATCACAAGACACGAAGAACTCATAAATTCAGTGGCCTATTTTTTTTTTGTGGGGGCTCTTTTCTGTTTTTTTTTAACAGGAAATTAAAAGAAAAGAAAAAGAGAAGGGGGGTAGAAAAAGGTAGGTAATCATGGTGAGATTGGAAGTGGAAAAAAATGAGGATGGTTAATAAGGAGGAGAAGAGATGAGAGGAAGGTATGTAGGAGGGAATTGATTGATGGAGGATATCTAGTAATTGGGGAAAGAAGAGAAGAGTGGAAAAGATTATGGAAGGAAAATGTGAGATTTGGTAGGATGGGATAGATGGAAGGAAAAAAAATAGGGAAGGAAAAGGTATGGAAGAAAAAAGGTTAAAGGGAGGATGGTAGGATGGGAAGGGAAGTAGGAGGTGTAAGAAAAGAAGGGATGGGATGGGTAGGTAAGTCTTGGGAAAGGAAAGAGAATGGGGAAAGGGGTTAATTAAAAAAGATATGGGATGAAGGAAAAAGTCAAAGAAAGGGGGGGTTTGGCCGAAAAAAATGGAGTGGAGGAGGGGGGGTTTCGGCTAGAGGGTGAGGGGAAGGGGTGTTAGCCGAAAAAAAATTGGAGTGGGAGTGGGGGTGGGGGTAGGTGGGTTTCGGCTAGAGGGTGAGGGGAGGGGGGAAGGGGTGTTAGCCGAAAAAAAATTGGAGTGGGGGTGGGGGTGTGTAGATCCCAGTTTCAGTGCAATCAACAGATATAAGAACAATGATGAACAAGATATTGGCCACAGCAACTAGTTATATGATTAATATAAACTTCAAAGGGCTAAGGTTTACAGAGAGAATTTCTGATAATAGTATGTAAACCTAACAACTAGTAAACTGATTAAAGGAATTATGAACTTCTAACCTAATTATGAAACAAATAATGCCTTTATATACTTAGGCTTACAGGCCTAATGGGCTAATGGGCTTGGGCCCATCTAATTAAATAAACTATTAAGTAATTACAGAATGAACCCTTATAAATACTTTATTCCACTTTCAACACTCAGGACTTTCAGTCCTAACAATCTCCCCCTAAAGTTGAATAAAGCATTTATCTTCTTGAATAACTTTAGGCCTTGATCTTCTTTCTCTCTTGAATCTTTTAAGAACTTTGGTGTTGCTTGACTTCATGACTTTCCACACTCCCCCTTGAATAAAGCTCTTGGTCTTCATAGTTTCAACTTTGTAACCAGATTCAATGTACAGTAGCCTCGACTAAACGCACTATCAAGCAGCTTTCAGCTGTAAAAACTCAATCACATCGGATCAGCGCACAAGAAAAATAATGTGAGAGTTACTTGTCATTCCACGGTGCTTCTTCAGTTTAAAACAAAGAATCTGTCTTTGAACCGCGAGTTGAATAGACTTTCAGCTTAAGAACTTGTTTCAATCAGTTCGTAGGAGGAATAATGAAGAAACTTGTAGCAGACACCACATGATACGGGAAAGAATCAATACAAACTTTGAAAACTTCACTGTCTTCAGACAAACAAATTTAGCATTAAACTCATATCTTCATCTCTTTGATCTTTAGACCGTCTTCAGAAAAACAAACTTTCTTTCTTCAAAAACTTTGAAATTGAACTTTGAAAAATTCTCCCCCTTTTTGATGATTGTGAGCATCATGATCATCAAAACTTCTTCAATTTCAACGCATTCTTTGATCTCCCCTTTATGATAATATGATATTCTTCCACCTGTGATCTGAGTATCCGTCAATTCATGAAATGTATATATCTGAATCTTTTCAAACTCAGATATATTAGGAATGGTAAACCTGAATCAACAAATGATACAGTTAGTATGCCTGTAAGTAGCACGGAGCCACTGTGTACAATGGATGTACTTTGGAAAGGAGATTTTGTGATGTTCACTCCCCCAGGGCTTCCATTCAATCATCGAAAAAACCACAAAGGAATTTTCTATGAATGTTATGACAAGAAAACTCATTCCTTGTGTGCTCGTGCAAGTGTATGAATGATTGAAGCTACTTAGCTTGATCAGGCTCAAAAATGTGTAAACTGTTGAGACAGCAACAGATATTACACGGACTCAATGTGCATGAAAGAGGTGCGAAGGTGGGGCAGCTTTCCTTCTTTTTCAATATCTAAATCTTCCGAGTGAAGACTAGATAGCAGATATGCTGCGTCCCCAAAGAAAATGAAACATTTCTTTGTTAAGAAAGAAACGAGTGGTTGATGGGGTTAATGCAAGAGTTGGCATGGGCTAGGTGCCTTTTTCAATGATGGTCACCAAAGAATGTAAACCAATCAGAATATGTGGCTGCCCGGCTCAGAAAGTGTTTGGTGCAGAGTTCTGATATTCTTTTAACTCTGTTCTCACACCCTCTTTCTTTTTGTCATTAAAGCTCACTTCTAACCAAACTCTCTTTTCAATTTTTCTGCTTCACACAATGAGAAAAACTCAACCCGATGAGTTATCTCCCCCACTCTTTGATTTATGACCCCTCACCCCTCAATCATTCTAGGATAACTTCCGGGGTAGGAAACATTGGTTAACGTGAATCCAGGGAAGTTCTGTTTAAGTTCTCACACAAATCCCATATAAGTCCTAAAAAGAATAGTAGCTCACAGTTTAACTTGAACAATTAAGCACAGAATGTATGATACTACTGTCAAAATGTATGTTCATAAGATTTGAGCAATTGAACTTTGAAGATTTCTCAAAACAAGTATATTGAATGAATGAAATGAAATCAAGAGAATTGTTTTGAGAATCTGACAATGTATCAATCAGATCACATAAAATGGATAGGGTATCAAAGAATTGGATATTTTGTTTATATGAACGAATATAAACAATTTTGCAATGAAAGCACAAGATTAAAAATAATGATTTATGCTCAACAATATTGAATATCAAACGGGGTTATTACCATCGAAAAATTGGTTCATTATGAGACATGGTAATAACAAATACAAATGAAGTACTGAATCTGTGTGTGTGAATACGTTACAGTATAAGGATAAGATAATACGCAAGTATTGATCTTTAGAAACACACAGTCAGTTAGACATTAAAGTTCAAGAATTGAAAAACATTTTAAAATCACACTTCTTAATTCATAAAATCTTTTGAGAATCAGAAGTGGTTTGAACATTTCAGAAACTGTTTTTCATGCTTGAAAGTTGTTCTTCTTTCAAACAATCAGAGATCTAGATCAGAAGATATTTACCTTTAAGCTCCCCTTCAAATCATGATAGAGCGATATAGATCTATTAAGCTCCCCCTGGATATTTGCTACATATCCAAGTCTGAACGTTGAAGAACGGGTCCTGATCTGTCATGTGATCAGAAGCCTAACTTCGTTGAAGTCCGGGTTCTAAGCTGATTTACTTAGAAACCATTGTTCTTCTACTCCCCCTTGACAATAGGTGCCTGCAACAAAGAATCAGTTTTCGGCTTTGGTACCCACTGGTATTTGGGTCCAGGAATGTTAGTTGCAGTTCTTGTGGGGGAAATAGAATACGAACCATACCAGAAGTGATCTATGGTTTTGTGAATGTGATCATGTGTACGACAATAAGAACAGTGGTATTTCTTACCTGACAACCTAAGTAATTGTTCTCTCGAGTAGATGTGATCAGGTTTACCTTTAATCGCATTGTTCTTCTTGGCATTAAACGCATGTACACACGATTCTCTTTCTTTCAGCTCATCTTTCTTCTCATCTTCAACTGGTTTCTTCTTCCAGACCAGTTCCTCTTCTTTGTATCTCCGTCTTCTTTGATGTGTACCTGAACCATCTATATTTCTATCATAGAAAAGGTTAGTACTACGAATCTGATCAGAAGATTTAACTGACCTTTTTGAAGAAACAGTTTTCTGATTTGAACTTGATGCTGTCTTTTCAAGCTCTTTAATCTTTGAAGCAAAGTTGTCTCTTTCTTTGACAAGCAGGTCAATCTTCGTCTCGCATTCAGACTTCGTTTTCTTCTCTTTCAGCACACTTTCAGATAGTTCAGATAGTTTCTCAGTAAGCTTTTTGATTTCAGCCTCAAACATGCTTCTTTCTTCTTCAAATCCCTTCTCAGCATCCTTTCTTTGGCCGGATATTTCCTTGAAGAATCCAACGTTCTTCTGTTCAATTTCCTTCTTCTCCTTGACAAACTTTTCCCTTTCCAGAATGATTACTTTCTCAAAATCAGAAACTTGCTGAGAAAGCTTTATGCATTTAAGCTCAACAATCTTCTTTTCTTCAAAACACTTTCTTGAAAAATCTGAGAACTTCTTTGAAAATCCTTTCTTTTCACTCTCAAAATCAGCTTTATCTTTTTCAAAAGCAGCAAGTCTTTTTGTCAGATCGAGATTTTCATTCTCCAACATGTTTCCTCTTTCTTCAAGCATCAGGTACTTCTCTTCTTTGGCTTCAAAATCTGCAACTTTTTGTTCGAGTTCATATATTTTCTTTGAAGCTTCAGCACTTGTTGGATCACTTTTCTTTATATCAGCTTCTCTTTCAAGATCTGATATTCTCTTTTTCAGCTCAAAGTTTTTATTTTTCAAAGACTTTTCTCAAATATAGTCGATAATGAATTAGCCTCAGCCTTCAGTTTTGAAATCTCAAGTTCGTCATTAGTTTCCTTCAGAATGCGAATTTTCTCTTCCAAATCTCTAATGATTTTCATCATATCTCCTTTTGAAGTATCAAGATGAATCAAATGAGTCATTGTTACCTGTAAAGCTTAAAGTCCAGGGACTGAACTTAATAAGAGATGAAACTTTAAAGTGCAAGGACCAAAAGTGACAACGAGTGAAACTTGAAAGTTTATGGGTCACAAATGACAGACGACCGAAACTTTGAAGTATGGGGGCTGAAAGCGACACAAACAAAAACTTAAAAACTACAAGGACTAAAAGTGACAAAAAAATAAACTTAAAACTAGAAGGACTAAAAATGACATATACTAAAACTACTAACTAAAGGGACTAAAAGTGTAAAAAAAATAAAACTTCTAACGGACTTAACTAAAACTAACGGAAAAAGGACTAAAACTGAAATAAAAATAACCAAACTAACAAACTAACCGGACTAACTGAGACTTAACGGAAAAGGACCAAAAAGTAAGAAAATTAACCGTCACTTAACGGAAACACTATTCATCGTCTTCCTCGTTGATCCAACCTGCAAAGCTTCGAAACGTTTAGAAACTTTCAATGCAAAACGGATTAATTTGGTACAATTGATTTAAAACGTGTTACTGAGGGTACTCTCCCCGAAAGAGCACCGGGGGCTTTTGGTCAGAACCGATGGCTAGAGCATCCCTTGAGTTCATCTTTACTTCTTAACTTAAAAGCACTGTAATGATCGTTAGGCAAGCAGAATGATCCAAATACAATAAAATAGAAGAAACACAGAAAACACTTGGTCTAATCAGAAAATCAGGTCAAACAATATCCGGTCGAAGGTATGCCCGGAGGAAGCAGGTATCCGGTCGAAGGACACGTCCGGGGATAAACTTATCCGGTCGAATGAAACGACCGGGACACGAGTATCCGGTCGAAGGACACGACCGGAGGAACTCTAATTCGGTCGAATGGACAAGACCGGAGCACTCCTATTCGGTCGAATAGGTAAGACCGGGGAAACTCTTATCAGGTCGAAGGTGTAAGACCGGAGATTACAACTACCCGGTCGAAGGTGCAAGACCGGATACAAGTGTCCGGTCGAATGCTCAGGTCGAAATACAATTAAATGCGATAACCACAATTAACAGATATGGTCGATTAATCCTACAAGACCGAAGAACACGAAGAATCGACCGAAGAACCCGATGAATTTCTGGGATTCGACCGAAACCAAACCCAGAAACTTCGATCCTTCGATCGAATGAAACCCAGATAAACAATCAAAAAAATCGACCGGATGCGATAGATAACACAAAGAACTCACCAAGACCGATGTTTTGCAACAATTTATTAATTCCAGATTCGATCGATAGCAGAGAGAGAGAAAAAAAAATTCCAGAAAAAATTTTTCGATCGAAGCACAGACACAAACTTAACTATGCAGAAATCGATAAATCATATAAACACAGAATGTAAACACTAACAATCAATTAACGCAAGTAAAGCAATTAACACAAGTAATTGATCTTAGGGTTTCAGACAAACCTTTTTACTGGATCAAACCTTTTTGCCTATATGCTCTGATACCAATTGTAGATCCCAGTTTCAGTGCAATCAACAGATATAAGAACAATGATGAACAAGATATTGGCCACAACAACTAGTTATATGATTAATATAAACTTCAAAGGGCTAAGGTTTACAGAGAGAATTTCTGATAATAGTATGTAAACCTAACAACTAGTAAACTGATTAAAGGAATTATGAACTTCTAACCTAATTATGAAACAAATAATGCCTTTATATACTTAGGCTTACAGGCCTAATGGGCTAATGGGCTTGGGCCCATCTAATTAAATAAACTATTAAGTAATTACAGAATGAACCCTTATAAATACTTTATTCCACTTTCAACACTCAGGACTTTCAGTCCTAACAGGGTGGGTTTCGGCTAGAGGGTGAGGGGAGGGGAGGGTGGGTTTCGGCTAGAGGGTGAGGGGAGGGAGGTATGTAGGGAGAGGGAAGGGAGGGAGGTGTGGAAGAGTTGGAAGGGGAAGGGGAGGGGGGAAGGGAGGAGGGAAGGGAAAAGGGAAGGATGGAAGTTATAGAGAGAGAGGGGTTGTGAAGAGAGGGAGGGAAGGGGGAGGGAGTCGATAGACTAGGGAGGGAAGGGGCAAGAGAGGGAGCGGGGAAAGGGGAGGGTCGGTGGGGAGAAGGGAGTGAGGGGAGAAGGGGGAACGGGGTTCGGCCGAGCGAGGGAAGGGAGAGATATGGACCGAAAGAGGGAGAGAGGAAGAGAAAGAGAGTGGTTTGGTGGGAGGGAAGCCGAAAGAGAGGAAGAGGGAGGGAGAGGGTTCGGTGGGGGTGGTGGTGGGTTGGATGTTTCGGTGGGGAGAGGAGAGGGAGAGAGAAAGAGCCGAAGAAAATGTTGGGTTAGGGGGTGTTTGTTTGGTTTCGGGTAGAACAAGGGGCCGAAGGGAAGGAGAGGGTGAGGGAGAGGGGGGGGGGTTTGGTGGGGAGAGGTTTCGGCTAGGGGGTGTAGGTGGTCTTCGGCTAGGAGGTGTAGGTGGTCTTCGGCTAGGAAGGGAGAGGGATGGGGAAAGGGAAGGAAGGAAGGAAGGGGGAGGAGAGGGGAGGGTGAGAGGGGAGAGAGAGAACCGAAGAGAGGGATAGGGTAGAGAGAGAGAGCTACCGAAAGAGGTGGGGTTAGAGAGCGAGAAAAACCGAAAAAAAACTTTTTTTTTTTGGTTGAGGGGGTTTTGGTTGGAGGGAGAGGCCGAGATAGAGAGGTAGCCGAAGAGAGAGAGGGCCGAAGAGAGAGGAATGAGAGCAAATTTTTTTTTTTTTTTTAAACAGGAACAGTAAACGTCGGTAGACGATTTTTTTTTAAATGAACAGTACTTCGGACGAATTTTTTTTTTTCATAAAACGTTCGGTAGCCAATTTTTTTTTTTTGAAAATCTTCGGCAACCGATGAACAGTAGTTCGGCTGGCCGATTTTTTTTTTTTAATGTTCGGTAGCAAAAAAAAATTAACTTTTTTTTTTTGAAAATCTTCGGCAGCCGATGAACAGTAGTTCGGCTGGCCGATTTTTTTTTTTTTTAAGTTCGGCCGATAAACAGTAACCGAATTTTTTTTTAAATGTTCGGTAGTCGATGAACAGTACCACCGAAGTTTTTTTTTTTTTAAGTTCGGTAGATGAGGAAGAAAGGAATGTTGTAGGTGAGAGTTGGATGGAACATCTTTGAGAGAGAAGATGGAAGATCGACATGAATAGGTAAAGAAGTAATGTATGGTTGAGAAAGTGGGATGATTTGTGGTGAAGTTTGAGGTTGAGACGAGAATGAAACATCAAATATGGATGATGGAGGAAGGAGAGGTGATATGATGAGAAATGAGATCGGTAGGTGTGTAATGATGGGAGAAAGGAGAGATCTTGATCTTCAGAGAAGACTATCTGGAGATTAGGGATTGGAGATGAGAAGATAGGTAGTTCACCATTATGATGAGATGTGCCTTGAGAAGAAAGGAACATATGGATTTGAGTTAGATGAAGGATTATGAGAATCTTCACCAACACATGATGATATCCACCAATCATCATCTCATGAAGAGATGATGACTTAAGATCATCAAACTTCACATGAGTAGATGTAGTTTCTCCGAAGATGGTGGACTCGGTAGGCTTTTAAAGAGTGAGAGAGAGGCTGAAGAAAGTGAGAGAGAGTGAGGGCCGAAGGTGAGGTAAGGGAAAGTTTATTCTTTGGTGGGTTTGAGAGGTCGAAAGAGAGAGATGAGAAGAGAGAGAGACAGAGAGAGAGAAAGGGATGTACCTGGGTAGATGAGGTAGAGCACTCAGCAGACACAATGGCCATAGAGAAGGATTGAGCTTCACTGTTCATCAACATCATCTATTTTAGCCATGAAACAAAGGTTGACCATTTCTTCGTCACTTTCAGAAGTGAGTTCATCTGCCCAATCATGGGTTTCAGTCATTTGACCTTTTCCCTTTTTGAGCAAGATTTCATTTCTCTCCTAACATTCCTCATTTGATTTGTCAGAGGGAGTGGTTTTAGAAAAAGTTGAAGATGATTTTCTTGAGAACTTAGATTTTCCAGAAGAGAAATGAGGGTTATTGGAGTTTTCCTCACCTTCATCATCAGCCTCACTAAGATAGGCTTCTGAAGGATCGTTAGGGTCCTCTTGACTATCACGGTTAGAATCGGAGGGATATGTGATTCTAGGAACACACACAGAGTTTTTGGAAGAATCACTAACAAGAGCTAGAGAAGAGCTTTTAATGTCATTTGTGATAGACTTCCTAAGCAATTTAGTTTGCTCATCGTTAAAGAGAGTACCATACAAGGCAGTGAGAGGCATGGAGTCAAGATCCTTGGTAGACTTGATGTAAGTACAAATGTTTTCCCAAAACTCAGGAAGACAATCCATAAACTTGCACAAGACTTCCTCATTATCATATATGTGACCCACAAGTTTTAGATCGTTGAGAAGACTGTTAAAGCGATTGTAGTAGTCTGAGAGAGACTCACCCTTCTCATGAGAGAAGAGTTCATACTTTCTTACAAGAGCAATCTTTTTGCTCTTTTTCACCTCAGACGTACCTTCATAAAGAACACACAGAGTGGACCACATTTCTTTTGCAGTAGAAAGGTTAACAAGAGAATGGTAGACCTCATCAGGAAGAGAGAGGGCAATGATGGCTCTGACTTTAGTATCAAGAGCTATAAGACGTCTGTCTTCATCATTGTATTTACTGGGGTCCTTTACAATGTATCTCCCAGTAGCTGGAGTTCTTTCTTCCTCAGAAGAGTCCTCATCAGCTTTTGCCTTATCTGCATTGTAACGGTCCCAAACTCTAGGAATAAAAGGACCTTCATGTAAGATAGTTGGATATCTGCTGTCAACTCATTCTAGAAAGAGTATCATACGACTTTTCCACAGGAAGAAACTATTGGGGTTAAACCTTGGTGGTTTGGCTATAGAGCCATTGTTGTATGAAACAACAGTGAAGTTTTGAGAAAAATCATTTTTCAAAGAGGAAGAAGAAGAGGCTGCCATTGCGGATCTAGTTTATTGAGTTAAACTAAACTGCTCTGATACCACTTGTTGGTCCCAAATAGCAGTAAGTAAATAAGAAAAGTATTGTAGAAGGGGGGTTGAATACAATACTCACAAGTTTTCACTTAATTTAATTCTTATTGATTTGAAATCAAGAATTACACATAGAAACTTTTGATTGTTGCGGAAGAGAACAGATGAGATCTGTTCAAACAATCTTACACATAGAGAATGAAGAACAATTGCAAAACACTTAGAAAACAATAAGATATTCGTAGAGAGAAAGTTGCCAGGCACTTAGAGAACTTGAAGGTAGTAGAGCTGGTTGATCTTGCATGTTGAAGCATACATCATATTTATAGTGCCTCATGCATTTAATGCATGAGACACCTGTTGAGCTAGGGATGGACACAGGTCTTCTGCATGGTACATGATGTACCTTTTATCTTGGAGTGACTTTGTCTTGAAGTGTTGACTTGCAGGGATGGTGTGGACCTTTCCTTAACAGAGTGTAAGAGACAAACTTACTTTTTCTGATCTTGGGATGAGGTCCACGTCAATGCAAGATATCACAATATACTTTGTCAGACAAGTACAATGTGTTTGAAAGAATTCCTCAAGCATCGACTGTCGAAGACTTGAGAGATCTTCGGCTCCTGAAGATGTGAGAACATCTTCATACTCTAAGGAGAGATGAGATCATCGGCTGCCGAAGACTTGAGAGATCTTCGGCTTCTGAAGATGTGAGAACATCTTCATACTCCTGAGAGATATGTGATTGACACCATCCTAGCCGATGGTGTTGATCACTTGGGCATGCTTGGCTTTAGGCTGAGGAGACTATCTTCAATCCGCTTTGAGAGATGTACTCCTTCTTTGTCTTCTTCGGCTGATCTTCGACTTCACCGAACATTTGTATAGAGACCAAGCTGCTAAAAGAACCTCAAACATATTCTAAGTAGGATGATATAAGATGGAAGATCAGGAGGTCATCTTCAAATCTTCAGATGACCCAATAATGTAGTTTATCGATACTCACTCAAATAATGGTGTATTTCCAGAATGAGACCAATCCTTGACGTGATTATCGTTATAAGGTTCGTTTTGATGGTTCATGGGCTTAAAACGGATCCTCGTAGCAAAAGTTATGGACGTTTAAGCGCGACACCCATTTTTGGCCGATTCGGCAAAGAGGGTACCCTTTGTGTTTTCTCGTCCGGACCAACCTCGTCGGATTTCCACGAATCTTTACATTGTTCATCTAAAATGTAAATGATAAGGTTTTCAAAGGAAATATCTTGCAAAAAACCCACTCTCGTGCAGGATATTGCCGAAGCCACGCATTGGCCAAACCGAAAGAACGTACATCATGCAGTTTATCGATACCCACTCAAATCATGGTGTATTGCCTGAAAGCGACTAATCCATGACCTTCTTATCGTTCTAAGGTTCGTTTTGATGGGTCATGGGCTTAAAACGGATCCCCGTAGCAAAAGTTATGGACGTTTAAGCGTCACCCATTTTTGGCCGATTCGGCAAGGGGGTACCCTTTGTGTTTTCTCGTCCGGACCGACCTCGTCGGATTTCCATGAATCTTTACATTGTTCATCTACAATGTAAATGATAAGGTTT
Organism: Arctium minus; assembly: GCA_954870635.1. Classification (NCBI taxonomy): domain Eukaryota; kingdom Viridiplantae; phylum Streptophyta; class Magnoliopsida; order Asterales; family Asteraceae; genus Arctium; species Arctium minus. The sequence continues at coordinate 71,431,678 of OX941095.1, read as the reverse complement.
TCAAGGGAAATAACTTGCAAAAAACCCACTCTCGTGCACGATATTGCCGAAACCACGCAATGGCCAAACCGAAAGAACGTACATCATGCAGTTTTTCGATACCCACTCAAATAATGGTGTATTTCTAGAATACGACCAAGACATGACATGCTTATCGTTCTAAGTTTCGTTTTGATGGGTCATGGGCTTAAAACGGATCCCCGGAGCAAAAGTTATGGACGTTTAAGCGCGACACCCATTTTTGGCTGATTCGGCAAAAGGGGTACCCTTTGTGTTTTCTCGTCCGGACCGACCTCGTCGGATTTCCATGAATCTTTACATTGTTCATCTACAATGTAAATGATAAGGATTTCAAGGGAAATAATTTGCAAAAAACCCACTCTCGTGCACGATTTTGCCGAAACCACGCAATGGCCAAACCGAAAGAACGTACATCATGCAGTTTTTCGATACCCACTCAAATAATGGTGTATTTCAAGAATGCGACCAATCCATGACGTGCTTATCGTTCTAAGGTTCGTTTTGATGGGTGTTAAGTGCATTTTATGCATTCATCATTTTAGTTTAAAATTGCATTTTGTGTCTTGTTTAGTCGTTTGCATATAATTTTTATTTTATTTTTAGTAAATTTTCGTATAATCATCGTTGGGGATATTACATTGGCATTTTTGTGGTTTTCTCGGGTTTTGACAGGTAATTCACATTGAAAGCGTGAAATAGATGACGATGGATTTAAAGTTTTTGATCGATCTTTATTTGGTGGGCAAATCTAAGAAGAATACTAAAAGCTGGACCGAAGTCGAAAGAAAATAATTTAGCAAATGAACTTTTAAAAGAAAAGAAGTCAAAGGGGGCGTTTTCGAAAGAGCTGCAAAGTTGAGGGGGCTGGTTTGAACATTTTGTATTATATATAGAAAAGTTTTTTTTAGGTTTAAAAAAATCTCTTCCATTCGTTTATTTGCTTGTTTAATTAGTTTTATTATAAAAAAACCAAATATTGATGAATTCACGTAGCTAGGTCATAGTCTAGAGCGAGTCCGTGTTTAGTCCATCGTCTCCCTGTGATCGACCCGTATGCTATATTTCCCGTACGCTTGCGGTTTATAAATTTTAAAACACATCAATGGGTCATGGGCTTAAAACGGATCCCCGTAGCAAAAGTTATGGACGTTTAAGCCCGACACCCATTTTTGGCCGATTCGACAAAGGGGTACCCTTTGTGTTTTCTCGTCCAGACCGACCTCGTTGGATTTCCACGAATCTTTACATTGCTCATTTACAATGTAAATGAAAATGTGTTCAAGGGAAATAACTTTAAAAAACCCACTCTCGTGTAGGATATTGCCGAAACCATGCAATGGCCTAACCGAAAGAACGTACATCATGCAGTTTATCGATACCCACTCAAATCATGGTGTAGTGCCAGAAAGCGACTAATCCATGACCTGCTTATCATTATAAGGTTCGTTTTTATGGGTCATGGGCTTAAAACGGATCCCCGTAGCAAAAGTTATGGACGTTTAAGCGTGACACCAATTTTTGGCCGATTCGGCAAAGGGGGCACCCTTTGTGTTTTCTCGTCCGGACCAACCTCGTCGGATTTCCATTAATCTTTACATTGTTTATCTAAAATGTAAATTATAAGGTTTTCAAAGGAAATAACTTGCAAAAAACCCACACTCGTGCAGGATATTGTCGAAGCCACACATTGGCCAAACCGAAAGAACGTACGTCATGCAGTTTATCGATACCCACTCAAATCATGGTGTATTTCCAGAAAGCGACTAATCCATGACCTGCTTATCGTTCTAAGGTTCGTTTTTATGGGTCATGGACTTAAAACGGATCCTCGTAGCAAAAGTTATGGACGTTTAAGCGTGACACCCATTTTTGGCCGATTCGGCAAAGGGGGTACCCTTTGTGTTTTCTCGTCCGGACCGACCTCGTCGGATTTCCATGAATCTTTACATTGTTTATCTACAATGTAAATGATAAGATTTTCAAGGGAAATAAATTGCAAAAAACCCACTCTCGTGCACGATATTGCCGAAACCACGCAATGGCCAAACCGAAAGAACGTACATCATGCAGTTTATCGATACCCACTCAAATAATGGTGTATTTCAAGAAAGAGACCAAGCCATGACGTGATTATCGTTTTAAGATTCGTTTTGATGGGTCATGGGCTTAAAACGGATCCCCGTAGCAAAAGTTATGGAAGTTTAAGCGCGACACCCATTTTTGGCCGATTCGGCAAAGGGGTACCTTTGTGTTTTCTCCTCCGGACCGACCTCGTCGGATTTCCACGAATCTTTACATTGCTCGTCTACAATGTAAATGAAAATGTTTTCAAGGGAAATAACTTTGAAAAAACCCAGTCTCGTGTAGGATATTGCCGAAACCATGCAATAGCTTCACCGAAAGAACGTACATCATGCAGTTTATCGATACCCACTCAAATCATGGTGTAGTGCCAGAAAGTGACTATCCATGACCTGCTTATCGTTATAAGGTTCGTTTTGATGGGTCATGGGCTTAAAACGGATCCCCGTAGCAAAAGTTATGGACGTTTAAGCGCGACATCCATTTTTGGCCGATTCGGCAAATGGGGTACCCTTTGTGTTTTCTCGTCCGGACCAACCTCGTCGGATTTCCACGAATCTTTACATTGTTCATCTACAATGTAAATGATAAGGTTTTCAAAGGAATAACTTGCAAAAAACCCACTCTCGTGCAGGATATTGCCGAAGCCACGCATTGGCCAAACCAAAAGAACTTACATCATGCAATTTATCGATACCCACTCAAATCATGGTGTAGTGCCAGAAACCGACTAATCCATGACCTGGTTATCGTTCTAAGGTTCGTTTTGATGGGTCATGGGCTTAAAACGGATCCCCGTAGCAAAAGTTATGGACGTTTAAGCGCGACACCCAATTTTGGCCGATTCGGCAAATGGGCACCCTTTGTGTTTTCTCGTCCGGACCAACCTCGTCGGATTTCTACGAATCTTTACATTGTTCATCTACAATGTAAATGATAAGGTTTTCAAAGGAAATAACTTGCAAAAACCCACTCTCGTGCAGGATATTGTCGAAGCCACGCATTGGCCAAACCAAAAGAACGTACATCATGCAGTTTATCGATACCCATTCAAATCATGGTGTATTGCCAGAAAGAGACTAATCCATGACATGCTTATCGTTTTAAGGTTCATTTTGATGGGTTATGGGATTAAAACGGATCTCCGTAGAAAAAGTTATGGACGTTTAAGCGCGACACCCATTTTTGGCCGATTCGGCAAAGGGGGTACCCTTTGTGTTTTCTCGTCCGGACCGACCTCGTCGGATTTCCATGAATCTTTACATTGTTCATCTACAATGTAAATGATAAGATTTTCAAGGGAAATAAATTGCAAAAAACCCACTCTCGTGCACGATATTGCCGAAACCACGCAATGACCAAACCGAAAGAACGTACATCATGCGGTTTATCGATACCCACTCAAATAATGGTGTATTTCAAGAATGAGACCAAGCCATGACGTGCTTATCGTTTTAAGATTCGTTTTGATGGGTCATGGGCTTAAAACTGATCCCCGTAGCAAAACTTATGGAAGTTTAAGCGTGACACCCATTTTTGGCCGATTCGGCAAAGGGGTACCTTTGTGTTTTCTCCTCCGGACCGACCTGGTCGGATTTCCACGAATCTTTACATTGCTCGTCTACAATGTAAATGAAAATGTTTTCAAGGGAAATAACTTTGAAAAAACCCACTCTCGTGTAGGATATTGCCGAAACCATGCAATAGCTTCACCGAAAGAACGTACATCATGCAGTTTATCGATACCCACTCAAATCATGGTGTAGTGCCAGAAAGCGACTAATCCACGACCTGGTTATCGTTCTAAGGTTCGTTTTGATGGCTCATGGGCTTAAAACGGATCCCCGTAGCAAAAGTTATGGACGTTTAAGCGCGACACCCATTTTTGGCCGATTCCGCAAAGGGGGTACCCTTTGTGTTTTCTCGTCCGGACCAACCTCGTCGGATTTCCACGATTCTTTACATTGTTCATCTAAAATGTAAATGATAAGGTTTTCAAAGGAAATAACTTGCAAAAAACCCACTCTCGTGCAGGATATTGCCGAAGCCACGCATTGGCCAAACCGAAAGAACGTACATCATGCAGTTTATCGATACCCACTCAAATCATGGTGTATTGCCAGAAAGAGACTAATCCATGACCTTCTTATCGTTCTAAGGTTCGTTTTGATGTGTCATGGGCTTAAAACGGATCCCATAGCAAAAGTTATGGACGTTTAAACGTCACCCATTTTTGGCCGATTCAGCAAAGGGGGTACCCTTTGTGTTTTCTTGTCCGGACCGACCTCGTCGGATTTCCATGAATATTTACATTGTTCATCTACAATGTAAATGATAAGGTTTTCAATGGAAATAACTTGCAAAAAATCCACTCTCGTACATGAAATTGCCGAAACCACGCAATGGCCAAACCGAAAGAACGTACATCATGTAGTTTATCGATACCCACTCAAATAATGGTGTATTTCTAGAATACGACCAAGCCATGACGTGCTTATCGTTCTAAGTTTAGTTTTTATGGGTCATGGGTTTAAAACGGATCACCGTAGCAAAAGTTATGGACGTTTAAGCACGACACCCATTTTTGGCCCATTCGGCAAAGGGGGTACCCTTTGTGTTTTCTCGTCCGGACCAACCTCGTCGGATTTCCACGAATCTTTAGATTGTTCATTTACAATGTAAATGATAAGGTTTTCAAAGGAATTAACTTGGAAAAAACTCACTCTCGTGTAGGATATTGCCGAAGCCACGCATTGGCCAAACCGAAAGAACGTATATCATGCGTTCATCGATACCCACTCAAATCATGTTGTATTACCAGAAAGCGACCAATCCATGATGTGATTCTCGTTCTAAGGTTCGTTTTGATTGGTCATGGTCTTAAAACGGATACCCGTAGCAAAAGTTATGGACGTTTAAACGTGACACCCATTTTTGGCTGATTCGGCAAAGGGGGTACCCTTTGTGTTTTCTCGTCCGGACCGACCTCGTTGGATTTCCATGTATCTTTACACTGTTCATATACAATGTAAATGATAAGGTTTTCAAGGGAAATAACTTGCAAAAAAACCCACTCTCGTGCACGATATTGCCGAGGCCACGCATTGGCCAAACCGAAAGAACGTACATCATGCAGTTTATCGATACCCACTCAAATAATGGTGTATTTCTAGAATACGACCAAGCCATGACGTGCTTATCGTTCTAAGTTTAGTTTTGATGGGTCATGGGCTTAAAACGGATCCCCGTAGCAAAAGTTATGGACGTTTAAGCGCGACACCCAATTTTGGCCGATTCGGCAAAGGGGGTACCCTTTGTGTTTTCTCGTCCGGACCAACCTCGTAGGATTTCCACGAATCTTTAGATTGTTCATTTACAATGTAAATGATAAGGTTTTCAAAGGAATTAACTTGCAAAAAACCCACTCTCGTGTAGGATATTGCCGAAGCCACGCATTGGCCAAACCGAAAGAACGTATATCATGCGTTCATCGATACCCACTCAAATCATGTTGTATTACCAGAAAGCGACCAATCCATGATGTGATTCTCGTTCTAAGGTTCTTTTTGATTGGTCATGGTCTTAAAACGGATCCCCGTAGCAAAAGTTATGGACGTTTAAGCGTGACACCCGTTTTTGGCTGATTCGGCAAAGGGGGTACCCTTTGTGTTTTCTCGTCCGGACCGACCTCGTTGGATTTCCATGTATCTTTACACTGTTCATATACAATGTAAATGATAAGGTTTTCAGAGGAAATTACTTGCAAAAAAACCCACTCTCGTGCACGATATTGCCGAGGCCACGCATTGGCCAAACCGAAAGAACGTACATCATGCAGTTTATCGATACCCACTCAAATCATGGTGTATTGCCAGAATGCTACCAATCCATGACGTGGTTCTCTTCCGAAGGTTCGTTATTATGGGTAATGGGATTAAAACGGATCCCCATAGAAAAAGTTATGGACGTTTATGCGTGACACCTATTTTTCGCCGATTTGGCAAAGGGGGTACCCTTTGTGTTTTCTCGTCCGGACCGACCTCGTCGGATTTCCACGAATATTTACATTGTATATATACAATGTAAATGATAAGGTTTTCAAGGGAAATAACTTGCAAAAAACCCACTCTCGTGCAGGATATTGTCGAAGCCACGCATTGGCCAAACCAAAAGAACGTACGTCATGCAGTTTATCGATACCCATTCAAATCATGGTGTATTGCCAGAAAGAGACTAATCCATGACATGCTTATCGTTTTAAGGTTCATTTTGATGGGTCATGGGCTTAAAACGGATCCCCGTAGCAAAAGTTATGGACGTTTAAGCCCGACACCCATTTTTGGCCGATTCGACAAAGGGGTACCCTTTGTGTTTTCTCGTCCAGACCGACCTCGTTGGATTTCCACGAATCTTTACATTGCTCATTTACAATGTAAATGAAAATGTGTTCAAGGGAAATAACTTTAAAAAACCCACTCTCGTGTAGGATATTGCCGAAACCATGCAATGGCCTAACCGAAAGAACGTACATCATGCAGTTTATCGATACCCACTCAAATCATGGTGTAGTGCCAGAAAGCGACTAATCCATGACCTGCTTATCATTATAAGGTTCGTTTTTATGGGTCATGGGCTTAAAACGGATCCCCGTAGCAAAAGTTATGGACGTTTAAGCGCGACACCAATTTTTGGCCGATTCGGCAAAGGGGGCACCCTTTGTGTTTTCTCGTCCGGACCAACCTCGTCGGATTTCCATTAATCTTTACATTGTTTATCTACAATGTAAATTATAAGGTTTTCAAAGGAAATAACTTGCAAAAAACCCACACTCGTGCAGGATATTGTCGAAGCCACGCATTGGCCAAACCGAAAGAACGTACGTCATGCAGTTTATCGATACCCACTCAAATCATGGTGTATTTCCAGAAAGCGACTAATCCATGACCTGCTTATCGTTCTAAGGTTCGTTTTTATGGGTCATGGACTTAAAACGGATCCTCGTAGCAAAAGTTATGGACGTTTAAGCGTGACACCCATTTTTGGCCGATTCGGCAAAGGGGGTACCCTTTGTGTTTTCTCGTCCGGACCGACCTCGTCGGATTTCCATGAATCTTTACATTGTTTATCTACAATGTAAATGATAAGATTTTCAAGGGAAATAAATTGCAAAAAACCCACTCTCGTGCACGATATTGCCGAAACCACGCAATGGCCAAACCGAAAGAACGTACATCATGCAGTTTATCGATACCCACTCAAATAATGGTGTATTTCAAGAAAGAGACCAAGCCATGACGTGATTATCGTTTTAAGATTCGTTTTGATGGGTCATGGGCTTAAAACGGATCCCCGTAGCAAAAGTTATGGAAGTTTAAGCGCGACACCCATTTTTGGCCGATTCGGCAAAGGGGTACCTTTGTGTTTTCTCCTCCGGACCGACCTCGTCGGATTTCCACGAATCTTTACATTGCTCGTCTACAATGTAAATGAAAATGTTTTCAAGGGAAATAACTTTGAAAAAACCCAGTCTCGTGTAGGATATTGCCGAAACCATGCAATAGCTTCACCGAAAGAACGTACATCATGCAGTTTATCGATACCCACTCAAATCATGGTGTAGTGCCAGAAAGTGACTATCCATGACCTGCTTATCGTTATAAGGTTCGTTTTGATGGGTCATGGGCTTAAAACGGATCCCCGTAGCAAAAGTTATGGACGTTTAAGCGCGACATCCATTTTTGGCCGATTCGGCAAATGGGGTACCCTTTGTGTTTTCTCGTCCGGACCAACCTCGTCGGATTTCCACGAATCTTTATATTGTTCATCTACAATGTAAATGATAAGGTTTTCAAAGGAATAACTTACAAAAAACCCACTCTCGTGCAGGATATTGCCGAAGCCACGCATTGGCCAAACCAAAAGAACTTACATCATGCAATTTATCGATACCCACTCAAATCATGGTGTAGTGCCAGAAACCGACTAATCCATGACCTGGTTATCGTTCTAAGGTTCGTTTTGATGGGTCATGGGCTTAAAACGGATCCCCGTAGCAAAAGTTATGGACGTTTAAGCGCGACACCCAATTTTGGCCGATTCGGCAAATGGGCACCCTTTGTGTTTTCTCGTCCGGACCAACCTCGTCGGATTTCTACGAATCTTTACATTGTTCATCTACAATGTAAATGATAAGGTTTTCAAAGGAAATAACTTGCAAAAACCCACTCTCGTGCAGGATATTGTCGAAGCCACGCATTGGCCAAACCAAAAGAACGTACATCATGCAGTTTATCGATACCCATTCAAATCATGGTGTATTGCCAGAAAGAGACTAATCCATGACATGCTTATCGTTTTAAGGTTCATTTTGATGGGTTATGGGATTAAAACGGATCTCCGTAGAAAAAGTTATGGACGTTTAAGCGCGACACCCATTTTTGGCCGATTCGGCAAAGGGGGTACCCTTTGTGTTTTCTCGTCCGGACCGACCTCGTCGGATTTCCATGAATCTTTACATTGTTCATCTACAATGTAAATGATAAGATTTTCAAGGGAAATAAATTGCAAAAAACCCACTCTCGTGCACGATATTGCCGAAACCACGCAATGACCAAACCGAAAGAACGTACATCATGCGGTTTATCGATACCCACTCAAATAATGGTGTATTTCAAGAATGAGACCAAGCCATGACGTGCTTATCGTTTTAAGATTCGTTTTGATGGGTCATGGGCTTAAAACTGATCCCCGTAGCAAAACTTATGGAAGTTTAAGCGTGACACCCATTTTTGGCCGATTCGGCAAAGGGGTACCTTTGTGTTTTCTCCTCCGGACCGACCTGGTCGGATTTCCACGAATCTTTACATTGCTCGTCTACAATGTAAATGAAAATGTTTTCAAGGGAAATAACTTTGAAAAAACCCACTCTCGTGTAGGATATTGCCGAAACCATGCAATAGCTTCACCGAAAGAACGTACATCATGCAGTTTATCGATACCCACTCAAATCATGGTGTAGTGCCAGAAAGCGACTAATCCACGACCTGGTTATCGTTCTAAGGTTCGTTTTGATGGCTCATGGGCTTAAAACGGATCCCCGTAGCAAAAGTTATGGACGTTTAAGCGCGACACCCATTTTTGGTCGATTCCGCAAAGAGGGTACCCTTTGTGTTTTCTCGTCCGGACCAACCTCGTCGGATTTCCACGATTCTTTACATTGTTCATCTAAAATGTAAATGATAAGGTTTTCAAAGGAAATAACTTGCAAAAAACCCACTCTCGTGCAGGATATTGCCGAAGCCACGCATTGGCCAAACCGAAAGAACGTACATCATGCAGTTTATCGATACCCACTCAAATCATGGTGTATTGCCAGAAAGAGACTAATCCATGACCTTCTTATCGTTCTAAGGTTCGTTTTGATGTGTCATGGGCTTAAAACGGATCCCATAGCAAAAGTTATGGACGTTTAAACGTCACCCATTTTTGGCCGATTCGGCAAAGGGGGTACCCTTTGTGTTTTCTTGTCCGGACCGACCTCGTCGGATTTCCATGAATATTTACATTGTTCATCTACAATGTAAATGATAAGGTTTTCAACGGAAATAACTTGCAAAAAACCCACTCTCGTACATGAAATTGCCGAAACCACGCAATGGCCAAACCGAAAGAACGTACATCATGTAGTTTATCGATACCCACTCAAATAATGGTGTATTTCTAGAATACGACCAAGCCATGACGTGCTTATCGTTCTAAGTTTAGTTTTTATGGGTCATGGGTTTAAAACGGATCACCGTAGCAAAAGTTATGGACGTTTAAGCGCGACACCCATTTTTGGCCCATTCGGCAAAGGGGGTACCCTTTGTGTTTTCTCGTCCGGACCAACCTCGTCGGATTTCCACGAATCTTTAGATTGTTCATTTACAATGTAAATGATAATGTTTTCAAAGGAATTAACTTGGAAAAAACTCACTCTCGTGTAGGATATTGCCGAAGCCACGCATTGGCCAAACCGAAAGAACGTATATCATGCGTTCATCGATACCCACTCAAATCATGTTGTATTACCAGAAAGAGACCAATCCATGATGTGATTCTCGTTCTAAGGTTCGTTTTGATTGGTCATGGTCTTAAAACGGATACCCGTAGCAAAAGTTATGGACGTTTAAGCGTGACACCCATTTTTGGCTGATTCGGCAAAGGGGGTACCCTTTGTGTTTTCTCGTCCGGACCGACCTCGTTGGATTTCCATGTATCTTTACACTGTTCATATACAATGTAAATGATAAGGTTTTCAAGGGAAATAACTTGCAAAAAAACCCACTCTCGTGCACGATATTGCCGAGGCCACGCATTGGCCAAACCGAAAGAACGTACATCATGCAGTTTATCGATACCCACTCAAATAATGGTGTATTTCTAGAATACGACCAATCCATGACGTGCTTATCGTTCTAAGTTTAGTTTTGATGGGTCATGGGCTTAAAACGGATCCCCGTAGCAAAAGTTATGGACGTTTAAGCGCGACACCCAATTTTGGCCGATTCGGCAAAGGGGGTACCCTTTGTGTTTTCTCGTCCGGACCAACCTCGTAGGATTTCCACGAATCTTTAGATTGTTCATTTACAATGTAAATGATAAGGTTTTCAAAGGAATTAACTTGCAAAAAACCCACTCTCGTGTAGGATATTGCCGAAGCCACGCATTGGCCAAACCGAAAGAACGTATATCATGCGTTCATCGATACCCACTCAAATCATGTTGTATTACCATAAAGCGACCAATCCATGATGTGATTCTCGTTCTAAGGTTCTTTTTGATTGGTCATGGTCTTAAAACGGATCCCCGTAGCAAAAGTTATGGACGTTTAAGCGTGACACCCGTTTTTGGCTGATTCGGCAAAGGGGGTACCCTTTGTGTTTTCTCGTCCGGACCGACCTCGTTGGATTTCCATGTATCTTTACACTGTTCATATACAATGTAAATGATAAGGTTTTCAGAGGAAATTACTTGCAAAAAAACCCACTCTCGTGCACGATATTGCCGAGGCCACGCATTGGCCAAACCGAAAGAACGTACATCATGCAGTTTATCGATACCCACTCAAATCATGGTGTATTGCCAGAATGCTACCAATCCATGACGTGGTTCTCTTCCGAAGGTTCGTTATTATGGGTAATGGGATTAAAACGGATCCCCATAGAAAAAGTTATGGACGTTTATGCGTGACACCTATTTTTCGCCGATTTGGCAAAGGGGGTACCCTTTGTGTTTTCTCGTCCGGACCGACCTCGTCGGATTTCCACGAATATTTACATTGTATATATACAATGTAAATGATAAGGTTTTCAAGGGAAATAACTTGCAAAAAACCCACTCTCGTGCAGGATATTGTCGAAGCCACGCATTGGCCAAACCAAAAGAACGTACGTCATGCAGTTTATCGATACCCATTCAAATCATGGTGTATTGCCAGAAAGAGACTAATCCATGACATGCTTATCGTTTTAAGGTTCATTTTGATGGGTCATGGGATTAAAACGGATCTCCGTAGAAAAAGTTATGGACGTTTAAGCGCGACACCCATTTTTGGCCGATTCGGCAAAGGGGGTACCCTTTGTGTTTTCTCGTCCGGACCGACCTCGTCGGATTTCCACGAATCTTTACATTTTTCATCTACAATGTAAATGATAAGGTTTTCAAGGGAAATAACTTGCAAAAAACCCAATCTCGTGCAGGATATTGCTGAGGCCACGCATTGGCCAAACCGAAAGAACGTACATCATGCAGTTTATCGATACCCACTCAAATCATGGTGTATTGCTAGAAATCGATAAATCCATGACGTGATTCTTGTTCTAAGGTTCGTTTTGATGGGTCATGGGCTTAAAACGGATCCCCGTAGCAAAAGTTATGGACGTTTAAGCGTGACATCCATTTTTGGCCGATTCGGCAAAGGGGGTACCCTTTGTGTTTTCTCGTCCGGACCGACCTCGTCGGATTTCCATGAATCTTTACATTGTTCATCTACAATGTAAATGATAAGGTTTTGAAGGGAAATAATTTGCAAAAAACCCACTCTCGTGCACGATATTGCCGAAACCACGCAATGGCCAAACCGAAAGAACGTACATCATGCAGTTTTTCGATACCCACTCAAATAATGGTGTATTTCAAGAATGCGACCAATCCATGACGTGCTTATCGTTCTAAGGTTCGTTTTGATTGGTGTTAAGTGCATTTTATGCATTCATCATTTTAGTTTAAAATTGCATTTTGTGTCTTGTTTAGTCGTTTGCATATAGTTTTTATTTTATTTTTAGTAAATTTTCGTATAATCATCGTTGGGGATTTTACATTGTCATTTTTGTGGTTTTCTCGGGTTTTGACAGGTAATTCACATTGAAAGCGTGAAATGGATGACGATGGATTTAAAGTTTTTGATCGATCTTTATTTGGTGGGCAAATCTAAGATGAATACTAAAAGCTGGACCAAAGTCGAAAGAAAATAATTCAACAAATGAACTTTTAAAAGAAAAGAAATCAAAGGGGGCGTTTTCGAAAGAGCTGCAAAGTTGAGGGGGATGGTTTGAACATTTTGTATTATATATAGAAAAGTTTTTTTTAGGTTTAAAAAAATTCTCTTTCTCTCTTCTCCCCCACTTCTCCCCCACGGCTCCACGCCGTTTTCTTTCTTTTTTTTTTTTTTCTTTTTTCTTTTTAGTTTTTAGTTTAGTTTTCTTTGTTTTTGATTTATGGATTCATCGTTAGTTTTTAGTTCTTTTCTTTTTCTTGTAAGTTTGTTCGTTTAGATTTTAGATTTTAGGTTTAGTTTAGTTTTTTTTTATTTACTTGTAATATCTCGTCCTTTGAGTTTTTCGATATGCGAAGAAGATGCGGTGTTTTGACGGATCGAAGATGAAGATGGTTATGTGACAGATTTTCATCCATATTCAACATCCGTTGTAACATTTCTTTTTCTCCATATTTTATATTTATGTTCTTCTCCATATTTATTTCTTCTCTCTTTTTAATTTATGCACCGCTCTTAATTTTAGTTACCGCTTTCGTAGGCTAAAAACGATTCTTGGAGAGTGACATTCCTTGGATCTTTCTTTATAGTTTTCGTAGATTAATTTTATTGTTTTCGTTAGATTTATGTTTGCGTTTTATTTCGTAGTTTAGTTAACGTTCATTTGGGTAATCGTCACTTTGGATAGACGTTGTGGTATTGATCAATTGTTTTTATAAATAACTTTTGAGTTTTAATTGGTTGATTTTTCATATAACGAAAGTTAATGTTTGATTAACCGATTTTTATAAAACGTCTTTAGTTAATTCGATTAGTTTGAGATGAAACGAAAGTTTTAATCTTTTACTTAGATTAAATTGGTCAATGACAACGGCTCTAACATTTTCGAATAGTTAAGGACGTTGATTGGGAAAATCATTTGTTTTAAATCATAATGTTTCTTCCCAACATACACATATTGCGAAAGTAAATATGGGTCTTGGGTTAGAAAAGCTTTTCCACCTCGAAAGAGGGTTGAAGTAATTTTGCATAACGAATTCTCACCATTACCAAGATCTGGAGTTAACATTACCCAATGTCCGTTAGTTTGTTTTGTTCCATTCGTTTATTTGCTTGTTTAATTAGTTTTATTATAAAAAATCCAAATATTGATGAATTCATGTAGCTAGGTCATAGTCTAGAGCGAGTCCGTGTTTAGTCCATCGCCTCCCTGTGATCGACCCGTATGCTACACTTCCCGCACGCTTGCGGTTTATAAATTTTAAAACACATCAATGGGCCATTGGCTTAAAATGGATCCCCATAGCAAAACTTATGGACGTTTAAGCCCGACACCCATTTTTGGCTGATTCGACAAAGGGGTACTCTTTGTGTTTTATCGTCCGGACCGACCTCGTCGGATTTCCACGAATATTTACATTGCTCATCTACAATGTAAATGAAAATGTGTTCAAGGGAAATAACTTTCAAAAAATCCACTCTCGTGTAGGATATTGTCGAAACCATGCAATGGCCTAACCGACAGAACGTACATCATGCAGTTAATGATACCCACTCAAATCATGGTGTAGTGCCAGAAAGAGACTAATCCATGACCTGGTTATCATTATAAGGTTCGTTTTGATGGGTCATGGGCTTAAAACGAATCCCCGTAGTAAAAGTTATGGACGTTTAAGCGCGACACACATTTTTGGCCGATTCGACAAAGGGGGCACCCTTTGTGTTTTCTCGTCCGGACCAACCACGTCGTATTTCCACAAATCTTTACATTGTTCATCTACAATGTAAATTATAGGCTTTTCAAAGGAAATAACTTGCAAAAAACCCACTCTTGTGCAGGATATTGTCGAAGCCATGCATTGGCCAAACCGAAAGAACGTACATCATGCAGTTTATCGATACCCACTCAAATCATGATGTATTGCCAGAAAGAGACTAATCCATGACCTGCTTATCGTTCTAAGGTTTTTTTTGATGGGTCATGGGCTTAAAACGGATCCCCGTAGCAAAAGTTATGGACGTTTAAGCGTGACACCCATTTTGAACCGATTCGGTAAAGGGGGTACCCTTTGTGTTTTCTCGTCCGGACCGACCTCGTCGGATTTCCATGAATATTTACATTGTTCATCTACAATTTAAATGATAAGGTTTTCAAGGGAAATAACTTGCAAAAAACCCACTCTTGTGTATGATATTGCCGAAACCATGCAATAGCTTAACCGAAAGAACGTACATCATGCAGTTTATCGATACCCACTAAAATCATGGTGTAGTGCCAGAAAGCGACCGAGCCATGACGTGATTATCGTTCTAAGGTTCATTTTGACGGGTCATGGGCTTAAAACGGATCCCCGTAGCAAAAGATATGGACGTTTAAACACGACTCCCATTTTTGGACCATTCGGCAAAGGGGGTACCCTTTGGGTTTTATCGTCCGGACCGACCTCGTCGGATTTCCATGAATCTTTACATTTTTCATCTACAATGTAAATGATAAGGTTTTCAAGGGAAATAACTTGCAAAAAACCCATTCTCGTGCAGGATATTGCCAAGGCCACGCATTGGCCAAACCGAAAGAACGTACATCATGCAGTTTATCGATACCCACTAAAATCATGGTGTAGTGCCAGAAAGCGACCGAGCCATGATGTGATTATCGTTCTAAGGTTCATTTTGACGGGTCATGGGCTTAAAACGGATCCCCGTAGCAAAAGATATGGACGTTTAAACGCGACTCCCATTTTTGGCCCATTCGGCAAAGGGGGTACCCTTTGGGTTTTCTCGTCCAGACCGACCTCGTCGGATTTCCACGAATCTTTACATTTTTCATCTACAATGTAAATGATAAGGTTTTCAAGGGAAATAACTTGCAAAAAACCCATTCTCGTGCAGGATATTGCCAAGGCCACGCATTGGCCAAACCGAAAGAACGTACATCATGCAGTTTATCGATACCCGCTCAAATCATGGTGTATTGCTAGAAATCGATAAATCCATGACGTGATTCTCGTTCAAAGGTTCGTTTTGATAGGTCATGGGCTTAAAACGGATCCCCGTAGCAAAAGTTATGGACATTTAAGCGTGACACCCATTTTTGGCCGATTCGGCAAAGGGGGTACCCTTTGTGTTTTCTCGTTCGGACCGACCTCGTCGGATTTCCACGAATCTTTACATTTTTCATCTACAATGTAAATGATAAGGTTTTCAAGGGAAATAACTTGCAAAAAACCCATTCTCGTGCAGGATATTGCCAAGGCCACGCATTGGCCAAACCGAAAGAACGTACATCATGCAGTTTATCGATACCCACTCAAATCATGGTGTATTGCTAGAAATCGATAAATCTATGACGTGATTCTCGTTCAAAGGTTCGTTTTAATAAATCATGGGCTTAAAACGGATCCCCGTAGCAAAAGTTATGGACGTTTAAGCGTGACACCCATTTTTGGCCGATTCGGCAAAGGGGGTACCCTTTGTGTTTTCTCGTCCGGACCGACCTCGTCGGATTTCCATGAATCTTTACATTGTTCATCTACAATGTAAATGATAAGTTTTTTAAGGGAAATAACTTGCAAAAAACCCACTCTCGTGCATGATATTGCCGAAACCACACAATGGCCAAACCGAAAGAACGTACATCATGCAGTTTTTCGATACCCACTCAAATAATGGTGTATTTCAACATTGCGACCAATCCTTGACGTGCTTATCGTTCTAAGGTTCGTTTTAATGGGTCATGGGCTTAAAACGGATCCCCGTAGCAATAGTTATGAACGTTTAAGCGCGACACCCATTTTTGACCGATTCGGCAAAGGGGTACCCTTTGTGTTTTCTCGTCCGGACCGACCTCGTCGGATTTCCACGAATCTTTACATTGCGCATCTACAATATAAATGAAAATGTTTTCAAGGGAAATAACTTCCAAAAAACCCACTCTCTTGTAGGATATTGCCGAAACCATGCAATAGCCTAACCGAAAGAACGTACATCATGCAGTTTATCGATACCCAATCAAATCATGGTCTATTGCCAGAAAGTGACTAATCCATGACCTTCTTATCGTTCTAAGGTTCGTTTTGATGGGTCATGGGCTTAAAACGGATCCCCGTAGCAAAAGTTATGGACGTTTAAGCGCGATTCCCATTTTTGGCCGATTCGGCAAAGGGGGTACCCTTTGTGTTTTCTCGTCCGGACCAACCTCGTCGGATTTCCACGAATCTTTACATTGTTCATCTACAATGTAAATTATATGGTTTTCAAAGGAAATAACTTGCAAAAAACCCACTCTCGTGCAGGATATTGCCGAAGCCACGCATTGGCCAAACCAAAAGAACGTACATCAAGCAGTTTATCGATACCCACTCAAATCATGGTGTATTGCCAGAAAGTGACTAATCCATGACCTGGTTATCGTTTTAAGGTTCGTTTTGATGGGTCATGGGCTTAAAACGGATCTTCGTAGCAAAAGTTATGGAGGTTTAAGCGTGACACCCATTTTTGGCCGATTCGGCAAAGGGGGTACCCTTTGTGTTTTCTCGTCCGGACCGACCACGTCGGATTTCCACGACTCTTTAAATTGTTCATCTAGAATGTAAATGATAAGGTTTTCAAAGGAAATAACTTGCAAAAAACCCACTCTCGTGCAGGATATTTCCGAAGCCACGCATTTGCCAAACCAAAAGAACGTACATCATGCAATTTATCGATACCCACTCAAATCAAGGGGTATTGCCAGAAAGCGACTAATCTATGACCTTCTTATCGTTTTAAGGTTCGTTTTGATGGGTCATGGGCTTAAAACGGATCTTCGTAGCAAAAGTTATGGATGTTTAAGCGTGACACCCATTTTTGGCCGATTCGGCAAAAGGGGTACCCTTTGTGTTTTCTCGTCCGGACCGACCTTGACGGATTTCCATGAATCTTTACATTGTTGATCTACAATGTAAATGATATGGTTTTCAAGGTAAATAACTTGCAAAAAACCCACTCTCGTGCAGGATATTGCCGAGGCCACGCATTGGCCAAACCGAAAGAACGTACATCATGCAGTTTATCGATACCCACTCAAATCATGGTGTATTGTTAGAAATCGATAAATCCATGACATGATTCTCGTTCTAAGGTTCGTTTTGATGGGTCATGGGCTTAAAATGGATCCCCGTAGCAAAAGTTATGGACGTTTAAGCGTGACACCCATTTTTGGCCGATTCGGCAAAGGGGTACCCTTTGTGTTTTCTCGTCCGGACCGACCTCGTCGGATTTCCATGAATCTTTACATTGTTCATCTACAATGTAAATGATAAGGTTTTCAAGGGAAATAACTTGCAAAAAACCTTCTCTCGTGCACGATATTGCCGAAACCACGCAATGGCAAACCGAAAAAACGTACATCATGCAGTTTATCGATACCCACTCAAATCATGGTGTATTGCCAGAAACCGACTAATTCATGACCTGTTTATCGTTCTAAGGTTCGTTTTGATGGGTCATAGGCTTAAAACGGATCATCGTAGCAAAAGTTATGGACGTTTAAATGTGACACCCATTTTTGGCCGATTCGGCAAACGGGTACCCTTTGTGTTTTCTCGTCCGGACCGACCTCGTCGGATTTCCACAAATCTTTACATTGCGCATCTACAATATAAATGAAAATGTTTTCAAGGGAAATAACTTTTCAAAGAACCCACTCTCTTGTAGGATATTGCCGAAACCATGCAATAGCCTAACCGAAAGAACGTACGTCATGCAGTTTATCGATACCCACTCAAATCATGGTGTAGTGCCAGAAAGCGACTAATCCATGACCTGCTTATCATTCTAAGGTTCGTTTTGATGGGTCATGGGCTTAAAACGGATCCCTGTAGCAAAAGTTATGGACGTTTAAGCGCGACACCCATTTTTTGGCCGATTCGGCAAAAGGGGCACACTTTGTGTTTTCACGTCCGGACCGACCTCGTCGGATTTCCACGAATCTTTACATTGCGAATGTTTACATTAGATCTGAGCATTGGAACCTTTAAGACCAGAACACTATCACTTAAACCGTCCATGATGATTGTTGTTTTTCTGAGTTTTAACAAAGCTCTGATACGACTTGTCAGGATCGAAATTCAAACAAGAATTTAATTCACACACACTCAGAATTAATGCTAAAGAAGTTGCGGAAAAACACTTTAACACTAACAATCAATGAAAGACTATGTAAAACTCAAATCACAAGTTTATATTGAGTCAACTTGATGATTACACACAAAACCTCAATCTGTTGAACAGGCTCAACAAACGTTCTATACTTCTCTATAGAAAGGATCTAAACTAGTCTTGAGGTTAATTCTCTCTAATAAAACATATGAATGAATAAATCTACAATCAAATACTTCTATACTATATATACAAGATTGAATACAAGATAATTATCAAAATACAATTGATCTTCAGCATCAATACCATAATTATCTTAAGTCTTATCTCCAGCTTATCTTTATCTCTAAATCATCTTTATCTTTAGAAGCAGCACTAATTATCTTCAGAAGTATTAACCATCTTCAGCAGCATTAATCTTCAGCAGTACTAACTACTAGCAGTACTAACTCTCCAAGCAGTACTAACTATTCAAGTAGCAGCACTAACTCTTCGAGCAGTATTAATTCTACTAGCAGTAGTAATCTTGATAGTCTAGCAGTAGTAATCACTTAGCAACATTGTCAGGATCTAATTCTTAACAAGAATAATGAACTCAGAAACAATATTAAAGAAGTTGCGGAATAACACTTTAATATTCAATACTCAATGTAACAGTGAATCAGAAATCACAATCTTGTAAACTTTATTGAATGATTAAAGCTACAAGATTTCAAACAAAACCTCAATATTGATGAACAGGCTCACCAATACGAATTCTACTTCTCTAGAACTAGGGTTCTAAACCTTGAGGTTAATTCTCTCTATGAAAACAAAAACTCAGAATATTGTCTAACTTGTTATCCTAAACTATTCTCAATAAGTCTATACATATACTAAAGATAAAAGATAATTACAAAATATAAAAGATCTTCAGTATAATATTCCATAGTTATCTCCAAGCCTTCCATGATTATCTTCAGTCTTGATCTGCACGTATCTTGATTATCTCTTAAGCAGCATTAAGTTGTAGCAGTATTAACACTCTGAGCAGTATTAATCTTCTTCAGCAGTAGTAACTGTGCTCAGCAGTATTAACTTCTTCAAGCAACATTAATCCTTTAGCAGTACTAATCATGTTGTGCTAGCATCATTAACCATACTTGTGCAATTCTCAATTCCCAACAATCTCCCCCTAACTTGACTTTTAGGAAGAGAAGTCAAGTTCTTCAGATGCTCCCAAAACTCCATTATTCATAGCCCTGTATCAGCATTCAACCCCAAACTTTGATTAATTGTTCTTTGGATCAAATACCTTGCCATTTCAGAATCTGGTGCACAACCAAGCTTTTTCTTCAACATAGCATGAAGCTTTAACCTGCTGTGGTTGTAAACTCTATCCACTAAGAAGTATTCTATGTGATTTGTATCCATAGTTAGAGTATATACTCCACTAGTTTCGTATAGAGTCCAGTTGTTAACTGTTTGAAACACATTTATGATAATATCATTCACTTCTTCAGGCTTGAACAACATACATAGATACTCCATCACAAGTTTTGTGATTGGTATCCCTGGAGCTTTCAGTTGATCAGGATACAATTCCATTCCCACTTCAAACATCTCCTCTAGATCAGATCTGGAACATGTTCTGACAATCTTGGCCCAAGTATGATATACTTCATACTTCTCATCTTTCCTCTTGAGCCTGATATACTCTGTTCCATCAACTTCCATTGTATCCCAGTGAATGATCTCTGGAGGCTTAACACCAACAGGTTCAGCTGTTATAGGCTCAGGCACTTTTTTCATCACCACCATGTACAGATTCACATCAGAAGTACTTGATGGTGTTTCCTGAGTTTGAGCCTCCTGTTCAACAGATTTAGATGCTCCTTCTTCTTCAGCTTCTTTCTGTTCTTTCTCAGCTTCTTCTACTCTAGGTTTCTTAGCTAGTTTTCTTCTTGCCATCATTTTAGTTCTTTTTAACTTCCTCAAACTATCACCTAGAGTAGCTTCCTTCCTTGGTGATTCTTGCTCATCAGGGAAGGGTTTTTGTATTTGAAGATCATGCCTTTCTTTCATCTTCTTTTCTTCTTCAACTCTTGCTCTGTCATTTCCTTGCAGCTTGATCATCTCTGCATCATACAAACCTTTGATTTGTTCAAACGACATCTTTGTGAACATTTCCTTTTTAACTCCCACAGCACCTTTGAGAAAAGTAATCATCTTCTTTCTCTCTTGATTGCCAAGAAAGGTCTGTGAAGGTTGTCTCTTCTTTGTACCCATTCTGATCATTCCAGGCTTCTTTAGAGTTGTAGCTTTTTTCTTTGCTATCTCTGTTGCAAGACTCTTTTGATAAGCTTCATTAAGTTCTGCAGCCAGAGCTTTTGCCACCTCCCTATC
This sequence comes from Arctium minus, assembly GCA_954870635.1. Classification (NCBI taxonomy): domain Eukaryota; kingdom Viridiplantae; phylum Streptophyta; class Magnoliopsida; order Asterales; family Asteraceae; genus Arctium; species Arctium minus. Next base: position 71,410,515 of record OX941095.1, on the reverse strand, counting down.
TTTGATCACTTGAACTGTTTCTGCTTGCTCAAGTTCTGCTTGAATATTCCTAGCCAAAGCTTCATCTGACTCAATCATCTTTTGCTTTTTAAGTGGTTGGTCAGATTCCACTATCTTGGCTTTTCCTTTATCCTTGCATGCTACCTTCTCAACACTTGCTTTCTTGATAACCTCACCTTTATCTTTGATGACAACTCCTTTGGCCTTTGAAGTGACCTTGGGAGTATCATGCTTAGCCTTGATTAAAGTTTCAGCTATCTCAAGTTCTTCCATATTGCTGCTACGAAGGTCTGTTAATAGCTCTTGAACCATTTCGGCTGCTTCATTCAATTCAGCAGTATTAACAGTTTCTGCTGCTTTACTTGTTTCAGCAGCATTAAATGTTACTATTGCTTGTTCTGTTTCAGCTGCTTGTACAAATTTTAATTCTGTTTCTATTGCTTGCTCCCCCTCAAAATCAAATTTCTCCCCCTTATCTTTAGCATCTTCCATGTTTACATCAACTTCTGACTCCCCCTTTTTGGGAGCATCATCCACTGGTTTCCTTCTTCTAAGCACAAACTGTTTTCTTTTCTTTTTCTGTACCAATCTCTTCACCATTTTCTTCAGTTTGGTAATCTGTACTTGTTGAGATAGAATCACCATTTTCATCTCTGCTATGTCTTTGCCTTGCTGGATGACATCCAGATTAATGTTGCCCATAGTTTCCATCAATTCATTATAGTCATAACTGTCCTCACCTCCTTTGGGTGTTTTTACCTCCTTTGGAGGATCATTGGATCTTTTAGTAGTAGAGGTCTTCTGCCTAGCAGAAGCACTTGATACCCCCTTGGTTTCTTGGAACCTGGGACCTCTGGATGATTGCTCACCCAAAGTTTCCATGGGGAAGGTCTTAATGATGTTACCACTGGCCTCCTCTGTGCTAGCAGGAGTAGTGGCAGACTTTGCACCCATATGCTCATGCATCTCCTCAGTGAGCACCTCCTTGGGGTTGGGAGACACCTCTGTGGTTTCCCTATAGATATCCTCTAATGGAGAATTCTCCATTAGAGGGCTTGAAGGCTTTGTGGGTGAAGGTACAAGAAGGGAAGGAGCCTTCTGTACCTTTTTCCTGATGTATGTATTGGTGATTGGTGAAGTTTGTTTCTGAAGAAGAGACTGAGGGATTGATATGTTGATTAAAGGTTGGGATTGGCTTTCAGTGGGATGGTCTAATGAGGGCCTTGACCCTGAATCCATACCTTCTGGATTGTGGGACACCACCATCATTGTAGAGAACAATGGGGTGTCAACTCCTTCCGAGTCCAATGGAGATCTCTTCATATTTGAAAAGACCTTGCCCTTGGGGATTTTAGGTAGATATACATCATCAAAATGAGGCATATCCGTTAATTCATTGGTTATAACTGCCTGGACAAATCTTGGGTACATATAGAAACTCTTTTTATTTCCCAAGTTTGACACAAGGTCATTGAAAATCATTTTTGAAAAATTGTACTTTCTGGCAGTGGACAAGCAAACCAAAGCATAAGCAATGGTACTACTGAACTCACTCCATCCAGTAGTCTTTTTGGAATTACAATGCATAAGGGTATGGACAAAGAAACGCCATTGGGGAGAAAATTTTGCTTTTGAGAACTTGAAAACACCCAATGGGCCTCCATACCCCATTCTAGTCAGAGTTGAGAATAATTCCTCATTAGGAATAGAGGTTATACCTGCAGCATCGTCTAGACGTAGACATATGCGTATCACCTCTTCAGTAACTATTAGGGGTTTTTCACATACCCTTGTCTTGATCATTTGGACACCATCTTCAGTAACAATGGTGGCATTAGCCCAAAATTGCCTTTGATGCTCTATGTAAATAGTTGGCGATACAGTGAGAGCATGAGCAATGTGGCTTGACTTGAGAAAATCCACAATTTGGTGGAATCCATCGGCTTGTTTCGGCTTCTTTAGCATCGCAATCTCGTTGTGCTCATCAATCAAAGTCATGGATGCCATTGAACTTGAGTATGCTAGACTGAAACACTTGGTTCTTGTGAGAAAAGGTTAGAGAGCAGATGAATAGAAAGCAAAAAGTCGTTATGAACTTTTGGGCGGGCAAAAAGGGTATTTATACAATTCGGAACATAAGCAGTATTAACACCTAGCAGTATTAACTAACTAGCAGTATTAACTGAGAGCAGTATTAACTACTAGCAGTATTAACTAACTAGCAGTATTAACTAACTAGCAGTATTAACTGAGAGCAGTAGTAACCACTAGCAGTATTAACTAACTAGCAGTATTAACTGTGCACTGGCAGTATTAAAACTGCACTGGCAGCATTAACTACACTTACTCTTTTTGCCACCATCCTTTTACTCATACTTTTTACTACTTTATTCATTCCCTGATCCTTTTCTTTTTGATCCTACATGATCATCACTCCCTCTGGAGTATTACTAAATGCACCCTGAAACACATAAACACACAAGTTAGTAGCATCATACTCAATGAAATCTTCCAAAGTCAACTTACCTTTTAACTCATGCCCTGAGCATTTATTATACCTCCTTCTGAATCAAATGCAACATGTCCTCCATCAAATCTTTTGAAGAATTTGAAGGCAGTCCATGTTACTTGTTGTGTGCCAAGAGCAACCACTATCTGCATTCCAAATGCTCTTCCTCTTGAGCTTTTGGTTGCCCTGCACACTTGATAAATCAGTTAGTCTTGGAGGGACCCCAAGCCAAAGTGGTCTTGGGTTGTCATTTCTCATTTATATAATCTGTCAGTTTGGTCTGGATGAGTTGTTTAGGAATCTCATGGTTGGAATACTTTGTCAAGATTATAGGCTTAGCAGCATTACTACTAGAAGCAGCACCAGCCTTGTTAGCAGTACTAACTTGGTTAGCAGTACTAACTGAGTTAGCAACACTATTTCTGTTAACAGTACTATCTGGGATAGCAGTACTAACAGGTTTCTTTACTTTTGGAACCCAAACCTGAACAAGGTTGTTTGCTTTCTTTGTCTTTAAATTACTCCTCGGCTTATTTGGAGTATTTTTATTAGAATTAGCAAACTTGTTCTGAGCATGATACCTTTTAGGTGCTCTGTTCTCAGCCATATTATTCCTTCTTTGATTCCTATAACCAAAAGAGTTTTGTGGTTGTCTTTGAAAAGTGACTCTTTGGTTAATAGGATTGAAATAACAGTATTTGGCAAGATGATTTAATTTGCCACAGATAAAACAAGGTTTTGGTCTATTGATTTTACTCAGTTCAACCCCTTTTTTTGTGCCCACTGGTTATTCCAGTTTCTCTGATTTCCCCTTGGTTTATCATGTTTTTGGGGCTCAGATTTATTGCATGTACACTGTTTGCAAGGGACAGGATTCACAACTATGGTCTGTTTATAATGGACCTTCCCAGACTTTCCCCCTGTCTTTTCTATGTCCTTAGATTTGACCCAAGTCTTTCCACATCCCTCATTGGTGATAATATGATTTTCTAGAGGAATCTCACCACTCACAGTGTTCTCCTTACTCTTATCATTAGAGTTCTCTTCTTCAGAGTCTGTTTCAACCACCACTTTGTCTAATGGATCTACCTTAGTGGCTTCATCAGACAATTCCTTCCTATTCTTGGTCTCTAGCAAGTCTGATATAGGAGGGATGTAATTGTTGTTGTATGGTGGTGGTGTGGTGTTATAGCCTATTCCTCTTCTAAGTTTGTCATGGATTTGAGTTTGGAGGAAAGAGTCCATTGCTTTAGAAGCATTGGAAAATTTCTCAATATCCAGCTTGGCTTTCTCAAACTCACTCTTTATCTTCTCATTCTCCTCTTTGGATTTGGTCAGTTGAAGTTCTAGGTCATTCTTCTCCCACTTCCAGTAGTTTGTGTCATAGGAATGTTGAAGCTCATTGGCTTGAAAACTCTTAATCTGCTCTTCAAACCTCTCAACAATCCTAACATAGTCTTTTATGTCCTTTTCTAATCTCTTCAGGTCATCACTCATTTTCTGGTTGTGATCCCTGTACCTTTTAACAGTTTCAATACAGGATTTGGAACAAAGATTAGATGTTACCTCTGTAGGAATTTCTGAGCTTGAAGACTCTGAACCTTTAGCCATGATGATGTGATTTTGAATGTAGGTTTCTGAGAATACTCGCTCTGATACCACTTGTCAGGATCGAATTCTCAACAAGAATTATGAATACCCAGAAACAATATTAAAGAAGTTGCGGAAAAACACTTTAATATTCAATAAACAGAAAAACAATGAAACAGTGAATCACAATCAACTTGTAAACTTTATTTAATGATTCAAGTTACAAGTTTTTCACTCACAACCTCAATCTTGAAGAACAGACTCTTTCAAGACGAATTCTACTTCTCTAGAATTAGGAACGATGCCTTGAGGTTGATTCTCTCTCTATCTCAAAAACTCGGAATTATTCTCACAAAAAAATTTACTTAGCTATTCTAAACAAATCTATACATATATTGAAGAATAAAAGATAATTACTAAACATAAAAAGATCTTCATAATTATCTTCAAGCTTTCCATGTTTATCTCCAGACGCTATCTCTTCAACATTATCTTCAAATTATCTTAGAAGTAGCATTAATCACCTTGATCACCTTGGAAGCATTAACTGAGTCTTGGCATCATTAACTACTAAGCAGCACTAACCACTAACAGTACTAACTAGCTAAGCAGTACTAACTTTGTTCATGCAACACTAACTTTGACTAGCAGTATTAATTCTACTAGAAGTAGTAATACCTAGCAGTATTAACTTTGAGCAGTACTAACTGAGTTAGCAGCACTATTTCTGTTAACAGTACTATCCGGGATAGCAGTACTAACAGGTTTCTTTACTTTTGGAACCCAAACCTGAACAAGGTTGTTTGCTTTCTTTGTCTTTAAATTACTCCTTGGTTATTTGGAGTGTTTTTATTAGAATTAGCAAACTTGTTCTGAGCATGATACCTTTTAGGTTCTCTGTTCTCAGCCATATTATTCCTTCTTTGATTCCTATAACCAAAAGAGTTTTGTGGTTGTCTTTGAAAAATGACTCTTTGGTTAATAGGATTGAAATAACAGTATTTGGCAAGATGATTTAATTTGCCACAGATAAAACAAGGTTTTGGTCTATTGATTTTACTCAGTTCAACCCCTTGTTTTTGTGCCCACTGGTTATTCCAGTTTCTCTGATTTCCCCATGGTTTATCATGTTTTTGGGGCTCAGATTTATTTCATGTACACTGTTTGCAAGGGACAGGATTCACAACTGTGGTCTGTTTATAATGGACCTTCCCAGACTTTCCCCCTGTCCTTTCTATGTCCTTAGATTTGACCCAAGTCTTTCCATATCCCTCATTGGTGATAATATGATTTTCTAGAGGAATCTCACCACTCAAAGTGTTCTCCTTACTCTTATCATTAGAGTTCTCTTCTTCAGAGTCTGTTTCAACCACCACTTTGTCTAATGGATCTACCTTAGTGGCTTCATCAGACAATTCCTTCCTATTCTTGGTCTCTAGCAAGTCTGATATAGGAGGGATGTAATTGTTGTTGTATGGTGGTGGTGTGGTGTTATAGCCTATTCCTCTTCTAAGTTTGTCATGGATTTGAGTTTGGAGGAAAGAGTCCATTGCTTTAGAAGCATTGGAAAATTTCTCAATATCCAGCTTGGCTTTCTCAAACTCACTCTTTATCTTCTCATTCTCCTCTTTGGATTTGGTCAGTTGAAGTTCTAGGTCACTCTTCTCCCACTTCCAGTAGTTTGTGTCATAGGAATGTTGAAGCTCATTGGCTTGAAAACTCTTAATCTGCTCTTCAAACCTCTCAACAATCCTAACATAGTCTTTTATGTCCTTTTCTAATCTCTTCAGGTCATCACTCATTTTCTGGTTGTGATCCCTGTACCTTTTAACAGTTTCAATACAGGATTTGGAACAAAGATTAGATGTTACCTCTGTAGGAATTTCTGAGCTTGAAGACTCTGAACCTTTAGCCATGATGATGTGATTTTGAATGTAGGTTTCTGAGAATACTCGCTCTGATACCACTTGTCAGGATCGAATTCTCAACAAGAATTATGAATACTCAGAAACAATATTAAAAAAGTTGCGGAAAAATACTTTAATATTCAATAAACAGAAAAACAATGAAACAGTGAATCACAATCAACTTGTAAACTTTATTTAATGATTCAAGTTACAAGCTTTTCACTCACAACCTCAATCTTGAAGAACAGGCTCTTTCAAGACGAATTCTACTTCTCTAGAATTAGGAACGATGCCTTGAGGTTGATTCTCTCTCTATCTCAAAAACTCGGAATTATTCTCACAAAAAAATTTACTTAGCTATTCTAAACAAATCTATACATATATTGAAGAATAAAAGATAATTACTAAACATAAAAAGATCTTCATAATTATCTTCAAGCTTTCCATGTTTATCTCCAGACGCTATCTCTTCAACATTATCTTCAAATTATCTTAGAAGCAGCATTAATCACCTTGATCACCTTGGAAGCATTAACTGAGTCTTGGCAGCATTAACTACTAAGCAGCACTAACCACTAGCAGTACTAACTAGCTAAGCAGTACTAACTTTGTTCAAGCAACACTAACTTTGACTAGCAGTATTAATTCTACTAGAAGTAGTAATACCTAGCAGTATTAACTTTGAGATCCTCTGGCAGTACTAACTCTGAACTAGCAGTACTAATCTTGTTCAGCAGTATTAATCTTCAACTGGTAGCATTAATCACAGAAGTACTAACCAGAAGTAGTAACTATGTTCTTCTAACAACATTAACTTTACTTGTGCTGTACTTGTGCAATTCTTCAATTCCCAACATGGAGAATTCTCCATTAGAGGGATTAAAGGTTTTGAGGGTGAAGGTACAAGAAGGGAAGGAGCCTTCTTTACCTTTTTCCTTATGTAGGTATTGGTGATTGATGAAGTTGGTTTTTGAAGAAGAGACTGAGGGATTGATATACTGATTGAAGGTTGGGATTGGCTTTCAGTGGGATGATCTAATGAGGGCCTTGACCTTGAATCCATACCTTCTTGATTGTGGGACACTACCATCATTGTAGAGAACAATGGGGTGTCAACTCCTTCCGAGTCCATGGCAGATCTCTTCATATTTGAAAAGACCTTGCCCTTGGGGATTTTAGGTACATATACCTCATCAAATTGAGGCATATCCGTCAATTCAGTGGTTATAACTTCCTGGACAAATATTGGGTACATATAGAAACTCTTTTTATTTCCCAAGTTTGACACAAGGTCATTGAAAATCATTTTTGAAAAATTATACTTTCTGGCAGTGGACAAGCAAACCAAAGCATAAGCAATGGTACTACTGAACTCACTCCATCCAGTAGTTTTTCTAGAGATACAATGCATAAGGGTATGGACAAAGAAACGCCATTGGGGAGAAAATTTAGCTTTAGAGAACTTGAAAACACCCAATGGGCCTCCATACCCCATTCTAGTGAGAGTGGAAAACATATCATCATTAGAGATATATGAGATACCTGAGGCATTGTCTAGACGTAGACTGATGCGAATTACCTCTTTAGAAACTGTCAAGGGTTTGTCACACACCCTTGTCTTGATAACTTGCACACCATTTTCAGTAATAGTGATGGCATTAGCCCAAAATTGCTTCTGATGCTCGATGTAGATGGATGGTGACACTGTAAGAGCATACGCGATATGGCTGAACTTGAGAAAGTCGACTATTTGATGAAATCCATCAGCCTGCTTAGGCTTTTGAAGCATTGCTATCTCGTTGTTTTCGTCAATAAAAGACATTGATGCCATCGAGCTTGAGGATTCTTGACTGAAACTCAGTAGGTGCTTGAGAGAAAAGAGGTTAGAGAGAAGATGAATAGTATTCAAAGAGTCTTTATGAGCTTTTAGGCGGGCAAAGAGGGTATTTATATGATTCGGGAAAGAAGCAATATTAACCATTAGCAGTATTAACTAACTAGCAGTATTAACTAACTAGCAGTATTAACTGAGAGCAGTATTAACTAGCTAGCAGTATTAACCACTAGCAGTATTAACTAACTAGCAGTATTAACTGAGAGCAGTATTAACTGAGAGAAGTATTAACTGAGAGCAGTATTAACTGAGAGAAATATTAACCACTAACAGTATTAACTAACTTACACTTTTTGAAGCTTGTGTTAGTCTGAGCAAGGCAATACACTTCCTGAGAAAGATGATTAGTAACACCAAGAATAACCAAATAATAGGTATACAATCACTTTTTAAAATATGAGCTCATTCAGAGTTGATCATGCCCACACTTGTGACCAAGAAAGTGAATCTTCCCACATCAAAAGCTTTGGTGAATAGATCAGCAAACTGGTTGTCAGTATGAACTTTAGCAACTTGAATAAGCTTCTTTTCATTACAGTCTCTAATAAAGTGATACCTGATCTCAATGTGCTTTGTTTTGGAGTGCTTGACTGGATTGTTAACAATGCTGATAGCACTGCTATTATCAATGAAGATTGGAGTGTGAAGAAAGGTTACCCCATAGTCCAACATTTGATTCTGAATCCATAGAACCTGAGAGCAGCAACTTGCAGCAGCAATGTACTCAGCTTCTGTTGTAGATAAGGACACTGTGGTTTGCTTCTTACACTGCCAAGATACTAGTCTTGCACCCAAAAGTTGACATCCCCCTGAAGTAGACTTTCTATCCATATTAGCACCTCCCAAGTCACTGTCTGAATATGCAATCAAGTCAAAAGTAGATTCATACGGATACCAAAGACCTAATCAAGGTTGCCCTCTTAGGTATCTGAAAATCCTCTTAACAGCTTGAAGATGTGATTGCTTTGGCTTGACTTGGAATCTGGCACACACACACACACTGGAAACATGATGTCTGGTCTTGAGGCTGTATGATACATGAGAGATCCAATCATTGATCTATATAGATGGACATCAACATCCTCCCCCTCAAGATCAGCAGTGATCTGTTTGTGTGTTTCCATTGGTGTGCTTGCTGGCTTTGAGTCTAATAAACCATATTTGTCCAGGATGTCTTTCACATACTTTGATTGACTTATGAAGATCCCATCTTTCTGCTGTTTCACTTGAAGCCCAAGAAAGAAGGTGAGTTCACCCATTGCACTCATTTTGAAGCTTTTGTGCATCAACTCTTCAAAGTCTCTACACATATGTTCTTTTTTAGATCCAAAGATGATGTCATCCACATAGATCTGAACAAGTAGGATGTCCTTCTTACTTCTTTTAATGAAGAGGGTATTGTCAATTATTCCCCTTTCAAACCCATTTTCTAAGAGATAGGTAGATAATGTATCATACCATGCTCTTGGGGCTTGATGTAGACCATAAAGTGCTTTTATTCAGTTTGTATACTCTGTCAGGATATGATGGATTTTTAAATCCAGGGGGCTGACAGACATATACTTCTTCATCAATTGTACCATATAGAAAGGCACTCTTCACATCCATTTGATATACCTTAAACTTCATGTATGAGGCATAGGCTAGAAATAGCCTAATTGCCTCTACCCTTGCAACTGGAGCAAAGACTTCTTCATAATCTATGCCTTCTTCCTGAGTGTACCCTTGTGCCACTAGCCTTGCTCTGTTCCTTATTACAATTCCTCTCTCATCCTTTTTATTTCTAAAAATCCACTTGGTGCCAATAGCTCTATGACCTTTTGGAAGGTCCACCAAGTCCCAAAATTCTTGCAATTTGAACTGTAGTAACTCTTCTTGCATGGCTTCTATCCAACTGGAATCTTTCATTGCATCATAGACCTTCTTAGGCTCTATCTGAGATAGAAAGCAAGAGAGTACTGTATGTTGCTGATCCTGCAACTCTTGAAGTCTGCTTTGAATTCTAGTTATCATAGGAGAAGAGATGTCTCCTATTACCAGCTCTGGAGGATGGTTCTTTTGTATTCTAGTCTGATTACTAGGTTCTTCATTGATTCCCACTTCTAGATTGGAATCATTTAAGTCAGCTGAGGGGATCTCATCAACTACTTCTGGTTCTTCCTGCTCTGAATTCTCCTTATCTCTTCTTTCTTCTTCACTCTGAATTGGTTCAGTAACAGTCTCATTTTCACAGATTTCAACAGATTCCAATGTAGGTATGGGAAAGATCACAGACTGAGGAATAATGTCTTGTACTTGTACATCCCCTGATCCTCCACTTCCTGAACCTGCATGATCATCACTACTGAAACCCAAAGAGTTAGTTAGTGAATCAATGTCAAACAACCACTGAGGACCTGAACCAATAGGATTTGGTGAGTTCTCATTGTATTTAACATTGTCACTTTCCTCAATTATTCTAGAAGAAGAATTAAATACTCTGTAAGCCTTACTCTGAGATGAGTAACCAACAAGAAAACCATCATCTGCCTTGCTATCAAACTTTCCTAAGTGAGTTTTGGTATTGAGAATGGTACAAGGACACCCAAAAGGTTTGAAAAATCCAATAAAAGGTTTTCTTTTATTTAATAGCTCATATGGTGTCTTGTTCTTAGGTTTGACTACTAGAACTCTGTTTTGGACATAGCAAGCAGTATTAACTGCTTCAGCCCAGAAAGTAATTGGAAGTTTGGAATCAGCTAACAGAGATCTAGCAGCCTCAATCAGTGTCCTATTCCTTCTCTTAGCAACACCATTTTGTTGTGGAGTCCTAGGAGCACTGTATTGTCTCTCAATTCTTTTTTCCTCACAAAAGGTGTTTAGGTCATGATTTTTAAATTCAGTACCATTGTCTGACCTAATGACTTTTACTTTTTGATTTGTTTGGTTTTCAATTCTTAGAATAAAGGATTTGATCAATCCACATGTCTCATCCTTAGTCCTTAGAAAATATACCCAAGTAAATCTAGAGTAATCATCAACAATAACTAAGCAGTATGATTTCTTACCTATACTCATAACATTTGTAGGACCAAACAGATCCATATGCAACAACTGAAGAGAATTAGAAATAGTGTTCAACTCTTTGGACTTATGAGAAGTTTTGTGTTGTTTGCCTTTGAGACAGGCAACACAACGATCATCACATGAAAAGACTTTTGAAGGCAAACCTCTTACAAGGTTGTTTTTAACAAGTTTATTCATTGTTTTAAAATTCATGTGACACATCCTTCTGTGCCAAAGTGATGATTCATCCAAAGAAGCTTTTGAAACAAGACAGTTTAGGGATGAATCAGTTGAGACATTTTCCATATCCAAGCAATAGACATTATCCTTTCTGGGAGTTCTTAGTAGTATCATCTTTTCATCAACTACCTTGAATCCAGGAGCAAGAATAATGCATTCAAAATCAGTGAATAATATACTATGCTTTTTGTCACAAACCTATGATACACTTAACAGGTTGTACCTTAACTGCTCAACATAGAAAACATCTTCAAAGGTCAATTTACCTTTTGTTACATCACCCTTACCACTGATCTTACCTCCATCTGGAGTATTACCAAAGGCAACATGTCCTCCATCAATTTTCTTGAAATTCTTGAGGCAAGCCATGTTCCCTGTTATGTGCCTAGAGCAACCACTATCAACATGCCAGATGCTCTTTCCTTTGAGCTGCTGGTTGCCCTGCACATAGAATAAAACAATTAGTATTGATTGGGAACCCAAGCCAAGGTGGTCTTGGGTCTCCCTTTTTCATCCAAGTACTTACACTCCTTTTTGATGAGATTTTTAAAATCAAAACACTCTTTACTGGAATACTTTGTCAAGATGATTGGTCTAGCAGCACAAACACTAGAAGCAATACTAATTTTAGAAGTACTAACAGAGTTAGCAGCACTAACAGGGTTAGCGATATTAACATTTGAAGAGGTACTAACAATGTTAGTTTTAGAAGTACTAATACGTTTAGCAGCACTAACATTGGTAGCAGTAGTATTGCTTCTAGCAGCACTATCATTGTCAGCAACACTATTTATGGTAGCAGTACTAACAGTTTTAGTGCTTTTGGGAATCCACATCTTGACACTATCTTTCGCAGTTTTTTTCTTCATGTGGCTTTTAGATTTAACAGGTTTCTTAGCCACATGGTTCCTTTCATCCTTCCTATAACCAAAGGGTTTTTGCATAGATCTTTGAAAATTCATCCTTTGGTTAATTGGATTAAAGTAACAGTACTTGGCAAGATGATTCAATTTGCCACATATGAAACAAGGTTTTGGTCTGATGATTCTACTCAGATCAACTCCTTGTTTCTGAGCCCACTGATTATTCCAATTCCTTTGATTGCCCCTCTTTTTATCATGTTTTAGATGCTCAGTCTTATTACATGCACACTGTTTGCAAGGAACAGGATTCACAACTGTAGTCTGCTTGTAATGGACCTTTTTGGACTTTCCCTCAGTCTTCTCTATGTCATTGGATTTGATCCATGCCCTTCCACAATCCTCATTGGTGATAATGTTATTTTCTAAGGGAATTTTATCACTCACAGTATTATCCTTACTCTTACTAGCCTCTTTCTCAGTCTTGTCCTCAACAACTACTTCATCTAAGGGATCTATCTTAGTGGCTCCCTCATTCAAGTCCTTCCTATCCTTGGTCTCTAGTAAGTCTGATGTAGGAGGGATGTAGTTGTTGTTGTATGGTGGTGGTGTGGTATTGTACCCAATTCCTCTTCTCAGTTTGTCATGAAATTGAGTTTGTAGTAAAGAGTCTATTGCTTTAGAAGCATTGGAGAACTTTTCCACATCTAGCTTAACTTTGGCTAGCTCTCCTCTCAACTTTTCATTCTCCTCTTTAGATTTGGTCAGTTGGATTTCTAGGTCATTTTTCTCCCACTTCCAGTAATTTGTATCATATGAGTGTTGAAGTTCATTGGCTTGGAAACTTTTAATTTGTTCCTCAAACCTCTCAACAATTCTCACATAGTCTTTTATATCTTTTTCTAACCTCTTAAGGTCATCACTCATATTCTGGTTGTGATCCCTGTACCTTTTAACAGTGTCAATGCAAGTTTGAGAACAGAGATTAGAAAGTACCTCAGTTGGGAGATCAGATACCTCTGCCATGAGAGCTTGATTTTGAATAGCCTCTTCTGCTTGATCACTCCAGTCAAACCCCATTCCTTGTTGAGAAACAAGGGCTTGAGCAGAGTTTCTGTTCTGGTTGAAGCTTCCAGTCTGAGCTTGTTGGTGGTTGTTGTGAGACACTCCACTTCTGCATTCCCTGGCAAAGTGTCCCTTTAGATGACACTTATAGCACTCCACCTTTGACTTATCAAAGCCTGCTCCATCTTCTCTTCTTTGGGAGAAGTTGTTCCTCCCAGTCCTCTTGATGAACTTCTTGACACTCATAGAAAGCATGGTCATCTACCATTTAATATCCATCTCTTCAAGATCATCAGGATGAAGTTGTTCCAAGTCATCATTGATTAAAGAGGAGTTCCAATGGCTGGAAAGAAAGGCTTCAAAAACAGATTCAGTGCCTTTTTCTTGATTTACTCCATTAGCAGCATTAACTGATTCAGGGTTAGCAGTAGAATCAATTGATGCTGATAGAAGTGCAGCATTATGAACATATCCAGTAGGCTTCTTCTTTGCCTCCACCTCAGATTCAAACACTCTCAGATCATTGTACAAATCATCCAGTTCCTTTTCTTCTAATTGATCATTCTGTCTGAATGAAACAGTATACATGGTCCATTCATCTCCAAGTGACCTTAAGAACTTTCTGTTTACATCATCTTGATCAATCTGTACTCCCATAGTAGCTAGTTCACCAATCAGCTTGTTAAACCTGTCAAAAGTTTGAGTCATGGACTCATTCTTAGTTGACATAAAGTTTTCATACAGTTGCTTCAATATTGCCTTCTGATTTCTCTTGGTACTTTTGGTACCAGAGAATTTCTTCTCTAGAGCATTCCAAAGCATCTGTGCATCAGTGCAATTGCAGAATTGGTGTTGATACTCATTGGGAATAGCCAAGAACAGTGTGCTCAAGGCTTTCATCTCTGTCTGCCTTGTCTTCCTTTCTTCATCCGTCTTTGGTGGGATTCTTTTTCCATCTGCACCAATCTTTCCTTCATCAGATGGGCCATTCTCAATGATGTCCCACATAGAGTAATCTGTGAGGAGAATGTATTGCTTGATCCTAATCTTCCACATGTCAAACTCATTAGATCTGAGCATTGGAACCTTTGTGACAAGAGTACAGTTTGATTCAACTGTGTTTTCCATGATTAATGAAGGTTTCTGAGAATACTAGCTCTGATACCACTTGTCAGGATCTAATTCTTAACAAGAATAATGAACTCAGAAAACAATATTAAAGGAGTTGCGGAATAACACTTTAATATTCAACAATCAATGTAACAGTGAATCAGAAATCACAATCTTGTAAACTTTATTGAATGATTAAAACTACAAGATTTTAAACAAAACCTCAATATTGATGAACATGCTCACCAATACGAATTCTACTTCTCTAGAACTAGGGTTCTAAACCTTGAGGTTAATTCTCTCTAAAACGTATTAAAACAAAAGTTAATTCTATCATAGACATCTATACTATTTATACAAGACATATTACAAGATAATTATCAAAATACAATTGATCTTCAGTCCATAATTATCTTATTTACTTTAGCAAGTCTTCTATACAGCTGTCTTCATTCCATACTGTGTTTTCTCGTCCGGACCGACCTCGTCGGATTTCTATGAATTTTTACATTTCCCATATACAATGTAAATGAAAAGGTTTTCAAGGGAAATTACTTGCAAAAAACCCACTCTCATGCAGGATATTGCCGAAGCCACGCATTGGCCAAACCGAAAGAACGTACATCATGCAGTTTATCGATACCCACTCAAATTATGGTGTATTTCCAGAAAACGATCAATCCAGGACGTGATTCTCGTTCTAAGGTTCGTTTTGACGGGCCATGGGCTTAAAATGGATCCCCGTAGCAAAAGTTATGGACGTTTAAGCGCGACACCCATTTTTGGCCGATTCGGCAAAGGGGGTACCCTTTGTGGTTTCTCGTCCGGACCGACCTCGTCGGATTTCCAAGAATCTTTACATTGTTCATCTACAATGTAAATGATAGGGTTTTCAAGGGAAATAACTTGCAAAAAACCCACTCTCGTGCAGGATATTACCAAAGCCAAGCATTGTCCAAACCGAAAGAACGTACATCATGTAGTTTATCAATACCCACTCAAATCATAATTTATTTCCAGAGAGCGATCAATGCATTACGTGATTCTCATTCTAAGGTTCGTTTTGACGGGTCATGGGCTTAAAACAGATCCCCATAGCAAAAGTTATAGACGTTTAAGCGCGACACTCATGTTTGGCCGATTCGGCAAATGTGTGTTTTCTCGTCCGGACCGACCTCGTCGGATTTCCACGAATCTTTACATTGCCCATCTACAATGTAAATGAAAAGGTTTTCAATGGAAATAACTTGCAAAAAACCCACTCTCATGTAGGATATTTCTGAGACCATGCAATGGCTTAACCGAAAGAACGTACATCATGCAGTTTATCGATAACCACTCAAATCATGGTGTAGTGCCAGAAAGCGAATGAGACATGACGTGCTTATCGTTCTAAGGTTCGTTTTGACGGGACATGGGCTTAAAACGGATTCCCGTAGCAAAAGTTATGGACGTTAAAACGCGACACCCATTTTTGGCCGATTCGGCAAAGGGGGTACCCTTTGTGTTTTCTGGTCCGGACCGACCTCGTCGGATTTCCACGAATATTTACATTGTTCATCTAAAATGTAAGTGATAAGGTTTTGAATGGAAATAACTTGCAAAAAACCCACTCTCGTGCAGGATATTGCCGAAGCCACACATTGGCAAAACCGAAAGAACGTACATCATGTAGTTTATCGATACCCACTCAAATTATGGTGTATTGCCAAAAAGTGATCAATCCATGGCGTGACTCTCGTTCTAAGGATGGTTTTGATGGGTCATGGGCTTAAAACGGATCCCCATAGCAAAAGTTATGGACGTTTAAGCGAGACACCCATTTTTGGCCGATTCGGCAAGGGGGTACCCTTTGTGTTTTCTCGTCCGGACCGACCTCGTTGGATTTCCACGAATCTTTACATTGCCCATATACAATGTAAATGAAAAGGTTTTCAAGTGAAATAACATGCAAAAAACCCACTCTCGTTCAGGATATTGCCGAAGCCACGCATTAGCCAAACCGAAAGAACGTACATCATGCAGTTTATCGATACCCACTCAAATTATGGTGTATTTCCAAAAAACGATCAATCTATGATGTGATTCTCGTTCTAAGGTTCGTTTTGATGGGTCATTGGCTTAAAATGGATCCCCGTAGCAAAAGTTATGGACGTTTAAGCACGACACCCATTTTTGGCTGATTCGGCAAAGGGGGTACCCTTTGTGGTTTCTCGTCCGGACCGACCTCGTCGGATTTCCACGAATCTTTACATTGTTCATCTACAATGAAAATGATATGGTTTTCAAGGGAAATAACTTGTAAAAAACTCACTCTCGTGCAGGATATTACCGAAGCCACGCATTGACCAAACCGAAAGAACGTACATCATGCAGTTTATCAATACCCACTCAAATCATGGTATATTGCCAGAAAGCGAACAATCCATGACGTGATTCTAGTTCTAAGGTTCGTTTTGACGGGTCATGGGCTTAAAACAGATCCCCATAGAAAAAGCTATTGACGTTTAAGCACGACACACATTTTTGGCCGATTCGGCAAAGGTGTGTTTTCTCATCCGGACCGACCTCGTCGGATTTCCACGAATCTTTACATTGCCCATCTACAATGTAAATGAAAATGTTTTCAAGGGAAATAACTTGCAAAAAACCCACTCTCGTGTAGGATATTTCCGAAACCACGCAATGGCCTAACCGAAAGAACGTAAATCATGCAGTTTATCGATAACCACTAAAATCATGGTGTAGTTCCAGAAAGCGACTAAACCATGACGTGCTTATCGTTCTAAGGTTCATTTTAACGGGTCATGGGCTTAAAACGGATTCCCGTACCAAAAGTTATGGACGTTAAAACGCGACACCCATTTTTGGCAGATTCGACAAAGGGGGTACCCTTTGTGTTTTCTCGTCCGGACCGACCTCGTCGGATTTCCACGAATATTTACATTACCCATCTACAATATAAATGAAAAGGTTTTCAAGGGAAATTACTTGCAAAAAACCCACTCTCATGCAGGATATTACCGAAGCCACGCATTGTCCAAACCGAAAGAACGTACATCATGCAGTTTATCAATACCCACTCAAATCATGGTTTATTGATAGAAAGCAATCAGTCCATGATGTGATTATCATTCTAAGGTTCATTTTGACGGGTCATGGGCTTAAAACGGATCCCCATAGCAAAAGTTATGGACGTTTAAGCGCGACACCCATTTTTGGTCGATTCGGCAAAGGTGTGTTTTCTCGTCCGAACCGACCTCGTCGGATTTCTACGAATATTTACATTGCCCATCTACAATGTAAATGAAAAGGTTTTAAAGGGAAATAACTTGCAAAAAACCCACTCTCGTGTAGGATATTTCCGAAACCATGCAATGGCCTAACCGAAAGAACGTACATCATAAAGTTTATCGATACCCACTAAAACCATGGTGTAGTGCCAGAAAGAGACTAAGCCATGACGTGCTTATCGTTCTAAGGTTCGTTTTGACGGTTCATGGGCTTAAAACGGATTCCCGTAGCAAAAGTTATGGGCGTTAAAACGAGACACCCATTTTTAGCCTATTCAGCAAATGGGGTACCCTTTGTGTTTTCTCGTCCGGACAGACCTCGTCGGATTTCCACGAATCTTTACATTGTTCATCTACAATGTAAATGATAAGGTTTTGAAGGGAAATAACTAGCAAAAAACCCACTCTCGTGAATGACATTGCCGAAGCCACACATTGGCCAAACCGAAATAACGTACATCATGCAGTTTATCGATACCTACTCAAATCATGGTTTATTGCCAGAAAGCGATCAATACATGACTGGATTCTCGTTCTAAGGTTCGTTTTGACGGGTCATGGGCTTAAAACAGATCCCCGTAGCAAAAGTTATGGACATTTAAACGCGACACCCATTTTTGGCCGATTCGGCAAGGGGGTTCACTTTGTGTTTTCTCGTCCGGACCGACCTCGTCGGATTTCCACGAATCTTTTAATTACCCATCTACAATGTAAATGAAAAGGTTTTCAAGGGAAATAACTTGCAAAAAACCCACTCTCGTGCAGGATATTGCCGAAGCCACGCATTGGCCAAACTGAAAGAGCGTACATCATGCAGTTTATCGATACCTACTCAAATTATGGTGTATTGCCAGAAAATGATCAATCCATGACGTGATTCTCATTTTAAGGTTCGTTTTGACGAGTCATTGGCTTAAAATGGATCCCCGTAGCAAAAGTTATGGACGTTTAAGCGCGACACCCATTTTTGGCCGATTCGGCAAAGGGGGTACCCTTTGTGTTTTCTCGTCCGGACCGACCTCGTCGGATTTCCACGAATCTTTACATTGTTCATCTACAATGTAAATGATAAGGTTTTCAAGGGAAATAATTTGCAAAAAACCCACTCTGGTGCAGGATATTACCGAAGCCACGCATTGTCCAAACCGAAAGAACGTACTTCATGCAGTTTATCGATACCTACTCAAATCATGGTTTATTGATAGAAAGCAATCAGTCCATGACGTGGTTCTCGTTCTAAGGTTCCTTTTTATGGGTCATGGGCTTAAAACGGATCCCCGTAGCAAAAGTTATGGACGTTTAAGCGCGACACCCATTTTTGTCCGATTCGGCAAAGGTGTGTTTTCTCGTCCGGACCGACCTCGTCGGATTTTCACGAATATTTACATTGCCCATCTACAATGTAAATGAAAAGGTTTTAAAGGGAAATAACTTGCAAAAAACCCACTCTCGTGTAGGATATTTCCGAAACCATGCAATGGCCTAACCGAAAGAACGTACATCATGTAGTTTATCGATACCCACTAAAATCATGGTGTAGTGCCAAAAAGAGACTAAGCCATGACGTGCTTATCGTTCTAAGGTTCGTTTTGACGGTTCATGGTCTTAAAACGTATTCCCGTAGCAAAAGTTAGAATGCGACACCCATTTTTGGCCTATTCAGCAAAGGGGGTACCCTTTGTGTTTTCTCGTCCGGACCGACCTCGTCGGATTTCCACGAATCTTTACATTGTTCATATACAATGTAAATGATAAGGTTTTGAAGGGAAATAACTAGCAAAAAACCCACTCTCGTGAATGACATTGCCGAAGCCACACATTGGCCAAACCGAAATAACGTACATCATGCAGTTTATCGATACCTACTCAAATCATGGTTTATTGACAGAAAGAGATCAATACATGACTTGATTCTCGTTCTAAGGTTCGTTTTGACGGGTCATGGGCTTAAAACGGATCCCCGTAGCAAAAGTTATGGACATTTAAACGCGACACCCATTTTTGGCCGATTCGGCAAAGGGGGTTCACTTTGTGTTTTCTCGTCCGGACCGACCTCGTCGGATTTCCACGAATCTTTTCATTACCCATCTACAATGTAAATGAAAAGGTTTTCAAGGGACATAACTTGCAAAAAACCCACTCTCGTGCAGAATATTGCCGAAGCCACGCATTGGCCAAACCGAAAGAACGTACATCATGCAGTTTATCGATACGCACTCAAATTATGGAGTATTACCAGAAAACGATCAATCCATGACGTGATTCTCGTTTTAATGTTCGTTTTGACGGGTCATTGGCTTAAAATGGATCCCCGTAGCAAAAGTTATGGACGTTTAAGCGCGACACCCATTTTTGGCCGATTCGGCAAAGGGGGTACCCTTTGTGTTTTCTCGTCCGGACCGACCTCGTCGGATTTCCACGAATCTTTACATTGTTCATCTACAATGTAAATGATAAGGTTTTCAAGGGAAATAACTTGCAAAAAACCCACTCTGGTGCAGGATATTACCGAAGCCACGCATTGTCCAAACCGAAAGAACGTACTTCATGCAGTTTATCGATACCTACTCAAATCATGGTTTATTGATAGAAAGCAATCAGTCCATGACGTGGTTCTCGTTCTAAGGTTCCTTTTGATGGGTCATGGGCTTAAAACGGATCACCATAGCAAAAGTTATGGACGTTTAAGCGCGACACCCATTTTTGTCCTATTCGGCAAAGGTGTGTTTTCTCGTCCGGACCGACCTCGTCGGATTTCCACGAATATTTACATTGCCCATATACAATGTAAATGAAAAGGTTTTAAAGGGAAATAACTTGCAAAAAACCCACTCTCGTGTAGGATATTTCTGAAACCATGCAATGGCCTAACCGAAAGAACGTACATCATTCAGTTTATCGATACCCACTAAAATCATGGTGTAGTGCCAGAAAGAGACTGAGCCATGACGTGTTTATCGTTATAAGGTTCGTTTTGACGGTTCATGGGCTTAAAACGGATTCAGTTAGCAAAAGTTATGGGCGTTAAAACGCGACACCCATTTTTGGCCTATTCGGCAAAGGGGGTACCCTCTGTGTTTTCTCGTCCGGACCGATTTCGTCGGATTTCTACGAATCTTTAAATTGTTCATCTACAATGTAAATGAAAAGGTTTTAAAGGGAAATAACTTGCAAAAAACCCACTCTCGTGTAGGATATTTCCGAAACCATGCAATGGCCTAACCGAAAGAACGTACATCATGCAGTTTATCGATACCCACTAAAATCATGGTGTAGTGCCAAAAAGAGACTAAGCCATGACGTGTTTATCGTTCTAAGGTTCGTTTTGACGGTTCATGGGCTTAAAACGGATTCAGTTAGCAAAAGTTATGGGCGTTAAAACGCGACACCCATTTTTGGCCTATTCGGCAAAGGGGGTACCCTCTGTGTTTTCTCGTCCGGACCGACCTCGTCGGATTTCCACGAATCTTTAAATTGTTCATCTACAATGTAAATGATAAGGTATTGAAGGGAAATAACTAGCAAAAAACCCACTCTCGTGAATGACATTGCCGAAGCCACACATTGGCCAAACCGAAATAACGTACATCATGCAGTTTATCGATACCTACTCAAATCATGGTTTATTGCCAGAAAGAGATCAATACATGACTTGATTCTCGTTCTAAGGTTCGTTTTGACGGGTCATGGGCTTAAAACAGATCCCCGTTGCAAAAGTTATGGACATTTAAACGCGACACCCATTTTTGGCCGATTCGGCAAAGGGGGTTCACTTTGTGTTTTCTCGTCCGGACCGATCTCGTCGTATTTCCACGAATCTTTTCATTACCCATCTACAATGTAAATGAAAAGGTTTTCAAGGGAAATAACTTGCAAAAAACCCACTCTCGTGCAGAATATTGCCGAAGCCACGCATTGGCCAAACCGAAAGAACGTACATCATGCAGTTTATCGATACCCACTCAAATTATGGAGTATTGCCAGAAAATGATCAATCCATGACGTGATTCTCGTTTTAAGGTTCGTTTTGACGGGTCATTGGCTTAAAGTGGATCCCGTAGCAAAAGTTATGGACGTTTAAGCGCGACACCCATTTTTGGCCGATTCGGCAAAGGGGGTACCCTTTGTGTTTTCTCGTCCGGACCGACCTCGTCGGATTTCCACGAATCTTTTAATTACCCATCTACAATGTAAATGAAAAGGTTTTCAAGGGAAATAACTTGCAAAAAACCCACTCTCGTGCAGGATATTGCCGAAGCCACGCATTGGCCAAACTGAAAGAGCGTACATCATGCAGTTTATCGATACCTACTCAAATTATGGTGTATTGCCAGAAAATGATCAATCCATGACGTGATTCTCATTTTAAGGTTCGTTTTGACGAGTCATTGGCTTAAAATGGATCCCCGTAGCAAAAGTTATGGACGTTTAAGCGCGACACCCATTTTTGGCCGATTCGGCAAAGGGGGTACCCTTTGTGTTTTCTCGTCCGGACCGACCTCGTCGGATTTCCACGAATCTTTACATTGTTCATCTACAATGTAAATGATAAGGTTTTCAAGGGAAATAACTTGCAAAAAACCCACTCTGGTGCAGGATATTACCGAAGCCACGCATTGTCCAAACCGAAAGAACGTACTTCATGCAGTTTATCGATACCTACTCAAATCATGGTTTATTGATAGAAAGCAATCAGTCCATGACGTGGTTCTCGTTCTAAGGTTCCTTTTGATGGGTCATGGGCTTAAAACGGATCCCCGTAGCAAAAGTTATGGACGTTTAAGCGCGACACCCATTTTTGTCCGATTCGGCAAAGGTGTGTTTTCTCGTCCGGACCGACCTCGTCGGATTTCCACGAATATTTACATTGCCCATCTACAATGTAAATGAAAAGGTTTTAAAGGGAAATAACTTGCAAAAAACCCACTCTCGTGTAGGATATTTCCGAAACCATGCAATGGCCTAACCGAAAGAACGTACATCATGCAGTTTATCGATACCCACTAAAATCATGGTGTAGTGCCAAAAAGAGACTAAGCCATGACGTGCTTATCGTTCTAAGGTTCGTTTTGACGGTTCATGGGCTTAAAACGTATTCCCGTAGCAAAAGTTAGAATGCGACACCCATTTTTGGCCTATTCAGCAAAGGGGGTACCCTTTGTGTTTTCTCGTCCGGACCGACCTCGTCGGATTTCCACGAATCTTTACATTGTTCATATACAATGTAAATGATAAGGTTTTGAAGGGAAATAACTAGCAAAAAACCCACTCTCGTGAATGACATTGCCGAAGCCACACATTGGCCAAACCGAAATAACGTACATCATGCAGTTTATCGATACCTACTCAAATCATGGTTTATTGACAGAAAGAGATCAATACATGACTTGATTCTCGTTCTAAGGTTCGTTTTGACGGGTCATGGGCTTAAAACGGATCCCCGTAGCAAAAGTTATGGACATTTAAACGCGACACCCATTTTTGGCCGATTCGGCAAAGGGGGTTCACTTTGTGTTTTCTCGTCCGGACCGACCTCGTCGGATTTCCACGAATCTTTTCATTACCCATCTACAATGTAAATGAAAAGGTTTTCAAGGGACATAACTTGCAAAAAACCCACTCTCCTGCAGAATATTGCCGAAGCCACGCATTGGCCAAACCGAAAGAACGTACATCATGCAGTTTATCGATACGCACTCAAATTATGGAGTATTACCAGAAAACGATCAATCCATGACGTGATTCTCGTTTTAATGTTCGTTTTGACGGGTCATTGGCTTAAAATGGATCCCCGTAGCAAAAGTTATGGACGTTTAAGCGCGACACCCATTTTTGGCCGATTCGGCAAAGGGGGTACCCTTTGTGTTTTCTCGTCCGGACCGACCTCGTCGGATTTCCACGAATCTTTACATTGTTCATCTACAATGTAAATGATAAGGTTTTCAAGAGAAATAACTTGCAAAAAACCCACTCTGGTGCAGGATATTACCGAAGCCACGCATTGTCCAAACCGAAAGAACGTACTTCATGCAGTTTATCGATACCTACTCAAATCATGGTTTATTGATAGAAAGCAATCAGTCCATGACGTGGTTCTCGTTCTAAGGTTCCTTTTGATGGGTCATGGGCTTAAAACGGATCACCATAGCAAAAGTTATGGACGTTTAAGCGCGACACCCATTTTTGTCCTATTCGGCAAAGGTGTGTTTTCTCGTCCGGACCGACCTCGTCGGATTTCCACGAATATTTACATTGCCCATATACAATGTAAATGAAAAGGTTTTAAAGGGAAATAACTTGCAAAAAACCCACTCTCGTGTAGGATATTTCTGAAACCATGCAATGGCCTAACCGAAAGAACGTACATCATGCAGTTTATCGATACCCACTAAAATCATGGTGTAGTGCCAGAAAGAGACTGAGCCATGACGTGCTTATCGTTATAAGGTTCGTTTTGACGGTTCATGGGCTTAAAACGGATTCAGTTAGCAAAAGTTATGGGCGTTAAAACGCGACACCCATTTTTGGCCTATTCGGCAAAGGGGGTACCCTCTGTGTTTTCTCGTCCGGACCGACCTCGTCGGATTTCCACGAATCTTTAAATTGTTCATCTACAATGTAAATGAAAAGGTTTTAAAGGGAAATAACTTGCAAAAAACCCACTCTCGTGTAGGATATTTCCGAAACCATGCAATGGCCTAACTGAAAGAACGTACATCATGCAGTTTATCGATACCCACTAAAATCATGGTGTAGTGCCAAAAAGAGACTAAGCCATGACGTGCTTATCGTTCTAAGGTTAGTTTTGACGGTTCATGGGCTTAAAACGTATTCCCGTAGCATAAGTTAGAATGCGACACCCATTTTTGGCCTATTCAGCAAATGGGGTACCCTTTGTGTTTTCTCGTCCGGACCGACCTCGTCGGATTTCCACGAATCTTTACATTGTTCATCTACAATGTAAATGATAAGGTTTTGAAGGGAAATAACTAGCAAAAAATCCACTCTCGTGAATGACATTGCCGAAGCCACACATTGGCCAAACCGAAATAACGTACATCATGCAGTTTATCGATACCTACTCAAATCATGGTTTATTGACAGAAAGAGATCAATACATGACTTGATTCTCGTTCTAAGGTTCGTTTTGACGGGTCATGGGCTTAAAACGGATCCCCGTAGCAAAAGTTATGGACATTTAAACGCGACACCCATTTTTGGCCGATTCGGCAAAGGGGGTTCACTTTGTGTTTTCTCGTCCGGACCGACCTCGTCGGATTTCCACGAATCTTTTCATTACCCATCTACAATGTAAATGAAAAGGTTTTCAAGGGAAATAACTTGCAAAAAACCCACTCTCGTGCAGAATATTGCCGAAGCCACGCATTGGCCAAACCGAAAGAACGTACATCATGCAGTTTATCGATACGCACTCAAATTATGGAGTATTACCAGAAAACGATCAATCCATGACTTGATTCTCGTTTTAAGGTTTGTTTTGACGGGTCATTGGCTTAAAATGGATCCCCGTAGCAAAAGTTATGGACGTTTAAGCGCGACACCCATTTTTGGCCGATTCGGCAAAGGGGGTACCCTTTGTGTTTTCTCGTCCGGACCGACCTCGTCGGATTTCCACGAATCTTTACATTGTTCATCTACAATGTAAATGATAAGGTTTTCAAGGGAAATAACTTGCAAAAAACCCACTCTGGTGCAGGATATTACCGAAGCCACGCATTGTCCAAACCGAAAGAACGTACTTCATGCAGTTTATCGATACCTACTCAAATCATGGTTTATTGATAGAAAGCAATCAGTCCATGACGTGGTTCTCGTTCTAAGGTTCCTTTTGATGGGTCATGGGCTTAAAACGGATCCCCATAGCAAAAGTAATGGACGTTTAAGCGCGACACCCATTTTTGTCCTATTCGGCAAAGGTGTGTTTTCTCGTCCGGACCGACCTCGTCGGATTTCCACGAATATTTACATTGCCCATATACAATGTAAATGAAAAGGTTTTAAAGGGAAATAACTTGCAAAAAACCCACTCTCGTGTAGGATATTTCTGAAACCATGCAATGGCCTAACCGAAAGAACGTACATCATGCAGTTTATCGATACCCACTAAAATCATGGTGTAGTGCCAGAAAGAGACTGAGCCATGACGTGCTTATCGTTATAAGGTTCGTTTTGACGGTTCATGGGCTTAAAACGGATTCAGTTAGCAAAAGTTATGGGCGTTAAAACGCGACACCCATTTTTGGCCTATTCGGCAAAGGGGGTACCCTCTGTGTTTTCTCGTCCGGACCGACCTCGTCGGATTTCCACGAATCTTTAAATTGTTCATCTACAATGTAAATGATAAGGTATTGAAGGGAAATAACTAGCAAAAAACCCACTCTCGTGAATGACATTGCCGAAGCCACACATTGGCCAAACCGAAATAACGTACATCATGCAGTTTATCGATACCTACTCAAATCATGGTTTATTGCCAGAAAGAGATCAATACATGACTTGATTCTCGTTCTAAGGTTCGTTTTGATGGGTCATGGGCTTAAAACGGATCCCCGTTGCAAAAGTTATGGACATTTAAACGCGACACCCATTTTTGGCCGATTCGGCAAAGGGGGTTCACTTTGTGTTTTCTCGTCCGGACCGATCTCGTCGTATTTCCACGAATCTTTTCATTACCCATCTACAATGTAAATGAAAAGGTTTTCAAGGGAAATAACTTGCAAAAAACCCACTCTCGTGCAGAATATTGCCGAAGCCACGCATTGGCCAAACCGAAAGAACGTACATCATGCAGTTTATCGATACCCACTCAAATTATGGAGTATTGCCAGAAAATGATCAATCCATGACGTGATTCTCGTTTTAAGGTTCGTTTTGACGGGTCATTGGCTTAAAATGGATCCCCGTAGCAAAAGTTATGGACGTTTAAGCGCGACACCCATTTTTGGCCGATTCGGCAAAGGGGGTACCCTTTGTGTTTTCTCGTCCGGACCGACCTCGTCGGATTTCCACGAATCTTTACATTGTTCATCTCCAATGTAAATGATAAGGTTTTCAAGGGAAATAACTTGCAAAAAACCCACTCTGGTTCAGGATATTACCGAAGCCACGCATTGTCCAAACCGAAAGAACGTACTTCATGCAGTTTATCGATACCTACTCAAATCATGGTTTATTGATAGAAAGCAATCAGTCCATGACGTGGTTCTCGTTCTAAGGTTCCTTTTGATGGGTCATGGGCTTAAAACGGATCCCCATAGCAAAAGTTATGGACGTTTAAGCGCGACACCCATTTTTGTCCGATTCGGCAAAGGTGTGTTTTCTCGTCCGGACCGACCTCGTCGGATTTCCACGAATATTTACATTGCCCATATACAATGTAAATGAAAAGGTTTTAAAGGGAAATAACTTGCAAAAAACCCACTCTCGTGCAGGATATTTTGCCGAAGACACGCAATGGCCAAACCGAAAGAACGTACATCATGCAGTTTATCGATACACACTCAAATTATGGTGTATTGCCAGAAAACGATCAATCCATGACGTGATTCTCATTTTAAGGTTCGTTTTGATGGGTCATTGGCTTAAAATGGATCCTCGTCGCAAAATTTATGGACGTTTAAGCGCGACACCCATTTTTGGCCGATTCGGCAAATGGGGTACCCTTTGTCTTTTCTCGTCCGGACCGACCTCGTCGGATTTCCACAAATCTTTACATTGTTCATCTACAATGTAAATGATAAGGTTTTCAAGGGAAATAACTTGCAAAAAACCCACTCTCGTGCAGGATATTACCGAAGCCACGCATTGTCCAAACCGAAAGAACGTACATAATGCAGTTTATCGATACCTACTCAAATCATGGTTTATTGCCAGAAAGCGATCAATCCATGACGCGATTCTCGTTCTAAGGTTCGTTTTGACGGGTGATGGGCTTAAAACAGATCCCCATAGCAAAAGTTATGGACGTTTAAGCGCGACACCCATTTTTGGCCGATTCGGCAAAGGTGTGTTTTCTCGTCCGGACCGACCTCGTCGGATTTCCACGAATCTTTACATTGCCCATCTACAATGTAAATGAAAAGGTTTTCAAGGGAAATAACTTGCAAAAAACCTACTCTAGTGTAGGATATTTCCGAAACCATGCAATAGCCTAACCGAAAGAACGTAAATCATGCAGTTTATCGATAATCACTAAAATCATGGTGTAGTTCCAGAAAGCGACTGAGACATGACGTTCTTATCGTTCTAAGGTTCGTTTTGACGGGTCATGGGCTTAAAACGGATTCCCGTAGCAAAAGTTATGGACGTTAAAACGCGACACCCATTTTTGGCAGATTCGGCAAAGGGGGTACCCTTTGTGTTTTCTCGTCCGGACCGACCACGTCGGATTTCCACGAATCTTTACGTTACCCATATACAATATAAATAAAAAGGTTTTCAAGGGAAATAACTTGCAAAAAACCCACTCTCGTGGAGGATATTACCGAAGCCACGCATTGCCAAACCGAAAGAACGTACATCATGCAGTTTATCAATACCCACTCAAATCATGGTTTATTGATAGAAAGAAATCAGTCCATGACGTGATTCTCGTTCTAAGGTTCATTTTTACGGGTCATGGGCTTAAAACGGATCCCCATAGCAAAAGTTATGGACGTTTAAGCGCGACACCCATTTTTGGCCGATTCGGCAAAGGTGTGTTTTCTCGTTCGGACCGACCTCGTCGGATTTCCACGAATATTTACATTGCCCATATACAATGTAAATGAAAAGGTTTTAAAGGGAAATAACTTGCAAAAAAACCACTCTCGTGTAGGATATTTCC
Source organism: Arctium minus (assembly GCA_954870635.1). NCBI lineage: Eukaryota > Viridiplantae > Streptophyta > Magnoliopsida > Asterales > Asteraceae > Arctium > Arctium minus. The sequence goes on along the minus strand of OX941095.1, from coordinate 71,382,156 downwards.
GAAACCATGCAATGGCCTAACCAAAAGAACGTACATCATGCAGTTTATCGATACCCACTAAAATGATGGTGTAGTGCCAGAAAGAGACTGATCCATGACGTGCTTATAGTTCTAAGGTTCGTTTTGACGGTTTATGGGCTTAAAACGGTTTTCCGTAGCAAAAGTTATGAGCGTTAAAACGCGACACCCATTTTTGGCCTATTCGGCAAAGGGGGTACCCTTTGTGTTTTCTCGTCCGGACCGACCTCGTCGGATTTACACGAATCTTTACATTGTTCTTATACAATGTAAATGATAAGGTTTTGAAGGGAAATAACTAGCAAAAATCCCACTCTCGTGAATGACATTGCCGAAGCCACACATTGGCCAAACCGAAATAACGTACATCATGCAGTTTATCGATACCTACTCAAATCATGGTTTATTGCCAGAAAGCCATCAATACATGACTTTATTATTGTTATAAGGTTCGTTTTGACGGGTCATGGGCTTAAAACGGATCCCCATAGAAAAAATTATGGACATTTAAACCCCACACCCATTTTTGGCCGATTCGGCAAAGGGGGTTCGCTTTGTGTTTTCTCGTCCGGATCGACCTCGTCGGATTTCCACGAATCTTTACATTGTTCATCTACAATGTAAATTATAGGGTTTTCAAGGGAAATAACTTGCAAAAAACCCACTCTCGTGCAGGATATTACCGAAGCCACGCATTGACCAAACCGAAAGAACGTACATCATGCAGTTTATCAATACCCACTCAAATCATGGTTTATTGCCAGAAAGTGATCAATCCATGACGTGATTCTCGTTCTAAGGTTCGTTTTGACGGGTCATGGGCTTAAAACAGATCCCCATAGCAAAAGTTATGGACGTTTAAGCGCGACACCCATTTTTGGCCGATTCGGCAAATGTGTGTTTTCTCGTCGGATTTCCACGAATCTTGTCATTGCCCATCTACAATGTAAATGAAAAGGTTTTGAAGGGAAATAACTTGCAAAAAACCCACTCTAGTGTAGGATATTTCCGAAACCACGCAATGGCCTAACAGAAAGAACGTAAATCATGCAGTTTATCGATAACCATTAAAATCATGGTGTAGTTCTAGAAAGAGACTGAGCCATGACGTGCTTATCGTTCTAAGGTTCGTTTTGACGGGTCATGGGCTTAAAACGGATTCCCGTAGCAAAAGTTATGGACGTTGAAAAGCGACACCCATTTTTGGCAGATTCGGCAAAGGGGGTACCCTTTGTGTTTTCTCGTCCGGACCGACCACGTCGGATTTCCACGAATCTTTACATTACCCATCTACAATATAAATGAAAAGGTTTTCAAGGGAAATAACTTGCAAAAAACCCACTCTCGTACAGGATATTACCGAAGCCACGCATTATCCAAACCGAAAGAACGTACATCATGCAGTTTATCCATACCCACTCAAATCATGGTTTATTGATAGAAAGCAATCAGTCCATGACGTGATTCTCGTTCTAAGGTTCATTTTGATGGGTCATGGGCTTAAAACGGATCCCCATAGCAAAAGTTATGGACGTTTAAGCGCGACACCCATTTTTGGCCGATTCGGCAAAGGTGTGTTTTCTCGTCCGGACCGACCTCGTCGGATTTCCACGAATATTTACATTGCCCATCTACAATGTAAATGAAAAGGTTTTAAAGGGAAATAACTTGCAAAAAACCCACTCTCGTGTAGGATATTTCCGAAACCATGCAATGGCCTAACCGAATGAACGTACATAATGCAGTTTATCGATACCCACTAAAATCATGGTGTAGTGCCAGAAAGAGACTGAGTCATGACGTGCTTATTGTTCTAAGGTTCGTTTTGACGGTTCATGGGCTTAAAACAGATTTCCGTAGCAAAAGTTATGGGCGTTAAAACGCGAAACCTATTTTTGGCCTATTCGGCAAAGGGGTACCTTTTGTGTTTTCTCGTCCGGACCGACCTCGTCGGATTTCCACGAATCTTTACATTGTTCATTTACAATGTAAATGATAAGGTTTTGAAGGTAAATAACTAGCAAAAAACCCACTCTCGTGAATGACATTGCCGAAGCAACACATTGGCCAAAACCGAAATAACGTACATCATGCAGTTTATCGATACCTACTCAAATCATGGTTTATTGCCAGAAAGCGATCAATACAAGACTTGATTCTCGTTCCAAGGTTCGTTTTGATGGGTCATGGGCTTAAAACGGATCCCCGTAGCAAAAGTTATGGACATTTAAATGTGACACCCATTTTTGGCCGATTCGGCAAAGGGGGTTCACTTTGTGTTTTCTCGTCCGGACCGACCTCGTCGGATTTCCACGAATCTTTACATTGTTCATCTACAATGTAAATGAAAAGGTTTTCAAGGGAAATAACTTGCAAAAAACCCACTCTCGTGCAGGATATTGCCGAAGCCACGCATTGGCCAAATCGAAAGAACGTACATCATGCAGTTTATCGATACCCACTCAAATTATGGTGTATTGCCAGAAAACGATCAATCCATGACATGATTCTCGTTTTAAGGTTCGTTTTGACGGGTCATTGGTATGAAATGGATCCCCGTAGCAAAAGTTATGGACGTTTAAGCGCGACACCCATTTTTGGCCGATTCTGCAAAGGGGGTACCCTTTGTGTTTTCTCGTCCGGACCGACCTCGTCGGATTTCCACGAATCTTTACATTGTTCATCTACAATGTAAATGATAAGGTTTTCAAGGGAAATAACTTGCAAAAAACCCACTCTCATGCAGGATATTACCGAAGCCACGCATTGTCCAAACCGAAAGAACGTACATCATGCAGTTTATCGATACCTACTTAAATCATGGTTTATTTCCAGAAAGAGATCAATCCATGACGTTATTCTCGTTCTAAGGTTCGTTTTGACGTGTCATGGGCTTAAAACAGATCCTATAGCAAAAGTTATGGACGTTTAAGCGCGACACCCATTTTTGGCCGATTCGGCAAAGGTGTGTTTTCTCGTACGGACCGACCTCGTCGGATTTCCACGAATCTTTACATTGACCATCTACAATGTAAATGAAAATGTTTTCAAGGGACCAATCCATGACGTGATTCTCGTTCTAAGGTTCGTTTTGACGGGTCATGGGCTTAAATCGGATCCCCGTAACCAAAGTTATGGACGTTTAATCGCGACACCCATTTTTGGCCGATTTGGGAAATGGGGTACCGTTTGTGTTGGGAACTGAAGAATTCATCAAAGTGTGGTTAATGCTGCTGGTTCAATGTTAATACTGCTAGAAGACATAAATGTTAATACTGCTGAGTGTTACTACTGCTGGTGTTAATTAATACTGCTAGTCAAAGTTAGTACTGCTTGAACAAAGTTAGTACTGCTAGTAGTTAGTACTGCTTAGTAGTTAATGCTGCTAGAAGAAAGTTAATGCTGCTGAAGATTAATACTGCTTATTTGATGAAGATTCGTATGAAAGGATATACATGGAAGCTTAGAGATATACATGGAAGATATACTGAAGATATTTTATTGTATTTATCTTTTGTATTCAGTATATATATTGTATAGTTTAGAATAGTTAGATATACGAAATTCTTTTTCATTCCTTTAGAGAAAATTAACCTTAAGGCATAGATCCTAATTCTAGAGAAGTAGAATTCGTATTGGTGAGCCTGTTCATCAATATTGAGGTTGAGTGAGTAATCTTGTAACTTCAAAGCATTAAATACAAGTTTACAGTTTGTTCTTCATATTTTCTGTATTGATTTACTGTTTGATTGAATATCAAAGTGTTATTCCGCAAACTTCTTTGATATTGTTTCTGAGGATTAATTCTTGTTGAGAATTCGATCCTGACAAGTGGTATCAGAGCTAACTCTCTCAGAAACAGTTATTCATCATGGAAAATCTTACAGAATCAAGCAGTACTTTGGTCTCAAAAGTTCCAATGCTCAGATCCAATGAATTTGACATGTGGAAGATCAGAATCAAGCAATATATTCTCCTCACAGATTACTCTATGTGGGACATCATTGAGAATGGCCCATCTGATGGAGGAAAGATTGGTGAAGATGGCAAAAGAACTCCTCCAAAGACAGATGCAGACAGGAAATCAAGACAGACAGAGATGAAAGCCTTGAGCACACTGCTCTTGGCCATTCCAAATGAGTATCAACACCAATTCTGCAATTGCACTGATGCACAGATGCTCTGGAATGCTCTAGAGAAGAGATTCTCAGGTACCAAAAGTACCAAGAGAAATCAAAAGGCAATCTTAAAGCAACAGTATGAAAACTTCATCTCTGGTAAGAATGAGTCCATGACTCAAACTTTTTACAGGTTTAATAAACTAATTGGTGAACTAGCTACTATGGGAGTACAGATTGATCAAGATGATGTGAACAGAAAGTTCTTAAGGTCCCTTGGAGATGAATGGACCATGTACACTGTGTCATTCAGACAGAATGATCAGTTGGAAGAAAAAGAACTTGATGATCTGTATAATGATCTTAGAGTATTTGAAGCTGAGGTGGAGGCAAAGAAGAAGCCTTCTGGATATATTCATAATGCTGCACTCTTATCAGCATCAATTGATTCTACTGCTAACCCTGAATCAGTTAATGCTGCTAATGGAACAAATCAAGATAAAGGCACTGATTTTGTGTTTGAAGCTTTTCTTTCCAATCATGGAAGTTCCTCTTTGATTAATGATGACTTAGAACAACTTCATCCAGATGATCTGGAAGAGATGGATATTAAATGGCAGATGGCCATGCTCTCCATGAGGGTTAAGAAGTTTATAAAGAGGACTGGAAGAAACAACTTCTCACAAAGAAGAGAAGATGGAGTAGGATTTGATAAATCAAAGGTGGAATGCTACAAATGCCATCTGAAGGGACATTTTGCTAGAGAATGCAGAAGTGGAATGTCTCACAACAACAACCATCAACAAGCTCAATCTGGAAGCTTCAATAACAACATAAACTCTGCTCAAGCCCTTGTTTCTCAACAAGGAATGGGGTTTGATTGGAGTGATCAAGCAGAAGAAGCTATTCAGAATCAAGCTCTTATGGCTAAAGTATCTGATCTCCCATCTGAGGTAAGTTCTAATCTCTGTTCTAAAACTTGCATAGACACTGTTAAAAGGTACAGGGATCACAATCAGAAGATGAGTGATGACCTTAAGAGATTAGAAAAGGATATAAAAGACTATGTGAGGATAGTAGAGAGATTTGAAGATCAAATCAAAGGTTTTCAAGCCAATGAACTACAACACTCATATGACACCAATTACTGGCAGTGGGAGAAAAAGGATTTAGAACTTAAACTGACCAAATCTAAAGAGGAGAGTGAAAAACTGAAAGAGGAGTTAACCAATGTTAAGCTTGATGTAGAAAAGTTTTCCAATGCTTCTAAAGCAATGGACTCTTTACTACAAAATCAGATTCATGATAAGCTGAGAAGAGGAATTGGGTATAATGCCACACCTCCACCATATAACAACAATTACATTCCTCCTACTTCAGACCTGTTAGACACCAAAGATAGGAAGGACTTGCCTGAGGGAGCCACTGAAATAGATCCCTTAGATGAGGTAGTTGTTGAGGATAAGACTGAGAAAGAGATTGGCAAGAGTAAGGAGAACAAGGTGAGTGGTGAGATTTCTATAGAAAACAACATTATCACCAATGAGGATTGTGGAAGGGCTTGGATCAAATCCAAGAACATAGAGAAGACAGAGGAAAAGTCTGGTAAGGTCCATTATAAACAGACCACAGTTGTGAATCCAGGTCCTTGCAAACAGTGTGCATGCAAGAAGAATGAGCCTCAAAAACAGAACAAAAAGAGGGGAAATCAAAGAAACTGGAATAATCAGTGGGCACATAAACAAGGGGTTGATCTGAGTAAAATCAATAGACCAAAACCTTGTTTTATCTGTGACAAATTGAATCATCTTGCAAAATTCTGTTATTTCAATCCTATGAACCAAAGAATGAATTTCCAAAGATCCATGCAAAAACCCTTTGGTTATAAGAAAATTGAAAAGAACCATGTGGCTAAGGAAACTGTTAAAACTAAAAGCCACATGAAGAAAAAGTATTCTGTTAAAGAAAGTGTCAATATGTGGATTCCTAAAAGCACTAAAACTGTTAGTACTGCTACCACAAATAGTGCTGCTGACAATGATAGTGCTGCTAGAAGTAATACTACTGCTAACAATGTTAATGCTGCTAACAAGGTTAGTACTGCTAAACCTGTTAGTACTGCTACACCTGTTAGTACTGCTAACTCTGTTAGTACTTCTAAGGTTAGTACTACTTCTAGTGTTGATTCTGCTAAGCCAATCATATTGACAAAGTACTCTAATAAAGAGTGCTCTGAGTTTAAAAACCTCATTAAAAAGGAATGTAAATACTTTGATGAGAAAGGAAGACCCAAGATCACTTTGGCTTGGGTCCCCAATCATACTAATTGATTTATTTAATGTGCAGGGCAACCAACAGCTCAAGGGAAAGAGCATTTGGCATGTTGATAGTGGTTGCTCTAGGCACATGACAGGCAACTTGTCATGCCTTCAGGATTTCAAGCATATTAATGGAGGACATGTTGCATTTGGAGACAATCTTACTGGTGGTAAGATAAGTGGAAAAGGTAATGTCACCAAAGGTAAGATGACATTTGAGGATGTCTACTATGTTGATCAATTAAAGTACAACCTGTTAAGTGTATCACAGGTTTGTGACAAACAACATAGTATATTATTTACTAACACTGAGTGTATGATTCTTGCTCCAGGGTTCAAGGTGGTTGATGATAACATGATACTACTTAGAACTCCAAGAAAGGACAATGTTTACTGTCTTGATTTAGACAATGTTGATAGTGATTCATCTCTAAATTGTCTTGTTTCAAAAGCTTCTATAGATGAATCCTCCCTTTGGCACAGAAGGATGTGTCACATGAATTTCAAGACTATGAACAATCTTGTTAAAAATAACCTTGTAAGAGGTTTACCTTCAAAAGTCTTTTCATGTGATGATCATTGTGTTGCTTGTCTTAAAGGCAAACAACACAAAACTTCTCATAAGACCAAAGAGTTAAATTCTGTTTCTTCTTGTCTTCAGTTATTGCATATGGATCTGTTTGGTCCTACAAATGTTATGAGTATAGGCAAGAAATCTTACTGCTTGGTTATTGTTGATGATTACTCCAGATTTACTTGGGTATATTTTCTAAGGACAAAGGATGAAACAAGTGATCTCATCAAATCCTTTATTCTAAGAATTGAAAACCAAACTAATCAAAGAGTAAAAGTCATTAGATCAGATAATGGAACTGAATTTAAAAATCATGATCTAAACACCTTTTGTGAAGAAAAAGGTATTGAGAGACAATACAGTGCTCCTAGGACTCCTCAACAGAATGGTGTTGCTGAAAGGAGAAATAGGACACTAATAGAGGCTGCTAGATCTCTGTTGGCTGATTCAAAATTGCCAATTACTTTCTGGGCTGAAGCAGTTAATACTGCTTGTTATGTCCAAAACAGAGTTCTAGTGGTCAAGCAAAAGAACAAGACCCCATATGAGCTTTTAAATCAAAGAAAACCTTTTATTGGTTTCTTCAAACCTTTTGGGTGTCCTTGTACAATTCTCAATACCAAATCTCACTTAGGTAAGTTTGATAGCAAGGCAGATGATGGATTTCTTGTTGGATATTCATCTCAGAGTAAGGCCTACAGAGTTTTTAACTCTTCTTCTAGAATAATTGAAGAAAGTGACAATGTCAAATGCAATGAGAACACACCAAATCCTGTTGGGTCTGGACCTCAGTGGCTATTTGACATTGATTCACTAACTAACTCTTTTGGTTTCAGTAATGAGTATACATGAACAGGTAGTGGAGAATCAGAGATCACACAAGTTCAAGAAAGTATATATAAATCTGTGATTTTCCCCATACCCACAGTAAATTCAGTTGAAGACTGTGAAAAGGAATCATTTTCTGAATCAAGTCAGAGTGAAGAAGACACTAGAAATGAGGAGACTCAAGAAAACAATGAAGTAGCATCTGAAAATACTTCAGTTGAGTTGCATGAATCTAATCTTGAGGCTGGATTAAATGAAGAACCTAGTCCCAACACCAGAGTTCAGAAGAATCATCCTCCACAGTTGATAATAGGAGATATCTCTTCTCCTATGATGACTAGACATCAAAGCAGACTTCAGGAAATGCAAGATCAACAGCATACAGTGCTTTCTTGTTTTCTATCACAACTTGAGCCTAAAAAGGCTCATGATGCTATGAAAGAATCCAGCTGGATAGAAGCAATGCAAGAGGAACTGTTACAGTTCAAGCTACAAGATGTATGGGATTTAGTAGACCTTCCTAAAGGTCACAGAGCAATTGGCACAAAGTGGATTTTCAGAAACAAGAGAGATGAAAGAGGTATTGTCATAAGGAACAAAGCAAGGCTGGTGGCACAAGGCTATACTCAAGAAGAGGGTATAGATTATGAAGAAGTTTTTGCACCTGTGGCTAGAATAGAAGCAATCAGACTATTTCTAGCCTATGCTTCTTACATGAACTTCAAAGTCTACCAAATGGATGTAAAAAGTGCTTTTCTCTATGGATCAATTGAAGAAGAAGTATATGTCTGTCAACCACCAGGGTTTGAAAACCCAAGCTATCCAGACAGGGTATACAAATTAAAGAAAGCACTTTATGGACTACATCAAGCCCCAAGAGCATGGTATGACACTCTGTCATCCTATCTCTTAGAAAATGACTTTGAAAGAGGAGTCATTGATAAGACTCTATTTATCAAAAGAAAGAAGCAGGATATCTTGCTGGTCCAAATATATGTTGATGACATTATTTTTGGTTCTACAAGAAACAACATGTGCAAGGAGTTTGAGGATTTAATGCATCAAAGGTTCAAAATGAGTTCCATGGGGGAACTTAATTTCTTCCTTGGACTTCAAGTTCAACAGAAGTCAGATGGCATTTTCATATGTCCATCCAAGTATGTGCAGGATATTCTAACCAAGTTTGGTTTCTCAGAATCAAAACCTGCTAGCACACCTATGGAAACACACAAGCAGATCACAGCAGATCTTGAGGGGGAGGATATGGATGTACATCATTATAGATCCATGATTGGCTCTCTCATGTATCTCACAGCTTCAAGGCCAGATATAATGTTTCCAGTCTGTGTATGTGCAAGATTCCAAGTTAGGCCAAAGCAATCTCACTTTCAAGTTGTTAAGAGGATATTCAGATATCTCAAAGGGCAACCCAGATTGGGACTTTGGTATCCTCATGACTCACCTTTTGACCTAATAGCATACTCAGACAGTGATCTAGGTGGGGCAAACTTGGACAGAAAATCTACTTCTGGAGGATGTCAGTTTTTGGGTGCAAGACTAGTCTCATGGCAGTGCAAGAAACAAACCACAGTATCCACATCTACAACAGAGGCAGAGTACATAGCAGCTGCAAGTTGCTGTTCTCAAGTCTTATGGATTCAGAATCAAATGTTGGATTATGGGGTAACCTTTCTACACACTCCAATCTTTATTGACAACAGCAGTGCTATTAGCATTGTAAATAATCCAGTCAAGCACTCAAAAACAAAGCACATTGAAATCAGGTATCACTTTATAAGAGATTGTAATGAAAAGAAACTTATTCAAGTTGTCAAAGTTCACACTGATAATCAGTGTGCTGATCTATTCACTAAAGCTTTTGATGTGGGTAGATTCACTTTCTTGGTAACAAGTGTGGGAATGATAAACTCTGAATAAACTTCTTCTCAAAAAGTGGTTTTATACCTGTATATTTTTATTCTTGGTGCTACTAATCTTCTTTTTCAGGACATGCATAGCAGTACTCAGTGATTAGCAAGTTTAAAAGGAGTAAGTAGTAGTTAATACTGCTTTCAGTTAATACTGCTAGTGGTTAATACTGCTTTCAGTTAATACTGCTAGTGGTTAATACTGCTATAGGTTAATACTGCTAGTGGTTAATACTGCTAGTTAGTTAATACTGCTCGCAGTTAATACTGCTAGTAGTTAATACTGCTATAGGTTAATACTGCTCGCAGTTAATACTGCTAGTAGTTAATACTGCTATAGGTTAATACTGCTTATATTCCGAATACTATAAATACTCTTTGCCCGCCTAAAAGCTTATAACGACTCTTTGCATACTATTCACCTGCGCTCTAAACCCTTTCTCTCTCAAAGTTCCAAGTTTTCAAGCAAGAATCTTCAAGGTCAATGGCATCCATGGCGTTCATTGATGAGCACAATGAAATTGCGATGCTCCAAAAGCCAAAACAATCTGAAGGTTTCCATCAGATAGTCGACTTTCTGAAGACTAGCCACATTGCCCATGCTCTCACTATGTCTCCAACTATCTACATTGAGCACCAAAGGCAATTCTGGGCACATGCCACCATCGTTACTGAGGATGGTGTGCGAATGATCAAGACGACAGTATGTGGCAATCCATTGACAGTTACTGAAGAGATAGTTCGCATCAGTCTACGTCTAGACGATGCCTCTGGTATAACTTCTATCCCTAATGATGAACTGTTTTCTACTTTGACAAGAATGGGGTATGGAGGCCCATTGGGTATTTTTAAGTTCTCAAAAGCTAAATTTTCACCCCAATGGCGTTTTCTTGTTCATACCTTGATGCACTGCATTTCTAAAAAGACTACTGGATGGAGTGAGTTCAGTAGTACCATTGCTTATGCTTTGGTCTGTTTGGCCACTGCCAGAAGGTACAATTTTTCACAAATGATTTTCAATGATCTTGTCTCAAACATGGGAAACAAAAAGAGCTTTTATATGTATCCCAGGTTTGTTCAAGCAGTTATCAACCATGAATTGACGGATATTCCTCATTCTGATGGAATTTATGTACCAAAACCCCCCAAAGGCAAGGTTTTCTCAAATATGAGAAGATCTGCTGGGGACTCTGAAGGAGTTGACACCCCATTGTTCTCTACAATGATGGTGGTGTCCCAACCCAATGAAGGTATGGCAGCAGGGTCAAGGCCCCCATTAGATCAATCCACTGCTAGCCAAGCCCAACCTTCCCACTCTATATCTATCCCACAGTCCCTACTTAATAAGCCCACTTCTCCAATCACCCAAATTTATACAAGGAAACAGGTAAAGAAGGCTCCTTCCCTTCTTGTACCATCACCCTCTAAGCCTTTAAGCCCTCTAAGGGAGAATTCTCCCCTAGAGAATATCCAAAGGGAAACCACAAGGGTGTCTCCCAACCCAAAGGAGGTGCTCTCTGAGGAGGAGGTAGAGCATATGGGTGATGAGGCTGCCACTACTCCTGCTAGCACAGAGGAGGAAAGGGGTAACATCAATAAGACCTCCCCCATGGCAACTTTGAATGAGCAATCATTTGAAGGACCCTGGTGCCAAGAAACCACAGGGGTGGATAGTGCTTCTGCTAGGCAGAAGACATCTACTAATAAAAGATCCAATGATCCTTCAATAGGGGGTAACACTCCTGGAGAAGGTGAGGACAGATATAACTATGATGAATTGATGGAGACCATGGGAAACATCAACCAGGATGTCATCAAGCAAGGAAAAGAAATAGAGGAGATGAAGCTGATTATTCTATCTCAACAAGTTCAGATCACCAAACTGAAGAAAATGGTGACAAGATTGTTACAGAAAAGGAGAAGGAAGCAGTTTGTGCTAAAGAGGAGGACAAGTGTTGAAGATGATTTCAACAAGGGGGAGAATTCAGAGGCTGAAGCAGAGAAAGAAAGTATTTCTGAGATGGGATTTGATGTTAAGGGGGAGAAAGCTGCAGAAACAGAAGCACAAGAAGTAGAAACAGATAATGTTCAAGCAGTAACAGGGCTATCTGTTGAAGAATTGGAAATAGCTGAAACCTTAGTAAAAGCAAAGAATGACACTCCTAAGGCTACTCAAAAGGCTAAGGGAGTGGTCATCAATGAAGGAGACCTTGAAAAGAAGACACAAGAAAGAAGTGAGGCAGGGTTGAAGGATACAAAGGGTAAAGCTAAGATGATTGAACCTGAACAACCTGCAAAGAAGAAAATTCAGATAGAACTGGATGAAGAAGTGGCAAAGCAGCTTCAGGCAGAAATGGAAAGGGAGGAACAACTTCAATCTGAGAAGGATAGAGAGCTTGCACTGAATATGGCCAGAAAACTAAATGAAGAGTATCAGAAGAGCATGAAAACAGCAGCTCAGGCCAAGCAAGTACAAGTAAAAAGAATGCCATTCAAAAAGCAGAAAAGACAACCCTCCAAGACCTTTTTGGCCAATCAGGAAAGAAGAAAGATGATAAACTTCCTGAAAGGTGCAATTGGTGTTAAGGGGGAGATGTTTACTCATATGGCATACTCTCAGGTTGAAGAGCTATACAGGAAGGAAATGACAAAGCTCCAAGGGGATTCCTCTCAAAGGGAAGAAGCAGAAAGAAGGATGAAAGAGAGACATGATCTCAACATCCAACAACCATTCCCTGAGAAAACCACACCTTCCAAAGAAGAAGCAGAAGAGAAGAAGGGAGAACCTGAAAATGTTGGTAGAGAAGCGAAGTCTGGAAAAAGAGTGAAAACAATTGCTCCAAAAAGGCAGTTGAAAAGGCCTAGGGTGGAAGAAACTGAAAAGGAAGCAGAACCTTCAGTAACATCCCCAACAGAGCCAGTACAGAGCCCAGAGCAGGTCACTAAGCAATCTGATGAAAGTATAGATCCGTACATGACAATAGTGGAACCTTTGAAAGCTGTTCCAATCTCTATGCAAGCTCCAGAGATCATCTTCTGGGATATTCTGAGAGACAATGGAAAGAATTTCTTCAGAATCAAGAGAGCTGATGGTTCATTTGAAGCTTATTCAACATGGGGGAAAGTCATCAGAAGTTGTTCAAGAGCTGATATGGAAGAACTATATAAAGTTGGGATGAAACTTTATGAACCTGTGTTGAAAGGTACTGAAGAGAATCTTCTCAAAGTGACATTGGAATACTTGTGTATGATGTTTGAGCCTGCAAGAGTGCACCATAGGATTAAAGATCATATGCATGAGTTCATATTCAAGAAGATTGACAATTGTTATCATGAATACTACCTGGTGGACAAAATATATGAGCATAGCAAGGAGAAGTTAGAAGGGATGCTTAAAGCTACACTGGTTTGTACAAAGGATTCAGAAATGGCCAGAATTGTGGTGAGAAGAACTATCAATCAAAGTCTGGGCCTAGATCCAAATTTGGGCAACTAAATGTAAGGTGTTGAAAGCATCTTCAAGAAGATCTGAAGAACTTGACTTCTTTTCCTAAAAGTCAAGTTAGGGGGAGATTGTTGGGAACTGAAGAATTCATCAAAGTGTGGTTAATGCTGCTGGTTCAATATTAATACTGCTAGAAGACATAAATGTTAATACTGCTGAGTGTTACTACTGCTGGTGTTAATTAATACTGCTAGTCAAAGTTAGTACTGCTTGAACAAAGTTAGTACTGCTTAGCTAGTTAGTACTGCTAGTAGTTAGTACTGCTTAGTAGTTAATGCTGCTAGAAGAAAGTTAATGCTGCTGAAGATTAATACTGCTTATTTGATGAAGATTCGTATGAAAGGATATACATGGAAGTTTAGAGATATACATGGAAGATATACTGAAGATATTTTATTGTATTTATCTTTTGTATTCAGTATATATATTGTATAGTTTAGAATAGTTAGATATACGAAATTCTTTTTCATTCCTTTAGAGAAAATTAACCTTAAGGCATAGATCCTAATTCTAGAGAAGTAGAATTCGTATTGGTGAGCCTGTTCATCAATATTGAGGTTGAGTGAGTAATCTTGTAACTTCAAAGCATTAAATACAAGTTTACAGTTTGTTCTTCATATTTTCTGTATTGATTTACTGTTTGATTGAATATCAAAGTGTTATTCCGCAAACTTCTTTGATATTGTTTCTGAGAATTAATTCTTGTTGAGAATTCGATCCTGACAGTTTGTGTTTTCTCGTCCGGACCGACCTCGTCGGATTTCCACGAATCTTTACATTGTTCATCTACAATGTAAATGATAAGGTTTTCAAAGGAAATAACTTGCAAAAAACCCACTCTTGTGCACGATATTTGATATTGTATTCCCAGATCAATCAAGCAATACAAACAATTAAACCCAATCAAGATTTGACAATGTATATTTCTAGAGAGAGGGTAGTGAGAGAAAGAGTCACAAGTATATTGATGTAACAATGATGAACCTTCCTAGCTTGCTACATGATTTACAAGGAAACATGGTATTTATACCATAAGACTAAAACTACATGCTTAACAACTAAGTAAACTCATATTGACTAAACTAAAAATTGGCTTTGTTGACTTATCTTGACTTGACTTTTCCTATTAAATCTTGGATACAATAATACACTAATAATCTCCCCTTTTGTTTTCAAGATTTAATAAAAATTTGACATTAGTCTTCAACACTTGATTCTTCAATCTTTAACTCTGACGTCTTTAAAAACTTTGAAGCTCTAACAATCTTCAGTCTTTCAATCTTTGAAGAATCTTGAAAAGTCATTTGCACTTTGCATCTCGGAAAGTCAACAAGTCTTGTAGACGAACCATTTGAAGTCTTGAAACAATACTTTGAAAACTTCTTTAAACTTATTTGAAACACTTCATCTTTGAAACATTTGAAACTTCGAGGGATATTTGAACTTTGTATCTTCATCACTTTGATCTCTTGACCATCTTCGTAAAAACAAATTTTATCGGATCATCTAATTTGACTTTGAATAATCTCAGAATGATTTATTTTCATCTGGCTTGGACTTTCAGAATCATCTTTAGAAAGTCTCTTTTCTTCAAATCAGCTTTGAAATTTGAATCTTTCAGAAATTTCTTCCACTTTTTGACATCTAATCTCTGAAAGTGAACTCTGTAGATTTCTTTAATCTCTTTCTCCTTCTCTCTAATTTCTTCCTCTTTTTGACATCTAATCTCTGAAATTGAACTCTGTAGATTTCTCCCCCTTTTTGATGATTGTGAGCACCATAATCATCAAAACATCCTCAATTTCAGCACTTTCTTTGAATCTCCCCCTTTTACAAATATTCTCCCCTTTTGAGATACATTTGACATTCTCTGCTCTTTGATCTGAATAGCTGAATCATGAACTGTATATACCCGAATCTTTTCAAATTCAGATATAATGAACTTGGTAACACTGATTCAACAAATGAAACAGTTAGAAGTGCATGTCAGTAACACGGAGTTACTGTGTACATAATGTACAATTTAAGGAGCTGGTTTGATGATGACTCCCCAGGACTTCCATTCAATCTTTGAAAAACACGAGGTAATTCTATGAATGTTCTGACAGAAAAACAAATTTTTTGTGTGCTCGTGCTTGTGTATGAAATAATTTAGCACAATGATTGTGTTTCATAAGGTTCAAAATGTGTAAACTGTTGAGACAGCAACAGATATTACACAGACTCAATGTGCATGAAAGAGATGCGAAGGTGGGGAAACTTTCCTTCTTGTTCAATATCTAAATCTTCCGAGTGAAGATCAGATAGCAGATATGTTGCGTCCCCAAAGAAAATGAAATATTTCTTTGTTAAGAAAGAAACGAGTGGCTGGTGGGGTAATTGCAAGAGTTGGCATGGGCTAGGTGCCTGTTTCAATGATGGTCACCAAATAATGTGAACCAATCAGATTTTGTGGCTGCCCGACTCAGAAAGTGGTTGGTGCAGAGTTCTGATATTCTTTTAACTCTGATCTCACACCCTTTTTCTTTTTATCATTATGCTCACTTCTAACCAAACTCTCATTTCCATTTTACCGCTCCACACAATGAGAAAAACTCAATCGGATGAGTTATCTCCCCCACTCTTTGATTTTGACCCCTCACCCCTCAATCACTCTAGGATTACTTCCTGGGTAGGAAACACTGGTTTACATGAATCCATGGAAGTTCTTATAAGTTTTCACACGAATCCCATGTAAGTCCTATAAAGAATGGTTGCTCAACAATTTAACTTTAGCAGTTAAGCTCAAAAATGTATGATGACATTGTCAAAATGTATGCTCATGAGATTTGAGCAATTGAACTTTGAAGATTTCTCAAAACAAAGATATTGAATGAGTGAAATGAAATCAAGAGAATTGTTTTGAGAATCTGACAATATATCAATCAGATCAAATGAAATGGTTAGGGTATCAAGGAATTGGAAATTTTGTTTATATGAACAAATATAAACAATTTTGCAATGAAAGCACAAATATTGAAATGATGATTGATGCTCAACAACAGTGAAATCAAACGGGAGTATTACCATCGAAAAATTGTTTCGATATGAGACATGGTAATAACGATTTCAAATGAAGTACTGAACCGATGTGTATGAATATTTTACAGTATAAAGACAAGATAATACGCAAGTATTGATCTTTGAAAACACACGGTCAGTTAAACATTAAAACTCAATAATGAAAAACATTTAAAAATCACACTTCTTAATTCATGAAATCTCTTGAGAATAGAGAAGTGGTTTGAACATTTAAGAAACTGTTTTTCATGCTTGAAAGTTGTTCTTTTTTCAAACAATCAGAGATGTAAGATTAAAAGATACTTACATTTAAGCTCCCCCTCAAATCAAGATAATATGATTTGTTTTCTTTTAAGCCCCCCCTGGATATTTGCAAAATATCCATATTTGAACTTTGAAGAACGGGTCTTGATCTGTCATGTGATCATAAGCCACAGTCTTTACATTAAAATTCGGGTTTTGAACTGTTTTGTTCAAAAGCCATACTCTTTGACTTTGAAGTCTGAGTCCTGAGTTGATTTACTCAGAAGTCAAAAATCATGCTCCCCCTTAAACTTTGGGTGCCTGCAACACAGATTTAGCTTTAGGTACCCACTGGTATTTGGTTCCTGAAGTGTTAGTTGCAGTTCTTGTGGGAGTAACATAATAAGAACCATACCAGTAATTAACAAAATTCTTACTTACAAAGTGATGTGCTCCACAGTAAGAACAACAAATCTTCTTTTGAGCAACCCTGATCAAGTGATTAGTTGAGTAAAACATATCAGGATGAACAAAAGATTTACCTTTATGCGCTCTGTTCTTTTTGGCATTGGATGTGGAAGCAGATGCTTTGTCATTCTTCTTCTCTTCATCTGAAGAACTCTTCACTCTCCAGACCATCTGATTTTTCTTAGATTGCTTTCTAAGAGATTTAACATAGAAGTTTGCTGAATCATCAACAGATTTGTCATAGAATAGATTAGATGGTCGAATCTGACTTGATTTGACAGTTTGTGGTTTGACACTTTTCTTTTTCAAAACATTTTTGTCATGAATGGAACTTGAAGTTGTTTTGAAAGAACAGACTGATTCTGTTGAGTTATCAACAGGTGATTGACTAATCACATCAGCTGTTACTTTATCTGACAATTCAATGTTTGCAGCTTCCAAGTCATTTATCTTATTAGTCAAAATGTTTATTTCATCTGAAAGTGTGTCAAACTTTTGTTTCAAATCAGATTTGACCTTCTTTTCTTTTTGATAATCTTATGACAGAACAATTATTTTGGATTGAAGCTTTGATATTTCAGATTCAAAATGTGAACGTTCAAGCTCAAAATATTTTTCCAAGTTCTTGTTCTTTTCTGATATATCTTTGAAAATCCCAAAATGTCTCTTTTCAGTATTTTTCTTTTCAAGATCATAAGACTGCTTCTTTTCTTTGAAAATATGTCTTTCTTTTTCAAGCAAGTCTTGTAAAGTAGAAATCTGATTGGGAAGTTCAAATTTGATTTTTCTTTTTCTGCTTGGAGGCTTGTTTGCAGTTCAGCATTTTTCTTCTCCAAAACAGATATCTGATCTTCAAAAGCCTTCAACTTGTTTTGAAGCTTGACTGATTCATCTTTCAGCTCAGTTGATTTCTGTTCAGTCATTTTCAGTTGGCTTTGAATATTTGCAATCTTTCTATCTTTCAACTTTAATTCCTTCTCACATGTGACAATTGTGTTTTCTTTTAGAACAATGATTTTCTCTCTTTCTTTAATCTCTTTCTCTCTTGCACTGATGATACCTGCAATATCAGATTTAACAATATTAGTACACTTTATACAGTTAGGAGTTTTATCAGAGTTTGACAAATTAAATTTCAACTCCTGAATCTGCTTTAGAAATACTGAATTCTGATTTTTCAGTTTGTCTCTTTCTGCTTCTAGAACAGGTATCTCAGGCATGTACAATACAGCCATGTCTCTTGGTGACAGTACGGTATTCCCTCTCTCATTTGTCTTTGGCATTTTGAAAGAAAAAGTTAGCTTAAAAAAATGATCGTCAAAAATCAGAAAATTATGACCACTAACAAAATATGTCCCCCTCCGCAAACTTAGCACGGGGGTTCCGCTAGAGAAAATTTTTATGACATATTTTTTTCTAGAAATAAATGCTTGAATAAAATGATCGTTCCCAAACCAATTCAGAAAAGTTGACTGAAAGTCAAACTTGGATCACCACTTGAAAAAAATATTTCAACTCTGAAACTCGCAGATCAAGTAAACTCGCTAAGTACTAAAACTCGCTAGTCACTATTCATTGAGAAATGCGCTAGACGTTATGTGCGCGTTTGAAAAACTCGCAGGCCACTGTGTGCGCGTTTCGAGAACTCGCTAATCAATAAACTCGCACGATGATGAAACTCGCAAACACCTGGTCACCACAGAACTCGCAAGCCTTGCTTAGCGCGTTTCTGAAACTCGCTTGCCTCTGTTAGCGCGTTTGTGATAAACTCGCAAGCCTCTTAGCGCGTTTCGATCAAACTCACAAGCTTTGTCTTGTGCGTTTATCAAACTCGCTTGCCTCTATTAGCGCATTTTAGCAAACTCGCACATTTTGCTTGCGCGTTCTTCAGATACTTGCGCGTTCTAGCCAATAATCAAACCCTTTCACTTGCGCGTTTGATGATGAACTTGCGCGTTTGATGATGAACTTGCGCGTTTGATGATGATCTTGCGCGTTTGTCAGATCTTGCGCGTTTTGACTGTTACGTTCATGAAATCAATCCAAATTGCTCTAAACCTGCAAATTAAAACATGAAATTCCATAGAAATGATCGATTTATCATTTAGAACACAATTCTACCACTAGATTTCCATTAAAAACATCAAAAAGCAACAAATTGATTCAAGAAACAGTGCTCAAGTTCGGGTTTTACAAAAATAGCAATTTGATCAAATTGATCAATCTAATGTTCGAATTTGACTATGTGATCTGAATAAAAGTTTATCCAATTGATAAACGTACATAATCAAATCAATTTCTTGATTTAATTGTACAAAAACAAGAAAACCACAGATCAAACAGTGACTTTTTCAGAAATTACAATTTTCTTGAATTTTCAAGAATCTTATTCAAAAACTAATTCAGTGATCTTTCTGAATTTGTTTGGTTTGCTCTGATACCAAATGATATTGTATTCCCAGATCAATCAAGCAATACAAACAATTAAACGCAATCAAGATTTGACAATGTATATTTCTAGAGAGAGAGTAGTGAGATAAAGAGTCACAAGTATATTGATGTAACAATGATGAACATTCCTAGCTTGCTACATGATTTACAAGGCAACATGGTATTTATACCATAAGACTAAAACTACATGCTTAACAACTAAGTAAACTCATATTGACTAACCTAAACATTGGCTTTGTTGACTTATCTTGAATTGACTTTTCCTATTAAATCTTGGATACAATAATACACTAACAATATTGCCGAAACCACGCAATGGCCAAAGCGAAAGAACGTACATCATGCAGTTTATCGATACCCACTCAAATAATTGTTTATTGCAAGAAAGAGACCAAGCCATGACGTGATTTTCATTCTAAGGTTCGTTTTGATGGGTCATGGGCTTAAAACGGATCCTCGTAGCAAAAGTTATGAACGTTAAAACGCGACACCCATTTTTGGCCGATTCGGCAAAGGGGTACCCATTGTGTTTTCTCGTCCGGACCGACCTCGTCGGATTTCCACGAATCTTTACATTGTTCCTCTACAATGTAACTGATAAGGTTTTTCAAGGGAAATAACTTGCAAAAAACGCACTCTCGTGCAGGATATTGCTGAAGCCACACATTAGCCAAACCGAAAAAACGTACATCATGCATATTATCGATACCCACTCAAATAATGGTGTATTGCCAGAAAGCGATCAATCCATGACGTGATTCTCGTTCTAAGGTTCGTTTTGATGGGTCCTGGGATTAAAATGGATCCCCGTAGCAAAAGTTATCGACGTTTAAGCGCGACACCCATTTTTGGCCGATTCGGCAAAGGGGGGTACCCTTTGTGTTTTCTAGTCCGTACCGACCTCGTCGGATTTCCACGAATCTTTACATTGCCCATCTACAATGTAAATGAAAAGGTTTTCAAGGGAAATAACTTGCAAAAAACCAACTCTCGTGCAGGATATTGCCGAAGCCACGAAGTGGCCAAACCGAAAGAACGTACAACATGCAGTTTATTGATACCCACTCAAATTATGGTGTATTGCCAGAAAACGATCAATCCATGACGTGATTCTCGTTCTAAGTTTCGTTTTGACAGGTCATGGGCTTAAAACAGATCTCCGTAGCAAAAGTTATGGACGTTTAAGCGCGACACCCATTTTTGGCCGATTCGGCAAAGGAGGTATCCTTTGTGTTTTCTCGTCCGGACCGACCTCGTCGTATTTCCACGAATCTTTACATTGTTCATCTACAATGTAAATGATAAGGTTTTCAAGGGAAATAACTTGCAAAAAACCCACTCTCGTGCAGGATATTGCCGAAGCCATGCATTATCCAAACCGAAAGAACGTACATCATGCACTTTATCGATACCCACTCAAATAATGGTGTATTGCCAGAAAGCGACAAAGCCATGACGTGCTTCTCGTTATAAGGTTTGTTTTTATGGGTCATGGGCTTAAAATGGATCCTCATAGCAAAAGTTATGGACGTTTAAGTGCGACACCCATTTTTGGCCGATTCGGCAAAGGGGGTACCCTTTGTGTTTTCTCGTCCGGACTGACCTCATCGGATTTCCATGAATCTTTACATTTTTCATCTACAATGTAAATGATAAGGTTTTCAAGGGAAATAACTTTCAAAAAACCCACTCTCGTGCACGATATTGCCGAAACCACGCAATGGCCAAATCGAGAGAACGTACATCATGCACTTTATCGATACCCACTCAAATAATGGTGTATTGCCAGAAAGAGACCAAGACATGACGTGATTCTCGTTATAAGGTTTGTTTTGATGGGTCATGGGCTTTACATGGATCCTCGTAGCAAAAGTTATGGACGTTTAAGCGCGACACCCATTTTTGGCCGATTCGGCAAAGGGGGTAGACTTTGTGTTTTCTCATCCGGACCGACCTCGTCGGATTTCCATGAATCTTTACATTGTTCATCTACAATGTACATGGTAAGATTTTCAAGGAAAATAACTTGAAAAAAACCCACTCTCGTGCAGGATATTGCCGAAGCCACGCATTGGCCAAACCGAAAGAACGTACATCATGCACTTTATCGATACCCACTCAAATAATGGTGTATTGCCAGAAAGAGACCAAGACATGACGTGATTCTCGTTATAAGGTTTGTTTTGATGGTCATGGGATTTACATGGATCCTCGTAGCAAAAGTTATGGACGTTTAAGCGCGACACCCATTTTTGGCCGATTCGGCAAAGGGGATACCCTTTGTGTTTTCTCGTCCGGACTGACCTCATCGGATTTCCATGAATCTTTACATTTATCATCTACAATGTAAATGATAAGGTTTTCAAGGGAAATAACTTCCAAAAAACCCACTCTCGTGCACGATATTGCCGAAACCACGCAATGGACAAACCGAGAGAACGTACATCATGCAGTTTATCGATACCCACTCAAATAATGGTGTATTTCCAGAATGCTACCAAACCATGACGTGCTTCTCGTTCTAAGGTTCGTTTTTATGGGTCATGGGATTAAAACAGATCCCCGTAGCAAAAGTTATGGACGTTTAAGCGCGACACCCATTTTTGGCTGATTCGGCAAAAGGGGGGTACCCTTTGTGTTTTCTCGTCCGGACCGACCTCGTCGGATTTCCACGAATCTTTACATTTCCCATCTACAATGTAAATGAAAAGGTTTTCAAGGGAAATAACTTGCAAAAAACCCACTCTCGTGTAGGATATTGCCGAAACAATGCAATGGCCTAACCGAAATAACGTACATCATGCAGTTTATCGATACCCACTAAAATCATGGTGTAGTGCCTGAAAGAGACTAAACCCTGACGTGCTTATCGTTCTAAGGTTTGTTTTTACGGGTCATGGGCTTAAAACGGATTCCCGTAGCAAAAGTTATGGATGTTTAAACGCGACACCCATTTTTGGCCGATTCGGCAAAGGGGGTACCCTTTGTGTTTTCTCGTCCGGACTGACCTCGTCGGATTTCCACGAATCTTTACATTGTTCATCTACAATGTAAATTATAAGGTTTTCAAGCGAAATAACTTGCAAAAAACCCACTCTCGTGGAGGATATTGCCGAAGCCACGCATTGGCCAAACCGAAAGAACGTACATCATGCAGTTTATCGATACCCACTCAAATAATGGTGTATTTCGAGAAAGCGATGAATCCATGACGTGATTCTCGTTCTAAGGTTCCTTTTGACGGGTCATGGGATTAAAACGGATACCCGTAGCAAATGTTATAGACGTTTAAGCGCGACACTCATTTTTGGCCTATTCGGCAAAGGGGGTACCCTTTGTGTTTTCTCGTCTGGACCGACCTCGTCGGATTTCCACGAATCTTTACATTGCCCATATAAAATGTAAATGAAAAGGTTTTCAAGGGAAATAACTTGAAAAAAACCCACTCTCGTGTAGGATATTGTTGAAACCATGCAATGCCCTAACCGAAAGAACGTACATCATGCAGTTTATCGATACCCACTAAAATCGTGGTGTAGTTCCAGAAAGCAACTGAGCCATGACGTGCTTATCGTTCAAAGGTTCGTTTTGACGGATCATGGGCTTAAAACGGATTCTCATAGCAAAAGTTATGGACGTTAAAACGCAACACCCATTTTTGGCCGATTCGGCAAAGGGGGTAGCCTTTGTGTTTTCTCGTCCGGACCGACCTCGTCGGATTTCCACGAATCTTTACATTTCCTATATACAATGTAAATGAAAAGGTTTTCAAGGGAAATAAGTTGCAAAAAACCCACTCTCGTGTCGGATATTGTTGAAACCATGCAATGCCCTAACCGAAAGAACGTACATCATGCAGTTTATCGATACCCACTAAAATCATGGTGTAGTTCCAAAAAGCGACTGAGCCATGACGTGCTTATCGTTCTAAGGTTCGTTTTTACGGGTCATGGGCTTAAAACGGAATCCCATAGCAAAAGTTATGGACGTTTAAACACGACACCCATTTTTGGCCGATTCGGCAAAGGGGGTACCCTTTGTGTTTTCTCGTCCGGACCGACCTCATTTGATTTCCAAGAATCATTACATTGTTAATATACAATGTAAATGATAAGGTTTTCAAGGGAAATAACTTGCAAAAAACCTACTCTCATGCAGGATATTGCCAAGGCCACGCATTGGCCAAACCGAAAGAACGTACATGATGCAGTTTATCGATACCCACTCAAATAATGGTGTATTGCCAGAAAGCGATCAATCCATGACGTGATTCTCGTTCTAAGGTTCGTTTTGATGGGTGTAGATCCCAGTGCAGTGCAATCATAAGTAATATAAACAATGATGAACAGATTATAGGCCACAGCAACTAGTCATATGATTGATAATACTTCAAAGGATTAAGGTTTACAGAGAGAATTTCTGATAAGGATATGTAAACCTAATGACTAGAAAAACTGAATAATGAATTTCTCTAACCTAACAAATGAAATAGAATTAACTATAAATATGTAGGCTCACAGGCCTAATGGGCTTATGGGCTTTAAGGCCCAACAAGCTTACAACTTTAATAACTTGTCATAATCTACCCTGAACTTCTATTTAACTAACAAAGTAGCCCTAACAATCTCCCCCTTTAAATAGAAGTTGATAGTCACGCCAGTTAGGAACAAAAATTTTTCGGAAACCAAAGCTGATCTCGAAATATCTGATTTGCGTTATATACTCCAGTCGTTCTTCAATAATTTTCAGTGCTTTAAGAACAAGTGCTTTGTATGAAAAATCCAGTAACTGAACTCCTTTTTCATCTTGACTCAGCGCACGCTTCAACTTGTCTTTCAAAAACATCAACGTACCATCACAAAATCTGGCAATCTGATCAAAACGGATAAAGCGTAGAACACCGTTGTTGTTCACATAGGACATACCAAACTCTGGAAATTTTATAACTGTGAATGCAGGTACATTTAGAGCATCAGACGGAACACTCAGATCAGGCTTGAACAAATTAATCTTCGGTTGATCACTTTCTAACCCAATCTGAAAATCTTCCACCGAAGCAAGTTTCATTGTGCACTTCATGTATCTTTTCACTGTTTCTAGAACATCAATGAATTCTCCTGGTCTGACGGTTCTGGTCTTTAAGTCACGTAATATGTACAGCAGATCTTGTGGCTCCAGACATGGAAAATCAGCATCAGAAAAGCAGTATTGTTGACCATCTTCTCTAGTAACCATAAAGTCCGTATACTTAACCTTCATGAAGTAGGCAGGTATAATCATATCAACTGATACAATCCTGAGCTTTGTCTTGGAGTACTTGTGCTGGAACTTTCTGTACACGAACACAAGTTCACGTTGTTTTTCTTTATTTTTCACTGACTGTAGACCATGGATAACGACTTCATCATACTTTCTGATCCAGTGGGCAAAGATCTTTTTCTGACTTTCTTCGAGGAAAGGAACTTTGATTCGGACTCTTTCCCACTTGGATGGACGAACTGGAGTAGTATCAACTGGTTCTCTAACTGGTGAAACTGGAGGAGATCTCTCGGGAAAAACTGTAGAAGAAAAATCAGGGTGATTAACTGGATAGGTCAATAAAGGAATCACGGTAGAAGACTGATCATCTGGATGCAGTATTTCATCAATTTCTTCTTGCATAACCACCAGAGCTCTTTCAGTATTGGCACATTCTTCTGTCGTGTCCGTCACTTCATACGGATCTAGTATTATTTCCCAATCTTCAGGAACTATCGAAGAACCATCTTCAAATTCCTCAGGCTTTTCAACCGTCAGATAATCGTATAGTATCAAGTCTGTCACAGGTTCCCGTTCCTGTTCCTGTCTCTGTCCCTCTGTTCTTGTACCCGAACCCGTACCCTGTTCAACCTGTTCTGACTCCACTACATGTGTCTCCAGCTCAGATAGACGTTGGCGCTTCTCCCCCTCATGGTGATCAGGATCATCCTGATCATCATGTTGGCACTTGAGCCGTTCTGCCTGGTTACGGAAGGTATCCTCCACTGCTGAAAGGCGTTCAGTCAAAACAACTACGGTTTGCTGAAGTGACTGAAACATAGCTTGCTGGATCTGGAAGGCTTCGGTA
This sequence comes from Arctium minus, assembly GCA_954870635.1. NCBI lineage: Eukaryota > Viridiplantae > Streptophyta > Magnoliopsida > Asterales > Asteraceae > Arctium > Arctium minus. The sequence continues at coordinate 71,356,539 of OX941095.1, read as the reverse complement.
GAGACAGTAGGCTAGGGTGTAGGTAGAGTAGGTGTGGATGCTTGAGAACGAAGTAGAGATAGCAAATCGGCATCTTGGGTGGGTTCGGTATGAGATTGGGCTATAAGTTTAGCGAGAAGGATAGATTTGAGTTCAGGTATGGAAAGATCCATGGCTGGTAGAGAAGGTGGAATAGGTGTGGTCTTCGGCTCAGTCGCAGGACCTTTGCCTTTGACCATTCGTTTGATGTTGTCCATCTCCTCCCTTATCATAGATTGGACAGCCTTTAGGGCGCCGTCCATATATTCCCTTGAGACAAACTCATGTGGGGTAACTCCGGGGTCACTTAGACTTCCCGTTGTAGCTACGACTGTAGAAGTCGAGCCTCCTACGTTCACGGTTGGCGTGATGATAGCCGTGGTAGGACTTCCACCCAATCCTTGTAACCTACCCGAAGGTGGGTTTACTATGGATGTTCTGGCCGGGCCACTTAGGCTACCGGCGATAGCCGAAAAAGGAATCCGTGTCCTAGGAATGGCATGAATAACAAGTGGCTCTAGACTCCGTGCGTGCAAAGAAGGCGAGAACGGAGGCAGCGGTTCTCTTGTTTCAATATCGGCACCCTCCAAGTGAGAGTCCGATAGCGTATGTGCTAAATCCCCGTGAGAATGTGAAACCACCATCTGTTGAGAGATGGTGGAGTGGATTGGTTGGGCGTGCAAGTGCGCCGCTAGGTCCATGGCGGCTTCTTCAATACCCTGTCCCAACACATGAGACTGGGTAGCAGATGTGGCTACCTGGCTAGACGTGGCTAGGGGGGATACAACCGAAGATGGTTGTCCCGTCACTCGTGTACTCTCTGAATGCAGTTTACTCCGCCTTTCCCTCACACAACTCACTTCTTGATTTTCAACTAAGACTCCCTCCGCTCTCCTTTTCTCTCCAGATGAGGGCTGATCATCGTCACCATCGGAGTCAGAAGACTCTTCATTTGATGGCGATGATTCAAACTGAGTTTCTTCGGAGTCGGAATTGGCTTCCGTGTCTGTAGTAGCAGCGACAGAAGAGGACTGAACATGAATGGTTTCAGAATCTGTGGCCTCTTCTGCCATTTGAGTCTCGGTTGGTGGCGGTGACGGTGGTTGTCTTGAAGAACTAGGCTGGCTCGTTCCAACGGCACTGCCCACGCCAGATCCCCTCACAATAATAGCTCTCGACACACCCTGTCCGGAAGCCCCAGCTATCCGGACGCTCCTGCCTCTCGTACGTGGACGCGGACCCTCACTTCGCTTAGGTCTTGCTCCCTGGGCAGGTCCTGCCGGTCCTGGCCGGACCATAGGAGCTGGAATGTTGTGTGTGTGCCTATAAGCTATCACACTCAGTGCCGTGGGACGAGCATGGTCTAGTACCCCGACTGGGATTTTTCGGGCGACAACACCTTCCGGATCAGCACGGGAGGGAATCTTGCGCGTTGGATGTTGTGGACACGTCGGGTGGGTAGAGCGGCGTTGTATCTCGGGGTAAAGGTTCATGTAGTTCCGGATAACGATCTGTAGGAACCGCATGAATGGAATGAAGTTTGATCGGCGAGATGCAGTAGAACGAACTCTCTGAATGAGTTCAAACCAGAGAAAATCGGCAAAGTCCACGTGGCGATTGAAAGCCACCGCGTGAAATATGTGAAGAATCGGGGCGCTCGTCTGATCAATGCCCTTTGTTATAGACGAAAGGCACCGATTGATGTATGTGAACAATGTATACCATATTGTTGATAGATGTTTGCGGTTGAAGGTTGATGGAATGCGGAGTTCTGCGCCGTAACCCAAGGATAGAAGATCGGAGCACAGTGTAGCATCAGTGACCATGGGGTCAAAGGTTTTGCGGCCTGCTACGGATCCGGCGGTCGGTAACCGCAGAAATTGACGGAAGAGATCACATGTGAGAAGCACTGGAGTGTGATCTATTCGTCCTTCAAGATGAAATCCGCCATCGGCCTCTAACGCATGGAGAGAATGCCAGAACTACTGTAAGTATAGGATTGGTACGGTTGTAGTTTCCGTTAGAGCATAAGAGATTGGATGGCCCCTGAGTATCTCGATGATGACCTGATGTTGAATAGCAGGTTGGGTTACATCGAGATGGTAGTTATTGGCTGTAAGAGGAAGGAACTGATCCGCGGGAATCAGTTCTGCATCTGCGATTGGATCAATCGCTGGTGGCTGGTTTTGTGCCATTGCACCTGTGAAGAATGAATCGATTAGTACGCAGGTTTGGAATAAGATAATAGCCGTTGGAGTTACACAGTCATGATTTAGATCACACCGGTTAGTAACTCCAAAAAAAATGGAAGAGCAAACCCTACTCGTGAAATAGGGTCAGTCACCAAGGCGCATAGACTTGCACCAGCACATATAACCAACAAAAATTTCCTCGTAAACAACATATTAAAAAAGATATAACTATAAGCACCAAAAAAAATGGTTCGACCGGATAAGATTCAACCGGGGTTTTTCTAAGACCGGATACAAGCATGATCGGACAATGCATTCGACCGGAGGTTACTAAGACCGGATAAATGTTCGATCGGATGAGGTCTACGACCGGAGGTCACTAAGACCGGATGATGTCTACGACCGGAGATCACTAAGACCGGATAGGGTCTTCGACCGGAGATCACTAAGACCGGATAGGGTCTTCGACCGGATGAGGTCTACGACCGGAGGTCACTAAGACCGGAGACATGTTAAGACCGGGGTTATGCGAAGACCGGAAGTTAGTCGACCGGAGGAGCCAAATGACCGGGGGTGCCTTCGACCGGTGGTGTCTTCGACCGGTGCGTAACCTAGATCGGAGTAAACCCCCGGAGAGTCGAAAGGACACCTTAGAGTCGTCGGAGACGACGCCGAAACACACCCAAACTGATAAACCATAGGAGAATCGATCCAAAATCAGATTTAATCAACAAAAAAAAACAAAGGACAGCTACCTGATCGATGGAAGATTGAAAAGACGAGGGTGTTCGGTCGAATAAGGGTTTCGGTCTAATATTCCGGGCGAGAGAGAGACGAAGACGAGGAGAGAAAGAATCGATCGAATGAGGACTACCACCGTTCGACCGGGGTTTATAAACCCCCGAAGGTGGTATGGGCTTGGGCCGAGTCTGGGCTTGGACTGGGGGCGGGTAGATAGTGGGCCGAGACTTTGGGCCGAGGGAAACCAAACAAACCAAAACAAGAAGAAAGAAAGGAAAAAAAAAATTAAACCAAACCGTAAAAAAAATCTTTTTGGAGTTTTCGGAGATATAAAACACAACTTAAAACCACTTACAGGAAAGAAACAAATAAACCTAAGGAGAGAAGACGGAAAAAGAAAAAAAATTAAATGGCTTAAAGAAAAACGAGACCTAGCTCCCCCTCGAATGATTACCATGAGGAGGTCCAAACACAGAACCATCTTACCTGCTCCCCCTCGAATAGAGGACCCGTGAGACTTACCAACCAACTGACGCTAGTGGTCCTCCTGAACACATTACCGGTTTGGGGATCCACCACCCAAACCACCTTGCACTTTTCAGCGAACAAGAGATAAACTGCACACATAATCACAGAAACAGACATACGAACACAAAAGAAGCGGGAAAACACGAACTCTACTTTGTTGATACAGAAGTTCGTAACGGACACAGAGCTGAACGAGTAAAATGCAATACCCAAGGAGTGTGGATAATAGCAACCAGAGACAAGGCACTGGTGCATTTGTCACAGTCATTCGTTATTGAATGAAACTCGTAGAGAGCTGCGAACGGATCAAACTTTCAGATTTAGCATACCTAGCTTGGACACAAGGTAATTAAATTGTTTTTCGTCCAAGGCTTTGGTAAATAGGTCTGCTAACTGATGCTCTGAATTAACAAAATAGAGTTCGATAGTACCTTTTTCCACGTGATCTTTTATAAAGTGATAGCGCACATCAATGTGCTTCGTCTTCGTGTGCTGGACGGGATTGCTTGATATAGCAATAGCGCTCTTCGAGTCACAGTAGATGGGAATCCTGGAGTAATTAAATCCATAATCTTTGAGCTGGGTGCGCATCCAGATGACTTGCGAGCAGCAACTGGCGGCTGCTACATACTCCGCCTCGGCGGTGGAGGTGGACACGCAGTTTTGCTTCTTGGAAGCCCAGCTGACAAGACGATCGCCCAAGAACTGAACATGACCCGACGTGCTCTTCCGGTCCAGCATGTTTCCAGCGTGGTCAGCATCCGAGTAGGCTGTCAATTCAAAACCTGTCTCTTTTGGATACCACAAACCAAGATCAGCAGTACCTTTTAAATATCGAAAAATTCGCTTAACCGCAGCTAAGTGAGACTCTTTAGGTTTCGACTGAAATCTTGCACACAAGAATGTCGAAAACATAATGTCAGGCCGACTAGCCATCAAGTACATCAGAGATCCAATCATACCTCTATAAATAGTAGCATTCACATCCTTACCGTCAGGATCGGCGTGAAGCTTTAGAGTAGTGGACATGGGGGTTTTCATAGATGAAGATTGTTCCATCTGGTATTTCCGAAGAATATCCGAGATGTACTTAGATTGATTAATGAAAATTCCTGTTTGTAATTGTTTTACTTGGAGACCCAAGAAAAAATTCATTTGCCCCATCATGCTCATTTGAAAATGTTTACTCATTAAGGCAGAAAAGTTCTGACAATACTTGGGGTTCGTGGAGCCAAAGATTATATCATCAACATAAATTTTTACAAGAATGATATCATTCTTCTCTCTTTTAATAAATAAAGTAGTATCAATTTTACCTTTAGAGAAGCCAGACTTGACTAAGAAGGATGAGAGTGCATCATACCAGGCTCGTGGCGCTTGCTTAAGACCGTAGAGGGCCTTGTCAAGAAAGTAGACGTAATGCGGATTTTCAGTACTTACGAAGCCTTCGGGTTGCGAGACATAAACTTCCTCCTTGAGCACGCCATTGAGGAACGCGGATTTCACGTCCATTTGAAAGACGATGAAATTCTTGTGAGCGGCGTAGGCGAGGAACATCCGGATCGCTTCAATGCGGGCCACCGGTGCAAACGTCTCATCGTAATCAATTCCTTCTTGCTGGCGATATCCTTTAGCCACTAGACGCGCCTTGTTCCGAACAATGATGCCGTTTTCGTCCTTCTTGTTCTTAAAAATCCATTTAGTCCCGATCACCGTCTTGTTCTTAGGATGGGGAAGTAGGCTCCATACTTTGAGGGTCTCAAACTGGTTGAGTTCCTCCTGCATAGCAATTACCCAGTCCGGATCAGTCAGTGCTTCAGAGACAGTGGAAGGTTCGATACGGCTGAGGAACGAGGAAAATAAGCAGTCATTGGCGGTGGTGGATCGAGTTTGAACTGGTGTGGAGGGATCACCAATGATCTGATGAAGAGGATGTGCTCGAGTCCATTTGGTGGTGTGTGGATGTGGTTGATATGTCTGATGGGAGGTATCGGAATCCACATGACCACCTGGGGGTAAATCCTGAACTGCCTCGAGGGATGATGGCTTGTGAGGTGTAAGCTTCGTAGTGGGAGTCGAACTAGGAGTAGAGGACGACTCAGCTGGAGATGAAACTATGGAATGTTCCGGGATTGCCGGAGAGGAAGCTTCGAGAGCACCTTCGACAGAAGTCGATGCAGGAAGTTGAACGGAAACATGAGTTGGTTCAGTAGCACCGTCATCAAGAGCTTGAGCAAGAGGGTGTCTATCACTTGAGCTCTGGGAAGCTTGATTATTGGCAGTAGAGGATGGAGCACCAGGCGAGGATGGACCACCGGAGTCGGTAGGGCCCGTGACTTGTGTCACTTCTGGTGCTTGAGCAGTGTTCCTGTCACATGACGTAGTATTAGACTTAACATTAAATAAGTCAGTATAAAAGAATTCAAACAGTAAATCCAAATCAGAAAGATGTGCTCTTGACGCATGATGTGGATCCACTGGGGATTGTGTAGCCTCCGTACGGAATTGTCCAGAAGCTAACACACCAGTAAGCGCGGGTTCTGAACTGAGATGTTCAGAAACCATTTCAGGGGCCTCGTCAAAAGTCACATTTACGCTCTCAACGACGGTCTTCGTCCTTTTGTTGTAGACACGGTAGGATTTTGCTTGTTGAGAGTAGCCGATAAACACTCCTTCATCCGCTTTGGGACTGAATTTGCCAAGATCATCCTTATCCTTTAAGACAAAACAGGTGCATCCGAAAGCATGAAAGTAGTTGATGTTCGGGATACACTTATTGATGATATCGTACGGAGTTTTGTTGAACCGCTTGTTGATGATAGACCGATTTTGAGTATAGCAAGCAGTAGCAACTGCTTCTGCCCAAAGAAATAGAGGTAGCTTGGAATGAGATAACATCGTACGTGCTGCTTCAACTAGAGTTCTGTTTCGACGCTCTACCACCCCATTCTGCTGAGGAGTACGAGCGGCGGAAAAAGTATGCGAGATACCCACTGAAGTGAGATAACCGGTGAGTATTTGATTCTTGAACTCAGTGCCATTGTCCGTCCTGATGGTCTGAACTACTTGGTTGAGACTGACTTGGATGCTCTTCAAAAGAGAGATTATCAACTCGGGAGTTTCGTCCTTTGAACGGAGAAATCGGACCCAAGTGTAACGAGAGAAATCATCAACCATCACCAGGGCATACTTCTTGTGATTTATGCTTTGAACGCGCATCGGTCCACATAAGTCCATGTGGATTAGCTCAAGGGACCGAGAAGTACTCGGAACGGCTTTCGGCTTGTGAGACGCCTTTTTCATTTTGCCCTTTTCGCAGGCAGCGCACAGATGATCTTTTGCAAACTTGAGGTCAGGCATACCTTTGACATGTCCACCCAGCACCAACTTGTTGATATTCTTGAAGTTCAAGTGCGACAGACGACGGTGCCATAGCCAACTTTGTTCAGCAGATGCTTTGGACAACAAACAGACTTCCTTGTCAAGTTTCAAAGACGAGAGGTCGATCGTATAGAGGTTGGTGCGTCGCGTTCCAGCAAGTATTTCTTTACCATCCTCAGTGCGAACGCTACACCGTTTAGCCTTGAAAGTAACCTCGAGATTCTTGTCGCAGAATTGACCGATACTGAAGAGATTATGACCGAGACCTTCGACATAGGAGACTTTCTTGATCGTGATGTTATCTTTGACAATATCGCCGTAACCCCTGATGGGAGAGGAGTGATCATTCCCGAATCGTACATTCCCACAGAACCTCTCTGTGAAGTTTGTGAGTAGCTCCCTTCTTCCGGTCATGTGTTTGGAGCAGCCTGAATCTAGATACCACACATGACCGTCCTGCAAAACAGGTTATTTCTTTTTAGGTACTCATTCGTAAATGGGTCCTTTGGGGTTAGATTTAACACCCGACTTAGAGACCCGTTTAGAGTTGGGTCTTTGTGAGCAATATGATATGAGCCAAACCAATCAGATGCATAACGACTATCAACAAAATCATTTGATCCACAATAAGAACAACATAGACAATCATGAGACAGTTGAAGTAATTGCGGAATTGAAGAAACTTTTAAAGGAAGAGTTCCATTACATTCAACTAGAGGTTTAGAAATAAAGACATCATGATTGTTATTGTTCTTTCTAGACTTTAAGACAGGATCAACTAATTCTGATGTTGTCGAGCTCTCTTTTGACTTCTTAGCTACCCAAGCATATTTCACTTCTTCCCGCCGACCATACGTATCTGAAATGCCGTTAAACCCATAGTTAGTGGATTTGAAAATTGACGATTGAGACCTTTGAGAGCGACCGGTCTTTTTCTTCTTCTGTGAACGACTTTTAGATTTAGACTTGGAAGATTTTGAAGAATTGTCCACAGAAGGTTTTTGCGGGGCAGATGTAGAACATTCACCCTTATAAAATTTAACCGGAGGCTCACACGACTCATTTAAAAAATCAACATGGCTAGGTAGAGAAGGATTAAAGTCAAATTGGCTCAAATTGCTATCTAAGCACACCTCAGAATTCAAGAAAGCAGAAAACTCTAGTTCCTCATCGGAAAGGACCTTATCACATGAGGACTTCAGAACAGTGGAAGAGTTTGTTGAGAGCAGATCATATGCGGAAGCATTTTTACAATCAGAACACTGATCTGATTCAAGACTTTGAGGCTCTTTTCCTTTAGTTGGTGAAGAGTCACCCATTAAAGCTTTGCAGGATGATGTGTCAGAAGAAGGATAAGAGTTTTCAGACATATGAGATATCTCACTTTGGAGAATGGAAGGCTGAGCATGAGGATCAGCCTTGTGAAGTTGCACTTTCAGATGATCTGCTGCCATAGCAGCCAGTTGTGAGTGCAACTTCTTTATTTCCGTCTGGAAATATTCTTTTTCCTCATCCGACATAGTCTCCTTTTTGTTGAAACTGAGAAACTCAATTTGAGATAAAAGACCTTGTTTTTCCTTTTGAAAATTTTCCCGTTCTAGTGCATACGATTCTTCTAGCTGAACAAGTTTCTTTTCTAAAATTAGAGTTGGAACATAAACTTTGGGAGCTAGAGGTTCCTCCTCAGTTTTAACGGTTTTAGTATCTAGTTCAGCTTGAGAGTAACTATGAAAGTAATCGGATGACAGGAAACGGGGTTTGTTAGTATTATAAGTAGCATTTAATGAATCATAAACAAAAGGAACTGTCCGTTTAGAAAGAACAGAGTTATCTCTTCTCAACTTATCTTCCAATTCTTCCTCCTCAGTGGGTGTGGTCCATCGTATCTTATATTCTGGAAATATTTTGTCTAATCCAAAAAATTCAGAAGCATATAAGGTAGGAACTTTGGATAAAGCCTTGTTTAAATAATTAGGGTTATCGTACCCGATACCCGCATTTCCGTACTTTGGTTCTTTTGGTGCGATTAGCTTTAGCGTTTGATCAGATTGACCAAATTTATAAAGTTTCTTTTCAAGCTCTTCTAACTGATTAGATAACCTAATGTTCTCATTTTTATAAGCCACATTTTGATTTATCAAATCAATTTTCTCGGTCTCAGACGTACGAAGCTTATTGGTCAGGTCATCTCCTTTGGTCATTAGGTTTTGTGACTCTATTGAACAACTCGCATTCTCTTCTCTTAAATTAGAAATCGTGCACATGTAGCTAGAAATTTCTAAGCTTTGTTTTTCCATAAAGTCAGACTGCTTAGTGACACGGTTTTCCAGAGATGAGAGAAGTTGTTCTTTTTCTTTTAAAAGTAGCTTGTAAGAGTCAAGTTTGTTCAATGAGAGTTGCATCTGATCAAGTAAAGCTTCATGGAAAGGGGCACATACCTGGCAGGAGCATTATGATCTTCTTCATCAGTATCGGATGGTGATGAATGGTTGCCTATGAAACACAAATGAGCTTCAGCATCCTCAGGTTCTTCATCCGACACTTGTAACCAGTAATCGTCTTCAGCCATTAGAGCTTTACCGGCTTCCTTTTCTTTGTCAAGAAGCAGCTTGGCTCGGTAGTAGTCGGCGTTGCGCACAATTGGCTTGCGACAATCTTTGCGAAATGACCTAACCGACCACAGTTGTAACATTTGATCGGTTCGTCTTTCGACTTTTCTTCATTTCGCCTGTCAGGTTTCTTACCAGCTTCAAAACGACTATTACCTTCAGACTTTTCTCGATGATCACGTCGAGTAGAGATTCTTTGCTTATTAGAAGTCTTGTTAATAAACTTCCTCTTTTGAAATGCTTGAGTGAGAAAAACCATTGCTTCTTTCATCTTGGAAAGTTCTGGATCCGAGTCGCTATCGGGATCTTCAGGTTCAGAATCACTCAGCACGGGCTCTTTTCCAGATGATTGGCTGACGGACTTGCCTCTTCTCTCAGATACGAGTGCTATTTGATCAATTGCTGGCTTTTCTTCTGCTTTCCCAATAAGTTCCATCACTTCTTCTTCATCTTGAAGCAGCATTTCATAAAGTTCATGAAGATACAACTTCTCCAAGGTCTGAGTGTGACGTATATGGGAGACGAACGATTTCCACTCAGGCTGTAAGTTGTTCATAAACTTTATGTTGTTTTCCGTGTTCGTCTTTGTGATCTTATTTTTTTGAAGATCATTCAGAAGCATATTAAACCTTTCGTAGGTTTCCGTCAGCGTTTCACCCTTTCGTGCTTTAAACCCATCATATCTGGTGATACAGTTTGTCACCTTTAGCTGGTTATTGATGTGGCTTCCCATCATCATCTTCTCTATTTGGTCCCACATCTTTTTCGATGCGTCCTTGAAACTATCTATACAAGCATAGATGTCATTCGGTAGACTTTGAAGAAGGTACGATTTTGCCAGCTTTTCTGCCTCGTACATATCCTTTTCTTCCTTAGTAAAATCACCAACAGATTTCCGAATCTGACGCTCTGGCCTTCCTTCAGCTGGGTTTCCCGGTACCACTTTCATTGGCCAATCTTGTGGACCCTCAGTCAGGCATTTGTATATATCTTCATAGTTAGATTTTGCTTCTATGAAGTTCATAAATCGGTCATGCCACTGAGGGTACTCTCCCCGAAAGAGCACCGGGGGCTTTTGGTCAGAACCGATGGCTAGAGCATCCCTTGAGTTCATCTTTACTTCTTAACTTAAGAGCACTTTTTACTGGATCAAACCTTTTTGCCTATCTTCTCTGATACCAATTGTAGATCCCAGTGCAGTGCAATCACAAGTAATATAAACAATGATGAACAGATTATAGGCCACAGCAACTAGTCATATGATTGATAATACTTCAAAGGATTAAGGTTTACAGAGAGAATTTCTGATAAGGATATGTAAACCTAATGACTAGAAAAACTGAATAATGAATTTCTCTAACCTAACAAATGAAATAGAATTAACTATAAATATGTAGGCTCACAGGCCTAATGGGCTTATGGGCTTTAAGGCCCAACAAGCTTACAACTTTAATAACTTGTCATAATCTACCCTGAACTTCTATTTAACTAACAAAGTAGCCCTAACAATGGGTCATGTGATTAAAACAAATCCCCGTAGCAAAAGTTATGGACGTTTAAGCACGACCCCCATTTTTGGCCGATTCGGCAAAGGTGTGTTTTCTCGTCCAGACCGACCTCGTCGGATTTCCACGAATCTTTACATTTCCCATCTACAATGTAAATGAAAAGGTTTTAAAGGAAAATAACTTGCAAAAAACCCACTCTCGTGTAGAATATTGCCGAAACCATGCAATGGCCTAACCGAAAGAACGTACATCAAGTAGTTTATCGATACCCACTAAAATCATGGTGTAGTGCCAGAAAGAGACTGATCCATGACGTGCTTATCGTTCTAAGGTTCGTTTTGACGGTTCATGGGCTTAAAAAGGATTCCCGTAACAAAAGTTATGGACGTTAAAACGCGATACCCATTTTTGGCCGATTCGGCAAAGGGGGTACCCTTTGTGTTTTCTCGTCCGGACTGACCTCAACGGATTTCCATGAATCTTTACATTGTTCATATACAATGTAAATGATAAGGTTTTCAAGGGAAATAACTTGCAAAAAACCCACACTCGTGTAGGATATTGCCGAAACCATGCAATGGCCTAACCGAGAGAACGTACATCATGCAGTTTATCGATACCTACTAAAATCATGGTGTAGTGCCAGAAAGAGACTGAGCCATCACGTGCTTATCGTTCTAAGGTTCGTTTTGACGGGTCATGGTCTTAAAACGGATTCCCGTAGCAAAAGTTATGGACATTAAAACGCGACACCCATTTTGGCCGATTCGGCAAAGGGGTACCCTTTGTGTTTTCTCGTCCGGATTGACCTCATCGGATTTCCATTAATCTTTACATTGTTCATATACAATGTAAAAGATAAGGTTTTCAAGGGAAACAACTTGCAAAAAACCCACTCTCGTGCAGGATATTGCCGAAGCCACGCATTGGCCAAACCGAAAGAACGTACATCATGCAGTTTATCGATACCTACTCAAATAATGGTGTATTGCCAGAAAGCGATCAATCCATGACGTGATTCTCGTTCTAAGGTTCGTTTTGACGGGTCATGTGATTAAAACAAATCCTCGTAGCAAAAGTTATGGACGTTTAAGCGCGACACCTTTTTTTGGCCGATTCGGCAAAGGTGTGTTTTCTCGTCCGGACCGACCTCGTCGGATTTCCACGAATCTTTACATTGCCCATCTACAATGTAAATGAAAAGGTTTTCAAGGGAAATAACTTGCAAAAAACCCACTCTCGTGTAGAATATTGCCGAAACCATGCAATGGCCTAACCGAAAGAACGTACATCAAGTAGTTTATCGATACCCATTAAAGTCATGGTGTAGTGCCAGAAAGCGACTGAGCCATGACGTGCTTATCGTTCTAAGGTTCGTTTTGACGGGTCATGGGCTTAAAAAAGATTCCCGTAGCAAATGTTATGGACGTTAAAACGCGATACCCATTTTTGGCCGATTCGGCAAAGGGGGTACCCTTTGTGTTTTCTCGTCCGGACTGACCTCATCGGATTTCCATGAATCTTTACATTGTTCATATACAATGTAAATGATAAGGTTTTCAAGAGAAATAACTTGCAAAAACCCCACTCTCGTGCACGATATTGCCGAAACCACGCAATGGCCAAACCGAGAGAACGTACATCATGCAGTTTATCGATACCCACTCAAATAATGGTGTATTGCCAGAATGCTACCAAGTCATGATGTGCTTCTCATTCTAAGGTTCGTTTTTACGGGCCATGCGATTAAAACAGATCCCCGTAGCAAAAGTGACAATGTCAAGTGCAATGAGAACACACCAAACCCTATTGGTTCTGGTCCTCAGTGGTTGTTTGACATTGATTCACTAACTAACTCTTTAGGTTTCAGTAGTGATGAGCATGCAGATTCAGGAAGTGGAGGATCAGGGAATTTACAAGTACAAGACATTATTCCTCAGTTTGTGATCTTTCCCATACCTACAATGGAACCTGAAATCTGTGAAAATGAGACTGCTTCTGAACCAAGTCAGAGTGAAGAAGAAAGAAGAGATGAGCAGAATCTAGAGAATGAAGAACCAGAAGTAGCTGATGAGATCCCCTCAGCTGACTTAAATGATTCCAATCTAGATGTGGGAATCAATTAAGAACCTAGTCACCAGAGAAGAACTCAAAAGAACCATCCTCCAGAGCTGGTAATAGGAGACATCTCTTCTCCTATGGTAACTAGGAATCAAAGCAGACTTCAAGAGCTGCAGGATCAGCAACATACAGTACTCTCTTTCTTTCTATCTCAGATTGAACCTAAGATGGTTTATGATGCAATGAAAGATTCCAGTTGGATAGAAGCCATGCAAGAAGAGTTACTACAGTTTAAGTTGCAAGATGTTTGGGACTTGGTGGACCTTCCAAAAGGTCATAGAGCTATTGGCACCAAGTGGATCTTCAGGAATAAAAAGGATGAGAGAGGAATAGTCATCAGAAACAAAGCAAGGCTTGTGGCACAAGGGTACACTCAGGAAGAAGGCATAGACTATGATGAAGTTTTTGCTCCAGTTGCAAGGGTAGAGGCAATTAGGCTATTTCTAGCCTATGCTTCATTTATGCAGTTCAAGGTATACCAGATGGATGTAAAGAGTGTCTTTCTTTATGGAACAATTGATGAAGAAGTATATGTCTGTCATCCCCCTAGATTTGAAAATCCATCATATCCTGACAGAGTTTACAAACTGAAGAAAGCTCTCTATGGTCTGCATCAAGCCCCAAGAGCATGGTATGATACTCTGTCTACCTATCTCTTAGAAAATGGGTTTGAAAAAGGTATAATTAACATAACCCTTTTTATCAAAAGAAGAAAGAAGGACATCCTACTTGTTCAGATCTATGTGGATGACATCATCTTTGGGTCCACAAAAGATCAGATGTGTAGAGACTTTGAAGAGTTGATGCACAAGAGCTTTAAAATGAGTTCAATGGGTGAACTTACTTTCTTCCTTGGGCTTCAAGTGAAACAGCAGAAAGATGGAATCTTCATAAGCCAATCAAAATATGTGAAAGACATCCTGGATAAGTATGGTTTAACAGACTCAAAGCCAGTAAGCACACCAATGGAGACTCATAAACAGATCACTGCTGATCTTGAGGGGGAGGATGTTGATGTCCTTCTATATAGATCAATGATTGGATCTCTCATTTATCTCACAGCCTCAAGATCAGACATCATGTTTCCAGTGTGTTTGTGTGCCAGATTCCAAGTCAAGCCAAAGCAATCACATCTTTAAGTTGTTAAGAGGATTTTCAGATACTTAAGAGGGCAACCTAGATCAGGTCTTTGGTATCCGTATGAATCCAACTTTGACTTGATTGCATATTCAGATAGTGACTTGGGAGGTGCTAATATGGATAGAAAGTCTACTTCAGGTGGATGTCAACTTTTGGGTGCAAGACTAGTATCTTGGCAATGTAAGAAACAAACCACAATGTCCTTATCTACAACAGAAGCTGAGTATATTGCTGCTGCAAGTTGCTGCTCTCAAGTTCTATGGATTCAGAATCAAATTCTGGACTATGGGGTAACCTTTCTTCACACTCCAATAGCAGTGCTATAAGCATTGTTAACAATCCAGTCAAGCACTCCAAAACAAAGCACATTGAGACCAGGTATCACTTTATTAGAGATTGTAATGAAAAGAAGCTTATTCAAGTTGCTAAAGTTCATACTGATAACCAGTTTGCTGATCTATTCACTAAAGCTTTTGATGTGGGTAGATTCACTTTCTTGATCACAAGTGTGGGCATGATTAACTCTGAATAAGTTCACGTTATAAAAAGTGTTTACATACCTGTTATTTGTTATTCTTTAGTGCTACTAATCATCTTTCTCAGGAAGTATGTTGCCTTGTTCAAACCATCACAAGCTTCAAATAGTGTAAGTGCTGTTAATGCTGCCAGTGCAAAGTTAATGTTGCTAGTTAGTTAATACTGCTAGTGGTTAATACTGCTCTCAGTTAATACTGCTAGTTAGTTAATACTGCTAGTGGTTAATACTGCTCTCTGTTAATACTGCTAGTTAGTTAATACTGCTAGTGGTTAATACTGCTTATGTCCCGAATCGTACAAATACACTCTTTGCCCGCCTAAAATCTCATAACGACTCTTTGATTACTATTCATCGTCTCTCTAACCCTTTTTCTCTCAAGCACCAAGTGTTTCAGTCCAGAATAGTTAAGCTCGATGGCAACTATGGCATTCATTGATGAACATAATGAGATTGCAATGCTACAAAAGCCGAAGCAGGCTGATGGATTTCACCAGATAGTAGATTTTCTCAAGAACAGCCATATCGCTTATGCTCTTACAGTGTATCCAACAATCTACATAGAGCATCAGAGACAATTTTGGGCGAATGCCACTGCAGTTACAGAAAATGGTATGCAGTTAATCAAGACAAGGGTGTGTGACAAACCCTTGTCAGTTTCTGAAGAGGTAATTCGCATCTGTCTACGACTAGAAGATGTTGCAGGTATTACCTCTATTCCTAATGAGGACTTGTTCTCCAATCTTTCAAGAATGGGGTATGGAGGCCAATTGGGTGGTTTCAAATTCTCAAAAGCTAAATTTTTTACCCAATGGCATTTTCTTGTTCATACCCTTATGCATTGTATTTCCAAAAAGACTACTGGCTGGAGTGAGTTCAGTAGTACCATTGCTTATGCTTTGGTTTGCTTGGCCACAGCCAGAAAGTACAATTTTTCTAAAATGATTTTCAATGACCTTGTGTCAAACTTGGGAAACAAAAAGAGTTTTTATATGTACCCAAGATTTGTACAGGTAGTAATAACCAATGAATTGACGGATATACCTCACTTTGATGAGGTATATGTACCTAAAATCCCCAAAGGCAAGGTATTTTCAAATATGAAGAGATCTCCATTAGACTCGGAAGGAGTTGACACCCCATTGTTCTCTACAATGATGGTGGTGTCCCACAATCCAGAAGGTATGGCTTCAGGGTCAAGGCCCTCATTAGATCATCCCACTGAAAGCCAATCCCAACCTTCAATCACCATATCAATCCCACAGTCCCTTATTCAAAAACCAACTTCACCAATCACCAATACTTACATCAGGAAAAAGGTAAAGAAGGTTCCTTCCCTTCTTGTACCTTCACCCACAAAGCCTTTAAGCCCTCTAATGGATAATTCTCTATTAGAGAATATCTACAGAGAATCCACAAGGGTGTCTCCCAACCCCAAGAAGGTGCTCAATGAGGAGATGTATGAGCATATGGGTGAGCAGGCTGCCACTATTCCTGCTAGCACAGAGGAGGACAGTGGTAACATCAATAAGACCTTCCCCATGGCAACTTTGAATGAGCAATCATTCAAAGGTCCCAGGTGCCAAGAAACCAAGGGGGTGGAGGGTGCTTCTGCTAGGCAGAAGACTTCCACTACTAAAAGATCCCATGATCCTTCAAAAGGGGGTAACACTCCTGGAGAAGGTGAGGACAGATATGACTATAATGAATTGTTGGAAACAATGGGCAACATCAATATGGATGTAATCAAGCAAGGAAAAGACATAGAAGAGCTGAAACTGATAATTCTGTCTCAACAAGTACAAATTACCAAACTGAAGAACATGGTGAAGATATTGGTACAGAAAAAGAAAAGGAAACAGTTTGTGCTCAGAAGAAGGAAACTAGTGGATGATGCTTCCAAAAAGGGGGAGTTAGAAGCTGATGAAAACATGGAAGATGCTAAAGATAAGGGGGAGAAATTTGATTTTGAGGGGGAGCAAGCAGCTAAAACAGAGCAAGCAGCTGAAACAGAACAAGCAACAGTAACAGTTAATGCTGCTGAAACAAGTAAAGCAACAGAAACTGCTAATACTGCTGAATTGAATGAAGCAGCAGAAATGGTTCAAGAGGTATTAACAGACCTTCGTAGCAGCAATATGGAAGAACTTGAGATAGCAGAAACTTTAATCAAGGCTAAGCATGATACTCCCAAGGTCACTTCAAAGGCCAAAGGACTTATCATCAAAGAAAAAGGTGAAGTGATCAAGAAAGCAAGTGTTGAGAAGGTGGTAAGCAAAGACAAAGGCAAAGCAAAGTTAGTGGAATCTAATCAACCAATTAAAAAGCAAAAGTTGGTTAAGTCAGATGAAGAATTGGCCAAAAAGATTCAGGCTGAACTTGAGCAAGAAGAAAAGGTTCAAGTGGAAAAAGATAGAGAGATGGCTAAGGCTCTAGCTACAGAGTTAAATGAAGTTTATCAACAGAGTTTGGCAACTGAGTTAGCACAGAAGAAAGTTGCAACCCTAAAGAAGTCTGTGTTGGTCAAAATGGCTGCAAAGAAGAGACAACCTTCAAAGACCTACCTTGGTACTCAAGAAAGAAAGAAGATGATCACTTTTCTCAAAGGTGCTGTGGGAGTCAGAAAGGAGATGTTCTCAAAGATGTAATTTGAACAGATCAAAGGGTTGTATGATTCAGAGATGACTAAGCTTCAAGGGAATGAAAAAGCCAGAGTTGAAATGGAAAAGAGGATGAAAGAGAGTAATGACTTTCTAATAGAAAAACCCTTCCCTGATGAGCAAGAAACACCAAAGAAGAAAGCCACTCTAGGTGAAAGTCTGAGGACTTTAAAAAGAACAAAAATGATGGCTAGGAGAAAATCAGCAAAGAAATCTAGAGTGGATAAGGAAGAAGCTGAGAAAGAACAGAAAGAAGTTGAAGAAGAAGGAGCATCTAAATTTGTTGAACAGGAGGCTCAAACTCAGGAAGAACCATCAAGTACTTCTGATGTGAATCTGTACATGGTAGTGATGGACAAAGTGCCTGAGCCTATATCAGCTGAACCTGTTGGAGTTAAGCCTCCAGAGATCATTCACTGGGATATACTGGAAGTTGATGGAAAAGAGTATATCAAGCTCAAGATGAAAGATGAGAAGTATGAAGTATATCATACTTGGGCCAAGATTGTCAGAACATGTTCCAGATCTGATCTAGAGGAGATGTTTGAAGTAGGAATGGAATTGTATGCTGATCAACTGAAAGCTCTAGGGATACCAATCACAAAACTTGTGATGGAGTATCTATGTATGTTGTTCAAGCCTGAAGAAGTGAATGATATTATCAGAAATGTGTTTCAAACAGTTAACAACTGGACTCTATATGAAACTAGTGAGGTATATGCACTAACTATGGATATAAATCACATAGAATACTTCCTAGTGGATATAGTTTACAATCACAGCAGATTGAAGTTGCATGCCATGTTGAAGAAAAAGCTTGGTTGTGCACCAGATTCAGAAATGGCAAGGTATTTGATCCAAAGAACAATTAATCAAAGTTTGGGGTTGAATGCTGATACAGGGCTATGAATAATGAAGTTTTGGGAGCATCTGCAGAACTTCACTTCTCTTCCTAAAAGTCAAGTTAGGGGGAGATTGTTGGGAATTACAGAATTGCACAAGTATGGTTAATGCTGCTAGCACAACATGGTTACTACTTCTGAAGTTACTACTGCTGAGACAGATTAATGCTGCTAACCAAGATTAATCCTACTTGAAGAAGTTACTACTGCTAAGCAAATTTGGTACTGCTAGTAGTTAGTACTGCTGAACTTAATACTGCTCAGAGTATTAATGTTGATGTGTATTAATACTGCTCATGAAGATAGTGCTGGTTATGAGATGAAGACTTCGGATGGTAATGAAGACAGCTGTATTGATTGAAGATAATCATGGAAAGCTTGGAGATAATTATGGAATATTATACTGAAGATCTTTTATAATTTGTAATTATCTTTTATCTTTAGTATATGTATAGAATTATTGTGAATAGTTTAGAACATCAAGTTAGACAATATTCTGAGTTTTGCTTTCATAGAGAAAATCAACCTCAAGGTTTAGAATCCTAGTTCTAGAGAAGTAGAATTCGTATTGGTGAGCCTGTTAATCAATATTGAGGTTCTGTGGGAAATCTTGTAGCTTTGAATCATTCAATAAAGTTTACAAGTTGAGATTCTGATTCACTGTTTCATTGATCTTTGAATATTAAAGTGTTATTCCGCAAACTCCTTTAATATTGTTTCTGAGTGTTTATTCTTGTTAAGAATTCAGATCCTGTCAGATTTCCATTAATATTTACATTGTTCATCTACAATGTAAATGATAAGGTTTTCAAGGGAAATAACTTGCAAAACACCCAATTTCGTGCACGATATTTCCGAAACCACGCAATGGCCAAACCGAGAGAACGTACATCATGTAGTTTATCGATACCCACTCAAATAATGGTGTATTGCCAGAATGCTAACAATCCATGACATGATTCTCGTTCTAAGGTTCTTATTGACGGGTCAAGGGATTGAAACAGATCCCCGTAGCAAAAGTTATGGACGTTTAAGCGTGACACCCATTTTTGGCCGATTCGGCAAAGGGGGTACTGTTGGTCCCAAATAGCAGTAAGTAAATAAGAAAAGTATTGTAAAAGGGGGGGTTGAATACAATACACACAGTTTTTCACTTAATTTAATTCTTATTGATTTGAAATCAAAAATTACACATAGAAACTTTTGATTGTTGCGGAAGAGAACAGATGAGATCTGTTCAAACAATCTTACACATAGAGAATGAAGAACAATTGTAAAACACTTAGAAAACAAAAAGATCTTCGTAGAGAGAAAGTTTCCAGGCACTTAGAGAACTTGAAGGTAGTAGAGCTGGTTATCTTGCATGTTGAAGCATCCATCATATTTATAGTGCCTCATGCATTTAATGCATGAGACACCTATTGAGCAAGGGATGGACACAGGTCTTCAGCATGGTACAGGATGTACCTTTTGTCTTGGAGTGACTTTGTCTTGAAGTGTTGACCTGCAGGGATGGTGTGGACCTTTCCTTAAAAGAGTGTAGGAGACAAACTTACTTTTTCTGATCTTGGGATGAGGTCCACATCAAAGCAAGATATCACAAATATACTTTGTCAGAAAAGTATAATGTGTTTGAAAGAAATCCTCAAGCATAGACTGCCAAAGACTTGGAAGGATCTTCGGCTCCTGAAGATGTGAGAACACCTTCATACTCTAAGGAGAGATGAGATCATCGGCTGCCGAAGACTTGAGAGATCTTCGGCTCCTGAAGATGTAAGAACACCTTCATACTCTAAGGAGAGATGAGATCATCAGCTGCCGAAGACTTGAGAGATCTTCGGCTCCTGAAGATATGAGAACACCTTCATACTCCTGAGAGATATGTGATTGACACCATCCTGGCTGATGGTGTTGATCACTTGGGCATGCTTGTATTTAGGCTGAGGAGACTATCTTCAATCCGCTTTGAGAGTGTACTCCTTCTTTGTCTTTTTCGGCTGATCTTCGACTTCACCGAACATTTGTATAGAAACCAAGCTGCTAAAAGAACCTCAAACATATTCTAAGTAGGATGATATAAGATGGAAGATCAAGAGGTCATCTTCAAATCTTCAGATGACCCAACAATCTCCCTCTATTTGAGGATGACATCCATACTAAAGAATAGAACAAAGAGTGTACTGAATAAATTCATTTGGACCCATCTTTACTATTTTTGGGTTCTTTTCACATAGACCATTTTTTTTTGGTATACTGACATTTACAAGAGAATGAAAAGTATAGCTATACATACGAATAAATTAATACAATGAATAAAGAATGAGAAAGAAAAAATATATACAAAGATACAGAAGACAGTAGCCGGGATTGTTTGAACTTGAGTGGTTGGTTGCTCCCCCTCAATTCATACTCCCCCTCAACTAATGTCAAGTGGCTTTGATCACATAGTCCATTGCAAAATTAGTTTCAGCAGAGTTTAAGCTTGAGTGGTAAGATACTCCCCCTCAACTTATACTCCCCCTCAACTAATTCATGGTGTTCAGAAAGAAAGAAGTTAGAAGATTTTTGGGATCCTCCAAACCTGCTCCTGGAAGGGCAGATTCATCCTTGGATCGTGCAGAAGCATCAGGACTGAGAATCCTGGGTGATAGGCTGTGAGGTGGAGAAGAGGCACCTTGGATAGGGAAGGAGTCCAAGTCATCCTTATCAACCAAGGAAAAGGTTGATGAGGGAATAATAGGGGTCCCCGATTTTACAATTGTATCCTTTTGTGAGGATACAAAGGAGGTGGCTTTGGGTTTAGCAAAGTCCCCGGGCCCGGATGGGAAAAATTCAACACCTATCGATTGTGGAGAGTCGGTGGGTGGAGTTTGTGGCTTGGCCCTTGAAACCTTCCTCAGCCTCTTGAGAGGAGAGGGAGGGGAAGAGGTAGAGTGCCGCCGCTGAAGTATGGGGTGTGACCTGGGTAACCACCGAAGGTTCTTTCGGTGGTATGGCCATTTGGTCAAGTGCGGCGGTGCCAGTAGAAGTTGAGGAATTAGTGTTATCCGGCGTCACTGAAGAAAGGGGAAGAAGGGTCTACTACAGTTGAGGGACCTTTGGACACTGGAGTGTCTTTAGTATCACCCCATTGTAGATCGGGAGAGTTTATGAAGGAAAATATACCTGGGCTGAGAGCTTGATTGGTGGATAGAGAGCCCTTGTTGAGAGAGGTCTTCTTGAGTTTCTAAGTGTTGGTTAGAGAGTCATCACCAAATCAACCAGAGAGCCAACAATATTTCTCCCCCTATTTGATGATGACACCAACACATAGAAAAAAAGACCGACACACAGAAAAATTTCAAGACATGAAGAACTCATAAATTCAGTGGCCCATTTTTTTTATTTTTTTTGTGGGGGCTCTTTTCTTTTTTTTTTTTAAACAAGAAAGAAAAAAAAGGGGAAGAAATAATGGGAAGAGAGTGGGATAGGGTGGGATAGATGGAAGAAAAAAATGGGGAAGGAAAAGGTTTGGAAAAGATTATGGAAGAAAAAGAAGGAAAGGTAGGATATAGTAGGTGGTGTAAGAAAAAGGAGGGATGGGATGGGTAGGTGAGTCTTGGAAAAGGAAAAGGGAAAGAAAAAAAATTGGGGAGGGGAGGGGGTGGCGTCGGCCGAATGGTGTAAAGAAAAGGGGGGATTTCGGTTTGTGTAGAGGGGAAGGAGAAGAGAAAAAAAAAACAAGGGATGGGGGAAGGTTTGAATTCGGCCAACAATAAAGTTGGGTGGGGGGGGGGTTCGGCTAGAGGGTGAGGGGAGGGGAGGGAAAAGGTTCGGCCGAAGGGGGTGTTTGGTAAGGGGGTTGGGGGGGGGGGGTTTAGCCGAGGAAAAAAAAAGGGAGAGGGTGGGTTGGATTTTGGGAGGGTAAAGAGGCCGAAAGAGGGAGAGGTATAAGGGGTGTGTGGAGTGCTTCGGTGGGAGGTCTCTACCGAAGGAGATATTTTTGGCTGGAGGGGGTAGTCGGTTAAAGGTAGGTCGGCTAGGGGGTGTGAGGTGGAGGGGGGTCTTCGGCTAAGGGGATTTTGGGGTGGGAGGGTGTGAGCCGAGAGATAAAAAAAATGGGGAGGGTGTTTGGTTCGGTTACCGAGAAAAAAGAGGATGGGGGGTGTGGTGATGGTGGCTTCGGCTAGGGGGTAGTCGGCTAGGGGGTGTTTGGTTGGGGGGTGTCGGCTAGGGAGGTATAAGGGGTTGTTTTGGTTTGGTGGTATAAAGGGAGGGGGAATGGGGTTCAGTTACCGAAAAGGGGGGAAGAGAGAACCGAAAGGGGAGGGATGGAGGGGTTGGTTGGGAGTGGTAAGGGTGTGAGGGGGTGGGGCTTCGGCTAGAGGGGGGGAGTGCCGAAGAGGGGCTTCGGCTTGAGTTCGGCTAAGGGGTTGTGGGTAGGGGGTTTGGCCGAAAAAAATTGGAGGAGGAGGGGGGGTTTCGGCCGAGAAGGGTGTGAGGGGGGGGGGGTTATTTCGGTTTGGGAAAGAAAAATACAATGGAGGTGGGGGAGTGAGGTATCGAAAAAAAAAGGAGTGGGGGGAGGGGGGGTTCGGTGGCTTAGAAGCTGAAAGAGAAAAGGAGTGAGAGAGAAACCGAAAGAGAAGAGAAGAGAAGAGAGAGAGAGAGAAAAAAATATTTTTTTTTTAAATTCAATCAGCAGAAAAAACAAAAAGAAAATTTTTTTCTCTCTTTTTGGACATGAACAGTAACTTCGGTAGACAAATTTTTTTTTTTAAATGAATAGTACTTCGGCCAATGAACAGTACTTCAGCCGATTTTTTTTTTTCATAAAACGTTCGGTAGCCAAATTTTTTTTTTTTTATTTATTTTTTTTTTGAAAATCTTTCGGCAGCCGATGAACAGTACCGCCGAAGTTTTTTTATTTTTTTATTTTTTTGGTGGTTGAAGAGGAAGAAAAAAATATTGAAGGTGAGAGTTGGATGGAAGTTCTTTGAGAGAGATAGATGGAAGATCTACATGAATAGGTAAAGAAGGGATGTGTGGTTGAGAAAGTGGGATGACTTGTGGTGAAGTTTGAGGTTGAGACGAGAATGAGATATCAAATATGGATGATGGAGGAAGGAGAGGTGATATGATTGGAAGATAGGTACTTCACCATTATGATGAGATGTGCCTTGAGAAGAAAGGAACATATGGATTTGAGTTAGATGAAGGATTATGAGAATCTTCACCAACACATGATGATATCCACCAATCATCATCTCATGAAGAGATGATGACTTAAGATCATCAAACTTCACATGAGTAGATGCAGTTTCTCCGAAGATGATGGACTCGATAGGCTTTTGAAGAGTGAGAGAGAGGGGTCGAAGATAGTGAGAGAGGTTGAGGGCCGAAGGTGAGGTGAGGGCCAAAGAAAGGGAAGGGAGGTGTAAGGGAGGTTTGTTCTTTGGTGGGTTTAAGAGGCCGAAAGAGAGAGATGAGAAGAGAGAGAGAGAGAGAGAGAGAGAGAGAGAGAGAGAGAAAGGGATGTAAGTGGGTAGATGAGGTAGAGCACTCAGCAGACACAATGGCCATAGAGAAGGATTGAGCTTTATTGTTCATCAACATCATCTATTTTAGCCATGAAACAAAGGTTGACCATTTCTTTGTCACTTTCAAAAGTGGGTTCATCTGCCCAATCATGGGTTTCAGTCATTTGACCTTTTCCCTTTTTGAGCAAGGTTTCATTTCTCTCCTTCTCTCTCTCTCTTATATTTTGCCTTGTATTTCTCAGCCCGGTCAGACTTTGAGGAGACAGACATATTTGTCTTTTGGAAAGAAGGTTGATTAGAATTAGACTTGGTTCTGACAAGCCTAGAGGATGGTAGTCTAGATTTATCAGAAGACCTGCTTCTGCACTCAGAAGCAAAATGTCCCTTCCTCCCACACCTGTAACATTCCTCATTTGATTTGTCAGAGGGAGTGGTTTTAGAAAAAGTAGAAGTGGATTTTCTTGAAAACTTGGATTTTCTCGAAGAGAAGCGAGAGTTACTGGAAATTTCATCACCTTCATCATCAGCCTCACTAAGATAGGCTTCTGAAGGATCATTGGGATCTTATTGACTATCACGGTCAGAATCGGAGGGATAGGTGATTCTAGGAACACACACAGAGTTTTTGGAAGAATCACTAACAAGAGCTAGAGAAGAGCTTTTAATGTCTTTTGTGATGGACTTCCTTAGCAGTTTAGTCTGCTCATAGTTGAAGAGAGTGCCATAAAGAGCAGTGAGTGGCATAGAGTCAAGATCCTTGATAGACTTGATGCAAGTACAAATGTTTTCCCAAAACTCAAGAAGACAGTCCATGAACTTGCACAAGATTTCCTCATTATCATAAATGCGACCCACAAGTTTTAGATCATTGAGAAGACTGTTAAAACGATTGTAGTAGTCTGAGAGAGATTCACCCTTTTCATGAGAGAAGAGTTCATACTTTCTTACAAGAGCAATCTTTTTGCTCTTTTTCACCTCAGACGTACCTTCATAAAGAACACACAGAGTGGACCACATTTCTTTTGCAGTAGAAAGGTTAACAAGAGAATGGTAGACCTCATCAGGCAGAGAGAGGGCAATGATGGCTCTGACTTTAGTATCAAGAGCTATAAGACGTCTGTCTTCATCATTGTATTTACTGGGGTCCTTTACAATGTATCTCCCAGTAGCTGGAGTTCTTTCTTCCTCAGAAGAGTCATCATCAGCTTTTGCCTTGTCTGCATTATAACGGTCCCAAACTCTAGGAATAAAAGGACCTTCATGTAAAATAGTTGGATATATGCTGTCAACTCTTTCTAAAAAGAGTATCATACGACATTTCCACAAGAAGAAGTTATTGGGGTTAAACTTTGGTGGTTTGGATATAGAGCCATTGTCGTATGAAACAGCAGTGGTGTTTTGAGAAGAAGCATTGTTTAAAGAAGAAGAAGAAGAAGAAGAAGAAGAAGAGGTTGCCATTGCGGATCTAGTTTATTGAGTTAAACTAAACCGCTCCGATACCACTTGTTGCTCCCAAATAGTAGTAAGTAAATAAGAAAAGTATTGTAGAAGGGGGGGTTGAATACAATACACACAGTTTTTCACTTAATTTAATTCTTATTGATTTGAAATCAAGAATTACACATAGAAACTTTTGATTGTTGCAGAAGAGAACAGATGAGATTTGTTCAAACAATCTTACACATAGAGAATGAAGAACAATTGTAAAACACTTAGAAAACAATAAGATCTTCGTAGAGAGAAAGTTTCCAGGCACTTAGAGAACTTGAAGGTAGTAGAGCTGGTTATCTTGCATGTTGAAGCATCCATCATATTTATAGTGCCTCATGCATTTAATGCATGAGACACCTATTGAGCAAGGGATGGACACAGGTCTTCAGCATGGTACAGGATGTACCTTTTGTCTTGGAGTGACTTTGTCTTGAAGTGTTGACCTGCAGGGATGGTGTGGACCTTTCCTTAAAAGAGTGTAGGAGACAAACTTACTTTTTCTGATCTTGGGATGAGGTCCACATCAAAGCAAGATATCACAAATATACTTTGTCAGAAAAGTATAATGTGTTTGAAAGAAATCCTCAAGCATAGACTGCCAAAGACTTGGAAGGATCTTCGGCTCCTGAAGATGTGAGAACACCTTCATACTCTAAGGAGAGATGAGATCATCGGCTGCCGAAGACTTGAGAGATCTTCGGCTCCTGAAGATGTAAGAACACCTTCATACTCTAAGGGGAGATGAGATCATCGGCTGCCGAAGACTTGAGAGATCTTCGGCTCCTGAAGATGTGATAACACCTTCATACTCCTGAGAGATATGTGATTGACACCATCCTGGCTGATGGTGTTGATCACTTGGGCATGCTTGGCTTTAGGCTGAGGAGACTATCTTCAATCCGCTTTGAGAGATGTACTCCTTCTTTGTCTTCTTCGGCTGATCTTCGACTTCACCGGAAATTTGTATAGAAACCAAGCTGCTAAAAGAACCTCAAAGATATTCTAAGTAGGATGATATAAGATGGAAAATCAGGAGGTCATCTTCAAATCTTCAGATGACCCAACAGGTACCCTTTGTGTTTTCTCGTCCGAACCGACCTCGTCGGATTTCCACGAATCTTTACATTTCCCATCTACAATGTAAATGAAAAGGTTTTCAACGGAAATAACTTGCAAAAAACCCACTCTCATGCAGGATAATGCCAAAGCCACGCATTGGCCAAACCCAAAGAACGTACTTCATGCAGTTTTTATGGGTCATGGGATTAAAACGGATCCCCGTAGCAAAAGTTATGGACGTTTAAGCGCGACACCCATTTTTGGTTGATTCGGCAAAGGGGGTACCCTTTGTGTTTTCTCGTTCGGACCGACCTCGTCGGATTTCCACGAATCTTTACATTGTTCATCTACAATGCAAATTATAAGGTTTTTCAAAGGAAATAACTTGCAAAAAACCCACTCTCGTGCAGGATATTGCCGAAGCCACGCATTGGCCAAACCGAAAGAACGTACATCATGCAGTTTATCGATACCCACTCAAATAATGGTGTATTGCCAGAAAGAGATCAATCCATGACGTGATTCTCGTTCTAAGGTTCGTTTTGACGGGTCATGGGATTAAAACGGATCCCCGTAGCAAAAGTTATGGACGTTTAAACGCGACACCCATTTTTGGCCTATTCAGCAAAGGGGGTACCCTTTGTGTTTACTCGTCCCGACCGACCTCGTCGGATTTCTACGAATCTTTACATTGCCTATCTACAATGTAAATGAAATGGTTTTCAAGGGAATTAACTTGCAAAAAACCCACTCTCGTGTAGGATATTGCCGAAACCATGCAATGGCCTAACCGAAAGAACGTACATCATGCAGTTTATCGATACCCACAAAAAACATAGTGTACTGCCAGAAAGCGATTGAGCCATGACGTTCTTATCGTTCTAAGGTTCGTTTTGATGGGTCATGGGCTTAAAACGGATTCCCATAGCAAAAGTTATGGACGTTAAAACGCGACACCCATTGTTGGCCGATTCGGCAAAGGGGGTACACTTTGTGTTTTCTCATCCGGACCGACCTCGTCGAATTTCCATGAATCTTTACATTGTTCATCTACAATGTAAATGATAAGGTTTTTAAGGGAAATAACTTGCAAAAAACCCACTCTCGTGCAGGATATTGCCGAAGCCACGCATTGGCCAAACCGAAAGAACGTACATCATGCAGTTTATCGATACCCACTCAAATTATGGTGTATTTTTGTCATGATCTTAATTCTAAACAAGAATAAACTCTCAGAAACAATATCAAAGGAGTTTACGGAATAACACTTTGATATTCAATAATTAATGGAACACAGTAAATTAGAATAAGAACTTGCAAACTTTATTGAATGATTATAAAGTTACAAGATTCAACACACAACCTCAATATTGATGAACAGGCTCACCAATACGAATTCTACTTATCTAGAATTAGGATTACAAACCTTGAGGTTGATTCTCTCTATAAAAAACAAAAATTCAGAATTCTAAAGTTTGACTCTAAACTATTCTGACTAATTCTATATATACTGAAGATAAAAGATAATTACAAATAATAAAAGATCTTCAAAATAATCTTATATCTTTATCTTCAAGCTTTCCTTAATCTTCAAACTTGATCTGCACGAATCTTGATTATCTCATAAGCAACACTAAATCTTCAGCAGTATTAATACTTTGAGCATTATTAACATTCAGTAGTACTAACTACTAGCAGTACTAAAATTGCTTAGCAGTAGTAATCTCCTCTAGCAGTATTAATCTTGATGAGCAGCATTAAGTTGTATCAGCAGCATTAACTTTACTTAGAAGCATTAACCTCAGAAGTATTAACCAAGTTCTTCTAGCAGCATTGACTGTACTTGTGAAATTCTGAATTTCCAAACAATCTCCCCCTAACTTGACTTTTAGGAAGAGAAGTCAAGTTCTTCAATAATTATGTTCAAGATGCTTTCAACACTGCAGCTTAGTTGCCCAAATTCGGATCCAGACCCAGACTTTGATTTATTGTTCTACTTACCACAATCATTGCCATTTCTGAATCTTTTGAACATGTAAGCTTGGCATTCAACATTGCTTGCATTTTACCCTTGCTGTGATCATAGATTTTATCAACCAAGTAGTACTCATGATAAGCTCTGTCTACAGTGATGACATAGACTCCACACCTTTCAAATATCATCCAGTTTTCTATTCTTTGGAATTTATTCTGTAGATGCAAATCTCTGATCACATGTTGAACTTTGCTAGGATCAAACATCATGCACAAGTACTTCATGGCTAATCTGATTAAGCTCATTCCTTCTCCTGTCAGCTCCTTTTCATATAGACCCAATCCAACTTTAAACATCTCTTCTAAATCTGATCTTGAACAACTTCTGATGAGTCTACCCCAAGTAGAGTACACTTCATATATATCTCCCACTTTCTTAAGCCTGAAGTATTTCTTTCGTTGATCTTCCAGAATATCCCAAAAGATGACATCTGGTGCTTTCATAGAAATGGGATCATCTTGGACTGGTTCATCATCTGTTATAGTCATATAAAGCTCAAGATGCACATTAGATTGCTTATTGGACTGTTCTGGGTTCTGCACCGATTCTGCTGAAGGTGTAACTGAAGGTTCTGCCTCTTTTTCAGCTTCTTCAACCCTTTGTTTCTTGAACAATTTCTTTGAAGCTATGGTCTTCACCCTCTTTGCAGATTTAGCTTCCATACCAACATTCTCTGACTCTTTCTTATTTTCTTTTGTAGGTGTGACTTCCTCAGGGAATGGTTGCTGAATGTTGAGATCATGTCTCTCCTTCATCCTTCTTTCAGCCTCTTCCCTTTGTGAGGAGTCCCCTTGAAGCTTAGCCATTTCTTTCTTATACAGCTCCTCTACTTGACTGTATGCCATATTAGTAAACATCTCTCCTTTGACACCAATTGAACCTTTCAGGAAATTTATCATTTTTCTCCTTTCCTGATTGGCCAAAAAGGTCTTAGAAGGTTGTCTTTTCTGCTTTTTGAGTGGCATTCTTTTGACTGGTACTTTCTTGTCCTGAGCTGCTGTTTTCATGCTCTTCTGATACTCTTCATTTAGTTTTCTGGCCATATTCAGTGCAAGCTCTCTATCCTTCTCAGATTGTAGCAGTTCCTCTTTTTCCATCTCAGCTTGAAGCTCTTTTGCCACTTTTTCATCTAACTCAATCTGACTTTTCTTTTTTAAAGGTTGTTCAGGTTCAACCATCTTTCCTTTTCCTTTTGTATCCTTCAAACCTGCCTCACTTCTTTCTTTTCTCTTCTTTTGAAGGCCTCCTTCATCTATGACCACTCCCTTGGCCTTTTGAGAATCCTTAGGAGTGTCATTCTTGGCTTTTACCAACGTTTCTGCAATTTCCAATTCTTCTATAGAAAGCCCTGTTACTGCTGCTTCTTTTACCTCAGCAGCATTAACAGTTTCTGCTGCTTGGGCAAATTCTGTTTCTTTCTCTATTTCTGCTTCTTTCTCCCCCTTAACATCAAATCCCATCTCAGATTTGCTTTCCTTCTCTTTTTCGTTCTCTTGATTCTCCCCCTTGTTGGAAGCATCTTGAGAACTTTCCCTCTTCTTTAACACAAATTGCTTTCTTCTCCTTTTCTGTAGCAATCTTGTCACCAATTTCTTCAGTTTGGTAATCTGTACTTGTTGAGACAGAATGACCAGTTTCAGCTCTTCAATGTCTTTCCCCTGCTTGATGACATCCATGTTTATGTTACCCATAGCATCCATCAATTCTTGATAGTTATATCTGTCCTCACCTTCTCCAGAAGTGTTACCCTCTTTTGAAGGATCATGGGATCTTTTTGTAGTGGGAGCCTTCTGCCTAACAGAAACACTCTCCACCCCCTTGGGTTCTTGGCACCAGGGACCTTTGAATGATTGCTCATTCAAAGTTGCCATGGGGAAGGTCTTATTTATGTTACCACTGACCTCCTCTGTGCTAGCAGGAGTAGTGGCAGCCTTAGCACCCATATGCTCAAACATCTCCTCAATGAGCACCTCCTTGGGGTTGGGAGACACCCCTGTGGTTTCCCTATAGATATTCTCTAATGGAGAAATCTCCATTAGAGGGCTTAGAGGCTTTAAGGGTGAAGGTACAAGAAGGGAAGGAGCCTTCTTTACCTTTTTTCTTATATAAGTTTGGGTGATTGGAGAAGTTGGCTTTTGAAGTAGGGACTGAGGGATTGATATAGAGAGTGAAGGTTGGGATTGGCTAGCAGTGGGATGGTCTAATGAGAGCCTTGACCCTGCTGCCATACCTTCTTCATTGTGGGACACCACCATCATTGTAGAGAACAATGGGGTGTCAACTCCTTCCGAGTCCAATGGAGATCTCTTCATGTTTGAAAAGACCTTACCTTTGGGGATTTTAGGTACATATACCTCATCAAAGTGAGGCATATCCGTCAATTCATTGGTTATAACTGCCTGGACAAATCTTGGGTACATATAAAAACTCTTTTTGTTTCCCAAGTTTGACACAAGGTCATTAAAAATCATTTTAGAAAAATTGTACCTTCTGGCAGTGGCCAAGCACACCAAAGCATAAGCAATGGTGCTACTGAACTCACTCCAGCCAATAGTCTTTTTGGAAATACAATGCATAAGGGTATGGACAAGGAAACGCCATTGGGGTGAAAATTTAGCTTTTGAGAACTTGAAAACACCCAATGGGCCTCCATACCCCATTCTTGTAAGAGTGGAAAACAGTTCATCATTAGAGATAGATGAGATACCAGAGGCATCGTCTACACGTAGACTGATGCGAATTACCTCTTCAGTAACTGTCAAGGGTTTGCCACACACCCTTGTCTTGATCACTTGCACACCATTCTCAGTAACAATGGTGGCATTAGCCCAAAATTGTTGTTGGTGCTCAATATAGATTGATGGAGACACTGTCAGAGCATAGGCGATATGGCTAGACTTCAGAAAATCCACTATCTGATGAAATCCTGCAGCTTGCTTTGGCTTTTGTAGCATCGCGATTTCATTGTGCTCGTCAATAAATACCATAGATGCCATTGAGCTTGAATATTCTGGACTGAAAATCACTAGGTGTTTTGAGAGAAAAGGGTTAGAGAGAAAATGAATAGGAATCAAAGAGTCGTTATGAACTTTTGGGCGGGCAAACAGGGTATTTATACGATTCGGGACATAAGCAGTATTAACACCTAGCAGTATTAACTAACTAGCAGTATTAACTGAGAGCAGTATTAACCACTAGCAGTATTAACTAACTAGCAGTATTAACTGAGAGCAGTATTAACCACTAGCAGTATTAACTAACTAGCAGTATTAACTGAGAGCAGTATTAACCACTAGTAGTATTAACTAACTAGCAGTATTAACTGAGAGTAGTATTAACCACTAGCAGTATTAACTAACTAGCAGTATTAACTGAGAGCAGTATTAACTGTGCACTGGCAGTATTAAAATTGCACTGGCAGCATAACTATACTTACACTTTTTGAAGCTTGAGGTACTCTGAGCAAGGTAATAACTGTCTGAGAAAGATGTTAGTAGCACCAAAGAATAAACCAATAACAGGTATGTAAACACTTTTTTTTTAAAACATGAGCTCATTCAGAGTTGATCATGCCCACACTTGTGACCAAGAAAGTGAATCTACCCACATCAAAAGCTTTAGTGAATAGATCAGCAAACTGGTTGTCAGTATGAACCTTAGCAACTTGAATTAGCTTCTTTTCATTACAATCTCTAATAAAGTGATACCTGATCTCAATGTGCTTTGTTTTGGAGTGTTTGACAGGATTGTTAACAATGCTTATAGCACTGCTATTGTCAATGAAGATTGGAGTGTGAAGAAAGGTTACCCCATAGTCCAGCATCTGATTCTGAATCCATAGAACCTGAGAGCAGCAACTTGCAGCAGCAATATACTCAGCTTCTGTTGTTGATAAGGACACTGTGGTTTGTTTCTTACACTGCCAAGACACTAGTCTGCACCCAAAAGTTGACATCCACCTGAAGTAGACTTTCTGTCCATGATAGAACCACCCAAGTCACTATCTGAATAAGCAATCAAGTCAAAGTTGGATTCATACGGATACCAAAGACCTAATCTGGGTTGCCTTCTTAAGTATCTGAAAATCCTTTTAACAGCTGGCAGATGTGATTGCTTTGGCTTGACTTGGAATCTGGCACACAAACACACTGGAAACATGATGTCTGGTCTTGAGGCTGTGAGATACATGAGAGATCCAATCATTGATCTGTGTAGATGGACATCAACATCCTCCCCCTCAAGATCAACAGTAATCTGTTTATGAGTCTCCATAGGTGTGCTTGCTGGCTTTGAGTCTGTTAGACCATACTTATCCAGGATGTCTTTCACATATTTTGATTGGCTTATGAAGATCCCATCTTTCTTTTGTTTCACTTGAAGCCCAAGGAAGAAGGTAAGTTCACCCATTGAACTCATTTTAAAGCTCTTGTGCATCAACTTTTCAAAGTCTCTACGCATTTGGTCTTTTGTGGATCCAAAGATGATATCATCCACATAAATCTGAACCAATAGGATGTCCTTCTTACTTCTTTTAATGAATAGGGTCTTGTCAATTATTCCTCTTTCAAACCCATTCTCCAATAGATAGGTAGACAGAGTATCATACCATGCTCTTGGGGCTTGATGAAGACCATAAAGTGCTTTCTTCAGTTTGTATACTCTGTCTGGATATGATGGACTTTCAAATCCAGGAGGCTGACAGACATATACTTCTTCATCAATTGTACCATAAAGAAAGGCACTCTTCACATCCATTTGGTATACCTTGAACTTCATGTATGATGCATAGGCTAGAAATAGTCTAATTGCCTCTACCCTTGCCACTGGAGCAAACACTTCTTCATAGTCAATGCCTTCTTCTTGAGTGTACCCTTGTGCCACCAGCCTTGCTTTGTTTCTTATCACAATGCCTCTCTCATCCTTTTTGTTCCTGAAAATCCACTTGGTGCCTATAGCTCTATGACCTTTTGGAAGGTCCACCAAGTCCCAAACTTCTTGCAACTTGAACTGCAGTAACTCTTCTTGCATAGCTTCTATCCAACAGGATTCTTTCATTGCTTCAAAAACCTTCTTAGGCTCAATCTGAGATAGAAAGCAGGAGAGTACTGTGTGTTGCTGATCCTGCAACTTTTGAAGTCTGCTTTGATTCCTTGTTATCATAGGAGAAGAGATGTCTCCTATGACCAACTCTGGAGGATGATTCTTTTGAGTTCTAGTCTGATGACTAGGTTCTTCATTGATTCCCACATCCAGATTGGAATCATTTAAGTCAGCTGAGGGGATCTCATCAGCTGCTTCTGGCTCATCATGCACATGATTCTCATCATCTCTTCCTTCTTCTTCACTCTGAATTGGTTCAGCAGTAGTCTCTTTTTCACAGAACTCAATAGGCTCTATTGTAGGAATGGGAAATATTACAGACTGAGGAATAGTATCTTGTACTTGAGCATCCCCTGATCCTCCATTTCCTGAACCTGCATTGTCATCACTACTGAAACCCAAGGAGTTAGTTAGTGAATCAATGTCAAACAACCACTGAGGACCAGACCTAATAGGATTTGGTGTGTTCTCATTGCACTTGACATTGTCACTTTCCTCAATTATTCTAGAAGAAGTATTAAAAACTCTGTAAGCCTTACTCTGAGATGAGTAACCAACAAGAAAACCATCATCAACCTTGCTATCAAACTTTCCTAAGTGAGTTTTGGTATTGAGAATGGTACAAGGACACCCAAAAGGTTTGAAAAATCCTATAAAAGGTTTTCTATTGTTTAAAAGCTCATAAGGTGTCTTGTTTTTAGGCTTGACTACTAAAACTCTGTTTTGGACATAGCAAGCAGTATTAACTGCTTCAGCCCAGAAAGTAATTGGAAGTTTTGAATCTGCCAACAGAGATCTAACAGCCTCAATCAGTGTCCTATTCCTTCTCTCAGCAACACCATTTTGTTGTGGAGTCCTAGGAGCACTGTATTGCCTCTTAATTCCTTTTTCCTCACAAAAGGTGTTTAGGTCATGATTTTTAAATTCAGTACCATTGTCTGACCTAATGACTTTTACCTTTTGATTAGTTTGGTTTTCAATTCTTATAATAAAGGATTTGACCAGTCCACTTGTCTCATACTTAGTCCTTAGAAAATATACCCAAGTAAATCTAGAGTAATCATCAACAATAACTAGGCAGTATGATTTCTTACCAATACTCATAACATTTGTAGGACCAAACAGATCCATATGCAACAACTGAAGAGAATTAGAGATTGTGTTCAACTCTTTGGTTTTATGAGAAGTTTTGTGTTGTTTGCCTTTGAGACAGGCAACACAATGATCATCACATGAAAAGACTTTGGAAGGTAAACCTCTTACAAGGTTGTTTTTAACAAGTTTATTCATTGTTTTAAAATTCATGTGACACATCCTTCTGTGCCAAAGTGATGATTCATCCAAAGAAGCTTTTGAAACAAGACAGTTTAGGGATGAATCAGTTGAAACACTTTCCATATCTAAGCAATAAACATTATCCTTTCTGGGAGTTCTTAGTAGTATCATCTTTTCATCAACTACCTTGAATCCAGGAGCAAGGATAATACATTCAGAATCTGTAAATAATATACTATGTTGTTTGTCACAAACCTGTGATACACTTAACAGGTTGTACCTTAACTGCTCAACATAGAATACATCTTCAAAGGTCATTTTACCTTTGGCTACATCCCCCTTACCACTTATCTTACCTCCATCTGGATTATTACCAAAGGCAACATGCCCACCATCAATTTTCTTGAAATTCTTGAGGCATGACATGTTCCCTGTCATGTGCCTAGAGCAACCACTATCAACATGCCAGATGCTCTTCCCCTTGAGCTGCTGATTGCCCTGCACATAAGATTAAACAATTAGTATTGATTGAGGACCCAAGCCAAAGTGGTCTTGGGTCTCCCTTTCTCATCAAAGTATTTACATTCCTTTTTTATGAGGTTTTTAAACTCAGAGCACTCTTTATTAGTGTACTTTGTCAATATGATTGGCTTAGCAGCACAAACACTAGAAGCAGTACTAACCTTAGAAGTACTAACAGAGGTAGCAGTACTAATAGGTTTAGCAGTACTAATCTTGTTAGCAGCACTAACAGAGTTAGCCGTATTAACTTTTGAAGAAGTACTAACAATGTCAGCAGCACTAACATTGTTAGCAGTAGTATTACTTCTAGCAGCACTATCATTGTCAGCAGTACTATTTGTGGTAGCAGTACTAACAGTTTTAGTGCTTTTAGGAACCCACATATTGACACTTTCTTTAACAGACTTTTTCTTGATGTGGCTTTTAGATTTAACAGATTTCTTAGCCACATGGTTCTTTTCAACCTTCCTATAACCAAAGGGTTTTTGCATTGATCTTTGAAAATTCATCCTTTGGTTCATAGGATTGAAATAACATAATTTGGCAAGATGATTCAATTTGCCACAGATAAAACAAGGTTTTGGTCCATTGATTTTACTCAAATCAACCCCTTGTTTTTGTGCCCACTGATTATTCCAGTTTCTTTGATTTCCCCTCTTTTTATCATGTTTTTGGGGCTCGGTCTTCTTACATGCACACTGTTTGCAAGGACCTAGATTCACAACTGTGGTCTGTTTGTAATGGACCTTACCAGACTTTTCCTCTGTCTTCTCTATGTCCTTGGATTTGATCCAAGCCCTTCCACAATCCTCATTGGTGATAATGTTATTCTCTACAGGAATCTCACCACTCATCTTGTTCTCCTTACTCTTGTCAACCTCTTTGTCAGTCTTATCCTCAACAACTACCTCATCTAAGGGATCTATCTTAGTGGCTCCCTCAGGCAAGTCCTTCCTATCTTTGGTTTCTAACAGATCTGAAGTAGGAGGAATGTAATTGTTGTTATATGGTGGAGGTGTGGCATTGTACCCAATTCCTCTTCTCAGCTTATCATGAATCTGAGTTTGTAGTAAAGAGTCCATTGCTTTAGAAGCATTGGAAAACTTTTCTACATCAAGCTTGACCTTGGTTAGTTCATCTCTCAATTTCTCACTCTCCTCTTTAGATTTGGTCAGTTTAAGCTCTAGATCCTTTTTCTCCCACTTCCAGTAATTGGTGTCATATGAGTGTTGGAGTTCATTGGCTTGAAAACCTTTAATCTGTTCCTCAAACCTCTCAACAATTCTCACATAATCTTTGATATCCTTTTCTAATCTCTTAAGGTCATCACTCATCTTCTGATTGTGATCCCTGTACCTTTTAACAGTGTCTATGCAAGTTTTAGAACAGAGATTAGAATTTACCTCAGATGGGAGATCAGATACTTCAGCCATAAGTGTTTGATTTTGGATAGCCTCTTCTGCTTGATCACTCCAGTCAAACCCCATTCCTTGTTGAGAAACAAGGGCTTGAGCAGAGTTTCTGTTATGATTGAGGTTTCCAGACTGTGCTTGTTGGTGGTTGTTATTGTGAGACACTCCACTTCTGCATTCCCTGGCAAAGTGTCCCTTCAGATGGCATTTGTAGCACTCCACCTTTGATTTATCAAACCCTGCTCCATCTTCTCTTCTTTAGGAGAAGTTGTTCCTCCCAGTCCTATTTATGAACTTCTTTACCCTCATGGACAGCATGGCCATCTGCCTTTTAATATCCATCTCTTCCAGATCATCAGGATGAAGTTGTTCCAAATCATCATTAATTAAGGAGGAATTTCCATGACTGGCAAGAAAGGCTTCAAACACAGAATCAGTGCCTTTATCTTGATTTGCTCCATTAGCAGCATTAATTGATTCAGGGTTAGCAGTAGAATCAATTGATGCTGATATGAGTGCAACATTATGAATATATCCATAAGGCTTCTTCTTTGCCTCCACCTCAGCTTCAAATACTCTAAGATCATTGTACAGATCATCAAGTTCTTTCTCTTCCAACTGATCATTCTGTATGAATGAAATAGTGTACATGGTCCATTCATCTCCAAGGGACCTTAAGAACTTTCTGTTTACATCATCTTGATCAATCTGTACTCCCATAGTAGCTAGTTCACCAATCAGTTTGTTAAACCTGTCAAAAGTTTGAGTCATGGACTCATTCTTAGTTGACATGAAGTTTTTATACTGTTGCTTCAAGATTGCCTTTTGATTTCTTTTGGTACTTTTGATACCAGAGAATCTCTTCTCTAGAGCATTCCAGAGCATCTGTGCATCAGTACAATTGCAGAATTGGTGCTGATATTCATTTGGAATGGCCAAGAGCAGTGTGCTCAAGGCTTTCATCTCTGTCTGCCTTGTCTTTCTGTCTGCATCCGTCTTTGGAGGGGTTCTTTTGCCATCTTCACCAATCTTTCCTGCAGCAGATGGGTCATTCTCAATGATGTCCCACATAGAGTAATCTGTGAGGAGAATGTATTGCTTGATTCTGATCTTCCACATGTCAAATTCATTGGGTCTGAGCATTGGAACCTTTGAGACCAGAGTACTGTTTGATTCAGCTGTGTTTTCCATGATGAATGAGATTTCTGAGAATACTAGCTTTGATACCACTTGTCAGGATCTTAATTCTAAACAAGAATAAACACTCAGAAACAATATCAAAGGAGTTTGCGGAATAACACATTGATATTCAATAATTAATGGAACACAGTAAATCAGAATAAGAACTTGCAAACTTTATTGAATGATTATAAAGTTACAAGATTCAACACACAACCTCAATATTGATGAACAGGATCACCAATACGAATTCTACTTCTCTAGAATTAGGATTACAAACCTTGAGGTTGATTCTCTCTATAAAAAACAAAAATTCAGAATTCTAAAGTTTGACTCTAAACTATTCTGACTAATTCTATATATACTGAAGATAAAAGATAATTACAAATAATAAAAGATCTTCAAAATAATATTCTATCTTTATCTTCAAGCTTTCCTTAATCTTCAAACTTGATCTGCACGAATCTTGATTATCTCATAAGCAGCACTAAAT
This sequence comes from Arctium minus, assembly GCA_954870635.1. Classification (NCBI taxonomy): domain Eukaryota; kingdom Viridiplantae; phylum Streptophyta; class Magnoliopsida; order Asterales; family Asteraceae; genus Arctium; species Arctium minus. Next base: position 71,318,119 of record OX941095.1, on the reverse strand, counting down.
CTTCAGCAGTATTAATACTTTGAGCAGTATTAACATTCAGTAGTACTAACTACTAGCAGTACTAAAATTTCTTAGTAGTAGTAATCTCCTTTAGCAGTATTAATCTTGATGAGCAGCATTAAGTTGTATCAGCAGCATTAACTTAATTAGCATCATTAACCTCAGAAGTACTAACCAAGTTCTTCTAGCAGCATTAACTGTACTTGTGAAATTCTGAATTTCCCAACAATTGCCAGAAAGCGATCAATCCATGACGTGATTCTCGTTCTAAGGTTCGTTTTGACGTGTCATGGGCTTAAAACGGATCCCTGTAGCAAAAGTTATGGACGTTTAACCGAGACACCCATTTTTGGCCGATTCGGCAAAGGGGGTACCCTTTGTGTTTTCTCGTCCGGACCGACCTCGTCGGATTTCCACGAATCTTTACATTGTTCATGTAAAATGTAAATGATAAGGTTTTCAAGGGAAATAACTTGCAAAAAACCCACTCTCATGCACGATATTGCAGAAACCACGCAATGGCCAAACCGAAAGAACATACATCATGTAGTTTATCGATACCCACTCAAATAATTGTGTATTGCCAGAAAGCGACCAAGGCATGACGTGCTTATCGTTCTAAGGTTCGTTTTGATGGGTCATGGGATTAAAACGGATCCCCGTAGCAAAAGTTATGGACGTTTAAGCGCGACACCCATTTTTGGCCGATTCGGCAAAGGGGTGTTTTCTCGTCCGGACCGACCTCGTCGGATTTCCACGAATCTTTACTTTGCCCATCTACAATGTAAATGAAAAGGTTTTCAAGGGAAATAACTTGAAAAAAACCCACTCTCGTGTAGGATATTTCCGAATCCATGAAATGGCCTAACCGAAAGAACGTACATCATGCACTTTATTGATACCCACTCAAATTATGGTGTATTGCCAGAAAGCGATCAATCCATGATGTGATTCTCGTTCTAAGGTTCATTTTGACGGTTCATGGTCTTAAAATGGATCCGCGTAGCAAAAGTTATGGACGTTTAAGCGCGACACCCATTTTTGGCCGATTCGGTAAAAGGGTACCCTTTGTGTTTTCTCGTCCGGACCGACCACGTCGGATTTCCACGAATCTTTACATTATTCATCCACAATGTAAATGATAAGGTTTTCAAGGGAAATAACTTTCAAAAAACCCACTCTCATGCAGGATATTGCCGAAGCCACGCATTGTCCAAACCGAAAGAACGTACATAATGCAGTTTATCGATACCCACTCAAATAATGGTGTATTGCCAGAAAGCGACTAGGCCATGACATGATTCTCATTATAAGGTTTTTTTTGATGGGTCATGGGCTTAAAATGGATCCCCTTAGCAAAAGTTATGGACGTTTAAGCACGACACCCATTTTTGGCCGATTCGGCAAAGGGGTTACCCTTTGTGTTTTCTCGTCCGGACTGACCTCATCGGATTTCCATGAATATTTACATTGTTCATCTACAATGTAAATGATAAGGTTTTCAAGGGAAATAACTTGCAAAAAATTCACTCTCGTGCACGATATTTCCGAAGCCACGTAATGGCCAAACCGAGAGAACGTACATCATGAAGTTTATCGATAGCCACTCAAATAATGGTGTATTGCCAGAATGCTAACAATCCATGACGTGATTCTCGTTCTAAGGTTCATATTGACGGGTCATGGGATTAAAACAGATCCCCGTAGCAAAAGTTATGGACGTTTAAGCGCGACACCCATTTTTGTCCGATTCGGCAAAGGGGGTATCCTTTGTGTTTTCTCGTCCGGACCGACCTCGTCGGATTTCCACGAATCTTTACATTGCCTATCTACAATGTAAATGAAAAGGTTTTCAAGGGAAATAACTTGCAAAAAACCTACTCTCGTGTAGGATATTGCCGAAACCATGCAATGGCCTAACCGAAAGAACGTATATCATGCAGTTTATCGATACCCACTAAAATCATGGTGTATGGCCAGAAAACGACTGAGCCATGACGTTCTTATCGTTCTAAGGTTCCTTTTGATGGGTCAAGCGCAAAGTAAACTGATGTATTGAAAGTGAGTGCCAAAATTACAAAACAAAGGCTCTAAGGGGACTTAAATACCCCTAGCCTTTACAATACAGTTATGAACAAAAAGCACAGTAAAAGCTAGAAAATAATTACAATGATTACTACAAAATTAGACTTAACAATCTCCCCCTTAGTAATCATTGGCGTCGTGGTCTTCAAAAACAATCTTCAATAACAGCATAGATCAACCAGGCGACTTTGGAGAATTACTGACGCTCTTCTCTTTGACGAAGTCGATTCAAACCAACTAAAACTTCCAGTCGTCTTAGAGTTGAACGGAGATTCAATCTCTCTTGTATTGAGTCTAAAGTCTTTTGAATAAGTCGAATCTCGTCATTATCAACATGAAATGCATTTGCTCTTGTTTCCACAAATCTTCTTTTAGCATCCTTCAGACGTTGCTCCAACTGAAGCTTGATCACCTTTAAGGTTCCATCAGAGAAGTGAGCAATTTCTTCAAACCTGAGAAAGCATTTTTCATTAGACCCATTCTTGTACACCACTCCATATGGATCTTCAACAATAGTGAGAAGAGGATAAGACTCTAAGTTCGGTAAGCTTCGGTTGGGCCTGAGAAGATTAACAACCGATTGAAAACTTTCGACAGCCATCTGAAAATCAAAAACTCGGAAGAATCTGATTTGTCATCGTATGAATCTTTTAATGACGAACAAAGCTTGAGAAATATCCTGTGTTCTATGATACAGATTCCTGAAGTGATCATATAAGAATTCAATGTCATCTATAGAAAGGTCAGTGAAGTCTGCCTCTGAAAATTTATACCACTTGCAGTCTCTTCTTTCAACTTCAAAATCAGGATACCAAATATTCACAAACTTGTTGATTGTGACACTGATGACTCGAACAATCAAGTGTTGAGAAGACACGGTATTATTCCTTTTGCGCTGACACTTGATGAACATCAAGTACTCATATTGATAGGCATCTGACTCTTTCTCTACTCCAAGGATTGCATAGATGTTAATCGCCCTTCTTCTAGAGACAAAGATGTTTCTCTGAGTGTCTTCTAGAAAGGCTGATCTTTGCCTTGATGCCAAATATCTACGTTGCAAATTCCTTTGTCTTTGACGTCTAGATAAAGCTGGTCCTTCTTCTAGAACGAATGGTGGAATTACAGGATCAGAAGGTGGAACATCAGCTTCTTCTCTTGACGACTGACCAACTTCAAATGATCTTGAAGGAATAGTGGTAGTCGGAGCTGAACTAGCAACAGGAGTAGATGTGACATTAACTGATTCAGGAATCTCATCATGAGCAGGAAGATCATTGTATAACAAATCTGCTTCTTCTTCATCTTTCGCATCCATGAACACTGATCTGAAATTATAACGATGTCATCACAGTCTTCCTCATTGACTTGACAAATCTTTTCAAACCTGACATCTTCATCATCATCAGAATTAATCTCTATGAAGTTAGCAAAGAATGTCCTCATATCATTTGCCGCTTCAGATTCTTCAACTTCATGAACATTTTCAGAAACATCTGGATCCATATAAACAACAATTTGCATATTATTGTTAATATTGCTTTCAGAAATATTCAGTTCATTATGCATGGAAGACAGATCAACATTCTCAATCATAACATTCACCAAGTCCTCAATGTTGCAGTCTTGAACAGATTTACCACTCTTTCCTTTATCACCAGCCACTTCCTCTTGAGTATCTTCTCAAACTTCAGAAGATCCTTCAACTCTCGGTCTCTTCGCCATCTCCCCCTCATGGCCTTGATGATCAGGATCATCTTGGTCATGTCGGCGCTTAAGAGACGGGCCGACCTCAGATCTGCAGCTTTGTTCCATACGATCAACCTTGTTAGAGATATCAGAAAAAGCTTGAGTCATAAAAGATTTAAGATCAACAAAACTTGATCGAACTTCTGATCTGAATGCATGGAACTCATCAGATAAAGTAGTAATTCTGTCAGAGTCAGAAGAAGGAACTGGAGGCGGTGAAGGTTGGAAGTTCCGTAAAAGAGAGATAAGATCTTGATCTTGATGTTCAGGCGGCGACATAGAGAGAAGTCGAGCATAGAGCAAATCTGTTAACTCTGAAATAGGAAGATCATGTAGAGAAGACCTTGAAGATGTACCAGAAGAAGCAGACATAGGAATTCCCGCAGATAAAGAAACCATCCGAAGGAAACGGAAGAGAAACAACCGGAGAAGTAGTTGAAGTCACAACACTAGAAGGTTCACGAAGAACTACTCCAGTTGGTCGTCTGAAAGGAATCTCTGGAGGAATCACTGAAGTATCAATCTCAGGCATCTTTCCTTTGAAGAAAGTCTTCAACTTCAGAATTTGAGCTTCCTTTTCTGCATCCATTCTCTCTGATAATCGACGAATGACATCGTTCAAAGTAGAGAATTTTTCAGTAGAAACCCGAGCTTGATCAGAAGTAAGCTCTACAGCTGGAACTTGAATAGCCGCAAGCGAAGATGCTGGAGCTTGACTTTGTACCGGAGATGAAGCTTGGTCAAAAGCCGTATCCAATTCATCTACTTGAAGATGTGCAACTGAAGGATTAATAGGAACAGATTCATCTTCAGAAAGAACTTCTGTTGAGACAACCACTTCTGGTGTCCTAACCTTCCTTTCATAAACCTTAAGACTTGGTTTATCACTATCATCATTATCATCAGAAAGAGCAGTATCAGCAGCAGAATCATCTTTATCTTCAAAATCAAAAGCAGTAGCATCAGTAGCTTCAGTACCAATATCAGCAATAACATTCTCAATTTGTTGAGAAGCAACATCCTCTTGAACTATTTCTTTTTCAACAAAAACCGCAACTTCTTGCTCATATTCAGCCTCTTTTTCAACTTCAGGCTCTTGTTCAGGAATAGCTGCTTCAACTTCAACATCTTTTTCAGCAGCTTGATTGTCATGAGAAGGCTCATCTTGTACGGCTTCCATAAACTCATTCTCCATGAAATATTCTATGACATCCCCATCTGTAACATCAGCGTAGTTGGCGATAAGAGCATATGGAATAGTCATAGAATAGTTGAAAGACCTCTTCTCCTTCTGAATGTAAGTCATTTCAGAGTCTAGAACCTGAGGCCAAGATAACCTGCGTGGAATGGTTGGATTGCTGCGGAGCATGCTTCGAACAATAAGCTTCAGAAACCTAACGAACGGAATGAACTTCCGTTTCTTGTTGGTGAACTTGTCATGTACCACCTCTGAGAGTTCGGTCCAAAAAATAAACGTGTAGTCGACATGCAAGTCATAGACGACTGCATGGAACAATCGGAGATACAATAAACTTGCACTGTCTGTGCCAGAATGCTTAGATGTCAGGCACCTGATGATCACTGAAAACAGTGCATACCATACTGGAGGTAAATTAGACTTGTCAAAGTCTGTAGGTTTGTTCAAAGTACCAACATATCCAAGATTCCTTATTCCTTCATATACTTCCTCTTCAGATGGAAAGCTGTCATATGTAGTTCGGCCTGGTCTGGAGTTCGGCTCGGGAAGCTCCAGTATCAATCTCAGACGCTTGTAAGAAAGAAAAGATTCAAATTGATCGATTTGAAGATCAAAGTGATGCGTACGAGCCATTTCATTCTTTGTTATTGTATGCCATGCCTGCTGTAGATAAACTTCAGGAACATTTGCGCAGTAAGAAAGAGCACGAGCAAGTGGATGACCTCGGAGAATTGCTCGTATCACTGGATGTATCTTGATTCTGTCAAAGTCCACGTGATAGTTGTTCGGCTTGTATGGCATATACATGATGGTTGGGAACACATCATTTGGTGTACGACGAGAAGCAGAAAGATCGGCTCCAACAGAAGGATGTGACGACATGGGAGTATCATGAGAAGCACGACCAGACGGATCATCGAGAATGGCATTCTCGTCTTGAATCATTGGATCTGTATTGGTTTTGGAAGACATAATAGACCTGGAAAACAAAATGAAAAAGAATTAGACAAAAATAAAAAAATATATTCTAAGTATGGTTTGCGTGCCAAGTTAGAAGCGCAAACCAAGGTTTGCGTTTCAGTATTGAGACGCAAAGGTAAGTTTGCGTGTCTAACATGGTCCGAAAACTATACTTAGAAAACAAAACAAAAACACACAAAATCACAAAGGAAGGTTTGCGTATCAAGTTAGAAGCGCAAAGTAGACTTTGCGTTTCTAGTTAGAGGCGCAAAGTTCACTTTGCGTTTCAAGTTAGACGCGCAAAGTTCACTTTGCGTTTCTAGTTAGACGCACAAAGTTCACTTTGCGTTTCTAACTAGACGCGCAAAGTAGACTTTGCGGGACAAACATACTTGAAATAAAAAAAAAACAAAAACAATACACGAAGTACAAACAAAAAGAAAGTTTGCGTGTCAAAGAGGAGACGCAAAGTCTAGTTGATACGTAAACTACACTTGAAAAAACAATAGGTTTGCTAAACAAGTTAGAAGCGCAAAGTAGACTTTGCGTTTCTAGCTAGACGTGCAAAGTTCACTTTGCGTTTCTAGCTAGACGCGCAAAGTTCACTTTGCGTTTCTAGCTAGACGCGCAAAGTTCACTTTGCGTTTCTAGCTAGACGCGCAAAGTTCACTTTGCGGGTCTATCAACCTTGTTCAGAAACCTAGTTTTCGCGATTACAAGCCGAAAATCACAAAAACTAAAATTAAAGCTAGAATACAAGAAATTAAAGTAAAATGAAACATACCTAAAGATCGAATATCAGTTCTAAACAAAACCCAAGACTCAATTTGAACAAAAAAAAAACTCGAATCTGAAAATCGAAGACAATGAACAGTACAAAGAACGTAAATGGCACAGTACATGAACAAAACATCGAAATCAAACACAACAGAAAAACAATGCTAACCTAAACATAACAACAAATCAAACTAAAAGAAGAACACATACTTGATTGAAGTGAACACAATCGAAAATCAAATGGAAAAAGATGAGGTCGACGCACACAGAGAATAGGAGGGAAGAAGATGAACAGTTCCAAAGTTCAAAAGATAAAGGAAGCAATAAAAGAGAATATTCATATACTAATCTCTATTTATACTAAACTTAAAAAAAATAACACAAAAAAAATACACCTAAAAAAAATTCCAAAAAAAAAATACAACTAAAAGAAAAATTTACCTGACAGGTTCCTTTACTCCCCCTACACAAATGCATAAAAATTTAACTGTTAGTATAGCAAATGTGTAGAAAAATCTGACAAATATACCTGTTTTAATTTCTGATCAGCACAGATAATTTTCTTACTTACTCCCCCTCAAACACAGAAAAGAACAGATAACTTTTTCAGATAAGCTCTCCCCCCACAAAATTGCACAGACCATATACAAAAAATACAGATACTCAAACAAAAAGACATCAGTATGAAAGATGATCATATTGAATATAAATTTTGTAACAACTGAACATATAAAATTTTAAACACTAAACAAATTAAATTCTACTCAGTAAAATTTCACAGATTTATCAATCAGTTGAAATCAAGCATATGTTGTTGGATGCAAGAACAAGTATAATTGCATATCAAGTTAAGACATGTTCAGTTTCAAAAACTTCCATTTGTCTATTCAGTGTGCTCGCATGTGAACTTCAATTAGCTTCAAGAAAAATGCAGTTCTAAAATTATTATAGAAAACTTTGCATTTACTGACACTAAGTCATCAAAAATTAAGACTTTCACAAATTTACAGGTTTATCACAACTCAAACATATCACCAAGTATCATGAGATGTGTGCTCATTGGCATCTTTTTAGCAGTGTACACATTGGCATCTTAACGTGAGTGTGCTCTTTGGCATCTTTTAAGCGCGTGCACTTTGGCATCTTTTAATCAGAGAGTTCATTAAGTAAAGAACATGTCGTAAACGTAACTTTCTATCTGACCCTATTGCAGGATTTGGGTCAGCCACTCCCAGACCAGCTGGCCTTAGGGGACTAGGTGTCAAGCACCCCTTGGAACTTACTTTCCCGGATCAGAAAGGCTACATCGACATATTCTAAACCCATTCATACCAGTAAAACATGACTTTCGATCTGATTCTATAGAAGGATTTCTGTTCGATCACTTCCATATCAAATGACCTTAGGGGACCAGATGTCGAGCATCCCACGGAACTTAGTTTCCCAAACCAGAAAGGTCACAGGTACAAACTTTTAAACCCAGAGATTTCTGTATTTTAAGAATTTATTATTCATCTCAATCACTCAGATCAACGTCTAAATGCTTAGCCCATATTTTCATTCCGATCTAAAATTCTGATCATTTAGGTAGTCTAAGCAAAGTAAACAATAAAAATTCAGACTCACATATCTTTAAAGCAGAATCAAAAGCTACAAACATGTTGCTGACTTTTCGACTTTTGTAAGACTTGAAAGTTGAACATATAAAACTTTAATATAAACAAATAACTTGTAAAAGATCCTAGACATACGTTTTATTCAAAAGAAAGAAAATCTGTAAAATTTTATTTTATAGAATAAAATTTGTAAAGATTTAAAATTTTAAATTCAACATGCCTAATTTTGAAAGCAAAAAATTGAAACGTTTTTCATCTAAGGCTTTTGTAAAGATATCAGCAAGTTGATATTCAGTTGGTACAAAATATAATTCAATAGTACCTTCTTCCACATGATGCTTTATGAAATGATACCGCATGTCTATGTGCTTGGTCTTGGTGTGCTGGATTGGATTGACCGATATCGCAATTGCAGACTTGCTATCACAATATATTGGCACTGTCTTGTATAGCATTCCGTAATCATGAAGTTGCGTTTTCATCCAGAGTACTTGAGCACTGCAACTAGCTTCAGCGCATATTCAGCTTCGGATGTTGATATTGAAACGCAGTTTTGCTTTTTCGACACCCAGCTTATCAGTCTGTCACCTAAAAACTGAAGATGACCAGAAGTACTCTTCCTGTCCAATTGATTACCACCAAAATCTGCATCTGAATAAGCAATCAAATTATGGTCAGAACTTTTAGGATACCATAATCCTAAATAAGGAGTTCCTTTAATATATCTAAAAATGCGTTTGACTGCTAAAAGATGAGATTCTTTTGGTTTAGCTTGGAATCGGGCACACAAGCACGTGGAGAACATTATGTCCGGGCGACTGGCAGTTAGATACATCAGTGATCCGATCATCCCTCTGTATGCCTTTTGATCCACAGCTTTTCCATCTGGATCGAGTCTGAGTTTGGCACCATGAGTCATCGGTGTTCCGATTGAAGTAGATTTGTCCATCTTGAATTTCTTCAAGATGTAAAATACATACTTTGACTGGTTGATGAAGATACCATCAGGAAGCTGCTTTACTTGTAAGCCGAGAAAGAAATTGATTTCTCCCATCATGCTCATCTGGAATCTAGAGGTCATAAGATCAGAAAACCAAGTACACAAAGATTTGTTAGTCGCACCGAAAATAATATCATCTACGTATATTTGTACTAAGCAGATATCAAGATTAGATCTATAAATGAAAAGAGTAGTATCGATAGATCCTTTTGTGAAGCCGGATTTGACCAAGAAAGCTGACAACTCGTCATACCACGCCCATGGAGCTTGTTTCAAACCATACAGTGCTTTATCGAGAAAATATACATAATCAGGACGATCTTTGTCAACAAATCCCTCTAGCTGAGATACATATACTTCTTCTTTCAGCTTGCCATTGAGAAATGCCGTCTTGACGTCCATTTGATATACTGTGAAGTTGCGATAAGCAGCGAAGGAAAGAAACATTCGTATAGCTTCCAATCTGGCAACTGGTGCAAATGTTTCATCGTAGTCAATACCTTCTTCTTGTCGATATCCTTTGGCTACCAACCTTGCTTTGTTACGCACAACGATACCATCTTTATCCTTTTTATTCTTGAATATCCACTTTGTACCAATTATGCTTTTCCCTTTCGGCCTAGGTATAAGTCTCCACACTTTGAGCGCATCAAATTGATTGATCTCCTCTTGCATAGAAATAATCCAATCCGGGTCTTCCAATGCTTCAGAAACTTTTGTAGGTTCAATCTTGCTTAGGAAGCAAGTGAAGAGACATTCATTGGAAGTAGCCGACTTGGATCGTGTAGAAATACTGGCTTGAGGATCTCCAATAATTTGATGAATTGGATGATATCTTGTCCATTTTGTTGTATGAGGGAGAGGATCAATTACATCTTGAACCACTTCAAATTGAAAAGACGGAGGTTCAGAAACTTCTACATCAGATGAAGAGATAGAAATAGTTTCCACTTGAGGAGGAGGTATCTCAATAATCTCTGAATCAGATTCGGGAACAGTTTGTTGAATAACATCATTCTGTACTTCTTCCTGAAATGATTCCTCTTGAACAGGTTGATCTTGAATAGACTCTTCTTGAGTATGTTCTTTCTGAATAGTCTCAGTTTCTGATTGAGCATTGTCTGATTGAACAAAATCTTGTCGTGCCGGTTCTTGTTGAACAGGAGAGACTAGAGCAGCATCAATGTCAGAGATAGATGCAGCGGAATTTGGAATACATGAGCTCTCAGTTTCCTGATTCAAAACATTAGAAACATTTTCAGAATTAGATCTAGGCACATCATCATAAAAAATTTCAAACAGAAAATCAAGATCAAAAAGATTAGGAGAGGGAGTAGAAAAATCCTAGTTATCCGATGTAAGAGCAGGTTCTGAACTGATTTGTTTAGAAACTGAATTTTCAGTAATAGCGGGTTCTGAGTCTGAGTGACTAGAAACCAAATCAGCAGCTTCGTCAAATTTTACGTTGACACTTTCTATGACCTTTCTTGCAGAGAACAGAAAAACTCTATAAGCAGCAGAGTTTGAAGAATAACCCACGAATACACCCTCGTCTGCTTTCGGACTAAACTTGTTGAGATTCTCCCTGTCATTCAAAATGTAGGATTTACACCCGAATGACTTGAAATACTTGATGTTTGGTTTGATCCTGTTCATAAGTTCATAAGGTGTTTTGTTAAAACGACGATGCATAATTGATCTGTTCTGTGTATGACAGGCAGTTGACACTGCTTCAGCCCAGTAAGACAAAGGTAGACCTGAATAAGCGAGCATTGACCTGGTGGACTCAACAAGAGTTATGTTTCTTCTTTCAACAACACCGTTCTGTTGCGGAGTACGTGCAGCAGAAAATTGTTGTTGTATTCCTTGAGATTCATAGAATGCCTGAAGAGTACTGTTTTTGAATTCAGTGCCATTGTCAGATCTTACCACTTTCACTTGCTTCTGCTTATTTGTCTGAGTTGACTTGATGAGGTTGATGAGTACTTCAGGAGTCTCGTCTTTTGACTTCAGAAATTTTACCCAAGTATATCTGGAGTAGTCATCAACAACCACCAAAACATATTTCTTATGTCCTAAACTCTTCGTCTTCATCGGACCACACAAATCAACATGCAAAAGATCAAGAATAGCCGATGTGCAGTATTCAGGTTTAGGCTTGTGAGGAGCTTTCTTCATTTTTCCTTTCTCACAATCCTGGCATAGATGGTCTTTCTGGAAACGGAGAACTGGAAGACCTCTTACTGAATCATTCTTGACCAGGCGATCCATATACTTGAAATTGATGTGACCTAAACGTCTGTGCGAATTCCAACTTTCTTGAACTGAAGCTTTGGAAAGTAAGCAGATATCTGAAGGAATTTTGATCTTGGAAAGATCAATGGTATACAAATTTGAGTGTCTTTTTCCTACCAGAAGATCCTTGCCATTATCATTCTTCACTGCAACTCTTTTGGATTTGAAGCTGACTTCAAGGTCTTTATCGCAGAACTGACCTATGCTGAAAAGGTTGTGACTTAGACCCTCGACGTAGCTCACTCTTTTTACTGTTATGTTACCCTGAACTAGATCACCATAACCAAGAATCGGAGCTGTCTCACAGTTGCCAAATTTCACACGACCGCAACATTTATCTTTAAAATTAGACAGAAGTGATTTGTTGCCAGTCATATGTTTTGAACATCCCGAGTCCAGATACCATAATTGACTAAGTTGCACACACAGAAACTACACCTTTTTAGGTACCCATATGCTTATGGGTCCCTTGTTAGATTTATGTCTTTTATTTTTCACAGATTTAATTTTCATGCAAGAATGAAAGCAATTATCAATAGAAGATAAAACACAATTATCAGAATCAGAACTACAAGAAGCATATGAGATATTCTTTGATATATCAAACATTTGCTGAAAAGAGTATTTTGGGTTATTATTACATGAAGCAAATGTATCAGTATCACAAAGAGTGTCTACACAGTTAACTCCTAACAGTTCAGATTCTAAAATTTGTTGTTTCATCCTCCAAATCTGCCTTGGTAACTTCCTCACAGTCCAATCTGAAGAAGAAAAATAAGAAACATTAGAATTTTCAGATAAGACAGTATCATGTTTCTTTGACTTCTTTGATCTTCTTCTTTTACGCTTCTTTTTATAAAATTGAGCATTTAGCAGTAAAGAATTATCAATAATTGAATCAGAAGAAGAAACTTTATCAAAGAAATCATTCTTAGCATTTGTCATTGAAGAACTAGTCTCGGAGTGAAAATTTTCAAAATTGCACAAGACTGGAGGAGGTTTGTGTTTCCCATTGGAAGCGCAAACTGAGCTTTGCGCGTCCAACTACATGCGCAAACTCTCAGTTTGCGTTTCCAACGTGGAACGCAAATGGCCATTGTTTTTCAAAACTTTAGCATTTTCCTTTGAATCTTTTGAAAATCCAGATAAAATTTTATCTTCAAAACTTGTTTTCAATATAAAAAGAAGTAAATTGTTTTCTAAACAAGTTTGAAGATTTTGTTCTTCCAATCTATCTTCAAGATCAACAATCTTACCTTCTAACACTAATGGGGGAATGTATTTCTTAGTATCATAAGAAACCGGAGATACATTTTCCTTATCAATGTTAGCAAAAATATCCACAAAATCTGTTGATAATGAAGATTTATTGGAAGAATTGATATTTAAAAACTTTTGAACTTTTCTGGATTTCTTAGATTAATCAGGAAAATACTTTGCATTTTCAGAGGTGTAAACAAATGGCATTTCCATCCTCTTATTTTTCATCCTTTTCACATTTTCTTCTTCCAAAATTTGTTTCTTAGTTGTCCAAAAGAATTTAAACTGAGGAGCATATCTTGCAAAAGTAAAATAATCATATTCATATAAAGTAGGAACTTCATTTTTAGCATGATTTAAAAAATGCGGGTTTTCAAAACCAAGTCCCCACTTTTCTTTTATGGCTTCTTCACTCCTTGGTTTATTCATGTAAATGGTTTGCTCTGACTGTTCTCTTTTATACAATTTCCTTTCTAAAACAATTATTTTGTCAGAAAGAATTTTATTTGAAGAAGTAAGTTCAGTCAACGAATCATGATAAGTCTGATTTGAATTTTCTAACTCGACCAACTGCTTTTTAAATTTCTCTTTTGTGTCAATTAAAATTGACTTTTCATCTTTTAAAGAAATTTGCAGTTTTTCGATTAAATCAGACATTTCTTGATTTTTAAACATTTCAGAAACGAACTTTGAGCGCAATTCATGCAAAGCAGTGATAAAAATATTCATTTGAGATAAAAAGAAATTATAGTTAAACTCAGATATTACCTCAGAACCATCAGATGAGGTATCCTCTTCTTCATCATCAGATTTATCATCCCCTATAAAGCACATAGCCGCAGTTTCTTCATTCTCAGCCTCGTTGTCCGAATGATCCAACCAGTATTCTTCTTCGGCCAAGAAGATGGTTCCACTTTCCTTCTTTTCAGCTAGAGCCAACTTCTTTCGGTAAAAAGCATCATCTTTTACCACTTTGACTCTGCAATCCTTAGCAATATGTCCAGGCTTTCCACAGTTAAAGCAATTCATAACCTTTTTCTCATCCTTCTTCTGTTCAACCACCTTAGCTGGTTCATACTTAGGAATGTATGTCTTTGAAGGAGCACCAGGTTGTATCTTTTTAGAACCAGAAGTAAACCGCAGGTTGTTTGAACCAGATCTGTGCTTGAATCTCTTCTGATAGCGCTGAGTCAAAAATATCATGGCTTTTTCAAGAGCTTCTCCATCATCATCCGTTGATCCTTCATAAGCTGATTCCGTCAAAGCTTGCTCAGCCAGTTGGCTAACTATAAGAGCAATGGGATCTACTGACAGAGGCTTGTTCTTCTTATCCATTTTCTCCTTCTTCTCCATTACCATAGATTCATCTGTCATCAAGATTTCATATAACTCCTGAATTGGCATGGTTGAGATTCTGACATCGTTTCTCATTCTGTGGCAAGACTTGTTCCACTCAGGTTGTAAAGCGTTCAGAAACTTCAAGTTAGCCTCTAACTCAGTCTTCTTAACTTTGATCTTGTATAAATCGTTGATGACAGCCCAAAATCGGTCAAATACACTCTTCAAGCTTTCTCCATCCTTAGCCTTGAACTTTTCAAAATTGTTCATATACCTAGTCTGACGCAACTGAGTTGACATTGCAGTACCAAGCATGATCTTTTCAAGTTGAGTCCACATCAGCATAGGATTCTGTTTGAAGCATAGGATTCTGTTTGAAGCAATCGATTCTGTTATAAATGGAATTGGGAAGAGCAAGGATCAGATTTGATTTGGCCTGGCTATCAGCTTGATGTCTTAACATCTCATCAGCATCATATTCCCTTAAAGCTTTCTCAACAGAGGTAGCAACAGAAGTTGTTGTAGCTGGAACAGCTTTCCTTGGTATTTCCATAGGACCCTGAGTCAGTGATTTCATCATGTTCTCCCCATTCGGTTGCCTTTCAATAAAGTTGATGAACCGATCCTGCCACTGTTCGAATTCATTCTCATTGATGAGAACTGGTGGACGAGTATCAGATCCCGAAGACATCATGAGGTCATTCTTGTAGATTTGTGCTTGCAAAGACATCTTGTGAAAAATCAGAAAATTTATAAAAAAAAATTTCTAAGTATGAGAGACACGCAAACTAGAGATTCGCGTATGCAATGAGGAGCGCAAACTTGGCTTTGCATTTGCAGAGGGGAACACAAACTGAGTTTTGCGTTTGCTTAGTGAAGCGCAAGATGAAGCTTTGCGGGTTGAGACTTTGCGTTGCAGGTATGAAACGCAAACTGTTACTTTGCGGGTGAAAGACTTTGCGGGTGAAGAACTTTGCGTTGAAAGAGACGCGAAAACTTGATGCACGAAGATCTTTTCGCTTGAAGAGAGAAACGCAAACTGATGGTTTGCGTGTTAGACTAGAACTGAGAAACTTGAAACTTTGCGTTTCCAATGCGAACCGCAAAACCTGAAAAATTCACTAACACATGAGTTAGACCACAAAGTCTATGAATGAATGAATGAGGCGCAAAGCATATGAATCACACGCAAACATACCTGAATGAAACGCAAAGTTCAGAAACAATATCAATTCATGCAAAGACTATGAATGACACGCAAAGTATATGAATGACACGCAAAGTCTATGAATGACACACAAAGTCTATGAATGACACGCAAACTTCATAAACACTACCAATTCACGCAAGATCAACTACAACTTTGAAAATTAACCAAGAAAAGCACACACTGAACTTCGAAAACTCCTTTCTAACAAATTTTATCAAACAATTTCGATTGAAAAACACTAAATCAACACTTTTGAAAAAGAACAGAACGAGAATACGTTTTTCCAGAAAATCACAAAATCACCAAATTAACAGTCTAAACAAGATTTTTATGCAAAAATACAAGAAGCAACAATGATTGATTATCAAAATCGAGACTAATGAACCAAAGATCAATATAATTCGACCACAAACAGATCCAAATTTTATGAGAATTCAAGAAAACAAGATTTTCTTGAAAAATTCAACAAAATCAATCAAATTTTCGATTTCAATCACAAATTCAGATACAGAAAAACAATCCCTCAATCCTCTCAAGATTCAGATTGCTCTGATACCAATTGTGAGTCCAACAATCTCTAAATCTTTAGAGAGAGAAAGTAGAGAGAGAAAATATTGAAGCGCAAAGTAAACTGATGTATTGAAAGTGAGTGCCAAAATTACAAAACAAAGGCTCTAAGGGGACTTAAATACCCCTATTTACAATACAGTTATGAACAAAAAGCACAGTAAAAGCTAGAAAATAATTACAATGATTACTACAAAATTAGACTTAACAAGTTTATTGATACCCACTCAAATAATGGTGTATTGCCAGAAAGCGATCAATCCATGACGTGATTCTCGTTCTAAGGTTCGTTTTGATGGGTCATGGGATTAAAACGGATCTGCATAGCAAAATTTATGGACGTTTAAGCGCCACACCCATTTTTGGCCTATTCGACAAAGGGGGTACCCTTTGTGTTTTCTCGTCCGGACCGACCTCGTCGGATTTCCACGAATCTTTACATTTCCCATCTACAATGTAAAAGAAAAGGTTTTCAAGGGAATTAACTTGCAAAAAACCCACTCTCGTGTATGATATTGCCGAAACCATGCAATGGCCTAACCGAAAGAACGTACATCATGCAGTTTATCGATAACCACTAAAATCATGGTGTAGTTCCAGAAAGAGATTGAGCCATGACGTGATTATCTTTCTAAGGTTCGTTTTGACGGGTCATGGGCTTAAAACGGATTCCCGTAGCAAAAGTTAAGGACGTTAAAACGCGACACCCATTTTTGGCCGATTCGGCAAAGGGGGTAGACTTTGTGTTTTCTCATCCGGACCGACCTCGTCGGATTTCCATGAATCTTTACATTGTTCATCTACAATGTAAATGGTAAGATTTTCAAGGGAAATAACTTGAAAAAAATCCACTCTCGTGCAGGATATTGCCGAAGCCACGCATTGGCCAAACCGAAAGAACGTACATCATGCACTTTATCGATACCCACTTAAGTTATGGTGTATTGCCAGAAAGAGATAAATCCGTGACGTGATTCTCGTTCTAAGGTTCGTTTTGACGGGTCATGGGCTTAAAACGGATCCCTGTAGCAAAATTTATGGACGTTTAACCGCGACACCCATTTTTGGCCGATTCGGCAAAGGGGGTACCCTTTGTGTTTTCTCGTCCGGACCGACCTCGTCGGATTTCCATGAATCTTTACATTTTTCATGTACAATGTAAATGATAAGGTTTTCAAGGGAAATAAGTTGCAAAAAACCCACTCTTGTGCACGATAGTGCAGAAACCACGCAATGGCCAAACCGAAAGAACGTACATCATATAGTTTATCGATACCCACTCAAATAGTTGTGTATTGCAAGAAAGCGACCAATCCATGACGTGCTTATCGTTCTAAGGTTCATTTTGATGGGTCATGGGCTTAAAACGGATCCCCGTAGCAAAAGTTATGGACGTTTAAGCGCGACACCCATTTTTGGCCGAATCGGCAAAGGTTTGTTTTCTCGTCTGGACCGACCTCGTCGGATTTCTACAAATCTTTACATTGCCCATCTACAATGTAAATGAAAAGGTTTTCAAGGGAAATAACTTGCAAAAAACCCACTCTCGTGTAGGATATTGCCGAAACCATGCAATGGCTTAACCGAAAGAACGTACATCATGCAGTTTATCGATACCCACTCAATTCATGGTGTAGGGCCAGAAAGAGACCAACCCATGACGTGATTCTCATTCTAAGGTTCGTTTTGATGGGTCATGGGCTTAAAACGGATCCCTGTAGCAAAAGTTATGGACGTTTAACCGCGACACCCATTTTTGGCCGATTCGAGAAAGGGGGTACCCTTTGTGTTTTCTCGTCCGGACCGACCTCATCGGATTTCCACGAATCTTTACATTGTTCATCTACAATGTAAATGATATGGTTTTCAAGGAAAATAACTTGCAAAAAAACCAATCTCGTGCACGATATTGCCGAAACCACGCAATGGCCAAACCGAAAGAACATACATCATGCAGTTTATTGATACCCACTCAAATAATTGCGTATTGCCAGAAAGAGACCAATTCATGACATGATTCTCGTTCTAAGGTTCGTTTTGAAGGGTCATGGGCTTAAAACGTATCCCTGTAGCAAAAGTTATGGACGTTTAACCGTGACACCCATTTTTGGCCGATTCGGCAAAGGGGGTACCCTTTGTGTTTTCTCGTCCGAACCGACCTCGTCGGATTTCCACGAATCTTTACATTGTTCATATACAATGTAAATGATAAGGTTTTCAAGGGAAATAACTTGCAAAAAACCCACTCTCGTGTAGGATCTTTCCGAAACCACGCAATTGCCTAACCGAACGAACGTACATCATGCAGTTTATCGATACCCACTAAAATCATGGTCTAATACCAGAAAGAGACCAATCCATGACATGATTCTCGTTCTAAGGTTCGTTTTGACGGGTCATGGGCTTAAAATGGATCTCTGTAGCAAAAGTTATGGACGTTTAACCGCGACACCCATTTTTGGCCGATTCGGCAAAGGGGGTACCCTTTGTGTTTTCTCGTCCGGACCGACCTCGTCGGATTTCCACGAATCTTTACATTGTTAATATACAATGTAAATGATAAGGTTTTTCAAAGGATATAAGATGCAAAAAATCCACTCTCGTGCAGGATATTGCCGAAGCCACACATTGGCCAAACCGAAAGAACGTACATCATGCAGTTTATCGATACCCACTCAAATAATGGTGTATTGCCAGAAATCGATCAATCCATGACGTGATTCTCGTTCTAAGGGTCGTTTTGACGGGTCATGGGATTAAAACGAATCCTCGTAGCAAAAGTTATGGACGTTTAAGCGCGACACCCATTTTTGGCCTATTCGGCAATGGGGTACCCTTTTGTTTTCTCGTCCGGACCGAACTCGTCGGATTTCCACGAATCTTTACATTTCCCATCTACAATGTAAATGAAAAGGTTTTCAAGGGAAATAATTTACAAAAAACCCACTCTCGTGTAGGATATTGCCGAAACCATACAATGGCCTAACCGAAAGAACGTACATCATGCAGTTTATCGATACCCACTAAAATCATGGTGTAGTGCTAGAAAGCGACTGAGCCATGACATGCTTATCATTATAAGGTTTGTTTTGATGGGTCATGAGCTTAAAACGGATTCCCGTAGCAAAAGTTATGGACGTTAAAACGCGACACCCATTTTTGGCCGATTCGGCAAAGGGGGTACACTTTGTGTTTTCTCATCCGGACCGAGCTCATCGGATTTCCATGAATCTTTACATTGTTCATCTACAATGTAAATGATAAGGTTTTCAATGGAAATAAATTGCAAAAAATCCACTCTCGTGCAGGATATTGCCGAAGCCACTCATTGGCCAAACCGAAAGAACGTACATCATACAGTTTATCGATACCCACTCAAATTATGGTGTATTGCCAGAAAGCGATCAATCCATGATGTGATTCTCGTTCTAAGGTTCGTTTTGACGGGTCATGGGCTTAAAATGGATAACCGTAGCAAAAGTTATGGACGTTTAAGCGCGACACTCATTTTTGGCCGATTCGATAAAGGGGTACCCTTTTTGTTTTCTCGTCCAGACCGACCTCATCGGATTTCCACGAATCTTTACATTATTCATCTACAATGTAAATGATGAGGTTTTCAAGGGAAATAACTTGCAAAAAACCCACTCTCATGCAGGATATTGCCGAAGCCACGCATTGTCTAAACCGAAAGAACGTACATCATGCAGTTTATCGATACCCACTCAAATCATGGTTTATTGCCAGAAAGAAATCAATCCATGATGTGATTCTCGTTCTAGGGTTCGTTTTGACGGGTCATGGGCTTAAAACGGATCCCCATAGCAAAAGTTATGGACGTTTAAGCGCGACACCCATTTTTGGCCGATTCGGCAAAGGGGTGTTTTCTCGTCCGGACCGACCTCATCGGATTTCTATGAATCTTTACATTGCCCATCTACAATGTAAATGAAAAGGTTTTCAAGGGAAATACCTTGCAAAAAACCCACTCTCGTGTAGGATATTGCCGAAACCATGCAATGGCCTAACCCAAAGAACGTACATCATGCAGTTTATCGATACCCACTCAAATCATGGTGTAGTGCTAGAAAGAGACCAACCCATGACGTGATTATCGTTCTAAGTTTAGTTTTGATGGGTCATGGGCTTAAAACGGATCCCTGTAGCAAAAGTTATGGACGTTTAACCGTGACACCCATTTTTGGCCGATTCGGCAAAGGGGGTAGCCTTTGTGTTTTCTCGTCCGGACCGACCTCGTCGGATTTCCACGAATCTTTACATTGTTCATCTACATAGTAAATGATATGGTTTTCAAGGAAAATAACTTGCAAAAAACCCAATCTCGTGCACGATATTGCCGAAACCACGCAATGGCCAAACCGAAAGAACGTACATCATGCAGTTTATTGATACCCACTCAAATAATTGCGTATTGCCAGAAAGAGACTAATTCATGACATGATTCTCGTTCTAAGGTTCGTTTTGAAGGGTCATGGGCTTAAAACGTATCCCTGTAGCAAAAGTTATGGACGTTTAACCGTGACACCCATTTTTGGCCGATTCGGCAAAGGGGGTACCCTTTGTGTTTTCTCGTCCGAACCGACCTCGTCGGATTTCCACGAATCTTTACATTGTTCATCTACAATGTAAATGATAAGGTTTTCAAGGGAAATAACTTGCAAAAAACCCACTCTCGTGTTGGATATTGCTGAAACCATGCACTTGCCTAACCGAAAGAACGTACATCATGCAGTTTATCGATACCCACTAAAATCATGGTCTAATACCAGAAAGAGACCAATCCATGACATGATTCTCGTTCTAAGGTTCGTTTTGACGGGTCATGGGCTTAAAATGGATGCCTGTAGCAAAAGTTATGGACGTTTAACCGCGACACCCATTTTTGGCCGATTCGGCAAAGGGGGTACCCTTTGTGTTTTCTCGTCCGGACCGACCTCGTCGGATTTCCACGAATCTTTACATTGTTAATCTACAATGTAAATGATAAGGTTTTTCAAAGGATATAACATGCAAAAAACCCACTCTCGTGCAGGATATTGCCGAAGCCACGCATTGGCCAAACCGAAAGAACGTACATCATGCAGTTTATCGATACCCACTCAAATAATGGTGTATTAACAGAAATTGATTAATCCATGACGTGATTCTCGTTCTAAGGGTCGTTTTGACGGGTCATGGGATTAAAACGGATCCTCGTAGCAAAATTTATGGACGTTTAAGCGCGACACCATTTTTGGCCTATTCGGCAATGGGGTACCCTTTTGTTTTCTCGTCCGGACCGACCTCGTCGGATTTCCACGAATCTTTTCATTGCCCATCTACAATGTAAATGAAAAGGTTTTCAAGGGAAATAACTTGCAAAAAACCCACTCTCGTGTAGGATATTGCCGAAACCATGCAATGGCCTAACCGAAAGAACGTACATCATGCAGTTTATCGATACCCACTCAAATCATGGTGTAGTGATAGAAAGAGACCAACCCATGACGTGATTCTCGTTCTAAGGTTCGTTTTGATGGGTCATGGGCTTAAAATGGATCCCTGTAGCAAAAGTTATGGACGTTTAACCGCGACACCCATTTTTGGCCGATTCGTGAAAGGGGGTAACCTTTGTGTTTTCTCGTCCGGACCGACTTCGTCGGATTTCCACGAATCTTTACATTGTTCATCTACAATGTAAATGATATGGTTTTCAAGGAAAATAACTGGCAAAAAACCCAATCTCGTGCACGATATTGCCGAAACCACGCAATGGCCAAACCGAAAGAACGTACATCATGCAGTTTATTGATACCCACTCAAATAATTGCGTATTGCCAGAAAGAGACCAATCCATGACATGATTCTCGTTCTAAGGTTCGTTTTGACGGGTCATGCGCTTAAAATGGATCATTGTAGCAAAAGTTATGGACGTTTAACCGCGACACCCATTTTTGGCCGATTCGGCAAAGGGGGTACCCTTTGTGTTTTCTCGTCCGGACCGACCTCGTCGGATTTCCATGAATCTTTACATTGTTAATCTACAATGTAAATGATAAGGTTTTTCAAAGGATATAACATGCAAAAAACTCACTCTCGTGCAGGATATTGCCGAAGCCACACATTGGCCAAACCGAAAGAACGTACATCATTCAGTTTATCGATACCCACTCAAATAATGGTGTATTGCCAGAAAGCGATCAATCCATGACGTGATTCTCGTTCTAAGGGTCATTTTGACGGGTCATGGGATTAAAACGGATCCTCGTAGCAAAAGTAATGAACGTTTAAGCGCGACACCCATTTTTGGCCTATTCGGCAAAGGGGTACCCTTTGTGTTTTCTCGTCCGGACCGACCTTGTCGGATTTCCATGAATCTTTACATTGCCCATCTAAAATGTAAATGAAAAGGTTTTCAAGCGAAATAATTTGCAACAAACCCACTCTCGTATAGCATATTGCCGAAACCATATAATGGCCTAACCGAAAGAACGTACATCATGCAGTTTATCGATACCCACTAAAATCATGGTGTAGTGCCAGAAAGCGACTGAGCCATGACATGCTTATCGTTATAAGGTTTGTTTTGATGGGTCATGGGCTTAAAACGGATTCCCGTAGCAAAAGTTATGGACGTTAAAACGCGACACCCATTTTTGGCCGATTCGGCAAAGGGGGTACACTTTGTGTTTTCTCATCCGGACCGAGCTCATCGGATTTCCATGAATCTTTACATGGTTCATCTACAAAGTAAATGATAAGGTTTTCAATGGAAATAAATTGCAAAAAACCCACTCTCGTGCAGGATATTGCCGAAGCCACTCATTGGCCAAACCGAAAGAACGTACATCATGCAGTTTATCGATACCCACTCAAATTATGGTGTATTGCCAGAAAGCGATCAATCCATGACATGATTCTCGTTCTAAGGTTCGTTTTGACGGGTCATGGGCTTAAAATGGATACCCGTATCAAAAGTTATGGACGTTTAAGCGCGACACCCATTTTTGGCCAATTCGGTAAAGGGGTACCCTTTGTGTTTTCTCGTCCAGACCGACCTCGTCGGATTTCCACGAATCTTTACATTATTCATCTACAATGTAAATGATAAGGTTTTCAAGGGAAATAACTTGCAAAAAACCCACTCTCATGCAGGATATTGCCGAAGCCACGCATTGTCCAAACCGAAAGAACGTACATCATGCAATTTATCGATACCCACTCAAATCATGGTTTATTGCCAGAAAGCAATCAATCCATGATGTGATTCTCGTTCTAGGGTTCATTTTGACGGGTCATGGGCTTAAAACGGATCCCCATAGCAAAAGTTATGGACGTTTAAGCGCGACACCCATTTTTGGCCGATTCGGCAAAGGGGTGTTTTCTCGTCCGGACCGACCTCATCGGATTTCTATGAATCTTTACATTACCCATATACAATGTAAATAAAAAGGTTTTCAAGGGAAATAACTTGCAAAAAACCCACTCTCATGTAGGATATTGTCGAAACCATGCAATGGCCTAACCGAAAGAACGTACATCATGCAGTTTATCGATACCCACTCAAATCATGGTGTAGTGCCAGAAAGAGACCAACCCATGACGTGATTCTCGTACTAAGGTTCGTTTTGACGGGTCATGGGCTTAAAACGGATCCCTGTAGCAAAAGTTATGGACGTTTAACCGCGACACTCATTTTTGGCCGATTCGTGAAAGGGGGTACCCTTTGTGTTTTCTCGTCCGGACCGACCTCGTCGGATTTCCACGAATCTTTACATTGTTCATCTACAATGTAAATGATATGGTTTTCAAGTAAAATAACTTGCAAAAAACCCACTCTCGTGCACGATATTGCCGAAACCACGCAATGGCCAAACCGAAAGAACATACATCATGCAGTTTATCGATGCCCACTAAAATCATGGGGTAGTGCCAGAAAGCTACTGAGCCATGACGTTCTTATCGTTCTAAGGTTCGTTTTGAAGGGTCATGGGCTTAAAACGGATCTCTGTAGCAAAAGTTATGGACGTTTAACCGTGACACCCATTTTTGGCCGATTCGGCAAAGGGGGTACCCTTTGTGTTTTCTCGTCCGAACCGACCTCGTCGGATTTCCGCGAATCTTTACATTATTCATCTACAATGTAAATGATAAGGTTTTCAAGGGAAATAACTTGCAAAAAACACACTCTCGTGTAGGATATTGCCGAAACCATGCAATTGCCTAATCGAAAGAACGTACATCATGCAGTTTATCGATACCCACTAAAATCATGGTGTAATGCTAGAAATAGACCAATCCATGACATGATTCTCGTTCTAACGTTTGTTTTGACGGGTCATCGGCTTAAAATGGATCCCTGTAGCAAAAGTTATGGACGTTTAACCGTGACACCCATTTTTGGCCGATTCGGCAAACGAGGTAGCCTTTGTGTTTTCTCGTCCGGACCGACCTCGTCGGATTTCCACGAATCTTTACATTGTTCTTCTACAATGTAAATGACAAGGTTTTCAAGGTAAATAACTTGCAAAAAACCCACTCTCGTGCACGATATTGCCGAAACCACGCAACGGCCAAACCGAAAGAACGTACATCATGCAGTTTATCGATACCCACTCAAATAGTTGTGTATTGCCAGAAAGTTACCAAGACATGACGTGCTTATCGTTCTAAGGTTCGTTTTGATGTGTCATGGGCTTAAAACGGATCCCCGTAGCAAAAGTTATGGACGTTTAACCGCGACACCCATTTTTGGCCGATTCGGGAAAGGGGTACCCTTTGTGTTTTCTCGTCTGAACCGACCTCGTCGGATTTCCACGAATCTTTACATTGTTCATCTACAATGTAAATGATAAGGTTTTTCAAGGGAAATAACTTGCAAAAAACCCACTCTCGTGCACGATATTGCCGAAACCACGCAATGGCCAAACCGAGAGAACGTACATCATGCAGTTTATCGATACCCACGCAAATAATGATGTATCGCCAGAATGATACCAATACATGATGTGTTTCTCGTTCTAAGGTTCATTTTGACGGGTCATGGGATTAAAACGGATCCCCGTAGCAAAAGTTATGGACCTTTAAGCGTGACACCTATTTTTGGCCGATTCGGCAAAGGGGGTACCCTTTGTGTTTTCTCATCCGGACCGACCTCATCGGATTTCCATGAATCTTTAAATTGCCCATCTACAATGTAAATGAAAAGGTTTTCAAGGGAAATAACTTGCAAAAAACCCACTCTCGTGTAGAATATTGCCGAAACCATGCAATTGCCTAACCGAAAGAACGTACATCATGCAGTTTATCGATACCCACTAAAATCATGGTGTAATGCCAGAAAGAGACGAATCCATGATGTGATTCTCTTTCTAAGGTTCGTTTTGATGGGTCATGGGCTTAAAACGGATCCCTTTAGCAAAAGTTATGGACGTTTAACCACAACACCAATTTTTGGCCGATTCGGCAAAGGGGGTACCCTCTGTGTTTTCTCGTCCGGACCGACCTCGTCGGATTTCCATGAATTTTTACATTGTTCATGTACAATGTAAATGATAAGGTTTTCAAGGGAAATAAATTGCAAAAAACCCACTCTCGTGCACGATATTGCCGAAACCACGCAATGGCCAAACCGAAAGAACGTACATGATGTAGTTTATCGATACCCACTCAAATAATTGTGTATTGCCAGAAAGCGACCAAGTCATGACGTGCTTATCGTTCTAAGGTTAGTTTTTATGGGTCATGGGCTTAAAACGGATCCCCGTAACAAAAGTTATGGACGTTTAAGCGCGACACCCATTTTTGGCCGATTCGGCAAAAGGGTGTTTTCTCGTCCGGACTGACCTCGTCGGATTTCTACGAATCTTTACATTGCCCATCTACAATGTAAATGAAAAGGTTTTCAAGGGAAATAACTTGCAAAAAACCCACTCTCGTGTAGGATATTGCCGAAACCATGCATTGGCCTAACCGAAAGAACGTACATCATGCAGTTTATCAATATCCACTCAAATCATGGTGTTGTGCCAGAACGAGACCTACACATGACATGATTCTCGTTCTAAGGTTCGTTTTGACGGGTCATGGGCATAAAACGGATCCCTGTATCAAAAGTTATGGACGTTTAACCGCGACACTCATTTTTGGCCGATTCGTGAAAGGGGGTACCCTTTGTGTTTTCTCGTCCGGACCGACCTCGTCGGATTTCCACGAATCTTTACATTGTTCATCTACAATGTAAATGATATGGTTTTCAAGTAAAATAACTTGCAAAAAACCCACTCTCGTGCACGATATTGCCGAAACCACGCAATGGCCAAACCGAAAGAACATACATCATGCAGTTTATCGATGCCCACTAAAATCATGGGGTAGTGCCAGAAAGCTACTGAGCCATGACGTTCTTATCGTTCTAAGGTTCGTTTTGAAGGGTCATGGGATTAAAACGGATCTCTGTAGCAAAAGTTATGGACGTTTAACCGTGACACCCATTTTTGGCCGATTCGGCAAAGGGGGTACCCTTTGTGTTTTCTCGTCCGAACCGACCTCGTCGGATTTCCGCGAATCTTTACATTATTCATCTACAATGTAAATGATAAGGTTTTCAAGGGAAATAACTTGCAAAAAACCCACTCTCGTGTAGGATATTGCCGAAACCATGCAATTGCCTAATCGAAAGAACGTACATTATGCAGTTTATCGATACCCACTAAAATCATGGTGTAATGCTAGAAATAGACCAATCCATGACATGATTCTCGTTCTAACGTTTGTTTTGACGGGTCATCGGCTTAAAATGGATCCCTGTAGCAAAAGTTATGGACGTTTAACCGTGACACCCATTTTTGGCCGATTCGGCAAACGAGGTAGCCTTTGTGTTTTCTCGTCCGGACCGACCTCGTCGGATTTCCACGAATCTTTACATTGTTCTTCTACAATGTAAATGACAAGGTTTTCAAGGTAAATAACTTGCAAAAAACCCACTCTCGTGCACGATATTGCCGAAACCACGCAACGGCCAAACCGAAAGAACGTACATCATGCAGTTTATCGATACCCACTCAAATAGTTGTGTATTTCCAGAAAGTTACCAAGACATGACGTGCTTATCGTTCTAAGGTTCGTTTTGATGTGTCATGGGCTTAAAACGGATCCCCGTAGCAAAAGTTATGGACGTTTAACCGCGACACCCATTTTTGGCCGATTCGGGAAAGGGGTACCCTTTGTGTTTTCTCGTCTGAACCGACCTCGTCGGATTTCCACGAATCTTTACATTGTTCATCTACAATGTAAATGATAAGGTTTTTCAAGGGAAATAACTTGCAAAAAACCCACTCTCGTGCACGATATTGCCGAAACCACGCAATGGCCAAACCGAGAGAACGTACATCATGCAGTTTATCGATACCCACGCAAATAATGATGTATCGCCAGAATGATACCAATACATGATGTGTTTCTCGTTCTAAGGTTCATTTTGACGGGTCATGGGATTAAAACGGATCCCCGTAGCAAAAGTTATGGACCTTTAAGCGTGACACCTATTTTTGGCCGATTCGGCAAAGGGGGTACCCTTTGTGTTTTCTCATCCGGACCGACCTCGTCGGATTTCCACGAATCTTTAAATTGCCCATCTACAATGTAAATGACAAGGTTTTCAAGGTAAATAACTTGCAAAAAACCCACTCTCGTGCACGATATTGCCGAAACGACGCAACGGCCAAACCGAAAGAACGTACATCATGCAGTTTATCGATACCCACTAAAATCATGGTGTAATGCCAGAAAGAGACCAATTCATGATGTGATTCTCTTTCTAAGGTTCGTTTTGATGGGTCATGGGCTTAAAACGGATCCCTGTAGCAAAAGTTATGGACGTTTAACCACGACACCAATTTTTGGCCGATTCGGTAAAGGGGGTACCCTCTGTGTTTTCTCGTCTGGACCGACCTCGTCGGATTTCCATGAATCTTTACATTGTTCATGTACAATGTAAATGATAAGGTTTTCAAGGGAAATAACTTGCAAAAAACCCACTCTCGTGCACGATATTGCCGAAACCACGCAATGGCCAAACCGAAAGAACGTACATGATGTAGTTTATCGATACCCACTCAAATAATTGTGTATTGCCAGAAAGCGACCAAGTCATGACGTGTTTATCGTTCTAAGGTTCGTTTTTATGGGTCATGGGATTAAAACGGATCCCCGTAACAAAAGTTATGGACGTTTAAGCGCGACACCCATTTTTGGCCGATTCGGCAAAGAGGTGTTTTCTCGTCCGGACTGACCTCGTCGGATTTCTACGAATCTTTACATTGCCCATCTACAATGTAAATGAAAAGGTTTTCAAGGGAAATAACTTGCATAAAACCCACTCTCGTGTAGGATATTGCCGAAACCATGCATTGGCCTAACCGAAAGAACGTACATCATGCAGTTTATCAATATCCACTCAAATCATGGTGTTGTGCCATAACGAGACCAACCCATGACATGATTCTCGTTCTAAGGTTCGTTTTGACGGGTCATGGGCATAAAACGGATCCCTGTAGCAAAAGTTATGGACGTTTAACCGCGACGCCCATTTTTGGCCGATTCGTGAAAGGGGGTACCCTTTGTGTTTTCTCGTCTGAACCAACCTCGTCGGATTTCCACGAATCTTTACATTGTTCATCTACAATGTAAATGACAAGGTTTTCAAGGGAAATAGCTTGTAAAAAACCCACTCTCGTGCACGATATTGCCGAAACCACGCAACGGGCAAACCGAAATAACGTACATCAAGCAGTTTATCGATACCCACTCAAATAATTGTGTATTGACAGAAAGCGACCAATCCATGACGTGCTTATCGTTCTAAGGTTCGTTTTGATGTATCATGGGCTTAAAACGGATCCCCGTAGCAAAAGTTATGAATGTTTAACCGCGACACCCATTTTTGGCCGATTCGGGAAAGGGGTACCCTTTGTGTTTTCTCGTCTGAACCGACCTCATCGGATTTCCATGAATCTTTACATTGTTTATCTACAATGTAAATGATAAGGTTTTTCAAGGGAAATAACTTGCAAAAAACCCACTCTCGTGCACGATATTGCCGAAACCACGCAATGGCCAAACCGTGAGAACGTACATCATGCAGTTTATCGATACCCACTCAAATAATGATGTATCGCCAGAATGATACCAATCCATGATGTGTTTCTCGTTCTAAGGTTCGTTTTGACGGGTCATGGGATTAAAACGGATCTCTGTAGCAAAAGTTATGGACCTTTAAGCGTGACACCTATTTTTGGCCGATTCGGCAAAGGGGGTACCCTTCTTGTTTTATCATCCGAACCGAGCTCATCGGATTTCCATGAATATTTACATTGTTTATCTACAATATAAATGATAAGCTTTTCAAGGGAAATAACTTGCAAAAAAACCACTCTCATGCAGGATATTGCCGAAGCCACGCATTGTCCAAACCGAAAGAACGTACATCATGCAGTTTATCGATACCCACTCAAATCATGGTTTATTGCCAGAAAGCAATTAATCCATCACGTGATTCTCGTTCTAAGTTTCGTTTTGACGGGTCATGGGCTTAAAACGGATCCTCATAGCAAAAGTTATGGACGTTTAAGCGCGACACCCATTTTTGGCCGATTCGGCAAAGGGTTGTTTTCTCGTCCGGACCGACCTCGTCGGATTTCTATGAATCTTTACATTGCCCATCTACAATATAAATGAAAATGTTTTCAAGGGAAATAACTTGCAAAAAACCCACTCTCGTGTAGGATATTGCCGAAACCATGCAATGACCTAACCGAAAGAACGTACATCATGCAGTTTATCGATACCCACTCAAATCATGGTGTAGTTCCAGAAAGAGACCAACCCATGACGTGATTATCGTTCTAAGGTTCGTTTTGACGGGTCATGGGCTTAAAACGGTTCCTTGTAGCAAAAGTTATGGACGTTTAACCGCGACACTCATTTTTGGCCGATTCGTGAAAGGGGGTACCCTTTGTGTTTTCTCGTGCGGACCGACCTCGTCGGATTTCCACGAATCTTTACATTGTTCATCTACAATGTAAATGATATGGTTTTCAAGTAAAATAACTTGCAAAAAACCCACTCTCGTGCACGATATTGCTAAAACCACGCAATGGCCAAACCGAAAGAACGTACATCATGCAGTTTATCGATACCCACTAAAATCATGGTGAAGTGCCAGAAAGCGACTGATCCATGACGTTCTTATCGTTCTAAGGTTCGTTTTGACGGGTCATGAGCTTAAAACGGATCTCTGTAGCAAAAGTTATGGACGTTTAACCGTGACACCCATTTTTGGCCGATTCGGCAAAAGGGGTACCCTTTGTGTTTTCTCGTCCGAACTGACCTCGTCGGATTTCCACGAATCTTTACATTGTTCATCTACAATGTAAATAATAAGGTTTTCAAGTGAAATAACTTGCAAAAAACTCACTCTCGTGTAGGATATTGCCGAAACCATTCAATTGCCTAACCGAAAGAACGTACATCATGCAGTTTATCGATAGCCACTAAAATCTTGGTGTAATGCCAGAAAGAGTCCAATCGATGATATGATTCTCGTTCTAAGGTTCGTTTTGATGGGTCATGGGCTTAAAACGGATCCCCGTAGCAAAAGGTTAAACTTCCATAAAATGTAAATTATAGGGTTTTCAAGGGGAATAACTTGCAAAAAACCCACTCTCGTGCACGATGTTGCCGAAACCACGCAATGGCCAAACCGAGAGAACGTACATCATGCAGTTTATCGATACCCACTCAAATCATGGTTTATTGCCAGAAAGCAATCAATCCATGACGTGATTCTCGTTCTAAGGTTCGTTTTGACGGGTCATGGGCTTAAAACGGATCCCCAAAGCAAAAGTTATGGACGTTTAAGCGCGACACCCATTTTTGGCCGATTCGGCAAAGGGGTGTTTTCTCGTCCGGACCGACCTCGTCGGATTTCTATGAATCTTTAGATTGCCCATCTAAAATGTAAATGAAAAGGTTTTGAAGGGAAATAACTTGCAAAAAACCCACTCTCGTGTAGGATATTGCCGAAACCATGCAATGGCCTAACCGAAAGAACGTACATCATGCAGTTTATCTATACCCACTAAAATCATGGTATAGTGCCAGAAAGAGACCAATACATGACGTGATTCTCGTTCTAAGGTTCGTTTTGACGGGTCATGGGTTAAAACGGATCCCTGTAGCAAAAGTTATGGACTTTTAACCGCGACACCCATTTTTGGCCGATTCGGCAAAGGGGGTACCCTCTGTGTTTTCTCGTCCGGACCGACCTCGTCGGATTTCCAAGAATCTTTACATTGTTGATATACAATGTAAATGATAAGGTTTTCAAGGGAAATAATTTGCAAAAAACCCACTCTCGTGCACGATATTGCCGAAACCACGCAATGGCCAAACCGAAAGAACGTACATCATGTAGTTTATCGATACCCACTCAAATAATTGTGTATTTGTCAGGATCTGATTCTTAACAAGAATAATGAAACTCATAAACAATATTAAAAAAGTTGCGGAAAAACACTTTAATATTCAAACTATCAATGTAACAGTAAAATATAAATCACAACTTGTAAACTTTATTGAATGATTAAAGTTACAAACTTTCAAACATAACCTCAATCTTGATGAACAGGCTCACCAAGACGAATTCTACTTCTCTAGAACTAGGATTGTAAATCTTGAGGTTAATTCTCTCTAAAACAAAAACTTAGAATGCTCGTATGTCAAACTATTCAGAATAATTCTATACATATACTGAAAATAAAAGATAATTACAAAACTTAAAAGATCTTCAGTATATTCTTCCATAATTATCTTCACACCTTCCATGATTTTCTTCAAACCTTGATCTGCGCGTATCTTGATTATCACATAAGCAGTATTAAGTCACAGCAGCATTAACACTCTGAGCAGTATTAATCTTTACCAACAGCACTAACTATGCTCAGCAGTATTAATTTCTTCAAGCAGTATTAATCCTGCTCAGCAGTAGTAATCTATCTCAGAAGTAGTAACCATGTTGTTCTGGCAGTAGTAATCACTTAGACAAATCTTCAGTTCCCAACAATCTCCCCCTAACTTGTCTTTTAGGAAGAGAAGTCAAGTTCTTCAGATGCTCCCAAAACTCTATTGCTCATAAACCTATATCAGGATTCAGCCCCAAACTTTGATTAATAATTCTCTGGATCAAGTATCATGCCATTGTAGAATCTGGTGCACAACCTAGCTTTTTCTTCAACATAGCATGCAACTTTAACCTGCTATGGTTGTAAACTCTATCCACTAGGAAGTATTCAAAGTGACGTGTATCCATAGCCCATGCATATACTCCACTTCTTTCATACAGAGTCTAGTTGTTGATGGTTTTGAACACATTTCTGATGACATGCTGAACTTCCTCTGGCTTGAACAACATGCACAGATATTCCATCACAAGTTTTATAACTGGTATCCCTGGAGTTTTCAGCTTATCAGCATATAGTTTCATCCCCACCTCAAACATTTCCTCTAAATCAGATCTGGAGCATACTCTTACAATCTTGGCCCAAGTAGGATACACCTCAAACTTGTCATCCTTCCTCTTAAGCCTAATATATTCCTTTCCATCTACTTCCATGGTATCCCAGTGAATAATCTCAGGAGGCTTGACACCAACTGGTTCAGCTATTATTGGCTCAGGCACTTTTTCCATTACCACCATGTACATACTCACATCAGAAGTACTGGATGGTTTTTCCTGAGTTTGAGCTTTCTTTTCATCAGACTTAGGTGCCTCTTCTTCTTCAGCTACCTTTTGTTCTTTCTCAGCTTCTTCCTCATCCACTCTAGGTTTCTTGGCTGATTTTCTTCTTGTCATCATTTTTGTTCTTTTCAGAGTCCTCAAACTTTCACCTAGAGTAGCTTCCTTCTTTGGTGTTTCTTGATCATCAGGAAAGGGTTTTTCTATTAGAAGGTCATGCCTCTCTTTCATCCTCTTTTCCACTTCAACTCTTGCTTGGTCATTCCCTTGTAGCTTAGTCATCTCTGCATCATACAACCCTTTGATTTGATCAAATAACATCTTTGAGAACATCTCCTTTTTTACTCCCACAACACCTTTGAGGAAAGTGATCATCTTCTTTCTCTCTTGAGTACCAAGGTAGGTCTTTGAATGTTGCCTCTTCTTTGCACCCATTTTGATCATCACAGGCTTCTTTAGAGTTGCAGCTTTCTTCTGAGCTATCTCTGTTGCCAAACTCTGTTGATATACTTCATTAAGCTCTGCAGCTAGAGCTCTTGCCATCTCCCTATCTTTCTCCACTTGAATTGTTTCTGTCTGCTCAAGTTCTGCTTGAATCTTCTTAGCCAAAGCTTCATCTGACTCAATCAACTTTTGCTTTTTATTTGGTTGGTCAGATTCCACTATCTTCTTTTTGCCTTTGTCCTTGCTTGCTACCTTATCAACACTAGCTTTCTTGATAACATCAGCATTGTCTTTGATGATAATTCCTTTGACCTTTGAAGTGACCTTAGGAGTATCATGTTTAGCTTTGATTAGTGCTTCAGCTATCTCAATTTCATCCAAATTTCTGCTAATGAGGTCAATTAATACCTCTTGAACAATTTCTGCTGCTTCATTTATTTCAGCAGCATTAACTATTTCTGCTGCCTTGCTTGCTTCAGCAGCATTAACTGTTTCTACTGCTTGTACATCAAACTCCCCCTCAAATCCATGTATCTCCCTCTTATTCTTGTCATTCTCCATGTTGACCTCAGCTTCTGACTCCCCCTTTTTGGGAGCATCATTTACTGGGTTCCTTCTTCTGAGCACAAACCATTGCTTCTTCTTCTTTTGAACCACCTTCTGAACCAACTTCTTTAAGTTGTTGATCTCTTCTTCTTGGTTGATGATAACTTTCTTGAGTTCATTGACAACCTTCTTTTGAGCATCCAGTTCAGTTGCCATTTTGGACATGGCAGAAATCAATTCATGGTAGTCATATCTATCCTTACCTTCTCCAGGAGTGTTACCCACTTTTGAGGGATCATTGGAATGTTTAATAGGGATCTCCATCCATGCTTAAGCACCACCTATTCCCTTGGTTTCTTGGCACCCAGGACCTTTGGATGATTGCTCACCCAAAGTTGCCATGGGGAAAGTCTTAGTGATGTTACCACTGTCCTCCTCTGTGCTAGTAGGAGTAGTGGCAGCCTTCTCACCCACATGCTCATACATCTCCTTAGTGAGCACCTCCTTGGGGTTGGGAGACACCCCAGTGGTTTCCCTATGGATATTCTCTAATGGAGAATGCTCCATTAGAGGGCTTTGAGGTTCTGGGTTTGTAGGAGGTACAACAAGGGAAGGAGCCTTGTGTACCTTTCTCTTAGTATACATTT
Organism: Arctium minus; assembly: GCA_954870635.1. Lineage (NCBI taxonomy): Eukaryota > Viridiplantae > Streptophyta > Magnoliopsida > Asterales > Asteraceae > Arctium > Arctium minus. The sequence continues at coordinate 71,283,632 of OX941095.1, read as the reverse complement.
TGGTTAAAACTGGTGTTGGCTTAAGAACAAGGGACTGAGAAAGTGATATAGTGGTTGAAGGTTGGGTTTGGCTATCAGTGGGATGGTCTAGTGAGGGCCTTGACCCTGATGCCATACCTTCTTGGTTGTGGGACACCACCATCATTGTAGAGAAAAATGGGGTGTCAACTCCTTCCGAGTCCTTGGCAGATCTTTTCATATTTGAAAAGACCTTGCCCGTAGGGATTTTAGGTACATATACCTCATTAAACTGAGGTATATCCGTCAATTCAGTGGTGATAACTGCCTGGACAAATCTTGGATACATATAGAAACTCATTTTATTCTCCAAGTTTGACACAAGGTCATTGAATATCATTTTTGAGAAATTATACTTTCTGGCAGTGGACAAGCAGACCAACGCATAAGCAATGGTACTACTAAACTGACTCCATCCAGTAGTTTTTTCTAGAAATACAGTGCATAAGAGTATGAACAAAGAAACGCCATTGGGGAGAAAAGTTAGCTTTGTAAAATTTGAAAACACCCATTTGGCCTTCATACCCCATTCTTGTAAGATTGGAAAACAAATCCTCATTAGGGATAGAGGTAATACCTGAGGCATCGTCTAGTCGTAGACTGATGCGAATGACCTCTTCAGAGACTATCAAGGGTTTGTCACACACCCTTGTCTTGATAATCTGCACACTGTTTTCAGTAACAGCGGTGGCATTGGCCCAAAATTGCTTCTGGTGCTCAATGAAGATTGGTGGTGACATAGTAAGAGAATACGCGATATGACTGGTCTTGAGAAAATCAACTATTTGATGGAATCCATCAGACTGCTTCGGCTTTTGAAGCATTGCGATCTCATTGTGTTCATCAATAAACGCCATGGATGCCATCGGTCTTGAGGATACTTGACTGAAACACACTGGTTGCTTGAGAGAAAAGAGTTAGAGAGAAGATGAACAGTATTCAAAGAGTCGTTATGAGCTTTTAGGCGGGCAAAGAGGGTATTTATATGATTCGGGAAAGAAGAAGTATTAACCCTATTTTCAATTAAAGCAGTACTAACCCACTGGCAGTATTAACTAAGCGCAGTATTAACTGAGAGCAGTATTAACTGAGAGCAGTATTAACTGAGAGCAGTATTAACTGAGAGCAGTATTAACACATACCTGAAGTAGTAACTCAAACTAGCAGTAGTAATAATGAACATGCAGTAGTAACTTTGCACTGGCAGCATTAAAACTGCACTTGCAGCATTAACTATACTTACACTGTTGAAGCTTGTGTTAGTCTGAGCTGGGCAATAAACTTCCTGAGAAAGATGATTAATAAACAAATAACAGGTATACAAACACTTATTAAACATGAGCTCATTCAGAGTTTATCATGCCCACACTTGTGACCAAAAAAGTGAATCTACCCACATCAAAAGCTTTAGTGAATAGATCAACAAACTGATTGTCAGTATGAACTTTAGCAACTTGAATAAGCTTCTTTTCATTACAGTCTCTAATAAAAAGATACCTAATTTCAATGTGCTTTGTTTTGGAGTGCTTGACTGGATTGTTAACAATGCTAATAGCACTGCTATTGTCAATGAAGATTGGAGTGTGAAGAAAGGTTACCCCATAGTCCAGCATTTGATTCTGAATCTATAGAACCTGAGAGCAGCAACTTGCAGCAACAATGTACTCAGCTTCTGTTGTGGATAAGGACACTGTGGTTTGCTTCTTACACTGCCAAGATACTAGTTTTGCACCCAAAACCTGACATCCTCCTGAAGTAGACTTTCTATCCATATTAGCACCACCCAAGTCACTGTCTGAATATGCAATCAAGTCAAAAGTAGATTCATAAAGATACCAAAGACCTAATCTAGGTTGCCCTTTTAAGTATATGAAAATCCTCTTAACATCTTGAAGATGTGACTGCTTTGGCTTGACTTGAATCTGGCACACACACACACACTGGGAACATGATATATGGTCTTGAGGCTGTGAGATACATGAGAGATCTAATCATTGATCTATAAAGATGGACATCAACATCCTCCCCCTCAAGATCAGCAGTGATCTGTTTGTGTGTTTCCATTGGTGTGCTTGCTGGCTTTGAGTATGATAGACCATACTTATCTAGGATGTCTTTCACATACTTTGATTGACTTATGAAAATCCCATCTTTCTGTTGTTTCACTTAAAGCCCAAGGAAGAAAGTGAGTTCACCCATTGAACTCATTTTGAAGCTCTTGTATATCAACTCTTCAAAGTCTCTATACATCTGATCTTTTGTGGATCCAAATATGATGTCATCCACATAGATCTGAACAAGTAGGGTGTCCTTGTTACTTCTTTTAATTAAAAGGGTCTTGTCAATGATTCCCCTTTCAAATCCATTTCCCAAGAGATAGGTAGACAGAGTATCATACCATGCTCTTGGGGCTTGATGTAGACCATAGAGTGCTTTCTTAAGTTTGTATACTCTGTCAGGATATGATGGATTCTCAAATCCAGGGGGCTGACAGACATATACTTCTTCATCAATTGTTCCATATACAAAGGCACTCTTCACATCCATCTGATATACCTTGAACTTCATATATGAGGCATAGGCTAGAAACAGCCTAATTGCCTCTGCCCGTGCAACTGGAGCAAAAACTTCCTCATAGTCTATGCCTTCTTCCTGAGTGTACCCTTGTGCCACTAGCCTTGCTTTGTTCCTGATTACTATTCCTCTCTCATCCTTTTTATTTCTGAAAATCCACTTGGTGCCAATTGCTCTATGACCTTTTGGAAGGTCCACCAAGTCCCAAACATCTTGCAATTTAAACTGTAGCAACTCTTCTTGCATGGCTTCTATCCAACTTGAATCTTTCATTGCATCATAGGCCTTCTTAGGCTCAATTTGAGATAGAAAGCAAGAGAGTATTGTATGTTGCTAATCCTGCAAATCTTGAAGTCTGCTTTGATTCCTACTCATCATAGGAGAAGTGATGTCTCCTATTACCAGCTCAGGAGGATGATTCTTCTGAGTTCTTGTCTGATTACTAGGTTCTTCATTAATTCCCACATCTAAATTGGAGTCATTTAAGTCGGCTGAGGGGATCTCATCAGCTACTTCTGGCTCTTCATGCTCTGAATTCTCCTTATCTCTTCTTTCTTCTTCAATCTGAATTGGTTCAGTAACAGTCTCCTTTTCACATATTTCAATAGGATCCATTGTAGGTATGGGAAAGATCACAGACTGAGGAATAATATCTTGTACTTGTTCATCCCTTGATCCTCTACTTCCTGATCCTACATGATCATCACTACTGAAACCCAAAGAGTTAGTTAGTGAATCAATGTCAAATAACCACTGAGGACCTGAACCAATAGGATTTGGTGAGTTCTCATTTCATTTGACATCGTCACTTTCCTCAATTATTCTAGAAGAAGAATTAAACACTCTGTAGGCCTTACTCAAAGATGAGTAACCAACAAGAAAACCATCATCTGCTTTGCTATCAAACTTTCCTAAGTGAGTTTTGGTATTGAGAATGGTACAAGGACACCCAAAAGGGTTGAAAAATCCAATAAACGGTTTTCTTTTATTTAAAAGCTCATATGGTGTCTTGTTCTTAGGCTTGACTACTAGAACTCTGTTTTGGACATAGCAAGCAGTATTAACTGCTTCAGCCCAGAAAGTAATTGGAAGTTTTGAATCAGCTAACAGATATCTAGCAGCCTCAATCAGTGTCCTATTCCTTCTCTCAGCAACACCATTTTGTTGTGGAGTCCTAGGAGCACTGTATTGCCTCTCAATTCCTTTTTCCTCACAAAAGGTGTTTAGGTCAAGATTTTTAAATTCAGTACCATTATCTGACCTAATGACTTTTACCCTTTGATTTGTTTGGTTTTCAATTCTTAGAATAAAGGATTTGATCAGTCCACTTGTCTCATCCTTAGTCCGTAGAAAATATACCCAAGTAAATCTAGAGTAATCATCAACAATAACTAAGCAGTATGATTTCTTACCTATACTCATAACATTTGTAGGACCAAACAAATCCATATGCAACAACAGAAGAGAAGAAGAAATTGTGTTCAACTCTTTGGACTTATGAGAAGTTTTGTGTTGTTTGCCTTTGAGACAAGCAACACAATGATCATCACATGAAAAGACTTTTGAAGGCATACCTCTTACAAGGTTGTTTTTAACAAGTTTATTCATTGTTTTAAAGTTCATGTGACACATCCTTCTGTGCCAAACTGATGATTCATTCAAAGAGGCTTTTGAAACAAGAAAGTTTAGGGATGAATCATTTGAAACATTTTCCATATCCAAACAATAGACATTATCCTTTCTAGGAGTTCTTAGTAGTATCATCTTTTCATCAACTACCTTGAATACAGGAGCAAGGATAATGCATTCTGAATCAGTGAATAATATACTATGCTTTTTGTCACAAACCTGTGATACACTTAACAGGTTGTACCTTAACTGCTCAACATAGAAAACATCTTCAAAGGTCATCTTACCTTTTGTTACATCACCCTTACCACTAATCTTACCTCCATCTGGAGTATTACGAAAGGCAACATGTCCTCCATCAATTTTCTTGAAATTCTTGAGACAAGCCATGTTCCCTGTCATGTGCCTAGAGCAACCACTATCAACATGCCAAATACTCTTTCCCATGAGCTGTTGGTTGCCCTGCACATAAGATAAATCAATTAGTATTGACTGGGAACCCAAGCCAAGGTGGTCTTGGGTCTTCCTTTCTCATCAAAGTACTTACACTCCTTTTTGATGAGATTTTTAAATTTAGAATCTTCTTGACTGGAGTACTTTGTCAAGATGATTGGTCTAGAAGCACAAGCACTAGAAGCAGTACTAATTTTAGAAGTACTAACAGAGTTAGCAGCACTAACAGGTTTAGCAGTACTAACCTTGTTAGAAGCACTAACAGAGTTAGCAGTATTAACATTTAAAGAAGTACTAACAATGTCAGTTTTAGAAGTACTAATACTCTCAGCAGCACTAACATTGATAGCAGCAGTATTGCTTCTGGCAGCACTATCTTTGTCAGCAGCACTATTTGTGGTAGCAGTACTAACAGTTTTAGTGCTTTTGGTAACCCACATCTTGACACTCTCTTTTACAGTCTTTTTCTTCATGTGGCTTTTAGATTTAACATGTTTCTTAGCCACATGGTTCCTTTCATTCTTCCTATAACCAAAGGGTTTTTGCATAGATCTTTGAAAGTTTATCCTTTGGTTAATAGGATTAAAATAACAGTGCTTGGCAAGATGGTTCATTTTGCCACATATGAAACAAGGTTTTGGTCTGATGATTCTACTCAGATCAACTCCTTATTTCTGAGCCCACTGATTATTCCAATTTCTTTGATTTCCCCTCCTTTTATCATGTTTTAGGGGCTCAGATTTATTACCTGCACACTGTTTGCAAGGAACAGGATTCACAACTGTAGTCTGCTTGTAATGGACCTTTTTAGACTTTCCCTCAGTCTTCTCTACACCATCAGATTTGACCCAATCCCTTCCACCACCCTCATTGGTAAGAATGTTATTTTCTAAGGGAATCTCACCACTCACAGTATTATCCTTACTCTTAACATCTTCTTTCTCAGTCTTGTCCTCAACAACTACTTTATCTAAAGGATCTATCTTAGTGGCTCCCTCATGCAATTCCTTCCTATCCTTGGTCTCTAGCAAGTCTGATTTAGGAGGGATGTAGTTGTTGTTGTATGGTGGTGGTGTGGTATTGTACCCTATTCCTGGTTTAAGGTTATCATGGATTTGGACCTTTAGAATTGTATCCATGGCTTTAGAAGCATATGAAAACTTTTCCACATCTAGCTTAACCTTAACTAGCTCTCCTCTCAACTTTTCATTCTCCTCTCTAGACTTTGTCAGTTGGATTTCTAAATCATTCTTCTCCCACTTCCAGTAATTTGTATCATATGTGTGTTGAAGTTCATTGGCTTGGAAACCTTTAATTTGTTCTTCAAACCTCTCAACAATTTTCACATAGTCTTTTCTATCCTTTTCTAACCTCTTAAGGTTATCACTCATACTCTAGTTGTGATCTCTGTACCTTTTAACAGTGTCTATGCAAGTTTGAGTACAGAAATTAGAAAGTACCTCAGTTGGGAGATCAGATACCTCTGCCATGAGAGCTTGATTTTGAATGGCCTCTTCTGCTTGATCACTCCAGTCAAACCCCATTCCTTGTTGAGAAACAAGAGCTTGAGCAGAGTTTCTGTTCTGGTTGAAGCTTCCAGTCTGAGCTTGTTGGTGGTTGTTTGGAGACATTCCACTTCTGCATTCCCTGGCAAAGTGTCCCTTCATATGACACTTGTAGCACTCCACCTTTGGCTTATCAAAGCCTGCTCCATCTTCTCTTCTTTGAGAGAAGTTGTTCCTCCCAGTCCTCTTGATGAACTTCTTCACCCTCATAGAATGCATGGCCATCTACCATTTAATATCCATCTCTTCAAGATCATCAGGATGAAGTTGTTCCAAGTCATCATTGATTAAAGAAGAGTTACCATGGCTAGAAAGAAAGGCTTCAAAAACAGATTCATTGCCTTTTTCTTGATTTACTCCACTGGCAGCATTAACTGATTCAGGGTTAGCAATAGAATCAGTTGATGCTGATAGGAGTGCAACATTATGAACATATCCAGTAGGCTTATTCTTTGCTTCCACTTCAGATTCAAACACTCTCAGATCATTGTACAGATCATCCAGTTCCTTTTCTTCCAACATGTCATTCTGTCTGAATGAGACAGTGTACATGGTCCATTCATCTCCAAGAGATCTGAGGAACTTTCGGTTGACATCATCTTGTTCCATCTGAACTCCAACAGTAGCCAACTCACCAATTAACTTATTGAATCTGTCAAAAGTTTGAGTCATAGACTCATTATTTGAAGATGTAAAATTCTCATATTGCTGCTTGAGAATATCCCTTTGATTCCTCTTAGTGCTCTTGGTGCCAGCAAATCTCTTCTCTAAAGCATTCCATAGAATCTGAGCATCAGTGCAGTGATGAAACTGATGTTGATACTCATTAGGGATGGCCAAAAACAGGGTGCTTAAGGCTTTCATCTCCAATTGTCTCACTTTTTTTTTCAGCATCAGTTTTCGGAGGTGGTCTTCTTCCATCTTGTCCAATTTTACCATCAGTAGAGGGACCATTCTCAACAATGTCCCATATAGAAAAGTCTGTAAGGAGGATGTACTGCTTGATCCTAATTTTCCACATATCAAACTCATTAGGTTTCTGAGAATACTATGCTCTGATACCACTTGTCAGGATCTGATTCTTAACAAGAATAATGAAACTCAGAAACAATATTAAAAAAGTTGCGGAAAAACACTTTAATATTCAAACTATCAATGTAACAGTAAAATATAAATCACAACTTGTAAACTTTATTGAATGATTAAAGTTACAAGCTTTCAAACAAAACTTCAATTTTGATGAACAGGCTCACCAAGATGAAATCTACTTCTCTAGAATTAGGATTGTAAATCTTGAGGTTAATTCTCTCTAAAACAAAAACATAGAATACTCGTATGTCAAACTATTCAGAATAATTCTATACATATACTGAAAATAAAAGATAATTACAAAACTTAAAAGATCTTCAGTATATTCTTCCAAAATTATCTTCACACCTTCCATGATTATCTTCAAACCTTGATCTGCGCGTATCTTGATTATCACATAAGCAGTATTAAGTAACAGAAGCATTAACACTCTGAGCAGTATTAATCTTTTCCAGCAGCACTAACTATGCTCAGTAGTATTAATTTCTTCAAGCAGTATTAATCTAGCTCAGCAGTAGTAATCTATCTCAGAAGTAGTAACCATGTTGTTCTCGCAGTAGTAATCACTTAAACAAATCTTCAGTTCCCAACAGTATTGCTAGAAAGCGACCAAACCATGACGTTCTTATCGTTCTAAGGTTCGTTTTGATGAGTCATGGGCTTAAAACGGATCCCCGTAGCAAAAGTTATGGACGTTTAAGCGTGACACCCATTTTTGGCCGATTCGGCAAAGGGGTGTTTTCTCGTCCGGACCGACCTCGTCGGATTTCTACGAATCTTTACATTGACCATCTACAATGTAAATGAAAAGGTTTTCAAGGGAAATAACTTGCAAAAAACCCACTCTCATGTAGGATATTGCCGAAACCATGCATTGGCCTAACCGAAAGAACGTACATCATCCAGTTTATCGACACCCACTCAAATCATGGTGTAGTGCCAGAAAGAGAATAACCCATGACGTGCTTATCGTTCTAAGGTTCGTTTTGACGGGTCATGGTCTTAAAACGGATCCCTGTAGCAAAAGTTATGGACGTTTAACCGTGACACCCATTTTTGTCCGATTCGGCAAAGGGGGTACCCTTTGTGTTTTCTCGTCCGAACCGACCTCGTCGGATTTCCACGAATCTTTACATTGTTCATCTAAAATGTAAATGATAAGATTTTCAAGTGAAATAACTTGCAAAAAACTCACTCTCGTGTAGGATATTGCCGAAACCATGCAATTGCCTAACCGAAAGAACGTACATCATGTAGTTTATCGATACCCACTAAAATCATGGTGTATTGCCAGAAAGAGACCAATCCATGACATGATTCTCGTTCTAAGGTTCGTTTTGACGGGTCATGGGCTTAAAACGGATCCCTGTAGCAAAAGTTATGGACGTTTAACCGCGACACCCATTTTTGGCCGATTCGGCAAAGAGGGTACACTTTGTGTTTTCTCGTCCGGACCGACCTCGTCGGATTTCCACGAATATTTACATTGTTCATTTACAATGTAAGTGATAAGGTTTCCAAGGGAAATAACTTGCAAAAAACCCAATCTCGTGCACGATATTGCCGAAACCACGCAATGGCCAAATCGAAAGAACGTACATCATGCAGTTTATCGATACCCACTCAAATAATTGTCTATTGCCAGAAAGAGACCAAGCCATGATGTGCTTATCGTTCTAAGGTTCGTTTTGATGGGTCATGGGCTTAAAACAGATCCCCATAGCAAAAGTTATGGACGTTTAGCCGCGACACCCATTTTTGGCCGATTCGGGAGAGGGGTACCCTTTTTTTTTCTCGTCCGAACCGACCTCGTCGTATTTCCACGAATCTTTACATTTTTCATCTACAATGGAAATTATAGGGTTTTTCAAGGGAAATAACTTGCAAAAAACCCACTCTCGTGCACGATATTGCCGAAACCACGCAATGGCCAAACCGAAAGAACGTATATCATGCAGTTAGGCAATACCCACTCAAATAATTGTGTATTGCCAGAAAGCAATCAACCCATGATGTTCTTATCGTTCTAAGGTTCGTTTTGATGGGTCATGGGTTTAAAATGGATCCCCGTAGCAAAAGTTATGGACGTTTAAGCGCGACACCCATTTTTGGCCGATTCGGCAAAGGGGTTACCTTTGTGTTTTCTCGTCCGGACTGACCTCATCAGATTTCCATGAATCTTTACATTTTTCATCTACAATGTAAATTATAGGGTTTTCAAGGGAAATAACTTGCAAAAAACCCACTCTCGTGCACGATATTGCCGAAACCACGCAATGGCCAAACCGAGAGAACGTAAATCATGCAGTTTATCGATAGCCGCTCAAATAATGATGTATTGCCAGAATGATACAAATCCATGATGTGTTTCTTATTGTAAGGTACGTTTTGATGGGTCATGGGATTAAAACGGATCCCCGTAGCAAAAGTTATGGATCTTTAAGCGTGACACCCATTTTTGGCCGATTCGGCAAAGGGGGTACCCTTTTTGTTTTCTCATCCGGACCGACCTGGTCTGATTTCCACGAATCTTTATATTGCCCGTCTATAATGTAAATGAAAAGGTTTTCAAGGGAAATAACTTGCAAAAAACCCACTCTCGTGTAGAATATTGCCAAAACCATGCAATTGCTTAACCGAAAGAACATACATCATGAAGTTTATCGATACCCACTAAAATAATGGTGTAGTGCCAGAAAGAGACCAATCCATGACGTGATTCTCTTTCTAAGGTTCGTTTTGACGAGTCATGGGCTTAAAACGGATCCCTGTAGCAAAAGTTATGGACGTTTAACCGCGACACCCATTTTTGGCCGATTCGGCAAAGGGGGTACCCTTTGTGTTTTCTCGTCCGGACCGACCTCGTCGCATTTCCATGAATCTTTACATTGTTCATGTACAATGTAAATGATAAGGTTTTCAAGGGAAATAACTTGCAAAAAACCCACTCTTGTGCACGATATTTCCAAAACCACGCAATGGCCAAACCGAAAGAACGTACATCATGTAGTTTATCGATACCCACTCAAATAATTGTGTATTGCCAGAAAGCGACCAAGCCATGACGTGCTTATCGTTCTAAGGTTCGTTTTTATGGGTCATGGGCTTAAAACAGATCCTCGTAGCAAAAGTTATGGACGTTTAAGCGCGACACCCATTTTTGGCCGATTCGGCAAAGGGGTTACCCTTTGTGTTTTCTCGTCCGGACCGACCTCGTCGGATTTCCATGAATCTTTACATTGTTCATCTACAATGTAAATGATAAGGTTTTCAAAGGAAATAACTTGCAAAAAACCCACTCTCGTGCACGATATTGCCGAAACCACGCAATGGCCAAACCGAGAGAACGTACATCATGCAGTTTATCGATACCCACTCAAATAATGGTGTATTTGTTAAGTCAGATTTTATAGTAATCATTGTATTTATAACCTTGTAGCTAATATTGTGTACTTAGAGCTATGCTATCTTGTGTTGGCCAAGGGTATTTAAGTCCCTTGTGGCCTTTGTGTTTTGTAAGTCATTAAGCGCATTCTTGATAATACACATTCTTTGCATCTTACACTTTCTCTCTCTACTTTCTCTCACATAGATTAGATCGATCTCGGAATTACAATTGGTATCAGAGCCTAATCTTTTCTGAGAGATTTTGTAGAAAAATTAAAGAATTTGATTGATTTTCTTGAATTTTTTCAAGAAAATCTCGTTTTTTGATTTTTTTTTTCACAAATTTGAGTTGAATCTTGATCCATTTTTCTTGAAAATTGGTTCGTTGGATCCGTTTTTAGTAGTAGAACATCTTTGATTCACATCGATTCGCAAGAAAATCGGTTTTTGGAGGTCAATTTCAAGGTTTACGAGATATTAGTTTGTTCAACGTCAGGTTACTGTTCGATTCTTCAGTTCACGATTCTACGAAAGTTTGTTCAAAATTGGTTGTTAATTGTGGTTAGAAATCAAGTTTCGATTGTATCTGAGTGGGCAGAAATCATCAGATTCGTGTCTGTGATCGAATTAGAAGATTTCTTAAGTTTTTCGCCAGATCTCGATTTTGCGCCAGTTCTTCCTAGTTTGCGCCATCTTCATCTTCTTGAAGATTGTTTTATTCGACCAAGTCTTCAAGAGGTTTGCGTCAATTCATCATTTTTTGCGCCAGTTCTTCAAGGTTTTCTCCAAAATTAATCAGTTCATCAGGGGTTAAGTTTCTAGAGCAAAAGTCAGAATCTCGCCACTACATTTAGCGAAAATCTCACTTTGCGCCGGATTCTTCTTCAGTTTTTCACCAAGTTCAGAATAGTTCTCGCCTTCAGTCTTCTCGCGAAAAGTATATTTTTCGCCATCAGTTCTTCGCGCAAAGCCTTCTTTGCGCCACCTTCTCCTCGCGCAAATCTCTAGTTTGCGCCACCTACTTGCGCTAGTTTCTCTGCTTCCAGACTTAACATTTTATGAGTTTATGGATATTTCAAAATTTTCTCTTCAAGCTCAGATTTACAAGAACGACATCATGATGTCGTTGGGAACGGACACTCGTCCTCCGGTTTTGGTCAACGAGAATGAGTTCACTCAATAGCAAGATCGATTCATTAACTTCATCGAACGTCAAGCAAACGGAGAAAACATGATGAAGTCATTCACTCAAGGACCTTTCGAAAAGCCCTTGAAAGAGATTCCATCAACTGCAACTACACCGGCTGCTATGATTTTGAAGCCTACCGACGAGTACACGGCCGAAGAGACTTTGCGATATAAAGTCGATCATGAGATAAAGTCTAACCTGATCCTAGCCTTGCCAAATTCTATCTACAACCGGATTGACTGTTACAAGAACAATCCAATGCTGATGTGGACACAGTTAGAGAAGATTATGCTTGGATCAGCGGTTGCAACACAACTCCGGCAAACGCGCTACATGAACAATTTTGAGGAGTTCAAAGCCAAGGACGGTGAGTCTCTGAAGACTGTCTTCGACAGGTTCTGGGCAGTACTGAACGATCTGCACAAGATCAAAGTGACCAAGACTGAATTAGAGGCTAATCTGAAGTTCCTCAACGCTCTTCAACCAGAATGGAACAAATCATGCCACCGATTGAGGAACGACGTGTTAGGACTGAAAGTCCTATGTGTTGAAAGTGGTATAAAGCATTTATCAGGGTTCGTAATGTAATTATTCTAAAGTTTATTTAATAGTTGGGCCCAAGCCCATAAAGCCCATTAGTTTGTAAAGCCTAAGTATATAAAGGCGTATTTAATTCATTAATTAGGTTAGACAGTTTTTAGAAGTTTAGTCTCATTCCATAATTCTCTAGTCAATAGGTTTACTTTTCTCTGATCAGAAATTCTTTCTGTAAACCTGTAACCTTTGATTTCATATTAATCATATGACTAGAGGTTGTGGCTATATTACTGTTCATCATTGATTATTTGCTGTTGATTGCACTGTACTGGGATCTACAATTGGTATCAAAGCAAAGAGACTGAAGGTTTGATCCAAAAAGGTTTGTCTAAAACCCTTAATCGATTATCTGTTTTAATTATTATTATTTGTGTTTCTGAAATCAATTTTCTGGGTTCATATCTGCATAAGTGTTGGATGTGTTTGATTGATTTCTGAGTTCAGATTTGTTCTTAACTGTGTTATCGATCTGCTCAAAAACTCATCTGCAAAATCGTTTTTTTTTTGGTTCTGAGTTTTTATCGGTCAAGATTATTTTCTGGAAAATTAGTAAATCGATCGATCTGTGCTCTTAAATTCAAGTTTTTTTATCGGTCGAAGGTTCTGTGGTCGAACTGTTTTCTGAAATTGATCGATTCTGTGCTTTTAAAATTCAAATTTTTGGTTTGGGTTTACTAATATATCTGTTAATTTGTGTTTCGATTGATTTTTTGGGTTTATTAGGACGATTGTTCTTGAGATTCTTCATGTTTATCGGTCTGTGTTCATCGACTTTATCGAGCCTTTAAGTCGATCTATTTGTGTGTTTATCTGTTTATTATCGACCGGTACCCTGCTTTACCAATTCACGATATCGACCGATACTTCCTTGACCGATACCTTGTTCTACCGGGACATAGCCTTGACCGATACATTGTTGACCGACATATTAGTTCGACCGATAAGTCCTTGACCGGTACATTGTTCGACCCTACTCTATCGGTACTCGACCGGTACCTTGTTGACCGGTACATTGCTCGACCGATATCCTATCTTGCTCGACCGGACCCTCTCGACCGGTACCTTGTTGACCGGTACATTGCTCGACCAGTATCCTGTCTTGCTCGACCGGACCCTCTCGACCGGTACCTTGTTGACCGATACATTGCTCGACCGGTATCCTGTCTTGCTCAACCGAACCCTCTCGACCGGTACCTTGTTGACCGGTACATTGCTCGACCGGGTCCTTGTTCGACCGGGTCCTTGCTCGACCGGGTCCTTGCTCGACCGGGTCCTTGCTCGACCGGTCCTTGTCCTGTCCTGTTTATTTATTGGTTGTTTTTGGATCATCTTGTTTGTCTCACGATCACTTCAGTGCAGTTAAGATTAAAGTTTAAACCCGTTCAAGTTTCATCCATTATCAAGTTTTTCCAAAAGCTTGAATTAGATAAGTCAAGATGGGATATTATGCTGAAGTTCAAGAGCTCAAATTAGAGAACAAAAATCTTGAATTATTTGTTGATTTCTACAAAGAGAGGTCAGAACTTTATAATAATGAAAGCAACATACTGAAAGAAGAAGTTAGTGCATTAAAGGCAATTAATGAAGATCTTCTGAAATAGACTTATGGGCAGAATAATGAGAAAATACTGAGTTTGGAAACTGAGAACAAAGAGCTGACAAGAAAAATCTTGAACTTGGAAGATTAGATTGTCCAAATCCAGAAAGCATCCGTTGAAAGTTATGAGGTAAAGATTAAGCGTCTGACGGATGCTAAGACTGAGCTTCAAAAGAAAATATCTGATTTGGAGCAAAAGCATTCTAAAGATAAATCCGAGTTTGAGAAATCTTTCGCAAAGAAGTCCTTAGATTTTTCGAGAAAATGTGCTGATGAGAAGAAAAAAGTTGAGCTGAAATGCATAAAACTTTCTCAGCAAGTTTCTGCTTTTGAGAAAGTAATCATCCTTGAAAGAAAAAAGTTTGCAAAAGAAAAGAAGGCCATTGAACGGAAAAATGTTGGATTCTTCAAGGAAATATCCAGCCAAAGAAAGGATGTTGAGAAGGGATTTGAAGAAGAAAGATGCACATTTGAGGCTGAGATCAAAAAGCTTACTGAGAAGCTTACTGAGAAGCTAACTGAACTATCTGCAAATGCACTAAAAGAGCAGAAAACGAAGTCTGAGTTCACGAAGAAGATTGACCTGCTTGTTAAAGAAAGAGACAACTTTGCTTCGACGATTAAAGTGCTTGACAAGACTGTATCAAGTTCAAATCAGAAAAATGTGTCATCAAAAAGGTCAGTTAAATCATTTGATCAGATTCGTCGTACTAACCTTTTCTATGATAGAAATATAGATGGTTCAGGTACACATCAAAGAAGAGGGAGATACAAAGAAGAGGAACTGGTCTGGAAGAAGAAACCAGTTGAAGATGAGTTGAGAGAAAAAGAATCATGTGTACATGCGTCTAATGCCAAAAAGAACAATGTGCGTAAAGGTAAACCTGATCATATCTATATGAGATATCAATTAATCAGGTTATCAGGTAAGAAAAACTATTGTTCTTATTGTCGTACACATGATCATATTCACAAGGCCAGTGATCATTTCTGGTATGGTTCTTATTCCGTTACCCCCACAAGAACTGCAACTAACATTCTTGGACCCAAATACCAGTGGGTACCAAAGCCTAAAATTGATTATGTGTTGCAGGTACATACTGTCAAAGGGGAGTAGAAGAACAATGGCTTCTAAGTAAATCAGCTTAGAACCCAAACTTCAACGAAGTATGGCTTCTGATCACATGACAGATCAGGACCCGTTCTTCAACGTTCAGACTTGGATATTTTGCAAATATCCAGGGGGAGCTTAAAATACATAAATCATTCTATCATGATTTGAGGGGGAGCTTCAAGGTAAATATCTTCTGATCTAGATCTCTGATTGTTTGAAAGACGAACAACTTTCAAGCATGAAAAACAGTTTCTGAAATGTTCAAACCACTTCTGGTTCTCAAAAGGTTTCATGAATTCAAAAGTGTGATTTTAAATGTTTTTCATTTTTAAGCTTTAATGTTTAACTGACTGTGTGTTTCTAAAGATAATACTTGTGTATTATCTTGTCTTTATACTGTAACGTATTCACACACACAGGTTCAGTACTTCATTTGTATTTATTATTACCATGTCTCATAACGAACCAATTTTTCGATGGTATACCCCTGTTTGAAATTCAATGTTGTTGAGCATCAATCATAATTTCTATTCTTGTGCTTTCATTGCAAAATTGTTTATATTCGTTCATATAAACATAATATCCAATTCTTTGGTACCCTAACCATTTCATTTGTTCTGATTGATACATTGTCAGATTCTCAAAACAATTCTTTTGATTTTATTTCTTTCATTCAATATCTTTGTTTTGAGAAATCTTCAAAGTTCAATTGATCAAATCTTATGAGCATACATTTTGACAGTGTTATCATACATTTTGTGCTTAACTGTTCAAGTTACACTGTTGAGCAACCATTCTTTTTAGGACTTACATGGGATTCATAAGTGAGCTTAAACAGAACTTCCATGGATTCACGTAAACCAGTGTTTCCTACCCCGGAAGTTATCCTAGAGTGATTGAGGGGTGAGGGGTCATAAATCAAAGAGTGGGGGAGATAACTCATCCGGTTGAGTTTTTCTCATTGTGCTGAGCGATAAGATGTAAATGAGAGCTTGGTTACAAGTGAGCTTTAATGATAAAAAGAAAGAGGGTGTGAGAACAGAGTTAAAAGAATATCAGAACTCTGCACCAACCACTTTCTGAGCCGGGCAGCCACATATTCTGATTGGTTCACATTCTTTGGTGACCATCATTGAAACAGGCAGTGAGCCCATGCCAACTCTTGCTACAACCCCACCAGCCACTTGTTTCTTTCTTAACAAAGAAATGTTTCATTTTATTTTGGGACGCAGCATATCTGCTATCTAGTCTTCAATCGGAAGATTTAGATATTGAAAAAGAAGGAAAGTTGCCCCATCTTCGCACCTCTTTCATGCACATTGAGTCCGTGTAATATCTGTTGATGTCTCAACAATTTACACAATTTTGAGCCTAAGCAAGCTAAGTAGCTTCAATCATTCTACACTTGCACGTACACACAAGGAATGAGTTTTCTTGTCATAACATTCATAGAAAATTCCTTTGTGGTTTTTCGATGATTGAATGGAAGCCCTGGGGGAGTGAACATCACAAAAGCTCCTTTCCAATGTACATCCGTTGTACAAAGTGGATCCGTGCTACTTACAGACATACTAATTGTTTCATCTGTTGAATCAGGGTTACATAGTTCATTATGTCTGAATTTGAAAAGATTCGGATATATACATTTCATGAATTGACGGATAATCAGTTCAACGGGCGGAGAATGTCAAATTATTATGAAGGGGAGATTGTTTGTCTTTACAAAGGGGGACATCAAAGAAAGTGCTGAAATTGAAGAAGTTTTGATGATCATGATGCTCACAATCATCAAAAAGGGGGAGAGAATTTTACAAAGTTCAATTTCAAAGTTATAATATGAAGACAGTCTAGAGATCAAAGAGATGAAGATATGAGTTTAATGTTATTTCAATATTCAAAGATGAAGATTTCAAAGATGGTATTTCTTCTATCCTGTATCATGTGGTGTCTGCTTCAAGTCATTTCCTCCTACAAGCTGATTGAAACAAGTTCTTAAGCTGAAAGTCTATTCAACTCGTGATTCAAAGACAGATTCTTTGTTTTAAACTGAAGTTGCACCGTGGAAAGTCAAGTAACTCACACATTATCTTTCTTGTGTGCTAATCTGATGTGTTGAGTTTCTACAGTTGAAAGCTGCGTAATAGTGCATTCAGTCGAGGCTATTGTTCATTGAATCTGGTTACAAAGTTGAAATTCTGAAGACCAAGAGCTTTATTCAAGGGGGAGTTTGGAAAGACATGAAGACATGCAACACCAAAGTTCTTCAAAGATTCAAGAGGGAAAGAAGATCAAGGCCTGAAGATTTCAAGCAGATAAATGCCTTATTCAACTTTAGGGGGAGATTGTTAGGTGTTAAGACACAGTCTCATTGGATTCAAGATAATCCAATACGAAGATCGCAATCTGAAGTTAATGCTGAAAGTCGCTCTCAACAATAGTCTAGGGTCTATTCTGTAATAATAGTCAAAGTTATAATATCTAGATATTATTTAGATATTATGTTTTAGATATTATTTAGTTAATTATTATATTAGTTTTTAATATAATATCTAGATATTAGATATCTAGATATTATATGTTTTATTATGTTTAGTTAAGTTAAGTTTTGTTTTCAACTCTCTCTCATAATTAGATAAAAAAACATCGACCAAACACAAAGAACACTTAGAGAGAGAGAGCTCAAACTGTAACTATATCAACCTCTGTAATCCGCGTTTGTAATCCAAACAGGTTGGTAATCTTTATATTGTTTGTTGTTTGATTTATCTGGTAACGATCACGGACTCACAATTGGTATCAGAGCTTCAGCCAGATCAAAATCAAAATTTTAAACTCCGTGTTCTTCATTTCTTCAAGAACACTGGGTCAGTCGATCAAATCTTTTAGTTGTGTTTGTTTTCGAAATCAAAGTGTTGTGTGTTGTTGTTGTTGGTAAGTCTATCATAGTGTCAAATTTTGGTGTGGTAAAACGACTCCTAGATTGTTCGATTTAAGAGTTGCAGGTCGATTAATCGAAGAAGACAGTGTACCGGACTTAAGCTTTGTTCCAGTCGAGTTCTATCTCTTATACCGGTCCTATCCCTTTGTCGGTCGAACTCCTCAAAATACCGGTCGAAATTGGTATTGGTTCCCTTTGCCGATCGAACTCTACAAAAAAAAATTAATACCGGTCGAATTTGGTATTGGTTCACTTCTTCCGGTCAAACACTCACAATTTATAATCTTCCGGTCAAACACTCTCACACAACCACACTTCCTCATTTCCGGTCGAATCACACACACAACCACACTTCTCCACGTATCACACACCTTCACTCTCACACCAAGTTTAAATATCGGTCCAATCAAGGAATTCCAATTTAAAGAAAAGAATCTCCACTCACATTTTCACATGCAAAGACACCTCACGTGTCCACTTTGGGAGTTGAAGGTGGCAATTCTTTGATACGTGGCAATTCTTTCAAAGGAATTCGAAATTGTTTATTGGTCCAAGAAAAGTATTCCAAATTGTAATATCGGTCCAAGAAAAACATTATATCGGTCCACTCACATTGCATTCCACTCACACTCAAACTCAAATATACTTTCGGTCCACTCACACTCTCTTGGAAGTCACTTACCGGTCGAATCACTCTCTCCTATACCGGTCTAAACAGTTTTTTTATTGTTTTATCGGTCCTTTGTTAACATTTTGTACCGGTCGAACTCTTTCAACTTCCCGGTCTTATTTTGTTCACATACCGGTCGACATAAGGAAAGTCCTGGTCGAATTCTTTGTACCGGTCGAATATTTTTCTCAAATACCGGTCAAGCATAAATCAATCCTTTTTCTCGGTCTAACATCTTACCGGTCGACGAAATTAACCGGTCAAACATCTTATCGGTCAAAGCTCTACTTTGCGCAACCAAAGTGATACGCAAAGCTCCACTTTGCGCGACCAACTGCTAAAGCAAACTTCACTTTGCGCAATCAACCTCTCACGCAAACCTTCTCAAAACGCAAAGTTTTTCCAGACTTAGAACTTTATTCAAAATGACATCCAGAGAAGTTCTAGCCATTGGAACCGACTCCCAACCACCAATACTCTTCAGGGGAGACTTTGATCAGTGGAAAAGTCAGTTCATAGATTTCATTGAAAGACATGAAATGAAGGATTTAATTAGAAATTCTCTGAAGGAAGGAATAATGACAATTCCAACGAAACCTTATACTCATGTGAAAGAGAATGGAGAAAAAGTACCAGCTCAGCTTCAATTAAGACTTGATGCATACACTGATGAGCATAAAAAGAGACATGAAGCTGACGAGTTAGCCCAATCTTTCCTATTGATTGGAATGACTGAAGAGATTTCAAAAGATATTTTTCTCACATTAGATCGCGATAGGGCTACAGAAAAGCTGATATGGGAACATATAGAGAAGTGTATGACAGGATAAAAAATGTCATCAAAAGTTAAAGATTTGGAAGCTGAGAATAATGCGCTAAAAAGAAAGATTTATCATCTGGAAGCTCAAATACAGAAGCAAGAGTCTGTTGAGAGCAATGAGAAGAAGTCCAAAGATTTGGAGAGTGCAAATGCTGAGCTTGAAAAGAAACTATCAGAGTTTAAAAAGAAGATTTCAGATCTTTCCAAGAAGAGTATTGAAGAGAAGAAGATACTCGAGCTTAAATGTTTAATGCTTTCTCAAAAAGTTGAAGACTTTGAGAAAGTAATCATTTTGGAAAGAGATCAGTTTGCCAAAGAGAGGAAGGCAAATGATCAGAAGGGTGCTAAGAAGGGATTTGAAGAAGAAAGAAGCATCCTTGAAGCTGCTATTAGGAAGCTAACCGAGAAGCTATCTGAATTATCTAAGAGTGTACTGACAGAGAAGAAAAGGAAGTCTGCATTTGAGAAGAAGATTGAGCTCCTTATCAAAGAACGAGACAATTATTCTTCAAAGGTAAAAGAGCTTCAAGATATTAATTCAAAGACGGTGGTGGTGACTGAGCGAACGACTCCAGAGTCAAAAATCCACTCACCTAGAAATAATTCAGTTGGTTATAACAAACCAGCCTCAAGCTCACATCAGAAAACTGCTCTTTTCAAAAGGTCAGTTAAATCTTCTAATCAGATTCATTCTACTAATCTTTTCTATGACAGGAATATAGATTGTTCAGGTACACATAGAAGAAGAAACAGCTTCCAGGATGAAGCTGAACTGGTCTGGAACAGGACACCAGTTAAAGAAGAGCTGAAATGTAAAAACTCATGTGTACATACGCCAAATGCCAAGAAGAACAATGCGCTGAAAGGTAAACCTGATTTCGTCTACATAAGAGATCAATTAATCAGGTTGTCAGGTAAGAAATTTTATTATTCTTATTGTCGTACACATGATCCTGTTCACAAGACTAGTGACCATTACTGGTACGGTTCTTACTCAATAACCCCTATACAAACTGCAACTAACACTCATGGACCCAAATACCAGTGGGTACCAAAGAAAATTAAATCTGTGTTGCAGGCACCTACTGTCAAGGGGGAGTAGGAGAACAGAGGCTTCTAAGTAAATCAACTTAGAACCCGTACTTCAACGAAGTATGGATTTTGAACACAACAGTTCAAGACCCGCACTTCAAAGATCAAAAGACCTTACTCCGTGATGAAAATGAAATTGTACTCCGATACTCAAATGAGGAAATCAACCTTCAAAGGGGAGTACATACTTTTCTGAAATTTTATGCATAATATTTCTGATAATTTTTCAAATGCATAATTTCAGGGGGAGTAAAAAGGTGATGACTTTTGATTATTTCTGATCATAACTCGTACTTTAAAAGTTTTACTGCTTTTTGTCTTTTCAATTTAAGTGAATAAATTTTACTTTGACTTGACTTAAGACTTTTGCAGAAGTTTGAGAGAAGCTTAAAAGATCATATCTTTATGACTTTAAGCTTAGCTTCATGAGATGTAAGATCATACGTTCAGGTATTATCCTTTATCTTAATCTCATATATGGTTGAAAGAAGGACAACTTTCAATCATTGAAAACATCGTTCTAAAATGTTCAAATCACTTCCCGATTCTTCAACCAGATTTTATAATTCGAAAGTGTGATTTTCAATGTTTTCTTATTCAATTGAGCTTTAATTGTTAAGTTAAATCATTCTGAGCATCATATGCATCATAGGAAAACAAGGATTTCATTGTGCTAGGACTTAACACAACTTCTATGGAATCACATTAATCTGTGATTTCTACCTATGAAGTTAATCCATAGTGATTGAGTGTGAGAAGTCAAAAGAAATGAGTGTATCAAACAGAAAAAGTAAGTTTGATTAGAGTGAGCAAAATGTTTAAAAGAAAGAGCGTGTGAGAACAGAGTTAAAAGAATATCACAACTCTGCACCAACTTTTTCTGAGTCGGGAAGCCATAATTCTAGTGTTTCACAACTCTTTGGTGAACATTATTGAAACAGGCAACTAGCCCATGCCAACTCTTGATCAAACCTCACCAACTACTCATTTTCTTCTTAACAAGAAAGTGTTTCACATTTTCTAAGGGGAAGCAGCACATTTACTATCTGATTTTCATTTGGAAAATCTGGATATTGAAAAGAAGGAAGTCTGCCCCACCTTCGCACTTCAATCATGCACATTGAGTCTGTGTTTAACTTACTGTTGTCTTAGTGGTTTACACAATTTTGAGCCTATAAGCAATCATCAAGTGCTTAATTCTTTTTAACACAAGCACGAACACACAAGGAATTAGTTTCTTTGTCATAACGTTTATAGAAATTACCTTTGTGGTGTTTCGATGATTAAATGGAAGCCCTGGGGGAGTCAACATCAAACAGCTCCTTTCCATTGTGTATTCGTTACACACAGTGACTTAGTGTTACTGACAGGCATGTTAACTGATTCATTAGTTGATTCAGGTGTTACACGACTATTTTGTCTGGATTTGCAAAGATCTGGATGAATATCTTTTGAATTGACGGATCAGAGGCTCTATAATGAATTACATTTCTTGACATTTGTTTTCAACTCTCTCTCATAATTAGATAAAAAAAAACATCGACCAAACACAAAGAACACTTAGAGAGAGAGAGCTCAAACTGTAACAATATCAACCTCTGTAATCCAAACAGGTTGGTAATCTTTATATTGTTTGTTGTTTGATTTATCTGGTAACGATCACGGACTCACATTAGGACTGAAAGTCCTATGTGTTGAAAGTGGTATAAAGCATTTATCAGGGTTCGTAATGTAATTATTCTAAAGTTTATTTAATAGTTGGGCCCAAGCCCATAAAGCCCATTAGTTTGTAAAGCCTAAGTATATAAAGGCATATTTAATTCATTAATTAGGTTAGACAGTTTTTAGAAGTTTAGTCTCATTCCATAATTCTCTAGTCAATAGGTTTACTTTTCTCTGATCAGAAATTCTTTCTGTAAACCTGTAACCTTTGATTTCATATTAATCATATGACTAGAGGTTGTGGCTATATTACTGTTCATCATTGATTATTTGTTGTTGATTGCACTGTACTGGGATCTACACGATGTCCGGGTCTCTACCATGCAAATTCAAGAGCTTTATGAGATTTTGATGACAGATGAGAGCATCATCAAGGAGAAGAAAGCCAAGCTTGATAAGAAGAACAAGCCGAAGACAGTGGACCCGATTGCACTCCTCGCGAGCGAATTGGCTGAACAAGCATTGTCTGAGAATGCTTAAAACGGGGCCACTGATGACGATGGCGAGGCGCTAGAGAAAGCCATGATTCTTCTATCCCAGCACTATAACAAGAAGTTCCAGCATCATTCGGGTTCCAACAACCTTCACTTCACTTCGAGGTCTAAAAAGTACGAGCCTGCCAAAGTGCCCGAGACTGAAAAAGCTACTGCGTGCTTCAACTGTGGAAAGTCGGGTCACATCGCAAAGGAGTGTTAGGTAAAGGTTGTCCGGGATTCTGCATATTACCGGAAGAAGATGGAACTTGCTGAAAAGAGAGAGACCGGAACCATCTTGCTAGCTGAGGAGGAAAAATGGCTAGATTACTCCGATAACGAAGCAGAAAATGAGGAAACTGCCGCCGTGTGCTTTATCGGAGATGATGACAGTGACAATGAGGATGAGGATACTTCTACTGACGAATCTGAGGTACCTTCAGAATTTGATTACAAATTTATTTCATCACAAATGAACGTCATTATCACTGCTTTACATGACTTACGTTCAAAGTTTTTATCTGAAAAGCATATTAATCAAGAAAAGTCTATCTTGATTGAAAAATTGCAAATTTCTTTGAAAGATGAAAAAATTATTTTGACAGATACAAAAGAGAAATTTCAAAAGAAATTGAATGACTTAGAAATTTCAAATCAGACTTATCTTGATTCTTTGACGGAAATGACCAAATTAAACCAAAGTTTTACGGATAAAATAATTGAATTAAAGGAAAAATTATATCTGCGAGATCAAACTGAGCAAACCATTTATATGAATAAACCAATGAGTTATGATTCAATAAAAGAAAAATGGGGACTTGGTTTTGAAAATCCGAATTTTTTAAATCATGCTATAGAAAAAGTCCCCACTTTATATAAATTCGATTATTTAAGACTTGCTCGATATGCTCCTCAATTTAAAATTGAGTGGACAAATGAAAAGCAAATTTTAGATATCGAAAATGAGAAAAGGATGAAGAACACGAAAATGGAACTACCGTTTGTGTATACTCGCGAAAATGCAAAATATTTTCATGAAAAATCAAAGAAGTCCAGAAGATCTAAAAATGTTTTAAATGTAAAATCTTCCATTAAATATTCATTATCAAACGATTATTTCGATATATATGCCATTAACGCTAATAAGGAAAATACACCTCCGGTTTCTTATGATACTAAGAGATATATTCCCCCATTAGTGTTAGAGGGCAAAATCGTTGATCTTGAAGTTAAAATGAAAGAACAAAGTCTTCAAACGAATTTGAAAACGATTTACTTCTTTTTATTATGAAATCAAGTTTTGAAGAAAATTTAATTTCTCAAAAGCAAGATTTTGATGACAAAATTAATTCTGGATTTTCTACTGATTCTAAGGAAAATACGCAGGAAGTTCCAATTAGTGATAGATTGCGCCAACCACTGGTAGAGCAAACTGACAGTTTGCGCCAGCAGCTGGTAGCGCAAAATGCAGTTTGCGCCAACAGTGGATCGCACAAACTTTGTTTAGACTTATCTTTTTCTGAAAATTTTTCTGACTCCGAGGCAAATTCAGGTTTATTGTTTGATTAGTTGGGTTTCTTAGGTAAAATTGTTTCTTCACATTGAAATCTTAAATCGGAATTTATTGATGACTCTTTTACGCTAAATGATGAGTATTATAAACCATAGCGTAAAAGAAGAAGGTCAAGGAAGTCAAAGAATCAAGCTAAAGTCATTTCTGAAAATTATAATACTTTTGATTCTAATATTTCAGATAGGACTTTGAGGACTTCCACAAGGCAGATATGGAGGGTCAAGCAGAAATCTGATGAATCTACAACTGTTGAGGATCGATATGTAGACAAAATTTGTAGTAGTGATTCATTTGTTGTTTGTAATAAATCCAACGAATATTCAATAAAGCAAATGATTCAAATTGCAAAAGATGTCTCATATTCTTTCTCTGATTCTAGTTCAGATGATTATGCTTCGTCCTCTACTGATGATTATGTTCATTTCTCTGATAATTTTACTCATGCTTTGTTTGTCAAATCTAACAACTTTTCTCGTTTAAGAAATGCAACTAACAAACCTGGATCCAAATTTCAGTGGATTCCAAAAGCTAAATTTGTGTTGAAGGCATCCAAAACTTAAAGGGAAATCATAACTTCGACTTCTAAACATATCTGTTTAGGACTCGTTCTTAAAATGTTAATGACTTTTGAGTAAAGCAGCTCAGGACTTGCCCTTCAATGTGTTTAGCTTCTGTACATATGAGAAATTGTGAGCGCATATACTTCAAATTCCGTTGCACCTATCTCTGACAGTGATGCTGTTCAAGTTACATCAAGCTATTCAAGAATCTGAGCTAGTTCGATCAGAACCTAAATAAGTGCAAACCAAACACATTAATATAAGGTACCACTTCATTAAACATCATGTGGAAGAAGGTACTATTGAATTATATTTTGTTCCAACTAAATATCAACTTGCCGATATTTTTACAAAAGCCTTAGATGAAAAACGATTTAATTTTCTGCTTTCAAAACTCGGCATGTTGAATTTAAAAGTTTAAACCTACACAAATTTTATTCTATAAAGTAAAATTTTTACAGTTCTTCTTTCTTTTGAATAAAATGTGTGTCTAGGATAAATTTTCAAGTTGCTTTGTTTATATCTAAGTTTTATATTTTCAAATTTCAAGTCTTACAAAAATCGAAAGGTCAACAAAACATGTTTGAAAATTTTGAGAATGCTTTAAAGTTATGTCATTCGGAATATGTATAGTTTACAATGCTTAGAAAACCTAAAAAGTCTGAATTATGGATTGTAATGAAAATATAGGCTAAGCACTTAGATGTAAAACCAAGTGATTGAGATGAAAATTAAATATATAAAATGCAGAAATCACTAAGTTTAAAAGTTTGTACCTGTGACCTTTCTGGTTTGGGAAAGTAAGTTCCGTGAGATGCTTGTCATCTGGTCCCCTAAGGTCAATTGGTCTGGGAGTGATCGAACCCAAATCCTTCTATAGAATCAGATCGAAAGTCATGTTCTACTGGTATAAATGGGTTTAAGATGTGTCAGTGTAGCCTTTATGATCTGGGAGAGTAAGTTCTAAGAGGTGCTTGCCACCTAGTCCCCTAAGGCCAACTGGTCTGGGAGCGGCTGACCCAAATCCTGCAATAGGACCAAATAGAAAGTTACGTTTACGACATGTTTTTTACTTACGAAACTTCTTGATCAAAAGATGCCAATGTTCACAAATTTAAAAGATGCCAAAGAGCACAATAATGTGAAGATGCCAATGTGCACATATTATAGAAAGATGCCAATGAGCACACATCTCATGATACTTGGTGATATTTTTAAGTTGCGATAAACCTATAAATTTGTGAAAGTCTTAATTCTTGACAACTTAGTGTCAGTAAAGGCAAAGTTTTCTATTATATTTTTAGAATTACATTTACTTGAAGCTAATCAAAGTTCGCATGCTAGCATACTGAATAGATTGATGAAAGTTTTTGAAACTGAACATGTATTAACTTGATATGCAATGAAACTTGCATCTGCATCCAAAAACACACACTTGATTTCAATTGATTGATTCATCTGTGATATTTTACTGAGTAGAATTTAATTTGCATAGTGTTTAAATTTTTTTTATATATTTAGTTGCTTCAAAATCTATATTCAGTATATTTTTCTTTATACATTGATGTTTCTATGCTTGTGTTCTTATATTTGTGTAAGTGGGTCTGTGCATATTTCGAGGGGGAGTGAATAAGGAGAAAATTTTGAAAGAACATCTGTTCATATTTCATTTCGAGGGGGAGTACATAGAGTGAATACAGTGGACAGTGCATTTGTATAGGGGAGTAAAAGAGCTCAACAGGTGAATCTTTTCAAGTCTCAAATATAGATTTCTTGCTAGCTTCTTCGACTCAGTCTTGTAGATCTGAAGTTGTCTCGTCTCCAGCGTAGACATGACCAAGATGATCCAGATCATCAAGGTCATGAGGGGGAGAAGTTAAAGAGACAAAAAGTTCAAAGTTTATCTGCTCAAGATTTTATTTCTTCAGTTATACTTGTCCTTATGCTGTTCCAGCTCCGACCACCACAGCTCCTTCGAGTACATTTAAAAGAGGTGCGTCGTCTAAAGCACAAGATGATGTTCCTGTTCTTGAACCGATTGTTCCTCCAATATTATTACAAATTGGTCAAGTCTTGTCAAGGCAGCAAAGACAACATAGACTGAAAGATGCTGAGAAGAAAATTTTTTTTAGTCAAGAAGCTACGCTAAGATGCTTAGAAGGTCTGATTTTAGTTTGAAGATGGGTGTATCAGCTTACATTGAAGACCGGAGCGCCAATGATTACTAAGGGGGAGATTGTTAAGCCAGATTTTATAATAATCATTGTATTTATAACCTTGTAGCTAATACTGTGTACTTAGAGCTATTCTATCTTGTATTGGCCAAGGGTATTTAAGTACCTTGTGGCCTTTGTGTTTTGTAAGTCATTAAGCGCATTCTTGATAATACACATTCTTTGCATCTTACACTTTCTCTCTCTACTTTCTCTCACATAGATTAGATCAATATTGGAATTACAGTATTGCTAGAATGCTACCAAGCCATGACGAGCTTCTCGTTCTAAGGTTCGTTTTTACGGGTCATTGGATTAAAACGGATCCCCGTAGCAAAAGTTATGGACCTTTAAGCGTGACACCCATTTTTGGCCGATTCGGCAAAGGGGGTACCATTTGTGTTTTCTCGTCCGGATCTACCTCGTCGGATTTCCACGAATCTTTACATTGCCCATCTACAATGTAAATGAAAAGGTTTTCAAGGGAAATAACTTGCAAAAAACCCACTCTCGTGCAGAATATTGCCGAAGCCACGCATTGGCCAAACCGAAAGAACGTACATCATGCAGTTTATCGATACCCAATAAAATCATGGTGTAGTGCCAGAAAGTGACCGATCCATGACGTGCTTATCGTTCTAAGGTTCGTTTCGATGGGTCATGGGCTTAAAACGGATCCCCGTAGCAAAATTTATGGACGTTTAAACGCGACACCCATTTTTGGCCGATTCAGCAAAGGGGGTACCTTTTGTGTTTTCTCGTCCGGACCAACCTCGTCGGATTTCCATGAATCTTTACATTGTTCATCTACAATGTAAATGATATGGTTTTCAAGGGAAATAACTTGCAAAAAACCCACTCTCGTGCAGGATATTGCCGAAGCCACGCATTGTCCAAACCGAAAGAACGTACATCATGCAGTTTATCGATACCAACTCAAATCATGTTGTATTGATAGAAAGCGATCAATCCATGACGTGATTCTCGTTCTAAGGTTCGTTTTGATGGTTCTTGGGCATAAAACGGATCCCCATAGCAAAAGTTATGGACGTTTAAGCGCGACACCCATTTTTGGCCGATTCGGCAAAGGTGTGTTTTCTCGTCTGTACCGACCTCTTAGGATTTCCACGAATCATTACATTGTTCATCTACAATGTAAATTATAAGGTTTTCAAGGGAAATAACTTGCTAAAAACCCACTCTCGTGCAGGATATTACCGAAGCCACGCATTGGCCAAACCGAAAGAACGTACATCATGAAGTTTATCGATACCTATACAAATCATGGTGTATTTCCAGAAAGAGACCAATCCATGATGTGATTCTCGTTCAAAGGTTCGTTTTAACGGGTCATGGGCTTAAAACGGATCCCCGTAGCAAAAGTTATGGACGTTTAAACGCGACACCCATTTTTAGCCGATTCGGCAAATGGGGTACCCTTTGTGTTTTCTCGTCCGGACCGACCTCGTCAGATTTCCACGAATCTATACATTGTTCATCTACAATGTAAATGATAAGGTTTTCAAGGGAAATAACTTGCAAAAAACCCACTCTCGTGCAGGATATAGCCGAAGTCACGCATTATCCAAACCGAAAAAACGTACATCATTCAGTTTATTGATACCCACTCAAATCATGGTGTATTGCCAGAAAGAGACTAATCCATCATGTGATTCTCATTCTAAGGTTCGTTTTGACGGGTCATGAGCTTAAAACGGATCCCCGTAGCAAAAGTTATGGACGTTTAAGCGCGACACCTATTTTTTGTAGATTCGGCAAATGGGGTACCCTTTGTGTTTTCTCGTCTGGACCGACCTCGTCGGATTTCCATGAATCTTTACATTGTTCATCTACAATGTAAATTATATGGTTTTAAAGGGAAATAACATGCAAAAAATCCACTATTGTGAACGATATTGCCGAAACCACGCAATGGCCAAACCGAAAGAACGTACATCATGCAATTTATCAATACCCACTCAAATAATGGTGTATTGCCATAAATCGATCAATCCATGACGTGATTCTCGTTCTAAGGTTCGTTTTGACGGGTCATGGTCTTAAAACGGATCCCCGTAACAAAAGTTATGTACGTTTAAGCGCGACACCCATTTTTGGCCGATTCGGCAAAGGTGTGTTTTCTCGTCCGGACCGACCTTTTCGGATTTCCACGAATCTTTACATTTCCCATCTACAATGTAAATGAAAAGGTTTTCAAGGGAAATAACTTGCAAAAAACCCAGTCCCGTGTAGGATATTGCCGAAACCATGCAATGGTCTAACCGAAAGAACGTACATCATGTAGTTTATCGATACCCATTCAAATCATGGTGTAGTGCCAGAAAGAGACTAAGCCATGACGTGCTTATTGTTCTAAGGTTCGTTTTGACGGGTCATGGGCTTAAAACGGATCCCTGTAGCAAAAGTTATGGACGTTTAAACGCGACACCCATTTTTGGCCGATTCGGCAAAGGGGGTACACTTTGTCTTTTCTCGAATGGACCGACCTCGTCGGATTTCCACGAATCTTTACATTGTTCATCTACAATGTAAATGATAAGGTTTTCAAGGGAAACAACTTGCAAAAAACCCAGCCTCGTGCAGGATATTGCCGAAGCCACGCATTGTCCAAACCGAAAGAACGTACATCATGCAGTTTATTGATACCCACTCAAATCATGATGTATTGCCAGAAATCGATCAATCCATGACGTGATTCTCGTTCTAAGGTTCGTTTTGACGGGTCATGGTCTTAAAACGGATCCCCGTAACAAAAGTTATGTACGTTTAAGCGCGACACCCATTTTTGGCCGATTCGGCAAAGGTGTGTTTTCTCGTCCGGACCGACCTTTTCGGATTTCCACGAATCTTTACATTTCCCATCTACAATGTAAATGAAAAGGTTTTCAAGGGAAATAACTTGCAAAAAACCCAGTCCCGTGTAGCATATTGCCGAAACCATGCAATGGTCTAACCGAAAGAACGTACATCATGTAGTTTATCGATACCTACTCAAATCATGGTGTAGTGCCAGAAAGAGACTAAGACATGACGTGCTTATCGTTCTAAGGTTCGTTTTTACGGGTCATGGGCTTAAAACGGATCCTTGTAGCAAAAGTTATGGACGTTTAACCGCGACACCCATTTTTGGCCGATTCGGCAACGGGGGTACCCTTTGTGTTTTCTCTTCCGGACCGACCTCGTCGGATTTCCACGAATCTTTACATTGTTCATATACAATATAAATGATAAGTTTTCAAGGGAAGTAACTTGCAAAAAATCCACTCTCGTGCAGGATATTACCCGAAGCCACGCATTGGCCAAACCAAAAGAACGTACATCATGCAGTTTATCGATACCCACTCAAATCATGGTGTATTGCCAGAAAGCTACCAATACATGACGTGATTCTTGTTCT
Source organism: Arctium minus (assembly GCA_954870635.1). Lineage (NCBI taxonomy): Eukaryota > Viridiplantae > Streptophyta > Magnoliopsida > Asterales > Asteraceae > Arctium > Arctium minus. The sequence continues at coordinate 71,252,941 of OX941095.1, read as the reverse complement.
AAGGTCCGTTTTGACGGGTCATGGGCTTAAAACGGATCCCTGTAGCAAAAGTTATAGACGTTTAACCGCGACACCCATTTTCGGCCGATTCGGCAAAGGGGTACCCTTTGTGTTTTCTCGTCCGGACCGACCTCGACGGATTTCCACGAATCTTTACATTGTTCATCTACAATATAAATGATAAGGTTTTCAAGAGAAATAACTTGCAAAAAACCCACTCTCGTGCAGGATATTGCCGAAGCCACGCATTGGCCAAACCGAAAGAACGTACATCATGCAGTTTATCGATACCCACTCAAATCATGGTGTATTGCCAGAAAGCAACTAATCCATCATGTGATTCTCATTCTAAGGTTCGTTTTGACGGGTCATGGGTTTAAAACGTATCCCCGTAGCAAAAGTTATGGACGTTTAAGCGCGACACCCATTTTTGGCCGATTCGGCAAATAGGGTACCCTTTGTGTTTTCTCGTCTAGACCGACCTCGTCGGATTTCCATGAATCTTTACATTGTTCATCTACAATGTAAATTATAAGGTTTTCAAGGGAAATAACTTGCAAAAAATCCACTCTTGTGCACGATATTGCCGAAACCACGCAATGGCCAAACCAAAAGAACGTACATCATGCAGTTTATCGATACCTACTCAAATAATGGTGTATTTCCATAATGCTACCAATCCATGATGTTCTTCTCGTTTTAAGGTTCGTTTTGATGGGTCATGGGATTAAAACGGATCCCCGTAGCAAAAGTTATCAACGTTTAAGCGCGACACCCATTTTTGGCCGATTGGGCAAAGGGGTACCCTTTGTGTTTTCTCGTCCGGATCGTGTGTGTCCCACAATCAGTATTATCAAGATAACAACAACAATTTATCAATTGAAACACTCTGTTATTGATTTCAAATTCATAATACAAACTTTCTCTCTCTAGCTCAAGAACACGCACAAAACTCTATTGTTACTACCAGTCTAAAACACGCAAACCACTATTTATACAAGAAATACTACTAAACACTAAACACTGTTCACGCACATAAAAGAAACGCGCAAACAATTAAAAACAGAAAAATACAATGTTGACTTTCACTTTTATTACAAAATGACTTTGACTTTCACTGAGAGTTGACTTTCAGCTTTGACTTTGATCTTCAGATATATTGATCTTGCATCCAACAGATTTATGCGCTAACAATCTCCCTCTTTGGATTCAAGATCATCACAAAAAAATTAGCAAATCAATCTCCCCCTTTAGATGCATTGACGAACTTTAAATTTCCCCTTTAAGCTCAATCTGAGTACAATCTTCCTCTTTTGGTTGATTTGTAACTTTAATCTCCCCAAAGTCTATCTTCAAGAAATACCAACAATCTCTCCCAAAGATGGTAGAAACATTCTTTAATAATCTTCTCAAAATTGTCTCAAACCTCTTTCAGGCTTCAGAAAGAAATTATCTTCAGGTTTAGCTCAGACTGCTTCAGCAAATAATCTTCAAATAAAATTTCAGTAAAATCAGCACGTCTTTAGAAATCTTTACACTTTTCTTGAACAATCTTTCACCCTTTCAATCTTTGAACTGTATCTTCTTCAAATCTTTAACTTTGCAATTTCTGACTTGGACATTTCTTTAAAATCATCTCCCCCTTTTTGATGAAACGAGCATCGATATCATCAAAACTTTTAGCAAGAAATGTCTTTATCCAATCTGACCACTGATCTATCAAAATGAGCCTCTGATTCTTTGCCAATTCGAACAATGTATTCATCCACATCTTTTCAAATCTAGATAAAATCGAAATGTAACACCTTAATCAACAAATGAATCAGTTAATATGCCTGTCAGTAACACGAAGTTACTGTGTGTAACAGATACACATAGGAAAGGAGCTTTTGTTATGTTCACTCCCCCAGGGCTTCCATCCAATCATTGAAACACCACAAAGAAACAAATTCTTTGTGTGTTCGTGCAAGTGTAGAAAGAATTAAGCATATGTTGATTGCTTATAAGGCTCAAAATTGTGTAAACCACTGAGACAACAGTAGATAAACACAGAATCAATGTGCATGATTGAAGTGCGAAGGTGGGGCAGACTTCCTTCTTTTCAATATCAAGATTTTCCAAATGAAAATCAGATAGTAAATGTGTTGCGTCCCCTTTGAAAAATGAAACATTTTCTTGTTAAGAAAAAAAATGAGTGGCTGGTGGGTTTATAATCAAGAGTTGGCATGGGCTAGTTGCCTGTTTCAATAATGTTCACCAAGAATTGTGAAACATTAGTAATGTGGTTGCCCGACTCAGAAAGTAGTTGGTGCAGAGTTTATATTCTTTTACTCTGATCTCACACCCTTTTTCTTTTAATCATGTAAGCTCACATCTAACCAAACTATCTTTTCCATTTTACCTCAACGCACAACCCACACTCATTTCTTCTAGACACCTCACACTCAAGCACTATGGATTAACTTCTTGGGTAGGAAACACTGGTTAACGTGAATCCATAGAAGTTTCATTTAAGCCCTAGCACAAAGAACCCATATGTTCCTACAAAAGCGTATATTGCTCAAAATGGTTTAACTTTATCAGTTAAAGCACAAATATAAGTCAGATGTTTGTATGCTGAGAATATAATCATGAAAATATGAGCATTTTTAAACATTGAAGATATTTCAAACAAGTAAATTGAATGAATGAATATGAATGCAAGAGACTTGTTTGAAAATCTGACATTGTATGAAATAATCAAAATTAAATGATATAGCAATCAAGGCTTATGGTCAAAAATAATGGATATTGTCTATACGAAACAAAATATAGACATTCTTGAATGAAACGCTTCGAAATGAAATTACGCTCAAAATTATTTGAAGTACAAACAGGGTGTCTTACCATCGAAAATATGTTTCAAAATTTGAGACATGGTAAGAACATTTTAAACAAAAAGTCAAACCGGTGTGTGTGAATACTTGAAAGTATATAGAAAAGACAATACACAAGTATTTATCTTTGGAAACACACGGTTTGTAATCATTGAAGCACTAGTAAAATGAGAAACATTTAAAATCACACTTCCAATTCATGAAATCTGTTTAAGAATCGGGAAGTGGTTTGAACATTTACGAACATATTTTCTATGATTGAAAGTTGTCCTTCTTTCAACCATATATGAGATTAAGATAAGAAATTTAACCTTTCTATGCAGTCTTAAATCTCATGAAGTCATGCTTAAGTCATAAAGATATGATCTTGTAAGCTTCTCTCATCATGCACAAGTCTCAAAGTCATGTCAAAGCAACTTTATTCACAAAATTTATTGAAAAATAAATGACATAAAGCAGTAAAACATGATCAGTACGAGTTCTGATCAGAAGTAATCAGAAATCATATTCTTACTCCTTTTGTTGTACACATAAACTCCCCCTAAAGTCATGCATCACAAAAATTTAGCGATTAAGAAAATACAACAAGTCTATAAACTCTCCCTCAAAATAATGTTGATCATCTTATAAGTTTGTCTCACTCCCTCATAAATCATGAACAACATGTTAAAGTGCAGATATCCTTTTAGAAAAAATGATAAAGAAATGATGAAAAATTGACAATAAAAGAAACTTTAATAGGTAATTACTAATTAGACCTTGAGATTTAGCATACCAAGCTTAGATACAAGAAAATTAAATCTCTTCTCATATAAAGGTTTGGTAAACAAATCTGCAAGTTGATAATCAGTTTTTACAAAGTAAAGTTCTATTGTACCTTTTTCTACATTATCTTTAATAAAATGATACCTGACATCAATGTGTTTTGTTTTAGTGTGCTGCACAGGATTAGCGGATATGGCGATAGCACTCTTCGAGTCACAGTAGATCGGTATTTTGTCAAACTTGAATCCATAGTCTCGCAGCTGTGTTCGCATCCATAGGACTTGAGAGCAGCAACTGGCAGCAGCTACATACTCAGCTTCAGCAGTCGATGTGGAAACACATAATTGTTTCTTTGACGCCCAGCTAACGATCTTGTCTCCAAGAAATTGAATATGACCTGAAGTACTCTTCCTGTCCAACATACACCCAGCATGATCTGCGTCTGAATAAGCAGTTAGTTCTAACCCAGTATCTTTAGGATACCACAGACCAAGATCTGTAGTCCCCTTCAGATATCTAAAAATCCGTTTGACAGCAGCCAAATGGGATTCTTTAGGGTCAGCCTGATATCGAGCACACAAACATGTTGAAAACATTATATCTGGTCTAATAGAAGTAAGATACATTAAAGACCCTATCATTCCTCTATAAGTCCTAACATCAACAGCTTTTCCTGAAGGATCAGTGTTAATCTTAGTACCTGGTGCCATTGGGGTTCCAATAGGTTTGCAATTTTCCATTTTGAATTTCCGAAAAATATCAAAAATGTACTTAGATTGATTAATGAAAATCCCCGTTGAAAACTGTTTGACTTGTAATCCGAGAAAGAAATTCATCTCTCCCATCATACTCATCTGAAAACGTGACACCATGAGATTTGAAAAGTTCTTACAGTATTTAAGATTTGTAGAACCAAATATAATATCATCTACATAAATTTGAATAAGAATGATATCAGCTTTCTCCTTTTTAATAAACAAAGTGGTATCAACTTTACCTTTTGAAAAACCTGACTTGACCAAGAATTGAGATAGAACATCATACCAGGCGCGAGGGGCTTGTTTCAAACCATAAAGAGCTTTATCCAAGATGTAGACGTGATTTGGCTTATCTGGATTTACAAACCCTTCTGGCTGAGAGACGTAGACTTCCTCCTTAAGTATGACATTCAAAAAAGCAGTCTTCACGTCCATCTGATAAACAGTGAAGTTCTTGTGAGCTGCGTAGGCTAGAAACATGTGGATTGCCTCTATACGCGCTACTGGAGCATACGTCTCATCGTAGTCTATGCCTTCCTCTTGCCTATATCCCTTGGCAACAAGTCTGGCTTTGTTCCTTATAACAATACCATCTTCGTCCTTTTTATTCTTGAACACCCATTTAGTACCAATAACGGATTTTCCTTCCGGTTTTGGAACTAATCTCCAGACCTTCAGGACTTTGAACTGATTTAATTCTTCTTGCATAGCAGACACCCAATCCGAATCAGCAAGAGCTTCTGAAACGCGAGTAGGCTCTATCTTGCTGAGGAATGAGTCATGCATACATTGATTCAAAGTTGCTGACCTAGTTTGCACCAGTTTGTTTAGATATCCAATAATTTGATGAAGAGAGTTCTTTTTGGTCCAGCGATGTTCATGAGGGAGTGGAGTAGATGAAGATTGATCATGATAATCATCTAAAAATCCACTTTCAGTTTCTTCAGTTTGAACAGGGGAAGGGAGTTGATCAGTTGAAGTAATTGGTGCAGAAGCTTCAGTAGGTACAACTTGTTCAGTCTGTTGATCTGTCATTACACCACATCCTACTGACTCAGAAACTTCTGGTTCATCATTAGTAGATACAACTTCAACTATTGGAGTAGGCATTTGAACTGAAATATCTTGTTGAATCGAGGAATTTGATTCAGTAGATACAACTGATGTGATTGGATGATTAGTCATTGAATCTTCCATCCTGTCAATCACAACAGGTTTATGCACATTAGATCCAAGATATTCATCATAAAACAGTTCAAATAAAAGATCTAAGTCAGATAAATGAGTAGTAAAGCATGATGCTTCATCTGATTTGTTCTTTTCGGGTACAGGTTCTGAACGTAATTGCCCAGAAGCTAACACTCTAGTGATCACAGGTTCTGAACTGACTTGTTCAGAAGCCATATCTTCATCGAATGTGACGTTTACGCTCTCGACAACAGTCTTTGACTTCTTCAAATAAACTCGATATGCAACAGATGTAGAAGAATATCCAATGAAGATGCCCTCATCCGCCTTAGCACTGAACTTGTTCAGACTTTCTCTGTCATTCAGCACAAAACACTTACACCCAAATATATGAAAATATTTGATTGTCGGTGTTCGGTTGTTGATCAACGCATACGGAGTCTTTTGAAATCTGCGGTGTATCATGGAACAATTCTGAGTGTAGCACGCAGTCGAAATAGCTTCTGCCCACAGAAATAGAGGTAAGTCAGATTGACTGAGCATAGTCCGAGCGGCCTCGACTAGCATTCGATTTCGCCTTTCGACTACTCCATTATGTTCGGGTTTACGAGCAACAGAGTATTGATGTGATATCCCGACCAATTCGAGATACTCTTCAACAGTTCTGTTTTTGAACTCTGTGCCGTTATCAGTTCTGAGAAGCTTGATTGGTTTCTGCAAATTCACCTGGGTCATCTTCATAAATGTAATGAGAACTTCGGGTGTCTCATCTCTTGACCGTATAAATTTGACCCACGTGTATCGCGAATAGTCATCCACGATAACAAGAACATATTTCTTTCTGCCTAAGCTTTGCGTTCGCATCAGACCACAAAGATCCATATGCATCAACTCTAATGGAGAACTGGTACTAGGTTTAGGATTCGGTTTATGTGGAGCTCTCTTCATCTTCCCTTTTTCACACGTTGCACACAAGTGTTCCTTTTCATATCTCAGCTCAGGAAGTCCATTAATTAATTTTGCATTGATCAACTTGTTTATATAACGAAAATTCAGATGAGATAACCTTCGGTGCCAAAGCCAACTTTGCTGCATCGAAGCTTTTGTCAGTAAGCAAACCTGATTGTCATTCTGGACCTTTGAAAGATTGATGGTGTAGAGATTTGTCTTTCGAGTGCCAACTAAGAGTTCTTTGTCGTCTTCAATACGTACCGAGAAACTCTTAGCTTTGAAATTGACCTCTAACCCTTTGTCACAGAATTGACCGATACTAAACAGATTGTGTCCTAAGCCTTCGACATAGCTCACCTTCGTAATCGTTATATTATCTTGAATGATGTCACCATATCCTAAGATCGGTGAAAATTGGTCGTTCCCAAATCGTACATTGCCGCTGAATTTCTCTGTATAATTAGTCAATAAAGCTTTCTGCCCGGTCATATGCTTGGAACAACCGCTATCCAAGTACCACATATGCCGGGTCTGCAAGAGAAATCAGGAAACAACAATTTTAGGTACCCATTTAAAAACGGGTCCTAACAGATTAGTACAAGATTTTGGTATCCATTTGAATATGGATCCTCTTTTCTTTTGAAAACTTTTGAAAACATTTGATCTAGAGGAATAAACATGATAAGATCCAAACCAATCATTAGAATTATAATGATAAGCAAAATCATTCCACTGATAAGAATAAGATGTAGTAGTAGGTCGAGATAATTGGAACAATTGCTTTATTGAGTATCTCTTGTAAGAATTTACAAGGTTTTTATTATAAGAAGCAACAAAACCAATTACATCAGTAATACTACTATCAGATCTATTACAAGAATTATCAGTAAAAGATTCAGCTGTCTCATCATTCTTCCTTTTTGGTCGCAATTCAGTTCTTGCTTCCGACCTTTTCGTTCTTAAAACTAAAACAGAAGATTTAGATTTATTAGAAAATCAGATTTCTGAGATTGGCTTTTCTTGTGTTTACCAGTGTTGTTCTGTTTCTATGAGCGCTGTTTCTTATGTTTCTTACCTTTAGCATAATAATCAGCATTCACAAAAACTGGTTCACCAACCTTAGTTGATGATTCACCAATTTCATTAACACTTGGTAAAGATTTTCCATTTATAAGAAAAGTAGAATGATCTAGAAGTGGAGCATTAAAATCAAACATATCAATTACTTCTATACACCCATCATCAGAATTGAGAAAATCATTTGCAGACTCAAATAAGTCATCAAAATTATCATTTGAATTTTGAGGTGCCTTTGAAACTTTAGAACATTCTGTAGATTTAGATTGAAAAACTGTGTTCTTTAAAATTGTAGAAAATACACTTTGTTCTATTTCTACCAAAAGTCTTTCATCAGATAAAACATTTTCAAGTTCAACTATTTTGCTTTCTAGAATGAGTGGAGGAACATAAACTTTTGCAATTGTAGGTTTTGCCTCCATCTCAGGAACAGAATAACTAGCAAAATAGTCATTTGAAAGTAATTTTGGTGTTTCAGAAAGGTAACTATCATTTAACTTTTCATAGTTAAATGGTAGTTGCATTTTCTTTACACTCTTTCTATTTTCAGTTTCTATGGCCTCAACCTCTTCTGGTAATTTGGTAACAAATTTGGGTTTTAAATGAGTATGTTTACCAGCAGCAGCAAGAAAATCAAAATTATATAAAGCTGGTTGTTTTCGGATGACTTTCTTTAAGTAATGGGGGTTTTCGTAACCAAGTCCCCATTTTTCCTTAACATCAGCCTCCTCATTAGGTGCATTAAGAAAAATAGTTTTGTTAAAGCACATATTTATTGGATTCAAGATCATAATTATCTGAAGATGGAAATCTGAAGTCAAAGCTGATAAATTCGTCTCAACAAATAGTCTAGGGTCCTTTTGTAATAAATAGTCAAAGTCTGTTTACGTATTTTATTTATTAGTTTTATTTTTAGTTAAATAGGTTTAGTTTGTTTTGTTGTTGGGCCCAAGCAAACCAAGCCCATTAGGCTAATTAGCCTAAGTATAAATTAATCTTGTTTAGTGATTATTAGGTTAGAGTGAGAGGAGGCTTAATTGAGAATTAATATTATTAAGAGGAGGCTATGTTGGTGGTGGTGCGCCGTGAAGAGAGAAACAGAGAGAAAGATATCGATTTCAAGAACTTGTAACTCGTTGAATCGTTTGATTAATCAATATCAGGTTTGCATTATTGTGTTGATTATTTGTTTACATGATTGAATGATTGCATATTGGGACACACAATTGGTATCAAAGCAGGACAGATTGAATTGAAAATTTTTGTTTTCGGTTCTGCTTTTTCTGTCAAAAGATTCATATTTTTTATTGTGTGATTGTTCTTTCAAGTTATTAGTGGTTGGATTGTGTTTGTTTTACCTATTATAGCGATTGGGTATTGATTGATTTGATTATTGCATCGATTTTGATTATCAATTTGTTGAATTTGTTGTTCTGGGTTCGTTCACGAAGTCGGCACTGTGTCATCAATCAATTTGTTCTTAAAGTGATTTTTATTGAAATTAATTGATTGTTATCTGTTCTAGTTGGAAATTGATCATATTGGCAAAGTTTGGTACTTTAATTCGTGGTATCGAGTGTTTTTCTGGACTGATTTTGGTTTCTAGGTCGATACTACATCAAGAACATATCGGTCTTTGCACTTCCGGTCGAACACTTTTTTATCGGTCTATTGCATTCGACCGGTACTCTCACAGTCCACCCAGTCGAAGATTATATAGGTCGAACATATCGGTCTTGTTTAGTGTCGGTCGAACATCCATCCGGTCTTGCATTCTATCAGTCAAAGTTATATCGGTCCTTAGCATTCGACCGGAACTCACACAGCACACTATCGGTCTAAGGGTATATCGGTCGAGTAACACCGGTCTAAGAAGTATATCGGTCGAGTCATATTGGTCAAAGCATCTATATCGGTCAAATCACACGACCGGACTTTACAAGTTCCCGGTCGAACTCTATATCGGTCAAATCACTCGACCGGACTTTACAAGTTCCCGGTCGAACATAATATCGGTCCTTTCACTTACCGGTCTTCACATCTATCCGGTCGAAGCACATCCCCGATCAGCATATCGGTCGACAAAGTTCTGTTCATGATCAGATTTTTCTGAATTTCATTCTACAATTTTCAGTATTGTGTGATTTTATCTTGATTTCTAACGATCTCATCCAGTTGATTGTCTCATATCAGATAAGTTTGATACTAATCGTATAAGTAAAGATGTCTCGGGAAGCTCTTGCTATTGGAACATATGTGAAGCCACCAGTACTCTTCAAGGGGGAGTACGAGCAATGGAAGGATAGATTTTCGGACTTCATTGATCGACATGATTTGGGAGATGAAATCAGAAAATCTCTGAAAGACGGGATCATGACACCTCCAACCAAGGTTCTCACTGTAGCTGGAGAAAATGGTCAAGAAGAAGAGACAGAGTATAAGTTATCGATTGGTGAATATACGGAAGATCAGCTGAAGAGACACAAGGGTGACAAGCTGGCAAGATCATTCATTCTCCAAGGCATACCAAATGAAATATACGTCAAGATTGATAGCTACAACGCTACCGGTAAGCAAATGTGGGATCATTTGGAGAAGATGATGCTTGGATCTAAAGTTGGCAATCAACTCAAAGTTTCCACCTGCTTGAATAATTATGAAGAATTCAAAGCTAAAGTTGGAGAATCACTTGAAGCCACTTATGACAGATTCGTCACATTACTGAACGAGCTGAGCAAGAACGAGATCAACAAATCTCACGTGGAGCTGAATGTGAAATTTCTCAGCAACCTTCAGCCTGAGTGGAAGAGATTCACCAGACAAATGAGACAGCTGAAGGATTTGCACGACATTCCTCTTCATGAAGTTTATGAAATCTTCAGAGAGAATGAGGAAGAAGTGGAAGAGATCAAGGCTGAGATGAAAAAGGCTGATAAAGCAGTAGCTGATCCAGTTGCTCTTGTGGTCATGAAATCTAAGAAGAAGAAGGTGATAGAATCCGAATCAGAAGAGGCTGATAGCGAGGCAAAGTCTGACTCTGACGATTGTGAGCAACTGAAGGAATCCATGCTTATGTTAACCAAGGCTTTCCAAAAGAAGTTCTATAAAAAGCCAAACTCCAATAGTCAGAGGTACTCGTCTGGTCCGAACAACTACAAGCATAAAGAGAAAGTTGAAGAAAGGAGACCAGAAGACAAGAAGAAGGATGGAGCTGAAGAGACCAAGAAGGAAGAACCGATAAAGTGTTACAACTGTGGCAGACTCGTTCATTTTGCCAAGGACTGCCGCAAATCAAAAGTCCAAAACTCCGACTATTACAAGAATAAGATGCTTCTATCCAAGCAACAAGAGGCTGGAAAAGCATTAATGGCCGAGGATGAATACTGGATCGACCATTCGGACGAAGAATCTGAAGAAGGAGAGAAGGACGAGACAGCACATCTGTGCTTGATGGGAAAGAACCAGTCAGAAGATGAAGTTGATTCTGATGATGGAGATAATGATGAGGTATGTGACTTAACTGAATCTGATTTTTTGAACCGAATGCATACCATCATATCTAAACTCCAAGAATTAGAGTCTAAACTGAAGCGTGAGAAAGGTGTCACAAATGAGAAAAATCAATCTATACATAAACTTAGTAATGATATTGCTAAGAAAAATGTATTGATTGAAACTTTGCACAAAAATATAGACACCAGCGCTAAAGAAAAGACTATAATTCATAAAGAGTTATCTGAAACTGTTTCAAAGTACAAAGAATGTGAGTTTAAGTCTATAGAGCTTGCTAAAAGATACTTTTCTACTTCAAAAGAGAATAAATATTTAATAGAAAAGGTGAATGCTTTGGAAGAAAAATTACATACTATTGGTCAAACTGAACACACTATTTATTTGAACAAACCTAAAGAGAAACCTGATACTTGGGGACTTGGTTACAAGATCCCACATCATCTCAAAAAGGTTATATCTGAAGTGCCTGCACTTTATGACTTTAGGTTTATGTTGTTGGCTCCTCAACATCAGGAACTCAAACCCTTTTGGACTAGTCTGTCTGAAAAAGATAAAGCCAAGGAATATGATAAAAGAAAGAACACAACTAAAGTTCAACTTCCATTTCGCTATGAGAAGTTGAATAACAGTTATAGTTCTAATAAATCAAAATTTCTTTCAAATGATTATTTTGAGAGTTATTCTGTAAAAGAGTTGGAGGCTAAACCCATCGAAGGTAAGATTTATGTACCTCCTCTAGTTTTGGAAAGTAAAATTTCTGAACTCGAGAATACTCTTACAGAAGAAAGACTTTTGATGGACTTAGAACAAACTGTATTTTCAACAGTATTCAAAGATACTGATTTTTCTAAATTCTCTAAGGCTTTAAATTCTGATGACAGATCTGGTTCACTTGAGACTGAGCTTAATTTCTTAAACTCTGAAGGTGTTTTGAATGATAGTGTTGCTCAATTTGATTTTTCTTCTAAACTTCCTGATCATTCATCTTGTGTTGTTAATTCCTTTGGATTACCCAGTGTGTTTGATAAAGGTGAAACATCAACGAAAGTTGATAAATCAGTTTATGTGAAATCAAAGAAAGCAAAAGGTAAGAAACAAAAATCTCAGCTTTCACAGAAACCGATCCCCACTGGTAAGCCAAAGAAGAAGCATTCTCTTAATTCTCATCATTCTAACTCTAAAGTTTCAAATGTTTCAGATTTGAGAAAGCAAAGGGTTGGAGTTAAGACTGCATGGATACCGAAACAGAAGATAGACGAGAAAGCTAAATCTAGTTCTAGTTTTATTTTGAATAAAAAGACTTCTAGTAAAGATGATGTGATTGTGAATGTTGCTACTTTTAAATCTAATCTTGTTGATTCTCGCAAGAAGTACTCTATAAAGCAATTATTCCAGTTAGCACCATCAAATAAAAAGTTTTTAAATTATGGTGAATGTGATTATCCTTCTCGTAAATATTCTGATGTTTGGTATGGTTCATATAATGTTTCATCTTATCATTATCATTCGTCTTATCATGCTTCTGGTTTTCAAAGAAAATGCGGACCCAAGTTTAAATGGGTGCCAAAATCAAGTACTAACAGTGGAGGTCCCATTTTTAAATGGGTTCCTAAACCTCTTCTTTCTTGATTTGTGTTGTGCAGACCCGTCATATGTGGTACTTGGATAGCGGGTGTTCCAAGCATATGACCGGGCAGAAGAGTATGTTGTCTAATTTTACAGACAAATATTGCGGCACAGTTCGTTTTGGGAATGATTAGTTTTCACCTATTCTGGGATATGGTGATGTTGTACATGAAAATATTACGATCAAGAAGGTGAGCTACGTTGAAGGCTTAAGGCACAACCTATTCAGCATTAGCCAGTTCTGCGACAAAGACTTAGAGGTTAATTTCAAGGCCAAGACATGTTCGGTACGCACTGAAGACGGGAAAGAACTCTTGGTTGGCACTCGCAAGTCAAACCTCTACACCATCAACTTGTCAAAGGTCCAGACTGACAATCAGGTATGTCTACTATCAAAGGCCTCGATGCAACAAAGTTGGTTATGGCATCGACGGCTTTCTCACCTCAACTTTCGGTACATCAACAAGCTGGTCAGTGGCAAGCTAGTGAAAGTACTTCCAGAGCTGAAATATGAAAGAGAACATCTATGTGCAGCGTGTGAAAAGGGAAAGATGAAGAGAGCACCACACAAACCAAAGCCTGAACCTAGTACCAACTCTCCTTTAGAGTTGTTACATATGGACTTATGCGGTCCTATGCGAACGCAAAGCTTAGGAGAAAAGAAGTATGTGCTAGTTATCGTGGACGACTATACGCGATACACTTGGGTCAAGTTTCTACAGTCTAAAGATGAGACTCCCGATGTTCTCATTATGTTTCTAAAGACGACCCAAGTCAATCTGCAAAAACAAGTCAAGATTCTCAGGACTGACAATGGCACAGAGTTCAAGAACAAGATAGTTGAAGAATATCTCGAATCGGTCGGGATATCACATCAATACTCTACTGCTCGCACGCCTCAACAGAACGGATTCGTCGAAAGGCGAAATCGTACACTTGTTAAGGCCGCTCGGACAATGCTCAGCCAATCTGACTTACCTTTATTTTTGTGGGCTGAAGCTGTATCGACTGCATGTCACACTTAGAATCGCTCCATGATACACCACAGATTTCAGAAGACTCCATATGCGTTGATCAACAACCGCACACCAACCATTAAATATTTTCATGTTTTTGGTTGTACGTGTTATGTTCTAAACGACCGAGAGAATCTGAACAAGTTCAGTGCTAAGGCGGATGAAGGCATCTTAGTTGGTTATTCCTCTACATCGTCTGCATATCGTGTTTATTTGAAGAAGTAGAAGACAGTGATCGAGAGCGTCAATGTTACATTCGATGAGGATATGGCTTCTGAGCACATCAGTTCAGAACCCGTCATTACCGGAGTATTAGCTTCTGGACCAACCAGTCCAGGACCTGCACCTCAAGAGAACAAATCAGATGGTGCTTCGTCGTCTACTTCTAATTTATCTGATTTGGATTTATTATTTGAACTGTTCTATGATGAATTTCTTGGTTCTAAATTACCTAACTCTGTTGTGGTTGACAGGATAGAAGACTCGATGACTACTCATCCGACCACTTCCGATATCTCTACTGAATTCGGTTCCCCTATTCAGCAAGAAGTTCCAGTTCAAAAGCCTACTCCGACAGTTAAAGTTGTGACCAACACCGCCGAGACAGAAGTAGCTGACTCAGTAGGATGTACTGTAAGGACTGATCATCAGATTGACCAAGCTGTACCTATTGCCTCTTCTGCAACGACTCCTTCAACTGAAACCCCCGTTGATTCTGAACCATCTGAAGGCGATAACAGTGGATTCCTAGATGCTGACAATGATCAACATGCATCTAATCCACTCCCTCATGAACATAAGTGGACCAAAGAGCACCCGGTACATCAAATTATTGGAGATCCATCTGCATCGGTGCAACCTAGGTCTGCCACATCAAATCTATGTATGTATGAATCCTTTCTGAGCAAGATCGAGCCTACTCACGTATCTGAGGCCCTTGCCGATTCAGACTGGGTAACTGCAATGCAAGATGAGCTGAATCAATTTGAAGCACTAAAAGTCTGGAGACTCGTACCCAAACCGCAAGGTAAAACCATCATTAGTACGAAATGGGTGTTCAAAAACAAGAAAGATGAAGATGGTACCGTTATCATAAACAAAGCACGACTTGTCGCCAAGGGATATAGGCAAGAGGAAGGGATAGAATACGATGAGACTTATGCTCCAGTGGCGCGTATAGAGGCGATTCGGATGTTCTTAGCCTACGCAGCTCACAAGAGCTTCACCGTCTATCAAATGGATGTGAAGATAGCTTTTCTTAATGGAGTACTCAAGGAAGAAGTCTACGTCTCATAGCCAGAAGGGTTTGTAAATCCAGATAAGCCCAACCGCGTCTACATCTTGGATAAAGCTCTTTATGGACTGAAACAAGCTCCTCGCGCCTGGTATGATATCCTATCTCAATTCTTGGTTAAGTCAGGTTTCACAAAAGGTACGGTTGATACCACTCTTTTCATTAAAAAGGATAAAGGTGATATCATTCTTATTCAAATATATGTGGAAGATATTGTTTTTGGTTATACAAATCCTAAGTATTGTAAGAACTTTGCAAACCTCATGGTGTCACGTTTTCAAATGAGCATGATGGGAGAGATGAATTTCTTTCTTGGATTGCAAGTCAAACAATTTTCAACGGGGATTTTTATCAATCAATCTAAATACATTCTGTATATTCTTCGGAAGTTCAAAATGGAAAATTGTAAACCGATTGGTACCCCAATGGCACCTGGTACTAAGATTGGCACCGATTTTTCGGGAAAGGCTGTTGATGTTAGGACTTATAGAGGGATGATAGGTTCTTTAATGTATCTTACTTCTAGTAGGCCGGATATAATGTTTTCTACATGCTTATGTGCTAGATATCAGGACAATCCAAAAGAATCCTATTTGTCTGCTGTAAAGCGGATCTTCAGGTATCTGAAGGGGACTGCAGATCTTGGTCTGTGGTATCCTAAGGATACAAGCTTTGAACTAACATCTTATTCAGATGCAGATCATGCTGGTTGCATGTTAGACAGGAAAAGCACCTCGGGTCATATACAATTCCTCGGAGATAAACTTGTCAGTTGGGCTTCAAAAGAAGCAATTATGTGTCTCCACATCAACGGCCGAAGTGGAATATGTAGCTGCTGCTAGCTGCTGTTCTCAAGTCTTGTGGATAAGAACACAATTGCGAGACTATGGATTTCATTTCAATAGAATTTTGATCTATTGTGATTCGAAGAGCGCTATTACGATTACCGCTAACCCTGTTCAGCATACTAAGACCAAACACATAGATGTCCGGTATCATTTTATAAAAGATAATGTAGAAAAGGGGACAATTGAACTTTACTTTGTAAAAACCGATTATCAACTTGCAGATTTGTTTACCAAACCTTTAGACGAAAAGAGATTTAATTTTCTTGTCTCAAGACTTGGTGTGCTAAATCTTAAGACCTAATTGGTAGTTACCTATTAAAGTTTCTTATTGTATCTCTTTATCATTTCTTTATTATTATTTCCGCATGATACCTGCTCTTTAATAGTTTATTCATGATCTCAGGGGGAGTGTGAGAAGTATTTCATTGATGGTCAATGTTAGTTTGAGGGGGAGCATATTTAAATGCATTGTGCTTACTGATAATTGTTAGTGATGCATGATTCTAGGGGGAGCATACAAGTAAAGAGTATGGCTATGACTTCTGATTACTTCTGATCAGAACTCGTACACTAAGTGTTTTACTGCTTTATGTTATTTCAATTTTTGTGAATAAAGTTACTTTGACTAGACTTTTAGACTTTTGTAGGTTGAGAGATGCTTCAAAGATCATATCTTTATGACTTTAAGCTTGACTTCATGAGATGTAAGACTGCATTCGAAAGGTATAATTTCTTATCTTCATCTCATCTATGGTTGAAAGAAGGACAACTTTCAATCATAAGAAAACATGTTCTTAAATGTTCAAACCACTTCCCGATTCTCAAACAGATTTCTTGAATTGGAAGTGTGATTTTAAATGTTTTCTGATTCATCATTGAGCTTTAACTGATCAAGTTAAATCATCTAAGCAACATATGCTTCATAGGAAAATATGGGATCAGTGTGCTAGGACTTCATTGAACTTCTATGGATTCACGTTAACCAGTGTTTCCTACCCAAGAAGTAAATCCTTTAGTGATTGAATGTGAGGAGTCAAAAGAAATGAGTGTGGGATGTGTAATGAGAGGAATGTTAAAAGAGAGTTTGGTTAGCTGTGAGCTTAAAGATTAAAAGAAAGAGGGTGAGAGATCAGAGTAAAAGAATATCAAACTCTGCACCAACTACTTTCTGAGCCGGGCAGCCACATTTCTAATGCTTCACATTTCTTTGGTGAACATTATTGAAACAGGCAACTAGCCCATGCCAACTCTTGACATTACCCCATCAGCTACTCATTTTTTTCTCAACAATAAAATGTTTCATTTTCAAAGGGGACGCAACACATATGCTATCTGATTTTCATTTGGAAAATCTAGATATTGAAAAGAAGGAAGTCTGCCCCACCTTCAAACTTCACTAATGCACATTGAGTCTATGTTTAACTAACTGTTGTCTCAGTGGTTTACACTTTTTGAGCCTTATAAGCAAACATCATATGATTTATTTCTTTCTATCACTTGCACGAACACACAAAGAATTTGTTTCTTTGTCATAACGTTCATAGAAATTACCTTTGTGGTTTTTCGATGATTGAATGGAAGCCCTGGGGGAGTGAACATCATAAAAGGTCCTTTATATTGTGTATTCGTTACACACAGTGACTTTGTGTTACTGACAGGCAATTTTAACTGATTCATTTGTTGATTCAGGTGTTACACTTCATTTTCTAATTTGTCTAGATTTGTAAAGATCTGGATGAACATCTTAATGAATTGACGGATACTCAGTGGTTCTGTTTGCAAGATCAATGGTGGAAGAAATTTCTTGAAGACATGTTTTGATGAACTCTTTGCTCTTTTCATCAAAAAGGGGGAGAAGCGTTCAATAAGAAATGGAAGATATTCTGAAGATATGCTGAAATGAAGAAATTTTCTTTGAAGATGATTTGCTGAAGCATTCCGAGCTGAAACTGGAGATAATTTCTTTCCAAAAGATATTCTCATTAATTAGGGAGATTGCTACATTCTGAAGACAAAGAGGAAGATTACATTTTCTGAGCTTAAAGAATGATCTTGATCCAAAGGGGGAGATTGTTAAAGCACATATTTATTGGATTCAAGATCATAATTATCTGAAGATGGAAATCTGAAGTCAAAGCTGATAAAGTCGTCTCAACAAATAGTCTAGGGTCCTTTTGTAATAAATAGTCAAAGTATGTTTACGTATTTTATTTATTAGTTTTATTTTTAGTTAAATAGGTTTAGTTTGTTTTGTTGTTGGGCCCAAGCAAACCAAGCCCATTAGGCTAATTAGCCTAAGTATAAATTAATCTTGTTTAGTGATTATTAGGTTAGAGTGAGAGGAGGCTTAATTGAGAATTAATATTATTGAGAGGAGGCTGTGTTGGTGGTGGTGCGCCGTGAAAAGAGAAACATAGAGAGAGATATCGATTTCAAGAACTTGTAACTCGTTGAATCGTTTGATTAATCAATATCAGGTTTGCATTATTGTGTTGATTATTTGTTTTCATGATTGAATGATTGCATATTGGGACACACAAGTTTGATCTGTTTGTCCTCTTGCATAAAGTTTGGCTTCCAGACCATTTACCTTCTTATTTAAGCTCTTATTCTCAACCTACAATTTATGAACAGTTAGTGCAGATTCTTGCTTTTCTAAATCAGACTTAGAAATTTTAGCTTCAAAATCAGAAATCTTCTTTTCAAAAAAATCTATTTGCAGTTTAGAATCAGAAGCATATTTGCGTAAAGAATCAATTAGATCTTTGTTCCCAATAACGGACTTATTAAGCTCCAAGATCTTTTTGTTTCTTTTAGCAACTCTGTCTTTTTCCTTTTTCAGTTTTCTTTGAAGGTCTTCAAGCTCAACCATCATAGCTTCCATTTTGGTTATGAAATCATTTTCAGTTAAGTTCATTACCTCATCAGCTGCTTCATCCTCTGAATCATCATATTTCACCTCTTTGCCCATTAAGCATAGATGAGCAGCTTCTTCTTGTTCTTCTTCCATATCAGAATGATCTAACCAGAATTCGTCTTCAGCCATTAATGCCTTGCCAGCTTCTTGTTGCTTGGCCAAGAGCATTTTGTTCTTATAATATTCCGAGTTGCGAACTTTCGGCTTCCGACAGTCTTTTGCATAATGTCCAACCTTGCCACTGTTGTAGCACTTGATCAGGTCATTAGTTGTCCTTTCAACTCCAGTGTAATCATTCACAAACTTTTTCTTTTCTTCTGGTTTCCTCTCTACAAATCTATTTCCTTCCACCCTTTCTCTATGCTCATGGTTCTTTGATCTTGATGAAGAGTACCTTTGAGAATTAGATCCCGGCTTCTTATAAAACTTCTTTTGGAATGCTCGGGTGATAAACATATATTTGAACCTATTTTTATATCAAATCCCTTGTATATAATCATGTTTTAATAGCTAATACACACCCGTTAATCTTAATTATTAATTCGGAATTGATAGGTGTCAAAAAGATGGATTTAAATACACACAAAGCACATTTTTGGGAGAATTGTAAAGATGCGCATATTTCTCAAACGCTTATTTAATTTGTGCATAATTGCTAAAACATGATTTGGAGCATACATCTCAAACAAAGCATGAACTAAGGATATAAATGAAATGATAACTAAAAAGAAGAAGAAAACCCACGACATTATTATGTTTTAAATTTAGGTTTTCTTTTCCTTTTGGTTTTCATTTATTAGGCTATGGAAACAAGAGCAGCAACATTACAGAGGCAGAAAAAGCAAGAAAAAAAAGGCCCAAGCCCAGTTCCGTTTACTGCAGCCCAAATTTATATGGGCTTCTTGTTTACAAAAGCTCAAGGCCCAAAACAGCCCCAAGTGCTGCAGGCCCAGATAAAGAAAAAAAAAGAGAAAGGGAGGGCAGTTTTTTTTTCTCTCAAGTGGTTCCAGCAGGGGGGCGACTTCTCCAGGAACCGTTGTTTTGAAGAGGGAGATCGATGGGGAATCAGACAAGGGATTGAAGAGGAGCAAGGAGATGATTTAGGAAGTTTTCATCATGATTTCTTCAATTTAATTAGGTATCTTAGATTAAGTTTAATAGTTGTTCTTCTTAGTTAATATTTTCATTTTAGACAATGAGTTTGTAGCCATTTGATTGAGATTGTGTTGAGACTTGTTGGGGTTTAATATCATTTGATTTCTATTTATGCAATTTATATTTTAAAGGTTTCATCATTGTTAGGTTATTGATTTAAGTCGGATCCCTTTTATCAGTTAACCTAATTGTGAATTGCTAGGCGAGACATGGAATCCGTAATTGTTTCGTGTTTTGTGAAGTGGCAAACAACGCATCAATTGACCACCAAATTAATTGTTTAGCGTTGTAGAATTGTATAATCTGACTTAAATGGTCTGGCATCCGATCATTAGTTAGGACCGATGCTTGTCTTAAATCTAATGCAATCGATAGGTTAATTTCTATGTTCGTAACTAAAAGTGGCTTAATCGATTAAGAACTAATTCACTGGGCGTCCGGTGCTAGTTTAATCGTAAGGATAAGCGGAGTGTTTGACGCGGTTCGACACTTACGGTCGGTCTAGAATAAGATGAGAAAATGTTTTTGTAAACAAGTCTATGATACATAGTCCGATCAATGGTTTACACTCATTGTCAGTTTACTTTTGTTATAGTTTCAGTTTTTAATTCAATTATGTTTAGTTTAATTATCGCCATCCAACCCCCCCCCCCCCTTTTTACATAAAGCGTAGAAATTAACACCGTTCACATCCAATCCCTGTGGAATCGACCCTACTTACCACTATTGCAATTTATGTTGTAAATTGAGGTAATAGGACTTTATTATTTGTCGGGCTCGACACCCGTCAAATTTTTGACGCCGTTGTCGGGGATTGGCAACGTTGATTGTTGTTAGTTTGTACGCTTTATTTATTGTTTTTTTTTTTTAGTCTTTAATTTTTAGTTTTTATTGTAAGCTAATCGTGTGCCTAACGCCAAGTGGTTTAAGTGTTTCTTATATTTATCATGGCATATCATTCATATGATTACGGGTCATGATACACCACCACAGAATATGACCCAATCGAGGTACGTCTTTCATCCATTGAGTCAAAAATTTCAGACCTAACCGATAATGTGAAGCAGATAGCTTGTACAAAGGCACCACCGGTGGGAATGTTCGGGACATATGCTCAACATGCTTATTCAATTGACCCACTCCCAACTTTCCACTACAACACCGAGCCAGCCTACAATTATGGAGGATTTCCAAGCTCGTGCCAAAGTGCCTTTGAGCCGACCCACGATTCTTTCAACTCGTACTCAAGCACCTACTATCCGGGATGGCAAGACCATCTAAATCCGAATGAGTATGAGTACGAGTGGCAAGGGCATTCATTTCATAGCTATGAACCAACACCACCGACAACACAACACTATTCTGAGAACTCAGGTATGTCTCTTGAAGAGATGGTCCAATTAATATCCCTTAACACGCAATTATATTCATTTCAGCAGGAAACATTCAAGTTCCAAGAGGAGACAAGGGCTCAAATTCAGAGTCTGGAGGATCAGATTAGTGCATACATATCTTCTCAAAACCTGTGGGAAGCTCAAGATAAAGAGCTAAGATTAGTTGATAAGTGGAAAATGGAGAGCTCTATCGAAGAAGATGACGAAGACGTGGTCTTGAGTACATCTAGTTCACATATCGGTGACACCAAGGGAGAAGACGTTGGAATTCAAAATTTGATGGTGGTGACTCCTCCTTTTCATATGCCAATAGTTGATCTCATCAAGGAAGAGGAGGAATGCGTACATATTTGGGTAACCTTCACAAAGCTTGAAGAACCGATGATTGAAGATAAGAAGGTGACCCCGAGTGATGATGCCTTTGCCGAGCTACAAAGAGAAGTACCACCAAAATTGTTGGGAACTGAAGAATTTACCAAGTATGGTTAATGCTGTCAGTACAAGATTACTACTGCCAGAGGACTTTAATAGTTAATACTGCTGAGTATTACTACTGCTAGTAGAATTAATACTGCTAGTCAAAGTTAGTGCTGCTTGAACAAAGTTAGTACTGCTTAGCTAGTTAGTGCTGCTAGTGGTTAGTGCTGCTTAGTAGTTAATACTGTCAAGCCGATTAGTGCTGCTTATAAGATGAAGATTTGAATTAGAAGAATGACAGCTGGATATTCTGAAGATATTCATGGAAGATATACTGAAGATATTCTATTTATTGTAATTATCTTTTTGTTCAGTATATATATAGTTTTGACAGAATAGTTTTAACATAGATTTAAAAATATATGTTTATGTTCTAGAGAGAATCAACCTCAAGGTATAGATCCTAATTCTAGAGAAGTAGAATTCGTCTTGAAAGAGTCTGTTCTTCAAGATTGAGGTTGAGTGTGTAATCTTGTGATTTGATCATTGAATACAAGTTTACAAGTTGTTAATCATATATTGTTTGTTTACTGTTATATTGAATATCAAAGTGTTATTCCGCAACTTCTTTGATATTGTTTCTGAGTATTCATAATTCTTGTTGAGAATTCGATCCTGACAAGTGGTATCAGAGCTAGTATTCTCAGAAACATTCATTCAACATCAATCATCATGGCTAAAGAATCAGAATCGACAAGCACTGCCATTCCCACTGAGGTAACATCTAATCTTTGCTCTAAATCCTGTATTGAAACTGTTCAAAGGTACAGGGATCACAATCAGGGTATGTGTGATGATCTTAAAAGATTAGAGAGAGATATAAAAGACTATGTAAGAATAGTTTAGAGCTTTGAGGAACAGATTAAAGTTTTCCAAGCCAATGAACTTCAACATTCTTATGATACAAATTACTGGAAGTGGGAGAAGAATGACCTAGAACTTCAGCTGAAAAAGTCTAAAGAGGAGAATGAGAAGATAAAGAGTGAGTTTGAGAAAGCCAAGCTGGATATTGAGAAATTTTCCAATGCTTCAAAAGCAATGGACTATTTGCTCCAAACTCAAATCCATGACAAACTTAGAAGAGGAATAGGCTATAACACCACCCCACCACCATACAACAACAACTACATCCCTCCTATATCAGACTTGCTAGAGACCAAGGATAGGAAGGAATTATCTGATAGAGCCACTAAGGTAGATCCATTAGAAAGGTGGTGGTTGAAACAGACTCTGAAGAAAAGAACTCTAGTGAAAAGAGTAAGAAGAACACTGGGAGTGGTGAGATTCCTCTAGAGAATCATATTATCACCAATGAGGGATGTGGAAAGACTTGGGTCAAATCTAAGGACATAGAGAAGACTGAAGGAAAGTCTGAGAAGGTCCATTATAAGCAAACCACAGTTGTGAATTCTGTCCCTTGCAAACAGTGTGCTTGCAATAAATCTGAGTCCCAAAAACATGATAAACCAAGGGGAAATCAGAGAAATTGGAATAACCAGTGGGCACAAAAACAAGGGGCTGATCTGAGTAAAATTAATAGACCAAAACCTTGTTTTATTTGTGGAAAGCTGAATCACCTTGCCAAATACTGTTATTTCAATCCCATTAACCAAAGAGTCACTTTTCAAAGACAACCACAAAACTCTTTTGGTTATAGGAATCAGAGAAGGAATCATATGGCTGAGAACAGAGCACCTATAAGATCACATGCTCAAAACAAGTTTGCTAAACCAAAGAAAAATACTCCAAATAAGCCAAGGAGTAATTTAAAGACAAAGAAAGCAAACAACTTTGTTCAAGTTTGGGTTCCAATTGTAAAGAAACCTGTTAGTACTGCTATCCCAGATAGTACTGCTAACAGAAATAGTGCTGCTGCAACCAATAATACTGCTAACAAGGATAGTGCTTCTACTAGTATTAATGTTGCAAAGCCTATAATCTTGACAAAGTATTCCAGCCATGAGATTCCTAAACAACTCATCCAGACCAAACTGACAGATTATATAAATGAGAAAGGACAACCCAAGACCACTTTGGCTTGGGTTCCATCCAAGACTAACTGATTTATCAAGTGTGCAGGGCAACCAAAAGCTCAAGAGGAAGAGCATTTGGAATGCAAATAGTGGTTGCTCTTGGCACACAACAAGTAACATGGACTGCCTTCAAATTCTTCAAAAGATTTGATGGAGGACATGTTGCATTTGATTCAGAAGGAGGTTGAAGTTAGTAATACTCCAGAGGGAGTAATGATCATGAAGGATCAAGAAGAAAAGGATCAGGGGATGAACAAAGCAATAAAAAGTATGAGTAAAAGGATGGTGTCAAAAAGTGTAAGTATAGTAAATGCTGCCAGTGCAGTTTTAATACTGCCAGTGCATTGTTAATACTGCCAGTGCATTGTTAATACTGCCAGTGCATTGTTAATACTGCCAGTGCAGTTTTAATACTGCCAGTGCATTGTTAATACTGCCAGTGCATTTTTAATACTGCCAGTGCACAGTTAATACTGCTAAGTAGTTAATATTGCTAGTTAGTTAATACTGCTAGTGGTTAATACTGCTAGTTAGTTAATACTGCTAGTGGTTAATACTGCGCTCAGTTAATACTGCGCTCAGTTAATACTGCTTTCAGTTAATACTGCTCTCAGTTAATACTGCTAGTGGTTAATACTGCTAGTTAGTTAATACTGCTAGTGGTTAATACTGCTAGTTAGTTAATACTGCTAGTGGTTAATACTGCTTTCAGTTAATACTGCTTTCAGTTAATACTGCTTTCAGTTAATACTGCTTGTCCGTTAATACTGCTCTAGGTTAATACTGCTTATGTCCCGAATACTATAAATACCCTTTCCCCGCCTAAAAAGTTCATAACGACTCTTTGCCTACTGTTCACTTGTGCTCTAACCCTTCTCTCTCAAGTTCAAAGTTTTCAGGCAAGAAACTTCAAGATCAATGGAATCAATGGCATTTATAGACGAGCACAATGAAATCGCGATGCTACAAAAGCCCAAACAGGCCGCTGGTTTCCACCAGATTGTAGATTTCCTCAAGACAAGCCATATTGCCCATGCTCTCACTGTATCGCCATCCATCTATATCGAGCATCAAAGGCAATTCTGGGCAAATGCCACCATTGTTACTGAGAACGGTGTGCAAATGATCAAGACAAGGGTGTGTGACAAACCCTTGACAGTTACTGAAGAGGTAATTCGCATCAGTCTACGTCTAGACGATGCCTCTGGTATAACTTCTATCTCTAATGATGAACTGTTTTCTACTCTTACAAGAATGGGGTATGGAGGCCCATTGGGTGTGTTCAAGTTCTCAAAAGCAAAATTTTCACCTCAATGGTGTTTCTTTGTCCATACCCTTATGCATTGTATCTCTAAAAAGACTACTGGATGGAGTGAGTTCAGTAGTACCATTGCTTATGCTTTGGTGTGCTTGGCCACTGCCAGAAAGTATAATTTTTCTAAAATGATTTTCAGTGATCTTGTCTCAAACCTGGGAAGCAAAAAGAGCTTTTTTATGTATCCCAGGTTTGTCCAAGAAGTTATCACCCACGAATTAACGGATATGCCTCATTTTGATGGGGTATATGTACCTAAACCCCCTAAAGGCAAGGTTTTCTCAAATATGAGAAGATCTGTTGGGGACTCGGAAGGAGTTGACATCCCATTGTTCTCTACAATGATGGTGGTGTCCCACACTGATGAAGGTATGGCAGTAGGGTCAAGGCCCCCATTAGAACATCCCACTGCTAGCCAATCCCAACCTTCCCACTCTAAATCCATTCCCCAGTCTCTTCTTGATAAACCAACTTCACCAATCACCCAAACATACAAAAGGAAACAGGCAAAGAAGGCTCCTTCCCTTCTTGTACCTTCACCCTCTAAGCCTTTAAGCCCTCTAAGGGAGGATTCTCCCTTAGAGAATATCTTCAGGGAAACCACAGGGGTGTCTCCCAACCCCAAGGAGGTGCTCTCTGAGGAGGAGGATGAGCATATGGGTGAGCAGGTTGTCACTACTTCTGCTAGCACAGAGAAGGACAGTGGTAACATAAATAAGACCTCCCCCATGGCAACTTTGAATGAGCAATCATTCAAAGGTCCCAGGTGCCAAGAAACCAAGGGGGTGGATAGTGCTTCTGCTAGGCAGAAGACTTCCACTACTAAAAGATCCCATGATCCTTCAATAGAGGGTAACACTTCTGGAGAAGGTGAGGACAGATATAACTACTATGAATTGATGGAAACAATGGGCAACATCAACCAAGATGTTCTTAAACAAGGGAAAGAAATAGAAGAAATGAAGCTGGTAATTTTGTCCCAACAAGTGCAAATTACCAAACTCAAGAAGCTGGTGAAGAGGTTGGTACTTAAAAAGAAAAAGAAGCAATTTGTGCTGAAGAAGAGGGCAAATGTTCAAGATACTTTCAACAAGGGGGAGAAGCCAGAGGGAGAAACAGAGAAAGAAAGCTCAGTTGTAAAGGAAGTTGAAGTTGAGGGGGAGACAGAACATGGAACAACAACAGAAACTGTTAATGCTGCTACAACAGAAGAAACAGTTAATGCTGCTAAAATACAAGAAGCAGCAGAAACAGAAGCAGAAGAAGCAGGGCTCTCTTTAGAGGAAATGGAGATAGCAGAAACTTTGGTTAAAGCCAAAAATGATACTCCTAAGGCTACTCAAAAGGCCAAGGGAGTAGTCATCAATGAAGGAGGGATCTCAAAGAAGGAAAAAGAGAAGGAAGTCTTGAAGAATATAAAGGGAAAAGGAAAGGAAAAGATGGTTGAAGAAGCTGAACTGGCTGCAAAGAAGAAAACTCAGATTGAAATAGATGAGGCAATAGCAAAGCAGCTTCAAGATCAATTGGAAAAGGAGGAGCAGATTCAAACAGAAACAGATAGAGAACTGGCAAAGATCATGGCCAGAAAGTTGAATGCAGAATATCAGAAAAGCATAAAAGAAGCAGCTCAAGCCAAGAAACTTCAAGTCAAAAAGATGCCAATTCAAAAACAGAAAAGACAACCTTCCAAAACATTTTTGGCCAATCAGGAAAGAAGAAAGATGATAAATTTCCTGAAAGGTGCAATTGGTGTTAAGGGGGAGATGTTCACCAACATGGCATACACTCAAGTTGAAGAGTTGTACCAGAAAGAGAGGTCTAAGCTTCAAGGGGATTCAGTTCAAAGGGAAGAGGCTGAGAGAAGAATGAAGGAAAGGCATGATCTGCATATTCAGAAACCATTTCCTGAGGAGACCACACCTTCAAAAGATAAAACTGAAGAAATGAAGGAAGAACATGAGGGTGTTGGTGTAGAAGCTAAATCTGGGAAGAGGGTGAAGACAATTGCTTCCAAAAAGCAATCTAAAAGGCCTAGAGTGGAAGAAACAGCAAAATATGCAGCAGAGACTTCAGATGTACCTTTAGCAGAATCAGTACAAATTCCAGAACAGTTCAATAAGCAAACTGATGAGGGTATGGATCTCTACATGACAATAGTAGAACCTTTGAAGGCTGTTCCAATCTCTATACAAGCTCCAAAGATCATTTTCTGGGACATTCTAAGAGATAGTGGAAAGAATTTCTTCAGAATCAAGAGAGCTGATGGTTCATTTGAAGCATATTCAACATGGGGGAGAGTTATCAGAAGTTGTTCAAGAGTTGATATAGAAGAATTGTACAAAGTGGGGATGAAACTCTATGAGCCTGTGTTGAAAGGTACTGAAGAAAATCTTCTCAAGGTAACAATGGAATACTTGTGTATGATGTTTGATCCAGAAAGAGTGGCTTATAGGATTAAAGATCATAATCATGAGTTTATATTCAAGAAGATTGATAAATGGATACTATTTGAAAACTGTGGAGTATACATGATTACTATTGACAACTGTTATCATGAATACTACCTGGTGGATAAAATCTATGAGCATAGCAAGGAGAAGCTAGAAGGGATGCTTAAAGCTACACTGGTATGCACAAAGGATTCAGAGATGGCTAAAATTGTGGTAAGAAGAACTGTAAATCAAAGTCTGAGGCTAGATCCAAATTTGGGAAACTGAACCTGAGGTGTTGAAAGCATCTTGAAGATCAGATCTGAAGAACTTGACTTCTCTTCCTAAAAGTCAAGTTAGGGGGAGATTGTTGGGAACTGAAGAATTTACCAAGTATGGTTAATGCTGCCAGTACAAGATTACTACTGCCAGAGGACTTTAATAGTTAATACTGCTGAGTATTACTACTGCTAGTAGAATTAATACTACTAGTCAAAGTTAGTGCTGCTTGAACAAAGTTAGTACTGCTTAGCTAGTTAGTGCTGCTAGTGGTTAGTGCTGCTTAGTAGTTAATACTGCCAAGCCGATTAGTGCTGCTTATAAGATGAAGATTTGAATTAGAAGAATGACAGCTGGATATTCTGAAGATATTCATGGAAGATATACTGAAGATATTCTATTTATTGTAATTATCTTTTTGTTCAGTATATATATAGTTTTGACAGAATAGTTTTAACATAGATTTAAAAATATATGTTTATGTTCTAGAGAGAATCAACCTCAAGGTATAGATCCTAATTCTAGAGAAGTAGAATTCGTCTTGAAAGAGTCTGTTCTTCAAGATTGAGGTTGAGTGTGTAATCTTGTGATTTGATCATTGAATACAAGTTTACAAGTTGTTAATCATATACTGTTTGTTTACTGTTATATTGAATATCAAAGTGTTATTCCGCAACTTCTTTGATATTGTTTCTGAGTATTCATAATTCTTGTTGAGAATTCGATCCTGACAAAAATGTAAAGGCCCTGCACTTGAAATCCGGACGGACTTCAAGGTGCCCCAATATGTAGAGAAGAAGCATGTGTGGGGCATTGGTCTATTGGACACCGGATAGAAGTGTGGAAGACGTCTAGCCAAAGACGTAAAAGAAAGGCGCTACATGGGAGGCAACCCATGGGTTTTTAAATTTATGCATTTGTCTATATTTATTTCTTTTTATAATTTCCCTTTCGACGTCTAAGCTATTTTCTATATTTTCAGGATTTCCTATTCCCGACATGGAGCTTAAATGGATGCACTCACCTCGCTAGTTCATACATTAAAGGTCACTCGCCAATTAAGGGAGTTTACTGTTTCCCCTTGCTTTTTAATGTTTTGAGTGTCCTAATCATATTGCATACATTGAGTACAATGTATGAATTAAGTGTGGGGGTGGGGATCATTTGCATGATTTGAGATTATTTGGGTACATAAATGCTTTTAGGGGTAAAATTTTTGTAAACTTTGTGCTTAATTGTGGATTCTTGTTCGTTTTGAAAATATGTTAGCATGTTTTTAATGAGCTTAAATTGTTGATGACAATGAGTTTGGATGCATGCATAGCATGATTGAATTTGATTGATAGCACTTAGAGTAGATTAGTGGTAGTGTACCGGTCGAAGTTAGACTATTGCTAATTTCTTAAACTAGCTTCAACACCGTGAGATTTTGAGCCTATTAGACTAAACACTTGATATTAGTCTCAAATTCATTTCTTGTGTGATTACGTCATGCCTAGCTATGTATCTCTAGAACTTGACTTGTCTCTCCTTAAGATTACGTGATATTTACATGCTAATGAATATGATAAAGGCCATCGTTTGATCATTTTTGTGTTAACCCATTAGCCTTTAGCCTACCCTTATGTTACAATTACCCTTTTGCACATCGTTTTGAGCCTTAGCCTACTTCCCTTGTCACCCACGTCATAAACCAATCCAAACACGACCCACCCGACCAATCACCAATGGAGTGGTACCTATATCCCCGTGTGCTCAAAAGTATAATTTATTTGTTGGGAAAGAAAGGAAAATAAAGAGAATATATCCAAAAAAAAGGTTATAAAAAAAAAGAAAGAAGAAAAAAAAACGACGAAAAGGATGATAAAGCCAAATATGTGTTCCATCTCAACTTGTTATCATCCAATGGGAATGCGTTTAAAGAATGTATATCGAGATCCCATGTGCTAAAAACGTTAAGTTAGTTAACCGGTTTCTCCGTTGGTGTACGGTCTTTAGCCACTCTTCCCAAAATCTATTCCTACCTTACCCAAAGCCTTGGTTTACGTTACGCCCATAAAAAGTCCTTTTGATTTATATGCGTGTATTCTATCTAAGTAGTGGAGGGTGAGAGACATTTCAAGCTTATGGTAGGTATATGCTAGAGTAGTGACGGTTTGAGTGATACATTTTAACCCCAATGAGTGAATTGAGTGTTGTTTTAATTATCCCTTTCGTGAGAGTTCTCGTGATTAGCTTGGGTCTATTTGATTGCGTGTATGCCCACTTTTTGACGCTAAGTTGTAAATCTTGAGTTCATGATAAGTTATGTATGTTGACATTCTCGTTTGATTCTTTCTATCATTACGTGCTAACATAGTCATTGCCGAGGACGGACAATGATCAAAGTGTGGGGGTATTTGATAAACATATATTTGAACCTATTTTTATATCAAATCCCTTGTATATAATCATGTTTTAATAGCTAATACACACCCGTTAATCATAATTATTAATTCGGAATTGATATGTCAAAAAGATGGATTTAAATACACACAAAGCACATTTTTGGAAGAATTGTAAAGATGCGCATATTTCTCAAACGCTTATTTAATTTGTGCATAATTGCTAAAACATGATTTGGAGCATACATCTCAAACAAAGCATGAACTAAGGATATAAATGAAATGATAACTAAAAAGAAGGAAGAAAACCCACGGCATTATTATGTTTTAAATTTAGGTTTTCTTTTCCTTTTGGTTTTCATTTATTAGGCTATGGAAACAAGAGCAGCAACATTACAGAGGAAGAAAAAGCAAGAAACAAAAAGGCCCAAGCCCAGTTCCGTTTACTGCAGCCCAAATTTATATTGGCTTCTTGTTTACAAAAGCCCAAGGCCCAAAACAGCCCCAAGTGTTGCAGGCCCAGATAAAGAAAAAAAAGAGAAAGGGAGGGCAGTTTTTTTTCTCTCGAGTGGTTCCAGCAGGGGAGCGACTTCTCCAGGAACCGTTGTTTTGAAGAGGGAGATCGATGGGGAATCAGACATGGGATTGAAGAGGAGCAAGGAGACGATTTAGGAAGTTTTCATCATGATTTCTTCAATTTAATTAGGTATCTTAGATTAAGTTTAATAGTTGTTCTTCTTAGTTAATATTTTCATTTTAGACAATGAGTTTGTAGCCATTTGATTGAGATTGTGTTGAGACTTGTTGGGGTTTAATATCATTTGATTTCTATTTATGCAATTTATATTTTAAAGGTTTCATCATTGTTAGGTTATTGATTTAAGTTGGATCCCTTTTATCAATTAACCTAATTGTGAATTGCTAGGCGAGACATGGAATCCGTAATTGTTTCGTGTTTTGTGAAGTGGCAAACAACGCATCAATTTACCACCAAATTAATTGTTTAGCGTTGTAGAATTGTATAATTTGACTTAAATGGTCTGGCATCCGATCATTAGTTAGGACCGATGCTTGTCTTAAATCTAATGCAATCGATAGGTTAATTTCTATGTTCGTAACTACAAGTGGCTTAATCGATTAGGAACTAATTCACTGGGCGTCTGGTGCTAGTTTAATCGTAAGGATAAGCGAAGTGTTTGACGTGGTTCGACACTTACGGTCGGTCTAGAATAAGATGAGAAAATGCTTTTGTAAACAAGTCTATGATACATAGTCCGATCAATGGTTTACACTCATTGTCAGTTTATTTTTGTTATAGTTTCAGTTTTTAATTCAATTATGTTTAGTTTAATTATCGCCATCCAACCCCCCCTTTTTTACATAAAGCGTAGAAATTAACACCGTTCACATCCAATCCCTGTGGAATCGACCCTACTTACCACTATTGCAATTTATGTTGTAAATTGAGGTAATAGGACTTTATTATTTGTCGGGCTCGACACCCGTCATCGGGTCAGTAATAGCATTGCCTGCTTCAGATTCTCTCCATCATCTCCATCAGATTCAGATTCTGACTCAGAACTAGAAACCACTATCTTTTTCTTTTTCTTATTATCTTTCTTTTCCTTCTCTTTCTCTCCAGCCACCAATGCTATGGGATCTGATACTTTTTCAACTTTCTTTTTCTCATCTCTTTTCTCTTCTACCTCCTCTTCATTCTGACGTAATGTCTCATACACCTTATGC
Organism: Arctium minus; assembly: GCA_954870635.1. Taxonomy (NCBI): domain Eukaryota; kingdom Viridiplantae; phylum Streptophyta; class Magnoliopsida; order Asterales; family Asteraceae; genus Arctium; species Arctium minus. The sequence continues at coordinate 71,220,900 of OX941095.1, read as the reverse complement.
AACGGAATGTCACTTAGGTCCTTCATCTGTTTCATCCTGCGCGTATGCTTCTTCCATTCAGGCTAGAGGATGCTCAGGAACTTGACATTGTTCTCAATCTGCTTCTTTTTCACCTTGTTCTTTGATAATTCATTCAGAAGCAAGACAACCCGTTCATAAGTGTCTTCTAGGCTCTCATTTTCTTTGGCTTTAAACTCTTCATAGCAGTTTATGCAATTGGCAACCTTCATCTAATTCCCAACTTTAGACCCCATCATCATCTTCTGAAGTTGATCCCACATCTTTTTAACATTAGCCTTATAGTTGTCTATCTTGATGTAAATCTCGTTCGGGATACTTTGAAGAAGTAATGATCTCGCTTGTTTATCTGCCTTGAATCGGTTCTTTTGTTCTTCAGAATATTGAGCATACTCTTTTGGAATAGTTTTCATCTTTTGCTCTTTGTCCTCATCACCATCCTCACTGTCAGATGAATCGTCATCAGGTATTTGGACAGTAGGTGGTACCATTGGACCTTCCATTATTGACAGAAGTATGTTCTCTCCATTAGTGTGTCGGTCCACAAAGTCAAGAAAGCGATCCTTCCATTGTTCGTACTCCCCTTTGAACAAAACATGAGGCTTGACATCTGTCCCGATGGAAAGAGCGTCATTTGAAGTCATCTTGAAATATACTGCTTACTGATCGTCAGAAATTCAGAAAAACACAAACTGGATCTACAAAAATCAAACTCAGTTAAATTTCAGAGAAGTTCAGAAAAATTCTAAGTATGGAACTCGCATAACAAAGGAAACAAACTACGCGCTAAAACAGTACTATGCGCGTTTCAGATTCACGCACAACAAAGAATGCGAGAACTTAGGTTCGCGCAAATAGCCTTGTGCGAGTTTCAGGTTCTCGCACGATACTCTGTGCGAGTTCTGATACTTCGCGCACGACCTTGCGAGTTAAAGACTTAGAAAATTTTCGAAAAATAAGAACGCGTTAAATGTAAACGCGCAAGCACAGGGTCTTGCGAGTTCTGGACTTAGAAAAATCACAAAAACACTTCGCGCAAAATATACTTCTCACAAGCATCCACTTCTCGCACAACACCTGAAATGAACAGTAGAAACTCGCGCCTAGTTATGTGCGAGTTCTAGCTTCGTGCACAACCCTACTAGCGAGTTTTACACTTGCGAGTTCTTCGTCTTTGCGATTCTTCGTTTGCGCGAACTGAAGATCTAGCGAGTTCTTCAGTTTGTTCGATTTTTCCCTCTGATTCGACTAATCACTTGACCAATTGACTTGATTCTTTGCAGGGATCCTCGAAATCAATATTCGAACAGATTATAATACGATAATTACAACTAAAAACACCAACTGATACATTTTGATTCGATTTACAGTGAATACAGACTCGAGTTCAACAAATTTAACAAAAATCCAAAATTCACCCTCAATTTGTGTGAATTAGCCTAAATGACCTGAATCAAACTTGTTTTATACACCAAATCGATTCTATTACAACCAAATTTACATTCAAAACAACACTTAATCAACAAAATCAAATGCTACAGTGAATACGACGAGGAACAGTTCTAAAACTTCAAAATCGATCCGATTTTCTAAATTCTGTATGCTCTGATACCAATTGTGTGTCCCACAATCAGTATATATCAAGATAACAACAACAATTTATCAATTGAAACACTCTGTTATTGATTTCAAATTCACAATACAAACTTTCTCTCTCTAGCTCAAGAACACGCACAAAACTCTATTGTTACTACCAGTCTAAAACACGCAAACCACTATTTATACAAGAAATACTACTAAACACAAAACATTGTTCACGCACATAAAAGAAACGCGCAAACAATTAAAAACAAAAAAATACAATGTTGACTTTGACTTTTATTACAAAATGACTTTGACTTTCACTGAGAGTTGACTTTCAGCTTTGACTTTGATCTTAAGATATATTGATCTTGCATCCAACAGATTTATGCGCTAACAGACCGACCTCGTCGGATTTCCACGAATCTTTACATTTCCCATCTACAATGTAAATGAAAAGGTTTTCAAGGGAAATAACTTGCAAAAAACCCACTCTCGTGTAGGATATTGCCGAAACCATGCAATGGCCTAACCGAAAGAACGTACATCATGCAGTTTATCGATACCCACTCAAATCATGGTGTAGTTCCAGAAAGCAACTAAGCCATGACGTGCTTATCGTTCTAAGGTTCGTTTTGATGGGTCATGGGTTTAAAACAGATCCTCGTAGCAAAAGTTATGGACGTTTAAGCGCGACACCCATTTTTCGCCGATTCGGCAAAAGGGGTACCCTTTGTGTTTTCTCGTCCGGACCGACCTCATCGGATTTCCAAGAATCTTTACATTGTTCATCTATAATGAATGTGATAAGGTTTTCAAGGGAAATAACTTGCAAAAAACCCAGTCTCGTGCAGGATATTGCCGAAGCCACGCATTGGCCAAACCGAAAGAACGTACATCATGCAGTTTATCGATACCCACTCAAATCATGGTGTATTGCCAGAAAGCTACCAATACATGACGTGATTCTCGTTCTAAGGTCCGTTTTGACGGGTCATGGGCTTAAAACGGATCCCCGTAGCAAAAGTTATAGACGTTTAACCGCGACACCCATTTTCGGCCGATTCGGCAAAGGGGTACCCTTTGTGTTTTCTCGTCCGGACCGACCTCGTCGGATTTCCATGAATCTTTACATTGTTCATCTACAATGTAAATGATAAGGTTTTCAAGGGAAATAACTTGCAAAAAACCCACTCTCGTGCACGATATTGCCGAAACCACGCAATGGCCAAACCGAAAGAACGTACATCATGCAGTTTATCGATACCCACTTAAATAATGGTCTATTTCCAGAATGCTACCAAGCCACGACGTGCTTCTCATTCGAAGGTTCATTTTGAGGGGTCATAGGATTAAAACGGATCCCCGTAGCAAAAGTTATGGACGTTTAAGCGCGACACCCATTTTTGGCCGATTCGGCACAATGTAAATGAAAAGGTTTTCAAGGAAAATAACTTGAAAAAAACCCACTCTCGTGTAGGGTATTTCCGAAACCATGCAATGGCCTAACCGAAAGAACGTACATCATGCAGTTTATCGATACCCAATCAAATCATGGTGTAGTTCCAGAAAGCGACTAAGCCATGACGTGCTTATCGTTCTAAGGTTTGTTTTGACGGGTCATGGGTTTAAAACGGATCGCCGTAGCAAAAGTTATGGACGTTTAAGCGCGACACCCATTTTTGGCCGATTCGGCAAAGGGGGTACCCTTTGTGGTTTCTCGTCCGGACCGACCTCGTCGGATTTCCACGAATCTTTACATTTCCCATATAAAATGTAAATGAAAAGGTTTTCAAGGGAAATAACTTGCAAAAAACCCACTCTCGTGTAGGATATTGCCGAAACCATGCAACGGCCTAACCGAAAGAACGTACATCATGCAGTTTATCGATACCCACTCAAATCATGGTGTAGTGCCAGAAAGCGACTAAGCCATGACGTGCTTATCGTTCTAAGGTTCGTTTTGATGGGTCATAGGTTTAAAACGGATCCCCATAGCAAAAGTTATGGACGTTTAAGCGCGACACCCATTTTTGGCCGATTCGGCAAAAGGGGTACCCTTTGTGTTTTCTCGTCCGGACCGACCTCATCGGATTTCCAAGAATCTTTACATTGTTCATCTATAATGAAAGTGATAAGGTTTTCAAGGGAAATAACTTGCAAAAAACCCAGTCTCGTGCAGGATATTGCCGAAGCCACACATTGGCCAAACCGAAAGAACGTACATCATGCAGTTTATCGATACCCACTCCAATCATGGTGTATTGCTAGAAATCTACCAATCCATGACGTGATTATCGTTCTAAGGTCCGTTTTAACGGGTCATGGGCTTAAAACGGACCCCCGTAGCAAAAGTTATAGACGTTTAACCGCGACACCCATTTTTGGCCGATTCGGAAAAGGGGTACCCTTTGTGTTTTCTCGTCCGGACCGACCTCGTCGGATTTCCATGAATATTTACATTGTTCATCTACAATGTAAATGATAAGGTTTTCAAGGGAAATAACTTGCAAAAAACCCACTCTCGTGCACGATATTGCCGAAACCACGCAATGGCCAAACCGAAAGAACGTACATCGTGCAAATTATCGATACCCACTCAAATAATGGCCTATTTCCAGAATGCTCCCAAGCCACGACGTGCTTCTCATTCGAAGGTTCATTTTGACGGGTCATAGGATTAAAACGGATCCTCGTAGCAAAAGTTATGGACGTTTAAGCGCGACACCCAGTTTTGGCCGATTCGGCACAATGTAAATGAAAAGTTTTTCAAGGAAAATAACTTGCAAAAAACCCACTCTCGTGTAGGATATTTCCGAAACCATGCGATGGCCTAACCAAAAGAACGTACATCATGCAGTTTATCGATACCCAATCAAATCATGGTGTAGTTCCAGAAAGCGACTAAGCCATGACGTGATTATCCTTCTAAGGTTTGTTTTGACAGGTCATGGGTTTAAAACGGATCGCCGTAGCAAAAGTTATGGACGTTTAAGCACGACACCCATTTTTGGCCGATTCGACAAAGGGGTACCCTTTGTGTTTTCTCGTCCGAACCGACCTCGTCGGATTTCCATGAATCTTTACATTTTTCATCTACAATGAAATTGATAAGCTTTTCAAGGGATATAACTTGCAAAAAACCCACTCTCGTGCAGGATATTGCCGAAGCCTCGCATTGGCCAAACCGAAAGAACGTACATCATGAAATTTATCGATACCCACACAAATCATGGTGTATTGCCAGAAAGCTACCAATCCATGACGTGATTCTCTTTCTAAGGTCCGTTTTGACGGGTCATGGGCTTAAAACAGATCCTCGTAGCAAAAGTTATGGACGTTTAACCGCGACACCCATTTTTGGCCGATTCGGCAAAAGGGGTACCCTTTGTGTTTTCTCGTCTGGACCGACCTCATCGGATTTCCACGAATCTTTACATTGTTCATCTACAATGTAAATGATAATGTTTTCAAGGAAAATAACTTGAAAAAAACCCACTCTCGTGCATGATATTGCCAAAGCCACGCATTGGCCAAACCGAAAGAACGTACATCATGTAGTTTATCGATAACCACTCAAATCATGGTGTATTGTCCGAAAGAGATCAATCCATGACGTGATTCTCGTTCTAAGGTTCATTTTGACGGGTCATGGGCTTAAAACGGATCCTCGTAGCAAAAGTTATGGACGTTTAAACGCGACACACATTTTTGGCCGATTCGGCAAAAGGGTACCCTTTGTGTTTTCTCGTCCAGACCGACCTCGTCGGATTACCACGAATCTTTACATTGCCCATATACAATGTAAATGACAAGATTTTCAAGGGAAATAACTAGCAAAAAACCCACTCTCTTGTAGGATATTACCGAAACCATGCAATGGCCTAACCGAAAGAAAGTACATCATGCAGTTTATCGATACCCACTCAAATCATGGTGTAGTGCTAGAAAGCGACTAAGCCATGACGTGCTTATCGTTCTAAGCTTCGTTTTGATGGGTCATGGGCTTAAAACGAATACCCGTAGCAAAAGTTATGGACGTTTAAGCGCAACACCCATTTTTGGCCGATTCGGCAAAGGGTGTACCCTTTGTGTTTTCTCGTCCGGACCGACCTCGTCGGATTTCCACGAATATTTACATTGTTCATCTACAATGTAAATTATAAGGTTTTCAAGGTAAATAACTTGCAAAAAACCCACTCTCTTGTAGAGTATTGCCGAAACCATGCAATGGCCTAACCGAAAGAACGTACATCTTGCAGTTTATCCATACCCAGTCAAATCATGGTGTATTTCCAGAAAGCGACCAAACCATGGCGTGCTTCTCGTTATAAGGTCTTTTTGAGGAGTCATGGGCTTAAAACGAATCCCCGTAGCAAAAGTTATGGACGTTTAAGTGTGACACTCATTTTTGGCCGATTCGGCAAAGGGGGTAACCCTCTGTGTTTTCTCGTCCGGACCGACCTCGTCGGATTTCCACGAATCTTTACATAGCACATATACAATGTAAATGAAAAGGTTTTCAAGGGAAATAACTTGCAAAAAACCCACTCTCTTGTAGGATATTGCCGAAACCATGCAATGGCCTAACCAAAAGAACGTACATCATGCAGTTTATCGATACCCACTCAACTCATGGTGTAGGGTCAGAAATCGACTGAGCCATGACGTGCTTATCGTTCTAAGCTTCGTTTTGACGGGTCATGGGCTTAAAACGGATCCCCGTAGCAAAAGTTATGGACGTTTAAGCGCGACACCCATTTTTGGCCGATTCGGCAAGGGGGTACCCTTTGTGTTTTGTCGTCCGGACCGACCTCGTCGGATTTCCACGAATCTTTACATTTCTCATCTACAATGTAAATGATAAGGTTTTCAAGGTAAATAACTTGCAAAAAACCCACTCTCGTGCAGGATATTGCCGAAGCCACTTATTGGCCAAACCGAAAGAACGTACATCATGCAGTTTATCGATACCCACTCAAATCATGGTGTATTATGTAGATCCCAGTACAGTGTAATCAACAGCAAATAATATCAAAGATGAATAAGATTTAAGCCACAACTACTAGTCATATGATTAATATGAAATCAAAGGGTTACAGGTTTACAGAAAGGATTTCTGATCAGAGAGAGTAAACCTATTGACTAGTAATCTGGAATAATGAGACTAAAAATAATTTGACTAATGAAAACGTCTAACCTGAATAATGAACTAATAATGCCTTTATATACTTAGGCTTACAGGCCTAATGGGCTTATGGGTTTGGGCCCATCTAATTAATCAACTATTAATGAATTACATTATGCACCCTTATAAATACTTTATGCCACTTTCACCACATAGGACTTTCAGTCCTAACAATCTCCCCCTAAAGTTGAATAAAGCATTTAACAACTTAAAAAACTTCAGGCCTTGATCTTCTTTCCCTCTTGAATCTTTGAAGAACTTTAGTGTTGCATGTCTTCATGACTTTCCACGCTCCCCCTTGAATAAAGCTCTTGATATTCATAGTATCAACTTTGTAACCAGATTCAATGTACAGTAGCCTCGACTGAACACACTATCAAGCAGCTTTCAGCTGTAAAAACTCAATCACATCGGCTCAGCACACAAGAAAGATAACGAGAGAGTTACTTGACATTCCACGATGCATCTTCAGTTTAAAACAAAGAATCTGTCTTTGAACCGCGAGTTGAATAAGCTTTCTGTTTAAGAACTTGTTTCAATCAGCGCGTAGGAGGAATGAGAAACAAACTTGTAGCAGACACCACATGATATGGAAAGAATCAATACAATCTCTGAAATCTCTTTGAAAAATTGAAACATCATCTTCATCTCTTTGATCTCTAGACTGTCTTCAGAAATAACTTTCTTTCTTTAAAACTTTGAAATTGAACTTTTTCTCCCCCTTTTTGATGATTGTGAGCATCATGATCATCAAAACTTCTTCAATTTCAGCACTTTCTTTGATCTCCCCTTTTATGATAATTTGACTTTCTCCCACCTGTGATATGAGTATCCGTCAATTCATGAAATGTATATATCCGAATCTTTTCAAATTCAGACATAATGAACAAGGTAACCCTGATTCAACAGATGAAACAGTTAGTAGGTCCGTAAGTAGCACTGAGCCACTTTGTACAACTGGTGTACTTTGGAAAGGAGCTTTTGTGATGTTCACTCCTCCAGGGCTTCCATTCAATCATTGAAAAACCACAAAGGAATTTTCTATGAATGTTATGACAAGAAAACTCATTCCTTGTGTGCTCGTGCAAGTGTAGAAATGATTGAAGCTACTTAGCTTGATCAGGCTCAAATTGTGTACACTGTTGAGACAGCAACAGATATTACATGGACTCAATGTGCATGAAAGAGGTGCGAAGGTGGGGCAACTTTCCTTCTTTTTCAATATCTAAAACTTCCGATTGAAGACTAGATAGCAGATATACTGTGTCCCCAAAGAAAATGAAACATTTCTTTGTTAAGAAAGAAACGAGTGGCTGGTGGGGTTATAGCAAGAGTTGGCATGGGCTCACTGCCTGTTTCAATGATGGTCACCAAGGAATGTGAACCAATCAGAATATGTGGTTGCCCGGCTCAGAAAGTGGTTGGTGCAGAGTTCTGATATTCTTTTAACTCTGTTCTCACACCCTCTTTCTTTTTAACATTAAAGCTCACTTCTATCCAAACTCTCATTTACATGTTTACCGCTCCACACAATGAGAAAAACTTAACCCGATGAGTTATCTCCCCCACTCTTTGATTTATGACCCCTCACCCCTCAAATCACTCTAGGATAACTTCCGGGGTAGGAAACACTGGTTTACGTGAATCCATGGAAGTTCTAAAAAAATAGTTGCTCAACATTTTAACTGAACAGTTAAGTACAAAATGTATGATAACATTCTCAAAATGTATGCTCATGAGATTTGAGCAATTGAACTTTGAAGATTTCTCAAAACAAAGATATTGAATGAATGAAAGGAAATCAAGAGAATTGTTTTGAGAATCTGACAACGTATCAATCAGATCAAATAAAATGGTTAGGGTATCAAAGAACTGGATATTTTGTTTATATGAACAAATATAAACAATGTAGCAATGAAAGCACATATGATGATTGATACTCAACAATATTCAATTGCAAACGGGGGTATTACCATTGAAAAATTGTTTCTTTATGAGACATGGTAATAACAAATACAACTGAAGTACTGAACCTGTGTGTGTGAATACGTTATGTTGGGTCTGAATGAGCTAAGTATGGTTTATGCTGCTGATTAATGTTGCTAAGTGATTAATGCTGCTAAGTAATTACTACTGCTTGAAGAGTTAGTGCTGCTACTTGAATAGTTAGTACTGCTTGGAGAGTTAGTACTGCTAGTAGTTAGTACTGCTGAAGATTAATGCTGCTGAAGATGGTTAATACTTCTGAAAATTATTAGTGTTGCTTCTAATGATAAAGATGCCTTGGAGATAAAGACAAGTTGGAGATAAGGCTGAAGATAATTATGGGATTGATATTGAAGATCAAGTTTATTTTGATAATTATCTTGTAATCTACTCTGTAAATATAGTCTAGATGTTATAGATTATAAAGTACATTCTGAGAGAATTCATTAATAAGTTTTTTTGTTAGAGAGAATTAACCTCAAGGTTTACAACCCTAGTTCTAGAGAAGTAGAATTCGTCTTGGTGAGCCTGTTCATCAAGATTGAGGTTTTGTGTGAAAGCTTGTAACTTTAATCATTCAATAAAGTTTACAAGTTATGATTTCTACTTTACTGTTACATTGATATTTGAATATTAAAGTGTTTTTCCGCAACTTCTTTAATATTGTTTCTTAGTTTCATTATTCTTGTTAAGAATCAGATCCTGACAGGTGGTATCAAAGCCTAGTATTCTCATAAATCTTCATTCATCATGGACAACACAGTTGAATCAAACAGTACGCTTGTTTCAAAGGTTCCCATGCTCAAACCTAATGAGTTTGACATGTGGAAAATTAGGATCAAGCAGTACATCCTCCTTACAGACTTTTCTATGTGGGACATTGTTGAGAATGGTCCCTCTGCTGAAGGTAAAATTGGACAAGATGGAAGAAGACCACCTCCAAAAACTGATGCTGAGAAGAATGTAAGACAATTGGATATGAAAGCCTTAAGTGCCCTGCTTTTGGCCATTCCTAATGAGTATCAACATCAGTTTCACCACTGCACTGATGCTCAGATTCTATGGAATGCTTTAGAGAAGAGATTTGATGGCACCAAGAGCACTAAGAGGAATCAAAGGGATATTCTCAAGCAGCAATATGAGAATTTTACATCTTCAAAAAATGAGTCTATGACTCAAACTTTTGATAGATTCAATAAGTTAATTGGTGAGTTGGCTACTGTTGGAGTTCAGATGGAACAAGATGATGTCAACCGAAAGTTCCTCAGATCTCTTGGAGATGAATGGACCATGTACACTGTCACATTCAGACAGAATGACATGTTGGAAGAAAAGGAACTGGATGATCTGTACAATGATCTTAGAGTGTTTGAATCTGAAGTGGAAGCAAAGAAAAAGACTACTGGATATGTTCATAATGATGCACTTCTATCAGCATCAACTGATTCTACTGCTAACCCTGAATTAGTTAATGCTGCCAGTGGAGTAAATCAAGAAAAAGGCAATGAATCTGTTTTTGAAGCCTTTCTTTCCAGCCATGGTAACTCTTCTTTAATCAATGATGACTTGGAACAGCTTCATCCTGATGATATTGAAGAGATGGATATTAAATGGCAGATGGTCATGCTTTCTATGAGGGTGAAGAAGTTCATCAAGAGGATAGGGAGGAACAACTTCTCCCAAAGAAGAGAAGATGGAGCGGGCTTTGATAAGTCAAAGGTGGAGTGCTACAAGTGTAATATGAAGGGACACTTTGCTAGGGAATGCAGAAGTGGAGTGTCTCACAACAACTACCAACAAGCTCATACTGGAAGCTTCAACCAGAACAGAAACTCTGCTCAAGCTCTTGTTTCTCAACAAGGAATGGGGTTTGACTAGAGTGATCAAGCAGAAGAGGTCATTCAAAATCAAGCTCTCATGGCAGAAGTATCAGATCTCCCAACTGAGGTACTGTCTAATCTCTGTTCTCAAACTTGTATAGACACTGTTAAAAGGTACAGGGATCACAACCAGAGTATGAGTGATGACCTTAAGAGATTAGAAAAGGATAGAAAAGACTATTTGAAAATTGTTGAGAGGTTTGAGGAACAAATTAAAGGGTTCCAAGCCAATGAACTTCAACACACATATGATACAAATTACTGGAAGTGGGAGAAAAATGAGCTAGAAATCCAACTGACAAAGTCAAGAGAGGAGAATGAAAAGTTGAGAGGAGAGCTAGCCAAGGTTAAGCTAGATGTGGAAAAGTTTTCATATGCTTCTAAAGCCATGGATACAATTCTAAAGGTCCAAATCCATGATAAACTTAAACCAGGAATTGGGTATAATACCATACCACCACCATACAACAACAACTACATCCCTCCTAAATCAGACTTGCTAGAGACCAAGGATAGGAAGGACTTGCATGAGGGAGCCACTAAGATAGATCCTTTAAATGAAGTAGTTGTTGAGGACAAGACTGAGAAAGAAGCTGGTAAGAGTAAGGATAATACTGTGAGTAGTGAGATACCCTTAGAAAATAATATTCTTACCAATGAGGGTGGTGGAAGGGATTTGGTCAAATCTGATGGTGTAGAGAAGACTAAGGGAAAGTCTAAAAAGGTCCATTACAAGCAGACTACAGTTGTGAATCCTGTTCCTTGCAAACAGTGTGCAGGTAATAAATCTGAGCCCCTAAAACATGATAAAAGGAGGGGAAATCAAAGAAATTGGAATAATCAGTGGGCTCAGAAACAAGGAGTTGATCTGAGTAGAATCATCAGACCAAAACCTTGTTTCATTTGTGGTAAAATGAACCATCTTGCCAAGCACTGTTATTTTAATCCTATTAACCAAAGGATAAATTTCCAAAGATCTGTGCAAAAACCCTTTGGTTATAGGAAGGTTGAAAGGAACCATGTGGCTAAGAAACCTGTTAAATCCAAAAGCCACATGAAGAAAAAGACTGTAAAAGAGAGTGTCAAGATGTAGGTTCCCAAAAGCACTAAAATTGTTAGTATTGTTACCTCAAATAGTGCTGCTGACAAAGATAGTGCTGCCAGAAGCAATACTGTTGCTATCAATGTTAGTGCTATTGAGAGTATTAGTACTTCTAAAACTAACATTGTTAGTACTTCTTCATATGTTAATACTGCTAACTCTGTTAGTGCTTCTAACAAGGTTAGTACTGCTAAACCTGTTAGTGCTGCTAACTCTGTTAGTACTTCTAAAATTAGTACTACTTCTAGTATTTGTGCTTCTAGACCAATCATCTTGACAAAGTACTCCAGTAAAGAGTATTCTAATTTTAAAAATCTCATCAAAAAGGAGTGCAAGTACTTTGATGAGAAAGGGAGGCCCAAGACCACTTTGGCTTGGGTCCCCAGTCAATACTAATTGATTTATATTATGTGCAGGGCAACCAACAGCTCAAGGGAAAGAGCATCTGGCATGTTGATAGTGGTTGCTCTAGGCACATGACAGGGAACATGTCTTGCCTCAAGAATTTCAAGAAAATTGATGGAGGGCATGTTGCCTTTGGTAATACTCCAGATGGATGTAAGATTATTGGTAAGGGTGATGTAACAAAAGGTAAGATGACCTTTGAAGATGTTTACTATGTTGAGTAGTTAAGGTACAACCTGTTAAGTGTATCATAGGTTTGTGACAAAAAGCATAGTATATTATTCACTGACTCAGAATGCATTATTCTTGCTCCTGGATTCAAGGTAGTTGATGAAAAGATGATACTACTAAGAACTCCTAGAAAGGATAATGTCTATTGCTTGGATATGGAAAATGTTTCAAATGATTCATCCCTAAACTGTCTTGTTTCAAAAGCCTCTTTGGATGAATCATCACTTTGGCACAGAAGGATGTGTCACATGAACTTTAAAACAATGAATAAACTTGTTAAAAACAACCTTGTAAGAGGTCTGCCTTCAAAAGTCTTTTCATGTGATGATCATTGTGTTGCTTGTCTCAAAGGCAAACAACACAAAACTTCTCATAAGTCCAAAGAGTTGAACACAATTTCTTCTTGTCTTCAGTTGTTGCATATGGATCTGTTTGGTCCTACAAATGTCATGAGTATAGGTAAGAAATCATACTGCTTAGTTATTGTTGTTGATTACTCTAGATTTACTTGGGTGTATTTTCTAAGGACTAAGGATGAGACAAGTGGACTGATCAAATCCTTTATTCTAAGAATTGAAAACCAAACAAATCAAAAGGTAAAAGTCATTAGGTCAGATAATGGTACTGAATTTAAAAATCTTGACCTAAACACCTTTTGTGAGGAAAAAGGAATTGAGAGGCAATACAGTGCTCCTAGGACTCCACAACAAAATGGTGTTGCTGAGAGAAGGAATAGGAGACTGATTGAGGCTGCTAGATCTCTGTTAGATGATTCAAAACTTCCAATTACTTTCTGGGCTGAAGCAGTTAATACTGCTTGCTATGTCCAAAACAGAGTTCTAGTAGTCAAGCCTAAGAACAAGACACCATATGAGCTGTTAAATAAAAGAAAACCATTTATTGGTTTTTTCAAACCTTTTGGGTCTCCTTGTACCATTCTCAATACCAAAACTCACTTAGGAAAGTTTGATAGCAAAGCAGATGATGGTTTTCTTGTTGGTTACTCATCTCAGAGTAAGGCCTACAGAGTGTTTAATTCTTCTTCTAGAATAATTGAGGAAAGTAACAATGTCAAATGCAATGAGAACTCACCAAATCCTATTGGGTCAGGTCCTCAGTGGTTATTTGACATTGATTCACTAACTAACTCTTTGGGTTTCAGTAGTGATGATCATGCAGGATCAGGAAGTAGAGGATCAGGGGATGAACAAGTACAAGATATTATTCCTCAGTCTGTGATCTTTCCCATACCTACAATAGACCTTGTTGAAATCTGTGAAAAGAAGACTGTTACTGAACCAATTCAGAGTGAAGAAGAAAGAAGAGATAAGGAGAATCCAGAGCATGAAGAGCCAGAAGTAGCTGATGAGATCCCCTCAGCTGACTTAAATGACTCCAATTTAGATGAAGGAATTAATGAAGAACCTAGTCATCAGACAAGAACTCATAAGAATCATCCTCCTGAGCTGGTAATAGGAGACATTACTTCTCCTATGATGACTAGGAATCAAAGCAGACTTCAAGATCTGCAGGATCAGCAACATACAGTACTTTCTTGCTTTCTATCTCAGATTGAGCCTAAGAAGGCTTATGATGCAATGAAAGATTCAAGTTAGACAGAAGCCATGCAAGAAGAGTTGCTACAGTTTAAACTGCAAGATGTTTGGGACTTGGTGGACCTTCCAAAAGGTCATAGAGCAATAGGCACCAAGTGGATTTTCAGAAATAAAAAGGATGAGAGAGGAATAGTAATCAGGAACAAAGCAAGGCTAGTGGCACAAGGGTACACTCAGGAAGATGGCATAGACTATGAGGAAGTTTTTGCTCCAGTTGATCGGGTAGAGGCAATTAGGCTGTTTCTAGCCTATGCCTCATATATGAAGTTCAAGGTATATCAGATGGATGTGAAGAGTGTCTTTCTATATGGAACAATTGATGAAGAAGAATATGTCTGTCAGCCCCCTGGATTTGAAAATACAACATATCCTAACAGAGTATACAAACTTAAGAAAGCACTATATGGTCTACATCAAGCCCCAAGAGCATGGTATGATACTCTATCTACCTATCTCTTGGAAAATGGGTTTGAAAGGGGAATCATTGACAAGACCCTTTTCATTAAAAGAAGTAAGAAGGATATCCTACTTGTTCAGATCTATGTGGATGACATCATATTTGGATTCACAAAAGATCAGATGTGTAGAGACTTTGAAGAGTTGATGCACAAGAGCTTCAAAATGAGTTCAATGGGTAAACTCACTTTCTTCCTTGGGCTTCAAGTGAAACAGCAGAAAGATGGGATTTTCATAAGTCAATCAAAGTATGTGAAAGACATCCTAGATAAGTATGGTTTATTAGACTCAAAGCCAGCAAGCACACCAATGGAGACACACAGACAGATCACTGCTGATCTCAAGGGGGAGGATGTTGATGTCCATCTTTATAGATCAATGATTGGATCTCTCATGTATCTCACAGCCTCAAGACCAGATATCATGTTTCCAGTGTGTGCCAGATTCCAAGTCAAGCCAAAGCAGTCACATCTTCAAGCAGTTAAGAGGATTTTCAGATACTTAAGAGGGCAACCTAGATTAGGTCTTTGGTATCCATATGAATCTACTTTTGACTTGATTGCATATTCAGACAGTGACTTGGGTGGAGCTAATATGGATAGAAAGTCTACTTCAAGAGGATGTCAGCTTTTGGGTGCAAGACTAGTATCTTGGCAGTGTAAGAAGCAAACCACAGTGTCCTTATCCATAACAGAAGCTGAGTACATTGCTGCTGCAAGTTGCTGCTCTCAGATTCTATGGATTCAGAATCAAATGTTGGACTATGGGGTAACCTTTCTTCACACTCTAATCTTCATTGACAATAGCAGTGCTATTAGCATTGTTAACAATCCAGTCAAGCACTCCAAAACAAAGCACATTGAAATCAGGTATCACTTTATTAGAGACTGCAATGAAAATAAGCTTATTCAAGTTGCTAAAGTTCATACTGATAACCAGTTTACTGATCTATTTACTAAATCTTTTGATGTGGGTAGATTCACTTTCTTGGTCACAAGTGTGGGCATGATCAACTCTGAATGAGCTCATGTTTAAAAAGTGTTTGTATACCTGTTATTTGTTTTTTTTTTGTGCTTCTAATCATCTTTCTCAGGAAGTTTATTACCTTGCTCTGACTAACACAAGCTTCAACAGTGTAAGTATAGTTACTACTACCAGTGCAGTTTTAATGCTGCCAGTGCAAAGATAATACTGCTCTCAGTTAATACTGCTCTCAGTTAATACTTCTCTCAGTTAATACTGCTCTCAGTTAATACTGCTCTCAGTTAATACTGCTTTAACTGAAATTAGAGTTAATACTGCTTCTTTCATAAATTCAATAAATACCCTCTTTGCCCGCCAAAAAGCTCACAACGATTCTTTGAATACTGTTCGTCTTCTCTCTAACTCTTTTCTCTCAAGCAGCCAGTGTATTTCAGTCAAGAATCCTCAAGCCCGATGGCATCCATGGCGTTTATTGATGAACACAATGAGATCGCAATGCTTCAAAAGCCTCAGCAGGCTGCTGGATTTCATCA
The DNA here is from genome assembly GCA_954870635.1 of Arctium minus. Classification (NCBI taxonomy): domain Eukaryota; kingdom Viridiplantae; phylum Streptophyta; class Magnoliopsida; order Asterales; family Asteraceae; genus Arctium; species Arctium minus. The sequence goes on along the minus strand of OX941095.1, from coordinate 71,204,920 downwards.
AATAGTTGATTTTCTCAAGACCAGTCATATAGCTCATGCTCTTACAGTGTCACCACTAATTTACATCGAGCACCAGAAGCAATTTTGGACGAATGCCACCGCTGTTACTGAAAACGGTGTGCAGTTTATCAAGACAAGGGTGTGTGACAAACCCTTGACAGTCTCTGAAGAAGTCATTCGCATCAGTCTACGACTAGACGATGCCTCAGGTATTTCCTCTATCTCTAATGAGTATTTGTTTTCCAATCTCATAAGAATTGGGTATGAAGGCCAACTGGGTGTTTTCAAATTTTACAAAGCTAACTTTTCTCCCCAATGGCGTTTCTTTGTTCATACTCTTATGCACTGTATTTCTCGAAAAACTACTGGATGGAGTCAGTTCAGTAGTACCATTGCTTATGCGTTGGTCTGCTTGTCCACTGCCAGAAAGTATAATTTCTCAAAAATGATATTCAATGACCTTGTGTCAAACTTGGAGAATAAAATGAGTTTCTATATGTATCCAAGATTTGTCCAGGCAGTTATCACCACTGAATTGACGGATATACCTCAGTTTAATGAGGTATATGTACCTAAAATCCCTACGGGCAAGGTCTTTTCAAATATGAAAAGATCTGCCAAGGACTCGGAAGGAGTTGACACCCCATTATTTTCTATAATGATGGTGGTGTCCCACAACCAAGAAGGTATGGCATCAGGGTCAAGGCCCTCACTAGACCATCCCTCTGATAGCCAAACCCAACCTTCAATCACTATATCACTCCCTCAGTCAATTGTTCATAAGCCAACCCCAGTTATTTCCAAAACTTATACTAAAAGAAAGGTACACAAGGCTCCTTCCCTTGTTGTACCTCCTACAAACCCAGAACCTCAAATCCCTCTAATGGAGCATTCTCCATTAGAGAATATCCATAGGGAAACCACTGGGGTGTCTCCCAACCCCAAGGAGGTGCTCACTAAGGAGATGTATGAGCATGTGGGTGAGAAGGCTGCCACTACTCCTGCCAGCACAGAGGAGGCCAGTGGTAACATCACTAAGACCTTCCCCATGGCAACTTTGGGTGAGCAATCATCCAAAGGTCCCAGGTGCCAAGAAACCAAGGGGGTGGAGGGTGCTTCTGCTAGGCAGAAGACCTCTACTACTAAAAGATCCAAGGATCCTCCAAGGGTGGTAAACACACCCAAAGGAGGTGAGGACAGATATAACTACAATGAATTGATGGAAACTATGGGAAACATTAATCTAGATGTCATCAAGAAAGGCTCAGATATAGAGGAGATGAAATTGGTAATTCTGTCTCAACAAGTGCAGATTACCAAATTGAAGAAGCTGGTGATGAAGTTGGTGCAGAAAAAGAAAAGAAAGCAGTTTGTTTTGAAGAAAAAGGGAAGATGCTTTCAACAAAGGGGAGAATAAAGATGAAGGGGAGAAACACGGTCCCATTAGCATGGAAACTCAGTTTGAGGGGGAGCTCAATACAGAAAAAGAAAGTACAGAAGCAGAAAGTTCAAAAGCAGCAGAAACAGTTAAACTAGCAGTAGAAAAGGCACAAGCAGCAGTAACAGAGTCAGCAGCAGTAACAGGGCTATCTGTTGAAGAGATAGAAATTGCAGAAACCTTAGTCAAAGCAAATAATGATACTCCCAAAGCCACTCAAAAGGCTAAGGGAGTAATAATCAAAGAAGGAGGTTTAGAAAAGAAAGAAAAAGAGGTCAGTATGGAGGATGCAAAGAAGAAGGGAAAGGAGAAGATGGTTGAATCTGAGCAACCTTTAAAGAAAAAGAATCAGATAGAGCTAGATGAAGAAGTGGCAAAACAACTTCAAGCAGAGTTGGAAAAGGAAGAAGAAATTCAATCTGCCAAAGACAGAGAGCTTGCACTAGATATGGCCAAAAAGCTCAATGAAGAATATCAAAAGAATTTGAAGGATGCAGCTGCTGCCAAGATAATTACAAAGAAGGCTTCAAGGCAAAGGCTGGCATTAAAGCAAAGACAAAGACAACCCTTAAAGACCTTCCTGGCCAATCAAGAAAGGAGGAAGATGATAAACTTCTTGAAAGGAACTCTTGGAGTTCCTGAAGGAATGTTTACTAACATGGCCTATGGTAGGATAGAGGAGTTGTATTCAAAGGAGATGGCAAAGCTTCAAGGGGATTCCACTCAAAGGGAAGAAGCTGAAAGGAGGATGAAAGAGAGGCATGATCTCAATATCCAACAACCTTTCCCTGAGAGTGAAGAAACTACTCCTTCAAAAGAAAAGGCTCAAGAAAAGAAGAAAGAACCTGTTGTTGTGGAAGTCAAATCTGCAAAGAGAGTGAAAACTCTAGCTTCCAAGAAGCAGTCCAAAAAGCCAAGGGTTGAAGAAGCAGAAAAAGAGGCAGAACCATCTGTTGCAAGTCAAATTGCACAACAATCAAGTCAGTCTAATGTGCATTTTGAACTCTACATGACTGTAACAGATAGTGAGCCAGTGAAGGCAGATCCCATTTCAGTCCAAGCCCCTGAAATCATCCACTGGGATATTCTTGAAGATCAAGGCAAAGAATATTTCAGAATCAAAAGAATCGGTGATCACTTTGAAGTCTACTCTACTTGGGGGAAGATAGTCAGATGTTGTTCCAGGTCAGACTTGGAAGAAATGTTTAAAGTGGGAATGAATCTGTATGAGGATGTGCTGAAGACTCCAGGGATGAACATCAAGAAACTAGCAATGGAGTATTTATGCATGATGTTCAGTCCAGATCTTGTCAAGCATGTCATCAAAGATGTATTCAAGTCTGTGGACAACTGGATGCTAATAGAAAGGTGTGGGGTGTATATCTTGATGTTGGATCAAATAATTGTATTCAAGATTAAAGTTAAAGTTAAGGGTTTAAACTGCAATTGTGCTAAAGTTAATTAGAGGGTTTATTATGTAATAAGTTAATAGTTATTAAGCTATTGGGCCCAAGCCCATTTGAAAGCCCATTAAGGTTAAAGCCCATAAGGCTTAGGTATTTAAAGTTTTGATTAGTTTAGTTTTAAAAGAACCTTGAAAGAACTCTGATAATTTTCTAAATAGTTAGCCGTATTTTCTCTGTATTCAAAGGGTATCAAGAACACTCAAGGGTTTCATTGTTTATTCAAGGGATTGGTACGTTATTATTAATCTTTATATCTCTTGATTATTATTGTGTTGCTTGATTACTTGATTGATTGTTTACCAACTAGATTAAACTGGGATAACAATTGGTATCAGAGCCTGAAGAATCAAAATTTTTTACTGTTCATCGAAAAATACTGTTCATCGAAAATCACTGTTCATCGAGTTACTATTCATGCGAAGTACTGTTCATCATATTTCATGAATCTGTTATCTAATCCGGTCGATTAGTATTTGATTATTTGTGTTTTTGTGTTACATTCAATCGAAGGATTGCTTATTTGTTGGTTTAATTGTGTTCATCGGTCGAATTAATTTTCTGGGTTTGGTTTCGGTCGAACCCCAGATATTCTTCGTGTTCTTCGGTTTAGTCTTAGTGATTATCGGTCTTATATGTTAATCGATCATATATGTTACTGTGGTTATCAATATTATTGTTCGACCGATAGTTATTCGACCTGTACCTTCGACCGAATAGTTGTGATCTCCGGTCTTACACCTTCGACCGAATAGTTGTGATCTCCGGTCTTACACCTTCGACCGAATAGTTGTGATCTCCGGTCTTACACCTTCGACCGAATAGTTGTGATCTCCGGTCATTCCTTCGACCGGACCTTAGTATTCCCCGGTCTTTCCTTCGACCGGATAGGAGTATCGACCGGACCTTAGTATTCCCCGGTCTTTCCTTCGACCGGATAGGAGTATCGACCGGATAGGAGTATCGACCGGACCCCCGTGCTAAGTCTGCGAAGGGGGACAAAGATTTGCTCTTGATCAAAATCTTCTTAATTTTTCAGTATTTTATTCATAGATATTAGTGCTTTATATTGTGTGCGAGGACTGCATTTGATTATTTTTGGAAATTTATTTTTTTTCTGAAAATTTTTGAGTGTAGTCTTTACTTTTGATTCTAACGATCTCATATAGTTGGTTGTTTTGGTACAGATTAGCTTGATTTCTAACCTTACAGCTAGGATGTCGTATCAGCTAAATATGTCTGCAGGTTATAGCCATGATTTTAACAACATGACTCTATCTGAAGTAAGAGAAAAGGCTAAACAACTTGCTGGACGGTTATCAACATCATCTCGCATGATTGATGAGTATGACAAAGAAGAAAAAATGCTCAAAGCTGAAAACAAGGATTTACAGATTCAGAACTCATCTCTTCTTATTCAGATCAATGCTTTAAAAGAAAATTCAAAAGATTCTGATTCTTTAATTAACTTTGCAGGAATAATTGAGTCAAAAGAAAAAGAGATCTTCGATCTTCAAGCAAAGTTGAAAAAATCTGAGTCAAGCTCAACATGGTCAAAGAAGGAACTAATGCAAAAAGAGCTAGATCAATTGAGAAGAAGAGCAAACATTGCGAGTGAGACATCTGAAGGACTTAGAACGATAAATTCTCAATTATGTGCGGACAGAGATAAGTTTAAAGATAAAGTTCTCAGTCTTGAGGTTGAGATCGATAAGCTAAAAGAAAAGGCAACCCAAGACAGAGACAATTCAAAAGCTCAAGATGAATTGTTAAAGATTGAGAAAGAGAGAAAAGAATTTGCCAAGAAATTCTCTGACTTCTCCAGAAAATCCTTTGAAGAGAAGAAAGCATTAGAACTTAGATGTGTTAAACTTTCTCAACAAGTTTCAGACTTTGAGAAGGTTATCATTATTGAAAGAGAAAAGGCTGAGAAAGAGAAGAGGAAAGATGAGCTGAAGAAAGCAAATACAGACTTTTTGGAAGAAAAGAAGATATTTGAGACGGAGATAGCCAAGCTGACAGGAAAGCTAGCTGAATTGTCAACAAACATCATGAAGGAGAAGAATGCAAAATCTGAGTTGCATAAGAAGTTTGATCTGATTGAAAAGGAAAGAAACAGTTTGTCTTCAAAGATAAAGGAACTTGAAGAGATCGTATTCAAGGTGAAGCTGACTGAGCAAAAGACGCCAGAGTCCATAGCTCAATCACCAAGAGACGATCTAGCTGACTCAAATAGTTCATTAAAAACAGCTTCAAGTTCACATTTTTCAAATGTTTTCTATAATCATTTCTATGATTCAGATGATTGTCTTACTTCTAAATCTACTGATCAGATTCATCCTTCTAACCTTTTTTATGACAAAAATGTTGATGGTTTAGGTAACTTCAAGAAGAATAAGTCTCAGAAAAAAAGCCACTGGAGAAAAGATGATGAGAAAGATAAAGGTAATTGAATCTGGAGAGTTAAAGGATCTCCAGAGGAAAAGAAAAAAGCAGAATCATTTGTGCATACAACGAATGCTAAATGGAACAATGCCTCTAAAGGTAAAACTTTTGGCAAACCTGATCTGGTTTACACCATTAATCAACTGATCAGGTTAGCACAAAAGAAAATTAGTTGTTCCTACTGTGGCTCAAATGATTTTGTAAGAAAAGATTACGTTAATAACTGGTATGGTTCTTACTTCATATCTCCCACTAGAACTGCAACTAACCCATTAGGACCCAAATACCAGTGGGTACCAAAAGCTAAATCTGTGTTGCAGGCACCCAATGTTTAAGGGGGAGAAAGAACAATGGCTTTTGAACAACACAGTTCAAAACCCGGACTTCATTGTTAAAAGGATGGCTTCTAAGTAAATCAGCTTAGAACCCGTACTTCAACGGAGTATGGCTTCTAATCACATCGGATTAGAACCCGCACTTCAGTGCTCTATCTATTTTTTATATGCTTTATTTCCTTATTAACCTGTAAAAAAAAAAAAAAAAAAAAAAAACCCTATAGTGATTTAAGGGGGAGAATATCTGTGATATTAACAGATTTTTGGATACTTAAATGCTTATCTGACCGTGTGTTCTTAAAGATAAATACTTGCGTTTTATCTTGTCAATATACTTTGTCAAGTATTCATACACATAACGGTTCAGAACATTCTATTTTGACTTTGTTATTACCATGTATCAAAAGTTAAATCTTTCTATGGTAATACTCACGTTAGTTGTATTCACTGTTGTTTGAATCAAACGTCATTTCATGTGCTTTCATTGAAAATATGTTTATATATTGTTCATATAAACAACATTCGTTTTTGATTCTCCAGCATAGTATTCTTCATGACAAATCGTCTATAAGCTTAATTGAAAACTCCTTAAGAGCTTAAATCGTCAAACTCTTTTAGTTTGAGGGGGAGAATTGCATCGTCAAACATAATTGTTTTGACATCTCCGAAAGTCTTATTTTTCATGTAACAAGTAGTATTTGTGCTTACATGTACAATAGCCTGTTGAACAACATGGTTCTTTTAGGAAAATACATGGGATTCAGTGTGTGAGCTTAACAGAACTTCCATGGATTCACGATAACCAGTGTTTCCTACCCAGGAAGTATTCCCTGAGTGATTGAGGGGAGAAGGGTCAAAAGAATTGAGTGTTGGTGTGTGAAAAGAGGTAAAATGAAAAAGAGAGATTGGTTAAAAGTGAGAATTAAAAGAAAGAGGGTGAGAAAACAAAGTAAAAGAATATTAAACTCTGCACCAAACTTCTTTCTGAGCCGGGCAGCCACATAATCTGATTGGTTCACATTCTTTGGTGACCATCATTGAAAAAGGCAACTAGCCCATGCCATCTCTTGCATACAACCCCACCAGCTACTCATTCTTTTCTCAAAAATAGAATGTTTCACATTTTCTGGGGACGCAGCACATACGCTATTGGTTCTTCATTTGGAAGATACTAATATTGAAAAAGAAGGAAAGTTGCCCCACCTTCGAACCCTTTCTCATGCACATTGAGTCTTTGTATAATTTGTTGCTGTCTCAACAAGTTTACATACTTTGAGCCTAAATTGAAAAGCAATCATCTATGCTTAATTTCTTTCATACACATGCACGAACACACAGAAATTTGTTTTCTGTCAGAACGTTCATAGATAATCATGTGTTATTCGATGATTGAATGGAAGACCTGGGGAGTCTACATCAAACCAGCTCCTTATATAGTAACTTTGTGTTACTCAGTGACTTTGTGTCATTGACAGGCATTCTAACTGAGTCATTTGTTGATTCAGGGTTACAACTATTAAACTGTTTGAATTTGAAAAGATTCGAATAGTTACTACTTTTTATTTGAATCTGAAAAGATTGAGATAATCACTCTTTCCATCCGGGAAGACTGCTCTTATTTCATACAGGGCTCGTTACATGATGAAGACTGTGCTTACGTGATCATACACAATGGGGGAGATTGTTTTGAAAAGGGGGAGATTGTTTTGCCAAGTTTTGATGATGTTGATTCTCACCACTCATCAAAAAGGGGGAGAAGATATAAAAAGGGGGAGAAGATACAAAAAGGGAGAATACAATCTGAAGATCTGAAAATTTTCAAAGATTTTAAAGATTTGAAGATTGTTTAAAGATATCAAATTTTCAAAGTTTTGAAGCTATCAACGTCATATCTGAAGATTCTCAAGAGAAAAGTGAAGACAAGAGAAGACCCGAAGACAATTGCAAATTTTTTTTAATCTTGAATCCAAAGGGGGAGATTGTTGGATCAAATAATTGTATTCAAGATTAAAGTTAAAGTTAAGGGTTTAAACTGCAATTGTGCTAAAGTTAATTAGAGGGTTTATTATGTAATAAGTTAATAGTTATTAAGCTATTGGGCTCAAGCCCATTTGAAAGCCCATTAAGGTTAAAGCCCATAAGGCTTAGGTATTTAAAGTTTTGATTAGTTTAGTTTTAAAAGAACCTTGAAAGAACTCTGATAATTTTCTAAATAGTTAGCCGTATTTTCTCTGTATTCAAAGGGTATCAAGAACACTCAAGGGTTTCATTGTTTATTCAAGGGATTGGTACGTTATTATTAATCTTTATATCTCTTGATTATTATTGTGTTGCTTGATTACTTGATTGATTGTTTACCAACTAGATTAAACTGGAATAACACTTGACCATAGATAAAAGCTTTCATGAATATTATCTGGTGGATAAGATATATAATCACAGCCTAGCTAAGCTTCATGGGATGCTGAAAGCCAAATTAATTTGTCCTCAAGGCTCAGAAATGGCAAAGATTGTGGTTAGCAGGATAATCAATCAAAGTCTGGGACTGGATCCAAATTTGGGCAACTGAACTGAAGTGTAGAAAGCATGTGTGTCCCAATATGCAATCATTCAATCAAGTAAATCAATAATTAACACAATAATGCAAACCTGATATTGATTAAGCAATAGATTCAACAGGTTACAGGATTGAAAATCGATCTATCTCTCTGTCTGTTTCTCTGTTCACGGCGCACCACCACCAACACTAACCTCTCTCAATAATATTAATTAACAATTAAGCCTCTCTCCATCTAACCCTAATTACAACTAAAATTAACTTAATTTATACTTAGGCTTAATGGGCTTTGAAGGCTTGGTAATGGGCTTTACAAAGCTTGACCCAAAAACAAACTAAGTTAACTAAAATTAAAACTAACTTATAAATAAATAAAATACGTAAACAGACTTTGACTATTTATTACAAAAGGACCCTAGACTATTTGTTGAGACGACTTTATCAGCTTTGACTTCAGATTTCCATCTTCAGATAATTATGATCTTGAATCCAATAAATATGTGCTTTAACAATCTCCCCCTTTGGATCAAGATCATTCTTTAAGCTCAGAAAATGTAATCTTCCTCTTTGTCTTCATAATGTAGCAATCTCCCCAATTAATGAGAATATCTTTTGGAAAGAAATTATCTCCAATTTCAGCTCGGAATGCTTCAGCAAATCATCTTCAAAGAAAATTTCTTCATTTCAGCATATCTTCAGAATATCTTCCATTTCTTATTGAACGCTTCTCCCCCTTTTTGATGAAAAGAGCAAAGAGTTCATCAAAACATGTCTTCAAGAAATTTCTTCCACCATTGATCTTGCAAACAGAACCACTGAGTATCCGTCAATTCATTAAGATGTTCATCCAGATCTTTACAAATCTAGACAAATTAGAAAATGAAGTGTAACACCTGAATCAACAAATGAATCAGTTAAAATTGCCTGTCAGTAACACAAAGTCACTGTGTGTAACGAATACACAATATAAAGGACCTTTTATGATGTTCACTCCCCCAGGGCTTCCATTCAATCATCGAAAAACCACAAAGGTAATTTCTATGAACGTTATGACAAAGAAACAAATTCTTTGTGTGTTCGTGCAAGTGATAGAAAGAAATAAATCATATGATGTTTGCTTATAAGGCTCAAAAAGTGTAAACCACTGAGACAACAGTTAGTTAAACACAGACTCAATGTGCATTAGTGAAGTTTGAAGGTGGGGCAGACTTCCTTCTTTTCAATATCTAGATTTTCCAAATGAAAATCAGATAGCATATGTGTTGCGTCCCCTTTGAAAATGAAACATTTTATTGTTGAGAAAAAAATGAGTAGCTGATGGGGTAATGTCAAGAGTTGGCATGGGCTAGTTGCCTGTTTCAATAATGTTCACCAAAGAAATGTGAAGCATTAGAAATGTGGCTGCCCGGCTCAGAAAGTAGTTGGTGCAGAGTTTGATATTCTTTTACTCTGATCTCTCACCCTCTTTCTTTTAATCTTTAAGCTCACAGCTAACCAAACTCTCTTTTAACATTCCTCTCATCACACATCCCACACTCATTTCTTTTGACTCCTCACATTCAATCACTAAAGGATTTACTTCTTGGGTAGGAAACACTGGTTAACGTGAATCCATAGAAGTTCAATGAAGTCCTAGCACACTGATCCCATATTTTCCTATGAAGCATATGTTGCTTAGATGATTTAACTTGATCAGTTAAAGCTCAATGATGAATCAGAAAACATTTAAAATCACACTTCCAATTCAAGAAATCTGTTTGAGAATCGGGAAGTGGTTTGAACATTTAAGAACATGTTTTCTTATGATTGAAAGTTGTCCTTCTTTCAACCATAGATGAGATGAAGATAAGAAATTATACCTTTCGAATGCAGTCTTACATCTCATGAAGTCAAGCTTAAAGTCATAAAGATATGATCTTTGAAGCATCTCTCAACCTACAAAAGTCTAAAAGTCTAGTCAAAGTAACTTTATTCACAAAAATTGAAATAACATAAAGCAGTAAAACACTTAGTGTACGAGTTCTGATCAGAAGTAATCAGAAGTCATAGCCATACTCTTTACTTGTATGCTCCCCCTAGAATCATGCATCACTAACAATTATCAGTAAGCACAATGCATTTAAATATGCTCCCCCTCAAACTAACATTGACCATCAATGAAATACTTCTCACACTCCCCCTGAGATCATGAATAAACTATTAAAGAGCAGGTATCATGCGGAAATAATAATAAAGAAATGATACAGAGATACAATAAGAAACTTTAATAGGTAACTACCGATTAGGTCTTAAGATTTAGCACACCAAGTCTTGAGACAAGAAAATTAAATCTCTTTTCGTCTAAAGGTTTGGTAAACAAATCTGCAAGTTGATAATCGGTTTTTACAAAGTAAAGTTCAATTGTCCCCTTTTCTACATTATCTTTTATAAAATGATACCGGACATCTATGTGTTTGGTCTTAGTATGCTGAACAGGGTTAGCGGTAATCGTAATAGCGCTCTTCGAATCACAATAGATCAAAATTCTATTGAAATGAAATCCATAGTCTCGCAATTGTGTTCTTATCCACAAGACCTGAGAACAGCAGCTAGCAGCAGCTACATATTCCACTTCGGCCGTTGATGTGGAGACACATAATTGCTTCTTTTGAAGCCCAACTGACAAGTTTATCTCCGAGGAATTGTATATGACCCGAGGTGATTTTCCTGTCTAACATGCAACTAGCATGATCTGCGTCTGAATAAGATGTTAGTTCGAAGCTTGTATCCTTAGGATACCACAGACCAAGATCTGCAGTCCCCTTCAGATACCTGAAGATCCGCTTTACAGCAGACAAATGGGATTCTTTAGGATTGGCCTGATATCTAGCACATAAGCATGTATAAAACATTATATTCGGCCTACTAGAAGTAAGATACATTAAAGAACCTATCATCCCTCTATAAGTCCTAACATCAACAGCCTTTCCCGAAAGATCGGTGCCAATCTTAGTACCAGGTGCCATTGGGGTACCAATCGGTTTACATCTTTCCATTTTGAACTTCCGAAGAATATCCAGAATGTATTTAGATTGATTGATAAAAATCCCTGTTGAAAATTGTTTGACTTGCAATCCGAGAAAGAAATTCATCTCTCCCATCATGCTCATTTGAAAACGTGACACCATGAGGTTTGCAAAGTTCTTATAGTATTTAGGATTTGTAGAACCAAAAATAATATCATCCACATATATTTGAATAAGAATGATATTGCCTTTATCCTTTTTAATGAAAAGAGTGGTATCAACCGTACCTTTTGTGAAACCTGACTTAACCAAGAATTGAGATAGGATATCATACCAGGTGCGAGGAGCTTGTTTCAGTCCATAAAGAGCTTTATCCAAGATGTAGACGTGGTTCGGCTTATCTGGATTTACAAACCCTTCTGGCTGTGAGACGTAGACTTCTTCCTTGAGTACTCCATTCAGAAAAGCTGTCTTCACATCCATTTGATAGACGGTGAAGTTCTTGTGGGTTGCGTAGGCTAAGAACATCTGAATCGCCTCTATACGCGCCACTGGAGCATAAGTCTCATCGTAGTCTATCCCTTCCTCTTGCCTATATCCCTTGGCGACAAGTCGTGCTTTGTTTCTGATAACGGTACCATCTTCATCTTTCTTGTTTTTGAACACCCATTTCGTACCAATGATGGTTTTACCTTGCGGTTTGGGTACGAGTCTCCTGACTTTCAGTGCTTCAAACTGATTCAGCTCATCTTGCATCGCAGTTACCCAATCTGAATCGGCAAGAGCCTCAGATACGCGTGTAGGCTCGATCTTGCTTAGAAAGGATTCATACATACATAGATTTGATGTTGTCGACCTAGTTTGCACCGGTGCAGAAGGATCTCCAATAATTTGATGTACCGGATGCTCTTTGGTCCACTTATGTTCATGAGGGAGTGGATTAGATGCATGTTGATCATTGTCCGCATCTAGGAATCCACTGGTATCTCCTTCAGATGGTTCAGAATTAACGGGGGCTTCAGTTGAAGTAGTCGTTGCAGAAGTTGCAGTAGGTACAGCTTGGTCAATCTGATGATCAGTCCTTACAGTACATCCTACTGAGTCAGCTACTTCTGTCTCGGCGGTGTTGGTCACAACTTCAACTATCGGAGTAGGATTTTGAATTGGAACTTCTTGCTGAATAGGGGAACCGAATTCAGTAGAGATATCGGAAGTGGTCGGATGAGTAGTCATCGAGTCTTCTATCCTGTCAACCACAACAAAGTTAGGCAATTTAGAACCAAGAACTTCATCATAGAACAGTTCAAATAATAACTCCAAGTCAGATAATTTAGAAGTAGACGAAGAAGAGTCATCTGATTTGTTCTCATGAGGTGCAGGTCCTGGACTGGTTGGCCCAGAAGCTAATACTCCTGTTATTACGGGTTCTGAACTGACATGCTCAGAAGCCATGTCCTCATCAAATGTAACATTTACGCTTTCGATCACAGTCTTCGACTTCTTCAAGTAAACCCGATATGCAGTAGATGTCGAGGAATAACCAACGAAGATGCCTTCATCCGCCTTAGCACTAAACTTGTTTAGATTCTCTCGGTCGTTTAGAACATAACACGTACAACCAAAAACATGAAAATATTTAATGGTTGGTGTGCGGTTGTTGATCAACGCATACGGAGTCTTCTGAAATTTGCGGTGTATCATGGAGCGATTCTGAGTGTGACACGCAGTCGATACAGCTTCAGCCCACAAAAATAAAGGTAAGTCAGATTGGCTGAGCATTGTTCGAGCGGCCTCGACAAGTGTACGATTTCGCCTTTCGATGACTCCGTTCTATTGAGGCGTGCGAGCAGCAGAGTATTGATGTGATATCCCGACCGATTCGAGATATTCTTCAACTATCTTGTTCTTGAACTCTGTGCCGTTGTCAGTCCTGAGAATCTTTACTTGTTTTTGCAGATTGACTTGGGTTGTCTTCAGAAACGTAATGAGAACATCGGGAGTCTCATCTTTAGACTGTAGAAACTTAACCCAAGTGTATCGCGTATAGTCATCCACGATAACCAACACATACTTCTTTCCTCCTAAGCTTTGCGTTCGCATAGGACCGCACAGATCCATATGCAACAACTCTAATGGAGAGCTGGTACTCGGTTCAGGCTTTGGTTTGTGTGGGGCTCTCTTCATATTTCCCTTTTCGCACACTGCACATAGATGTTCTCTTTCGAACTTCAGCTCTAGAAGTCCTTTCACTAGCTTGCCACTGACCAGCTTGTTGATGTACCGAAAGTTGAGGTGAGAAAGTCGTCGATGCCATAACCAGCTTTGTTGCATCGAGGCCTTTGATAGTAGACAGACCTGATTGTCAGTCTGGACCTTTGACAAGTTGATGGTGTAGAGGTTTGACTTGCGAGTGCCAACCAAGAGTTCTTTCCCGTCTTCAGTGCGTACCGAACATGTCTTGGCCTTGAAATTAACCTCTAAGTCTTTGTCGCAGAACTGGCCAATGCTGAATAGGTTGTGCCCAAAGCCTTCAACGTAGCTCACCTTCTTGATCGTAAGATTTTCATGTACAACATCACCAAATCCCAGAATAGGTAAAAACTGATCATTCCCAAAACGAACTGTGCCACAGTATTTGTCCGTAAAATTAGACAACATACTCTTCTGCCCGGTCATATGCTTGGAACACCCGCTATCCAAGTACCACATATGACGGGTCTGCACAACACAAATCAAGAAAGAAGAGGTTTAGGAACCCATTTAAAAATGGGACCTCCACTGTTAGTACTTGATTTTGGCACCTGTTTAAATTTGGGTCCGCTTTTTCTTTGAAAACCAGAATCATGATAAGACGAATGAAAATGATAAGATGAAACATTATATGAACCATACCAAACATCAGAATATTTACGAGAAGCATAATCACATTCACCATAATTTAAAAACTTTTTATTTGATGGTGCTAACTGGAATAATTGCTTTATAGAGTACTTCTTGCGAGAATCAACAAGATTAGATTTAAAAGTAGCAACATTCACAATCACATCATCTTTACTAGAAGTCTTTTTATTCAAAATAAAACTAGAACTAGATTTAGCTTTCTCGTCTATCTTCTGTTTCGGTATCCATGCAGTCTTAACTCCAACCCTTTGCTTTCTCAAATCTGAAACATGTGAAACTTTAGAGTTAGAATGATGAGAATTAAGAGAATGCTTTTTCTTTAGCTTACCAATGGGGATCGGTTTCTGTGAAAAGCTGAGATTTTTGTTTCTTACCTTTTGCTTTCTTTGATTTCACAGAAACTGATTTATCAACTTTCGTTGATGTTTCACCTTTTTCAAACACACTGGGTAATCCAAAAGAATTAACAACACAAGATGAATGATAAGTAAGTTTAGAAGAAGAATCAAACTGAGAAACACAATCATTTAAAACACCTTCAGAGTTTAATAAATTACGCTCATTATCAAGGGAACCAAATTTGTCATCCGAATTTAAAGCCTTGGAGATTTTAGGAAAATTAGAAGTTTTGAACACTGTTAAAAAAATTGTTTGTTCTAAGTCCATCAAAATTCTTTATTCTATAAGAGTATTCTCGAGTTCAGAAATTTTACTTTCTAAAACTAGAGGAGGGACGTAAAGCTTACCTTCGATGGGTTTAGCCTCCAACTCTTGTACAAAATAACTCTCAAAGTAATCATTTGAAAGAAATTTTGATTTATTAGAACTATAACTGTTATTCAAGCACTCTTTCTTCCATCAGATATCTCTTTAAAGAATCCAACATTCTTCTGTTCAATTTCCTTTTTATCCTTTGCAAACTTTTCTCTTTCAATAATGATCACTTTCTCAAAATCAGAAACTTGTTGAGAAAGCTTTAAACATTTCAGCTCAACTGTCTTCTTCTCGTCAGCACATTTTCTGGAAAACTCGGAGAATTTCTTAGCAAACTCTTTCTTTTCTTTCTCAAAAACTGATCTTTCTTCAATAATTTGCAATTCTAATTCAAAGATCTACTTTTCATTAGCACACCCTGTTTGTTGAAACTTGACAATGTGATCTTCTAATTCTGAGATCTTGCTCTTTAACTCAGTGTTTTCAGCTTCCAAAAGCAAGACCTTTTCTTCATTAAGCCCAGAAGTCTATTTCAGAAGATCTTCATTTATTTTCTTTAACACACTGACTTCTTCTCTCAGTAGCTTCCTTTCATCAGAATATTTCTTTGACCTCTTGGTGTAGTAATCAACTGAGGAAGCAAGATTTTTGTTTTCTAATTTGAGCTTTTCAATCTTCTTTTCATCATTATCAGAAAAATATCCCATCTTGAATTATCTGTTTAATTTTATATACAATAAGAAACTAGAACTGATCGTTAGTCCAAAATATGAAATCACAAGAAAAATCACAGAAAATTAGCTAAGTATGAAAAACACAGAATGCGTGAAACAATTTAAACTCAAAATAGACTTTGCGCGACAGGCGTCTTGCGCAAACCAAGACTTTGCGTGACGTGTTGCTTGCGCAAATGAGACTTTGCGTGACGAGTAGCTTACGCAAACCAATACTTTGCGTTTCTAGTAGCTTACGCAAACCACACTTTGCGTGTCGAGAAGCTTACGCAAACCAATACTTTGCGTGTCGAAAAGCTTACGCAAACCACACTTCTCGATAACCACTGATTGCGCAAAGAAGACGTCTATCTGAACCCAAACTTCAGATTTTCGTTTCACGTTGAATACGCAAAGCTCACTTTGCGTTTCACGATGATTACGCAAACCTTAACTTGCGTTTCCTGTTGAATACGCAAACCTCTATTTCCGTGAATCGTTGATTATGCAAAGTTCAACTTGCGTTTCTAGCTGAATACGCAAACCTCAATAATGATGACGATGAATTTTCTCGATGAATCTTGCGCAAACCTCGGATGAACTTGCGCAAACTTCAAAAATCTTTCAAATCTTCACCAAAAACCATTCTAGACCTCGAATTTCAGTACGAAAATTTGACAATTTGCTCGCCTAAACATCTAGAACACAATTCTAACAACTAATTTCGATCAAATACACAAAACGATACAAATTGATTTGAATACAGTACACATAACTCGTGAACTACGAACTCAACAAAAATCAAAATCAAAGATCGATTACAGTGCAATTCATGAAACAAACTAAACAGACTCGATCGATTATACTTTTCTAACAAAACCTAATCAAAAACAACTTGAAATTCACACAAAAACTCTAAAATCGATCTGGACATCGAAGAACACAGTACGAACATTCTGAATTTTCTTGATTTTTTTCGATTTGGATCTGCTCTGATACCAATTGTTATTCCCTGTTTTTCTAGTTTCTAATCACAAACAATTAACAAACAAGATTCAATCAAATTACCTGTTTGATTCAAACTCCAAATCTCAAGATTACAAACTTTCTCTCTCTAGAACTCTCTCTCTCTCTACAGATTTTCTCTCTCTACTTCGTACAACTGAATACAACTACTTACATACATCTGCTACAAAAACAAGAACACAAGGTATTTATACCCACAACTAAAATACAAGGAAACTAAAATACAAATACAATGTTGACTTTGACTTTTATTACAAAAGACTTTGACTTTCACATGAGAATTGACTTTCTCAGCTTTGACTTCTTGAACTTTGACTTTCAGTCTTCTTGATCTTGTATCCAACATATTTATGCTCTAACACATGGCGTGATCATCGTTCCAAGGTTCGTTTTGACTGTTCATGGTCCTGAAACGGAGTCTCATAGCAAAAATTATAGACGTCTAAGAGCACCACCCATTTTGTGACCAATACAGCAAAGGGGGTACCCTTTCGGTTTTCTCGTCCAGACCGAATTTGTCGGATTTCCATGAAAATTTACATGGTCCATCTACAATGTAAACGAGAAGCTTTTCACTATAAATAACTTGTAAAAACCCGCACTCGTGCCGGAAATTTTCGAAACCACCCATTGGCCAAACTGAAAGAACGTACGTCGTGTAGTTTAACGAAAACCATTCAAATCATGTTGTATTGCTAGAAAATGACCTGCCCATGGCGTGATCCTCGTTCCATTGTCTGTTTTGACTAGTTGTGGTCCTGAAACGGAGTCTCATAGCAAAAATTATGGACATCTAAGCGTGTCACCCATTTTTTGGCCAATACAGCAAAGTGGGTACCCTTTCGGTTTCTCGTCCGGACCGACCTCGTCGGATTTCCATGAAAATTTACATGCTCCATCTACAATGTAAACGATAAGGTTTTAACTATAAATAACTTGTAAAAACCGTTTCTCGTGATGGAAATTGCCAAAGCCATGCATTGGCCAAACCGAAAGAACATACGTCGTGTAGTTTATCTAAAACCATTTAAATCATGTTGTATTGTCTGAAAACGTCCAGCCCATGGCGGATGCTCGTTCCAAGGTTCGTTTTGACTACTCATGGTCCAGAAACGGAGTCCCGAAGCAAAAGTTATGGACGTCTAAGCGCGACGCCTATTTTTTGGCCAATACACCAAAGGGGGTACCCTTTGCATTTTCTCGTCCGGACCGACCTCGTTGGATTTCCATGAAAATTTACATGGTTCATCTACAATGTAAATGAGACGCTTTTCACTATAAAGAATTTGAAGAAACCCTCTCTCGTACCAGAAATTGCCGGAGTCACCTATTGGCCAAACCGAAAAACGTACGTCGTGTAATTTATCGAAAACCACTCAAATCATGGTGTATTGTCAGAAAAATACCTTCCCATGGCGTGATCCTCGTTCCAAGGTTCGTTTTGACTGCTCATGGTCCTGAAACGGAGTCCCATAGCAAATATTTTGGACGTCTAAGCGCGTCACCCATTTTTTGGCCAATACAGTAAAGGGGGTACCTTTTCGGTTTATCGTCCGGACCGAATTTGTCAGATTTCCATGAAAATTTACATGGTCTATCTACAATGTAAATGAGAAGGTTTTCACTATAAAGAATTTGAAGAAACCCGCTCTCGTACCGGAAATTGCCGGAGTCACGTATTGGTCAAACCGAAAGAACGTAAGTCGTGTAATTTTTCGAAAACCACTCAAATCATGGTGTATTGTCAGAAAAATACCTTCATGTGGCGTGATCATCGTTTCAAGGTTCGTTTTGACTGCTCATGGTTCTGAAACGGAGTCCCATAGCGAAAATTATGGACGACTAAGCGCACCACCCATTTTGACCAATACAGCAAAGGGGTACCCTTTCGGTTTTCTCGTCCGGACCGAATTTGTCGGATTTCCATGAAAAATTACATGGTCCATCTACAATGTAAACGAGAATGTTTTCACTATAAAGAATTTGAAGAAACCAGCTCTCGTGCCATAAATTGTCGAAGTCACGCATTGGCCAAACCGAAAAAACGTATGTCGCGTAGTTTATCGAAAACCACTTAAATCATGGTGTATTTTCAGAAAAAGACCATCCCATGGTGTGATCCTCGTTCCAAAGTTCGTTTTGACTGCTCATGGTCCTGAAACGGACTCACGTAGCAAAAGTTATGGACGTCTAAGCGTGCCACTCATTTTTTGGCCAATACAGCAAAGGGGTACCCTTTCGGTTTCTCGTCCGGACCGACCTTGTCGGATTTCCATGAAAATTTACATGGTCCATCTACAATGTAAACGAGAAGGTTTTCACTATAAATAAGTTGTAAAAACCCGCTCTCGTGCCGAAAATTGTCGAAGTCACGCATTGGCCAAATCAAAAGAACGTATGTCATGTAGTTTGTCGAAAACCATTCAAATCATGTTGTATTTCCATAAAACGACCTGCCTATGGCGTGATGCTCGTTCCAAGGTTCGTTTCGACTGGTCATGGGCTGAAACTGAGTCTCGTAGCAAAAGTTATGGACGTTTAAACGCAACACACGTTTTTGTCCAATACACCAAAGGGGGTACCCTTTGCGTTTTCTCGTCCGTACCAACCTCGTCGGATTTCCATGAAAATTTGCATGGTCCATCTACAATGTAAATGAGAAGCTTTTCACTATAAATAACTTTAAAAAACTCGCTCTCGTGCCGGAAATTATCGGGGTCACGCATTGGCCAAACCGAAAAAACATATATCGTACAGTTTATCAAAAACTACTCAAATCATGGTGTATAGCAAGAAAAAGAACTTCCCTTGGCGTGCTCTTTGTTTCAATGTTAGTTTTGACTGGTCATGGGAATAAATCGGAGTCTCATAACAATAGTTGTGGACGGTTAATCGTAAAACCAATTTTTAGCCAATAGATCTAAAAAATGACATTATAGCTTCTTGATTTATTTATTTTTTGACTTTATACAATGATATCAATATGGATTTAGTTTATTTTGATGTAATAATGTTTTTATAAAATGTTTGTAAATTAAAAAAACAATATAAAAATATTATTGACATTGTAAACGGTAATTAGTAAGATACATATTTATAAATTGTTTAAAAACTAAAGACAATTGACTACAAAAGGAAAAATAATAAATATTGATGACTAAATTAGAAAAGGAAAAAAAAACACTTTGAGCCAACAAATGTTTGTGTATTATTTTCTAATATATATTAATAGCATAGATCATTGAGGAGTGTTTAGCACCACCACTGCAGGTTAGTGCTTACCAATATCACTTATTTTATCGATTGAGTTTGATAAGATCGATAATCTTATCCAGTAAGAGGCATAACAAGGACCGAGAGTCTTACTTGGTAAGTGAGAGAAAATACTCTTACCTGGTAAGTGTTTACCGGGTTTAAGATACTTGCCAACATCTCATTTTTTTTTTGAACGGCAAATAACACACACACACACGTTCCCGGAGTATCCGGGCTCCCACTTAAGGGTGCCACCAAACTAATCCCCGTCGACCACGACCCGGCCCAATTAAGGGTACCACTAAGTGGCAGACCCATGATCTGGATATCGCCACATGCTCACCACGGGGTTCGAACCCGGGTAGTCAGGGATACCATCCACTGACCCCCCCCCCCTCCCCCCCCCCCCCCCCCCGAAGGATGTTACCTTACCACTGGGCTAGACATGTTTTGATTTGCCAACATCTTATTTTGATGACCGAGGATGTTATTCGATAAGATAAGTGATGGTGATCTCTCTTACTAGTAAGTGTTTATCAGGTAAGTGTTGGGTAAATGAGTTTTAAAATCGGGTAATCGGTCTATAGGGATAAGTCACATTTTTTGAAATGTTGCAGCCACGTGGAAGCTTCTAAGAGACCAATGGCTTTTAGATATTTATATATAGATTCCCTCAAGTAAACAATAAAAAGGTTTCGTGGTGTAGTTGGTTATCACGTCAGTCTAACACACTGAAGGTCTCCGGTTCGAACCCGGGCGAAGCCAATTTTTATTTTTATTTATTCACTTTTTTTGTGAAATTTATAAAATACAAACCAAATAAACATGAGAAAATAATGAAATTACATTTTTCTTTTCTTTTCAAATAGACATTTACACAAGTTCAAATATTTATAAGTTTATAAAAACAAATAATAATTAATCTCTTTAAGAGCATCTTTAACAGTTACGATTAAAATGGGATTTTGGAGTTTTTTTTTTTTTTTGCTCCAACGAGATTTCGAAGTCTTTTTTGCTCCAACAGTTATGCTAAAGTGTGCTAAAATTTAAAAAAAAAAGATAGAGATATCTAAATTTAGAGGCATCTATAAAACTTAATATCGGGAGAAAATATACTATTATCTTAATTGTTTCCACCAATAAAGTTAAATATGTCATAATTTTTATTAAGTTTTTTTGAAATTGTATTAAGATGATGAATTTATAAAATATTTAATATTGTAATTGTTGAAATAGAGTAGTTTTTGGTTTTTGGAAACACCCTAGTACTAGAAAATTTAGAGTAACTACAAATTTGGGCTCCTTGGTTTGTTGAAAATAACACTTTTTGCTCTACAATTTCAAAATTATAAGATGATTATCATGATTTCTGAAAACCGGTTTGGTCCTTCCTTTAACGGTCGTTAAGGTGGCGTTTGGTATGCAGACATGATTGGACTAGACATGACTGGACAACACAAGTGTCTGGTGTTTGGTATGACTAGGACTAGACAAGACTAGACAAGTTTTCCCTAAAAATTGTTTGACGGGTGGTGGTGACGATGGAGGTGGTCGACAGTGTTAGCAGTGGTGGGGATGGGCGGTGGTTGTAGAGATGGTAGAGGAGGTTGTTCTGTGGAGGAAGAGGTGGAGGTGGCCAATGGGTGGTTGGCAGTGGCCGCCTATGGTAGTGGCAGCGGCGATGGGTGTTGATGACCATTAACACAAATATCATGTTAGGTTTATACATCAAATGAGGGTAAATCAGTAATTTTTAGTTTCTGTGTCACTCTTGTCCATGTTATTCCACCTATTTTGGTAGAACAAGAAAAAACCATTTTTGTCACATCTTTTCCCAGTCCTATGTCGCGCCAAACATGGACAGGGAGTTTTGTCTCGTTTTGTTCCATCCTGTCCCATGTATCCAACGCAACCTAAACGAGTAAACGAGGAGCATTTTCATTATTTTATTAGTTTTTTGTCTTTTACCCAATGAAAAAACAAACAGCATATTCCAGCAATAAGTGCAGAAATGGAGTCTAAAGGATTGAAGTTTTAGCTTAAAATCTGTATATTATAATCAAAATAAAAGCAAGTAATTGTAATTGTTATCATAATTCCCAGCAAACAAGAAGAGATATTTGAATGGAAGATTATAAATCTACAAACAGAGATTGACATAATGAGGTTTTCTTGAATCAATGGAGCTTTGCTTTCTTCTTCTTCTTCTTCACCTTCATGGCTGCATTCTAAGAGAGATTGTCCACAGCAGATCAGAATCAGATCGAATGGTTACTGTTTCTCCTTCAACGATGTTCGATGTGCTCACTAGACCGCCAAATCTCATTTCTGTATCATCTATAACACCATACAAATTGTGTTTAAAATGAATCTGTAAATACCCTTTTAGATATCCTATGAAAATATATAGACCGCAAATCATATAGAAACCGTCTAAAAGTTAGAAACAGTGAAAACAAATTTCATTGCGAACCTGTGAAAATTACCCAAAACCATCCAATGAGTTTTTGATTTTAAGATATGATTCGTATTGTTTAGCATGTTTTGTTACGTGTAAGTACAAGTATGTGTTTCATGTATAAATGTATTTTTGTGTTTTTTTTCACACGCAAATTCATTGACCTTATGTTCACATGTGAAGTTTCAACCATAAGACAACACATGCAAACTGGGTTTTTTTTTTAACAATTTCTATATAATTTGTCATATATGTGTGGGGGTAGTTTAATTTGCAACTCATGTAAATCTTAGAACTCATGCAACCCACATCTTAACCGTTGGATTCATGATCGACGGTTACAATAGATGTGGGTCCAATATTTTCAATTAAAAAAAACATAAAAATAAAAATAAAATAACCGCTTATCACTAATCCAACGATTAAAATGTGAGTTACAGGGGTTGTAAGATTTGCATTGGTTGTAAATTATCCTTGGCCTATATGTGTGTGTGTATATATATATATAGGGGTTGTTTTATTTGCAACCCATAAAAAGGTTGCAAACCTTGCAACCCTTAAAAAGGTTGCAAACCTTGCAACCCACATCTTAACCGTCGGATTCATGATCAGCGGTTACAATAGATATGGGGCCCAATATTTTTAATTAAAAAAAAAACAGAAAAATAAAATAACTGTCGATCATGAATCCAACAGTTAAGATGTGGGTTGCAACGGTTGCAATCTTTTTCAGGGTTGCAAAATATCCTTCCACTATATATATATATATATATATATATATATAAGGGTTGTTTTATTTGCAACCCTTAAAAAGGTTGTAAACCTTGCAACCCACATCTTAACCGTCAGATTCATGATCGACAGTTACAATAGATATGGGGCCCAATATTTTTAATTAAAAAAAATAGAAAAATAAAAATAAAATAACCACCGATCATGAATCCAACGGTTAAGATGTGGGTTGCAAGGGTTGCAACCTTTTTCAGGGTTGCAAAATATCCTTCCAATATATATATCTTCTTGGATAGATGATGTTTGTTTGGGTTTATAAGGATAGACAAGACCTGACGAGAGTGATGTAGGCAGGTGAGAGAATTGTGGAAGGTTATAAAGTTTTAATTCTAACATGGGTAGTTTAGTAAATTACATATCTTGTCCCAGTCTAATTGTTGTGCCAAACGCAATAAGATTGTATTATGTCCTGTCTCGCATACCAAACGCACTCTAAAGGTTTTGGAGGGCATTTTAGATATTCGACAAATAACCCTCAAGATCGAAACAATTGATAGCATTAGTGATGTAGAACAATTACTTACCGAGATCCCATTTGAGCCCTGTGGTTGTCGAACTTCCAGAAGGCGCACCAATTGGAATAAGACCACAATGTGGGCCCTCAACGGACGACTGGATATGGATCTCGTGACGTCGGCTACTAGGAAGAAGTTGTATGAGACAATCATCAGATAAAAGAACTATTCGTGTCGTCGAGAAGTGGCACAAGGTGTTAACATTTCCCATTTCATGATCAAACCTTCCACCAAGTGCTCCCGCAACAAGTATGCACAACTGTAAACCGGAAGAAAAAAAACACAAAATGTATTCAAATTTGCAAGTTGCAAGAGTTCAACCTAAACCAAACCAGATCAAACAAACCCAATATATCCCATCTGAAGGTGGGTCCGGGGGTAGTATGCACACATAAGTTAATCCGTCTCTCGAGACAGAGAGGCTGCAAGTTTTCAAACCAAACCAATCAAACCCTGTATACCCCGCTTGAAAGTGGGGTTTGGGGTAGTATGCATACAGACCTTAAAAGATTATTGTAAAGCGGATTCTACTTACATTGGGCTTATCTTCATCAGACACGAAATCACGTACGTATGTAATGCATTTATGTAGGTCTGTGGTGTCCTGGTCATCAGAATTATCTACAATCTTCGTACCCTGCATTCGATTAGGACTCAAGAATATAAGCCGGTCACCGATCTGACAACCTCACAAGTAAAAAAAATTGGTAAATGTGGGTGTCCAGGCCAGCTTGCGCGCACCTCGACCGATCCCATGGGACCTAAAGATAATAGCTAGGAAAATCTCCAGTGGCCCTGAGTTGACTCAAACTGGCTTCTTATGGGGAGGAGCCTCAAGGCCCAACCTTTATTTGCCGGTTGAGCAAACCCTCAAGGTTACTCACAAGTAAACTTAGATGCTCGTAAAATTGAATTTTCCGCTTGCCTATTCACTAACAATATGGGGTTTCATAATCTTTTTAGTTCACTTAGAACTTTTTATGATCGTATCCACACTACGCCAAGATCAAACACGACGCAATTCTTGCATTATAGGAAGAAAAAGAAGGTCCTAATTCGAGTGCAAGATAAAGAATATAATCTGCTTACAAGATTTTCGTAGAAACTTTTAACATCCGGTCGGATTGAATCCAAGTCTCCCTTAATTACATCCGGCTTGAACCTACAACAGATGCAAATCAAACAATCGAGTTAAAGAAATCAAAAGCAGAAAATCTAACGGATTTAAGGCAATCAGTAATTAATGAAACCTTTTATGGATAACTGAGACATTGTCTTCATGAGGATAGAGCTCCGGCATGTTATCAAATAAACGATTAGCTCCGCCATCAGCACAAAGACGAATTTTTGCTGCTCTACAACAATAACAACAATCAAAAACCGTATAACATATAGCGTTTTCAAATAGTCATCTTCATCATCAAAATACTAATAGAACAAGAACGAGTATAGATTTACCGTGTTCCCAGAGCAAGGGTGAAAATCGAGGGAGGCGTTGGTTAAGGATGATAAGTGCATACGTTATCGGAGGAGAGCTGTTTTCGCCGTTGGTGATTGGCGGTGGCAACAGGAAGCTTGAACAATGAGTCATCAGCAACTTTTTCGCCATTGGATGAAGATATAAGTCCTGTTTGAAAGATCTTGAATTATTGAGTAGCTCGTAAGATAAAGAATCATATGTATAACGAATTAAATCACAAATCATTACTTAATTCCATTCCACCCATCTTTTGAATTTTGATTCAATTCTACTATTGAATGCAGTAAAAACTACATGATACAAACAACCACATTTGCATCAACTACAAAAGTAATAAACCCCGAATCAACGCCTGGCCAGCAGGCCGAAATCTCTTAGCTTTATAGTTATAGATACGAATCGCATACACGTTACACCCGACAAACCAATTTACTCCAAATCCAACAATCTCATAATGAAATTTTAAAAAGCTTCAACTCCATAATTGAAAAGGAGGTGGTTTTTCATTGTAAACCACAAAATGGAAGAAAGATTTAATCACAAAAACATTTTCCCTTCATGTCAACTAATCAAACATACTATAAGAACAAAAAGTGTTGTCAAAAATCCAAGAAAGAATAGCTTAACCATACAAGAACTTTTACCCTTAATGTTAGATATACTTGTTAAGCATTGTTGCTACAATAGAAATCACTTAAAAACAAGAGAGAATTAATCACTTGGTTTGTGATCGTAAGTTGGCCAGAATAACCACGGTTACCGAAAAGATAAAAACAAGTGAGAGAAACAATACCTAATAGTCTCAATAGAAAAGCAGACACCATGAAAATTTACTTCAAATTTTACATAATCATACCATCATCTTCACCACATATATCTTCTAAAATGTTACTCTCATTGGAAAATTTAATCAAACATTTGGTGCTCATAAAAAAAAGGTCACAAAAATCATCAAAAAAAATCAAAACTCCCAGTCAAATAAATCATCAAACAGTTGGTATGCATCAATCTTTCTTCATCATTAACGTCAAATAAACCATCAAACACCAATGCTTATAAAATAAAACCAAAAAAGAAACAGAAGATATAACGTACCCAGAATCAAATCGAAGAACTCGAAGTCAAAAAATCGCTCCTTGAACCAAAAAACCGAAACGTAAAAGGGGGAATATAAATATTGGGTAATTGAAGTCGCTAAATGGGAACAACTTTAGCGGTTTCTGTATAAGTATTGATCGCAGATTGCTTGATGTTGCTGGATTTAAAGATTGTTTGGTGGTGTTTTACGAATTGAATTGAATTGAATTGAATTAAGATTTCCACCGATTAAGAGGGTGAAAATTCAAAGAAGATAACCATATGTGAACGTGATCAAACACAAAGGTGGGCGTATCAAGAAAAAGATATTTTTTGACCAGATCTGCGACCAAATGATTGTTTATTGGAATTATGTATAAGGGTAACGATTCAAAAGGTCAAAACGCAGGATGATTTTGAAGGATTCGTTGAAATCTTTACTGTTATTAAAAAGGAGGGATTCATGGAATCTAATTCTAAGATAAATATACGATAAAAGATTTACTTGATTTGATATGGTTTTTTTTTTTTTTGGGAAAAAAATGTGTTTTTCTTTTTTGATGTGAAAAATGTGTTTTTAACATCAATTTTTATAGGTAAGGGTTAAAAAGGTTATTTCACAATATTATAAATAATTTTCTCATTTAAAATTATATATATCTATACTATATTATAAAGTATTTGAAAAAAAACTTTTAAAAACAAATTTTTATTCATAAATTATTGTTTGTTAATGCACATTACTTAAAATTCAATATTACAAGTAACTAAGAATGATGTTGATGGAGTAGCTATTAGTTGGACCGACCAATATGTTGCAATATTACAAGTAACTGATGCATAAGTATAACTTTCTAAAGCTATATTTTTGAACTCATAACTAATTGATAAACATAATCAAATATAAGATAAATATTTAATTTCGAATATAAATAGTCTAAAATATAATTAGGATAATCGTTCAATTCTAACATAATACTTAATTATTATTTTATAAAAAAAATTACATTACTAAATCTAAAATAAATTACATCATTATTAAATCTAAATTAAATTAAACAAATTTATTAAAAATAATCTCAAAACCATATTATAAAATCGACAAAGTCAAAAAAATAAAATGAAACATTAAAATCAAGATGTATCACGCTCTATTACGCGAGTAAGATTCTAGTCTATAGATAAAGCATTTGAAAATAAATTCTTAAAACCCCCTCTATATTCTAATACCCCCTCGGCCCCTCCTATAAACCTCTCTTATTCACACAATCGACAACAAGATTCCAAAACATAATTTTTAAATGATTTTTAATATATATTTAAATTTTATACCCCTATAATTATTTAGTTAGTTTACTTTATACCTTTTATTTTTTTAATTTTCATTTTACACCATCACCATATTAACACATATAATCGTATATTTATATCTATAATTTATAATCTATATCTATACTATATTATAAAGATGGCATAAAAAACTCTTAATTACAACTCACTAAGCTTTATGTACTATAATTTAAAGCTATCTACTTAAAATCTCTTAAAAATAACTACTAAAGCCTAATGTACTACCTGTAAAGCTTTTAACCCTAATTAATATATTTCATCCTTATCCCCCAAAATCCTTATATCTAATCCCCAAACCCTAAAATTATGAAATTTGAATTCTGATAAACATAATCAAAACAGGATAAACATCTCAATTTAAATATAAAAAATTTAAAATATATAAGATAATTAATGAATTTTAACAAACTACTTAATTTTTTTTATATAAAAAACATTATATTGTTAAGCCTAAATTAAACAAATTTATATATAAAAAATCATTATCACTCATAAAAAAACAATTAATGAAGCAATATGTACTACTTTTAAATGCTTTTAACCCTAATTAATAAATTTCATCTTTATCCCCCAAAATCTTTATCTCTAATCCTCAAATCCTAAAATTATGAAATTTGAATTCTGATAAACATAATCAAAACAGGATAAACATCTCAATTTAAATATAAAAAATTTAAAATATATAAGATAATTAATGAATTTTAACAAACTACTTAATTTTTTTATATAAAAAACATTATATTGTTAAGCCTAAATTAAACAAATTTATATATAAAAAACCATTACCACTCAATAAAAACCATCCAAAATCGTACTGTAAATCAATAAAAAACAAAAAATAAAAATAAACATTAAAATCGTGATATATCTCGCTGCATTGCACGAGTACGCTTCTAGTATATTATAAAAGAGACATAAAAAACTCTTAATTACAATATTTTAAACACAAAATACAACTAATTAAAGTCAATTACTTAATTTACAATTTCATAATGCTTTGGTACAACTTATATTTTATTATAAAGATGTAATTTATTTTACTTTTAGTTATGATCTGTTTATAAAGATAATGATAAATTATTTTGTTATGTTATTATATTTAAAATTATTGATAATATATTTTAATAAAAAATAAAATAAGTAGTTTATCTCATAGTGTTTATCCTGTATTTAATATATTTATTTGCAGTTAGTTATACAAATAAAAACATGGGACTTTAATAAATTATAATTATGTTTCATTAACTTGTAATTTTGAATTTTAACTAATATATCTATACTATATTATAAAGCATTTAAGTTAAACTCTTAAAAACTAATTTTTATGCATTAGGTACCACTTATTAATACATATTACTTATAATCCAAAAGTACAAATTGATTAAACATAGGTACAACTTATAAAAGCTCAATGTTTAAATTCGTGTAACTAACTGCAGATAAGCACTTATTTTTATTTTCTAAAATATCTATAATTTTTAACTATTGATATAACTAACCGATAAGTATAAGAAAATTCGAGATAAAGCACCTTATTTTATTTTTTATTGAAGTATGTTATCTTTTTAATTTTAAATATAAAATATCTTAAATATAGTTATCATTTAAATTAAGCATTTTTTGACCCGTAACAAAATACTTTATTATTATTTTTTATAAAAAACCATAATTAAACTAAACTAAAATATATTTTTGTTTTAAATCTAGGTTTCTCAAAATCGTAAAATAAAATATAAAAAAGGCTAACAAAATTATGAATAATGATCAAGGTTCGAGTTCTAGATTTCAGAAACCTGCTGCATTGCAAAGGATACATTTCTAGTGTTGGTCCCGAAGGTGCTTAACAAGTTTGTAGAAGGGGGGGGGGGGTTGAATACAAACACAGAAATTAAAGTTTAATAAATTGTTTATTGATAAATCAAAATACAATTAACAAGTTTGTTGCGGAATAAGATTAAGACAGACTCAATCTAAACAAACTTAAGAAACACTAAGATGATTGCACAAGAAATTCAGAGAATGGGGGATTAAGAGAGATAGAAAACAAGGGTTTCTATATGGAGTTCAAGGATTGAGCACACCCACAGGTGGAGGGGTGAACTTCCTATTTATACCCTATGCATTAAATGCATGGTAGGGCACTTTACACGTGGCGTTCACAGATTGGCTTTGGGAGTCTGACTTTTGGGAGACATGCTTTCGGTCGGGTCATGAACAGTGTAGTTGACAGAGTTGTTGTACGTATGGTGGCAGAGACATGTCCGTTCTGACACATAGTACTAGTTTGTGCAAGGATAGACAAAAGGAAACTTGAGACATAAGCTTTGTGATCTTTTGATCGCTGAATATCTCTTCTTTCAGAGATAAAAGAGGTTCAGCTATCGCTGAAGCTTTCCTCATGTTCCTTCGCGTATATGTAGAGTTGTCTTTGATTCACTGATATTCGCATCAGATCACTAGTAGACTTCTCTTTGTTCAGCAGCTTCGTCTTCGATTCAGCTATGAACATATGTTGACGCGAGACTTGTCTTCAGGGATTACGTTACTGTTTACATCATAAACTATCAGTGATAACTGAACAGACTCAGTCTAATCATTGATAGTGAAACACTAATACATAGAAATGTTTATAAGAAAGACTATCAGCGATAACTGAACAGACTCAGTCTGATCGCTGATGGTGAAACACTAATACATATTAAAACGTAATTTTCACTAAGTATAGAAGAGGGTCGTTATCAAATCACTGAGAGAGTTTGGATCAACAATTTCCCCTATTTGATAATGACAAAGTAACTAAAGAAAATTACTTTATGATTCAAAATATAGGAATAAAAAGGACTCATAGCATGCATGTCCCAATTACTATTTTGAGGGATCTTTTACAGTACTGATAGGGTTAAGTACATCACTGCAATTTTCATTTAATTCAGGGATAGAATTACAAGATATGAAAATCATAAGTACAAGTGAATAACTAACTACTGTAAGTATAACTAATAGATTACAGAAAAGGAAACTAATCTATCAGCTATTAAAAGAAGACTTAGGAGGATTGATCATATACTCAGGTATTTCTTCTCCTTTCTGTCTTCGTTCCAAAGATTCTTGGCTGATAATTTCTTTGATTTTCTCAGCAGCAGGGGAGAAGTCACACCATAAGCATAAGAGATCCTTGAGATGATTCAGAGGACAGATAGGAATCTCAGAGACTCTTTGAAATCTGAGTTCCTCATCATCATCTCTGAAGAACACTCCATAAGGATCGTCAATTACTTGACCACCTTGGAAAGGACCACCAGGAGGCAGAGATAGATCCAGAACTGAAAGATCGGGAGGAGGACCAAACAGTGCATCTCTTGAAAATTTGATAGAAGTTTCATTCCTGATGATGGCGATGTCTTCAGAGGAGGAGGACCCAATTCTTCTCTTGAGTTTCAAAGATTTGGGAGGAAGAGGAGATGGCAGCTTCAGTACAGAAGCGACTCTATTTATGAGGGCTTCAAGAAGTTCTTCAACGTAGCCTCTGTATGTAGATTTGGATTTCTTCAGCGCATCCCAGAACTCTAACCATTCCGTAAATCCGAAGCTCTCAAGTTTGGATACGTACATAGCTTTTTGGGTTCCATCCTCTCTGGTAATCTCCATGGTCACTGAGAGTTGATCCTTCTTCTTGCGACCAGAGATAGTCACGGCTGATATCGGAAGAAGATCAGAACGATAATCCATCTTCTGTTTGCACCATTCGATAGACCTATCGTTGATCTCTTGTTCTTTGGAGCGTTCCTCTTCAATTTCTTTCAGCAGTGCAGCTTGAACTTCCACAGGCTTGCTTTTCAGCTTTTTGTCCTTGACTAGAGAAGATTGAATCTTTAAAGCGAGTTGGGCATCTTGTATGCATTCAGCGATCAGCTTCTCAGCTTTGGCAGATTCTTCTCTTTCGGCTTCAGTGAGGAAGTCGAGCTCTGTGGATGTTTGAAGAGGGACTTTCAGCCGTTGACTTTCTAGTTGAGCGATCATTTCAACTCTTTTCTTCACCACTTCCTCTGACCAATGAGATGGTTGAGAGGGCCTTCCTGGATGGACCAGGGAATATTCTTCTTCTTCTTCATCAATCTCAGCGATAGAGATTGGGATTATTTCTTCAGCGATAGTAGCTGAAATTATTTGTAGTTCAGAACCCTTAAGCAGGGGTGAGAACTGTCTGGATAGAAAATGAAGGAAAGAAGGGATAAGTGTATATTTTTAGAAAAAGAGAGATAAAGGCTAGAAGGAAATAGGGGTTTGGAAAGAGTAGGAGAGTGGTACAATTGAAAGACATACCTGAGAAGGATGCTCCCCCTCAGATTGTGATCCAGTCCTCAAGCATTCTTCAGCGATTGGTTGCTTGTCTTTGCTTTGCGAAGGAGCGCTTGAAGATGTATCACCTCTCACCCCTGCTTTGACAACCTCTTGCGAAGTTGTCCCTGATGCGACGTTCGGCTTGGAGAACCACATAGATTGGTCTTCTTCATCGTCGTCATCGTCATCGGAGGGTTGATCCTTTTCTTGATCATCAAGATCTAGATCATCTTCCTCTTCATCGTCTTCTTCCTCATCATCTTCAAAGAGAATAGAATGAATAGATGAGGATACTTTTACCTTCTCCCCCTCAGATTGAGAGGGAGGTTTCTTTGGAGTCTTAGCTTCCCCAGCAGCAGCGATAGATGTTTCTTCAGCTTTCTCCCCCACTTTGTCATTATCAGCGGTAGGGGGTTGCTCAGCTGCCGGAGTTGCTGTTGAAGCTTTTAGCACTTGGACGTCAGCCTCCAGACGCTTGACCCGGTCTTCAACCGCAGGGATGTCGCACGTGGCATCATGGATGAATTCCACAGCGATGTTGAGGTTGGTCCGATCATCTTCAGTGAAGGAGGGAGGCAGCGCTGGAGCTGGTGCATTCACCTTTTGTAGAATTTGCTGAAGAAGGGACGTGCAGAGGTCAACCTTTGAAGAGAGACCCCGAACTTCAGCGGTAAGAGACTCAAATCGCCCCTGAAAGAGTTGAGAGGACTCTTTGAGTTGGACGACTTGTTCTTCAACAGCTGAAAGTTGTGAGTTCTCAGCTTTAGATGAGCAGGTCGCGGTCAACTTCTTCAGCTCCTCACCAGCCTGATTGACGGCGCTGGTGGTGTCGTTGATGGTGTTGGTGAGGGCGTCCACCTTTTCTCCCAGACTGTTGACATGCGTGTCAACAGACGCCAAACTAGGACCTGAAAATAATGTTAGTTCAGATACGGGCTTATTTGGAGAGGTGGGGAAAGAAGTGTTTAATCCTATAGGTGTACCTGACGTATCAAACATTTTGTAGAACTGCATAGATTCCTCAAAAGTTTGATGTTCAGGTCCTATAGGTAAAGAAGAGGTAGCGGGTTCAGAGACCAAATGAGTAGAAAAGGGAAGAGTTTTGGGGATAGAAGTAGGGATGGGGTTAATCTCAGCGAATGAGATAGTAGGTGGGGTCACTGATGATGTGACAGCGATCGAGATCGCTGACACGGCAGTATGAGTGACTGCTGGAGTTGTGGAGGAAAGACCCACAAATGCATCTAAGGTAGCTTGTTGAGAAGCTCCCTCAGGTATAGTACTAGAGGGTGTACTTTCCTTAGTCTTTTTGGCCTTTTTGGAAGGACCAATCGGACTAGCGGATGGTCGTTTAGAAGTAGTGGTAGCGACAGGGATAGCAGACGAAGGAACCGTCTGCGTGGTCGCTGAAGATGAAGAAGAATGGAGAGAGAGACGAGAGCGAAGGAGAGAGATACTTACCTCGTCGGCGAGTGGCTTTACCTCCAGTGATCGTTGACCTACCCTGGCAAAGGTGCCATCATCTTTGGTGGGATAGGTGTTGGGATAGAGGAACTTGATGTACGTACATATGAAACGTACGTACGAGATCTTGGGATCTCGTTCAGGCTTCTCTAATCTCGACCTCAGGTCTTCAAAGATTGCTGTAGCGTAGTCAAAGTTTTGACCAGCGATAACGGAGTAGGCCATCTGCAGTTGTGTTTTGCTGGCTTGATCCAGCGAACCACTCTTCCCGCTCATGCACTGAATTATGTGCGAGAAGATAAAGTTCAGTTGTGAGGGCATCTGAGCTTTGAGGATCTTGGTGAGCTTCTTGTTGGGAATAGAAGATCTCGGTTTGTTTTCCCAACAATAACCCATTGCGTCCAAAAATGATATCAGCTCATCATCAGTGGGGAGTGCGTCGAACCCACTCTTTGGTTTGTCAGGGAATCTTAAAGATTTCCTGAGGCTAAGAGCGGTCATGCTCCCTGGCCCCAAGTCCGTGCTGAAAGAGATAGCAGGGACTCGTTCACCTTTCTTGTTGGTGAGTACAATTGCATCAGCAGTGAACCAGAACTGCTGGAGTAGAGTCTTGGAAGGCTTAGGATCCACAGTGATCGCGTAAGCTATACATGATTGTTTGAGAAATTCAGCAGCTTCCACCAGATGTGGGTATTTGTCAACTTGGAAGTCGAGTCTTGCCAAATGATTACTTTTCGTAATCTCAGCTTCAGTGATGGTGAATTTAATTGTCTTGGAAGCGACAATCTCAGACTCTGTCATTTCTGCTATTGAAAGAAACATGATAGAAGAAATGATTATGATTAAAAATAATATGATTATCAGTTTCCATAGAAGAAGGGAAACTGGAAAAATATCAAGTTATTTTTAGGAATAGAAAAATAGTGTTCTGGGTAGAAAGAATGAAGAACACTTTAAAAACCAAAAGGTTTTTATTGAAAAACATAAAATCAGAAAGAATGATCTTTAGTTTTTAGAAAAAAAACGTTTTATAAAATCCATGAAGAACAAGAACGAGTAGGATTTTAAAAAGAATAGAAAGCATACGAACAATGCACATAAACATGAAATAAACCTGTTTATTTTGAAGAAGAAGAGTTGCAGGTTCAATATTCTGGGTTTACTTGCTTGAGTGTTCTTGAGAGAGAGAGAGTATTTCTTGCTTTGTAAGATTAGAAAGCGTAAGCCAAAAAGAATGAGGCATTCTTTCCTTTTATTCGAAGAGAGAGAAAAATGAGAGAGAGTGTGAGAGAAGCGGGAAAACAAATGCTCATCATGACATGGACACGTCCCACGATGTTGATTGGATAGAAGAGCAACGGACGAACGTGTCAGAAAAGGCATGTCGTGGATTGTCGGTTCAAATGACGTCATAGAAGAGAGAGAGACTATTCATTTATCCGTTTTGAAATTATCGCTGAAGAAAAGTCAGCAATAGATTTTTCTTTTTAAAAGTATCCCTGATGGAAAAGATAGGGATAGAGTTTCTTTTAAAAGGGTCACTGAATAGAAATATCAGTGATTAATGTATTTTTCAAAAAACTTTTAATCATTTGAAGAAGGTTCAGTGATTAAAGTATATTTTGAAAGACATCTTAATTGAGTTAAGATTCAGTTGAGAGAACATACCTGAGAGTCAAAATGTTTATCAGAGAGAATGATGAGAGGGGAACTTTTGATTACTGACACAATACATGAACGCTGAAGAATTATTCTTCGAGGTTCAGCATTCCAAGCTCACTGATGAGAAAGTTGAACCTTGTCTCATCAAGAGGTTTGGTGAATAAATCAGCAAGCTGAAAGTCAGTAGGGATAAAGTGAAGTTCAATATCCCCATTCATTACATGATCTCTGATAAAGTGATATCTGATCTCTATGTGTTTTGTCTTTGAATGTAGTACTGGATTATTTGCTATAGCTATAGCACTAGTGCTGTCGCAATAGATGGGAATTTTTGACAGCTGTAGGTCATAATCTAAGAGTTGATTTCTCATCCACAAGATCTGAGAACAACAGCTTCCAGCGGCTACGTATTCAGCTTCAGCTGTGGAAGTGGACACAAAATTTTGCTTCTTGCTTGTCCAGCTTACCAGCTTTCCTCCCAGTAGTTGACATCCACCAGTAGTACTCTTTCTGTCGAGTTTACAGCCTGCAAAATCACTATCAGAATAACCAGTTAGATCGAACCCTGAGTCTTTGGGATACCAAAGACCGAGGTTAGGAGTTCCTTTCAGATATCTGAAAATTCGCTTTACAACGATCAGATGGGATTCCTTGGGTTCAGATTGATAGCGTGAACATAAACAAGTAGAGTACATAATGTCAGGTCGGCTCGCTGTTAGATACAACAGGGAGCCTATCATTCCTCTATAGGCAGTGACATTAACAAGTTTACCAGAAGGATCTTTGTTAAGTGTAAGGGGTGGTGCCATAGGAGTTTTCATCACTGAAGTTTGTGTGAGATCAAACTTCTTCAGCATATCTTTAACATACTTACCTTCGCAGATAAAAGTATCTTTGTCAGATTGTTTAATCTGAAGACCAAGAAAATATGTCAGCTCACCCATCATACTCATTTTATATTCTTTCTTCATTCTTTCAGCGAAGCGAGTACACAGAGATGGGTTAGTAGAACCAAATATTATGTCATCGACATATATTTGTACAAGAATTATATGACCTTTTATTTTTCTGAAAAATAACGTATTATCAATCTTGCCACGTTCAAAATTTTTAGAGATAAGAAAAGATGAGAGAGTGTCATACCAAGCACGAGGGGCTTGTTTTAGACCATAGAGAGCCTTATCCAATTTATAAACATAATTTGGATACTTAGGGTCATAAAACCCTGGTGGTTGTTCTACATAGACTTCTTCATTTAGCTTTCCATTTAGGAACGCTGATTTTACGTCCATTTGATAAACGATGAAGTCTTTATAGACTGCATAAGCTAAGAATAGTCGAATTGCTTCGAGCCTGGCCAC
This sequence comes from Arctium minus, assembly GCA_954870635.1. Lineage (NCBI taxonomy): Eukaryota > Viridiplantae > Streptophyta > Magnoliopsida > Asterales > Asteraceae > Arctium > Arctium minus. Next base: position 71,168,568 of record OX941095.1, on the reverse strand, counting down.
AGGGGCAAAGGTTTCATCATAGTCTATGCCTTCCTCTTGTCTGTATCCCTGAGCAACAAGTCGAGCCTTGTTGCGGGTTACAGTTCCATGTTCATCTAACTTGTTTCTAAACACCCATTTGGTGCCTATTACAGTTTTATCAGATGGTCTAGGAACGAGATTCCAAACTTTGTTTCGAGAAAATTCAGTCAGCTCTTCTTGCATAGCGCTGACCCAGTTTGGATCTCTGAGGGCATCTTCTGTCTTCTTTGGTTCTATTAAAGAGAGAAAATTTACAAAGAGACAGATATTACCTGAGCTTCGTCGTGTCTGAATACCTGCTTCGAGATCACCAAGAATTTGATCTATTGGGTGATCTTTGGTTCATCGCTGAGTAGGAGCATGATTGCTTAACTCAGAGGTTGGATCAACAATTGGAATGTTTACTGATGAGGACGTTTGAGGTTCATCAGCGATTAACTGTTGAGAAAATTCACTAGAGAGGTTTCCAGACGAAGGCAGATTTGATGGTAGTAATGTGTTTAGAGGTTCTGCTGAGACCCATGAGGTGGATTCAGCGGTAGGATGTATAATGTTCGAATCATCATCTGCGGTTGGAGGATCAGAATGCTGATGGTTTGAGAAGAAAGGTTCTGTTTCTCTGTAGTGAGAAAGCATCCAAACATTTAACTCTTCATTGTCAGCGATTGGTTTAGAGTTCGCTGAGCGAGTTTCATCAAAAGTGACGTGAATTGTTTCTTCTACGGTTTGTCTTCTCTTGTTGAAAACTCTGTAGGCTTTGGAGATGGAGGAATATCCTAGAAATATTCCATCATCGGCTTTTGGGTCGAACTTTCCAAGTTGATCTCTGTTGTTTAAGATAAAGCACTGACAACCAAAGATATGAAGAAAGCTGATAGAAGGCTTCCTTCCAAGAAAAAGTTCATAAGCTGTCTTCCCAAATCGCTTTATTATCAGCGATCTGTTTTGAGTAAAACATGCAGTGTTTACAGCTTCTGCCCAAAATTGAGTAGGGAGGTGAGAATCGCTAAGCATTGATCTAGCAGCTTCTATGATCGTTCTGTTTCTTCTTTCAGCGACTCCATTTTGCTGAGGTGTTCTTACTGAAGAGAAGTTGTGAGAGATTCCCTTGTTCTCAAAGAAATTGTTCAGGGAACTATTTTTGAATTCAGTTCCATGATCACTTCTTATTGAACGAACAGTAAGATTGTTCAGCACTTCCATCTTTTTCACAAAAGATATTAGTTCTTCTGGAGTATCACTCTTACAGCGAAGAAAGATAACCCAGGTGTAGCGAGAATATTCATCTACAATGACAAGCGTATATTTCTTTCTAGCTATTGATTGGATGTTGACAGGGCCAAATAGATCCATATGCAAGAGCTGAAGAGGACTTGTCACTGAGGAAACTTGTTTTGACTTGAAACTAGCTTTTGTTTGTTTTCCTTTTTCACATGCTGAGCAGAGAGATTCTTTAGCATATGAGTGCTGAGGAAGACCAGAAACCAGTTCCTTAGAAGAGAGAGAATTCAGGGTTTTGAAATTTAGATGAGAGAGCCTTTTATGCTATAGCCAGTTGACATCAGAAGAGGCCTTAGAGAGAAAACATAAGTTTTCAGTGATAGTAGAGTCCATATCTATTACATAGACATTTTCTCTGCGATAACCACTGAGAGCAAGTTTTTCTTTTTCATCTACCACTGAACATGCTTTCTTAGAAAAGCGAACTTCGTAGTCTTTGTCACATAGCTGACTGATGCTTAGAAGGTTGTGCTTCAGTCCATCTACATAAGCGACTCTTCGAAAGGTAGTTGTCCCATTGCTGAGGACACCAAACCCTCGGGTAAATCCTTTTCCATTTCCACCAAATGTCACAGAGGGACCTTTCTCTTCCTTGTATTCAGTGAGCAGGTCTCTTTGTCCAGTCATATGACGAGAACATCCACTATTGAGATACCAGATGCCCTTTGATCCCTGCACACATAAGGAAGATTAAGCGTTGTTTGGTACCCACTTTTCAATGGGTCCTTCAGAGTTAGTGGATAAGGAAGATTCAGCAGTCTTCATAGCTGATGAAGATTCAGCTTCAGTGGTAATCTTCACTTTGGTTAATTTCTTAACCTTAGTGGTATATTTCACTTTGGTTGATTTTTCAACTTTGGTGACTTTCTTTGCCTTAGAGGCATTTTTCTTCACTTTAGCTGTTTTATCAGTTTTGGTGGCATTTGGACATTTACTTGCAATTTGATCAGTAAAACCACAGTGATAACATTTTCTGTATTTGAAAATGGTTTTAGGATCAGTAGAAGGTTTTGCAAGTTTAAGATGAGCAGGACCAGGTCCGAGAAGGCTTTTCTCATGAGATATGGGAGGGATTTTCATTTCTTCAGATCTCGTTGGTCTAAGGTCAATCTTTAGCTTTGGAGGACAGAGATCAAAAATTTCTATCACAGAGCTAGAGGATTGCTTAGCTGAAGGTTTAGAAGGAATTTTCAGCTTTGCTTTCCTGGTTGTCTTCTGAGGAAGGAGAATGGACTTTCCTTTATCCGTAGACTTAGTGTCTTTGGATTTTTCCTCAGATATGGGATTTGAAGAAGAACAGGGATAGAATTGATTATAAGAAGTGTTAAAGAAAGATGTGACAAAAGTTCAAAACTTAAGCGAGGAACTTTCTTCTTTAGGATCATCCTGTGGTGTCCAAAAACCAAGACCAGTTCTATCACTTTCAGGAGTTTGAGCATTTATTATCTCAGAGATCTTTGTTGATGATTTGCACCATTTTTCAACATGAGCCTTTTCTGCTTTTAGAGCAGCGATGGCTTGTTCGCGTTCAATGCTGATGATTTCATTTATAATGACTTGATCTTTCAACTTTTCTTCTAAAAGATTTAGTTCACTGATCTTTTCATGACATTTCTCTAGCTCTTGAGTTAAATATACATTTTTATTTTCAGCTTGAGTTTTGTCGTTTAGAGCATTATAAAGGTCAATCGTCAGCACATCAACAACGCGACTTCTATCAACTTCAGGCAGAGAGGGATTTGTAGAGATAGATACCTGAGATGATATGTAGCTCATAGAAGGTTCAGATGGTTCTTCTACTTCTTCTTTAATCTCAGCCATGAGGCAAAGATTAGCGACTTCTTCTTCATCAGAAGATGATTCTTCTGATTCAGCCCAGTCATGTTCTTCAGCGATGAGACCTTTACCTTTTCGCTGATAGCTTTTCAGCTTTTGATATTTGTTCTTCAGCTTATGGTATTTGTCATCACTGGATCTTCTTGAGGTAGAAGGTTTGAAGACCTTTTTCGACCTGCACTCACTAGCAAAATGTCCAATTTTTTCGCAGTTATAGCAAGTGGCAGTAGCTTTATCAACCGGAGTTGATTTTGGCTTTTCAGTAAGAGAGAGAGGTTTACTTCTTCGGAAGTTACTCTTTCTTGCAAATCTCTTAAAAGAGTTTTTCAAGAGTGCTAAGGACTCATTAAACTCTGAAAGATCAGGGTCTGATAGATCCTCAGATTCAGAATCTAACTCAGTGATGGTGAGAGTAGATCGCTGAGATGGAATTATCTCTGAAGAGACTAAAGCAACAGGAGTGCTTTTTGAGTCTTTAGAATCTTTTACAAGAAATTGAAGAAGTTCATCACCTTTTTCTCTTCCTTTTTTGGTTCAGCCACCTTAACCGGTTCATACTTTGGAGTGTATGCCTTTGATGGTGCACCAGGTTCAACTTTCTTTGAGCCGGAAGTGAAACGAAGATTGTTGGATCCAGTTCTACGCTGAAACTTTTTCTGATAGTGTTGCGAGAGAAGTATCATTGCTTTCTCCAAGGCTTCACCATCATCTTCTGTGGAACCATCAAAAGCAGATTCCGATAAAGCTTGCTCAGCCAGTTGGCTAGCCAGAAGAGCAATCGAATCCACTGATGTCAGGATCTGAATTCTTAACAAGAATAAACACTCATAAACAATATTAAAGGAGTTTGCGAAATAACACTTTAATATTCAAAGATCAATGAAACAGTGAATCAGAATCTCAACTTGTAAACTTTATTGAATGATTCAAAGCTACAAGATTTCCCACACAACCTCAATATTGATGAACAGGCTCACCAATACGAATTCTACTTCTCTAGAACTAGGGTTCTAAACCTTGAGGTTGATTCTCTCTATGAAAGCAAAACTCAGAATATTGTCTAACTTGATGTTCTGAACTATTAACAATAATTCTATATATATATACTAAAGATAAAAGATAATTACAAATTATAAAAGATCTTCAGTATAATCTTCCATAGTTATCTCCAAGCCTTCCATGATTATCTTCAATCAATACAGTTCTCTTCATTACCATCCGAAGTCTTCATCTCATAAGCAGCACTATCTTCATGAGCAGTATTAATACACAGCAGCATTAATACTCTGAGCAGTATTAAGTTCAGCAGTACTAACTACTAGCAGTACTAAATTTGCTTAGCAGTAGTAACTTCTTCAAGAAGTATTAATCTTGGTTAGCAGTATTAATCTGTCTCAGCAGTAGTAACTTCAGAAGTAGTAACCATGTTGTGCTAGCAGCATTAACCATACTTGTGCAATTATGTAATTCCCAACAATCTCCCCCTAACTTGACTTTTAGGAAGAGAAGTCAAGTTCTTCAGATGCTCCCAAAACTTCATTATTCATAGCCCTGTATCAGCATTCAACCCCAAACTTTGATTAATTGTTCTTTGGACCAAATACCTTGCCATTTCTGAATCTGGTGCACAACCAAGCTTTTTCTTCAACATGGCATGCAGCTTCAATCTGTTGTGGTTGTAAACTCTATCCACTAGGAAGTATTCTATGTGATTTATATCCATAGTTAGTGCATATACCCCACTAGTTTCATATAGAGTCCAGTTGTTAACTGTTTGAAACACATTTCTGATAATATCATTCACTTCTTCAGGCTTGAACAACATACATAGATACTCCATCACAAGTTTTGTGATTGGTATCCCTGGAGCTTTCAGTTGATCAACATACAATTCCATTCCTACTTCAAACATCTCCTCTAGATCAGATCTGGAACATGTTCTGACAATCTTGGCCCAAGTATGTTATACTTCATACTTCTCATCTTTCCTCTTGAGCCTGATATACTCTTTTCCATCAACTTTCAGTATATCCCAGTGAATGATCTCTGGAGGCTTAACTCCAACAGGTTCAGTTGATATAGGCTCAGGCACTTTGTCCATCACTACCATGTACAGATTCACATCAGAAGTACTTGTTGGTTCTTCCTGAGTTTGAGCCTCCTGTTCAACAAATTTAGATGCTCCTTCTTCTTCAGCTTCTTTCTGTTCTTTCTCATCTTCTTCCTTATCCACTCTAGATTTCTTTGCTGATTTTCTCCTAGCCATCATTTTTGTTATTTTTAAAGTCCTCAGACTTTCACCTAGAGTGGCTTTCTTCTTTGGTGTTTCTTGCTCATCAGGGAAGGGTTTTTCTATTAGAAAGTCATTACTCTCTTTCATCCTCTTTTCCATTTCAACTCTAGATTTTTCATTCCCTTGAAGCTTAGTCATCTCTGAATCATACAACCCTTTGATCTGTTCAAATGACATCTTTGAGAATATCTCCTTTCTGACTCCCACAGCACCTTTGAGAAAAGTGATCATCTTCTTTCTCTCTTGAGTACCAAGGTAGGTCTTTGAAGGTTGTCTCTTCTTTGCAGCCATTTTGACCAACACAGACTTCTTTAGGGTTGCAGCTTTCTTCTGTGCTATCTAAGTTGCCAAACTCTGTTGATAAACTTCATTTAACTCTGCAGCTAGAGCCTTAGCCATCTCTCTATCTTTTTCCACTTGAACCTTTTCTTCTTGCTCAAGTTCAACCTGAATATTTTTGGCCAATGCTTCATCTGACTCAACCAACTTTTGCCTTTTAATTGTTTGATCAAATTCCACTAACTTTGCTTTGCCTTTGTCTTTGCTAACCACCTTCTCAACACTTGCTTTCTTGATCACTTCACCTTTTTCTTTGATGATAACTCCTTTGGCCTTTGAAGTGACCTTGGGAGTATCATGCTTAGCCTTGATTAAAGTTTCTGCTATCTCAAGTTCTTCCATATTGCTGCTACGAAGGTCTGTTAATACCTTTTGAACCATTTCTGCTGCTTCATTCAATTCAGCAGTATTAGCAGTTTCTGCTGTTTTGCTTGTTTTAGCAGCATTAACTGTTACTGCTGCTTGTTCTGTTTCAGCTGCTTGCTCCCCCTCAAAATCAAATTTCTCCCCCTTATCTTTAGCATCTTCCATGTTTTCATCAGCTTCTGACTCCCCCTTTTTGGGAGCATCATCCACTGGTTTCCACTGGCTTCTGACTCCCCCTTTTTCTGTACTAATCTCTTCACCATGTTCTTCAGTTTGGTAATCTGTACTTGTTGAGACAGAATTATCAGTTTCAGCTCTTCTATGTCTTTTCCTTGCTTGATTACATCCATATTGATGTTGCCCATTGTTTCCATCAATTCATTATAGTCATATCTGTCCTCACCTTCTCCAGGAGTGTTACCCCCTTTTGAAGGATCATGGGATCTTTTAGTAGTGGAAGTCTTCTGCCTAGCAGAAGCACCCTCCACCCCCTTGGTTTCTTGGCATCTGGGACCTTTGAATGATTGCTCATTCAAAGTTTCCATAGGGGAGGTCTTATTGATGTTACCACTGTCCTCCTCTGTGCTAGCAGGAGTAGTGGCAGCCTGCTCACCCATATGCTCATACATCTCCTCATTGAGCAACTCCTTGGGGTTGGGAGACACCCCTGTGGATTCCCTGTAGATATTCTCTAATGGAGAATTCTCCATTAGAGGGCTTAAAGGCTTTGAGGGTGAAGGTACAAGAAGGGAAGGAGCCTTCTTTACCTTTTTCCTGATGTATGTATTGGTGATTGGTGAAGTTGGTTTTTGAAGAAGGGACTGTGGGATTGATATGGTGATTGAAGGTTGGGATTGGCTTTCAGTGGGATGATCTAATGAGGGCCTTCACCCTGAAGCCATACCTTTTGGATTGTGGGACACCACCATCATTGTAGAGAACAATGGGGTGTCAACTCCTTCCGAGTCCAATCGAGATCTCTTCATATTTGAAAAGACCTTGCCTTTGGGGATTTTAGGTACATATACCTCATCAAAGTGAGGTATATCCGTCAATTCGTTGGTTATTACTACCTGTACAAATCTTGGGTACATATAAAAACTCTTTTTGTTTCCCAAGTTTGACACAAGGTCATTGAAAATCATTTTAGAAAAATTGTACTTTCTGGCTGTGGCCAAGCAAACCAAATCATAAGCAATGGTACTACTGAACTCACTCCAGCCAGTAGTCTTTTTGGAAATACAATGGATAAGGGTATGAACAAGAAAACGCCATTGGGTAAAAAATTTAGCTTTTGAGAATTTGAAACCACCCAATTGGCCTCCATACCCCATTCTTGAAAGATTGGAGAACAAGTCCTCATTAGGAATAGAGGTAATACCTGCAGCATCGTCTAGTCGTAGACAGATGCGAATCACCTCTTTAGAAACTGACAAGGGTTTGTCACACACCCTTGTCTTGATTAACTGCACACCATTTTCTGTAACTGCAGTGGCATTCGCCCAAAATTGTCTCTGGTGCTCTATGTAGATTATTGGAGACACTGTAAGAGCATAAGCGATATGGCTGTTCTTGAGAAAATCTACTATCTCATTATGTTCATAAATGAACGCCATAGTTGCCATCGAGCTTAAGTATTCTGCACTGAAACACTTGGTGCTTGAGAGAAAAAGGGTTAGAGAGACGATGAATAGTAATCAAAGAGTCGTTATGAGCTTTTAGGCGGGCAAAGATTGTATTTATACGATTCGGAACATAAGCAGTATTAACCACTAGCAGTATTAACTAACTAGCAGTATTAACTGAGAGCAGTATTAACCACTAGCAATATTAACTAACTAGCGGCATTAAATTTGCACTGGCAGTATTAAAACTGCACTGGCAACATTAACTGTACTTACACTATTTGAAGCTTGTGATGGTCTGAACAAGGCAACATACTTCCTGAGAAAGATGATTAGTAGCACTAAAGAATAACAAATAACAGGTATGTAAACTCTTTTTATAACATGAGCTTATTCAGAGTTAATCATGCCCATACTTGTGACCAAGAAAGTGAATCTACCCACATCAAAAGCTTTAGTGAATAGATCGGCAAACTGGTTGTCAGTATGAACTTTAGCAACTTGAATAAGCTTCTTTTCATTACAATCTCTAATAAAGTGATACCTGATCTCAATGTGCTTTATTTTGGAGTGTTTGACTGGATTGTTAACAATGCTTATAGCACTGCTATTGTCAATGAAGATTGGAGTGTGAAGAAAGGTTACCCCATAGTCCAGCATTTGATTCTGAATCCATAGAACCTGAGAGCAGCAACTTGCAGCAGCAATATACTCAGCTTCTGTTGTAGATAAGGACACTGTGGTTTGTTTCTTACACTGCCAAGATACTAGTCTTGCACCCAAAAGTTGACATCCACCTGAAGTAGACTTTCTATCCAGCACCTCCCAAGTCACTATCTGAATATGCAATCAAGTCAAAGTTGGATTCATACGGATACCAAAGACCTAATCTAGGTTGCCCTCTTAAGTATCTGAAAATCCTCTTAACAGCTTGAAGATGTGATTGCTTTGGCTTGACTTGGAATCTGACACACAAACACACTGGAAACATGATGTCTGGTCTTGAGGCTGTGAGATACATGAGAGATCCAATCATTGATCTATATAGATGGACATCAACATCCTCCCCCTCAAGATCAGCAGTGATCTGTTTATGAGTCTCCATTGGTGTGCTTGTTGGCTTTGAGTCTGTTAAACCATACTTATCCAGGATGTCTTTCACATATTTTGATTGGCTTATGAAGATTCCATCTTTCTGCTATTTCACTTGAAGCCCAAGGAAGAAAGTAAGTTCACCCATTGAACTCATTTTAAAGCTCTTGTGCATCAACTCTTCAAAGTCTCTACACATCTGATCTTTTGTGGACCCAAAGATGATGTCATCCACATAGATCTGAACAAGTAGGATGTCCTTCTTTCTTCTTTTGATAAAAAGGGTTTTGTCAATTATACCTCTTTCAAACCCATTTTCCAAGAGATAGGTAGACAGAGTATCATACCATGCTCTTGGGGCTTGATGCAGACCATAGAGAGCTTTCTTCAGTTTGTAAACTCTGTCAGGATATGATGGATTTTCAAATCCAGGGGGCTGACAGACATATACTTATTCATCAATTGTTCCATAAAAAAGGCACTCTTTACATCCATCTGGTATACCTTGAACTGCATAAATGAAGCATAGGCTAGAAATAGCCTAATTGCCTCGACCCTTGCAACTGGAGCAAAAACTTCATCATAGTCTATGCCTTCTTCCTGAGTGTACCCTTGTGCCACAAGCCTTGCTTTGTTTCTGATGACTATTCCTCTCTCATCATTTTTATTCCTGAAGATCCACTTGGTGCCAATAGCTCTATGACCTTTTGGAAGGTCCACCAAGTCCCAAACATCTTGCAACTTAAACTGTAATAACTCTTCTTGCATGGCTTCTATCCAACTGGAATCTTTCATTGCATCATAAACCTTCTTAGGTTCAATCCGAGATAGAAAGCAAGAGAGTACTGTATGTTGCTGATCCTGCAGCTCTTGAAGTCTGCTTTGATTCCTAGTTACCATAGGAGAAGAGATGTCTCCTATTACCAGCTCTGGAGGATGGTTCTTTTGAGTTCTTGTCTGGTGACTAGGTTCTTCATTGATTCCCACATCTAGATTGGAATCATTTAAGTCAGCTGAGGGGATCTCATCAGCTACTTCTGGTTCTTCATTCTCTGGATTTTGCTCATCTCTTCTTTCTTCTTCACTCTGACTTGGTTCAGTAGCAGTCTCCTTTTCACAGATTTCAGGTTCCATTGTAGGTATGGGAAAGATCACAGAGTGAGGAATAATGTCTTGTACTTGTACATTCTCTGATCCTCCACTTCCTGAATCTGCATGCTCATCACTACTGAAACCCAAAGAGTTAGTTAGTGAATCAATGTCAAACAACCACTGAGGACCAGAACCAATAGGGTTTGGTGTGTTCTCATTGCACTTGACATTGTCACTTTCCTCAATTATTCTAGAAGAGGAATTAAAAACTCTGTAAGCCTTACTCTGAGATGAGTAACCAACAAGAAAACCATCATCTGCCTTGCTATCAAACTTTCCTAAGTGAGTTTTGGTATTGAGAATGGTACAAGGACACCCAAAAGGTTTGAAAAATCCAATAAATGGTTTTTTTTATTTAAAAGCTCATATGGTGTCTTGTTTTTAGGCTTGACTACTAGAACTTTGTTTTGGACATAGCAAGCAGTATTAACTGCTTCAGCCCAGAAAGTAATTGGAAGTTTTGAATCAGCTAACAGAGATCTAGCAGCCTCAATCAGTGTCCTATTCCTTCTCTCAGCAACACCATTTTGTTGTGGAGTCCTAGGAGCACTGTATTGCCTCTCAATTCCTTTTTCCTCACAAAAGGTGTTTAGGTCATGATTTTTAAATTCAGAACCATTGTCTGACCTAATGACTTTTACTTTTTGATTGGTTTGGTTTTCAATTCTTAGAATAAAGGATTTGATCAGTCCACTTGTCTCATCCTTAGTCCTTAGAAAATATACCCAGGTAAATCTAGAGTAATCATCAACAATAACTAAGCAGTTTGATTTCTTACCTATACTCATAACATTTGTAGGCCCAAACAGATCCAGGAGCAAGGATGATGCATTCAGAATCAGTAAATAATATACTATGCTTTTTGTCACAAACCTGTGATACACTTAACAGGTTGTACCTTAATTGCTCAACATAGAATACATCTTCAAAGGTCATTTTACCTTTGGTTACATCTCCCTTACCACTGATCTTACCTCCATCTGGAGTATTACCAAAAGCAACATGCCCACCATCAATTTTCTTGAAATTCTTGAGGCAAGACATGTTCCCTGTCATGTGCCTAGAGCAACCACTATCAACATGCCAGATGCTCTTCCCCTTGAGCTGTTGGTTGCCCTGCACATAAGATAAAACAATTAGTATTGATTGGGAACCCAAGCCAAAGTGGTCTTGGGTCTCCCTTTCTCATCAAAGTATTTACATTCCTTTTTGATGAGATTTTTAAACTCAGAGCACTCTTTACTGGAGTACTTTGTCAAGATGATTGGCTTAGCAGCACAAACTTTAGAAGCAGTACTAACCTTAGAAGTACTAACAGAGTTAGCAGCACTAACAAGTTTAGCAGTACTAACCTTGTTAGAAGTACTAACAGAGTTAGCAGTATTAACATTAGAGGAAGTACTAACAATGTTAGTTTTAGCAGTACTAATACTCTTAGCAGCACTAACATTGGTAGCAGTAGTATTGCTTCTAGCAGCACTATCATTGTCAGCAGTACTAACAGTTTTAGTGCTTTTAGGAATCCACATCTTGACACTTTCCTCAACAGTCATTTTCTTCATGTGGCTTTTAGATTTAGCAGATTGCTTAGCCACATGGTTCCTTTCATTCTTCCTATAACCAAAGGGTTTTTGCACAGTTCTTTGAAAATTCATCCTTTGGTTCATAGGATTGAAATAACAGTATTTAGCAATATGATTGAGCTTTCCACAAATGAAACAAGGTTTTGGTCTATTGATTTTACTCAGATCAACCCCTTGTTTTTGTGCCCACTGATTATTCCAGTTTCTTTGATTACCCCTCCTTTTATCATGTTTTAGGGGCTTAGATTTAGTACAAGCACACTGTTTGCAAGGAACAGGATTCACAACTGTGGTCTGCTTGTAATGGACCTTACTAGACTTTCCCTCAGTCTTCTCTATGTCCTTAGATTTTACCCAAATCTTTCCACAACCCTCATTGGTAATAAGTTGATTCTCTAGAGGAATCTCACCACTCACAGTGTTCTCCTTACTCTTACCAGCTTCTTTCTCAGTTTTGTCCTCAATAACTACTTCATCTAAGGGATCTATCTCAGTGTATCCCTCAAGCAAGTCCTTCCTATCTTTGGTTTCTAGCAAGTCTGATGTAAGAGGGATGTAGTTGTTGTTGTAAGGTGGTGGTGTGGTATTGTACCCAATTCCTCTTCTCAGCTTGTCATGAATCTGAGTTTGTAGTAAAGAGTCCATTGCTTTAGAAGCATTGGAAAACTTTTCTACATCTAGCTTAACTTTGGCTAGTTCCCCTCTCAACTTTTCACTCTCTTCTTTAGACTTTGTCAGTTGGAGTTCTAGATCCTTTTTCTCCCACTTCCAGTAATTTGCGTCATATGAGTGCTGAAGTTCATTGGCTTGGAAACCTTTAATTTGTTCCTCAAACCTCTCAACAATTCTCACATAGTCTTTTATATCTTTTGCTAACCTCTTAAGATCATCACTCATATTCTGGTTGTGATCCCTGTACCTTTTAACAGTGTCTATGCAAGTTTTAGAACAGAGATTAGAACTTACCTCAGTTGGGAGATCAGATACCTCTGCCATGAGAGCTTGATTTTGAATAGCCGCTTCTGCTTGATCACTTCAGTCAAACCCCATTCCTTGTTGAGAAACAAGGTCTTGAGCAGAGTTTCTGTTCTGGTTGAAACTACCAGTCTGAGCTTGCTGATGGTTATTGTGAGACACTCCACTTCTGCATTCCCTGGCAAAGTGTCCCTTCATATGACATTTATAGCATTCTACCTTTGACTTGTCAAAGCCTGCTCCATCTTCTCTTCTTTGGGATAAGTTATTCCTCCCAGTCCTCTTGATGAACTTCTTTACCCTCATGGAAAGCATGACCATCTGCCATTTAATATCCATCTCTTCAAGATCATCAGGATGAAGTTGTTCCAAATCATCATTGATTAAAGAAGAGTTTCCATGGCTGGACAGAAAGGCTTCAAAAACAGATTCAGTGCCTTTTTCTTGATTTGCTCCATTAGCATCATTAACTGATTCAGGGTTAGCAGTAGAATCAATTGATGCGTATAGGAGTGCAGCATTATGAACATATCCAGAAGGCTTCTTCTTTGCCTCCACCTCAGATTCAAACACTCTAAGGTCATTGTACAGATCATCAAGTTCTTTTTCTTCTAGTTGTTCATTCTGTCTGAATGAAACAGTATACATGGTCCATTCATCTCCAAAGGACCTTAAGAACTTTCTGTTTACATCATCTTGATCAATCTGTACTCCCATAGTGGCTAGTTCACCAATCAGCTTGTTAAACCTGTCAAAAGTTTGAGTCATGGACTCATTCTTAGTTGACATGAAGTTTTCATACAATTGCTTCAGTATTGCCTTCTGATTTCTCTTGGTACTTTTGGTACCAGAGAATCTTTTCTCTAAAGCATTCCAAAGCATCTGTGCATCAGTGCAATTGCAGAATTGGTGTTGATATTCATTGGGAATAGCCAAGAGCAGTGTACTCAAGGCTTTCATCTCTGTCTGCCTTATCTTCTTTTCTGCATCAGTCTTTGGTGGAGTTCTTTTTCCATCTGCACCAATTTTTCCTTCATCAGATGGACCGTTCTCAATGATGTCCCACATAGAGTAATATGTGAGGAGAATGTATTGCTTGATTCTAATCTTCCACATGTTAAATTCATTAGATCTGAGCATTGGAACCTTTGAGACAAGAGTATTGTTTGATTCAACTGTGTTTTCCATGATGAATAAAGGTTTCTGAGAATACTAGCTCTGATACCACTTGTCAGGATCTGAATTCTTAACAAGAATAAACACTCAGAAACAATATTAAAGGAGTTTGCGGAATAACACTTTAATATTCAAAGATCAATGAAACAATGAATCAGAATCTCAACTTGTAAACTTTATTGAATGATTCAAAGCTACAAGATTTCCCACACAACCTCAATATTGATGAACAGGCTCACCAATACGAATTTTACTTCTCTAGAACTAGGGTTCTAAACCTTGAGGTTGATTCTCTCTATGAAAGCAAAACTCAGAATATTGTCTAACTTGATGTTCTGAACTATTAACAATAATTCTATATATATACTAAAGATAAAAGATAATTACAAATTATAAAAGATCTTCAGTATAATCTTCCATAGTTATCTCCAAGCCTTCCATGATTATCTTCAATCAATACAGCTGTCTTCATTACCATCCGAAGTCTTCATCTCATAAGCAACACTATCTTCATGAGCAGTATTAATACACAGCAACATTAATACTCTGAGCAGTATTAAGTTCAGCAGTACTAAATTTGCTTAGCAGTAGTAACTTCTTCAAGCAGTATTAATCTTGGTTAGCAGTATTAATCTGTCTCAGCAGTAGTAACTTCAGAAGTAGTAACCATGTTGTGCTAGCAGAATTAACCATACTTGTGCAATTCTGTAATTCCCAACAATTGACTTAGGCTTATTCTTCTTATCCAACTTTGCCTTCTTTTCCAACACCATGGATTCATCGGTCATCAGAATTTCATACAATTCCTGAATGGGCATAGTAGAAATCCTGACATCATTTCTCATCCTATGACAGGACTTGCTCCATTCTGGTTGGAGTGCATTCAGGAACTTCAGATTGGCCTCTAACTCAGTCTTTGTCACTTTGACCTTATACAGATCATTGATGGCTGCCCAAAATCTATCAAATACGCTTTTCAGACTTTCTCCATCCTTAGCTTTGAACTTCTCAAAATTATTCATGTATCTGGTCTGACGCAATTGAGTTGACATAGCTGTACCAAGCATGATCTTTTCCAATTGAGTCCACATAAGCATAGGATTCTGTTTGAAGCAATCAATTCTGTTGTAGATCGAATTTGGTAGTGCAAGAATCAGATTAGACTTTGCCTGACTGTCAGCTTGATATCTCAACAATTCATCAGCATCATACTCCCTCAGGGACTTCTCTACAGTTGAAGCCGGAGTAGTAGCAGTAGCTGGAATCACTTTCATCAGCCTCTCCATAGGACCCTCAGTCAGAGATTTCATCATGTTATCCCCATTCGGTTGTCTTTCTATGAAGTTAATAAATCGGTCCTGCCACTGTTCAAATTCATTCTCGTTGATCAGTACAGGAGGACGTGTGTCAGACCCCAATGACATCATCAGGTCATTCTTGTACACTTGAGCTTGCAAAGACATCTTTGAGAAAATCAGAAAGACAAAAAAAAATTCTAAGTCTGGAACACACGCAAACTGAAGGTTTGCGTAAGCAGTGAGATCCACAAACTAGACTTTGCGTAAGCTGAGTGATCCGAGAACCGAGCTTTCCGGAACAAGAAGATTGCGCAACCTGGGCTTTGCGTAAGAAGAAGGATACGCAAACTAAGCTTTGCGTAATAAGCTTGAACCGAGAAGTGAGCTTTTCGGAAGCTTGTTGATACGAGAAGTGAGCTTTTCGGAATCTTGATGATACGAAAACATTGTTTCTCGGATAGCACTTGATACGCAAAATGAACTTTGCGTATATAGCTTGATGCGAAAACCCTAAAATACACTAACACAAGGATTAGTACTATATGAACTTGCGCAAAGTATTAAGAACTTGCGCAAACCTATATCAATCTTGCGCAAATCTACAAGAACTTGCGCAAAACGAAGAATACAAGAAAAAGTTCGCAAGAACGATTAAAACTTTGAAATTAAACCAAGAAAATCACACACTGATTATCGAAAAACACTTTCTAACAACTTTCGACCAATAATATCGATTAAAAACAACTAAATCACAAATTTGATGATAGAACAATACGAGAACGAGTTTTTCCAGAAACTTTTTAAATCTCAAAAACAACAATCAAAACTTGGTTTTCATGCAGAATTATGTGAAGCAAATATGATCGATTACTAAAAACAATTCTAATGAAACCAAATTCAACACAAATCGATCACAAAACAATCCAAATTTGATGAAAAATCAAGAAAACGAGATTTTCTTGAAAAATTCAAGAAAATCAATCAAGTTTTCGATTAATCTACAAATTCAGAAATCAGAAAACGAAATCTCTCAGTTCTCTCAAGATTCAGATTGCTCTTATACCAATTGAAAGTTCAAGAATCACTAAATCTCTAGAGAGAGAAAGTAGAGAGAGAAAGTAGAGAGAGAGTATACGCTCCAAATGTAAACTGATATTCAAAGTAAGGTTCCAAAGTTACAAACTCAAAGCACCTAAGGGACTTAAATACCCCAAGTCTTAACCAATACAGATAAGCACTCTAAGAACAGTAAAGACAGCTAAGAATAAATACAATGATTACTACAAAATTAGTCTTAACACTGATGAATATCAGCAATGGAAGAAGAGAATGGTCCAGTTTCTGAATCACAAAAACAGAGACTATATGGAATCAATCATTAATGGTCCCGTAAATCCAATGATCAGAGTACAGGGTCAAGTTGAAACTGAAACATCTCCAGAAGTTCCTGATAGATTCATCCCTAAACCTTATCAGTACTTTACTGAAAAGCAGAAAGAACAGTACAAGACATATGAAGAGGCTCTTATTTATCTGACCATGGAGATTTCGAATGACATCTACAACCGAGTAGACAGTCGGAACTCTGCAAAAGAAGTCTGGGATGAACTATCAAGACAGTTTGAAGGAAGTGAAGCCTCCATCCAAGCTAAGCAGAATCTATGCATAAATGCATACGAGGGATTTCATGCAAAAGAAGGAGAGACGTTGCTAGAGACCTACAACAGATACAACATTATTCTCAATGACTTGCGGAGGAACAATATCTCTAAATCAGCTTCAGAGATAAATTACAAGTTCATCAAGAACCTGAATCCTGAATGGAAGAACTTTTCCATCAACCTTCAAATGTCAAAGAACATGGCTCAGGAAAACGTCACTGATATCTTCTCTACTCTTTCTCAGCATGAGGATGAGGTGAGAACAATTAATAATGAGTCCAATAATCTGAAGGAGTCCGTGGCTCTCATTACTGGCAAAGGAAAGAGTTCAGTTCCGATATCCTCTGCAAGGTCAAAGAAAAAGATGTCTAAAGCTCTGGTTACTGAGGTTACTGAGTCCGAATCTGATTCAAGTGATGAAGAACTGGAGGTTGATTCTGATCCAGATATTCAGAAGTTTTCTGAGGACTTAGCTCTAATTACTCGACGATTCAAGAAGAGCTTTGGCAAGAAGAAATTCTACTCAAAGCCAAAGTATGATGGATACAAGAAAGAGAAGTCTGAGATGCGATACAAGCCAAGGCATGGAAGGAGAGAGGAAGGCCAAGAAGACAGGAGGGAAGATAGAAGAGAAAGAAAGAGAGAGGATAAGCGTGAAGAAAGAAAGGATGAACCAGGAAGATGCTACAACTGTGGCAAATTTGGGAATTTCTCAAGAGACTGCAAGTTTAAGAAGGTAAAGAACTCAGAGTATTATGCAAGGAAGTCACTAATTGGCAAGAAAGCTGAAGAAGGAAAAGTGTTGATGGCTGAAGAAGAAAACTGGCTGTTCCAAAGTTCTGATGACGAGGAGCAGGCACACTTCATCCAAGTTTCCTATATGGCAAAACTGGATGGTGACGACGAAGATTCTGAGGCACAATCCGAAGATGCAAACTCTGAGGTAAGTGATAATTCTGAACTTATTGAATCTTTAATGGCCCAAATACATAGTATGAAAGATGAATTTGCTTTACTGAAAGGTAAACTTAGCTATGCACAGCAATCTGTCTTAAGTTTTCGTGATGAAAATGCTTTATTAAAAGTTGTTGTGGAAGAAAAAGAAAAAGAAAAGGATGGTTTAAAAGCTGAAAAAGATTCTTTAAAAAGAAAAATATCTGGTTTAGAAAAGGATCTTGTGAATCTTAATGCTGAAAAGGGTGAGTTTAAAATCAAATTTGAAGTTTGTTATCAAGAAAGAAATGAAGCTTTCAGCAAAATCAAGCAATTGGAGGATATTAATATGAAACGAGGTCAGACTGAACAGACATTAAATTTGTTGACCAATAAACTCCAAGACGAAAGGTTTTATAAACTTAAACCAGGTTTGGGTGTGCCAACTAATAAAATTTTGAAAAAGGCACCGGAGCACTTATATAATTTTGATAAATTCGGCTACGCAATCAGACTCATTCCTAACATTTGTGCAACCTTTGTTGAAGCAAGTACTCTTAAACCTTCTACAGAGACCAAAGGTCGAGAAGAAATAGGGAAGGACAAGTCTTGTGAAACTGATTCTCAAAATACTTTTAAAACAATTGGTTTTAAATACAGTGATTTGAACAAAAGCTATGAAACTAGAAAGATCGAATTAACTGAGATTGAATCACTGTTTACCACACCTTCCAAAGAATCAGTCAGCACAAACACAGTTCCACCTGAGACTGCATGCAAATACGATGAGTATGAATCGGATGTTGATCCATCTACTATACCATCAGTCTCAAATCCCATTGCTTCTAAATCTTTACTTGTTGAAGAGGTTGAAGAAGAAACTGTCATCACGAATGAATCTTGTGTTAAAAATGATAAAACGGAGTTTATTGAATCCATGACTGAAGAGATATTTTCTGAAATGATGAATGCTTCAGACTCTGATCCTGTTTCTGATTTAAAGGAGTCAAATTATGTGAATGATCATACATCTGAATTGATGAAGCAAATTGATATGTTGCAACAGTCTCTTGATGAGATTGAAGATGAAAACTTTGATCTTAAG
Organism: Arctium minus; assembly: GCA_954870635.1. NCBI lineage: Eukaryota > Viridiplantae > Streptophyta > Magnoliopsida > Asterales > Asteraceae > Arctium > Arctium minus. The sequence continues at coordinate 71,149,832 of OX941095.1, read as the reverse complement.
TTTAAACTTGAAAATTCTTTGAAAGAAAATCAAGATCTTTGCACAGAGATCAATGATTTGAAAATTAATTTGTTTAAAAATGCTTCAAATGATAAACAGATGTTCAATGATCCAAGTTGGAAAGTAAGAACTAATCCAGAATTTGATGCTCCTGCAAAACCTTCAGTTGTTTACTCTGATTGTCCTGAATATCCACCAAGTATTTTTGAGAAGGGTGAGACTTCAAATAGCTCTAGAAAAAAACCACCCTCTAAGATAGAGACTAACAAGGTTCCTGTTTCTGTTTCAGATATAAAAGGAAATGGAGTTGGGAGGAGTAAGAAGAATAAAGATAATAGTTTGAATAAGAATGATAGGTTATCTAGTGAAACTTTTACTTCAAATAGTTGTACTTCAGACAGTGTTATTTTGAAAAGTAATTCTTTTGATGAACATGAATGTAAGATTTGTTCCGATAAATCTAAGTTTATGAATTTTGCTCGAAAGAATCTATATTGCAAACACTGCTGGGATAATTCATTTAAATACTACTCCCCTCCAAAGTCCAAACAGAGTAAGAGAAAAGCTAAACTGAACCTTAATTCCAATTCTAATTCTAATTCTTCCACACAACCCAAAGTGTTTCGAGCTAAGGTTGCCAATCCTAAATCTAAAAAGCATTTTCAGGAATTAAATGTTACGATGGTTTGGAAATGGGTTCCAAATCCCCGTTATGAATGGAGAGTCAAAGTTAAACCTGCTGATATTCCTGAATTTCGTGAAGCTAACCGCGAAGGACCCATCTTGATATGGGTACCTAAGCAAAACTAATTATCTCTTTTGCAGGCCTGTCGACTGTGGGTGATAGATTCCGGATGCTCACGCCACATGACAGGATTCAAGCACCTCTTGCATAACTATGTGGAGGAGCCTGCCGGAGCAGTTAGATTTGCAAATTCTGAAGTAGAGGGACACGTCAGAGGATATGGAATGCTCGATAATGGTGTTGTGAAGATTCAAAGAGTGTTATATGTTGAAGGACTTGATCACAATCTGTTTAGTACCAGTCACTTATGTGACATGAAATATCAAGTCCGCTTCACAACCACTCATTGCTATCTAGAGGATCCGGATGGTTACGAAGTTTTCAAAGCTGAACGCCATGGAAATCTATACTATGTAGATTTTCCTACACTGTCTGCCACACGTCCAGTATGCCTATTAGCCAAAGAAACTAAAGCACAATCGTGGACGTGGCATCGACGCTTGTCTCATCAGAATTTCCGATCAATAGCGAAGCTACAGAGACAAGGTTTGGTCAAAGGTCTACCAGAAATGAGGTTCGAAAAAGACTCACTATGTTCTACATATGAGATGGGCAAAATGAAGCGAAGCTCATTCAAGTCCAAAGCTGAATCATCGACCTCATCTGCACTGGAACTTCTTCATATGGACCTTTGTGGCCCAATGCGAACAACATCTATCAACGGCAAGAAGTATGTTTTAGTAATGATAGATGACTATTCAAGGTATACATGGCTCGAGTTTCTTCGCAACAAGTCAGATGCGCCAGAGTTGATAATCGCTTTTATAAAGCTCATCCAAGTACGTCTTCAATTGCCAGTTCGAACGATTCACAGTGATAACGGCACGGAGTTCAAGAATGCCACCTTGCAGAACTATCTTATCTCTGTAGGAATTTCACATAACTTCTTCGCAGCCTAGACTCCACAGCAGAACGACATTGTTGAACGGAAGAACCGCACTCTTGTTGAAGCAGCTCGTACTATGCTTGCTAATTCAGATCTACCTATGCACCTCTGGGCCGAGGCAGTCGCGACAGCATTCTTTACACATAATCGTACCATTGTGGTCAAGCGCTTTAATAAAACAACATATGAGTTAATCAACAATCGTAAGCCTAACATCAAATTCCTTCGTGTTTTTGGTTGCAGGTGTTACATTCTGCACGAGCGTCAAGGTCTATCAAAATTTGATGAGAAAGCGGATGAAGGATATCTGGTTGGATACTCTCTGACATCCAAAGCTTATCGAATCTACATTATTCGAACTAAGACGGTTGTTGAAAGCATGAATGTCTCCTTTGATGAGAATTCTACTAGGACTTCTGGACACAACAGTTCAGAACTCGGTCTTAAGGACAAAGCTTATGTCGGTCCACAATACTATATCAAGTTCTTACAAAACAACACAATATGATTACCAACCTGTTTTGATTAATATTCAAACGATTACAGGATTGATCTATTCAAGCTTTTGATGTGTTCTCTGTTTTTACACCTTTTTGTGTGTGTGTTAAAGTGATCTGATTTCTTCGACGATTAGCTTCTACAACACACTAAACCTTAATATCTAACTAGCTAAACTAATATTGTAACACCCCGATTTTCGAAAGGTATCAATCCAAGTTAATACAGAAACCGAGATATTAAGGAAAAATAAGATTTTTAATTTTGGACTTGAATCCTTGATTTTATAGTCTAGATGGATGAAGGATTCAATTACGAGTCCAACGGTTCTTTCCGGAGCAAAAACGGAGCTATAACGAAGAAGTTATGACCAAAACGGTTTTCGGGAAATCACGGGCGCGCTAGAGGGGGCGCACGGGCCGTGCGCAGGCCCTTCACAAAAATGCACGGGCCGTGCGTTGGGGTCAGAGGCGCGGGTTAAAAGCCTGGTTCAGCCTCATTTCACCCAAAAACTTCATTTCCTCATATCTTTTGATCCAGAGCTCCGATTTGGGTGATTCAAGTTGCTATAGTTTCGTTTTTGAGAGATTTTCAAGGATATGGCAAGAGATTGGAGGTCTATTGAAGTATACTAGAGTATTTTGTGGTGGTAAGCTTCTCATCTCTCACTATTCATCTTCTTCCCCAAAGTTTTCTAGGGTTTCATCCACCCTTTGTTCTCCCTTTCATAGATCGAAGGTTTGTAATCATTTTGGTGAACTAGAGATGTTTTGATTGGTGGATTCAAGTTTGGATTAAGGTAATCTTCTATTCTATTCATTTATGGAAGTTAGGATTTCGGTATCAGTTGAGGTATTCATGTATAAGGTTGGGAAACGATTATTTATGGTAGAATATGTATATTTATGGTTGGAACCTTGTGGATCTAGGTTTTGGAAGATTTTGTTTGAAGAATCAAGTTCTTCAAGGAAAGTTCTAAGTGGGTAAAATCTAGATTTAGTCTAAATCTAGCAAGGTGAGTTTACTAACCTTTGTTAAAACTGGATACACATCATTATCTTCTTCTTGTTCATGTCAATGCATCTCTCAAATGTTCATATTTAATGTTTCAAGTATTTTGGGGGTTCTTACCCATGGATTTATGAATATGAAAGTTACCATGTGTTATATGTGTACATCTTGGTATGTTGATGATTTCTTCTTGGAAAGCCTTTTTGGCGACCTTATATTCTCACGAAGTATTTTGATGGATATTATGTCATATGTTGTATTTACATGATTAGGATGGTAATAGTGTGTTCTTGGTGGATATCCGAAATGTTACGGATGGAAACACATCTTGAGACCTCCTAAATGCATAATGTGGACGAACCAAGTTTGTGATCCACTATAGGAATGTAGGTGGGTGACATTTGGAGAATTTCCTAAGGCGGTAGTCTCTTATGTACCTAGACCTCCGCCGTCGGGGAATTTCCTAAGGCGGTAGTCCCCGGTGCGTGTCGGGCCTTTGGGTTGCCAGAGAAAGTGGCTTCAAGGTGCATTGCCTCTTTGGGTGAACCGGATTGGAGATATGGGTCGCTCCCGTTGACTCCACATCTACGTGATTAATTGTCTAACTGTTGATAAGAACTGCAAATGTTTTCTGGCATGTTTTTACTTGTTCAACTCACTAGGCTTTCTGGCCTAACACTTGTTTGGTGTCGATGTGTATCTCAGGTTTTAGATTGGTCCTAAGCTGGCATAGTGCTTGGGTGAGAGATTTGAGAATATCGCTTTTGGACTTACTATTGGTAGAGAATCCTTTGGGTCTATAAATGGCGCCCTTGATTGTAATCTCTTTTCTGGTTATAGAAATTAGATTAGTTGGTTGTTATTTATTATCCGTTTAATTAAGATTGTATTTAAATAGGTTTGTGTATTTTCCCCATTTTTGGGAGGCTCTTGCTTTGGCAATTTTAAATACCACATGTCCGTTTTTCGGATTTTTGTTATCCCTATTTTTAGGGTGTTACAAATATCTAGATATTATATAGATATTATCTAACAACTAATATAATATATAACTTAGATGTTAATCTAACAAACTAATATCAAACATAATTAGATATTTAAACTAAGTTAAACTAAATACTAAAATTACAATAGACAATAATTTACTTCGACATTTATTACAAACGACATTAGACTTTGTATCGAGAGTCGACTTTCCGGCTTTAGCTTCAGATTGGATCTTCATATTGTATGATCTTGAATCCAATGAGACTGTGGTCTAACAATCTCCCCCTTTGGATCAAGATCATTACTAAAAAGATTTAGCAATTCAGTCTTCTTCTTCAGCTCAGAAGATACAATCTCTTTCTCTAGCTTAGAATGCTTTAGCAAAGTATCTTCAAAGAAAATTTATCTGAAATCAGCATGTCTTCATAATACTTTGATCTTGCATTTCTTGGTTATCTTTTCTCTTCTCCAATGTCTTGTGAATGTAATGGACTGGACATTTCCTCAAGCTTTAGATTCTCCCCCTTTTTAAGGAAAAGAGCAACGCTTTCATCAAAACTTGTAGTAAGAAATGTATTTCACTTGGAGCCTCTGATCCGTCAATTCAAAAGATATTCATCCAGATCTTTTCAAATCCAGACAAAATAGTCGTGTAACACCTGAATCAACTAATGAATCAGTTAACATGCCTGTCAGTAACACTAAGTCACTGTGTGTAACGAATACACATTGTAAAGGAGTTGTTTGATGTTGACTCCCCCAGGGCTTCCATTTAATCATCGAAACACCACAAAAGTTATTTCTATAAACGTTATGACAAAGAAACAAATTCCTTGTGTGTTCGTGTTTGTGATAGAAAGAATTAAGCACTGATGATTGCTTATAGGCTCAAAATTGTGTAAACCACTGAGACAATAGTAAGTTAAACACAGACTCAATATGCATGATTGAAGTGCGAAGGTAGGGCAGACTTCCTTCTTTTCAATATCCAGATTTTCCAAATGAAAATCAGATAGCAAATGTGTTGCTTCCCCTTTGAAAATGTGAAACACTTTCTTGTCGAGAAGAAAATGAGTAGATAGTGAGGTTTGATCAAGAGTTGGCATGGGCTAGTTGCCTGTTTCAATAATGTTCACCAAAGAATTGTGAAACATTAGAATTGTGGTTGGCCGGCTCAGAAAAAGTTGGTGCAGAGTTGTGATATTCTTTTAACTCTGTTCTCACACACTCTTTCTTTAAACATTTTGCTCAATCTAATCACACTCATTTCTTTTCAACTTCTCACACTCAATCACTATGGATTAACTTCTTGGGTAGAAATCACTGGTTAAGGTGATTCCATAGAAGTTGTGTTAATTCCTAGCACAATGAAATCCTTGTTTTTCTATGATGCATATGATGCTCAAAATGGTTTAACTATATCAGTTAAAGCACAAATAGATCTTGAAAACATTTAAAGTCACACTTCCAATTCATGAATTCTTGTTGAGAATCGGGAAGTGGTTTGAACATTTAATAACAATGTTTTCTATGATTGAAAGTTGTCCACTTATCAACCATATATGAGATTAAGATAAAGGATTATACCTTAACGTGCGATCTTACATCTCATGAAGCTAAGCTTAAAGTCATAAACATATGAACTTGTAAGCTTCTCTCAAAAATTCTGCAAAAGTCTTATGTCAAGTCAAAGTAAAATTTATTCACTTAAATTGAAAAGACAAAAAACAGTAAAACTGTTAAAGTACGAGTTCTGATCAGAAATAATCAGAAGTCATATCCAAACTCCTTTGACTTGAAGAGCTCCCCCTAAAATCTTGCATTACAAAAATTTGACATAAAAGGTAAATGCAGAAATCTTATGAGCTCCCCCTCAAAATAAGATTGACCACTTGTCAATTTCTTCTCATACTCCCCCTTGGATCATGAACATAATATAGAAGTGCAGATATGTCAGGATCGAATTCTCAACAAGAATTAATTATCAGAAACAATATCAAAGAAGTTTGCGGAATAACACTTTGATATTTTAATCAAACAGGAAATCAAAACAGAATATAATTAAGAACAAACTGTAAACTTGTATTGAATGCTTTGAAGTTACAAGATTACACACTCAACCTCAATATTGATGAACAGGCTCACCAATACGAATTCTACTTCTCTAGAATTAGGATCTATGCCTTGAGGTTGATTTTCTCTCTAACAGAATGAAGATGAACAAAAGGTTACTATCTATTCTAAACTATACAATATATATACTGAAAACAAAGATAATTACAAAAAATAAAATATCTTCAGTATATCTTCCAAGTATATCTCTAAGCTTCCATGTATATCCTTTCATACGAATTTTCATCATATAAGCAGTATTAATCTTCAGCAGCATTAATTTCCTTCTAGCAGCATTAACTACTAAGCAGTACTAACCACTAGCAGTACTAACTAGCTAAGCAGTACTAACTTTGTTCAAGCAGCACTAACTTTGACTAGCAGTATTAATAGTACTAGCAGTAGTAACACTCAGCAGTACTAACCTTTAAGTCTTCTAGCAGTAGTAACTTTGAACCAGCAGCATTAACCATACTTGATGAATTCTTCAGTTCCCAACAATCTCCCCCTAACTTGACTTTTAGGAAGAGAAGTCAAGTTCTTCAAATTTTCTTCAAGATGCTCCCAAAACTCTATTATGGTCTAAATTCCAGTGTTTGCATCCAATCCCAAACTTTGATTGATAAGCTTCATTCAGTTCAGCAGCTAGAGCTTTTGCCATTTCCCTGTCCTTTTCCATCTGAACTCTTTCTTCTTTTTCAATATCCTCCTGCATCTTTTTAGCTAGGGCTTCATCTGATTCAACCAACCTTTGCTTTTTGATTGGTTGATCAGATTCTACCATCTTTGCTTTTCCTTTGTCTTTGCTCATTTCCTTCTTACTGTTATCTTTCTTGATCACTTCACCTTGTTCTTTTATGATTACACCTTTGGTCTTTGAAGTGACCTTGGGAGTATCATTCTTGGCTTTTAGTAAGGTTTCTGCAATCTCAAGATCTGTTAACACTTCTTTCACAGTTTCTTCTGCTTTATTAATGTCAGCAGTAGTAACTGTTTCTGCTTGCTTCTCCCCCTCAACATCAACTTTCTCTCCATTAAGCTCCCCCTTTCTTGAGGCTTCTTCCATGTTGATCTCCCCCTTTTTGGGAGCATCATCCTCAGTGGTCCTTCTCCTTAATTGGAATTGCTTTTTCTTCTTCCTTTGGACCAGACTAACCACCATCCTTTTCAGCTTAGCAATCTGTTCTTGTTGGGACAGAATTACCAGCTTCATTTCTTCAATTTCTTTGCCTTGTTTGAGAACATCTTGATTGATGTTCCCCATTGTTTCCATCAATTCATCGTACGTATATCTGTCCTCACCCTCTCCAGAAGTGTTACCCTCCTTTGAAGGATCATTGGATCTTTTAGTTGTGGAAGTCTTCTGCCTTGCAGAGGCACTATCCACCCCTGTGGTTTCTTGGCACCAGGGACCTTCAAATGATTGCTCATTCAAAGTTGCCATGGGGGAGGTCTTATTGATGTTACCACTTTCCTCCTCTGTACTAGCAGGAGTAGTGGCAGCCTCATCACCCATATGCTCTACCTCCTCCTCAGAGAGCACCTCCTTTGGGTTGGGAGACACCCTTGTGGTTTCCCTTTGGATATTCTCTAGGGGAGAATTCTCCCTTAGAGGGCTTATAGGCTTAGTGGGTAATGGTACAAGAAGGGAAGGAGCCTTCTTTACCTATTTTCGCTTGTAAGTTTGGGTGATGGGAGATGTTGGTTTTTCAAGAAGGGACTGGGGAATTGATTTTGAGAGGGAAGGTTGGGCTTGGCTAGCAGTGGATTGGTCTAATGGGGGCCTTGACCCTGCTGCCATACCTTCATTGGTTTGGGACACCACCATCATTGTAGAGAACAATGGGGTGTCAACTCCTTCAGAGTCCCCAGCAGATCTTCTCATATTTGAGAAAACCTTGCCTTTGGGGGGTTTAGGTACATATACCCCAACAGGTTGAGGTATATCCGTCAATTCATGAGTAATAACTTCTTGAACAAACCTGGGGTACATAAAGAAGCTCTTTTTGTTTCCCATGTTTGAGACAAGATCATTGAAAATCATTTTAGAAAAATTATACTTTCTGGCAGTGGCCAAGCACACCAAAGCATAAGCAATAGTGCTGCTGAACTCACTCCATCCAGTAGTCTTTTTGGAGATACAATGCATAAGAGTATGGACAAAGAAACGCCATTGGGGTGAGAATTTTGCTTTAGAAAATTTGAAAACTCCCAATGGGCCTCCATACCCCATTCTTGTAAGGTTTGAAAAGAGTTCATCATTTGGGATAGAGGTTATACCAGAGGCATCGTCTAGACGTAGACAGATGCGAATAACCTCTTCAGTAACCGTGAGTGATTGATCACAGATTCTTGTCTTGATCATCTGCACACCATTCTCAACAACAATGGTTGCATTAGCCCAGAACTGCCTTTGATGCTCAATATAGATTGTAGGGGATACACTAAGAGCATGAGCAATGTGGCTTGTCTTGAGGAAATCCACGATTTGATGAAATCCTGCAGCTTGCTTTGGCTTTTGTAGCATCGCAATCTCGTTGTGCTCGTCGATGAAAGTCATGGATGCCATTGATCTTAGTGAGAAGCTTGCCTGAAAACTTCGAACTTGAGAGAGAAAAGGTTTTGAGCGCAAGAGAACAGTATGCAAAGAGTCGTTATGAACTTTTAGGCGGGCAAAGAGTATTTATAGTATTCGGAATATAAGCAGTATTAACCTAGAGCAGTATTAACTACTAGCAGCATTAACTACTAGCAGTATTAACTAACTAGCAGTATTAACCACTAGCAGTATTAACTACTAGCAGTATTAACTGAGAGCAGTATTAACCACTAGTAGTATTAACTGAAAGCAGTATTAACCACTAGCAGTATTAACTGAAAGCAGTATTAACCACTAGCAGTATTAACTGAAAGCAGTATTAACCACTAGCAGTATTAACTAACTTACTCCTTTTAAACTTGCTAAACACTGAGTACTGCTATGCAAATCCTGAAACAGAAGATTAGTAACTCCAGGAATACTATACAGATAAAAAACCACTTTTTGAGAAGGGGATTATTCAGAGTTTATCATTCCCACACTTGTTACCAAGAAAGTGAATCTACCCACATCAAAAGCTTTAGTGAATAGATCAGCAAACTGATTATCGGTGTGAACTTTGACAACTTGAATAAGTTTCTTTTCATTACAGTCTCTTATAAAGTGATACCTGATTTCAATGTGCTTTGTTTTTGAGTGCTTGACTGGATTATTCACAATGCTAATAGCACTGCTGTTGTCAATAAAGATTGGAGAGTGTAGAAAGGTTACCCCATAATCCAACATTTGATTCTGAATCCATAAGACTTGAGAACAGCAACTTGCAGCTGCTATGTACTCTGCCTCTGTTGTAGATGTGGATACTGTGGTTTGTTTCTTGCACTGCCATGAGACTAGTCTAGCACCCAAAAACTGACATCCTCCAGAAGTAGATTTTCTGTCCAAGTTTGCCCCACATAAATCACTGTCTGAGTATGCTATTAGGTCAAAAGGTGAGTTATGAGGAAACCAAAGTCCCAATCTGGGTTGCCCTTTGAGATATCTGAATATCCTCTTAACAGCTTGAAAGTGAGATTGCTTTGGCCTAACTTGAAATCTAGCACATACACAGACTGGAAACATTATATCTGGCCTTGATGCTGTGAGATACATGAGAGAGCCAATCATGGATCTATAATGATGCACATCCATATCCTCCCCCTCAAGATCTGTTGTGATCTGCTTGTGTGTTTCCATAGGTGTGCTGGCAGGTTTTGATTCTGAGAAACCAAACTTGGTTAGAATATCCTGCACATACTTGGATTGACAGATGAAAATGCCATCTGACTTCTGTTGAACTTGGAGTCCAAGGAAGAAAGTAAGTTCCCCCATGGAACTCATTTTGAACCTTTGATGCATTAAATCCTCAAACTCCTTGCACATGTTGTTTCTTGTAGAACCAAAAATAATGTCATCAACATAGATTTGGACCAGCAAGATATCCTTCTTCTTTCTTTTGATAAATAGAGTCTTATCAATGACTCCTCTTTCAAAGTCATTTTCCAAGAGATAGGATGACAAAGTGTCATACCATGCTCTTGGGGCTTGATGTAGTCCATAAAGTGCTTTCTTTAATTTGTATACCCTGTCTGGATAGCTTGGGTTTTCAAACCCTGGTGGTTGACAGACATATACTTCTTCTTCAATTGAGCCATAGAGAAAAGCACTTTTTACATCCATTTGATAGACTTTGAAGTTCATGTAAGAAGCATAGGCTAGGAATAGTCTGATTGCTTCTATCCTAGCCACAGGTGCAAAAACTTCTTCATAATCTATACCCTCTTCTTGAGTATAGCCTTGAGCCACCAGCCTTGCTTTGTTCCTTATGACAATACCTCTTTCATCTCTCTTGTTTCTGAAAATCCATTTTGTGCCAATCGCTCTGTGACCTTTAGGAAGGTCTACTAGATCCCACACATCTTGTATCTTGAACTGTAACAGTTCCTCTTGCATTGCTTCTATCCAGCTGGATTCTTTCATAGCATCATGTGCCTTTTTAGGCTCAAGCTGTGATAGAAAACAAGAAAGCACTGTATGCTATTGATCTTGCATTTCCTGAAGCCTGCTTTGATGTCTAGTCATCATAGGAGAAGAGATATCTCCTATTACCAACTGTGGAGGATGATTCTTTTGAACTCTGGTGTTGTGACTAGGTTCTTCATTCAGTCCAGCCTCAAGATTAGATTCATGCAACTCAACTGAAGTGTTTTCAGATGCTACTTCATTATTTTCTTGAGTCTCCTCATCTCTAGTGTCTTCTTCACTCTGACTTGGTTCAGTAAATGATTCCTTTTCACAGTCTTCAACAGAATTTACTGTGGGTATGGGAAAAATCACAGATTTAGATATACTTTCTTGAACTTGTGTGATCTCTGATCCTCCACTACCTGTTCCTGTATACTCATTACTGAAACCAAAAGAGTTAGTTAGTGAATCAATGTCAAATAGCCACTGAGGTCCAGACCCAACAGGATTTGGTGTGTTCTCATTGCATTTGACATTGTCACTTTCTTCAATTATTCTAGAAGAAGAGTTAAAAACTCTGTAGGCCTTACTCTGAGATGAATATCCAACAAGAAATCCATCATCTGCTTTGCTATCAAACTTACCTAAGTGAGATTTGGTATTGAGAATTGTACAAGGACACCCAAAAGGTTTGAAGAAACCAATAAAAGGTTTTCTTTTATTTAAAAGTTCATATGGGGTCTTGTTCTTTTGCTTGACCACTAGAACTCTGTTTTGGACATAACAAGCAGTATTAACTGCTTCAGCCCAGAAGGTAATTGGCAATTTTGAATCAGCCAACAGAGATCTAGCAGCCTCTATTAGTGTTCTATTTCTCCTTTCAGCAACACCATTCTGTTGAGGAGTTCTTGGAGCACTGTATTGCCTCTCAATACCTTTTTCTTCACAAAAGGTGTTTAGATCATGATTTTTAAACTCAGTTCCATTATCTGATCTAATGACTTTTACTCTTTGATTAGTTTGGTTTTCAATTCTTAGAATAAAGGATTTGATAAGATCACTAGTTTCATCCTTAGTTCTTAGAAAATATACCCAAGTAAATCTGGAGTAATCATCAACAATAACCAAGCAGTAAGATTTCTTGCCTATACTCATAACATTTGTAGGACCAAACAGATCCATATGCAGTAACTGGAGACAAGAAGAAACAGAATTTAACTCTTTGGTCTTATGAGAAGTTTTGTGTTGTTTGCCTTTAAGACAAGCAACACAATGATCATCACATGAAAAGACTTTTGAAGGTAAACCTCTTACAAGGTTATTTTTAACAAGATTGTTCATAGTCTTGAAATTCATGTGACACATCCTTCTGTGCCATAGAGAGGATTCATCTACAGAAGCTTTTGAAACAAGACAATTTAGAGATGAATCACTATTAACATTGTCCATATCAAGACAGTAAACATTGTCCTTTCTTGGAGTTCTAAGTAGTATCATGCTTTCATCAACTACCTTGAACCCTGGAGCAAGAATCATACACTCAGTATTAGTAAATAATATACTATGTTGTTTGTCACAAACCTGTGATACACTTAACAGGTTGTACTTTAATTGATCAACATAGTAGACATCCTCAAATGTCATCTTACCTTTGGTGACATTACCTTTTCCACTTATCTTACCACCAGTAAGATTGTCTCCAAATGCAACATGTCCTCCATTGATATGCTTGAAATTCTGAAGGCATGACATGTTGCCTGTCATGTGCCTAGAGCAACCACTATCAACATGCCAAATGCTCTTTCCCTTGAGCTGTTGATTGCCCTGCACATTGAATAAATCAATTAGTATGAATTAGGAACCCAAGCCAAAGTGGTCTTGGGCACCCCTTTCTCATCAAAATACTTGCATTCTTTCTTGACAAGATTTTTGAACTTTAATTCCTCATTCTTGGAGTACTTTGTTACAATAATAGGCTTGGAAATGTTTGGAATAAAATCAGTACTGGTTTTAGAAGTACTAACTGCCTTGGCAACACTTGCATGCTTAGCAGTACTAACCTTGTTAGAAGTAGTAACTGTGTTAGCAGCAGTAACTGTGTTGGCAGTATTAACCTTTGAAGAGGTATTAACAGTATTAGCAGCATTAATCTTTTCAGCAGTACTAACACTGTTAGCAGTAGTAACTATGTTATCAGTACTAATATTGTTAGCAGTACTAACACAGTTAGTACTTCTAGGTACCCACATTTTGACACTTTCTTTTAAAATCTTTTTCTTTAAAGTGCCTTTGCTTTCAACATTTTTCTTTATCACATTTTTCTTTCCAGCCTTCCTATAACCAACAGATTTTTTCACAAATCTTTGAAAGTTCATCTGTTGGTTAATAGGGTTAAAGTAACAATACTTAGCCAAATGATTCAACTTGCCACATATAAAACAAGGTTTTGGTCTATTGATTTTATTCAGATCAACTCCTTGTTTCTGAGCCCATTGATTATTCCAGTTTCTTTGATTTCCTCTTTTTAAACCAGAATTTAGGCTCTTGGCTTTATTGCAATCACACTGTTTACAAGATCCAGGATTCACAACTGTGGTTTGTTTGTAATGGACCTTGTTATCATTTCCTTTAGTCTTCTCTATCTCCTTGGACTTGACCCAGATTTTCCCACATCCCTCATTGGTGATAATATTGTTTTCTAATGGTATCTTTTTACTCACATTACTATCCCTGTTCTCATTTGCTCCTTTCTCAGTCAAATCCTTAACTACTACTTCATCCAAAGGATCTATCTTAAATGCTTCTTCAGACAAGTCCTTTTTCTCCTTAGTTTCTAACAAGTCTGATGTAGGAGAAATATAGTTATTATTGTAAGGAGGGGGTGTATTGTTGTATCCAATACCAGGCTTCATCTTATCATGTATCTGAGCCTTTAGAAGAGAGTCCATTGCTTTTGAAGCATAGGAAAACTTGTCTATGTCAAGCTTAACTTTTGACAGTTCCTCTTTCAGTCTATCATTCTCTTCTAAGGACTTAGACAGTTTGGTTTCTAATTCATTCTTTTCCCACTTCCAATAGTTTGTGTCATAAGAGTGTTGAAGTTCATTAGCTTGAAAGCCTTTGATTTGCTCTTCAAATCTCTCTACTATTAACACATAATCTCTTCTGTCTTTTTCTAATCTTTTGAGATCATCACACATACTTTGATTGTGATCCCTGTATCTTGTAACAGTGTCAATGCAAGATTTAGTACAAAGATTAGAACTTACCTCAGTAGGGAGATCAGACACTTCTGCCATAAGAGCTTGGTTCTGAATGGCTTCCTCAGCTTGATCACTCCAGTCAAATCCCATTCCTTGTTGAGAAACCAGGGCTTGAGCAGGATTCTTGTTCTGATTATATCCTCCATTCTGAGCTTGTTGGTGGTTATTGTTTGGAACAACACTCCTGCATTCTCTAGCAAAGTGTCCTTTCTTGTGACACTTATAACACTCCACCTTGGTTTTGTCAAAACCAGCTCCATCTTCTCTTCTTTGAGAGAAGTTATTTCTTCCAGTTCTTTTAATGAACTTTTTCACCCTCATGGATAACATGGCCATCTGCCATTTAATATCCATCTCCTCCAGATCATCAGGGTGAATTTGATCAAGATCATCATTAATCAGAGAATTGCTGCTATGACTGGACAAAAAGGCTTCAAAGATAGATTCAGTGCCTTTTTCTGAACTTACTCCACTGGCAGTACTAATTGCTTCAGGGTTGGCAGTAGTATCAGTGGTTGCAGAAAGAAGTGCAGCATTGTGAATATAACCAGAGGGCTTCTTCTTGGTTTCTACCTCAGTTTCAAAAACTCTTAGATCATTGTATAGATCATCAAGTTCTTTCTCTTCCAGATTGTCACTCTGTCTATATGAGACAGTGTACATAGTCCATTCATCCCCAAGAGATCTGAGGAACTTTCTGTTGATATCATCTTGTTCCATCTTTACCCCTACAGTAGCCAGTTCACCTATGAGTTTATTGAACCTGTCAAAAGTTTGAGTCATAGACTCATTCTTTGTGGAAGTGAAGTTCTCATACTGTTGCTTTAGAACATCTCTCTGATTTCTTTTGATGCTCTTAGTTCCAGCAAATCTTTTCTCTAGAGCATTCCAGAGAATCTGAGCATCAGTGCAGTTGCAAAATTGATGCTGATATTCATTGGGAATGGCCAAGAGCAGAGTGCTCAAGGCTTTCATCTCTGTCTGTCTGATCTTCCTCTCACCATCTGTCTTTGGTGGAGGTCTTTTCCCATCTGCTCCTATCCTTCCAGCTTCAGAAGGACCATTCTCAATGATATCCCACATTGAGTAGTCAGTGAGAAGAATATATTGTCTGATTCTGATCTTCCACATGTCAAACTCACTGGGTTTGAGCATTGGAACCTTAGAGACCAAAGTACTGCTTGATTCTGTAAGATTTTCCATGATGAATAGATGTTTCTGAGAGAGTTTGGCTCTGATACCACTTGTCAGGATCGAATTCTCAACAAGAATTAATTATCAGAAACAATATCAAAGAAGTTTGCGGAATAACACTTTGATATTTTAATCAAACAGGAAATCAAAACAGAATATAATTAAGAACAAACTGTAAACTTGTATTGAATGCTTTGAAGTTACAAGATTACACACTCAACCTCAATATTGATGAACAGGCTCACCAATACGAATTCTACTTCTCTAGAATTAGGATCTATGCCTTGAGGTTGATTTTCTCTCTAACAGAATGAAGATGAACAAAAGATTACTATCTATTCTAAACTATACAATATATATACTGAAAACAAAGATAATTACAAACAATAAAATATCTTCAGTATATCTTCCAAGTATATCTCTAAGCTTCCATGTATATCCTTTCATACGAATCTTCATCATATAAGCAGTATTAATCTTCAGCAGCATTAATTTCCTTCTAGCAGCATTAACTACTAAGCAGTACTAACCACTAGCAGTACTAACTAGCTAAGCAGTACTAACTTTGTTCAAGCAGCACTAACTTTGACTAGCAGTATTAATAGTACTAGCAGTAGTAACACTCAGCAGTACTAACCTTTAAGTCTTCTAGCAGTAGTAACTTTGAACAGCAGCATTAACCATACTTGATGAATTCTTCAGTTCCCAACAAGATATCAATGAGAATTAAGAATGAAGAAATGATGAAAAAGTATACAATTAGAAAACTTTGATAGGTAACTACTGATTAAATCTTTAGATTTAGCATACCAAGCTTAGAGACAAGAAAGTTAAACCTCTTTTCGTCTAAAGGTTTGGTAAACAAATCAGCAAGCTGATAATCAGTTTTTACAAAGAAAAGTTCAATTGTTCCTTTTTCGACATGATCTTTAATAAAATGATACCTGACATCTATGTGTTTAGTCTATGTGTGTTGAACAGGATTCGCTGTCATTGCGATGGCGCTCTTGGAGTCACAGTATATCGGGATTTTGTTGAAGTGGAAACCGTAGTCGTGCAATTGAGTTCTCATCCATAAGACATGAGAACAGCAGCTAGCAGCAGCTACATATTCTGCTTCGGCCGTGGAAGTTGAAACACAAAGTTGCTTCTTCGATGCCTAACTTACGACCTTATCACCGAGGAACTGTACATGTCCTGACGTGCTCTTCCTGTCTAACATACAACCAGCATGATCTGCATCTATGTACGTTGTTAGTTCAAAACTTGTATCTTTAGGATACCACAGACCAAGATCTATAGTGCCCTTCAGATACCTGAATATGCGCTTTACTGCAGACATATGGATTCTTTTGGATTGGCCTGATATCTTGCACATAAGCATGTTGAAAACATTATATCTGGCCTACTAGAAGTAAGATACATTAAAGAACCTATCATCCCTCTGTAAGTCCTAACATCAACAGCCTTTCCCGAAGGATCGGTGCCAATTTTAGTACCTGGTGCCATTGGGGTACCAATCGGTTTTGAATTTTCTATTTTGAACTTCCGAAGAATATCCATAATGTATTTTGATTGATTGATAAAAATACCCGATGAAAACTGTTTGACTTGTAATCCGAGAAAGAAATTCATCTCTCCCATCATATTCATCTGAAATCTAGACACCATAAGGTTTGAAAAATTCTTACAGTATTTAGGATTTGTAGAGCCAAAAATAATATCATCTACATAGATTTGTATTAAAATGATATCGGCTTTTTCCTTTTTGATAAACAAAGTGGTATCCACCGTACCTTTTGAAAAACCAGACTTGACTAGAAATTGTGAAAGGACATCATACCAGGCACGAGGAGCTTGTTTCAGACCGTAGAGTGCTTTGTCGAGAATGTAGACGTGATTCGGATTCTCTTGATTGACAAAACCTTCTGGCTAAGAGACGTAGACTTCCTCCTTCAGAATGCCATTCAGAAAGGCAGTCTTCACGTCCATTTGGAAGACCGTGAAGTTCTTGTGGGCGGCGTAGGCTAGAAACATTCTAATTGCCTCTAATCACGCCACAGGAGCATAAGTCTCGTCGTAGTTGATTCCTTCCTCTTTTCTGTATCCTTTGGTTACAAGTCTTGCCTTGTTTCGGATAACGATACCACATTCGTCCTTTTTGATCTTGAAAACCCACTTCGTACCTATAATGGTTTTACCTTGAGGTTTTGGTATGAGTCTCCAGACTTGAAGTGCGTCGAACTGATTCAGCTCTTCTTGCATTGAGATCACCCATTCTGGATCAACAAGTGCCTCTGATACGCGAGTTGGCTCGAACTTGCTCAGAAATGAGTCATGCATGCACATATTTATTGATGCTGACCTAGTTTGCACCGGTTTTGATGGATCGCCAATGATCTGGCTTATCGGATGCTCTTTGGTCCATTTATGTTCATGAGGTAGTGGATTATATGAATGTATGTCAATTGTATCATCTATAAATCCACTTGTACCTTCTTCAGCTTGTTCAGGAGGAATGATGATTGCAGTTGAAGTGGTAGGTTTAGAAGGCTCAGCAGGTACAGCTTGGTCCGGCTGTAGATGGATCTGTACAGAACATCCTATTGTTTCAGCTACTTTTGTCTCTTCATTACATGTCTCTTCTCCAACTGTTGGAGTCGGCATTTGAATAGGAACTTCTTGTTGAATCGGGGTGTTGGATTCAATAGGAATATCTGAACTGGTTGGATGAGTAGTCGTTAAGTCTTCCATCCTGTCAACCACAACAGATTTCTTTACATTAGATCTAAGAAGTTCATCATAAAACAATTCAAATAATAAGTCTAAATCAGATATATGATTAGTTGACGTTGATGCTTCATCTGATTTATTTTGTTGAGACGCAGGTTCTGGACTGAGTTGCCCAGAAGCTAGTACTCCGGTTATAATGGGTTCTGAACTGTATTGTTCGGAACCCATATCTTCATCAAACGTGACGTTGATGCTTTCTATAACCGTCTTTGACTTCTTCAGATAGATAAGGTATGTAGTTGATGTTGAGGAATAACCAATGAAGATGCCTTCGTCCGCCTTGGCGCTGAACTTGTTTAGACTCTCCCTATCGTTTAGAACGAAACACTTACACCCAAATATATTGAAATATTTGATTGTCGGTGTTCGGTTGTTGATCAATGCATAAGGAGTCTTCTTGAATCTTCGGTGTATCATGGATCGATTATGTGTGTAGCATGCAGTCGATACAGCTTCAGCCCACAGAAATAGAGGTAAGTCTAATTGACTTAGCATAGTTCGAGCAGCCTCGACTAGCGTACGATTTCTTCTTTCGACCACTCCATTTTGTTGAGGCGTACAAGCAGCAGAGTATTGATGTGAAATCCCGACAGATTCAAGATATTCTTCAACCTTTTTATTCTTGAACTCTGTGTCGTTGTCTGTTCTTAGAAGCTTGACCGATTTCTTCAGATTCACCTGGGTCGTCTTCAGGAATGTGATGAGAACATCTGGTGTCTCATCCTTTAAACGTAGAAACTTGACCCATGTGTATCTCGAGTAATCGTCCACGATAACAAGTATGTACTTCTTTCTGCCTAGACTCTGAGTTCGCATCGGACCGCATAAGTCCATATGCAATAACTCTAACGGAGTGTTAGTACTCGGTTCAGGCTTTGGTTTATGTGGAGCCCTCTTCATTTTTCCCTTTTCACATGTTGCACAAAGATGTTCTTGTTATCCCAGTTTAATCTAGTTGATTAACAATCACAGAACACAATAAGATCAAGAGATATAAAGATTAAGAATAACATACCAATCCCTTGAATAAACAGTTAAACCTTAAGTGTTCTTGATACCCTTGAATACAGAGAAAACAGCTACCTCACTCTATGATAATTATTGTAATTGTGAGGATTTTCCCTAAAACCTAATTAACCAAAACTATTTATACTTAGGCTTTTAAGGCCTAATGGGCTTGGGCCCAATAGCTAATAACTATCAATCTATTACAATTTAAACCCCAAACTTTAACTATCAAATAAATACAGTTTAGACCCTTTAATCTTGAATACAATTATGATCCAACAATCTCCCCCTTTGGATTCAAGATTAAAAAAAATTTGACAATAAACTTCAGGTCTTGACTTTTCTTCTCTTTTCCTGAAAAACTTCAGATATGACTTTGATAGCTTCAAAACTTGATATCTTTAAATAATCTTCAAAACTTTGAAAATCTTCAGCAGTCTTCAGATTATATTCTCCCCCTTAAGATATTCTCCCCCTTTTTGATGAGTGGTGAGAATCATCATCATCAAAACTTGTCAAAACAATATCCCCCTTTGTGAAAAAATTTCCCCCTTTGTCTTTATAGACTTCAATGTAGCACCATCTTCATGTAACGAGCCCTGTGAAATAAGAGCAGTCTCTCCAAATGGAGAAAGTGATTATTTCAATCTTTTCAGATGAAAATAAAAAATAGTAACCATTCGAATCTTTTCAAATTCAAACAGGTAATAAGTGTAACCCTGAATCAACAAATGACTCAGTTAGAATGCCTGTCAGTAACACAAAGTTACTGAGTAACACAAAGTTACTATATAAGGAGCTGGTTTTGATGTTGGCTCCCCAGGACTTCCATTCAATCATCGAATAACACATGATTATATATGAATGTTCTGACAGAAAACAAATTTCTGTGTGCTCGTGCATGTGTATGAAAAAATTAAGCATAGATGATTGCTTTTCAATATAGGCTCAAAGTATGTAAACTTGTTGAGACAGCAACAAATTATACAAAGACTCAATGTGCATGAGAAAGGGTTCGAAGGTGGGGTAACTTTCCATCTTTTTCAATATTAGTATCTTCCAAATGAAGAACCAATAGCATATGTGCTGCTTCCCTAGAAAATGTGAAACATTCTCTTTTTGAGAAAAGAATGAGTAGCTGGTGGGGTTATATGCAAGAGATGGCATGGGCTAGTTGCCTTTTTCAATGATGGTCACCAAAGAATGTGAACCAATCAGATTATGTGGCTGCCCGACTCAGAAAGTGGTTTGGTGCAGAGTCTAATATTCTTTTACTCTGTTCACTCACCCTCTTTCTTTTAATGCTCACTTCTAACCAATATCTCTTTTCCATTTTACCTCTTCACACACCATCACTCAATTCTTTTTACTCCTCTCCCCTCAATCACTCAGGGTATACTTCCTGGGTAGGAAACAATGGTTATCGTGAATCCATGGAAGTTCTAATAAGCTCTCACACTGAATCCCATGTAATTTCCTAAAAGAACGTGTTGTTCAACAGTCTTTTGTACACATAAGCACAAAGTTACATGAATAATAAGAATTTCGGAGAAGTCAAAACATTAGGTGTTTGACGATACGATTCTCCCCCTCAAACTAAAAGAGTTTGACAATTAAGTTCTAAGGAGTTTTTCAATTAAGCTCTTTTTCTATTTAAGCTCCCCCTTAACTGAAGATTTTTTTTTTTAAGAATAAAGAAGAAAAAATAAAGCACTGAAGTGCGGGTTCTAATCTGACGTGATTAGAAGCCATCTTTTCTTTGAGGTACGGGTTCTAAGCTGATTTACTTAGAAGCCTTTGTTCTTTCTCCCCCTTAAACCTTGGGTGTCTGCAACACAGATTTAGCTTTTGGTACCCACTGGTATTTGGGTCCTAATGGGTTAGTTGCAGTTCTAGTGGGAGATATGAAGTAAGAACCATACCAGTTATTCACATAATCTTTTCTTACAAAATCAACAGTTGAGCCACAGTAGGAACAACTATTGTTCTTTTGTGCTAACCTGATCAATTGATTGATTGTGAAAACCATATCAGGTTAGCCAAAAGTTTTACCTTTTGATGCATTGTTCCATTTTGCATTTGATGTATGCACAAATGACTTTTCTTTCTTCTTCTCCTCCGAGGATCCTTTAAATCTCCAGATCCAGATTCCTCTTTCTTTCTCATCACCCCTTCTCCAGAAGCTTTTCTTTTGAGACTTAGTCTTCTTTAAATTACCTAAACCATCAACATTTTTATCAAAGAAAAGGTTAGAAGGACGAATCTGATTAGTAGATTTAGAAGTAAGACTATCATCTGAATCATAGAAAGGATTATAGAAAACATTTGAAACATGTGAACTTGAAGTTGTTTTTAATGGACTATCTGAATCAGCTAGATCATCTCTTGGTGATTGAGCTATTGACTCTGGCGTCTTGTGCTCAGTCAGTTTCACCTTGAATACTATCTCTTCAAGTTCCTTTATCTTTGAAGACAAACTGTTTCTTTCCTTTTCAATCAGATCAAACTTCTTATGCAACACAGATTTTGCATTCTTCTCCTTCATGATGTTTGTTGACAATTCAGATAGCTTTCCTGTCAGCTTGGCTATCTCGGTCTCAAATATTTTCTTTTCTTCAGAAAAGTCTTTATTTATATCCTTCAGCTCAACTTTCTTCTTCTCATTCTCAGCCTTTTCTCTTTCAAGAATGATAAGCTTCTCAAAGTCTAAAACTTGTTGAGAAAGCTTAACACATCTAAGCTCTAAAGATTTTTTTTCTTCAAAGGCTTTTCTGGAGAAATCAGAGAATTTCTTGGCAAAGTCTTTTCTTTCTTTCTCTATCTTTAACATCTCATCTTGAGCTATTGCATTGTCTCTGTCTTGGGTTGCCTTTTCTTTCAGCTTTTCAATCTTAACCTCAAGACTGAGAACTTTATCTTTAAACTTATCTTTGTCCGCACAGAGTTGAGAATTTATCTGTCTTAGTCCTGTACTAGTATCCTTTGCAACACTTGTACTCCTTCTAAGCTCCTCAAGATCTCTTTGCATTGCATCCTTCTTTGACCATGTAGAGCTGGATTCAGATCTTTTCAACTTTGCTTGAAGATCCAAGATCTCTTTTTCTTTAGACTCAATCATTCCTGCAAAGTCAATTATAGAATCAGAATCTTTTGAATTTTATTTTAAAGCATTGACCTGAATAAGAAGAGATGAGTTCTGAATCTGTAAAGCCTTGTTTTCATCTTTAAGAGATGATATCTAGGATTTGAACATTTTTTCCTCTATGTCATACTCATCAACCATGCGAGAAGATACTGATAACCGTCCAGCAAGTTGTTTAGCCTTTGCTTTTACTTCAGAAAGAGTCATGTTGTTAAAATCAAGGATGTAACCTTCAGACATCATTAGCTGATTCGACATCCTAGCTGTATGGTTAGTAATCAAACTTTTCTGTACCAAAACAACCAACTAGATGAGATCGTTAGAATCAAAATAAAAACTACACTAAAAAATTTTCAGAGAAATAAATTCCCGAAAATAATTAAATGCAGTCCTTTCAATCAGTATAAAGCTTCAAATAATACTGAACAAACTGTGAAAATCTGCCGAAAAAAAAAATTCCGCAAAAGTGAACAGTGAATAGTGCAGTGAACAGTGCTCGCATGAACAGTGACTTGCGCAAAGTGAGGTTTGCGCAAGCAGCGGGTTGCGCAAAGTGGAGGTTTGCGCATCTAGTCCGTTGCGCAAAGTGTACTTCAGTGTGTCACGCAAATCAGAATTCGACCGGGAACTTGCTTCGACCGGTAACTTGCAATGACCGGTATTATGTTCGACCGATAAGAGTGCTTAGACCGGTAGTGATCTGTGGGTGTACCGGGCGACCGAGGTGGTGTGAGGACCGATATCGATTTCGACCGGTATCGAGTTCGACCGGTATTGGTGCTTCGACCGGAAAAGAGTCGACCGATAGTGAACTCGACCGGTGATGTTCCTTGACCGATAAAAAGTGATACGACCGATATAATGTATGACCGATAATGATTATTCGACCGATATTCAATGTGGACCGATACAAAGTATTCGACCCGGTGAGGTGCTATGACCGGTAAAGGTATGGACCGATATTCTATGTTCGACCGATATGTTCTTAAATCGACCCAGAAAGACGATGAACAACCCAGATAATTACCCATAAATCACACAGAAACACAAAAATTGAATTCAGAAATCAGACTTTTGTATCCACTAGCATGCATCGATCACAAAATAATCAAAGTTAAAGATTAAGTTCAACTTTCCAACTTAAATTTTAAGAGCACAGTGTCGATATTCATGCAAACCCAAAAAACACAAAATCAATAAATTCAATCACTTGATAATTCTCAAAGCAATTAATCAATCAGATAGTGTTCAATAACGCAAAACACACCGAATCAGATCAATCTTAACCATAAATGCACATAATTCATGAAATCAGATGAACAGTAAAAAAAATTCGATAAACAGTAACTTTCGTGAATAGTAATCGATAAATAGTAATAAAAAAAAATTTGATTCTTTAGGCTCTAATACCACTTGTTATCCCAGTTTAATCTAGTTGATTAACAATCACATAACACAATAAGATCAAGAGATATAAAGATTAAGAATAACATACCAATCCCTTGAATAAACGGTTAAACCTTGAGTGTTCTTGATACCCTTGAATACAGAGAAAACAGCTACCTCACTCTATGATAATTATTGTAATTGTGAGGATTTACCCTAAAACCTAATTAACCAAAACTATTTATACTTAGGCTTTTAAGGCCTAATGGGCTTGGGCCCAATAGCTAATAACTATCAATCTATTACAATTTAAAC
Source organism: Arctium minus (assembly GCA_954870635.1). NCBI lineage: Eukaryota > Viridiplantae > Streptophyta > Magnoliopsida > Asterales > Asteraceae > Arctium > Arctium minus. Next base: position 71,125,889 of record OX941095.1, on the reverse strand, counting down.
CCCAAACTTTAAATATCAAATAAATACAGTTTAGACCCTTTAATCTTGAATACAATTATGATCCAACAATCTCCCCCTTTGGATTCAAGATTAAAAAAATTGACAATAGTCTTCAGGTCTTCACTTGTCTTCTCTTTTCTTCAGATATGACGTTGATAGCTTCAAAACTTGATATCTTTAAATAATCTTCAAATCTTCAAAACTTGAAAATCTTCAGCAGTCTTCAGTTCTCTTTCATATTTGAGCTCTGGAAGTCCTTTGACGAGCTTTCCACTGACCAGATTGTTGATGTACCTGAAGTTGAGGTGAGAGAGTCGTCGATGCCATAACCAGCTTTGTTGCATCGAAACTTTTGATAGTAGACAAACCTGCTTGTCAATCTGGACATTTGACAAATTGATTGTGTAGAGGTCTGATTCTCTAGTACCGACCAAGAGTTCCTCACCTTCTTCAGTGCGAACTGAACACCTCTTGGCTTTGAAGTTGACCTCTAAGTCTTTGTCACAGAACTGGCCTATACTGAACAGGTTGTGTCGTAAGCCTTCAACATAGCTCATCTTCTTTATCGTGACTTGATCATGTTGTACATCACCATATCCCATTATTGGTGAAAACTGGTCATTGCCGAATCTAACTGTTCCGCAATACTTTTCTTTAAAGTTGGACAACATCTCCTTTTGTCCAGTCATATGCTTGGAAAATCCGCTATCCAAGTACCACATATGACGGATCTGCACAAGAGAAATAATGAAACAATTGATTTAGATAGTCTTAAAACAAAGATTGAGTTAAGACTTTTTGAGCATTGAAGTATGGGTCTTGAACTGATTTGTTCAAAAGCCATCTTTCTCTTAAGCACGGGTTCTGAACAGACGTGTTCAGAAACCATATCAGATTTCTCCTTCTTAAACGTTGGGTGCCTGCAACACAGATTTAGCTTTTGGTACCCACTTGAAATTGGGTCCAACTGTGTTAGCACTAGATTTTGGTACCCATTTGAAATTGGTTCCTCTTTTCTTTTGAAAATCAAATGAATCAGATGAATGATATGAATGCACATGATAATTTCCAAACCAAATCTCAGAATCTTGACAAGAAGTAGAAACATGTTTATCATAAATAGAAGACTTTCTAGCAGATTTAGATAACTGGAATAGTTGCGTAAAAGAGTATTTCAAAATAGTAGCAACATTCGCTTTCAAAACATCTTTACTAGGTAAAGTCTTATTACAATTAACACTACAAAACGATTTATCAGCCTTGTCAAGCTTCTGTTTCGGTTGCCACTTAGATTTAACTTCTGGCATTTGCTTGCTCAGATCTGAAACATGTGAAACTCGTGAGTTAGACTTCTGAGCAACAAACGAATGCTTCTTCTTCGGATTACCAGTAGTGTTCGGTTTCTGTGAATGCTTAGATTTAATCTTACCTTTAGCATTTTTAGCTTTCACAGAGACTGAGTTATCAACTTTCGTTGATTTTGCACTGTTAACAGGCATACTGGTTTTTCCCAAAGATTGCACAAGAAAAGATGAATGGTTAGGAAGTTTCGCATTAAAATCAAATTGTTCAAAACAACCATCCAAACCACCGTCAGAGTTAAGAAAATCAAACCCTCCGTTTGATGAACCAAACATGTCATCAGATTTAGAAGCCTTTGAAATAATAACATTTTTCAGCACGGTAGAAAAAAAATTTTGTTCAATCTCAATCAAAAGTCTTTCATCTGTTAAAGAGTCCTTGAGTTTGGAAATATTACTTTCCAAAACAAGAGGAGGGATATAAAGTTTACCTTTAACAGACTTTGCCTCCATTTCTTTGATAGAATAACTTTGAAAGAAGTCATTTGAAAGAGATTTCTTTTCATCTTTTTGATCAAAACTATTATTCAGCTTCGCATAATAAAATGGAAGGTGAACTTTAGATGATTTCCTCCGTTGTTCCGTTTCTATGGCTTCATCCTCTTTTGATAATCCAGTCCAGAAAACTTTAAGTTCAGGGCATCGATGAGAGAGTCTTAAGAATGTAAAATCATAAAGTGCAGGCACTTCAGATATACCGTTTTTAAGATAACGAGGATTCGCATAACCGATTCCCCAATTTTCTTTATTCTTTTTCGGTTTGTTTAGATGAATGGTTTGCTCACTTTGACCTAATGAGTATAACTTCTTTTCCAAAGCATCTAATTTAGCAATTAAAGTTTTGTTTTCTTCAGTACATGAAGAATGCATTTTAGTAAGCTCACTGAAATCAGACTCACTCTTTCGCAGTTTAGACTTGATTTCAGAATTCTCTTTAAGAATTATTGTCTTTTCTTTGGCGTTGGTGTCATTGTTTCTATGTAAAACCTCAATCAATACTTCTCTCTCAGCAGTTTCATTGCTAAGTTTCTGTATCGATTGGTTTTTGTCAGTTATAACACCATTTTCTCGCTTAAGCTTCGACTCTAACTCTTGTTGTTTTAAATTCATGGCATGCATTTTATTTATGAAATCTGAATAAGATAAATCACATACCTCATCTTTCTCATCCTCTTCTGAATCTGCTTCAGCGTCTGATTCCTGCTTTCCCATCAAGCACATGTTGACTGATTCATCCTTCTCTTCATCCTCTTCTTCCTCGTCTGAATGATCAAGCCAGTACTCATCCTCTGCCATCAGTACCTTACCAGCCTCATGTTTCTTTGCAAGAAGCATTTTGTTCTTGTAATAATCGGAGTTTCTGACTTTTGGCCTTCGGCAGTCTCTGGCAAAGTGACCTATTTTGCCACAGTTGTAGCACGTTGGTGGTTCTGACTGACTGGATCCTTCAGCTTGAAACCTCTTCTCTTCCGGTTTCCTTTCCTCTATTCTCTTTCCTTCAGCATGATACCTTCTCTCTTCCGGCTTCTTCTCCTCTATTCTCTTCCCTTCAAACTTATTTCCTTCATATCTACTTCCTTCAACCCTTTCCTTATGAGCATAATTGTTAGGACCAGAAGAATACCCCTGACTGTTTGAACTTGGCTTCGTGTAGAACTTCTTCTGAAAGGCCTTAGTCAGCATGAGCATAGCCTGCTTCAGTTGTTCACAGTCATCCGAGTCAGAGTTTGCATAAGCTTCATTTTCTTTTGATTCATACACAATCGTCTTGTTCTTCTTCTTCTTGACAACAAGAGCAACTGTGTCTTCAACTGTCTTTACTTTCTGCCTCTTTTCATCTAGAATTTCATCCACCTCTTCTTCATTTTGTTTGAGGGTTTCCTACACCTCATGAAGTGGAATCTCATTCAGATCCTTGATCTGCTTCATCTGTCTAGCAAATCTCTTCCATTCCTGCTATAGAATACTTAGGAATTTGACGTTTAGCTCGATTTGAGATTTGGTGACCTTGTTCTTGCTTAGTTCGTTTAGCAAGGTCACAAATCTGTCATAAGTTCCTTCTAGAGACTCTCCACTTCTGCCTTTAAATTCTTCATAACTGTTTAGGCAGTTGGAAAGTTTGAGCTGGTTTCCAACCTTTGAACCCAGCATCATCTTCTCTAGCCGATCCCACATCTCTTTGCCCGAGGCTGTATAGCTGTCAATCTTTACATAGATTTCGTTTAGAATCCCTTATAGAATGTATGACTTTGATAATCTATCACCTTTTGCTCTTTTTAGGTTATCATCATCGAGCTCATGATACTTAAGTTCATATTGTGTCGGCACAGTTCCAACCATACGAGTCGTCGTGACTGGTTTCATAATCCCTTCTTCTATTGATTTCCTGATGAATTCATCCAACTCATGTCTATCAATAAAGTTCAGGAACTGATCTTTCCACTGTTCGTATTCTCCTTTAAAGAGAACTGGTGGCTTGGTGTCAGTTCCGATTGCAAGGGCTTTTCTGGATGTCATTCTGAATAAAAGATAAGTCTGGTATTAGAAGTAAAGCATACTTTGCGTTTCGAGAAGGTGGCGCAAATGAGGTTTGCGCGAGAGGTACGTAGCGCGAAGTAGAGCTTTGCGCTTTAAGAGGTTGGCGTAAACTGAGGTTTGCGCTACAAGGTGTTGGCGCAAAGGTAACTTTGGCTTTTCGTGAAGAGTTGATCATGCCAACTGAGGTTTACGTGATGTGTTGGTCGCGAGAGTTGAGGTTTGTGTTTCAAGAGAGTCACGCAAACTGATGTTTGCGTTTGCAGTTGGTGGCGAGAACCGAGCCTTGTGCGAGACGTGTATAGCGCAAAGGTATGTTTGCGTGAGAAGCGTGTGGCGCAAAGTGGGTCGCGCAAAGTTCAACTTTGCGTGAGTTCGTCCCTTGGTTTGCGCGAGTTCGTCCCTGCAACTTCGAAATTCAACTGAAGACCTGTATCTTCGTCGATTAGCAGTACCAAACTCTACCAATATGATTAAAAACACTTCTAGTACAGATTGTGACCACTTGATCTCGATAAAAATCACTTTTTGACAATATGATCGATGGCACAGTAACTTTTTAAACTCGACTTTCAAACCACAAAATCACCAAAATGGAACTCGATTTAAGCTTTAAACTGAAATCAAAACACTACAACTCGATCTAGCAGCCTAATCGATCACAACCTGATCGATTTCCACACCTAAAACACTCAAAATCTCGAAAATGATTTTGAAAATAAGAACACAGAGTCGTTTTTGTAAAAAACTTGATTTTGAATCACTTATCAGGCTCTGATACCAATTGTCGGTCCACAATACTATATCAAGTTCTTACAAAACAACACAATATGATTACCAACCTGTTTTGATTAATATTCAAACGATTACAAGATTGATCTATTCAAGCTTTTGATGTGTTCTCTGTTTTTACACCTTTTTGTGTGTGTGTTAAAGTGATCTGATTTCTTCAACGATTAGCTTCTACAACACACTAAACCTTAATATCTAACTAGCTAAACTAATATCTAGATAATATCTAGATATTATCTAACAACTAATATAATATATAACTTAGATATTAATCTAACAAACTAAATACTAAAATTACAATAGACAATAATTTACTTCGACATTTATTACAAACGACATTAGACTTTGTATCGAGAGTCGACTTTCCGGCTTTAGCTTCAGATTGGATGATCTTGAATCCAGTGAGACTGTGGTCTAATGAGACTGTGGTCTAACAGCTTCTATTCACTCCAGAATAGAACCAACTTCTAAAGGATCCACTTCTTCTAACTCTAACTCTACTTCATCTAAGTTAGATTTATTGTTTATTGATGCCTTCGATGATATTTGTGCAGATTTTGATAAAGGCATATCTACATCAATAACAAGCTCGGAGGTCCCTACTATTTCTGAAGACATGTCTGGACCGTCCGAAGAAGTCACTGAAACTTCATCTCCATCAGGTACAACTAAACCGTTAGTTTCTGACTCTACTAATGTTGAATCTGTCTCTGCAGATAGTTCTTCTAGAAATGAAGTCACGAGTACTTCAACTGCTAGTCCAGAAGCTTCAGTATCAGAAACACCAGTACAAGATGTCCCGAGTACAACTATGGAGCTACCTGTCGTGCATGATGAAAACGATGCATCAAATATGCAACAAACAGTTGAATCCTTACCAAGCACATATCGTTGAACTAAGGATCATCCCCTGCATAACGTGATAGGTGACGTACAATCTGGTGTCACAACAAGATCTGCATCAGCGAACTTCTGCATGTTTTCAAGCTTCCTTAGTTCCTTAGAACCAAAGAAAGCGTCTAAAGCTCTACGTGATCCCTTCTGGATTTCTGCTATGCAAGACGAGCTTCTACAATTCGAAAGGAACAAGGTATGGCGCTTGATCCCACTACCTAAAGGTAAATCTGTTATTGGAACAAAGTGGGTTTTTAGAAACAAGAAAGACGAAGCTGGAGTAGTTGTGAGAAACAAAGCTCGATTGGTCGCAAAAGGGTACTGTCAACAGGAGGGTATTGACTATGACGAAACATTTGCCCATGTTTCCTGAATGGCGTTCTGAATGAGGAGGTCTACGTGGCTCAACCTGAAGGTTTCGTTGATCCTCATCACCCTGATCATGTCTATGTTTTAGACAAAGTGCTTTATGGTCTTAAAAGAAGCACCGCGAGCCTGGTATGAAACTCTCACTAAATTTCTCTTAGCTTCTGGTTTCAAGAAAGGTACAGTTGATACTACCTTATTTCTTAAAAGGCAAGGTGAGGACTTGATTCTCATTCAGATTTATGTTGACGACATAATATTTGGGTCGAGAAATCAGAAATTTTGTAAGAACTTTTCAAAGATAATGGAAACAAAGTTTGAAATGTCGATGATGGGTGAATTGAATTTCTTTCTTGGTTTACAAGTAAAGCAATTGCCCGAAGGCATGTTTCTTAATCAAGATAAATACATAAAAGATATTTTGAAAAAGTTCAATATGTCAGATAGTTCAGTCATGAAAACACCAATGGCTACTGGTACACTCCTAGACGCAGATCCCTCCGGGAAACCTGTTGATCAAAAGGTGTATCGTAGCATGATTGGTTCTTTACTTTATCTGATTCCCAGTTGCCCAGATATAATGTTTGCCACATGTTTTTGTGCGAGATATCAGTCTAATCCTAAAGAGTCGCACTTAAATGCTGTTAAGCGAATCCTTAGATATCTCAAAGGCTCTCCTAATCTAGGCCTTTGGTATCCAAAGGATTCTCGTTTTGATCTAACCGCCTTTACAGATGCTGGTCATGCAGGATGTAAGCTAGACCAGAAGGGCACCTCTGGATCATGTCAATTTATAGGTGACAAACTTGTGAGTTGGACCTCAAAGAAGCAAAACTGTGTTTCAACATCCACTGCCGAGGCTGAATATGTAGTTGCTGCTAGCTGCTGTTCTCAAGTCCTCTGGATGAAGACACAGTTAAGGGACTTTGGATACAACTACAAGCGTGTTCCTATTTATTGTGATTCCAAAAGCGCAATCGTCATAACTGCTAACCCGGTACAACATTCGAAGACCAAGAATATAGATGTACGTTATCATTTCATCAAGGATCATGTAGAAAAAGGTGACATTGAAATGCACTTTGTTCAAACCGACTTCCAGTTAGCTGATCTTTTCACCAAGCCGTTGGATGAAAAGAGGTTCCAATTTCTAATCAGCAAACTCGGTATGTTGAACATGTCTTCTTAGACCTTACTCATGATTCTAGGGGGAGTATTTTACGTTTAATTTTGTGTTTTATTCTACAACTATTGCTAACAATAGAGGAATCATTTTCACAAATGATTACCATAATTTTTTTATGTGCAGGTTCGTTCAAGTGACTATGGCTTCTAATCACTTCGGATTAGAACCCGCACTTCAGTGCTTTATTATTATGTTTTATGTTGTTTAAAAAAAATCTTCAGTTGGGGGGGGGAGCTTAATAGAAAAGGAGCTTAATCGTCTATGAGCTTAATAGACTTATATACTTCATCCACATTCTTGTCATCTGAACCAGAATCAGAGTCAGAGATATCCAATGAAGACAAGAAATGTTTTCGCTTAAGCTTCTTCAAACAACTATAAGCTTAATTGATAAACTCCTTTAGAGCTTAAATTGTCAAACTCTTTTTAGTTTGAGGGGGAGAATTGCATCGTCAAACACAACTGTTTTGACTTCTCCGCAATTTTTTTTATTATTCATGTAACTCTGTGCTTATTTGTGCTTTCATGTACAAAAGTTGGTTGAACAACACGTCTTTTTAGGAAAGTACATGGGATTCAGTGTGTGAGCTTAACAGAACCTCCATGGATTCACGATAACCAGTTTTTCCTACCCAGGAAGTCTTCCCTAAGTGATTGAGGGGAGAGGGGTCAAAAGAATTGAGTGATGGTGTGTGAAGAGGTAAAATGGAAAAGAGAGATTGGTTAGAAGTAAGCATTAAAAGAAAGAGGGTGAGTGACCAGAGTAAAATAATATTAGACTTTGCACCAAACCACTTTCTGGGCCGGGCAGCCACATTATCTGATTGGTTCACATTCTTTGGTGACCATCATTGAAATAGGCAACTAGCCCATGCCATCTCTTGCATACAACCCCACCAGCTACTCATTCTTTTCTCAAAAAGAGAATGTTTCACATTTTCTGGGGACGCAGCACATACGCTATTGGTTCTTCATTTGGAAGATAATAATATTGAAAAAGAAGGAAAGTTGCCCCACCTTCGAACCCTTACTCATGCACATTGAGTCTTTGTATAATTTGTTGTTGTCTCAACAAGTTTACATACTTTGAGCCTATAATGAAAAGCAATCATCTATGCTTAATTCTTTCATACACATGCACGACCACACAGAAATTTGTTTTCTATCAGAACGTTCATAGATAACCAAGTGTTATTCGATGATTGAATGGAATACCTGGGGAGCCAACATCAAAACCAACTCCTTATATAGTAACTTCGTGTTACTCAGTAACTTTGTGTTACTGACAGACATTTTAACTGAGTCATTTGTTGATTCAGGGTTACCATTTTTTATTATTTGAATCTGAAAAGATTGAAATAATCACTCTTTCCATTTGGAGAGACTGCTCTTATTTCACACATGGCTCGTTACATGAAGACAGTGCTAAATTGATGACCATATTCAAAGGGGGAGATTGTTTTGCAAAGTTTTGAAGATGATGATTCTCACCACTCATCAAAAAGGGGGAGAATATACAAAAAGGGAGAATAATCAAAGAAGGAGAATAAAAAGAAGATTTCAAGAATTTTGAAATAAAGGTTGCTGAAGACTTCAAGGTTTCAAAGATAAAGATGAAGACTATATCTGAAGTTTTCAAGAGAAAAGTGAAGACCCGTGAAGAGCCGAAGATAATTACAAAATTTTTTTAATCTTGAATCCAAAGGGGATATTGTTGGATCATAAATTGTATTCAAAATTAAAGTTAAAGTTAAGGGTTTAAACTGAAATTATATTAAAGTTAAATTAGAGGGTCTAAACTATATTTATTTAATAGTTAAAGTTTGGGGTTTAAATTGTAATAAGTTGTAAATGGGCCTCATATCTCAAGCCCATTAAGCATTAAGCTTAAAGCCCATTAGGCCTATTAGGCTTAGGTATTTAATGTTTTGTTTAATTAGTTTTAGGTTTAACTCTGATAATTCTCTGTAATCCTATATTCAAGGTATCAAGAACACACAAGGTTTTCATTGAATATTCAAGGGATTGGTATGTCATTCTAATCTTTATATATCTTGATCTATATTGTGTTCTATGATTGTTAATCAACTAGATTAAACTGGGATAACATCGGTCTGGACGAGAAAACACAAAGGGTACCCCCTTTGCCGAATCGGCCAAAAATGGGTGTCACGCTTAAACGTCCATAACTTTTGCTACAAGGATCCGTTTTAATCCCATTATCCGTCATAATGAACCATAGAATGAGAATCACGTCATGGATTGATCGCTTTCTGGCAATACACGATAATTTGAGTGAGTATCGATAAACTGCATGATGTACGTTCTTTCGATTTGGCCAATGCGTAGCTTCGGCAATATCGTGCACGAGAAGGGTTTTTTGCAAGTTATTTCCCTTGAAAACCATATCATTTACATTGTAGATGAACAATGTAAAGATTCATGGAAATACGACGAGGTCGGTCCGGACGAGAAAACACAAAGGGTACCCCCTTTGCCGAATCGGCCAAAAATGGGTGTCGCGTTTAAACGTCCATAACTTTTTCTATGGGTATTGTTTTTTAAGCCCATGACCCGTCAAAACGAACCTTAGAACGATAAGCACGTCATGGCTCGGTCGCTTTCTGGCACTACACCATGTTTTTAGTGGGTATCGATAAACTCCACGATGTACATTCTTTTGGTTAGACCATTGCATGGTTTCGGCAATATCCTACACGAGAGTGGGTTTTTTGCAAGTTATTTACCTTGAAAACCTTTTCATTTACATTGTAGATATGCAATGTAAAGATTCATGGAAATCCGACGAGGTCGGTCTGGACGAGAAAACACAAAGGGTACCCCCTTTTCCGAATCGACCAAAAATGGGTGTCACGCTTAAACGTCCATAACTTTTGCTACGAGGATCCGTTTTAATACCATTACCCATCATAATTAACCTTAGGACGAGAAGCACGTCATGTCTTGTTAGCATTCTGGCAATACACCATTATTTAAGTGGGTATCGATAAACTGCATGATGTACGTTCTTTCGGTTTGGCCATTGCGTGGTTTCGGCAATATCGTGCACGAGAGTGGGTTTTTTGCAAGTTATTTCCCTTGAAAACCTTATCATTTACATTATAGATGAACAATGTAAAGATTCATGGAAATCCGAATAGGTCGGTCCGGACGAGAAAACACAAAGGGTACCCCCTTTGCCGAATCGGCCAAAAATGGGTGACGCGCTTAAACGTTCATAACTTTTGCTACGGGGATCCGTTTTAAGCCCATGACCTGTCAAAACGAACCTTAAAACGAGAATCACATCATGGATTGATCGCTTTGTGGCAATACACCATGATTTGAGTGGGTATCGATAAACTGCATGATGTACGTTCTTTCGGTTTGGCCAATGTGTGGCTTCGGCAATATCCTGCACGAGTGTGGGTTTTTTGCAAGTTATTTCTCTTGAAAACCTTATCATTTACATTGTAGATGAACAATTTAAAAATTCGTGGAAATCCGACGAGGTCGGTCCATACGAGAAAACACAAAGGGTACCCCCTTTGCCAAATTGGCCAAAAATGGGTGTCGCGGTTAAACGTCCATAACTTTTGCTACGGATATCCGTTTTAAGACCATGACCCATCAAAATGAACCATAGAACGATAAGCATGTCATGGCTTAGTCTCTTTCTGGCACTACACCATGATTTGAGTGGGTATCGATAAACTGCATGATGTACGTTCTTTCGGTTAAGCCATCGCATGGTTTCGGCAATATCCTACACGAGAGTGGGTTTTTTGCAAGTTATTACCCTTGAAAACCTTTTCATTTACATTGTATATGGGCAATGTAAAGATTCGTGGAAATCCGACGAGGTCGGTCCGGACGAGAAAACACAAAGGGTACACCCTTTGCCGAATCGGCCAAAAATGGGTGTCGCGCTTAAACGTCCATAACTTTTGCAACGGGGATGCGTATTAAGCCCATGACCCGTCAAAACGAACCTTAGAACGAGAATCACGTCATGGATTGATCGCTTTCTGGCAATAGACCATGATTTGAGTGGGTATCAATAAACTGTATGATGTACGTTTTTCGGTTTGGCCAATGCGTGGCTTCGGCAATATCCCGCACGAGAGTGGGTTTTTTGCAAGTTATTTCCCTTAAAAACCTTATGATTTACATTGTAGATGAACAATGTAAAGATTCGTAGAAATCCGACGAGGTCAGTCCGGACGAGAAAACACAAAGGGTACCCCCTTTGCCGAATCGGCCAAAAATGGGTGTCGCGTTTAAACGTCAATAACATTTGCTTCGGGGATCCGATTTAAGCCCATGACCCGTCAAAACGAACCTTAGAACGATAAGCACGTCATGGGTTTGTCGCTTTCTGGCACTACACCATGATTTGAGTGGGTATCGATAAACTGCATGATGTACGTTTTTTCGGTTAGGCCATTGCATGGTTTCGGCAATATCCTACACGAGAGTGGGTTTTTTGCAAGTTATTTCCCTTGAAAACCTTTTCATTTACATTGTAGATGCGCAATGTAAGAATTCGTGGAAATCTGACGAGGTCGGTCCGGACGAGAAAACACAAAGGGTACCCCCTTTGCCAAATCGGCCAAAAATGGGTGTCGCGCTTAAACGTCCATAACTTTTGCTACGAGGATCCGTTTTAAGCCCATGACCCGTTAAAATGAACCTTAGAACGAGAATCACATCATGGATTGATCGCTTTCTGGCAATTCACCATGATTTGAGTGGGTATCGGTAAACTGCATGATGTATGTTCTTTCAGTTTGGCCAATGCGTGGTGTTGGATCATAAATTGTATTCAAGATTAAAGTTAAAGTTAAGGTTTTAAACTGTAATTGTGTTAATGTTAGTTAGAGGGTTTATTATGTAATAAGTTAATAGTTGTTAGTTATTGGGCCTCAAGCCTATAAGCCCATTAGGCATTAAGCCTAAGTATTTATAGTTTTGTTTATTAGGTTTTTAGGGTTAATCCTCATTATTATTCATAATCATATTTTAGAGAGGTTTTCGTGATTCTTTGTAATACTCCATTCAAGGTATCAAGAACACACAAGGTTTAACTATTTATTCAAGGGATTGGTATGTTATTCTGAATCTTTATATCTCTTGATATTATTGTGTTTGTGTGTTAATTATCAACTAGATTAAACTGGGATAACAAGTGGTATCAGAGCCTAAAGAATCAAGTTATTAGGATTAAATCTGTGTTTTGCGATTTTACTATTCATCGAGTTACTGTGAAAAGCGATTCCTTGATTTTGTGAGTTTTATGCTTGAAATCGATCTGATTAGATGTGTTTTATGTTGCTGAATGCTATCTGATTAGTTAGTTGCTCTTAATATCTCAAATCAATTGGTTTTTGGAGGATTTTGTGAATTCTAGGTTCGTGAAAAGTCGACACTGTGTTCATAAAATTAATGCATGAAAGTTGAAATTGATATTTGATGTTGTTTAAATGGTGAGCGATATATGTTTCTGGGTACAAAAGTCTGATCTTTGCTTTCAATTTCTGTGTTTTGTGTGATTTCTGGGTTGATTGTATCATTCTGGGTCGACCTGTAAGAACATACCGGTCGAACCTTTAAGAACTTATCGGTCCATACACATTTTATCGGTCCATACATCTTACTGGTCAGCCCACTCTTAATCACTATCGGTCGACCTGAATTTATTGTATCGGTCAGGGACACTCCGGTCGCCCGGTTAACACACATATCATTACCGGTCCAAGGAAGTTCACCGGTCAAAGCATTTTACCGGACGATACTTTACCGACCGATACCCACTACCGGTCCATATCGATTCCGGTCTCAGTTGCTTACCGGTCGAATTGCCTTAGTCTATATCGATCAAATAGAATATCGGCCGACTCTTAAGTCCAGTCGAGCAAGTTACCGGTCCAAGACCAATACTGGTCAAATAAGTCTCCCGGTCTTGCAGCATCCCGGTCGAAAGAATTCTCGGTCCAAGCAAGACCCCGGTCGTGCAACTTACCGGTCACACTCATACTTTGCGCCAGTACTTAGTCGCGCAAACATCACCTTGCGCCACGGCCTTGTCGCGCGAAACTCTGCTTTGCGCGACCCTCATATAACGAGAACCTCCTCTTTGCGCCACCCACGGCTCGCGCGAACCTCTGCTTTGTGCGACCGTCATCTAGCGAAAACCTGTGTTTGCGCCACCCGTTGCTAGCGAGAACCTATCACTTTGCACCAACAGTTACTCGCGCAAAGCTCCTCTTTGCGTGACCTGCTTCTCACGCAAATCTTTCCTCTTGCGCCGGTCTTAGCTCACTTTTGTGCCAGATTTTCTGTGGTTACTCTATTTGTGTATTTTTAATGTGCGTGTACTGCATTTAATTATTTTTGGAAATTTATTTTTCTGAAAATTTTTTAGTGTGGTTTTTATCTTGATTCTAACGATCTCATCTAGTTGCTTGTCTTGATACAGATAAGTTTGCTTACTAACCATACAGCTAAGATGTCGAATCAGCTTCTCTCAATGGGCTCTCAGTCCAAACCTCCTGTCCTCATGGCTAATGAGTATCAGCAATGGAAGACCAGGATGATCCAGTTTCTGAATCACAAGAACAGAGATTACATGGAATCAATCATTAATGGTCCAGTAAATCCAATGATTAAAGTAAAGGGTCAAGCTGCAACAGAAACCTCTCCAGAAATCCCTGATAGATTAGTTCCTAAACCTTATCAGTTCTTTACTGAAAAGCAGAAAGCACAGTACAAGACAGATGAAGAGGCTCTAATTTATCTGACAATGGCTATTCCAAACGACATCTACAATCGTGTAGACAGTCAGAGCTCTGCTAAAGCAGTCTGGGATGAACTAGCAAGACAGTTTGAAGGAAGTGAATCCTCCATCCAAGCTAAGCAGAATCTATGCATAAATGCATACGAGGGATTTCATGCAAAAGAAGGAGAGTTGCTACTAGATACCTACAACAGATATAACATCATTCTCAATGACTTGCGGAGTAACAATATCTCTAAATCTGCTTCTGAGATAAATTACAAGTTCATCAAGAATCTGAATCTAGAGTGGAAGAACTTTGCCATCAACCTCCAGATGTCCAAGAATATGGCTCAAGAAAATGTCACTGATATCTTCTCTACTCTTTCTCAACATGAGGATGAAGTGAGATCTATTAATATTGAGTCTAATAATCTGAAGGACTCCGTGGCTCTCATAGCTGGCAAAGGAAAGAGTTCAGTTCCTATACCCTCTGCAAGGTCAAAGAAAAAGATGTCTAAAGCTCTTGTTACTGAGGTTACTGAGTCCGAATCTGCTTCAAGCGATGAAGAATTGGAAATTGATTCTGATCCAGATATACAGAAGTTCTCTGAGGACTTGGCTCTAATTACGCGACGATTCAAGAAGAGCTTTGGCAAGAAGAGATTCTACTCAAAACCAAAGTATGATGGATACAAGAAAAAAATGCCTGAGATGCGATACAAGCCGAGGCATGGAAGGAGAGAGGAAGGACGAGAAGACAGGAAGGAAGATAGACGAGAAGGAAAGAGAGAGGAGAAGCGAGAAGAATGAAAGGATGAACCAGGAAGATGCTACAACTGCGGCAAATTTGGGCACTTCTCAAGAGATTGCAAGTTCAAGAAAGTGAAGAACTCAGAGTATTACGCAAGAAAATCACTCATTGCCAAGAAAGCTGAAGAAGGAAAAGTGTTGATGGCTGAAGAAGAAAACTGGTTGTTCCAAAGCTCCGATGACGAGGAACAAGCGCACTTCACCCAAGTATCTTATATGGAAAAGCTAGATGGTGACGATGAAGATTCTGAGGCACAATCCGAAGATGCAAACTCTGAGGTAAGTGATAATTCTGAACTTATTGAATCTTTAATGGCCCAAAAACATAATATGAAAGTTGAATTTGCTTTATTGAGAGGTAAGCTTAGCTCTGCACATCAAGAAGTTTTGATTTTTCGTGATGAAAATGCTTTGCTAAAAGTTGTTGTGGAAGAAAAATAAAACGAAAAGGATGGTTTAAAAGCTGAAAAAGAGTCTTTAAAAAGAAATATATCTGATTTAGAAAAGGATCTTGTGAATCTTAATGCTGAAAAGGGTGAGTTTCAAATCAAATTTGAAGTTTGTTATCAAGAAAGAAATGAAGCTTTCACCAAAATCAAGCAATTGGAGGATATTAATATGAAACGAGGTCAGACTGAGCAGACATTAAATCTGCTGACCAATAAACTCCAGGATGAAAGGTTTTATAAACTGAAACCAGGTTTGGGAGTGCCAACTAACGAAATTTTAAAAAAGGCACCGGAGCACCTATATAATTTTGATAAATTTGGCTCCGCAATCAGACTCATTCCTAACATTCGTGCATCCTTTGTTGAAGCAAGTTCTCCTAAACCTTCTAAAGAGACCAAAGGTCAAGAAGAAATGGGAAAGACCAAGACTGGTGACACTGATTCTCAAAATCTTTTTAAATCAGTGGGTTTTAAATATGGTGATTTGAATAAAAGCTATGAGACTCGAAAGATCGAATTTACTGAGTTTGAATCACTATTTACCACACCTTCCAAAGAATCAGTAAGCACCAACACAGTTCCACCTGAGACTGCATGCAAATATGATGAGTATGAATCGGATGTTGATCCATCTACTATACCATCAGTCTCAAATCCCATTGCTTCTAAACCTTTACTTGTTGAAGAGGTTGAAGAAGAACCTGTCATCACGAATGAATCTTGTGTTCAAAATGATAAAACGGAGTTTATTGAGTCCATGACTGAAGAAAAGTTTTCTGACATGATGAATGCTTGTGACTCTGATCCTGTTTCTGATTTAAAGGAGTCAAATTCTGTGAACGATCATACATCTGAATTGATGTAGCAAATTGATATGTTGCAACAGTCTCTTGATGAGGTTGAAGATGAAAACCTTGATCTCAAATATAAACTTGAAAAATCTTTAAAAGAAAATCAAGAGCTTTGCATAGAGATCAATGATTTGAAAATTACTTTGTTTAAAAATGCTTCAAATGATAAACAGATGTTCAATGATCCAAGCTGGAAGGTAAGAACCAATCCAGAATTTGATGCTCCTGCAAAACCTTCAGTTGTTTACTCTGATTGTCCTGAATATCCACCGAGTATTTTTGAGAAGGGTGAGACTTCAAATAGCTCTAGAAAAGAACCACCCTCTAAGTTAGAGACTAACAAGGTTCCTGTTTCTGTTTCAGATATAAAAGGAAATGGAGTTGGGAGGAGTAAGAAGAATAAAGATAATAGTTTGAATAATAATGATAGGTTATCTAGTGAAACTTTTGCTTCAAATAGTTGTACTTCAGACAGTTTTATTTTGAAAAGTAATTCTTTTGATGAACATGAATGTAAGATTTGTTCCGATAAATCTAAGTTTATGAATTTTGCTCGAAAGAATCTATATTGCAAACACTTTTGGGATAACTCATTCAAATACTACTCCCCTCCAAAGTCCAAACAAAGTAAGAGAAAAGCTAAACTAAACCTTAAGTATAATTCTAACTCTAATTCTTCCGCACAACCCAAAGTGTTTCGAGCTAAGGTTGCCAATCCTACTTCTAAAAAGCACTTTCAGGAATAAAATGTCAAGATGGTTTGGAAATGGGTTCCAAAACCCCGTTATGAATGGCGTGTGAAAGTTAAACCTGCTGATATTCATGAATTGCGTGAAGCTAACCGCGAAGGACCCATCTTGATATGGGTACCTAAGCAAAACTAATTGTCTCTTTTGCAGGCCTGTCGGCTGTGGGTGATAGATTTCGGATGCTCACGCCACATGACAGGATTCAAGCACCTCTTGCATAACTATGTGGAGGAGCCTGCCGGAGCAGTTAGGTTTGCCAATTCTGAAGCCGAAGGACACGTCAGAGGATATGGAATGCTCGATAATGGTGTTGTGAAGATTCAAAGAGTGTTATATGTTGAAGGACTTGATCACAATCTGTTTAGTACCAGTCACTTCTGTGACATGAAATATCAAGTCCGCTTCACAACCACTCATTGCTATCTCGAGGATCCCGATGGTTACGAAGTCTTCAAAGCTGAGCGCCATGGAAATCTATACTATGTAGATTTTCCAACCCTGTATGCCACACGTCCAGTATGCCTATTAGCCAAAGCAACTAAAGCACAATCGTGGTCGTGGCATCGTCGCTTATCTCATCAGAATTTCCGATCTATAGCGAAGCTACAAAGACAAGGTCTGGTCAAAGGTCTACCAGAAATGAGGTTTGAGAAAGACTCACTGTGTTCTGCATGTGAGATGGGCAAAATGAAGCGAAGCTCCTTCAAGTCCAAAGTTGAATCATCGACCTCATCTACTCTGGAACTTCTTCATATGGACCTTTGTGGCCCAATGCGAACAGCGTCTATCAACGGCAATAAGTATGTTTTAGTAATGATAGATGACTATTCAAGGTATACATGGCTAGAGTTTCTTTGCAACAAGTCAGATGCGCCAGAGTTGATTATCGCTTTTATCAAGCGCATCCAAGTACGTCTTCAATTGCCAGTTCGAACCATTCACAGCGATAACGGCACGGAGTTCAAGAATTCCACCTTACAGAGCTATCTTATCTCTGTAGGAATTTCACATAACTTCTCTGCAGCCTACACTCCACAGCATAACGGCATTGTTGAACGGAAGAATCGCACTCTTGTTGAAGCCGCTCGTATTATGCTTGCTTATTCAGATCTACCTATGTACCTCTGGGCCGAGGCAGTCGCTACAGCATGCTTTACACAGAATCGTACCATTGTGGTCAAACGGTTTAACAAAACAGCATATGAGTTAATCAACAATCGTAAGCCTAACATCAAATTCCTTCGTGTTTTTGGTTGCAGGTGTTACATTCTTCGAGAGCGTCAAGGATTATCAAAATTTGATAAGAAAGCGGATGAAGGATATCTCGTTGGATACTCTCTGACATCCAAAGCTTATCGAATTTACATTATCCGAACTAAAACGGTTGTTGAGAGCATGAATGTCTCCTTTGATGAGAATTCTACAAGGACTTCTGGACACAACAGTTTAGAACTCGGTCGTAAGGACAAAGCTTCTATTCGATCCAGAATAGAACCAGCTTTTAAAGGATCTACTTCTTCTAACTCTAACTCTAACTCTAACTCTAACTCTACTTCATCTGAGTTAGATTTATTGTTTATTGATGCCTTTGATGATATTTGTGCAGATTTTGATAAAGGCATATCTACATCAATAACAAGCTCGGAGGTCCCTACCATTTCTGAAGACATATCTGGACCTTCCGAAGAAGTCACTGAAACTTCATCTCCATCAGGTACAACTAAACCGTTAGTTTCTGAATCTCCTAATGTTGAATCTGTCTCTGCAGATAGTTCTTCTGGAAACGAAATCACGAGTACTTCAACTGCCACTCCAGAGGTCTCAGTATCAGAAACTCCAGTACAAGATGTCCCGAGAACATCTATGGAGCTACCTGTTGTGCACGATGAAAACGATGCGTCCAATACGCAACAAACAGTTGAATCCTTACCAAGCACACATCGTTGGACTAAGGATCATCTCCTGAACAACGTGATAGGTGACGTACAATCTAGTGTCACAACACGATCTGCATCAGCGAATTTCTGCATGTTTTCAAGCTTCCTTAGTTCCTTAGAACCAAAGAAAGCGTCTAAAGCTCTACGTGATCCCTTCTGGATTTCTGCTATGCAAGACGAGCTTCTACAATTTGAAAGAAACAAGGTATGGCGCTTGATCCCACTACCTAAAGGTAAATCTGTTATTGGAACTAAGTGGGTTTTTAGAAACAAGAAAGACGAAGCAGGAGTAGTTGTGAGAAACAAAGCTCGTTTGGTCGCAAAAGGGTACTGTCAACAGGAGGGCATTGACTATGACGAAACATTCGCCCCGGTTGCAAGGATTGAAGCCATCCGAATCTTCCTAGCCTATGCAGCGCACAAAAACTTTACAGTCTATCAAATGGATGTAAAGTCAGCTTTCCTGAATGGCGTTCTGCATGAGGAGGTCTACGTGGCACAACCTGAAGATTTCGTTGATCCTCATCACCCTGATCATGTTTTAGACAAAGTGCTTTATGGTCTTAAACAGGCACCACGAGCCTGGTATGAAACTCTCACTAAATTTCTCTTAGCTTCTGGTTTCAAGAAAGGTACAGTTGATACTACCTTATTTCTTAAAAGGCAAGGTGAGGACTTGATTCTCATTCCGATTTATGTTGACGACATAATATTTGGGTCGACAAATCAGAAATTCTGTAAGAACTTTTCAAAGATAATGGAAACAAAGTTTGAAATGTCGATGATGGGTGAATTGAATTTCTTTCTTGGTTTACAAGTAAAGCAATTACCCGAAGGCATATTTCTTAATTAAGCTAAATACATAAAAGATGTTTTGAAAAAGTTCAATATGTCAGATTGTTCTGTCATGAAAACACCAATGGCTACTGGTACACTCTTAGACGCAGATCCCTCCGGGAAACCTGTTGATCAAAAGGTGTATCGTAGCATGATTGGTTCCTTACTTTATCTGACTGCCAGTCGCCCAAATATAATGTTTGCCACATGTTTTTGTGCGAGATATCAGTCTAATCCTAAAGAGTCACACTATAATGTTGTTAAGAGAATCCTTAGATATCTCAAAGGCACTCCTAATCTAGGCCTTTGGTATCCAAAGGATTCTCGTTTTGATCTAACCTCCTTTACAGATGCTGATAATGCAGAATATAAGCTAGACCGGAAAAGCACCTCTGGATCATGTCAATTTATAGGTGACAAACTTGTGAGTTGGACCTCAAAGAAACAAAACTGTGTTTCAACATCTACTGCTGAGGCTGAATATGTAGTTGATGCTAGCTGCTGTTCTCAAGTCCTCTGGATGAAGACACAGTTAAGGAACTTTGGATACAACTACAAGTATGTTTATATTTATTGTGATTCCAAGAGCGCAATTGCCATAACTGCTAACCCGGTACAACATTTGAAGACCAAACATATAGATGTACGTTATCACTTCATCAATGATCATGTAGAAAAAGGTGACATTGAAATGCACTTTGTTCAAACTGACTTCCAGTTAGCTGATCTTTTCACCAAGCCGTTGGATGAAAAGAGGTTCCAATTTCTAATCAGCAAACTTGGTATGTTGAACATGTCTTAGACCTTATTCATGATTCTAGGGGGAGTATTCTAAGTTTTACTTTTGTGTTCATTTTTTTCAACTGTTGCTAACGAGAGAGGAATCATTTTCACAAATAATTACCATATTTTCTTTTATATGCAGGTTTGTTCAAGTGATTATGGCTTCTAATCACTTCGGATTAGAACCCGCACTTCAGTGCTTTATCTTTTTGCTTTCTGTTAATTTCTTTCTGTTAAAAAAAATTCTTCAGTTGAGGGGGAGCTTCATAAAAAAAGAGCTTAATCGTCTACAAGCTTAATTGAAAAACTCCTTAAGAGCTTAAATTGTCAAACTCTTTTAGTTTGAGGGGGAGAATTTCATCGTCAAAAATAACTGTTTTGACTTCTCCAAATTTTTATTCTTCATGTAACTCTATGCTTATTTGTACAATAGCCGGTAGAACAACACGTTTTTTTAGGAAAATACATGGGGTTCAGTGTGAGAACTTAACAGAACTTCCATGGATTCACGATAACCAGTGTTTCCTACCCAGGAAGTCTTCCCTGAGTGATTGAGGGGAGAGGGTTTAAAAGAATTTAGTGATGGTGTGAAAAGAGGTAAAATGGAAAAGAGAGATTGGTTAGAAGTGAGATTTAAAAGAAAGAGGGTGAGAGAACAGAGTAAAAGAATATTAGACTTTGCACCAAACCACTTTCTGAGTCGGGCAGCCACATAATCTGTTGGTTCACATTCTTTGGTGACCATCATTGAAATAGGCAACTAGCCCATGCCATCTCTTGCATACAACCCCACCAGCTACTCATTCTTTTCTCAAAAAGAAAATGTTTCACATTCTCTGGGGACGCAGCACATATGCTATTGGTTCTTCATTTGGAAGATACTAATATTGAAAAAGAAGGAAAGTTGCCCCACCTTCGAACCTTTCTCATGCACATTGAGTCTTTGTATAATTTGTTGTTGTTTCAACAAGTTTACATACTTTGAGCCTATAATGAAAAGCAATCATCGGTGCTTAATTCTTTCATACACATGCACGAGCACACAGAAATTTGTTTTCTGTCAGAACGTTCATAGATAACCATGTGTTATTCGATGATTGAATGGAAGACCTAGGGAGTCTACATCAAAACCAGCTCCTTATATAGTAACTTTGTGTTACTCAGTGACTTTGTGTCATTGACAGACATTTTAACTGAGTCATTTGTTGATTCAGGGTTACCACATTTTTATTATTTGAATCTGAAAAGATTGAAATAATCACTCTTTCCATTTGGAGAGACTGCTTATATTTCACACAGGGCTCGGTACATGAAGACAGTGCTAAATTGATAACCATATTCAAAGGGGAAGATTGTTTTGCAAAGTTTTGATGATGATGATTCTCACCACTCATCAAAAAGGGG
Organism: Arctium minus; assembly: GCA_954870635.1. Classification (NCBI taxonomy): domain Eukaryota; kingdom Viridiplantae; phylum Streptophyta; class Magnoliopsida; order Asterales; family Asteraceae; genus Arctium; species Arctium minus. The sequence goes on along the minus strand of OX941095.1, from coordinate 71,104,157 downwards.
GAGAATAATCAAAGAAGGAGAATAAAAAGAAGATTTCAAGAATTTTGAAGTAAAGATTGTTGAAGTTTTCAAAGATGTCAAAGTGTCGAAACTTATTTGAAGTTTATTTGAAGTCTGACTGAAGATGATCGTCAGAGACACTGAGACACTTCATTTGAAGATGATTTGAAGATGAAGATGAAGACTATGTAAAGATACAGTTTTCAAATGTCATATCTGAAGATATCTGAAGTTTTCAAGAGAAAAGTGAAGACCCGAAGACTATTGCAAATTTTTTTAATCTTGAATCCAAAGGGGGAGATTGTTGGATCATAAATTGTATTCAAGATTAAAGTTAAAGTTAAGGGTTTAAACTGTAATTGTGTTAAAGTTAGTTAGAGGGTTTATTATGTAATAAGTTAATAGTTGTTAGTTATTGGGCCTCAAGCCCATCAGCCCATTAGGCATTAAGCCTAAGTATTTATAGTTTTGTTTATTAGGTTTTTAGGGTTAATCCTCATTATTATTCATAATCATATTTTAGAGAGGTTGCCGTAATTCTCTGTAATCATGCATTCAAGGTATCAAGAACACACAAGGTTTAACTGTTTATTCAAGGTATTGGTATGTTATTCTAAATCTTTATATCTCTTGATATTATTGTGTTTGTGTGTTAATTATCAACTAGATTAAACTGGGATAACACGTGGCTTCGGCAATATCCTGCACGAGAGTGGGTTTTTCGCAAAGTATTTCCCTTGAAAACCTTATCATTTACATTGTAGATGAACAATGTAAAGATTCGTGGAAATCCGACGAGGTCGGTCCGGAAGAGAAAACACAAAGGGTACCCCCTTTGCCGAATCGGCCAAAAATGGGTGTCACGCTTAAACGTCCATAACTTTTGCTACGGGGATCCGTTTTAAACCCATGACCCATCAAAACGAACCTTAGAACGAGAATCACATCATGGATTGATCGCTTTCTGGCAATACACCATGATTTGAGTGGGTATCGATAAACTGCATGATGTACGTTCTATCGGTTTGGCCAATGCGTGGCTTCGGCAATATCCTGCACGAGAGTGGCTTTTTGCCAAGTTATTTCCCTTGAAAATCTTATCATTTATATTGTAGATGAACAATGTAAAGATTCATCGTAATCCGAAGAGGTCGGTCCAGACGAGAAAACACAAAGGGTACCCCTTTTGCCGAATCGGCCAAAAATGGGTGTCGCGCTTAAACGTCTATTACTTTTGCTACTAGGATCCATTTTAAGCCCATGACCCGTCAAAACGAACCTTAGAACAAGAATCATGTCATGGATTGATCGCTTTGTGGCAATACACCATGATTTGAGTGGGTATCGATAAACTGCATGATGTACGTTCTTTCGGTTTGGCCAATGCGTGGCTTCGGCAATATCCTGCACGAGTGTGAGTTTTTTGCAAGTTATTTCTCTTGAAAACCTTATCATTTACATTTTATATGAACAATTTAAAGATTCATGGAACTCCAACGAGGACGGTTCGGACGAGAAAACACAAAGGGTACCCCCTATGCCGAATTGGCCAAAAATGGGTGTCGCGGTTAAACGTCCATAACTTTTGCTACGGGGATCCGTTTTAAGCCCATGAACCATCAAAACGAACCTTAGAACGATAAGCACGTCATGGATTAGTCTCTTTCTGGCACTACACAATGATTTGAGTGGGTATCGATAAACTGCATGATGTACGTTCTTTCGATTAGGCCATCGCATGGTTTCGGCAATATCCTACACGAGAGTGGGTTTTTTGCAAGTTATTTCCCTTGAAAACCTTTTAATTTACATTGTAGATGGTCAATGTAAAGATTCGTGGAAATCCGACGTGGTCGGTCCGGACGAGAAAACACAAAGGGTACCCCCTTTGCCGAATCGGCCAAAAATGGGTGTCGTGCTTAAACGTCCATAACTTTTGCTACGGGGATCCGTTTTAAGCCCATGACCCATCAAAACGAACCTTAGAACGAGAATCACGTCATGGATTGATCGCTTTCTGGCAATACACCATGATTTGAGTGGGTATCGATAAACTGCATGATGTACGTTCTTTCGGTTTGGCCAATGCGTGGCTTCGGCAATATTCTGCACTAGAGTGGGTTTTTTGCAAGTTATTTCCCTTAAAAACCTTATCATCTACATTGTAGATGAACAATGTAAAGATTCATAGAAATCCGACGAGGTCGGTCCGGACGAGAAAACACAAAGGGTACCCCCTTTGCCGAATCGGCCAAAAATGGGTGTCCCGTTTAAACGTCCATAACTTTTGCTACGGAGATCCGTTTTAAGCCCATGACCCGTCAAAAATAACCTTAGAACGATAAGCACGTCGCTTTCTGGCACTACACCATGATTTTAGTGGGTATCGATAAACTGCATGATGTACGTTCTTTCGGTTAGGCCATTGCATGGTTTCGGCAATAACCTACACGAGAGTGGGTTTTTTGCAAGTTATTTCCCTTGAAAACCTTTTCATTTACATTCTAGATATGCAATGCAAAGATTCGTGGAAATCCGACGAGGTCGGTCCGGACGAGAAAACACAAAGGGTACTCCCTTTGCCGAATCCGCCAAAAATGGGTGTCACGTTTAAACGTCCATAACTTTTGCTATGGGGATCCGTTTTAATCCCATTATCCATAATAACGAACCTTAGTACGAGAAGCACGTCATGGCTTGGTAGCATTCTGGCAATACACGATTATTTGAGTGGGTATCGATAAACTGCATGATGTACGTTTTTTCGATTTGGCCATAGCGTGGTTTCGGCAATATCGTGCACGAGAGGGGGTTTTTTGCAAATTATTTCCCTTGAAAACCTTATCATTTACTTTGTAGATGAACAATGTAAAGATTCATGGAAATACGACGAGGTCGGTCCGGACGAGAAAACACGAAGGGTACCCCCTTTGCCGAATGGGCCAAAAATGGGTGTCGCGTTTAAACGTCCATAACTTTTGCTACGGGGACCCGTTTTAAGCCCATGACCCATCAAAACGAACCTTAGAACGAGAATCGTGTCATGGATTGATCGCTTTCTGGCAATACACCATGATTTGAGTGGGTATCGATAAACTGCATGATGTACGTTCTTTCGGTTTGGCCAATGTGTGGCTTCGGCAATATCCTACACGAGAGTGGGTTTTTTTTCAAGTTATTTCCCTTAAAAACCTTATCATTTACATTGTAGATGAACAATGTAAAGATTCGTAGAAATCCGACGAGGTCGGTCCGGACGAGAAAACACAAAGGGTACCCCTTTTGCCGAATCGGGCAAAAATGAGTGTCGTGTTTAAAAGTCCATAACTTTTGCTACGGGGATCCATTTTAAGCCCATGACCCATCAAAACGAACCTTAGGACGATAAGCATGTCATGGCTCGTTCGCTTTCTGGCACTACACCAAGATTTTAGTGGGTATCGATAAACTGCATGATGTGCGTTCTTTCGGTTAGGCCATTGCATGGTTTTGACAATATCCTACACGAGAGTGGGTTTTTTGCAAGTTATTTCCCTTGAAAATCTTTTCATTTACATTGTAGATATGCAATGTAAAGATTCGTGGAAATCCGACGAGGTCGGTCCGGACGAGAAAACACAAAGAGTACCCCCTTTGCCGAATCGCCCAAAAATGGTTGTCACGCTTAAACGTCCATAACTTTTGCTATGGGGATCCGTTTTAATTCCATTATCCATCATAAATAACCTTAGGACGAGAAGCACGTCATGGATTGGTAGCATTCTGGCAATACACGATTATTTGAGTGGGTATCGATAAACTGCATGATGTACGTTCTTTCGATTTGGCCATTGCGTGGTTTCGGAAATATCGTGCACGAGGGAGGGTTTTTTGCAAGTTATTTCCCTTGAAAACCCTATCATTTACATTGTTCATTGATTCATGGAAATACGACGAGGTCGGTCCGGACGAGAAAACACAAAGGGTACCCCCTTTGCCGAATGGGCCAAAAATGGGTGTCGCGTTTAAACGTCCATAACTTTTGCTACCGGGATCCGTTTTAAGCCCATGACCCGTCAAAATTTACCTTAGAACGATAATCACGTAATGGATTCGTCGCTTACTGGCAATACACCATGATTTGAGTGGGTATCGATAAACAGCATGTTGTACGTTCTTTCGGTTTGACCAATGCGTGGCTTCAGCAATATCCTGCACGAGAGTGGGTTTTTGGCAAGTTATTTCCCTTGAAAACCTTATCATTTACATTCTAGATGAACAATGTAAAGATTCGTGGAAATCCTAAGAGGCCGGTCCGGACGAGAAAACACAAAGGGTACCACCTTTGCCGAATCGGCCAAAAATGGGTGTCGCGCTTAAACGTCCATAACTTTTGCTACGGGGTTCCGTTTTAAGCCCATGACCAATCAAAACGAACCTTAGAACGATAAGCACGTCATGATTTGGTCACATTCTGGTAATACACCATTATTTGAGTGGGTATCGATAAACTGCATGATGTACGTTCTTTTGGTTTGGCCATTGCATGGTTTCAGCAATATCGTGCACGATACTGGGGTTTTTGCAAGTTATTTCCCTTGAAAACCTTATCATTTACATTGTAGATAGACAATGTAAAGATTCATGGCAATCCGACGAGGTCGGTCCGGACGAGAAAACACAAAGGGTACCCCCTTTGCCGAATCGGCCAAAAATGGGTGTCACGCTTAAACGTCCATAATCCGTTTTAAACCCATGACCCATCAAAACGAACATTAGAATGAGAATCACGTCATGGATTGATCGCTTTCAGACAATACACCATGATTTGAGTGGGTATCGATAAATTGCATGATGTACGTTCCTTCGGTTTGGCCAATGCGTGGCTTCGGTAATATCCTGCACGAGAGTGGGTTTTTGGAAGTTATTTCCGTTGAAAACCTTATCATTTACATTGTAGATGAACAATGTAAAGATTCAAGGAAATTCGACGAGGTCGGTCCGGGCGAGAAAACAGAAAGGGTACCCCCTTTGCCGAATCGGCCAAAAATGGGTGTCGCGCTTAAACGTCCATAACTTTTGCTACGGGGATCCGTTTTAAGCCCATGACCCTTCAAAACGAACCTTAGAACGATAAGCACATCATGGATCGGTTGCTTTCTGGAACTACACCATGATTTTATTGGGTATCGATAAACTGCATGATGTAAGTTCTTTCGGTTAGGCCATTGCATGGTTTCGGCAATATCCTACACGAGAGTGGGTTTTTTGCAAGTAATTTCCCTTGAAAACCTTTTCATTTACATTGTAGATATGCAATGTAAAGATTCATGGAAATCCAACGAGGTCGATCTGGATGAGAAAACACAATGGGTACCCCCTTTGCCGAATCGGCCAAAAATGGGTGTCACGCTTAAACGTCCATAACTTTTGCTACGGGGATCCGTTTTAATCCCATGACCCATCAAAATGAACCTTAGAACGAGAATCACGCCATGGCTTTGTCGCTTTCTGGCAATATACCATGATTTGACTGGGTATCGATAAACTGCATGATGTACATTCTTTCGGTTTGGCCAATGCGTGGCTTCAGCAATATCCTGCACGAGAGTGGGTTTTTTGCAAGTTATTTACCTTGAAAACCTTATCATTTACGTTGTATATGGGCAATGTAAAGATTCGTGGAAATCCGACGAGGTCAGTCCGGACAAGAAAACACAAAGGGTACCCCATTTGCCGAATCGGCCAAAAATGGGTGTCGCGCTTAAACGTCCATAACTTTTTCTACGGGGATCCGTTTTATTCCCATGACCCGTCAAAACGAACCTTAGAACGAGAAGCACTCCATGGATTGGTCTCTTTCTGGCAATATGTTGGGAACTGAAGATGTGTCTAAGTGATTAATACTGCCAGGCTTTCATAGTTACTACTGCTGAGCAAGATTAATATTGCTTGAAGAAATTAATACAGCTGAGCATAGTTAGTGTTGCTGGTGAGGATTAATACTGCTCAGAGTGTTAATGCTGTTGTGACTTAATACTGCTTATTTGATAGTCAAGATATGCGCAGATCAAGGCTTAAAGATAATCATGGAAGGTTGAATAACTATGGAAGAATATACCGAAGATCTTTTAAGTTTTGTAATTATCTGTTATTTTCAGTATATGTATTGATGAACACATATACTGTTCATCTTATTTCTCACTCTTTTCTCTCAAGCAACAAGTGTGTTTCAGTCCAGTATCCTCAAGAACGATGGCATCCATGGCGTTTATTGATGAACACAATGAGATCGCAATGCTTCAAAAGCCGAAGCAGGCTGATGGATTCCATCAAATAGTCGATTTTCTCAAGACCAGTCATATAGCGTATGCTCTTACTGTGTCACCACCAATCTTCATCGAGCACCAGAAGCAATTTTGGGTCAATGCCACCGCGGTTACTGAAAACGGTGTGCAGTTTATCAAGACAAGGGTGTGTGACAAACCCTTGATAGTCACTGAAGAGGTCATTCGCATTAGTCTACGTCTAGACGATGCCTCAGGTATTACTTCTATCCCTAATGAGGACTTGTTTTCCAATCTCACAAGAATGGGGTATGAAGGCCAACAGGGTGTTTTCAAATTTTACAAAGCTAACTTTTCTCCCCAATGGCGGTTCTTTGTTCATACCCTTATGCACTGTATTTCTAGAAAAACTACAGGATGGAGTCAGTTCAGTAGTACCATTGCTTATGCTTTGGTCTGCTTGTCCACTGCCAGAAAGTATAATTTCTCCAAAATGATTTTCAATGACCTTGTGTCAAACTTGGATAATAAAAAGAGTTTCTATATGTATCCAAGATTTGTCCAGGCAGTTATCACCACTGAATTGACGGATATACCTCAGTTTAATGAGGTATATGTACCTAAAATCCCTAAGGGCAAGGTATTTTCAAAATGAAAAGATCTGCCAAGGACTCGGAAGGAGTTGACACCCCATTGTTCTCTACAATGATGGTGGTGTCCCACAACCAATAAGGTATGGCATCAGGGTCAAGGCCCTCACTAGACCATCCCACTGAGAGCCAAACCCAACCTTCAACCACTATATCACTTCCTCAGTCTCTTGTTCTTAAGCCAACACCAGTTTTAACCAAAACTTATGCTAAGAGAAAGGTACACAAGGCTCCTTCCCTTGTTGTACCTTCTACAATCCCAGAACCTCAAAACCCTCTAATGGAGAATTCTCCATTAGAGAATATCAATAGGGAAACCACTGAGGTGTCTCCCAACCCCAAGGAGGTGCTCACTAAGGAGATGTATGAGCATGTGGGTGAGAAGGCTGCCACTACTCCTGCTAGCACAGAGGAGGCCAGTGGTAACATCACTAAGACCTTCCTCATGGCAACTTTGGGTGAGCAATCATCCAAAGGTCTCAGGTGTCAAGAAACCAAGGGGGTGGATGGTGCTTCTGCTAGGCAGAAGACCTCCACTACTAAATGTTACAATGATCCATCAAAAGGGGTGTTGGATCATAATTGTATTCAAGATTAAAGGGTCTAAACTGTATTTGTTTGATAGTTACAGTTCAGGGTTTAAACTGTAATATGTTAATAGTTATTTATAAATGGGCCTTAAGTTTATCAAGCCCATTAAGCATTAGGAAGCCCATATGGCCTAAGTATTTAAAGTTTTAATTGTTTAGTTTTAGGTTTAACCTTTCATAATTATAATCATATAGTGAGGTAGCCGTTTTCTCTGTATTCAAGGGTATCAAGAACACACAAGGGTTTCATTGTTTATTCAAGGGATTGGTATATTATTCTGATCTTATTATCACTTGATTATTATTGTGTTTCTGTGATTGTTAATCAACTAGATTAAACTGGGATAACAATTGGTATCAGAGCCTAAAGAATCAAGTTTTTAGGATTAAATCTGTGTTTTACGATTTTACTATTCATCAATATACTATTCATCGATTCACTATTCATCGATTTTACTATTCATCGATATATTATTCATCGATATACTATTCATCGAGTTTACTATTCGTCGATTCACTATTCATCGATTCACTATTCATCCGGTCGACACTATTCATCCAGTCACTATTCATTCGGTCGACACTATTCATCCGGTCACTATTCATCCGGTCACTATTCATCCGGTCGACCGATAGTTTCAAGACCCGGAAAAAAAATTTAAAATTTTTTAGTGTAGTTTTTATCTTTATTCTTGATTCTAACAATCTCATCTAGTTGGTTATCTTGGTACAGAAAAGTTTGATTACTAACCATACAGCTAGGATGTCGAATCAGCTAATGATGTCTGAAGGTTACAACCTTGATTTTGAAAAGATGATACATTCTGAAGTAAAAGCAAAGGCTAAACAACTTGTTGGACGGTTATCAACATCATCTCGCATGATTGATGAGTATTACAAAGAGGACAAAATGCTCAAAGCTGAGAACAAGGCTTTACAGATTCAGAACTCGTCTCTTCTTATTCAGATCAATGCTTTAAAAGAAAATTCAAAAGATTCTGATTCTTTAATTGACTTTGCAGGAATAATTGAGTCTAAAGAAAAAGAGATCTTCGATCTTCAAGTAAAGTTGAAAAGATCTGAGTCAAGCTCTACATGGTCTAAGAAGGATGCAATGCAAAGAGAGCTTGAGGAGCTTAGAAGGAGTACAAGTGTTGCAAAGGATACTAGTACAGGACTAAGACAGATAAATTCTCAACTCTGTGCGGACAGAGATAAGTTTAAAGATAAAGTTCTCAGTCTTGAAGTTGAGATCAATGAGCTGAAAGAAAAGGCAACCAAAGACAAAGACAATACAATAGCTCAAGATGAAATACTGAAGATTGAGAAAGAAAGAAAAGACTTTGCCAAGAAATTCTCTGACTTCTCCAGAAAAGCCTTTGAAGAAAAGAAATCATTAGAGCTTAGATGAGTTAAACTTTCTCAACAAGTTTCAGACTTTGAGAAGGTTATCATTCTAGAGAGAGAAAAGGCTGAGAATGAGAAGAAGAAAGCTGAGCTGAAGGATATACATACAGACTTTTCTGAAGAAAAGAAAATATTTGAGATCGAGATAGCCAAGCTGACAGGAAAGCTATCTGAATTGTCAACAAACATCATGAAGGAGAAGAATGCAAAATCTGAGTTGCATAAGAAGTTTGATCTGATTGAAAAGGAAAGAAACCGTTTGTCTTCAAAGATAAAGGAACTTGAAGAGATCGTGTTCAAGGTGAAGCTGACTGAGCACAAGACACCGGAATCAATAGCTCAATCACCGAGAGATGATCAAACTGATTCAGATTGTTCACTCAAAAAGGCTTCAAGTTCACATGTTTCAAATGTTTTCTATAATCCTTTCTGTGATTCAGATTATATTCTTCTTCTTTGATAATTCTCCCTTTTTGTGATTTTAAAACAGCATATGAGTTAATCAACAATCGTACACCTAATATCAAATTTCTTCGTGTCTTTGGTTGCAGGTGCTACATTCTTAAAGAGCGTCAAGGATTATCAAAATTTGATAAGAAAGCGGATGAAGGATATCTCGTTGGATACTCTCTGACATCCAAAGCTTATCGAATTTACATTATTCGAACTAAGACGGTTGTTGAGAGCATGAATGTATCCTTTGATGAGAATTCTACAAGGACTTCTGGACACAACAGTTCAGAACTCGTAATTAAGGACAAAGCTTCTATTCAATCCAGAATAGAACCAGCTACTAAAGGATCCACTTCTTCAAACTCTAACTCTACTTCATCTGAGTTAGATTTATTGTTTATTGATGTCGTTGATGATATATGTGCAAATTTTGAAAAAGGCATATCAACATCAATAACAAGTGGTACAGGCTCGGAGGTCCCTACTATATCTGAAGACATGTCTAGACCTTCCGAAGAAGTCACTGACACTTCATCTCCATCAGGTATGAGTACAAAGTTAGTTTCTGACTCTACTAATGTTGAATCTGTCTCTACAGATAATTCTTCTGGAAACGAAGTCCCGAGCACTTCAACTGTTAGTCTAGAAGCTTCAGTATCAGAAACGCCAGTACAAGATGTCTCGAGTACATCTATGGAGCAACCTGCCGTGCAAGATGACAACGATGCGTCAAATACGCAACAAACAGTTGAAGCATTACCAAGCACACATCGTTGAACTAAGGATCATCCCCTGGAAAACGTGATAGGTGACGTACAATCCGGTGTCACAACAAGATCTGCAACAGCCAACTTCTGCAAGTTTTCAAGCTTCCTTAGTTCCCTAGAACCGAAGAAATCATCTGAAGCTCTACGTGATCCCTTCTGGATTTCTGCTATGCAAGATGAGCTTCTCCAATTCGAAAGGAACAAGGTATGGCGCTTGATCCCACTACCTAAAGGTAAATCCATTATTGGAACAAAGTGGGTGTTCATAAATAAGAAAGACGAAGCTGGAGTAGTCATGAGAAACAAAGCTCGATTGGTCGCAAAAGGGTACTGTCAACAAGAGGGCATTTACTATGACGAAACATTCGCCCCGGTTGCAAGGATCGAAGCCATCAGAATCTTTCTAGCATATGCAGTGCACAAAAACTTTACTGTCTATCAAATGGACGTAAAGTCGGCTTTTCTGAACGGCGTTTTGCATGAGAAGGTTTACGTGGCTCAACCTGAAGGTTTCGTTGATCCTCATCACCCTGACCATGTCTAGGTCCTAGACAAAGCGATGTATGGTCTTAAACAAGCACCGCGAGCCTGGTATGAAACTCTAACTAAATTTCTCCTAGCTTCTGGTTTCAAGAAAGGTACAGTTGATACTACCTTATTTCTAAAAAGGCAAGGTGATGACTTGATTCTCATTCAGATTTATGTTGATGACATAATTTTTGGGTCGACAAATCAGAAATTTTGTAAGAACTTTTCAAAAATAATGGAAACAAAGTTTGAGATGTCGATGATGAGTGAATTGAATTTCTTCCTTGGTCTACAAGTAAAGCAATTACCCGACGGCATATTTATTAATCAAGCTAAATATATAAAAGATATTTTGAAAAAGTTCAATATGTCAAATAGTTCAGTCATGAAAACACCAATGGCTACTGGTACACTCTTAAACGCAAATCCCTCCGGGAAACCTGTTGATCAAAAGGTGTATCGTAGCATGATTGGTTCTTTACTTTATCTGACTGCCAGTCGCCCGGATATAATGTTTGCCACATGTTTTTGTGCGAGATATCAGTCTAATCCTAAAGAGTCGCACTTATCTGCTGTTAAGCGAATCCTTAAATATCTCAAAGGCACTCCTAATCTAGGCCTTTGGTATCCAAAGGATTCTCGTTTTGAACTAACTTGCTTTACAGATGTTGATCATGCAGGATGTAAGCTAGACCGGAAGAGCACCTCTGGGTCATGTCAATTCATAGGTGACAAACTTGTGAGTTGGACTTCAAAGAAACAAAACTGTGTTTCAACATCCACTGCCGAGGCTGAGTATGTAGCTGTTGCTAGCTGCTATTCTCAAGTCCTCTGGATGACGACACAGTTAAGGGACTTTGGCTACAACTACAAGCGTGTTCCTATTTATTGTGATTCCAAGAGCGCATTATCTATAACTGCTAATCCGGTACAGCATTCGAAGACCAAGCATATCGATATACGCTATCACTTCATTAAGAATCATGTAGAAAAAGGTAATATTGAAATGCACTTTGTTCAAACTGACTTCCAGTTAGCTGATCTTTTCACCAAGCCATTGGATGAAAAGCGATTTCAATTTCTCATCAGCAAACTTGGTATGTTGAACATGTCTTAGACCTTACTCATGATTCTAGGGGGAGTATTCTATGATTTTATCTTGTGTGTTATTTTTAAACTGTTGCTAACAAGAGAGGAATCATTTTCATAAATGATTACCCTTATTTCTTTTATTTATGCAGGTTTGGTCAAGTGACAATGGTTTCTAATCACATCAGATTAGGACCCGCACATCAGTGCTTTACTTTATTTTTCTGCTTTATTATTAAAAAATATATATATATAAAAAATCTTTCAGTTAAGGGGGAGAATATATGTGATATTAACAGATTTTTGGATACTTAAATGCTTATCTGACCGTGTGTTCTTAAAGATAAATACTTGCGTTTTATCTTGTCAATATACTTTGACAAGTATTCATACACATAACGGTTCAGAACATTCTATTTGACTTTGTTATTATCATGTATCAAAAGTTAAATCTTTCTATGGTAATACTCACGTTCATTGTCTTCACTGTTGATTGAATCAAACGCCATTTCATGTGCTTTCATTGAAAATATGTTTATATATTGTTCATATAAACAAAATTCGTTTTTGATTCTCCAGCATATTATTCTTCATGACAAATTGATATGAGCTTATTGCCAACCACTTTTAGGTTGAGGGGGAGAATTGCATCGTCAAACACAACTGTTTTGACTTCTCCAAAATTTTTATTCTTCATGTAACAAGTGGTATTTGTGCTTACATGTACAAAAAGCCTGTTGAATAGCATGTTCTTTTAGGAAAATACATGGGATTCAGTGTGAGTACTTAACATAACTTCCATGGATTCACGATAACCAGTGTTTCCTACCCAGTAAGTATTCCCTGAGTGATTGAGGGGAGAGGGGTCAAAAGAATTGAGTGATGGTGTGTGAAGAGGTAAAATGGAAAAGAGAGATTGGTTAGAAGTGAGCATTAAAAGAAAGAGGGTGAGAGAACAGAGTAAAAGAATAATAAACTCTGCACCAAACTTCTTTCTGAGTCGGGCAGCCACATCTACTAATTGGTTCACATTCTTTGGTGACCATCATTGAAATAGGCACCTAGCCCATGCCATCTCTTGCGTACAACCCCACCAGCTACTCATTCTTTTCTCAAAAAGAGAATGTTTCACATTTTCTAGGGAAGCAGCACATACGCTATTGGTTCTTCATTTGGAAGATACTAATATTGAAAAAGAAGGAAAATTGCCCCACCTTCGAACCCTTTCTCATGCACATTGAGTCGTTGTATAATTTGTTGCTGTCTCAACAAGTTTACATACTTTGAGCCTAAAATGAAAAGCAATCATCTATGCTTAATTCTTTCATACACATGCACGAACACACAGAAATTTGTTTTCTGTCAGAACGTGTCAGGATCTTAATTCTTAACAAGAATAAACACTCAGAAACAATATTAAAGGAGTTTGCGGAATAACACTTTAATATTCAATGATCAATGAAACAGTGAATCTGAATAACAACTTGTAAACTTTATTGAATGATTGTAAAGCTACAAGATTCAACACTCAACCTCAATATTGATGAACAGGCTCACCAATACGAATTCTACTTCTCTAGAATTAGGATTATAAACCTTGAGGTTGATTCTCTCTAAGAAAACAAAAACTCAGAATTCTAAAAATTAATTCTCTATCAATTCTAAACTATTCTATATATATACTGAAGATAAAAGATAATTACAAATAATAAAAGATCTTCAAAATAATCTTCCATCTTTATCTCCAAGCTTTCCATAATCTTCAAACTTGATCTGCACGAATCTTGAATATCTCTTAAGCAGTACTAAGTCTTCAGCAGCATTAATACTTTGAGCAGTATTAATGTTCAGCAGTACTAAAATTGCTTAGCAATAGTAACTTCATCCAGCAGCATTAATCTTTGACTTGGCAGCATTAATCTTGTTCAGCAGCATTAACTTTAGAAGTAGTAACCATTTAGTCTTAGCAGCATTAACTGTACTTGTGCATTTCTGAATTTCCCAACAATCTCCCCCTAACTTGACTTTTAGAAAGAGAAGTCAAGTTCTTCAGATGATCTTTAAGATGCTCCCAAAACTTCATAGCTCATACTCCTGTATCTGGATTCAGTCCCAAACTCTGATTGATTGTTCTTTGAATCAAATACTTTGCCATCTCTGAATCTGGACCACATCCAAGTTTCTTCTTCAACATGGCATGCAGCTTCAATCTGTTGTGGTTGTATACTTTATCCACTAGGAAGTATTCTATGTGATTTATGTCCATAGTCAGTGCATATACTCCACTAGTTTCATATAGAGTCTAGTTGTTGACAGTTTTAAACACATTTCTGATCACATGCTCCACTTCTTCAGGTTTGAACATCATACACAGATACTCCATCACAAGTTTTGTAATTGAAATCTCTGGAGCTTTCAGTTGATCTGCATACAACTTCATTCCTATCTCAAACATCTCTTCTATATCTGACCTGGAGCATGTTCTGACAATCTTTGCCCAAGTATTATACACTTCATACTTTTCATCCTTTCTTTTGAGCCTGATGTACTCTTTGCCATCAACCTTCATTGTATCCCATAGAATAACCTCAGGAGGCTTAACACCAACAGGTTCTGCTGAAATTGGTTCAGGCACTTTGTCCATCACTACCATGTATAGATTTACATCATCAGTTCTTGCTGGTTCTTTCTGTTCAGATGACTTAGGTGCCCCTTCTTCTTCAGCAACCTTCTCAGCTTCTTCTTCAGCTACTCTAGGCTTCTTGACTGACTTTCTTCTTGCCATCATCTTAGTTCTTTTTAAAGTCCTCAAACTTTCACCAAGAGTGGCTTCTTTCTTTGGTGCTTCCTGTTCATCTGGAAAAGGCTTTTCTATCATAAAGTCATTGCTTTCTTTCATCCTCTTCTCCATTTCAACTCTGGCAGTTTCATTCCCTTGAAGCTTTAGCATTTCTGAATCATACAGCTCTTTAATCTGTTCAAAAGACATCTTTAAGAACATCTCCTTTCTGACTCCTACACCACCCTTGAGAAAAGTAATCATCTTGTTTCTCTCTTGAGTACCAAGGAAAGTCTTTGAGGGTTGTCTCTTCTTTGCAGCTCTTTTTATCACCACAGATTTCTTCAGGGTTGCAGCTTTCTTCTGAGCTATTTCTGTTGCCAAGCTTTGTTGATAAGCTTCATTTAACTCTGCAGCTAGAGCCTTAGCCATTTATCTGTCCTTTTCCACTTGAACCCTTTCTTCTTGTTCAATATCAGCTTGCATTTTCCTGGCCAAAGCTTCATCTGACTCAACCAACTTTTGCTTTTTGATTGGTTGATCAGATTCCACCATTTTAGCTTTGCCTTTATCTTTGCTTACCATCTTCTCAACAGTTGATTTCTTTACAGCCTCACCTCTTTCTTTGATGACAACTCCTTTGGCCTTTGAGGTGACCTTGGGAGTATCATGTTTGGCTTTGATTAAGGTATCTGCAATCTCAAGATCTGTTAGTACTTCTTGCACTATTTCTGCTGCTTCATTTAGTTCAGCAGTATTAGCCGTTTCTGTTGCTTTGCTTAAACCAGCAGCATTAACAGTCTCTGTTGCTTGCTCTTTTACCGCTGCTATGCTTGATGTTTCTGCTGCTTGTACAAAATCTGTTGCAGTTTCTTGCTCCCCCTCAAAATCAACTTTCTCCCCCTTGTCTTGAGCATCTTCCCTGTTGACATCAGCTTCTGACTCCCCCTTTTTGGGAGCATCAGTCACTGGTTCCCTTCTTCTTAGCACATACTGTTTCTTCTTCTTTTTCTGGATCAATTTCTTCACCATATTCTTCAGGTTGACAATCTGTTCTTGTTGAGACAGAATGATCAGTTTCAGCTCTTCAATGTCTTTTCCCTGCTTGATACATCCATGTTTATGTTTCCCATTGTTTCCATCAATTCAAGATAGTCATATCTGTCCTCACCTTCTCCAGGAGTGTTACCCCCTTTTGAAGGATCATGGGATCTTTTTGTAGTAGAGGTCTTCTGCCTAGCAGAAGCACCTGCTACCCCCGTGGTTTCTTGGCACCTGGGACCTTTGGATGATTGCTCACCCAAAGTTGCCATATGGAAGGTCTTATTTATGTTACCACTATCCTCTTCTGTGCTAGCAGGAGTAGTGGCATCCTTTGCACCCATATGCTCATTCCTCTCCTCATTGAGCACCTCCATGGGGTTGGGAGACACCCCTGTGGTTTCCCTGTAGATATTCTCTAATGGAGAATTCTCCATTAGAGGGCTTAAAGGCTCTGTGGGTGAAGGTACAAGAAGGGAAGGAGCCTTCTTTACCTTTTTCCTGATATATGTATTGGTTATTGGTGCAATTGGTATTTGAACAAGGGACTGAGGGATTGATATGGTGATGGAAGGTTGGGATTGGCTTTCAGTGGGATGGTCTAATGAGGGCCTTGACCCTGAAGCCATACCTTCTTCATTGTGGGACACCACCATCATTGTAGAGAACAATGGGGTGTCAACTCCTTCCGAGTCCAATGGAGATCTCTTCATGTTTGAAAAGACCTTACCTTTGGGGATTTTTGGTACATATACCTCATCGAAGTGAGGCATATCCGTCAATTCATGGGTTATAACTACCTGTACAAACCTGGGGTACATATAAAAACTCTTTTTGCTTCCCAAGTTTGATACAAGATCACTGAAAATCATTCTTGAAAAATTGTACTTTCTGGCGGTGGCCAAGTAGACCAAAGCATAAGCAATGGTACTGCTGAACTCACTCCATCCAGTAGTCTTTTTGGAAATGCAGTGCATCAGAGTATGAACAAGAAAGCGCCATTAGGTATAAAATTTAGCTTTTGAAAATTTGAAACCACCCAATTGGCCTCCATACCCCATTCTTGACAGATTTGAGAACAAGTCCTCATTAGGAATAGAAGTAATACCTGCAGCATCGTCTAGACGTAGACAGATGCGTATCACCTCTTCAGAAACTGACAAGGGTTTGTCACACACCCTTGTTTTGATTATCTGCACACCATTCTCTGTGACTACGGTGGCATTCGCCCAGAATTGTCTTTGATGCTCTATGTATATTGTTGGAGATACAGTAAGAGCATGGGCAATGTGGCTGGACTTGAGAAAATCCACAATCTGGTGGAATCCAGCAGCTTGTTTCGGCTTCTATAGCATCGCAATCTCGTTGTGCTCATCAATGAAAGCCATGGATGCCATTGAACTTGAGTAATCTGTACTGAAACACTTGGTGCTTGAGAGAAAAAGGGTTAGAGAGCAGATGAATAGAAATCAAAGAGTCGTTATGAACTTTTGGGCGGGCAAAAAGGGTATTTATACGATTCGAGACATAAGCAGTATTAACCACTAGCAGTATTAACTAACTAGCAGTATTAACTGAGAGCAGTATTAACTACTAGCAGTATTAACTAACTAGCAGTATTAACTGAGAGCAGTATTAACCACTAGCAGTATTAACTAACTGGCAGTATTAACTGTGCACTGGCAGTATTAACTGTGCACTGGCAGCATTAACTATACTTACACTTTTTGAAGCTTGAGGTACTCTGAGCAAGGTAATAACTTCCTGAGAAAATTGTTAGTAGCACCAAAGAATAAACCAATAACAGGTATGAAAACACTTTTTAAAACATGAGCTCATTCAGAGTTGATCATGCCCACACTTGTGACCAAGAAAGTGAATCTACCCACATCAAAAGCTTTAGTGAATAGATCAGCAAACTGGTTGTCAGTATGAACTTTAGCAACTTGAATTAGCTTCTTTTCATTACAATCTCTAATAAAGTGATACCTGATCTCAATGTGCTTTGTTTTGGAGTGCTTGACTGGATTGTTAACAATGCTTATAGCACTGCTATTGTCAATGAAGATTGGAGTGTGAAGAAAGGTTACCCCATAGTCCAGCATCTGATTCTGAATCCATAGAACCTGAGAGCAGCAACTTGCAGCAGCAATATACTCAGCTTCTGCTGTTGATAAGAACACTGTGGTTTGTTTCTTACACTGCCAAGATACTAATCTTGCACCCAAAAGTTGACATCCACCTGAAGTAGACTTTCTGTCCATGTTAGCACCTCCCAAGTCACTATCTGAATATGCAATCAAGTCAAAGCTGGATTCATATGGATACCAAAGACCTAATCTAGGTTGCCCTCTTAAGTATCTGAAAATCCTTTTAACAGCTTGAAGATGTGATTGCTTTGCCTTGACTTGGAATCTGGCACACAAACACACTAGAAACATGATGTCTGGTCTTGAGGCTGTGAGATACATGAGAGATCCAATCATTGATCTATATAGATGGACATCAACATCCTCCCCCTCAAGATCAGCAGTGATCTGTTTATGAGTCTCCATAGGTGTGCTTGCTGGCTTTGAGTCTGTTAAACCATATTTGTCCAGGATGTCTTTCACATATTTTGATTGGCGTATGAAGATCTCATCTTTCTTCTGTTTCACTTGAAGCCCAAGGAAGAAGGTAAGTTCACCCATTGAACTCATTTTAAAGCTCTTGTGCATCAACTTTTCAAAGTCTCTACACATCTGGTCTTTTGTGGAGCCAAAGATGATATCATTCACATAAATCTGAACCAGTAGGATGTCCTTCTCACTTCTTTTAATGAAGAGGGTCTTGTCAATTATTCCTCTTTCAAACCCATTCTCCAAGAGATAGGTAGACAGAGTATCATATCATGCTCTTGGGGCTTGATGAAGACCATACAGTGCTTTCTTCAGTTTGTATACTCTGTCTGGATATGATGGATTTTCAAATCCAGGGGGCTGACAGACATATACTTCTTCATCAATTGTACCATAAAGAAAGGCCCTCTTCACATCCATTTGGTATACCTTGAACTTCATGTATGAGGCATAGGCTAGAAATAGCCTAATTGCCTCTACCCTTGCCACTGGAGAAAACACTTCTTCATAGTCAATGCCTTCTTCTTGAGTGTACCCTTGTGCCACCAGCCTTGCTTTGTTCCTTATCACAATGCCTCTCTCATCCTTTTTATTCCTGAAAATCCACTTGGTGCCAATAGCTCTATGACCTTTTGGAAGGTCCACCAAGTCCCAAACTTCTTGCAATTTGAACTGCAGTAACTCTTCTTGCATAGCTTCTATCCAACTCGAATCTTTCATAGCATCATAAACCTTCTTAGGCTCAATCTGAGATAGAAAGCAAGAGAGCACTGTGTGTTGCTGATCCTGCGGCTCTTGAAGTCTGCTTTGATTCCTTGTTATCATAGGAGAAGAGATGTCTCCTATGACTAGTTCTGGAGGATGGTTCTTTTGAGTTCTAGTCTGATGACTAGGTTCTTCATTGATTCCCACATCCAGATTCGAATCATTTAAGTCAGCTGAGGGGATCTCATCAGTTGCTTCTGGCTCTTCATGCACTTGATTCTCCTTATCTCTTCCTTCCTCTTCACTCTGAATTGGTTCAGTCATAGTTTCCTTTGCACAGACATCAACAGGCTCTATTATAGGTATGGGAAAGATCACAGACTGAGGAATAATGTCTTGTACTTGTACTTGTTCATCCCCTGATCCTCCACTTCCTGAACCTGCATGATAATCACTACTAAAACCCAAAGAGTTAGTTAGTGAATCAATGTCAAATAACCACTGAGGACCAGACCCAATAGGATTTGGTGTGTTCTCATGGCACTTGACATTGTCACTTTCCTCAATTATTCTAGAAGAAGTATTAAAAACTCTGTAAGCCTTACTCTGAGATGAGTAACCAACAAGAAAACCATCATCTGCCTTGCCATCAAACTTTCCTAAGTGAGTTTTGGTATTGAGAATGGTACAAGGACACCCAAAAGGTTTGAAAAATCCAATAAATGGTTTTCTGTTATTTAAAAGCTCATATGGTGTCTTGTTTTTAGGCTTGACTACTAGAACTCTGTTTTGGACATAGCAAGCAGTATTAATTGCTTCAGCCCAGAAAGTAATTGGAAGTTTGGAATCTGCCAACAGAGATCTAGCAGCTTCAATCAGTGTCCTATTCCTTCTCTCAGCAACACCATTTTGTTGTGGAGTCCTAGGAGCACTGTATTGCCTCTCAATTCCTTTTTCCTCACAAAGGTGTTTAGGTCATGATTTTTAAATTCAGTACCATTGTCTGACCTAATGACTTTTACCTTTTGATTTGTTTGGTTTTCAATTCTTAGAATAAAGAATTTGATCAGTCCACTTGTCTCATCCTTAGTCCTTAGAAAATATACCCAAGTAAATCTAGAGTAATCATCAACAATAACTAGGCAGTATGATTTCTTACCTATACTCATAACATTTGTAGGACCAAACAGATCCATATGCAACAACTGAAGAGAATTAGAGATTGTGTTCAATTCTTTGGACTTATGAAAAGTTTTGTGTTGTTTGCCTTTGAGACAGGCAACACAATGATCATCACATGAAAAGACTTTGGAAGGTAAACCTCTTACAAGGTTGTTTTTAACAAGTTTATTCATTGTTTTAAAGTTCATGTGACACATCCTTCTGTGCCAAAGTGATGATTCATCCAAAGAAGCTTTTGAAACAAGACAGTTTAGGGATGAATCAGTTGAAACACTTTCCATATCTAAGCAATAAACATTATCCTTTCTGGGAGTTCTTAGTAGTATCATCTTTCATCAACTACCTTGAATCCAGGAGCAAGGATAATGCATTCAGAATCTGTAAATAATATACTAGGCTGTTTGTCACAAACCTGTGATACACTTAACAGGTTGTACCTTAACTGCTCAACATAGAATACATCTTCAAAGGTCATTTTACCTTTGGTTACATCCCCCTTACCATTGATCTTACCTCCATCTGGAGTATTACCAAAGGCAACATGCCCACCATCAATTTTCTTGAAATTCTTGAGGCATGACATGTTCCCTGTCATGTGCCTAGAGCAACCACTATCAACATGCCAGATGCTCTTCCCCTTGAGCTGTTGGTTGCCCTGCACATAAGATTAAACAATTAGTATTGATTGGGGACCCAAGCCAAAGTGGTCTTGGGTCTCCCTTTCTCATCAAAGTATTTACATTCCTTTTTGATGAGGTTTTTAAACTCAGAGCACTCTTTATTGGAGTACTTTGTCAATATGATTGGCTTAGCAGCACAAACACTAGAAGCAGTACTAACCTTAGAAGTACTAACAGAGTTAGCAGTACTAACAGGTTTGGCAGTACTAACCTTGTTAGCAGCACTAACAGAGTTAGCAGTATTAACTTTTGAAGAAGTACTAACAATGTCAGCAGCACTAACATTGATAGCAGTAGTATTTCTTCTAGCAGCACTATCATTGTCAGCAGTACTAACAGTTTTAGTGCTTTTAGGAACCCACATATTGACACTTTCTTTAACAGACTTTTTCTTCATGTGGCTTTTAGATTTAACAGATTTCTTAGCCACATGGTTCCTTTCCTTCTTCCTATAACCCAAAGGTTTTTGCATAGGTCTTTGAAATTTCATCCTTTGGTTTATAGGATTGAAATAACAGTATTTGGCAAGATGATTCAATTTGCCACATATAAAACAAGGTTTTGGTCTATTGATTTTACTCAAATCAACCCCTTGTTTTTGTGCCCACTGATTATTCCAGTTTCTTTGATTTCCCCTCTTTTTATCATGTTTTAGGGGCTAATTCTTCTTACATGCACACTGTTTGCAAGGAACTGGATTCACAACTGTGGTCTGTTTGTAATGGACCTTACCAGACTTTCCCTCTGTCTTCTCTATGTCCTTGCATTTGATCCAAGCCCTTCCACAGTCCTCATTGGTGATAATATTATTCTCTAGAGGGATCTCACCACTCACATTGTTCTCCTTACTCTTACCAACCTCTTTCTCAGTGTTATCCTCAACAACTACCTCATCTAAGGGATCTATCTCAGTGGCTCCCTCAGGCAAGTCCTTCCTATCTTTGGTTTCTAGCAAATCTGATGTAGGAGGAATGTAGTTGTTGTTGTAAGGTGGTGGTGTGGCATTGTACCCAATTCCTCTTCTCAGCTTGTCATGAATCTGAGTTTGTAGTAAAGAGTCCATTGCTTTAGAAGCATTGGAAAACTTTTCCACATCAAGCTTAACCTTGGTTAGCTCCTCTCTCAACTTTTCACTCTCCTCTTTAGATTTGGTCAGTTTAAGTTCTAGATCCTTTTTCTCCCACTTCCAGTAATTGGTGTCATATGAGTGTTGTAGTTCATTGGCTTGAAAACCTTTAATCTGTTCCTCAAACCTCTCAACAATTCTCACACAGTCTTTTATATCTTTTTCTAATCTCTTAAGGTCATCACTCATCTTCTGGTTGTGATCCCTGTACCTTTTAACAGTGTCTATGCAAGTTTTAGAACAGAGATTAGAACTTACCTCAGTTGGGAGATCAGATACTTCAGCCATAAGTGCTTGATTTTGGATAGCCTCTTCTGCTTGATCACTCCAGTCAAACCCCATTCCTTGTTGAGAAACAAGGGCTTGAGTAGAGTTTCTGTTATGGTTGAGGTTTCCAGACTATGCTTGTTGATGGTTGTTGGTGTGAGACACTCCACTTCTGCATTCCCTGGCAAAGTGTCCCTTCAGATGGAATTTATAGCACTCCACCTTTGATTTATCAAACCCTGCTCCATCTTCTCTTCTTTGGGAGAAGTTGTTCCTCCCAGTTCTCTTGATGAACTTCTTCACCCTCATGGAAAGCATGGCCATCTGCCATTTGATATCCATCTCTTCAAGATCATCAGGATGAAGTTGTTCTAAGTCATCATTAATCAAAGAGGAATTTCCATGACTGTAAAGAAAGGCTTCAAACACATAATCAGTGCCTTTTTCTTGATTAGCTCCATTAGCAGTATTAACTGATTCAGGGTTAGCAGTAGAATCAATTGATGTTGATAGGAGTGCAGCATTATGAATGTATCCAGAAGGTTTCTTCTTTGCCTCCACATCAGCTTCAAATACTCTAAGATCATTGTACAGATCATCAAGTTCTTTCTCTTCCAATTGTTCATTCTGTCTGAATGAAATAGTATACATGGTCCATTCATCTCCAAGGGACCTTAGGAACTTTCTGTTTACATCATCTTGATCAATCTGTACTCCCATAGTAGCTAGTTCACCAATCAGCTTGTTAAACCTGTCAAAAGTTTGAGTCATGGACTCATTCTTAGTTGACATAAAGTTTTCATACTGTTGTTTCAAGATTGCCTTCTGATTTCTCTTGGTACTTTTGGTACCAGAAAATATCTTCTCTAGAGCATTCCAGAGCATCTGTGCATCAGTGCAATTACAGAATTGGTGTTGATACTCATTAGGAATGGCCAAGAGCGGTGTCCTCAAGGATTTCATCTCTGTCTGCCTTGTCTTTCTTTCTGCATCTGTCTTTGGTGGAGTTCTTTTTCCATCTTCACCAATATTTCCTGCATCAGATGGGTCATTCTCAATGATGTCCCACATGGAGTAATCTGTGAGAAGAATGTATTGCTTGATTCTAATCTTCCACATGTCAAATTCATTGGATCTGAGCATTGGAACCTTTGAGACCAGAGTACTGTTTGATTCAACTGTGTTTTCCATGATGAATAAGATTTCTGAGAATACTTGCTCTGATACCACTTGTCAGGATCTTAATTCTTAACAAGAATAAACACTCAGAAACAATATTAAAGGAGTTTGCGGAATAACACTTTAATATTCAATGATCAATGAAACAGTGAATCTGAATAACAACTTGTAAACTTTATTGAATGATTGTAAAGCTACAAGATTCAACACTCAACCTCAATATTGATGAACAGGCTCACCAATACGAATTCTACTTCTCTAGAATTAGGATTATAAACCTTGAGGTTGATTCTCTCTAAGAAAACAAAAACTCAGAATTCTAAAAATTTTTCTCTATCAATTCTAAACTATTCTATATATATACTGAAGATAAAAAATAATTACAAATAATAAAAGATCTTCAAAATAATCTTCCATCTTTATCTCCAAGCTTTCCATAATCTTCAAACTTGATCTGCACGAATCTTGAATATCTCTTAAGCAACACTAAGTCTTCAGCAGCATTAATACTTTGAGCAGTATTAATGTTCAGCAGTACTAACTGCTAGCAGTACTAAAATTGCTTAGCAGTAGTAACTTCATCCAGCAGTATTAATCTTTGACTTAGCAGCATTAATCTTGTTCAGCAGCATTAACTTCAGAAGTAGTAACCATTTAGTCTTAGCAGCATTAACTGTACTTGTGCATTTCTGAATTTCCCAACAGAACGTTCATAGATAACCATGTGTTATTCGATGATTGAATGGAAGACCTGGGGAGCCAACATCAAACCAGCTCCTTATATAGTAACTTTGTGTTACTCAGTGACTTTGTGTCATTGACAGGCATTTTAACTGAGTCATTTGTTGATTCAGGGTTACACCTATTAACTGTTTGAATTTGAAAAGATTCGAATGGTTACTACTTTCTATTTTAATATGAAAAGATTGAAATAATCACTCTTTCCATCTGGGAAGACTGCTCTTATTTCTTACAGGGCTCATTACATGAAGAAAGTGCTAAATTGAAGTCTATAAAGACAAAAGGGGGAGATTTTTCCATAAAGGGGAAGATTGTTTTGAAAAGTTTTGATGATGATGATTCTCACCACTCATCAAAAAGGGGGAGAAGATACAAAAAGGGAGAATTATCAAAGAAGGAGAATATAATCTGAAGATTTCAAAGATTTTAAAGATTTTAAAGTTTTTAAAGATATCAAGTTTTGAAGCGATCAACGACATATCTGAAGAAAAGAGAATACAAGTAAAGACCTGAAGACAATTGCAAAAAAAAATTTAATCTTGAATCCAAAGGGGGAGATTGTTGGATCATAATTGTATTCAAGATTAAAGGGTCTAAACTGTATTTGTTTGATAGTTACAGTTCAGGGTTTAAACTGTAATATGTTAATAGTTATTAATAAATGGGCCTTAAGTTTATCAAGCCCATTAAGCATTAGGAATCCCATATGGCCTAAGTATTTAAAGTTTTAATTGTTTAGTTTTAGGGTTAACCTTTCATAATTATAATCATATAGTGAGGTAGCCGTTTTCTCTGTATTCAAGGGTATCAAGAACACACAAGGGTTTCATTGTTTATTCAAGGGATTGGTATATTATTCTGATCTTATTATCTCTTGATTATTATTGTGTTTCTGTGATTGTTAATCAATTAGATTAAACTGGGATAACAAGGGGTTAACACTCCTGGAGAAGGTGAGGATAGATATGACTACCATGAATTGATTTATGCCATGTCCAAAATGGCCACTGAACTGGATGCTCAAAAGCAGGTTGTCAATGAACTCAAGAAAGTCATCATCAACCAACAAGAAGAGATCAGCAGCTTAAAGAAGTTGGTTCAGAAGGTGGTTCAAAAGAAAAAGAAGCGAAGGTTTGTGCTCAGAAGAAGGAACCCAGTGGATGATGCTCCCAAAAAGGGGGAGTCAGAAGCTGAACCTGGAGAGGGGGATACATGGAGTTGAGGGGGAGTTTAATGTACAAACAGAAACAGGGTTTGTGTTTGAAGAAGCAGCAGTATCAGATAGAGCAGCAGAAACAGTTAATGCTGCTGAAATCAATGAAGCAGCAGAAATTGTTAAAGAGATATTAACTTATCTCATTAGCAGAAATTTGGAAGAATTTGAGATAGCTGAAGCACTTATCAAGGCTAAACATGATACTCCCAAGGTCACTTCAAAGGCCAAAGGAGTTGTCATCAAAGAAAAGTGTGAGGTGATCAAGAAAGCAAGTGTTGAGAAGGTGGTAAGCAAAGACAAAGGCAAAGCAAAGATAGTGGAATCTGGCCAACCACTTAAAAAGCAAAAGATGATTGAGTCAGATGAAGCTTTGGCTATGAAGATTCAAGCTGAACTTGAGCAAGCATAATCAGTTCAAGTGGAGAAAGATAGAGAGATGGCAAAAGCTCTAGCTGCAGAGCTTAATGAAGTATATCAACAGAGCTTGGCAACAGAGATAGCACAGAAGAAAGTTGCAACTCTAAAGAAGCCTGTGATGGTCAAAATGGATGCTAAGAAGAGGCAACCTTCAAAGACCTACCTTGGCACTCAAGAGAGAAAGAAGATGATCACTTTCCTCAAAGGTGCTGTGGGAGTCAAAAAGGAGATGTTCTCAAAGATGTCTTTTGAACAGATCAAAGGGTTGTATGATATAGAGATGACTAAGCTTCAAGGGAATGACAAAGCCAGAGTTGAAATGGAAAAGAGGATGAAAGAGAGTAATGACTTTCTAATAGAAAAACCTTTTCCTGATGATCAAGAAACTCCAAATAAGGAAGCTACTCTAGGTGAAAGTTTGAAAACTTTGAAAAGAACTAAAATGATGGCAAGAAGAAAACTTGTTAAGAAACCTAGAGTGGCTGAGGAAGTAGCTGAACAAAAGGTAGCTGAAGAAGAAGGGGCATCTAAGACTGAAGAAAAGAAAGCTCAATATCAGGAAGAACCATCAAGTACTTATGATGTAAATATGTACATGGTGGTGATGGAGAAAGTGCCTGAGCCTATAACTGTTGAACCAGTTGGTGTCAAGCCTCCTGAGATTATTCACTGGGATACCATGGAAGTAGATGGTAAGGAATATATTAGACTGAAAAGGAAGGATGAAAAGTTTGAAGTATATCCTACCTGGGCCAAGATAGTAAGGGTATGCTCCAGATCTGACTTAGAGGAAATGTTTGAAGTGGGAATGAAACTATATGCTGACAAGCTGAAAGCTCTAGGGATACCAGTTACAAAGCTTGTGATGGAATATCTTTGCATGTTGTTTAAGCCAGAGGAAGTTCAGAATGTCATCAAAAATGTGTTCAAAACCATCAACAACTGGACTCTGTATGAAAGAAGTGGAGTATATGCATTGGTTGTGGATACAAGTCATTTTGAATACTTCTTAGTGGATAGAGTTTACAACCATAGCAGATTAAAGTTGCATGCTATGTTAAAGAAGAAGCTTGGTTGTGCACCAAATTCTGAAATGGCAAGGTACTTGATCCAGAGAATTATCAATCAAAGTTTGGGGCTGAATCCTGATATAGGTGTATGAAAATGGAGTTTTGGGAGCATCTGAAGAACTTGACTTCTATTCTCTAAAAGTCAAGTTAGGGGGAGATTATTGGGAACTGAAGATGTGTCTAAGTGATTAATACTGCCAGACTTTCATAGTTACTACTGTTGAGCAAGATTAATACTGCTTGAAGAAATTAATACTGCTGAGCATAGTTAGTGTTGCTGGTGAAGATTAATACTGCTCAGAGTGTTAATGTTGCTGTGACTTAATACTGGTTATTTTATAGTCAAGATATGCGCAGATCAAGGCTTAAAGATAATCATGGAAGGTTGAAGATAACTATGGAAGAATATACTGAAGATCTTTTAAGTTTTGTAATTATCTGTTATTTTTAGTATATGTATAGATGTATTCAGAATAGTTTTGATATACGAGATTTCTAAGTTTTTGTTTTAGAGAGAGAATTAACCTCAAGGTTTACAATCCTAATTCTAGAGAAGTAGAATTCGTCTTGGTGAGTCTGTTCATCAAGATTGAGGTTTTGTTTGAAAGCTTGTAACTTTAATCATTCAATAAAGTTTACAAGTTGTGATTCATATTTAACTGTTACATTGATAGTTTGAATATTAAAGTGTTTTTCCACAACTTCTTTAATATTGTTTCTGAGTTTTATTATTCTTGTTAAGAATCAGATCCTGACACAATACACCATGATTTGAGTGGGTATCGATAAATTGCATGATGTACGTTCTTTCAGTTTGGCCAATGTGTGGCTTCGGTAATATCCTGCACGAGAGTGGGTTTTTTGCAAGTTATTTCCATTGAAAATCTTATCATTTATATTTTAGATGGACAATGTAAAGATTCGTGGAAATCCGACGAGGTCGGTCCGGACGAGAAAACACAAAGGGTAACCCCTTTGCCGAATCGACCAAAAATGGGTGTCACGCTTAAACGTCCATAACTTTTGCTACGGGGATGCGTTTTAAGCCTATGACCCGTCAAAACGAACCTTAGAACGTGAAGCATGTCATGGATTGGTCTCTTTATGGCAATACACCATGATTTGAGTGGGTATCGATAAACTGCATGATGTACGTTCTTTTGGTTTGGCCATTGCATGGTTTCGGCAATATCATGTATGTTGGGAACTGAAGAATTCATCAAGTGTGGTTAATGCTGCTGGTTCAATGTTACTACTGCTAGAAGATTCAAGGTTAATACTGCTGAGTGTTACTACTGCTAGTGTCAATTAATACTGCTAGTCAAAGTTAGTGCTGCTTGAACAAAGTTAGTACTGCTTAGCTAGTTAGTACTGCTAGTAGTTAGTACTGCTTAGTAGTTAATGCTGCTGAAGATTAATACTGCTTATATGATGAAGATTCGTATGAAAGGATATACATAGAAGCTTAGAGATATACATGGAAGATATACTGAAGATATTTTATTGTAATTATCTTTTGTATTCAGTATATATATTGTATAGTTTAGAATAATTAAAATTTTAATTTTATCATTCGAGAGAAAAAATCAACCTCAAGGCATAGATCCTAATTCTAGAGAAGTAGAATTCGTATTGGTGAGCCTGTTCATCAATATTGAGGTTGTGTGTTTAATCTTGTAACTTCAAGCATTCAATACAAGTTTACAGTTTGTTCTTCATATTTTCTGTATTGATTTACTGTTTGATTGAATATCAAAGTGTTATTCCGCAAACTTCTTTGATATTGTTTCTGAGAATTAATTCTTGTTGAGAATTCGATCCTGACAAGTGGTATCAGAGCTTAACTCTCTCAGAAACAGTTATTCATCATGGAAAATCTTACAGAATCAAGCAGTACTTTGGTCTCAAAAGTTCCAATGCTCAGATCCAATGAATTTGACATGTGGAAGATCAGAATCAAGCAATATATTCTTCTCACAGATTACTCTATGTGGGACATCATTGAGAATGGCCCATCTGATGGAGGAAAGATTGGTGAAGATGGCAAAAGAACTCCTCCAAAGACAGATGCAGACAGGAAATCAAGACAGACTGAGATGAAAGCCTTGAGCACACTGCTCTTGGCCATTCCAAATGAGTATCAACACCAATTCTGCAATTGTACTGATGCACAGATGCTCTGGAATGCTCTAGAGAAGAGATTCTCAGGTACAAAAAGTACCAAGAGAAACCAAAAGGCAATCTTAAAGCAACAGTATGAAAACTTCATCTCAACTAAGAATGAGTCCATGACTCAAACTTTTGACAGGTTTAATAAACTAATTGGTGAACTAGCTACTATGGGAGTACAGATTGATCAAGATGATGTGAACAGAAAGTTCTTAAGGTCCCTTGGAGATGAATGGACCATGTACACTGTGTCATTCAGACAGAATGATCAGTTGGAAGAAAAAGAACTTGATGATCTGTATAATGATCTTAGAGTATTTGAAGCTGAGGTGGAGGCAAAGAAGAAGCCTTCTGGATATGTTCATAATGCTGCACTCCTATCAGCATCAATTGATTCTACTGCTAACCCTGAATCAGTTAATGCTGCTAATGGATCAAATCTAGATAAAGGCACTGATTATGTGTTTGAAGCTCTTCTTTCTAATCATGGAAATTCCTCTTTGATCAATGATGACTTAGAACAACTTCATCCTGATGATCTGGAAGAGATGGATATTAAATGGCAGATGGCCATGCTTTCCATGAGGGTTAAGAAGTTTATAAAGAGGACTGGAAGAAACAACTTCTCACAAAGAAGAGAAGATGGAGCAGGATTTGATAAATCAAAGGTAGAATGCTACAAATGCCATCTGAAGGGACATTTTGCTAGAGAATGCAGAAGTGGAATGTCTCACAACAGCAACCATCAACAAGCTCAATCTGGAAGCTTCAATAACAACAGAAACTCTGCTCAAGCCCTTGTTTCTCAACAAGGAATGGGATTTGATTGGAGTGATCAAGCAGAAGAAGCTATTCAGAATCAAGCTCTTATGGCTAAAGTATCTGATCTCCCATCTGAGGTAAGTTCTAATCTCTGTTCTAAAACTTGCATAGACACTGTTAAAAGGTACAGGGATCACAATCAGAAGATGAGTGATGACCTTAAGAGATTAGAAAAGGATATAAAAGACTATGTGAAGATTGTAGAAAGATTTGAAGATCAGATCAAAGGTTTTCAAGCCAATGAACTACAACACTCATATGACACCAATTACTGGCAGTGGGAGAAAAAGGATTTAGAACTTAAACTGACCAAATCTAAAGAGGAGAGTGAAAAACTGAAAGAGGAGTTAACCAAGGTTAAGCTTGATGTAGAAAAGTTTTCCAATGCTTCTAAAGCAATGGACTCTTTACTACAAAATCAGATTCATGATAAGCTGAGAAGAGGAATTGGGTATAATGCCACACCTCCACCATATAACAACAATTACATTCCTCCTACTTCAGACCTGTTAGACACCAAAGATAGGAAGGACTTGCCTGAGGGAGCCACAGAAATAGATCCCTTAGATGAGGTAATTGTTGAGGATAAGACTGAGAAAGAGGTTGGCAAGAGTAAGGAGAACAAGGTAAGTGATGAGATTTCTATAGAAAACAATATTATCACCAATGAGGATTGTGGTAGGGCTTGGATCAAATCCAAGAACATAGAGAAGACAGAGGAAAAGTCTGGTAAGGTCCATTATAAACAGACCACAGTTGTGAATCCAGGTCCTTGCAAACAGTGTACTTGTAAGAAGAATGAGCCCCAAAAACAGGACAAAAAGAGGGGAAATAAAAGAAACTGGAATAATCAATGGGCACATAAACAAGGGGTTGATCTGAGTAAAACCAATAGACCAAAACCTTGTTTTATCTGTGGCAAATTGAATCATCTTGCAAAATTCTGCTATTTCAATCCTATGAACCAAAGAATGAATTTCCAAAGATCCATGCAAAAACCCTTTGGTTATAAGAAAATTAAAAAGAACCATGTGACTAAGGAAACTGTTAAAACTAAAAGCCACATGAAGAAAAAGTATTCTGTTAAAGAAAGTGTCAATATGTGGATTCCTAAAAGCACTAAAACTGTTAGTACTGCTACCACAAATAGTGCTGCTGACAATGATAGTGCTGCTAGAAGTAATAACAATGTTAATACTGCTAACAAGGTTAGTACTGCTAAACCTGTTAGTACTGCTACACCTGTTAGTACTGCTAACTCTGTTAGTACTTCTAAGGTTAGTACTGCTTCTAGTGTTGATTCTGCTAAGCCAATCATATTGACAAAGTACTCTAATAAAGAGTGCTCTGAGTTTAAAAACCTCATTAAAAAGGAATGTAAATACTTTGATGAGAAAGGAAGACCCAAGATCACTTTGGCTTGGGTCCCCATTCATACTAATTGATTTATTTAATGTGCAGGGCAACCAACAGCTCAAAGGAACAGGAAAGAGCATTTGGCATGTTGATAGTGGTTGCTCTAGGCACATGACAGGCAACATGTCATGCCTTCAGGATTTCAAGCATATTAATGGAGGACATGTTGCATTTGGAGACAATCTTACTGGTGGTAAAATAAGTGCAAAAGGTAATGTCACCAAAGGTAAGATGACATTTGAGGATGTCTACTATGTTGATCAATTAAAGTACAACCTGTTAAGTGTATCACAGGTTTGTGACAAACAACATAGTATATTATTTTCTAACACTGAGTGTATGATTCTTGCTCCAGGGTTCAAGGTAGTTGATGAGAGCATGATACTACTGAGAACTCCAAGAAAGGACAATGTTTACTGTCTTGATTTGGACAATGTTGATAGTGATTCATCTTTAAATTGTTTTGTTTCAAAAGCTTCTGTAGATGAATCCTCCCTTTGGCACAGAAGGATGTGTCACATGAATTTCAAGACTATGAACAATCTTGTTAAAAATAACCTTGTAAGAGGTTTACCTTCAAAAGTCTTTTCATGTGATGATCATTGTGTTGCTTGTCTTAAAGGCAAACAACACAAAACTTCTCATAAGACCAAAGAGTTAAATTCTGTTTCTTCTTGTCTTCAGTTATTGCATATGGATCTGTTTGGTCCTACAAATGTTATGAGTATAGGCAAGAAACCTTACTGCTTGGTTATTGTTGATGATTACTCCAGATTTACTTGGGTATATTTTCTAAGGACTAAGGATGAGACAAATGGTCTTATCAAATCCTTTATTCTAAAAACTGAAAACCAAACTAATCAAAGAGTAAAAGTCATCAGATCAGATAATGGATCTGAGTTTAAAAATCATGATCTAAACACCTTTTGTGAAGAAAAAGGTATTGAGAGGCAATTTAGTGCTCCTAGGACTCCTCAACAGAATGGTGTTGCTGAAAGGAGAAATAGAACACTAATAGAGGCTGCTAGATCTCTGTTGGCTGATTCAAAATTGCCAATTACCTTCTGGGCTGAAGCAGTTAATACTGCTTGTTATGTCCAAAACAGAGTTCTAGTGGTCAAGCAAAAGAACAAGACCCCATATGAGCTTTTAAATCAAAGAAAACCTTTTATTGGTTTCTTCAAACCTTTTGGGTGTCCTTGTACAATTCTAAATACCAAATCTCACTTAGATAAGTTTGATAGCAAAGCAGATGATGGATTTCTTGTTGGATATTCATCTCAGAGTAAGGCCTACAGAGTTTTTAACTCTTCTTCTAGAATAATTGAAGAAAGTGACAATGTCAAATGCAATGAGAACACACCAAATCCTGTTGGGTCTGGACCTCAGTGGCTATTTGACATTGATTCACTAACTAACTCTTTTGGATTCAGTAATGAGAATACAGGAACAGGTAGTGGAGAATCAGAGATCACACAAGTTCAAGAAAGTATATCTAAATCTGTGATTTTTCCCATACCCACAGTCAATTCAGTTGAAGACTGTGAAAAGGAATCATTTTCTGAATCAAGTCAGAGTGAAGAAGACACTAGAGATGAGGAGACTCAAGAAAACAATAAAGTAACATCTGAAAATACTTCAGTTGAATTGCATGAATCTAATCTTGAGCCTGGATTAAATGAAGAACCTAGTCACAACACCAGAGTTCAGAAAAATCATCCTCCACAGTTGATAATAGGAGATATCTCTTCTCCTATGATGACTAGACATCAAAGCAGACTTCAGGAAATGCAAGATCAACAGCATACAGTGCTTTCTTGTTTTCTATCACAGCTTGAGCCTAAAAAGGCACATGATGCTATGAAAGAATCTAGCTGGATAGAAGCAATGCAAGAAGAACTGTTACAATTCAAGCTCCAAGATGTATGGGATCTAGTAGACCTTCCTAAAGGTCACAGAGCAATTGGCACAAAGTGGATTTTCAGAAACAAGAGAGATGAAAGAGGTATTGTCATAAGGAACAAAGCAAGGCTGGTGGCACAAGGCTATACTCAAGAAGAGGGTATAGATTATGAAGAAGTTTTTGCACCTGTGGCTAGGATAGAAGCAATCAGACTATTTCTAGCCTATGCTTCTTACATGAACTTCAAAGTCTACCAAATGGATGTAAAAAGTGCTTTTCTCTATGGATCAATTGAAGAAGAAGTATATGTCTGTCAACCACCAGGGTTTGAAAACCCAAGCTATCCAGACAGGGTATACAAATTAAAGAAAGCACTTTATGGACTACATCAAGCCCCAAGAGCATGGTATGACACTCTATCATCCTATCTCTTGGAAAATGACTTTGAAAGAGGAGTCATTGATAAGACTCTTTTTATCAAAAGAAAGAAGAAAGATATCTTGCTGGTCCAAATCTATGTTGATGACATTATTTTTGGTTCTACAAGAAACAACATGTGCAAGGAGTTTGAGGATTTAATGCATCAAAGGTTCAAAATGAGTTCCATGGGGGAACTTACTTTCTTCCTTGGCCTCCAAGTTCAACAGAAGTCAGATGGTATTTTCATTTGTCAATCCAAGTATGTGAAGGATATTCTAATCAAGTTTGGTTTCTCAGAATCAAAACCTGCTAGCACACCTATGGAAACACACAAACAGATCACAGCAGATCTTGAGGGAGAGGATATGGATGTTCATCATTATAGATCCATGATTGGCTCTCTCATGTATCTCACAGCATCAAGGCCAGATATAATGTTTCCAGTCTGTGTATGTGCAAGATTTCAAGTTAGGCCAAAGCAATCTCACTTTCAAGCAGTTAAGAGGATATTCAGATATCTCAAAGGGCAACCCAGATTGGGACTTTGGTATCCTCATAACTCACCTTTTGACCTAATAGCATACTCAGACAGTGATCTAGGTGGGGCAAACTTGGACAGAAAATCTACTTCTGGAGGATGTCAGTTTTTAGGTGCTAGACTAGTCTCATGGCAGTGCAAGAAACAAACCACAGTATCCACATCTACAACAGAGGCAGAGTACATAGCAGCTGCAAGTTGCTGTTCTCAAGTCTTATGGATTCAGAATCAAATGTTGGATTATGGGGTAACCTTTCTACACACTCCAATCTTTATAGACAACAGCAGTGCTATTAGCATTGTAAATAATCCAGTCAAGCACTCAAAGACAAAGCACATTGAAATCAGGTATCACTTTATAAGAGATTGTAATGAAAAGAAACTTATTCAAGTTGTCAAAGTTCACACTGATAATCAGTTTGCTGATTTATTCACTAAAGCTTTTGATGTGGGTAGATTCACTTTCTTGGTAACAAGTGTGGGAATGATAAACTCTGAATAATCTTCTTCTCAAAAAGTGGTTTTATACCTGTATTCTGTTATTCTTGGTGTTACTAATCTTCTTTTTCAGGTCATGCATAGCAGTACTCTGTGATTAGCAAGTTTAAAAGGAGTAAGTAGTTAATACTGCTAGTAGTTAATACTGCTTTCAGTTAATACTGCTAGTAGTTAATACTGCTTTCAGTTAATACTGCTAGTAGTTAATACTGCTTTCAGTTAATACTGCTAGTGGTTAATACTGCTTTCAGTTAATACTGCTAGTGGTTAATACTGCTTTCAGTTAATACTGCTAGTGGTTAATACTGCTTTCAGTTAATACTGCTAGTAGTTAATACTGCTTTCAGTTAATACTGCTAGTGGTTAATACTGCTTTCAGTTAATACTGCTAGTGGTTAATACTGCTTTCAGTTAATACTGCTAGTGGTTAATACTGCTTTCAGTTAATACTGCTAGTGGTTAATACTGCTTTCAGTTAATACTGCTAGTAGTTAATACTGCTAGTAGTTAATACTGCTAGTAGTTAATACTGCTAGTTAGTTAATACTGCTATAGGTTAATACTGCTTCTATTACAAATACTATAAATACTCTTTGCCCGCCTAAAAGTCCATAACGACTCCTTGTATACTGTTCACTTGCGCTCTAAACCCTTTCTCTCTCAAGTTCAAAGTTTTCAGGAAAGAATCTTCAAGGTCAATGGCATCCATGGCGTTCATTGATGAGCACAATGAAATTGTGATGCTCCAAAAGCCAAAACAATCTGAAGGTTTTCATCAGATAGTCGACTTTCTGAAGACTAGCCACATTGCCCATGCTCTCACTATGTCTCCAACTATCTACATTGAGCACCAAAGGCAATTCTGGGCACATGCCACCATTGTTACTGAGGATGGTGTGCGAATGATCAAGACGACAGTATGTGGCAATCCATTGACAGTTACTGAAGAGATAGTTCGCATCAGTCTACGTCTAGACGATGCCTCTGGTATAACTTCTATCCCTAATGATGAACTGTTTTCTACTCTGACAAGAATGGGGTATGGAGGCCCATTGGGTATTTTCAAGTTTTCAAAAGCTAAATTTTCACCCCAATGGCGTTTTCTTGTTCATACCTTGATGCACTGCATTTCTAAAAAGACTACTGGATGGAGTGAGTTCAGCAGTACCATTGCTTATGCTTTGGTCTGTTTGGCCACTGCCAGAAGGTACAATTTTTCCCAAATGATTTTCAATGATCTTGTCTCAAACATGGGAAACAAAAAGAGCTTTTATATGTATCCCAGGTTTGTTCAAGCAGTTATCAACCATGAATTGACGGATATTCCTCATTCTGATGGAATTTATGTACCAAAACCCCCCAAAGGCAAGGTTTTCTCAAATATGAGAAGATCTGCTGGGGACTCTGAAGGAGTTGACACCCCATTGTTCTCTACAATGATGGTGGTGTCCCAACCCAATGAAGGTATGGCAGCAGGGTCAAGGCCCCCATTAGATCAATCCACTGCTAGCCAAGCCCAACCTTCCCACTCTATATCTATCCCACAGTCCCTACTAAATAAGCCCACTTCTCCAATTACCCAAACTTATCAAAGAAAACAGGTAAAGAAGGCTCCTTCCCTTCTTGTACCATCACCCACTAAGCCTTTAAGCCCTCTAAGGGAGAATTCTCCCCTAGAGAATATCCAAAGGGAAACCACAAGGGTGTCTCCCAACCCAAAGGAGGTGCTCTTTGAGGAGGAGGTAGAGCATATGGGTGATGAGGCTGCCACTACTCCTGCTAGCACAGAGGAGGAAAGTGGTAACATCAATAAGACCTCCCCCATGGCAACTTTGAATGAGCAATCATTTGAAGGACCCTGGTGCCAAGAAACCACAGGGGTAGATAGTGCTTCTGCTAGGCAGAAGACATCTACTAATAAAAGATCCAATGATCCTTCAATAGGGGGTAACACTCCTGGAGAAGGTGAGGACAGATATAACTATGATGAATTGATGGAGACCATGGGAAACATCAACCAGGATGTCATCAAGCAAGGAAAAGAAATAGAGGAGATGAAGCTGGTTATTCTATCTCAACAAGTTCAGATCACCAAACTGAAGAAAATGGTGACAAGATTGTTACAGAAAAGGAGAAGAAAGCAGTTTGTGCTAAAGAGAAGAACAAGTGTTCAAGATGATTTCAACAAGGGGGAGAATTCAGAGGCTGAAGCAGAAAAAGAAAGTATTTCTGAGATGGGATTTGATGTTAAGGGGGAGAAAGTTGCAGAAACAGAAGCACAAGAAGTAGAAACAGATAATGTTCAAGCAGTAACAGGGCTATCTGTTGAAGAATTGGAAATAGCTGAAACCTTAGTACAAGCAAAGAATGACACTCCTAAGGCTACTCAAAAGGCTAAGGGAGTGGTCATCAATGAAGGAGACCTTGAAAAGAAGCCACAAGAAAGAAGTGAGGCAGGGTTGAAGGATACAAAGGGTAAAGCTAAGATGATTGAACCTGAACAACCTGCAAAGAAGAAAATTCAGATAGAACTGGATGAAGAAGTGGCAAAGCAGCTTCAGGCAGAAATGGAAAGGGAGGAACAACTTCAATCTGAGAAGGATAGAGAGCTTGCACTGAATATGGCCAGAAAACTAAATGAAGAGTATCAGAAGAGCATGAAAACAGCAGCACAGGCCAAGCAAGTACAAGTAAAAAGAATGCCATTCAAAAAGCAGAAAAGACAACCCTCCAAGACCTTTTTGGCCAATCAGGAAAGAAGAAAGATGATAAACTTCCTGAAAGGTGCAATTGGTGTTAAGGGGGAGATGTTTACGCATATGGCATACTCTCAGGTTGAAGAGCTATATAGGAAGGAAATGACAAAGCTCCAAGGGGATTCCTCTCAAAGGGAAGAAGCAGAAAGAAGGATGAAAGAGAGACATGATCTCAACATCCAACAACCATTCCCTGAGAAAACCACACCTTCCAAAGAAGAAGCAGAAGAGAAGAAGGAAGAGCCTGGAAATGTTGGTAGAGAAGCCAAGTCTGGAAAAAGAGTGAAAACAATTGCTCCAAAAAGGCAGTTGAAAAGGCCTAGGGTGGAAGAAACTGAAAAGGAAGCAGAACCTTCAGTCACATCCCCAACAGAGCCAGTACAGAGCCCAGAGCAGGTTACTAAACAAACTGATGAAAGTATGGATCCGTACATGACAATAGTGGAACCTTTGAAAGCTGTTCCAATCTCTATGCAAGCTCCAGAGATCATCTTCTGGGATATTCTGAGAGACAATGGAAAGAATTTCTTCAGAATCAAAAGAGCTGATGGTTCATTTGAAGCTTATTCAACATGGGGGAAAGTCATCAGAAGTTGTTCAAGAGCTGATATGGAAGAACTATATAAAGTTGGGATGAAACTTTATGAACCTGTGTTGAAAGGTACTGAAGAGAATCTTCTCAAAGTGACATTGGAATACTTGTGCATGATGTTTGAGCCTGCAAGAGTACACCATAGGATTAAAGATCATATGCATGAGTTCATATTCAAGAAGATTGACAAATGGATACTGTTTGAAAACTGTGGAGTATACATGATTACTATTGACAATTGTTATCATGAATACTACCTGGTGGACAAAATATATGAGCATAGCAAGGAGAAGTTAGAAGGGATGCTTAAAGCTACACTGGTTTGTACAAAGGATTCAGAAATGGCCAAGATTGTGGTGAGAAGAACTGTAAATCAAAGTTTGGGTCTAGATCCAAATTTGGGCAACTAAATGTAAGGTGTTGAAAGCATCTTGAAGAAGATCTGAAGAACTTGACTTCTTTTCCTAAAAGTCAAGTTAGGGGGAGATTGTTGGGAACTGAAGAATTCATCAAGTGTGGTTAATGCTGCTGGTTCAATGTTACTACTGCTAGAAGATTCAAGGTTAATACTGCTGAGTGTTACTACTGCTAGTGTCAATTAATACTGCTAGTCAAAGTTAGTGCTGCTTGAACAAAGTTAGTACTGCTTAGCTAGTTAGTACTGCTAGTAGTTAGTACTGCTTAGTAGTTAATGCTGCTGAAGATTAATACTGCTTATATGATGAAGATTCGTATGAAAGGATATACATAGAAGCTTAGAGATATACATGGAAGATATACTGAAGATATTTTATTGTAATTATCTTTTGTATTCAGTATATATATTGTATAGTTTAGAATAATTAAAATTTTAATTTTATCATTCGAGAGAAAAAATCAACCTCAAGGCATAGATCCTAATTCTAGAGAAGTAGAATTCGTATTGGTGAGCCTGTTCATCAATATTGAGGTTGTGTGTTTAATCTTGTAACTTCAAGCATTCAATACAAGTTTACAGTTTGTTCTTCATATTTTCTGTATTGATTTACTGTTTGATTGAATATCAAAGTGTTATTCCGCAAACTTCTTTGATATTGTTTCTGAGAATTAATTCTTGTTGAGAATTCGATCCTGACAATGTACGAGAGTGGGCTTTTAGCAAGTGATTTCCCTTGAAAACCTTATCATTTATATTGAAGATGGACAATGTCAAGATTCGTGGAAATCTGACGAGGTCGGTCCGGACAAGAAAACACAAAGGGTACCCCCTTTGCTAAATCGGCCAAAAATGGGTGTCGCGATTAAATGTCCTTAACTTTTGCTACGAAGATTCGTTTTAAGCCCATGTCCCATCAAAACGAACCATAGAATGAGAAGCACGCCATGGCTTGGTCTATTTCTAGCAACACACCATGATTAGAGTGGGTATCGATAAACTACATGATGTACGTTCTTTCGGTTTGGCCAATGCGTGGCTTCGGCAATATCTTACACGAGAGTGGGTTTTTTGCAAGTTGTTTACAATGAAAACCTTATCATTTACATTGTAGATGAACAATGTAAAGATTCGTGGAAATACGACCAGGTCGGTCCGGACAAGAAAACATAAAGTGTACCCCCTTTGCCGAATCGGCCAAAAATGGGTGTCGCGCTTAAACGTCCATTACTTTTGTTACGGGGATCCGTTTTAATCCCATGACCCATCAAAAAAAACATTAGAAGGAGAATCATGTCAAGGGTTGGTAGCTTTCTGGCAATACACCATGATTTGAGTGGGTATCGATAAACTGCAAGATGTACATTCTTTCGGTTTAGCCATTGCATGGTTTCGGCAATATCCTACCCGAGAGTGGATTTTTTGCAAGTTATTTCCATTAAAAACCTGATCATTTATAATGTAGAAAGACAATGTAAAGATTTGTGGAAATCTGACGAGGTCGGTCCGGACGAGAAAACACAAAGGGTACCCCATTTCCCGAATCGGCCAAAAATGGGTGTCGCGCTTAGACGTCCATAACTTTTGCAACGGAGATCCGTTTTAAGCCCATGACCCATCAAAACGAACCTTAGAACGAGAAGAACGACATGGCTTGGTCGCTTTCTGGCAATACACCATGATTTGAGTGGGTATCGATAAATTGCATGATGTACGTTCTTTCGGTTTGGCCATTGCATTGTTTTGGCAATATTCTACCCGAGAGTGAATTTTTTGCAACTTATTTCCATTGAAAACCTTATCATTTATATTGTATAAGTACAACGTAAAGATTCGTGGAAATCCGACGAGGTCGGTCCGGATGAGAAAACACAAAGGGTACCCCCTTTGCTGAATCGGCCAAAAATGGGTGTCGCGCTTAAACGTCCATAACTTTTCCTACGGGGATCCGTTTTAAGCACATGACCCGTAAAAAATAACCTTAGAACGAGAAGCACCCCATGTCTTGGTCGCTTTCTGGCAACACACCATGATTTAAGTGGGTATCGATAAACTGCAAGATGTACGTTCTTTCGGTTTGGCCAATTTGTGGCTTCGGCAATATCCTGCATGAGAGTGGGTTTTTTGCAAGTTATTTCCCTTGAAAACCTTTATCATTTACATTTTAGATGAACAATGTAAAGATCCGTGGAAATCAAACGTGGTCGGTCCGGACGAGAAAACACAAAGGGTGCCCTTTTTGCCGAATCGACCAAAAATGGGTGTCGCACTTAAACGTCCATTACTTTTGCTACGGGGATCCGTTTTAAGCCCATGACCCGTCAAAACTAACATTAGAACGAGAATCACGCCATGGTTTGGTCTCTTTCTGGTAATACACCATGATTTGAGTGGGTATCGATAAACTCCATGATGTACGTTCTTTCGGTTTGGCCTATGCGTGGCTTCGGCAATATCCTGTACGAGAGTGGGTTTTTTGCAAGTTATTTCCAATGGAAACCTTATCATTTACATTGTAGATGAACAATGTAAAGATTCGTGTAAATACGACGAGGTCGGTCCGGACGAGAAAACACAAAGGATACCCCCTTTTGCCGAATCGGCCAAAAATGGGTGTCACGCTTAAACGTCCATAACTTTTGCTACGGGGTTCCGTTTAAATCCCATGACCCGTCAAAATAAACATTAGAACGAGAAGCACTTCATGTCTTGGTAGATTTCTGGCAATACACCATGATTTGAGTGGGTATCGATAAACTGCATGATGTATGTTCTTTCGGTTTGGCCATTGCGTGGTTTAGGCAATATCCTACACGAGAGTGGGTTTTTTGCAAGTTACTTCCCTTGAAAACCTTATTATTTATATTATAGAAAAACAATATAAAGATTCGTGGAAATCCGACGAGGTCGGTCTGGACGAGAAAACACAAAAGGTACCCCCTTAGCTAAATCAACCAAAAATGGGTGTCGCACTTAAATGTCCATAAATTTTGCTACGATGATACATTTTAATCCCATGACCATCAAAACGAACCTTAGAATGAGAATCACGCCATGGCTTGGTTGCTTTCTGGCAATACACCATGATTTGAGTGGGTATCGATAAACTGCATGATGTACGTTCTTTCGGTTCGGCCAATGTGTGGCTTCGGCAATATCCTACACGAGAGTGGGTTTTTTGCAAGTTATTTCTCTTGAATACCTTATCATTTACATTGTAGATAAAGAATGTAAAGATTCGTGGAAATCAGACGAGGTCGGTCCGGACGAGAAAACACAAAGGGTACCCCCTTTCCCGAATCGGCCAAAAATGGGTGTCGCGCTTAAACGTCCATAACTTTTGCTACGGGGATCCGTTTTAAGCCCATGACCCGTCAAAACGAACCTTAGAACGAGAAGTACGACATGGCTTGGTCGCTTTTTAGCAATAAACCATGATTTGAGTGGGTATCAATAAACTGCATGATGTACGTTATTTCGGTTTGGCCATTGCATCGTTTCGGCAATATCCTACCCGAGAGTGGATTTTTTGCAAGTTATTTCCATTGAAAACCTTATCATTTATATTGTATAAGTACAATGTAAAGATTCGTGGAAATCCGACGAGGTCGGTCCGGACTAGAAAACACAAAGGGTACCCCCGTTGCTGAATCAACCAAAATGGGTGTCGCACTTAAACGTCCATAACTTTTGCTACGAGGATACGTTTTAAGCACATAACCGTCGAAAAGAACCTTAGAACGAGAATCACACCATGGCTTGGTCTCTTTCTGGCAATACACCATGATTTGAGTGGGTATCGATAAACTGCATGATGTACGTTCTTTCGGTTTGGCCAGTGTGTGGCTTCGGCAATATCCTGCATGAGAGTGGGTTTTTTGCAAGTTATTTCCCTTGAATACCTTATCATTTACATTGTAGATGAAGAATGTAAAGATTCGTGGAAATCAGACGAGGTCGGTCCAGACGAGAAAACACAAAGGGTACCCCCATTGCCGAATCGGCCAAGAATGGATGTCGCGCTTAAACATCCAAAACTTTTTCTACGGGGATCCGTTTTAATCCCATGACCCATCAAAACGAACGTTAGAACGAGAAGCACGCTATGGCTTCGTCGCTTTGGGTTTTTTGCAAGTTATTTCCCTTGAAAACTTTAGCAAAAGAACACGCATTGGCTAAACCGAAAGAACGTACATCATGAAGTTTATCGATACCCACTCAAATCATGGTATATTGCTAGAAAGAGACCAAGCTATGGTGTGCTTCTCGTTCTAACGTTCGTTTTGATGGGTCATGGGATTAAAACGGATCCCCGTAGCAAAAGTTTTGGATGTTTAAGCGCGACATCCAATTTTGGTCGATTCAGCAAAGGGGTACCCTTTGTGTTTTCTTGTCCGGACCGACCTCGTCGGATTTCCACGAATCTTTAAATTGTTCGTCTACAATGTAAATGATAAGGTTTTCAAGGCAAATAATTTGAAAAAATCCACTCTCATGCAGAATATTGCTGAAGCCATGCAATGGCCAAACCGAAAGAACGTACATCATGCAGTTTATCGATACCCACTCAAATCATGGTGTATGATCTGAAAGCTACCAAGACAATGACATGATTCTCGTTCTAAGGTTCGTTTTGACGGGTCATGGGCTTATAACGGATCCCTGTAGCAAAAGTTATGAACGTTTAAGCGCGACACCTATTTTTTGTAGATTCGGCAAAGGGGGTACCCTTTGTGTTATCTCGTCCGGACCGACCTCGTAGGATTTCCACGAAACTTTACATTGTTCATCTACTATGTAAATGATAAGGTTTTCAAGGGAAATAATTTGCAAAAAACCTACTCTCATGCAGGATATTGTCGAAGCCACGCATTGGCCAAACCGAAAGAACGTACATCATGCAGTTTATCGATACCCACTCAAATCATGGTTCATTGCGAGAAATCGACCAATACATGGAGTTCTTATCTTTCTAAGGTCCGTTTTGAAGGGTCATGGGTTTAAAAATGATCTCCGTAGCAAAAGTTATAGAGGTTTAAGTACGACACCCATTTTTAGTCGATTCAGCAAAGGGGGGTACCCTTTGTGTTTTGTCGTACGGACCGACCTCGTCAGATTTCCACGAATATTTAAATTATCCATATACAATGTAAATGATAAGGTTTTCAATACAAATAACTTTAAAACACTCACTCGCGTGCAGGGTATTGCCGAAGCCACACAATGGCCAAACCGAAAGAAC
Source organism: Arctium minus (assembly GCA_954870635.1). Lineage (NCBI taxonomy): Eukaryota > Viridiplantae > Streptophyta > Magnoliopsida > Asterales > Asteraceae > Arctium > Arctium minus. Next base: position 71,060,615 of record OX941095.1, on the reverse strand, counting down.
GTACATCATGTAGTTTATCGATACCCACTCAAATCATGGTGTATTTCCAGAAAGCGACCTATACATAGTGCTTCTCGTTCTAATGTTCGTTTTGATGGGTCATGGGATTAAAAATGATCCCCGAAGCATAAGTTATGGACGTTTATGTACGAGACCCATTTTTAGTCGATTCAGCAAAGGGGGTACCCTTTGTGTTTTCTTGTCCGGACGGACCTCGTCGGATTTCCACGAATCTTTACATTCTCCATATACAATGTAAATGATAAGGTTTTCAAGGGAAATACCTTGCAAAAAACCTACTCTCGTGCAGGATATTGCCAAAGCCACGTATTGGCCAAACCGAAAGAACGTACATCATGCAGTTTATCAATACCCACTCAAATCATGGTGTATTACCATAAAGAGACCAATCCATGGAGTTCTTATCGTTCTAAGGTTCTTTTTGACGGGTCATGGGTTTAAAAAGGATCCCCGTAGCAAAAGTTATGAATGTTAGCGCGACACCAATTTTTGGTCGATTCAGCAAAGGGGTACCCTTTGTGTTTTCTCGTCCGGACTGACCTCGTCGGATTTCCACGAATCTTTACATTGTCCATCTACAATATTAATGATAAGGTTTTCAAGGGAAATAACTTGCAAGAAACCCACTCTCGTGCAGGATATTGTCGAAGCCACACAATGGCCAAACCGAAAGAATGTACATCATGCAGTTTATCGATACCCACTCAAATCATGGTGAATTGCCATAAAGCGACCAATACATGGCGTGCTTCTCGTTCTTAGGTCCATTTTGATTAGTCATGGGCTTAAAACGGATCCCCGTAGCAAAAGTTATGGACGTTTAAGTGCGACACCCATATTTGGTCGATTCAACAAAAGGGGTACCCTTTGTGTTTTCTCGTCCGGATCGACCTCGTCGGATTTCAACGAATCTTTACATTGTCCCTCTACAATGTAAATGATAAGGTTTTCAAGGAAAATAATTTGAAAAACCCCACTCTCGTGCAGGATATTGCTGAAGCCACGCAATGGCCAAACCGAAAGAACGTACATCATGTTGTTTATCGATACCCACTCAAATCATGGTGCATTGCAAGAAATCGACCAATACATGAAGAGCTTATCATTCTAAGGTTATTTTTGAAGGGTCATGGGTTTAAAAATGATCCCCGTAGCAAAAGTTATTGACGTTTAAGTACGACACCCATTTTTAGCCGATTCAGCAAAGGGGTACCCTTTGTGTTTTCTCTTCCGTACCGACCTCGTCGAATTTCCACGAATCATTACATTGATCATATACAATGTAAATGATAAGGTTTTCAAGGAAAATAACTTACAAAAAACCCACTCTCGAGTAGGATATTTCCGAAGTCACGCATTGGCCAAACCGAAAGAACGTACATCATGCAGTTTATCGATACCCACTCAAATCATGGTGCATTGCAAGAAATCGACCAATACATGAAGAGCTTATCGTTCTAAGGTTCTTTTTGAAAGGTCATGGGTTTAAAAATGATACCCGTAGCAAAAGTTATTGACGTTTAAGTACGACACCCATTTATAGCCGATTCAGCAAAGGGGTACCCTTTGTGTTTTCTCTTCCGTACCGACCTCGTCAAATTTCCACGAATCTTTACATTGCTCATATACAATGTAAATGATAAGGTTTTCAAGGCAAATAACTTGCAAAAAACCCACTCTCGAGCAGGATATTGCCGAAGCCACGCATTGGTCAAACCGAAAGAACGTACATCATGCAGTTTATTGATACCCACTCAAATCATGGTGTATTACCAGAAAGAGACCAAGCCATGGCGTACTTCTCATTCTAAGGTCCGTTTTGACAGGTCATGGGCTTAAAATGGATTCCCGTAGCAAAAGTTATGGACGCTTAAGTGCGACACCCATTTTTGGCCGATTCAGCAAAGGGGGTACCCTTTGTGTTTTCTCGTCCGGACCGACCTCGTCGGATTTCCACGAATCTTTACATTGTCCATATAAAGTATAAATGATAAGGTTTTCAAGGGAAATAACTTGCAAAAAACCTACTCTCGTGCAGGATATTGCCGAAGCCAGGCATTTGCCAAACCGAAAGAACGTACATCATTCAGTTGATCGATACCCACTCAAATCATGGTGTATTGCCAGAAATTGACCAATACATGGAGTGCTTCTCGTTCCAATGTTCGTTTTGATGGGTCATGGGCATAAAAATGATCCCCGTAGCAAAAGTTATGGACGTTTAAGTACGACATCCATTTTTAGCCGATTCAGCAAAGGGGGTACCCTTTGTGTTTTCTCGTCCGGACCGACCTCGTCGGATTTCCACGAATTTTTACATTGTCCATCTACAATGTAAATGATAAGGTTTTCTAGGGAAATAACTTGCAAAAAACCTACTCTCGTGCAGGATATTGCCGAAGCCAGGCATTTGCCAAACCGAAAGAACGTACATCATGCAGTTGATCGATACCCACTCAAATCATGGTGTATTGCCAAAAATTGACCAATACATGGAGTGCTTCTCGTTCCAAGGTTCGTTTTGATGGGTCATGGGCATAAAAATGATCCCCGTAGCAAAAGTTATGGACGTTTAAGTACGACATCCATTTTTAGCCGATTCAGCAAAGGGGGTACCCTTTGTGTTTTCTCGTCCGGACCGACCTCGTCGGATTTCCACGAATTTTTACATTGTCCATCTACAATGTAAATGATAAGGTTTTCTAGGGAAATAACTTGCAAAAAACCTACTCTCGTGCAGGATATTGCCGAAGTCACGCATTTGCCAAACCGAAATAATGTACATCATGCAGTTTATCGATACCCACTCAAATCATGGTGTATTGCCAAAAATCGACCAATACATGGAGTGATTCTCATTCTAAGGTTAGTTTTGATGGTTCATGGGCTTAAAATTGATCCCCGTAGCAAAAGTTATGGACGTATATGTACGACACCCATTTTTAGCTGATTCAGCAAAGGGGGTACCCTTTGTGTTTTCTCGTCCGGACCGACCTCGTAGGATTTCCACGAATCTTTACATTGTCTATATACAATGTAAATTATAAGTTTTTCAAGGGAAATACCTTGCAAAAAACCCACTCTCGTGTAGGATATTGCCGAAGCCACGCATTGGCCAAACCGAAAGAACATACATCATTCAGTTTATCGATACCCACTCAAATCATGGTGTATTACCAGAAAGAGACCAAACCATGGACTGTTTCTCGTTCTAAGGTTCTTTTTAATGGGTCATGAGCTTAAATCGGATCCCCGTAACAAAAGTTATGGATGTTAGCGCGACACCCATTTTTGGTCGATTCAGCAAAGGGGGTACCCTTTGTGTTTTCTCGTCCGGACTGACCTCGTCGAATTTCCACGAATCTTTATATTGTCCATCTACAATATTAATGATAAGGTTTTCAAGGTAAATAACTTGCAAGAAACCCACTCTCGTGCAGGATATTGCCGAAGCCACACAATGGCCAAACCGAAAGAACGTACATCATGCAGTTTATCGATACCCACTCAAATCATGGTGAATTTCCATAAAGAGAAAAAAACATGGCGTGCTTCTCGTTCTAAGCTCCGTTTTTACAGGTCATGGGCTTAAAACGGATCCCCGTAGCAAAAGTTATGGACGTTTAAGTGCGACACCCATTTTTGGCCGATTCAGCAAAGGGGGTACCCTTTGTGTTTTCTCGTCCGGACCGACCTCGTCGGATTTCCACGAATATTTACATTGTTAATCTATAATGTAAATGATAAGGTTTTCAAGGGAAATAACTTGCAAAAAAACTCACTCTTGTGCAGGATATTGCCGAAGTCACGCATTGGCCAAACCGAAAGAACGTATATCATGCAGTTTATCGATACCCACTCAAATCATGGTGTAGTACCAGAAAGAGGCCAATCCATGGTGTGCTTCTCGTTCTAAGGTTCTTTTTGATGGGTCATGGGATTAAAACGGATCCCCGTAGCAAAAGTTATGGATGTTAGTACGACACCCATTTTTGGTCGATTCAGCAAAGGGGGTATCCTTTGTGTTTTCTCGTCCGGACTGACCTCGTCAGATTTCCATGAATCTTTACATTGTCCATCTACAACATTAATGATAAGGTTTTCAAGGAAATAACTTGCAAGAAACCTACTCTCGTGCAGGATATTGTCGAAGCCACACTGGGAAGGTATTTTTTTGGCAATACACCGTGATTTGACTGGTTTTCGATAAACTATGCGACGTACGTTTTTTCGGTTTGACCAATGTGTGACTCCGGAAATTTACGGCACGAGAGCAGGTTTTCATGGAAATCCGACAAATTCGGTTCATACGAGAAAACCGAAAGGGTACCCCTTTTGTTGTATTGGCCAAAAAATGGGTATCGGGCTTAGACGTCCATAATTTTTGCTATGGAACTCCGTTTCAGGACCATGAGCAGTCAAAATGAACCTTGGAATGAGAATCACGCCATGGGAAGGTATTTTTCTGTCAATACACCATGATTTGAGTGGTTTTCGATATGTTACACGACGTACGTTTTTTCGGTTTGGCCAATACGTGACTCCGGCAATTTCCGGTACGAGAGCGGGTTTCTTCAAATTCTTTATAGTGAAAAGCTTCTCGTATACATTATAGATGGACCATATAAATTTTCATTGAAATCCGACTTGGTCGGTCCGGACGAGACAACGCAAAGGGTACCCCTTTGGTGTTTTGGCCAAAAAGGTGTGTCGCGTTTAAACCTCCATAACTTTTGCTACGAGACTCAGTTTCAGCCCATGACCAATCAAAACGAATCTTGGAACAAGCATCACGCCATGGGAAGGTCATTTTCTGGCAATACAACATGATTTGAATGGTTTTCGATAAACTACACGACGTACGTTCTTTCGGTTTGGCCCATGCATGGCTTCGGCAATTTCCGGCACGAGAGCGTGTTTTTACAAGTTATTTATAGTGAAAACCTTCTCATTTACATTGTATATGGATAATGCAAATTTTCATGGAAATCCGACAAGGTCGTTCCGGACGAGAAAACGCAAAGGGTACCTCTTTTGTTGTATTGGCCAAAAAATAGGTGTCGCGCTTAGATGTCCATAACGTTTGCTACGGGACTCCGTTTCAGGACCATGAGCAGTCAAAACGAACCTTGGAACGAGGATCACACCGTGGGAAGGTATTTTTCTGGCAATATACCATGATTTGCGTGGTTTTTGATAAACTATGTGACGTACGTTTTTTCAGTTTGGCCAATGCGTGACTCCGGAAATTTACGGCACGAGAGCAGTTTCCTCAAGTTCTTTATTGTGAAAATATTGTTATTTACATTGTAGATAGACCATGTAAATTTCATGGAAATCCAACAAATTCGGTCCGGACGAGAAAACCGAAAGGGTACCCTATTTGTTGTATTGGCCAAAAAATGGGTGTCAGGCTTAGACGTCCATAATTTTTGCTATGAGACTCCATTTCAGGACCATGAGCAGTCAAAACGAACCTTGGAATGAGGATCAAGCCATGGGCTGGTCATTTTCTAGCAATACAACATGATTTGAATGGTTTTTGATAAACTACACGACGTACGTTCTTTCGGTTTGGCCCATTCGTGGCTTCGGCAATTTTCGGCATGAGAATGGGTTTTTACAAGTTATTTATAGTGAAAACCTTCTCGTTTACATTGTATATGGACCATGTAAATTTTCATGGAAATCCGACAAGGTCGGTCCGGACGGGAAACCGCAAAGGGTACTCTCTTTGTTGTATTGGCCAAAAAATAGTTGTCACGCTTAGACGTTCATAACTTTTGCTACGGGACTCCGTTTCAGGACCATGAGCAGTCAAAATGAACCTTGTAATGAGGATCACGCCATAGGAAGGAATGTTTCTGACAATGCACCATGATTTGAGTGGTTTTCGATAAGTTACACGACGTACGTTTTTTCGGTTTGGCCAATACGTGACTCTAGCAATTTCTGGTACAAGAGCGGGTTTTTTGAAATTCTTTATTGAAAACTTCTCATTTACATTGTGGATGGACCATGTAAATTTTCATGGAAATCCGACAAGATCGGTCTGGACGAGAAAACGCAAAGGGTACCTTCTTTGGTGTATAGGCCAAAAACGTGTGTCGCGTTTAAACCTCCATAACTTTTGCTACGAGACTCAGTTTCAGCCAATGACCAGTCAAAACGAATCTTGGAACGAGAATCTTGCCATGGGCAGGTCGTTTTCTGGCAATACAACATGATTTGAATAGTTTTTGATAAACTACACGACGTACATTCTTTCAGCTTGGCCCATGCGTGACTTTGACAATTTTCGGCACGAGAATGGGTATTTACAAGTTATTTATAGTGAAAACCTTCTTGTTTACATTGTTGATGGACCATGTAATTTTCATGGAAATCCGACAAGGTTGGTCCGGACGAGAAAACGCAAATGGTACGCCTATTGTTGTATTGGCCAAAAAATAGGTGTCGTGCTTAGATGTCCAAAACGTTTGCTACGGGACTCCGTTTCAGGACCATGAGCAGTCAAAACAAACCTTGGAACGAGGATCACTCCGTGGGAAGGTATTTTTCTGGCAATACACTATGATTTGAGTGGTTTTCGATAAACTATGCGACGTACGTCTTTTCGGTTTGACAATGTGTGACTCCGGCAATTTATGGCACGAGAGCAGGTTTCCTCAAAATCTTTATAGTGAAAACCTTCTAATTTACATTGTAGATGGACCATGTAATTTTCATGGAAATCCGACAAATTCGGTCCAGACGAGAAAACCGAAAGGGTATCCCCTTTGTTGTATTAGCCAAAAAATGGGTGGCGGGCTTAGACGTCCATAATTTTTGCTATGGGACTCCGTTTCAAGACCATGAGCAGTCAAAACAAACCTTGGAATGAGGATCACTCCATGGGAAGGTATTTTTCTGTCAATACACCATGATTTGAGTGGTTTTCGAGAAATTACACGGCGTACGTTTTTTCGGTTTGGCCAATACGTGACTCTAGCAATTTCCGGTACGAGAGAAGGTTTCTTGAAATTCTTTATTTGAAAAGCTTCTATTTTACATTGTGGATGGACCATGGAAATTTTCATGGAAATCCGACAAGATCAGTCCGAACGAGAAAACGCAAAAGGTACCCCTTTGGTGTATTGGCCAAAAACATGTGTCACGTTAAAACGTCCATAACGTTTGCTACGAGACTCAGTTTCAGCCAATGACCAGTCAAAATGAACCTTGGAACGAGCATCACGCCATGGGCAGGTCGTTTTCTGGCAATACAACATGATTTGAAAGGTTTTCGATAAACTACACGACGTATGTTTTTTCGATTTGGCCCATGCGTGGCTTCGGCAATTTCCGGCACGAGAGCGTGTTTTTACAAGTTATTTATAGTGAAAACCTTCTCGTTTACATTGTATATGGACCATGGAAATCTTCATGGAAATCCGACAAGGTCGTTCCGGACGAGAAAACGCAAAGGGTACCCCATTTGTTGTATTGGCCAAAAAATAGGTGTCGCGCTTAGACGTCCATAACTTTTACTACGGGACTCCATTTCAGGACCATGAGCAGTCAAAACAAACCATGGAACGAGGATCACGCCGTGGGAAGGTATTTTTCAGGCAATACACCATGATTTGAGTGGTTTTCGATAAACTACGCGACGTAAGTTTTTTCGGTTTGGCCAATGTGTGACTCCGACAATTTACGGCACGAGAGCAGGTTTCCTCAAAATCTTTATAGTGAAAACCTTCTCATTTACATTTTAGATGAACATGTAAATTTTCATGGAAATCCGACAAATTCGGTCCTTACGAGAAAACGCAAAGGGTACCCCCTTTGCTGTATTGGCCAAAACATGGGTGTCGCGCTTAGACGTCCGTAACTTTTACTACGGGACTTTATTTCAAACCATGAGTAGTCAAAACGAACCTTGGAACGGGGATCACGCCGTGGGAAGGTATTATTCTAGCAATACACTGTGATTTGAGTGGTTTTCGATAAACTACGTGACGTACGTTTTTTCGGTTTGGCCAATGTGTGACTCCAGCAATTTACGGCACAAGAGCATGTTTCCTCAAATTCTTTATAGTGAAAACCTTCTCGTATACAGTGTATATGGACCATGTAAATTTTTATGGAAATCCGACAAATTCGGTCCGGACAAGAAAACCGAAAGGGTACCCCTTTGCTGTATTGGTCAGAAAATGGGTGTCAGACTTAGACGTCCATAATTTTTGCTATGGGACTCCGTATCAGGACCATGAGCAGTCAAAAAGAACCTTGGAACGAGCATCACGCCATGGGAAGTATTTTTCTGACAATACACCATGATTTGAGTGGTTTTCGATAAGTTACACGACGTACGTTTTTTCGGTTTGGCCAATACGTGACTCCGGCAATTTCCGGTACGAGAGCGGGTTTCTTCAAATTCTTTATAGTGAAAAGCTTCTCATATACATTATAGATGGACCATATAAATTTTCATTGAAATCCGACTTGGTCGGTCCGGACGAGACAACGCAAAGGGTACCCCCTTTGGTGTTTTGGCCAATAACGTGTGTCGCGTTTAAACGTCCATAACTTTTTCTACGAGACTCAGTTTCATCCCATTACCAGTCAAAATGAACCGTGGAACGAGCATCACGTCATGGGCTGGTCGTTTTCTGGCAATACAAAATGATTTGACAGGTTTTTGATAAACTACATGACGTACGTTCTTTTGGTTTGGCCCATGCGTGGCTTCGGCAATTTCCGGCACGAGAATGGGTTTTTACAAGTTATTTATAGTTAAAACCTTCTTGTTTACATTGTAGATGGACCATGAAAATTTTCATGGAAATCCGACAAGGTCGGTCCGGACGAGAAACCGCAAAGGGTACTCCCTTTGCTATATTGGCCAAAAAATAGGTGTCGCGCTTATAGGTTCATAACTTTTGCTACGAGACTTCGTTTCAGGACCATGAGCAGTCAAAATGAACCTTGTAATGAGGATCACGCCTTGGGAAGGTATTTTTCTGACAATACACCATGATTTGAGTGGTTTTTGATAAGTTACACGACGTACGTTTTTTCGGTTTGGCCAATACGTGACTCCGGCAATTTCTGGTACGAGAGCGGGTTTCTTGAAATTCTTTATATGAAAATCTTCTCGTTTAAATTGTGGATGGACCATGTAAATTTTCATGGAAATCCAACAAGATCGGTCCGGACGAGACAACGCAAAGGGTACCCCCTTTGGTGTATTGGCCAAAAACGTGTGTCGCGTTTAAACGTCCATAACTTTTGTTACGAGACTCAGTTTCAGCCAATGACCAGTCAAAATGAACCTTGGAACGAGTATCACGCCATGGGCAGGTCGTTTTCTGGAAATACAACATGATTTGAATGGTTTTCGATAAACTACACGACGTACGTTCTTTTGATTTGGCCCATGCGTGGCTTCGGCAATTTCCGGCATGAGAGCGTGTTTTTACAAGTTATTTATAGTGAAAACCTTCTCGTTTACATTGTAGATGGATAATATAAATTTTCATGGAAATCCGACAAGGTCGTTCCAGACGAGAAAACGCAAAGGGTACCCCTTTGTTGTATTGGCCAAAAAATAGGTGTCGCGCTTAGATGTCCATAACTTTTGCTACGGGACTCCGTTTCAGGACCATGAGTAGTCAAAACGAACCTTGAAACGAGGATCACTCCGTGGGAAGGTATTTTTCTGGCAATACACTATGATTTGAGTGGTTTTCGATAAACTATGCGACGTACGTCTTTTCGGTTTGACAATGTGTGACTCCGGCATATTACGGCACGAGACCAGGTTTCCTCAAAATCTTTATAGTGAAAACCTTCTCATTTACATTGTAGATGGACCATGTAATTTTCATGGAAATCCGACAAATTCGGTCCGAACGAGAAAACCGAAAGGGTATCCCCTTTGTTGTATTAGCCAAAAAATGGGTGGCGGGCTTAGACGTCCATAATCTTTGCTATGGGACTCTGTTTCAAGACCATGAGCAGTCAAAACAAACCTTGGAATGAGGATCACTCCATGGGAAGGTATTTTTCTGTCAATACACCATGATTTGAGTGGTTTTCGAGAAATTACACGGCGTACGTTTTTTCGGTTTGGCCAATACGTGACTCTAATAATTTCCGGTACGAGAGCGGGTTTCTTGAAATTCTTTATTTGAAAAGCTTCTCTTTTACATTGTGGATGGACCATGGAAATTTTCATGGAAATCCGACAAGATCGGTCCGAACGAGAAAACGCAAAGGGTACCCCCTTTGGTGTATTGGACAAAAACATGTGTCGCGTTAAAACGTCCATAACTTTTGCTATGAGACTCAGTTTCAGCCAATGACCAGTCAAAACGAACCTTGGAACGAGCATCACGCCATGGGCAGGTCATTTTCTGGCAATACAATATGATTCGAATGGTTTTCGATAAACTACACGACGTACGTTTTTTCGGTTTCGCCCATGCATGGCTTCAGCAATATCTGGCACGAGAGCGTGTTTTTTTTACAAGTTATTTATAGTGAAAACCTTCTCGTTTACATTATAGATGGACCATGGAAATTTTCATGGAAATCCGACAAGGTCGTTCCGGACGAGAAAACGCAAAGGGTACCCCCTTTGTTGTATTGGCCAAAAAATAGGTGTCGCACTTAGACGTCCATAACTTTTACTACGGGACTCCATTTCAGGACCATGAGCAGTCAAAACGAACCTTGGAACGAGGATCACACCGTGGGAAGGTATTTTTCTGGCAATACACCGTGATTTGAGTGGTTTTCGATAAACTACGTGACGTAAGTTTTTTCGGTTTGGCCAATATGTGACTCCGGCAATTTATGGCACGAGAGCAAGTTTCCTCAAAATATTTATAGTGAAAACCTTCTCATTTACATTGTAGATGGACCATGTAAATTTTCATGGAAATCCGACAAATTTGGTCCTGAGGAGAAAAGGCAAAGGGTACCCCCTTTGTTGTATTGACCAAAACATAGGTGTCGTGCTTAGACGTCCGTAACTTTTACTACGGGACTCCATTTCAGGACCATGAGCAGTCAAAACGAACCTTGGAACGAGGATCACGCCGTGGGAAGGTATTTTTCTGGCAATACACTGTGATTTTAGTGGTTTTCGATAAACTACGCGACGTACGTTTTTTCGGTTTGGCCAATGTGTGACTCCGGCAATTTATGGCACAAGAGCATGTTTCCTCAAATTCTTTATAGTGAAAACCTTCTCATTTACATTGTATATGGACCATGTAAATTTTCATGGAAATCCGACAAATTCGGTCCAGACGAGAAACCGAAAAGGTACCCCCTTTACTGTATTGGCCAAAAAATGGATGTCGGGCTTAAACGTCCATAAATTTTTCTACAGGACTCCGTTTCAGAACCATGAGTAGTCAAAACAAACCTTGGAACAAGCATTACACCATGGGCAGGTCGTTTTCTAGCAATACAACATGATTTGCATGGTTTTCGATAAACTACACGACGTACGTTCTTTCGGCTTGGCCCATGTTTGGCTTTTATAAGTTATTTATAGTGTAAACCTTCTCGTTTACATTGTAGATGGACCATGTAATTTTCATGGAAATCCGACAAGGTTGGTCCGGACGATAAAACGCCAAGGGGACCCCCTTTGCTGTATTGGCCAAAAAATAGGTGTCGCGCTTAAAAGTCCATAACTTTTACTACGGGACTCCATTTCAGGACCATGAACAGTCAAAACAAACCTTGGAACGAGGATCACGCCATGGGAAGGTATTTTTCTGACAATACACCATGATTTGAGTGGTTTTCGATAAGTTACATGACGTACGTTTTTCCGGTTTGGCCAATACATGACTCTAGCAATTTCTGGTACGAGAGTGGGTTTCTTGAAATTCTTTATATGAAAAGCTTCTCATTTACATTGTGGATGGAGCATGTAAATTTTATGGAAATCCGACAAGGTCGTTCCGGACTAGAAAACGCAAAGACGTCCGACAAGGTTGTTCCGGACAAGGGGTACCCCCTTTGTTGTATTGGCCAAAAAATAGGTGTCGCGCTTAGACGTCATGATTTGAGTGGGAAGGTATTTCTCTGGCAATACACCATGATTTGAGTGGTTTTCGATAAACTATCTGACGTACGTTTTTTCGGATTGGCCAATGCGTGACTCCAACAATTTACGGCATGAGAGCAGGTTTCTTCAAATTCTTTATAGTGAAAGCCTACTCATTTACATTGTAGATGGACCATGAAAATTTTCATGGCAATCCGAAAAATTCGGTCCGGACGAGAAAACCGAAAGGGTACCCCCTTTTCTGTATTGGCCAAAAAATGGGTGGCAAGCTTAGACGTCCATAACTTTTGCTATGGGACTCCGTTTCAAGACCATGAGCATTCAAAACAAACCTTGGAACAAGGATCACGCCATGGGAAGTTATTTTTCTGACAATACACCATGATTTGAGTGGTTTTCCATAAATTACACGACGTACGTTTTTTCGGTTTGGCCAATACGTGAATCCGGAAATTTCCGGTACGAGAGAGGGTTTCTTCAAATTCTTTATATTGAAATGCTTCTCATTTACATTATAGATGGACCATGTAAATTTTCATGGAAATTTGACGAGGTTGGTCCGGACGAGACAACGCAAAGGGTACCCCCTTTGGTGTATTGGGCAAAAACGTGTGTCTCGTTTAAATGTCCATAACTTTTGCTACGAGACTCAGTTTCAGCCCATGACCAGTCAAAATGAACATTGGAACGAGCATCACACCATGGGAAGGTCGTTTTCTGGCAATACAACATGATTTTAATGGTTTTCGAGAAACTACACGACGTACGTTCTTTCGGTTTGGCCAATACGTGGCTTCGGCAATTTCCAGCACGAGAGCGGGTTTTTACAAGTTATTTATAATGAAAAAATTCTATTTTACATTGTAGATGGACCATGTCAATTTTCATTGAAATCCGACAAGGTTGGTCCGGACGAGAAAACGCAAAGGGTATCCCCTTTGCTGTATTGGCCAAAAAATAGGTGTCGCGCTTAGACTTCCATAACTTTTTTTACGGGACTCCTTTTCAAAACCACGAGTAGTCAAAACGAACTTTGTAACGAGAATCACGCCATGGGAAGGTATGTTCCTGACAATACACCTTGATGGCTTGATTTGAGTGGTTTTCGATAAATTACACGACGTACGTTTTTTCAGTTTGGCCAATACGTGACTCCGGCAATTTTCAGTACGAGAGCATGTTTCTTCATATTCTATTATTCTTTATAGTGAAAAGCTTCTCATTTACATTGAAGATGGACCATGGAAATTTTCATGGAAATCCGACGAGGTCGGTCCGGACGAGAAAACGCAAAGGGTACCCCTTTGGTGTATTGGCCAAAAATGTGTATCACGTTTAAACATCCATAACTTTTGCTACGAGACTCAGTTTCAGCCCATGACCAGTCAAAACGAACCTTGGAACGAGCATCACGCCATGGGCAGGTCATTTTCTGCCAACACACAACATGATTTGAATGGTTTTCGATAAACTACACGACGTACATTCTTTCGATTTGGCCCATGCGTGGCTTCGGCAATATCCGGCACGAGAGCGGGTTTTTACAAGTTATTTATAGTGAAAACCTTCTCGTTTACATTGTATATGGACAATGTAAATTTTCATGGAAATCCGACAAGGTCGGTCCGGACGAGAAAACGCGAAGGGTACCCCCTTTGTTGTATTGGCCAAAAAATCGGTGTCGCGCTTAAACGTTCATATCTTTTACTACGGAACTCCGTTTCAGGACCATGAGCAGTCAAAACGAACCTTGGAATGATAATCATGACATGGGAAGGCCTTTCTCTGGCAATACACCATGATTTGAGTAGTTTTCGATAAACTACGCGACGTATGTCTTTCGGTTTGGCCATTGCGTGACTCCGACAATTTACGGTACGAGAGCAGGTTTCTTCAAATTCTTTATAGTGAAAACCTACTCATTTACATTGTAGATGGACCATGTAAATTTTCATGGAAATCCGACAAATTCGGTCCGGACGAGAAAACCGAAAGGGTACCCCCTTTTCTGTATTGGCCAAAAAATAGGTGGCGCGCTTAAACGTCCATAATTTTTGCTATGGGGCTCAAGGAACGAGGATCATGCCATGAGAAGGTATTTTTCTGACAATACACCATGATTTGAGTGGTTTTCGTTAAATTACACGACGTACGTTTTTTCGGTTTGGCTAATACGTGACTCCGGCAATTTCCGGTACGAGAGTGGGTTTCTTCAAATTATTTATAGTGAAAAGCTTCTAATTTACATTGTATATGCACCATGTAAATTTCATGGAAATCCGATGAGGTTGGTCCGGACGAGAAAACGCAAAGGGTACCTCATTTGGTGTATTGGCCAAAAACGTGTGTCGCCTTTAATCGTCCATAAATTTTGCTACGAGACTCAGTTTCAGCCCATGACCAGTCAAAACGAACCTTGGAACGAGCATCACGCCATGGGCAGGTCGTTTTCTGGCAATACAACATGATTTGAATGGTTTTTGATAAACTACACGACGTACGTTCTTTCGTTTTAGCCCATGTGTGGCTTCGGCAATTTCCGGAACGAGAGCGGGTTTTTACAAGTTATTTAGAGTGAAAATCTTCTCGTTTACATTGTAGATGGACCATGTAAATTTCATGGGAATCCGACAAGGTCGGTCCGGACGAGAAAACGAAATGGGTACCCTCTTTTCTGTATTGGCCAAAAATTAGGTGTCGCGCTTAGACGTCCATAATTTTTGCTATGGGAGTCCGTTTCAGGACCATGGGCAGTCAAAACGAACCTTGGAATGAGTATCACGCCATGGGAAGGTTTTTTTCTGACAATGCACCATGATTTGAGTGGTTTTCGATAAACTACGCGACGTACGGTTTTTTAGTTTGGCCAATGCGTGACCCTGGCAATTTACGGCACGAGAGCAGGTTTCTTCAATTTTTTTATAGTGAAAACATTCTCGTTTACATTGTATATGGACCATGTTAATTTTCATTGAAATCCTACAAGGTCGGTCCGGACGAGAAACGCAAAGCGTACCCCCTTTGATGTATTGGCCAAAAAATGGGTGGCGCGCTTACACGTCCATAATTTTTGCTATGGGACTCCGTTTCAGGACCATGAGCAGTCAAAACGAACCTTGGAACGAGGATCATGCCATGGGAAGGTCTTTTTCTGCCAATACACCATGATTTGAGTGGTTTTCGATAAACTACTCGACGTACGTTTTTTCGGTTTGGCCAATGCATGACTCCGACAATTTACTGCACGAGAGCAGGTTTCTTCAAATTCTTTATAGTGAAAACCTTCTCATTTACATTGTAGATGGGCCATGTAAATTTTCATGGAAATCTGACAAATTCGGTCCGGACGATAAACCGAAAGGGTACCCCCTTTGCTGTATTGGCCAAAAAATGGGTGGCGCGCTTACACGTCCATAATTTTTGCTATGGGACTCCGTTTCAGAACCATGAGCAGTCAAAACGAACCTTGGAATGAGGATCACACCATGGGAAGGTATTTTTCTGACAATACACCATGATTTGAGTTGTTTTCGATAAATTACACTACGTATGTTTTTCCGGTTTGGCCAATACATGACTCCGGCAATTTCCGGTACGAGAGCGGATTTCTTCAAATTCTTTGTAGTGAAAAGATTCTCATTTATATTGTAGATGAACCATGTAAATTTTCATGGAAATCCGATGAGGTCGGTCCGAACGAGAAAACGCAAAGGGTACCCCCCTTTGGTGTATTGGCCAAAAATGTGTGTCGTGTTTAAACGTCCATAACTTTTGCTACAAGACTCAGTTTCAGCCCATGACCATTTATAACGAACCTTGGAACGAGCATTGCGCCATGGGCAGGTCGTTTTCTGGTAATACAACATGATTTGAATGGTTTTCGATAAACTACACGACGTACGTTCTTTCTGTTTGGCTAATACGTGGCTTCGGCAATTTCTGGCACGAGAGCGGGTTTTTACAAGTTATTTATAGTGAAAACCTTCTTGTTTACATTGTAGATGGACCATGTAAATTTTCATGGAAATCCGACAAGGTCGGTCTAGACGAGAAAACGCAAAGGGTACCCCATTTGCTGTATTGGCCAAAAAATAGGTGTCGTGCTTAGACGTTCATACACCATGATTTGGGTGGTTTTCGATAAACTGTACGACGTACGTTCGCTCGATTTGGGCAACACATGACTCCGACAATTTTCGGCACGAGAACGGTTCTTTTCAAATTCTTTTTGGTGAAGAACTTCTCATTAAAATTGTTGATGACACACGATTTTCATGGCAATCTGACACGATCTATTTGAACGAGAAAAACCCAAGGGTATACTCTTGGTGTATCGGCCAAAAATGAGTGTCGTTCTTAAACGCATATAACTTTTGTTGTAACACCCGTAATTTCAGTACGTCTCTATCGAGAACCTATCTAATTATTATAATCCTTAATCAGATTATAGATCGTTTTTTATGAATCTAGTGTTGGGATCGAAAGCACCTTGGGTCGAAAACGAAAGTAACGGGGCTTCGGTACACCCGGGGCGATTGTGCCCGCGATTGTGACAGTGGTCACTCTCGCGGGGCACAACCGCGGGGCTTGTACCGTAAGTGGGGGAGAGGTGGCGACTGTGCCACGCGATTGTGACATCAGTCACTCTCTCCGGGCGTTGTCGCGGAAGTTGTACCGAGAGGGGGGTACCTGGCGCGACCTTGCCAGCGATTGTGACAAATGTCACAGTCGCCTGTCACTATCGCTAGCGGGCCTAGGGCATTAAATACATCACAGTCGATTTTTAGTTCATTTGTTCTAGTTTCTCTTGTTTTGGGCGATTTTCTCCTCCAAGCTAAGGTGAGAACTTTCTCTCCTTATTAAATTATCTTGAAGGGAAAGCATTAAATGGGGTTTTATGGTTGATTTAGGTGGACTTTGGTTTAGAGAACCCAAGTGATTAAAGATTCAAGTTCCATTCCATCCTTCTCTCTCAAGTGTCATCATCTAGGGTTTCTTATAAACTTTGCAAGGTAAGTTTCCTATCTTTGCTCTCACATGATTACTAAGGTTCATGTGTTCTGGCTCTCATCTATGTCACTAATCTTGTATTTGGGTGTTGTATTTTGACCTAAACATGTGTTTTGGGAATATTAGGGTTTTGAAACCTAAACAAGTATGTTTGAGAAATGTGTTTTAAACTATGATTAATGGTCCTCTATGCTTCCCTACATACTTGGTAGCCAACCCTTGTTCTATGGGATTTTGGTGAACCTAAAGTGAAATTAGGGTTTCTGTGAGATTCAAGTATTGGGTTAGTTATTGATAACCTTGACTTTAGAATGGGATTATAATATTATGTTGTTGGGTTGTATTGATAAATTCTCTTTAAGATGGGAGTTAAGACTCCATGTTGGTAAACTTATACCTGTGCTTTGGTTTTAACCCTCACATACATGTCTAATGATGAATGTGTTAGCATGTTTTGGTATTTAGTCTTAGTGCAATGGATCCCTAGGCACGGTGTCCTTATTGTCCCATTTTGGACATTAAGATCACCACTTTGGCACGGAATAGGCATCGGGTCACCATGGTAAGTAAGGTGTGGACCTATACGGTCGGGCAGCGTCCAATGGGCAGTAAGATGTAATTCACTTGTGCTTGAGTTCCCATTTTGGAACTCTCAATAATAGACCCAAAGGGGTTGACTTGATGTTTTCGAGCAATAGACTTAGAGGAGTTGAGCTCACTATGTGATTGTGTTTATATGTACCATATTACGTTCACTAATAGTTTACTTGGTTGCTTTGATTTAGCTTACGACTATATCTACCATACGACGACAAATGGGTTTATTACTTCTATTTTTCCTTTATTTGTTCTTACTAGGCTTTCACCTAACGCTTGCTCTTTGATTGTCATGTATGACAGGTCATCTTAGCGGTGGGGCTCGTCGGGACTGAGTGGACGACATTGATGTCGTGAGTGGTCTTTTTGGAGAAATAGTGACTAACACATTTGTTTTTGAAGATACATATTTTGGAAGGATAGTGACACCCGACTAATTTATTCGGCGAATTTAGATTATTAGGTTGTCGATTTTATTCTTCATTCTTATTGGGTTGTAATCACCATACTTTGTCTTCCCCGTTTTGGGATGTTACACTTTAGTTTTTGATGTCACTACCTTGTTATTCAGGTCTTGATTGGCCCTTATTTAGGGTGAACAGGTTTCTTGTGCTTATAGACGTCATATTACCGAATTTTTTAATTTTAAATGTAGCCTAAATTTTAGGATGTTACATTTGCTATGAGACTTTGTATTAAACCCATGATCAGTCAAATTGAAGCTTGAAACAAGGAGTACACCATGGATAGGAAGCTTTGTTGTTAGGGGTCGTAAATATGCATGAACATCAAACCCAAAATAAAAAAATACCATAAATTTTTTTAATTAAACAAAAACTAATAACATCTACAAAAGAATTGATTGCATAAAAATTAAACAATACCCACAAAAGTTGTGTTCAAAAATCACCTCCTCTCTTAGACACCATAAACTTTGTCTTATTAGCTTCATGTCCAAGCTATAGTCAAAACCAACAAATTATTGTTCTGTCTGGGCTCTAAGTTTTTTCTAAATTTGTCGCTCTCAATTAAAAATAATGCTTCTTTCATATATGAAAAAACTCTTCCAAATAAAAACCTTCTCAATCTATATGGACAGATTAATCCGTATAAAGAGTTTTTTCTATACAAAACTTAATGAAAAACCAACGAAACAATTACGTCACTTGTCCCATCATCCTTCAAACAGACAAATTTACTAATTTATCCCGACAAAATATAGAATTATCAATTGGACACAAGAATCTTTGAAGCAAACTCAACAAATGACCCAAAAAAGGTGCCAAATTTTAACATCACAACATAAGGAAAAACAATTAAATATAAGAGTATGATGTGTCATACAACCTCTACTAAGATTACAACACTCAAAAGTCCAATATTAAAAGAGGGGGGGAGGGGGGAATAGGATAGTAGTATGGTTTCCATGAAACACATGTTTTTTAGTCAACATCCAAGTCTTGGAAGCACCATGGTTCTGGGTAAAAAGTGTGCAAACATGATCCAAACTTCAAACCCTGATTGCACCATCAACAACTTCAAACGCAACTTGTGTGTCGACTAAACCTATGTGCTCGGTGCAGCAGCTTCGGGCTTCCCCTCCGAAGCTCCTTCCGCCACCTTGCTGGTTGCACCCGTCTTTGTTTCCGCTTCTTGACCTACAATGTTGAACACCTTGTTACTATTGTACAAACGAGCCAAGTTGTAAAGTTAGGGTACGTTTGGTACACAAGGGTGAAAATGAAGCAAGTTTTAGGGTTTTAATTTGACACAGATAGTTTAGTAATTTGCCAATCTTGTCTCGTCTCCTTGATTTTTGTTCCATCCATTTTGATGGGATGGAAAAAATGCATCTTTGTCCCACTCAGATACTGTCATATCCCACACCCCAGACGCACCCTTAATAAACAAAATTTTTTTTGCATAAACTAAGCTTATAGCATTCAAACTATAATAATTCTACATCTCTTCCATACAAGCCATGTAAAACAAAATTTGGTTAAACCAAACACACTTAGGTGGCGTTTATTTTTTAGGAGGTCTGAAGTCTGAAGTCTTATTTCACTTCTAATTAATAAGAGATAGTGCTGAAGTCTTAAATCTGAAAATCAATAAGACTGTTTGTTTTTGTAACGTCTGGAGGCGTCTGGAGAGAAAATAGAGCATATGAAATGAGGCGCGATAAGAGATTTTAAGAAGTTAGGTCACTACTTCTTATTTAAGATGTATTTAAGAGCCATTAAGAGGTTCTCAAAATTAGAAAAAAACAAACAGTCTGAATGTCAAAAGGTCTAAACGATTCAGACTTAAAGAGCCATTAAGAGGTATTTTTAAAAAAACAAACAGCCCCCTTAGTATGTCCCACTCAGAAATAGGGGAATAGGGGAATAAGAGCAAAGATTGGCGCTCCAATTTTGGGAAAGTTAGGAGAACAGTTTGTATGCATGGATTACAGCATTTGCGGCGTTAATTAGTTACCTTCATCATCGCTGTCTTCAAGATCATCACCCATTGAAAAATCACCCATGTCGGGCATACCAGGCATCCCCATGCCGCCCATGCCAGGCATCCCCATGCCGCCCATGCCAGGCATCCCCATGCCGCCCATGCCAGGCATCCCCATGCCGCCCATACCAGGCATGCCCCCCATGCCACCCATGCCGCCCATGTCCCCAAATTTCTGTAAAAAGTCATTTGATAGGAGAAGTCATTAACAAGATTAATAGAAAATTAAATGATATTTGTAAGCTATGACTTCCTTACCGAGAAATCCATTCCTCCCATGTCAACATCCGTGGGACCTAACACAAGAAAGCAAATATAATCAAATTTGTGTACGTGGATGGAACCAATTAATGGCAAATTGGAATATGGTGCAACATACCAGCTTCATCATCTTCGTCTACCCATTTGTCCCAATCAACTTTCACATAATGTGGGGTCTTGCCGTCTCCAGACAGAAGTTTGTTCCACCATTTCGGCTCTGCTTTCTCCAAAATACAAAAGACACTTCTCTCACCGATATTTATTTTGCTTTCCTACATAAAGGCAAACAAAAACAGGTAAACATCAAATTAGTAAAAAAATAAAATTGTGAGACCCCATGTCGGTTGGAGAGGGGAACAAAGGTTGCTTTACAAGAGACCGAATACCTCCCCTATCAAACGCGCTTTAAAACCATGACCAAGTACGCATAAAATGAAGAATATCTGGTATGGTTGGTCGGGGATGTTACAAAAATAAGGCTACTTAGAAATGTAGAACAACAAATTATTATGTAAAACGGCTTAACACCCATTTGAATAGACACAAAAGGCAAAAAGGTTCATTTACTTTGGTACCAGTAAGTAACAGGAAACACCAAACTGATTTGGACCAAGTTTCAACTCATACATTGAAAGGTTATGGGCCTATTGTAAAACACCGAAATCAACAAAAGGGGTATAAGATATGAAGAACTACTTACATCTACATTAACTTTGTCGAAAAGCTCAAGCTTCAGGTCATACTGATGTGTACCAGCTGTGGCAGAGAATGTAAAAACTCCTTCTGGAGCAAGATTGACTTTGGCATCTTTGGTATCGGCCAATACCACTGTGATGAAAACTTTGTCTTCCCTCTGAGCCCACTTCACCTCTGGATTGCGACTACAAAGATCAAAACATTTCAGAAATTTCGTTAGCTACATGAATAGGCACAGAAATAAGACATTCAATACTCCGGCATTCATCTTTACAACATGCAAACTCATTAGCATGGTAAAGAACAGCCACACAAAGATGAAAAGGGCAAACAAATACGCTAAATATACAAAAATATAGCACAATAACATACCTCCTGAAGGGAAGAAACACTATGATTAATTCAAGCATCAAATCATATTCAATGGAATATACAGATTTGGGGTGGTCAATTTAATATTACAGTTCCAGTGTTCATAACCGGCCAAAATTGGAACATACTGGAAATCTGGTCTCTACGGGCACCATAATATCAGATTGGTGAGGAAAAATAGAATTAGATATTGATATAAAAGTAACAATATGGTTTGACAGTCCAACAACCTCCTTATTAAACAGTATTCCACCATTGCAAACTCTACAAAGGACACTTACAAAAGCAATCATTTTAACTTCAAACAGCATATAGATACACAATTCAATCCAAACACAACTTATGGGTAACAATCTAGGTCCTTTATTACGTCCGATAATCCCATCAACTGGAAAAAAAACACCTCTATAAGATATGATAATTAAAAAATGAATAGCTCAAAAAGCCCACCATTTATTGTTCAACTAACAGCTACCAAAAACCTAGAGATCTCAATAAATATACACCAAACAGGAACTAATTGCCCCAACAACTGTTCACCAAATACAAAATAACACTAACATTTCCAATCAATAATTTTGTCAACAAATTACTTTCTCTAAAACCACTTAAACAAGACCTAAATTCTAAGTTGCTACACAACATCAAAACCTCAGAGAAAACGTAACAATATCACCATAATCCAACGAATTAATCAAAAAATAACAATTATCCGGTCCAATCCATTGCTCAAATCCCAAATTAAACTCCCTAACCGCTAATCTCTCGAGAAAATACACAAATGCTAATCAATCACCTACCTTTCCGAAACCTCATTACATAATCACCTCCGAATCACACAACAGTTCAGAAACAAAGTAAACTTCAACAAAAATACGCCACAAAACAACAACAAACAGTGAAGTACAAAAACGATAAACGCAAGATCGAAGGAAATTAAATTGAAGTCTGCAACAAAAACAGTAGGAAGAAACAGAAGATTGATTACCTCATCTTTGTATCTAGAAGAGGAAAGAAGAAAGTGATGAAAACCCTAGAAAACGCAGTTAAGTTTCTGAAGAAAAAAAAGGGTGAGCGTGATTACTTCCTTTAGTAGCTTCTCTCTTAAACCCTTAAAAAAAGATTCCAAAAGTGTTGCGTACGTTGGGCTTTCTTTCACAAACTGGGCCCAATTTATTTTGAGAGAATTTATTTTGGGCCTTTAGTTTTGATGGGCCTAGTCCTTATTAAAGTCTAAAGATATGAAAATATAAATATTCAAGCCCAATGTATTTGGAGGTGTGTGTTGTTGTAGGCTACAACTTGTAGGGGTGTTTTTTTAAGGGTAATCCCTTGACAAATTATGACGGTAGGACATCAGCCTTGATTAAACCTTAGCCGGCATAATTGTTATGTACACATAGATTCGAACCCTAAACAGATGGGATATTCCACCACATCCTCCAAGGGCCTTAACCAGTACGTCACAACTCTTGTGGTTAACTTGTAGGGGTGTTTGTTGTGTGGTTTGGGGAAAAACCACAAACTGCACAACATATGCGGTTTAAACATTGTTTTTTAAATCGCAAACCGTATCTTATATATCTTAAATCGTAAAAAACCACATTATGAAATGTGGTGTGGTTTATGTGGTTTGTATCTAACGCATTTTACATCTACAATCCAACAATTATAAGATTAAAACTTCATTATAAAAAGCAACGATAAAGTTACCGTAATCCAAAAAATTTAAAAAATTCAACAAGTTTGATTTGAAATAAATATTTCAATTATATATATATATATATATATGTGTGTGTGTGTGTACTATATATAATTAAAAATATATAAATATATATAATATGCGTGTGGTGCAGTTTGAGACGCGATTTGATAACTCAAAACCGCAAACCGCATCGCATAGTGTGGTTTGGTAAAAATGCAAACCGCAGCGCTGATGTCCTAAACCACGCTTTGTGGCGCGTTGTGAAGGGTTTATGCGGTTTGGCGGTGTAGATGAACACCCCTAATTTTTTGTTTTAAGTAAATTACGATTTTCGTTCTTGTGGTTTGCTAATGATTTCAGTTTTTGTCGTGGTTTTAAAATTATGTTTTTCATCTCTATAGTTTGTAATTTATTACTATTTTCGTTGTTGGACTAATTCATACCTTTAAGTATGAGGGACTAAAGCGGTAAAGAATTGTAAACAATAGGGACCGAAACAACAATAAATTATAAATTATAAGAATAAAAATAGAAATGAATTACAAACCATATAAAAGAAAATTATAATTTCTAAACCACAGGAACAAAAATCGCAATTTTTAACAAGCTACGAAGATGAAAAACGTAATTTACTCTTTAGTTTTTTATTGTTTTAAATATATAAATTGAACAAAAGTGTATGTAGAAGTATAATTGTTTATAAACTCAATAAATCTTACATACTTTTCATACGTTGTCTCATATATGAAATGATAGTGTGAAAATGCAGTATATGTATAGTGTTGTTTGACTTGTTTCATAAGTGAAACATTCATGATTGCTTTATTTATAAGAAAAAAACATTCTTGAACGTTTCATATATGAAACAACATTGTATATTTATACATGAATTAAATAACAATGAAAAGTTGTTTATAACTTTGTAGGAATTATTAGGTTTGTGAAAGAAATGGACTCGGCAAAAATACTAATATAACATTAGCAATTATAAAAACAAATTTATTATTAAAAAATCATATTCACAACTACCATAATCTAATCTCAAGTAATTTGAGAGTATGTTAGTATATTTTTAAAATACAAGTAAATAAATGAAGTCGTGTTTGGTTGGTTTTTTATTAAATCTTATATGGATAAAGCTTCTTATATAGATTAATTTGTCTGTATATATTGATAAAGTTATTTTTTAGAGACTTTTTTCATAGATAAAAGGAGTGTGTTTTTTAATTGAGATGAACAGATTTGGAAAGGAAAAAAACTTGGTTTTCAACATAAATATCTTCCTAAAAGCTTATTGAATAAATCACTTTTTTATATTATTAAAGCACTAACAAACAATCATATATATTTGACTGAATAAATTGTACAATAAGCTCATTAAGCTGCTAACAAACAAGTTCTTAATCCTATTTTAAAAAAGATACCAATTATGTCTCGAAAAGTCTTCCATGAAGGACCCCCGTGGGTTGACAAAGTGGTCGTAAAATTTATTACACTATGAGACAAAGAGAGGTGATGTTTATTTCATCAATACTAAAAATGACCCAAATAATTAGTTCCTAAAATATATAAATAGAAGGAAAAAAAAAGCAGTTCAATGTGTACGATAAAGATCATCGATTGAAACTCTTAGGTCACTCTTGTAATCAACACCAAACTTCAAAAAAACACTTACTCATTTCAGATAAAAAGTTGGAAAAATATTAACTGTTATTTTAACAAAAATAGTTGTCTCTGTTTTTTCAGAACCAGTTTGTTATAATGAGTTGTTGGTAAGCATCTGTCACCTGTCAAGTGCTTACTGGTAAGAGTCATCACTCACTTACGAGATAAGACTATTGATCTTTATATTGCCTCTTATCGGGTATGATTTTCTGTCTTTGCTATGCTCACCCGGTAAGGTAAGTGATCTGAAATGTGTTTACCCTGTAAACATGGCTTCTTAGGGGCAACTTGTCCAACCTAGTTCTGTCCGGTCCTAATTGTGTCAAACACCAAACAGACAATTTGTTTTGTCCAATCTTGTCCGATCAAGTCCTCTTCTCTTGTCTAGTCCAGTATACCTCGTCCTGTCATGTCCAACTCTTTCTATAACGGAGAAGTGGTGGAACGTGCATAAGCATACCAAATGCTGCCTTAAAAAATTGGGTTATTTAGTACCGTTAGATCAATAGTTCTTTGGTAATTCCTAATTAACGAAAGTTTTTAAATAAAACCAACACATAAAACACTTGAAAAGGTGAAATATGGGACAAAATCATAAAATACAAGAAGAAAAGGGCAAAAATGAAAGAAACAATAAACTAGATGAAAGATTCTAATCGGCAACCATTCCACCACCATACAATTTCCACTAAGGTCGCTTTTGGTCAAAAAAAAAATCAATCCGACCAAAATAGCCAAGATTCTGTAATGTTATTTCATTGTAAAATGTATTTTTTATTCTGAATCAGATATGATTCTTGCGAAATTGGTGTGACAGCTAATGGAATGGAACCACAAGGGTTGTGGGCTTGTGGCGTACTGGTTAAAGCCCTGGGGATGTGGTGAAATATACCATCTACCCAGGGTTCGAATCCAGACGTACACAACAATTGTGGTCACTGAGGTTTAATCAGGGTTGATGTCTTACCGTCATAATTTGCCAAGGGGTCTAGGCATAGCCTAGGACACCCTTTAAAAAAAAGCTAATGGAATGGGCAGGATAGCTTGTGAAATGGGAACGATGACTTGCAAAATTTCCTTCTGGCTTATGAAATGACCCACCAGAATCATATTTTATTCATAAAAAATATATTTAGCAAGTTGCAAAAGAGGCACTTACGAAATCTTAGCTATTTTGGTTCATTCATGAAAAACCTGGCTAATAACTTAAGATGTTCATCTGAAATGGCTAATTTGGCCAATTTACAGAAATAAAGATCTCAAATATTTTTATTGAATTTTGAAATGTGACAGAGACGAGTGAAAATATGAATAATTTTGGTCAGATGACCGGTCAACTTTTTTTTTTCATTTGAATATTAGGTGTATTAAACTAAGGGTGTGTTTGGTTTGCGGGAATGAATTGGAACGAATTGAATTTCAAGTAAGAATTTGGATTTGGAGGGATTTGAATGCAAAGGAATTCCAAATCCATCATTTAAAGGATTTTACAAAGGTCAAATGATTTCAATTCCGGTCAACAAATTTCATTCCTGCAAACCAAACATAGGATTGGAATGGATTTGAAATCCAAATTCATTCCAATCCCGCAAACCAAATGTGCCCTAAAGGGTCTTTAGGTTAACGATATATGGGTTATTGGTAGAACCCTAAAGGGGCAATGGTTCAAAGCTTATCAAAAGTTATTAAAATTTGTGAGTTCACTTGCCATACATAAACATTATATACTTCATAAAAAAATGGTTTATTAAATATGATTATAAAAACTAAATTATATATTACAATAACGACAGGATGATTTAGGGATTGTTTGGTTGTTTTCCATTAAGTCTTTTACGGATAAAGTTGTTTGTGTGAATTAATTTGTCCATTTGGATGGTTTTTGTTTAGGATGGTCTTTTCATAGATGGAATGACTGCGTTTTTTAATGGGAGTGGCAGATTTGGAAGAAAAAAAACTTGACTTCCCGTATAAAGTTCCCTATTAAAAGCTTAATGAAACAATCATGTTAACTAACTAAATAAGTTACGAGTCTCATTAAACCAATTACACTGCTAACAAACATAACCTTATTTAATAAACCGATCTACAAGTTTGCTTTAACCCATCTGGTTTTATATATATAGTTAGGCGTTCTTTGTTTTTTTCATTTTAAGCTCTTAATCACCACTTATGTCTGATTCGGTCAGACGTTTTATAATTTATACTGTTTATTTTTTTATTATTTTCAGAGCCTGTTATCTCTTAATATGGTATGGACAAAAAAGTGGTAACTCTATCTCTTCAATCTCTTATTTTCGTCCAACACCATTTTTCGATTTCAACATTGTTTTTGGCCCAAATGCACCTCGAATTTGCAAAAACGCAAAACAAAAAGATTGTAGATCTGTGTGTTAGCTTTCAAGAACATTTTGAATCGCTTAAATCGGGGCTTCGGTGTGTGAGATATAATTAAAACTCCACAGACTCTCAAATTTGTCAGCATCCTTCTTTTGTTTATATTTTTTTCGTTACGTCCTTCGATCATCGATGCTCACTTCAATTGACGTATTTAAGCTGAATTTTTTAGAAATAAAATATACAATTATACATATTCAGACATTTGTCAGTTTACAAAAATAAACAGTTTTATTGATTCAGATTTCAGCCTTCAGCACCACCTATTAGAAATCAGAAGTGAAATCAGACTTCAACACCACCTCTTAGAAATCAGAAGTGAAATCAGACTTCAACACCTCTTAAAAAAAAAAAACACCACCTTACGCTAGTTTTGAAATTATGCTTATTTAACACGTTAAATATAAAATATACCCGGTTTAAATAACAAGTCAAAAATATAAGTTCTCGGAGCTATAACCACTTCTCGTGCTTCTCACATTCATATCACTTCTCGCCAAAACTCAACCCCCTATATATATACAATACTTCCATCTTTGTTTTGCATTTTTCTTTCGGTTGCAGATTTTTGAGATCAAACATGACTTCTGCTTCATCTTTCATCACATCTCTTTCTTGTTCTTCAACACCCGCCATGGCCACCGCCGACGACACCACCTCCGTCGTCGTCGTCCTCCAATCGCTACGCTTCATCGTCCTCTCTCCATGCCCTCAAAGACTGCTACTATCTTCCATCGACACCCTCTTTCTCGTCATCTTCTTCTTCCTTTTCGCATTTCACAAGTTCCTTTCAAGCTTCACCACTGCCAACAACGGCGGTTCCGCCACCGTTAATCAACCTCTCGTCCCGAAAACCACCAAAATCACTCTCTGGTTCAAACTATCCCTCCTTGTTTCCGCCATTTTAGCTCTTTTATCCATCGGTTCATCCGTTTTAGCGTTTACCCAAAACACCCGGATGCGGTTAAAGCTCGTAGATGGAGCTTGTTGGTTAATTCAAGCGATTTCTTTCGTTATCATCACCATTTTCATTAATTCTCGGAAAAGATTTCAAGATTCAACTCATCCAATCTTTCTTCGTGTCTTCTGGGTAGTAAATTTCGTCGTCGTATCTCTAATCGCCATTTCCGGTATCGTTCGTCTGGTTTCGAACACCGAATTATCGAAATCCGGCGACTTGATCGCGTCCGTTTTTCTGCCATTTTCAGCTTTCTTCTTCATTGCATCTGTAACTGGTTCTACTGGGATTACAGTGATCCAAGAAGCTGATGAACATGAAAAAGAATTGAGTAAATCTTTCGTTAGTGGATGGGAGTCTGCTTCGATCGTTTCAAAAACGTTTTGGTTATGGATGAATCCGTTGTTGAAGAAAGGATATGAAACCGCGTTAACGATCGACGACATCCCGACGCTTTCGCCGGAACATCGAGCGGAAAAAATGTCGTTGCTTTTCGAACAAAACTGGCCCGAACCCGAAGAGAATTCGAACCACCCGGTTCGAACCACGCTCCTTCGTTGCTTCTGGAGACATATCGTCTTCACCGGGTTCTTAGCGATTGTACGGATCGGTGTTACGTACGTCGGGCCGTTACTGATCCAAAGATTTGTCGATTTCACGTCCGGAAAATCGAATTCTCCGTTCGAAGGGTATTATTTGGTGTTAATTCTTCTCGTTTCGAAATTCGTCGAAGTTTTGGCGGCACACCAGTTTAATTTCCACTCCCAGAAGCTCGGGATGTTAATCCGATCGACGCTGATAACGGCTCTATATAAGAAGGGGTTAAAGCTCTCGAGCTCGGCTCGACAAGCTCACGGTGTTGGCCAAATCGTGAACTACATGGCCGTAGACGCTCAACAGCTCTCGGATATCATGATTCAATTGCACGCGATTTGGCTCATGCCGGTTCAGGTTGCGGTGGCATTAGGCATTCTCTATGCATACCTCGGTCCATCGACCGTGGTCACGTTGATCGCGGTTATTTTGATCCTGGCGTTCGTTTTCGTGGGTACGAAACGGAACAACCGGTTCCAGTTCAACATAATGACGAGCCGTGACTCGAGGATGAAAGCCACGAACGAGATGCTTAACTACATGCGGGTGATCAAGTTCCAAGCCTGGGAAAAACATTTCAACGAGCGGATTCAGGCGTTCCGTGAGTCGGAATACGGTTGGCTTTGCAAATTCATGTATTCGGTTGGTGGAAACATGATCGCTTTGTGGAGCACGCCTTTGCTCATCTCGACAGTCACGTTCGGGAGCGGGATTTTGCTCGGGATCGAGCTCGATGCCGGGACGGTTTTCACCGCCACCTCGCTGTTCAAGAACTTGCAAGAACCGATTTGGAGTTTTCCGCAGTCGATGATCTCGCTCTCTCAGGCGATGATCTCGTTGGGGAGATTGGACGAGTATATGATCAGTAAGGAGTTGGAGGAGGGTTCGGTAGAGCGGGAGGACGACGGCACCCGCACCACCACCACGACTGCCATCGAGGTCCAAAACGGGTCGTTTAGCTGGCACGACGAGCCTTCAGAAGGCAACGTGATCAAGAACTTGAACTTCGAGATCAAGAAAGGCGAACTTGCAGCCATTGTCGGGACCGTAGGATCCGGGAAATCGTCACTACTCGCATCCGTTATCGGCGAGATGCACAAAATCTCAGGGACGGTGAGAGTTTCCGGGAGCACAGGATATGTTGCACAAACAGCATGGATTCAAAATGGGACAATTCAAGAGAACATTCTATTTGGTTCACCAATGGATAGAAACAAGTACAAGAATGTAATAAGAACTTGTTGCTTAGAGAAAGACTTAGAAATGATGGAATTCGGAGATCAAACCGAGATCGGGGAGCGTGGGATCAATCTCAGCGGTGGCCAAAAGCAGCGGATTCAGCTCGCACGAGCTGTTTATCAAGATTCCGACATTTATCTTCTTGATGATGTCTTTAGTGCCGTGGATGCTCACACCGGTTCGGAAATATTCAAGGTAATCATTGAACATCAGCCGCTCTACTGCAGACCACACCTCCAGGCGGGATATACCGGGCTCGTTTGGTTTGGTTATTACAGACCAATCCTAGTATAGCGTCTATCGTATTCGTATTTCTGTACAAATTCTCATAAATTTCATTGCAGGAATGTGTGAGGGGAGCGCTCAGAGACAAGACCATCTTACTCGTTACCCACCAAGTCGACTTCCTCCATAACGTTGATCTAATCCTAGTGAGTAATATCTTTCTGTTTTCAAGGTTTGGGGATTCGTGTTTGTGGTTGTTTTCTGTTAGGATATGTGAAACCCTTTTGAATTCTCTCTGAAAGAACCCTTATAGAGAGATGATAGGCTTATATATATATATATACACACACACACACATAGATTTGATGGTTCGTGGCCGGCTGCTGGGGGCTTCCAACACGCCCCCTCAAATGATGGCTAGACAGAGCCCCCTAGAACGGAGGCGAAAGAGTGTGTCAAGTCTCTAGATGCGGTAGACCCAGGCCCTCATATCAATGTTAGGATATGTAGAACACCTTTAAATTCTCTCTAAAAGAACCCTTGTAAAAAGGAGTGGGGGGGGGGGGGGGGGGGGGTCCCTATGTGTGTATATATACATATATAGAAAGAGAGAGGGGGGGGGGGGGAGAGAAGTTTGGTTGAGAACCCGGGAATCGCCCACAACGCGCCACGTGTCCCTTTTCAGGATGAATATTTATCATGAATCACACAATCATGATGAATAGCATACTCATCAAGAATCACACATTCATGATGAATATGGACATGTTATTCATCATGAATCACAATGTGTCGCCCTGCGGGCGGTCCCCCGGTTCCTAATGGAACCTGCCTTTTATATATATAAATATAGATAGATAGAGAGAGAGAGAAAGAGAGAGAGAGGTTCCTACATATATATATATATATATATATATTTGACGTCCGTGTCTAGCCAATGTAGGACTCCAACACGCTTTTCTAATTTAACTTACCTCTGTCTCTCTCTGTCTCTCTCTCTCTCTCAGGTGATGCGCGAAGGCATGATCGTCCAATCAGGAAAGTACGACGAACTGGTTCAATCCGGCCTGGATTTTACAGCTTTTGTCTCTGCCCATGAGACCTCAATGCAGCTAGTACAAATGGATTCCACCACACCAGAAACCATAACAAAATCTCCTACCCCTAACACCACAAACCAGAAATCACAAACCCAAGAACACCAGAAACCTTTAGAACGATCCCACTCGAGTTCCATCATAGGAACATCAAAACTGATCGAAGATGAGGAACGAGAAACAGGAAGAGTCAGCTCGTATGTCTACAAAGTGTACGCTACCGAGGCTTTTGGCTGGTCCGGTGTGATTCTAGTTTTGCTGTTATCGATCTTGTGGCAAGCATCACAGATGACTAGTGATTACTGGTTGGCATACGAAACTTCAGAGGAACGGGCTGCATTTTTTGACCCTTCTTTGTTCATAGAAGTCTATGCTGTTATTGCAGCCATTTCCTTCATCCTGATGTTTGGCAGAACCGCTTTCTCTATGCTTTTGGGGCTCAAAACTTCACAAAAGTTCTTTAAACAGATTCTTCACAGCATCCTTCATGCTCCAATGTCGTTTTTCGACACCACCCCTTCAGGAAGAATTCTTAGTCGGGTAAAGTTTCCTTTTTCTGGGCAACAATTACATGAAGTAACAACTTTTTTTTCTTTTTTGGGAAGGGTGTCCTAGGCTATGCCTAGACTAATCCCTTGGCAAATTATGACGGTAAGACATCAGCCCTGATTAAACCTCAGTGGCCACAATTGTTGTGTACGACTGGATTCGAACCCTGGGCAGATGGGATATTCCACCACATCCCCTAGGGCCTTAACCTTCCCAGAGGTATCCAGGTTCCTGTGGGTCCCAGACTCCCTGGACCCCACCTCTATGTGGGATATATTGGGTTCGTTCGGTTTGGTTTTGTTTGACTATATGAAGTACTAAGCTTCAGGTATCCAGGTTACCGGTAGATCCCAAACTCCCTGGGCCTGAAGGTCAAGGGCTCAAGCCTCCCCAGACCCTATCTCTGTGTGGGATATAGTTAACTGGGTTCGCTTGGTTCGGTTTTGTTTGATTAAATGGAGGTACCAACCTTCCTTGAGGTATCCGGATTATTGGTAGATCCCAAACTCCCTGGAGCCTGGAGGTCAAGGGTTCAATCCTCCCTAGAACCTACCTCTGTGTGGGATATACTCGGTTCGTTTGGTTGATTATATAAAGTACCAACCTTCCTGGACGTATCTGGGTTACCCGTAGATCCTAAACTCCCTCAAGGTCAAGGGTTCAAGCCTCCCTAGACCCTTGCCCTCTGTGTGGGATATAACGGGTTCGTTTGGTTTGGTTATATGAAGTACCAATAGGAACTTATGCTTTTTGTTCGATGTTTTTCAGGCATCAAGTGATCAAACCAACATTGATGTTCTCCTTCCGTTCATGACGATCCTGAGCCTTTCTTTGTATATGTCTGTGATTAGTGTTATCATCATAACCTGTCAATATGCTTGGCCAACCGTCTTCCTACTGGTTCCACTTGGTTGGCTCAATATATGGTATCGGGTTAGTATGTGTGTGTGTGTGTGAAGTCCTTAGAATATAATTTTGTATGTTATTTATGTTAAGAATCCCACATCAGCTAGACACAGTCCCTTTAACCCTCCCCCCCCCCCCCCACCCCCCAACACCAACAAATGATCTTTTTAACTAATTTCTTCAGGGGTATTACCTTGCAACATCTCGTGAAATAACCCGACTCGACTCGATTACGAAAGCACCTGTCATTCACCACTTTTCAGAGAGCATCTCTGGAGTTATGACAATCCGGTGTTTCAGAAAACAAGACAGGTTTGTTCAAGAAAACGTTGACCGTGTGGATGGAAATCTACGTATGGATTTCCACAACAACGGAGCCAACGGGTGGTTAGGCTTCCGTATGGAGTTTCTTGGAAGCATGTTTCTTTGCGTTTCCACAGTTTTCATGATCCTCTTACCTAGCAACGTCATTAAACCAGGTATATAATATATTCTCACTTCTAAACTAAGATGTTGTGCGGTTGTTTTTTCATTAAACTCTGTATGGATTAAGTTAAACTACTTATAGTGTTGTTTGTTCGTTGTGTTGAATAAAGTGTTTGAATGACGGAAATGACTATTTTACCCCTCAGTCTAGATTAAATGTTGAATTACCTTGCATATCTAGGTTTCTCTAGAGAGATGATCTAACGGGAACTAATATGATTGCAGAGTACGTTGGATTGTCACTTTCGTATGGATTGTCACTCAACGGTCTGTTGTTTTGGGCTTTATACACGAGTTGTTTTGTTGAAAACCGAATGGTTTCTGTCGAGAGGATAAAACAGTTCACCAACATACCATCAGAAGCAGAATGGGTGAAAAAAGACAGTTCCCCTCCGCCAAATTGGCCTAATCATGGCAGCGTGGAGCTCCGAGACTTGCAGGTAATAACCTGCAAATTCTATGATCGAGATTCGCCACTCTCCAACTTATATTTGGTATGAAATATTGAAATCCAAAGAGAACTTGAGCACTCGAATGTTTGCTTGTGAGCAGGTTAGATATCGTCCAAACACGCCTCTTGTGCTTAAAGGGATTACTTTAAACATTCAAGGGGGCAAAAAGATTGGTGTTGTCGGTAGAACAGGTGGTGGGAAATCAACTTTAATCCAAGTTCTGTTTAGGCTGGTCGAGCCCTCTGGAGGAAGTATTATCATTGATGGTATCGACATTTCCACGCTCGGACTCCATGATCTTAGGTCTCGATTCGGCATCATTCCTCAAGAACCGATCCTTTTTGAAGGCACGGTGAGAAGCAACATTGACCCTATTGGTCAACATTCTGATGAGGAGATATGGAGGGTAATACTACTGTTTGGTTGGTTTTCCATTAAGGGACTGTTTAATTTTTGTTTACATTAAGCCCTGTATGGGTTAAGTTATCTGTCTGATAAATCTGTCTGTTTGAGGGACGGGAGACCAATGAGTTTGAGGGAGGCAAAGAGAGGGTTGGATTGTTTCCGGGCATTTCTGGTATTGATTTGTTTACGATGGCTTAATGGGGACAAGTGAGGGGTCCTGGCTTATTCCATATAGCCATTTTAGCCATAAATAAACACTCATGTATGGCTAAGCGAATAAGCCGCCCAGACCATTAAGCTCATTAAGCTGTAAGTAAACATCCCCTTAAGTCTTGTATGGATAAAGCTGTCTATGCGGATTAGTCTGTCTGTATAGATTGGGAAGGTTTTTGTTTGGTAAGGTTTTTTCATAGATGGAAGAACATGTTTTTTAATTGGAAGGGGTAGGTTTGGTGAAAAAAGGTGGCTTTCTGCATAAAGCTCCCCCCGAGAAGCTTACTGAATAGTCACTTTCTATATCATTAAGCCACTACCAAACAACCATGTATAGCTGACCGAATAAGTTGTGAATCCCATTAAGCTCATTAAGCTACTAACAAACATGCCCTTAGCCAGTTTTTCAAAACTTTATCTTATCTGACTTTCTCTCTTTGTCACACTTTAGTCGGGGGTCTTCACGGGAATAACCACTCTAGTCTTTCGGGTAGAGGTCAGGTATGCGTACATCTTATTTTCCCCAGACCCCACCTTTGGATGGAATATACCGGGTTCGTTTGGTTTAGATATGGAGGGTAAATTAGTCCTATTCTTTCTTACCCCGTTTGTAAGATCCATGATCATGTACATGTCCATCTCTCTTTGACTTCCTTTGACTTCCTTTGACTTAGCTAACCTGATAACCTGCATTCTAGAGCCTCGAACGATGCCAACTTAATGATGTCGTGGCTGCAAAACCTGGGAAACTTGATTCCGCAGGTACTTTAAACTGATCAAGAAACGTTTTTTTTGGTAGTAAATTGAGAAAAAGACGATCGTTTTCACTTATATAAATAGTGTTTGTTTTTACATTTTAGTTGTTGATAACGGCGATAACTGGAGTGTGGGACAAAGACAACTTCTTTGTCTAGGAAGGGTGTTGCTGAAGCACAGCAGGCTGCTGTTCATGGACGAAGCAACAGCTTCTGTTGATTCACAAACAGATGCCGTGATTCAGAAAGTCATACGAGAAGACTTTGCAGACTGTACTATTGTT
Organism: Arctium minus; assembly: GCA_954870635.1. Lineage (NCBI taxonomy): Eukaryota > Viridiplantae > Streptophyta > Magnoliopsida > Asterales > Asteraceae > Arctium > Arctium minus. The sequence continues at coordinate 71,025,150 of OX941095.1, read as the reverse complement.
AGCATTGCTCACAGGATACCCACCGTCATGGATTGTGATCGGGTTCTAGTCATTGATGCAGGTAACTTTTATCATCGGGGGCAGGTTCTAATCAGAACCGTTAAAAAAATTTAGAACCTCAGGAACCAACTATTCATAATGACATGATATTCATGATTAAAGTGCATGATATTCATAATGAATAACGTTCATGATTCATGATTATGCAGGGCTATTCATCATGAATAATACATGATATTCATAATGAATAATACATGATATTCATAATGAATAATTGTTGTTTTTCTCAAGAAACACTTAATGCATGATCATAAGATTCTGCACCTAATTACGGGCAAGTTTTGTTAAAGCCAACTAAGCGCTAACTTATTTGCGATGTGTTCTAACAGGGTATGCAAAAGAATTTGACAAACCTTCGCGTTTGATTGAGAAGCCTTCGCTTTTTGGAGCATTGGTTCAAGAATATGCGAACAGATCATCTGGTTTATGAACATATGTGAACGACATTGATGCTACTCATATAATTTGATCTGAATGAAATCGTTTCTTATATAACATGCCCTTTCTAGAAGAATGAACCATGATTTAGGCATCAACAGAAACCGAAAGCAAGCTACAACTTATTTTAAACTTCTTACTTGATTGTAAAACCTCTATGTATACAAGGCTTCTACCAGTATGATGGACGATGCTGGTATTGTTTAGATTCCTAAGAACGCACGGGATTGCGATTGCCAGTGCTCCTTTGTCTGCCTAATCCTTTCTGCTCTCTCGGTTCGAAGCCTTTCCTCCCAATATTCAGGACAACTATACAAGTTCATAAAATCCCAATTCAGATTGTAAAACTACAACTGATAATTCTAGAGACAAGTATGTAACGCCCCATAGCCCAAAGCAACAAGTTATTGGTAGCTTAAAACTTTGAGCTTATAAGAGCATCTCCAACAGCTATGCCAAAATAGAGATTTTGGAGATTTTTTTGCTTCAACAGTTATGCTATAATGTATGCTAAAATAGAGAAAAGAAAATTTGAAGAAATCTATAAAACCCAGTATTTAATTCCTTCCCACCAACAAAAGACATTGAAATTAAATGTTTAGGAGAGAGATAAAATTTTATTAAATATGTTGAATATTTTAATAATATAATTAATGTTGAAATCTCTAAAATAGAGTAGCTGTTGGAGTTAATTGTAATTTTTTTAGAGATTTTTTGACTTTTTTTTGGGAAGGGTGTCCTAGGCTCTGCCTAGACTAATCCCTTGGCAAATTATGATTGTAAGACATCAACCCTGATTAAACCTAAGTAGTCATAATCGTTCACAATTGTTGTGTACGCCTGGATTCAAACCTGGATAGATGGGATATTCCACCACATCCCCCAGGGCCTTAACCAGTACGCCAAAGCCTTAACCAGTACGCCACAGGTTAAGATTTTTTGACTTCTGATACTCTATTTTAGAACAATTATAGAGTATCTGTCAGAGGTGCTCTAAGGAGCTCACATATTTAACTTTCTATCCATGCGGAACAAATTGTTATAAGTGGGAGTGTGTTTGTCACCTAAAGAGCTTACCTTCGACTCAGTAAAATGTTAAGCTCATCCAAATGGAGAGATCCCTGGTACACTCCTGCCTGTAAAACAACCAAAAAAATTTCACCAAATGTATATGATGGAAAGTTTAAAGAAAGATGGAAGAGAGAAGGTACATACCTCTCGACAAAGAGGACATTTTGCGGTAGGCTTTGTTGCCTGCAATCCATCTACAATTGTTACTGATCCAGACTTGCAAGCACACATAAAGCAGAAGATGTGTCCACAAGTCAGATATACAGGATCAAATACAGTATCCTGATAAAACAAACACAAAGAGCCGGTAAATAACCCATCTTTACATAAAGCCAATACTTGAATAGAAATATAGAATAAAGCCCAGCTGGGCTTGTTTAAGTGGCTGGAGTTAGTTCAGGATAATCTAAGGGCACTACAACAAAATCGGGTTTATTGGACATAAAAAATGTCCGAGTGTCCTAATAGACTACTTTATAGGACTTCAGTTTATAGGACCAAACACTTGTGTGTCCTATCTAAAGATGTTGTAATAAGTTTATATGACGCTTTGGGCGTCTTAAGAAGCTTTTAGGACACTTTTGAAAGGAAGTATCCAATTAGCCCTTTTATAGGACACTATTTGAAAAAATTGTCTCATAAAACATGCGTCCTATAAAAAGATGTGTTTATAAGACACTTCTTAAAAAGTGTCCTACAAAAGGGCTAATAGGACGCTTCGTTTCAAAAGTGTCATGAAAGCTTGTTAAGACGCCTAAAAGCATCCTATAAACTTATTACAACACTTGTAGACATGACATACAAAGGGTTGGTCCTATAAACTTAAAGTCCTACAAAGTAATCTATTAGGACACTAAAACACCTTTGACGTCCTATAAACTCAACTTCTTTGCAGTGAGGTCATGAGTTTTTTTGGTAACGTGGGTGTCGCCACGAAAATCCCCGATGCCTCTAAAGAGACTCGAACTCACAACCTATGGGTAGAATTCCAAGGCCCAGCCTCTATTTGTCGGTTGAGCCGACCCTCAGCGTTAAAAGTCATGAGTTTGAATTACACATTTATGGGTTTCACCCTTCATGATATCCTTAACGTGTGACATCTGCTGGTTCTTCAAAAAAATAGTTACGTAAGAAAAAAACATGGACTGACCAAGCATACGGAGCAAGTCAAGTCTATCTCCAGCTTGACAGTATCAGAGAGCTCACAAGAAAGCGATGGTTTTCCGTCACTAAATATGAGAGAGCAGCCCTCAAATAATTCCGAACCCTTCTTCATATCTGCCTTTGTTTCACTCAAATTAATATGGAATGCAATAAGCTCGCAAAGCCATGGAGACTGAAGGATTTCCATGTGCATGCTCTTGACTTGTGACCTGAATGCTTGACCTTGCTTAGAGTCATGTATCTGCAGTAAAAAGTAAAAACTTCATGTTTAAGATGAAAAATACTAACCCGTTGATTCTTAGGTGCATTTGGTACGCAGACTAGACGGGACAGGGCAGAGTGAGGTAGGCGGATGAAGGAATTGTGGAAGGTTTTAGGGACTTCATTTGACAGGGGTAGTTTAGTAATTTACCAACCCTTACAAAAAAAGTGCAATTTTGTCCCACTCAATCCTGTCCAACCTGGGACAACAAGTCGACAGTTTTGATAATGTCTTGTCTCGTCCTGTCCTACGTACCAAACACAAAGGGACAAACGAACCTTATCATATTTCTTAAGAATTTTTCGCATAGCGATAGCATTGATAATTGCATAACCAACAAGGTTTTCGCCTTCTTGTATTAAAGCACCATGTTTCCTCTGAAACTTGCCTCTGCACCATACAAAGTATTTGCGGAACCCTGTTGCCAGATGAACATCAAGCACCTTCTGTGCACGCTCGTTAAAGCATCCAACCACCATAGACATCTCCTTCATAAGGGAAGGAAAGAAACTTCCATCACAGACTACATACAGATTTATTAGAAACAAATCAGAAGCATCCAATGGTGTGACTTATAAGAACCTCCTTTTTGCACTTTCTTTAGTCACATCATTGCTAACTCAACATATTAAGAACTACCATAAAACTCCACAATGGTAATGAATAATAAGAACCTCCTTTTGTGGGTCCCACATATTATTTCAACATCATAATATGGATATATAAATAAAATAAAAACTATATAAAAAAACTAATAAAATGTTATTTCAAACAAAATTCAAGGTAAGAACCAAGGTTCTTGTACAACAACTCCAAAAATATGGGTGATTTATAAGACCTCTTTAGCCTCTCCGATGCACTTTTTGCTTATAAGAACCTCTCGTTGGAGATTATATCTTTGTTTTTCTCTACTCACTAAAAATGCCAAAAGGATTTAAATTTTAATGTCCTTCAGAAATTGGTTTAACATCTATGCATTGGGAAAAAATAAATGCAATATATGAAATAGAAAGTTTTCATTTTGTTCATTTCTTTCTCATCAGAATCCAAACACCAAGTGGGTTAATTGCTATGAATACATTAGCTGTAAACAAAAAGAGATAAGTAAGAAGAAAGAAATGATGTTTATGTGAACAATTCCAAGAAAACAGTACTGAATTATCTTGATCATCTCTCTGTTTTTTCTTAAATGGGTGTGATTCTCAAAATATCTTGGTAATATTATCTAAATTCTTACAGATTTAGATTACGATTTCTTTTACAAATAATTTTATCATCTGGGTTTATGGTTCTACTTCAAGATTTGACAAAAAAATAGCAAGCGTGCAACAAAAGCACCTTTTTGCGGCAATTCATCAAACACCTTACAGACAAAGTCAAAAATCATAAATAAAACCAAAAAAACCACCAACCAAATACCGAATTAAGAATCAAAAACATCTCTAAATCAACAAAATTAACCTCATTCATACCAGGGCAAGGATGGAGGCAAAGCGCAGAAGTATTATCAGAAGAATCATTATGAAGCAATGACGATTGTGATTGCAATGAATTCCTCTGTGAATGATTCATATCCCTACGACATCGCTTCAATATCTTCTTGAGATTTTTAAAACCCACACCAGGTAGTTTCTTCTGATCTTGTGTTTGCATGTACTCCTCGTATTTCTTACAGAACTTCATCTTCTCAAATTCTTCCTTGATACCATCAAGAATCACAATTATTTCAATGGCGATTGATCTGGGTAATTATCAAATGTGATTATCAACACTTTTTACTAACTTTTCTTGAAGAGAAAAATGGAATCAATTTTATCTCACCTTTATTTGCGGGTTCTTTGTACAAAAGAACGGTGTGAAATTATCAAGTTTCCGAAGATAAATACAAGAAACAGTCAATTCTATTGCAAGTTTCTCTAGATTTTCCACCAATTTTTTTAATTTCAAATTATATTTTAATGTAATAAAATATTTAAGAAATTAATTTTTAATAAATTTATTTCTATATAGAGAGTATATCAAACTGTTATATCTTTTAAATAATAAATGAAATACTATTTTTTGATTCAAAATAAATACTCCATTTATTATAAAACAATAAAATATTATTAACTATTGTTATTCAATATGTATTTTTTTCATAATATTTGGGTAAAAAAAAAAGTTACTGACAGTCTGATCCGGCATTGTTTGGCAAAAAAAAAACTAGCTTATAAGCTAGTTTTTTTTACATGTTTTGATGACCATAAGCTAGCTTATTGAAAAACTACTCATAGTAACGTTTTAAAAATCTAACTTATTAGCTATCAGCTAGTTTGCCAAACATAGCCTAAGCGGTTGAAGTTGGAGGATCAAATTCAAACTTGGGACCTGTCTTTCATTTGGACGAAGTGGCTTCGCCATTTTGCCAACTGAGCTACGATTGGGACATATCTTTACATTAAAAAAAACATTAATGAATTTTTTAGCATTAATAAGAAATTTAATTATTTATTAATATATTTTTGGAAATTTATTAAAAAATATTTTAATCATTAATAAATTATTGTATTTTAAAAGAATATTAATTAAATGCTTTAAATAATAGTAATTATTAATTAAATAATTTTTAAATTAACAACCTTAGATTTATTTGTATTATATGTAATAACTATTTAAAATTATTACTTCATGTGATATTTTTTTTAAATTCATATTTAGGCCTTGTTTGTTTTTTAGAAATAAGCACTTAACAGTCACTTATCACTTTTTCGGTCAGAGGTTACCCAATTAAGTGTGTTTGTTTTTTTCATAAATTAAGATCCACTTAACACTTATTTTGCACTTACCAAAAAAGTGATAAACCTGTCACTTTTTTTCCACTTATTTCTCCACCCACCGGTTTCTATGACTTTTTTACCTTCTTTTTTTCATAATCAGTTTGTTTCTTTGACTTTTTCACTCCTGATTTATTCATCATCATCTTCATCATCTACAAACCACTCTGGTTTTTTCTTGAAGCTAATTGCTTTTGGTTGAGTTTTTGTTGGGGATGAGTTTGGTTGAAATGGGTTTTGTGGAATTAAACTTTTTGAAATATGTTTTGTGGAATTAAGGTTTGGAAGTGGGTTTTATGGTTGTTGATGGGTTATAGGGTGAACCGACGGTGAAATGGGTTTTATGGTTGCCGTTGGATTTTATGGTTGCAGATGGGTAGAGGTTTGGTTGAAATGGGTTTTATGGTTGCTGATGGGTAGAGGGTGCTTGAACCGATGGTGGGTTTTTTTGGGTCTTCCATCATCAACAATGGGGAAGATGATAATTTAATTAGAAATGATTAAAATATAATTCAATTATTTTTGGGTTGATTTTGGGTTTTATTATAATTTGATTAAAAATAACTGATTCAGATTTCAGACGTTTATCAGTTTACAAAAACAAACAGTCTTATTGTTTCAGATTTCAGACTTCAGCACCACCTCTTAAAAATCAGAAGTGAAATCAGACTTCAGACTTCAGCACCTCTTAAAAAACAAACGGCACCTTAGTTAAGCTAGTGATACTTTCACAAAATTTGTTATTAACATGTGATGATCCTGATGACAGGATATTAAAATTTAGTAATAATATTGCAAATGTTATATGGAATGTAAAAAAATGTCTATTAAACTTAGGCTATGTTCGGCAAACTAGCTTATAAGCTAGCTTGTAGCTGATAAACTAGCTTTTCAAAACGCTACTTTGAGTAGTGTTTCAATAAGCTAGCTTATATATAAGCTAGCTTATGGTCATCCGAACGTGTACCAGGAAAAAAACAGCTAGCTTTTTTTGTCGAACATAGCCTTAAATACGTATAAATTAAATTTTTTTATTTTTCTTATTACTTGTTTTAGTATGTTGAAATATATTAATGGTTTGTTTTAATTATATTATATAATGTTAGAATCGAGTAATGTTTAGCATATTTTTTTAGTTAATTTAATTAATTAACTAATTTATCAATTATGTTTTATTAAAAATGATTATTTATCATATAGTTTATCAGTCAATAGCTAACTTTTTAGCTTCTATTTAACTTATCAGTTTGTTAAATATACCACTTAATGAATTAATTAACCAATGGTTTACCAATAAACTGTAATCAAACACATCTATATGTCTTAAAAAATTAAGTTATAAATCCATTAAGCTCATTAAGTTAAAAATAATAAACCATTTTTAATAAAAAAAAAATAACTGATAAATTAATTGAACGGTATAAAATTAATTTCACCAACCCACTTAAAATAATTCATTAAAAACTAATTTTTCTTATAAATGGAGATGTAGGGAAATGATTTCCACTCATAGCTTTTCACGTAAATTTTAAAAGAATTTCTTCTTTATTTATTTCACGATAATTTACGAACGAAAATCTAGGTTTTTAAATTTTACCGACTTATAAATATTGAAAACAACTTCAAAAAATCATTTCAGTCGAAGTTATAAGTCAAGAGTTATAACCCTTAAAAATTTACTGCGAAAAATGTACACCAAATTATTTATGACAGGTTATGATAAGTTTATGAACTAGTTACTATGATGTATATTCGCAATTTTTATTCGTTTGTAGGCTATAAAAAACGACTTAATCTGAGTTACGAGTCAAAGAGTTGTAACCTTTTGAAGTTCACAACGACACTGGTTATGAAATTGTTGCAAAACATTTTATAAAGTATTTACGATATGTTTACAAACTGATTATGATGATCTAGATTCACAAATTTTTCCAACCTGTAGATTTTGTAAAAACAAGCAACTTCAAAAAAAACGTCTCAATCTGAATTTCGAGTCAAGATTATGGCATCCCAAATTTCACTGCGAAAATGGTTACGAAATTGTTACATTTTTTTTATGACGAGTTCACAAACTGGTTACGATTATCTAGATTCTCAAATTTTACTGGTTAAACAACTTAAAAAATGGTATCAATCTGAGTTATGAGTCAAGAGTTACGACCTCCTAACATTCACTTCAAAAATACTTGTGGAATTTTGTTAGAAAACACTCGATGCTTTTTTTTTTTGTAAAGATAAGAGTGATTCATCTGAATTTATAGTCAAAATTTCATCAATTGTTGACGTATGGTTATGTTTATCAATTATGCCTTTTTCAATTGTTTACTTCAGATTAATGAAGTTACGTGATAGATCTTGTTTTTTCACTTGTCATTTATTGAAATATTAATAAAGTATTAATTTTCTCTCTAAATATTTAATTTCAAGATTTTTTATTGATGAAAATATAATAAAATTACATTTTTATTGTAATTTTTTTTTGAAGAGTTCTCCAATTTTTTAGAATTACAACTTCTCTCCTATTTTTTTTTTTTATTTTAGAGAAAAGTTTGAGAGAAAATAAAATCTATTATTATTATTATTATTATTATTATTTTAAAAGGTTTATAAATAGAGACGTGGGAAAATGATTTCACTAACCCACTTAAAGTGATAGTGGCCATTTTGAACAAATATCAATGAAACTTTTTAGACATTTTGTCTGCCATGTAATTGTTCTTTTATCTTTAATGTAATTAAGGTTTTTATGTCGATAAAACCTTAAAAATCTTATATAGTAGTTTATATTTATTTAATCAAATCAATAACAAATTATTATTATTATTATTATTTTAAGTATGGGGTTTTGAGTTTCTTTTTTCTATTTCTTAAACGTAATTTCCTATAATCCATTTTTTGTGTTGTTTAAGTTTGGTTATAATGATTAATTTAGGGTTGATAATGGGTAAGGGTAAACCCGTTACCCGTTAAGTTTCAACCCGTTGGATGAGTGCATGGATAAATAAATTTTTATCCACTTATCCATTACGCGTTTATCCGAAATTTTAGTGGGTAGGGTATGGATAAATGGTTTTTCGTTATCCATTACTCGTTACGATATAATATATATGTATGTATAAATATATAAAACTAAATATTAGTGTATATACACATAATTATATTAAGTTAATTATTAATATTTTTATAATGTTGCCGTATATTAACGTGTCTTTAATTTATTTTTTATATTTATCGAGTAAAAGATTTCATGATTATTATAAATGAGAAACAAGACAGATTTAGAAAAATAAATAAAACGAAAAGTATTAGTCTTATAATTTTCATATTGTTTTTAGAAATATTATACTATGATTATATTTAGAGTAAAATAATAACTATATTTATTGTTTACTACAATAAATTAGATATAAAATAATAACTATATTTATGAACTTACGTTCTACTTATATGTTTGAGGTTTAACAATATCAATTGTAGTCCAAAATAAAATTTTGTCTTACCATTTATCCATTACCCGTTTCGTTACCCGCAACTTTTAATGGGTAGGGTAGGATACGGATAAGAGTTTTATGAGATGGATAATTACCCGTTTCGTTACACACTATTTTAAATGGATTGGATAATGGATTAACCCTTACCCTATCTATACCCTACCCGTTGCCAACCTTATTGATTATAGTCAAAAATGTTAATATTTTTTTAGAAAAGTATTGTTTACTCCTCGATAAGTCTTGGTGGAAATGTATAAATTATAACAACATATTTGATGGTTGTGAATTGCTGATTTCAAAAGTCGAATATCATCATTACAAAAAAAATTATAACAAAATTATATTTTATTTAATATTTGTATTTCATTTATATGGTATAGAGAAAACAAGACTAGTTTAAACTGATTTCAAGAAATTTAAGTTTTTTAGTTGATTTCGAGATATTTTTTTGGTTGATGTCTCATATATTTTCTAATATCCAGAGCACTCCTCAGACTTTAGCGGATGCACCTTTCATACCCAAACAAATATATATATATATATATATATATACACATAAGAAAATCGGTTGAGCAAAAGCACGAAACCCGCTACATTTTTGGCCAAGAACAAAGAAGCAAGAAAATTCTTATAAACTTACAATCATCAAATTCAAAATTAAACTTTGCAGACAACAAGATTAATCATATAATACGTTTCATTTTAACATAATCAGTTTATTAGTTTATTCGAAAATAGTTGTCTAAAAACCCGTTTTTCTAGCAGACCCAATTAATCGTGTGTCTAACTAGTTGTCCCACTCGTAAACAACTCTACATCGAATTGAACTCAAATCCAACCATACTTTCATCCTTAATGGGCCAGGTTAGGAAAACGGATCCAATATTTTTTACGAGTCGGATTAAGAACTAGATCCAAATATCTTCATGGGTTGGTCTGGGCCTATATTGGGCCTTCACCCCTAACACAACTTTAGATCCATGGCCCAAATTGAGCCCAAAAGATGGATATTTGGGCAAGTTGGGTGAAATGTGAATAGGACACAACTCAAAAAGATTTTAGTGTCTTTATGAAGATGATAAAAAGAACCAAAACCTCTTCTATTCTATCTTCTTCTTCTTTATATCCTCAATCTTAATCCTACTTTTGGCCACCAACAAGCATCTTTTAATCAACTTTCTTATCATATTTTTTATATCTTTTCGTAAACCGAATATTGTGTATATCTGACCAGTCTGCTAATTGAACTTATCGTCGTTTTAAATCGATAGAATTCCACATAAATCAAGAATAAATTCCAGTTTTACAATTAAGGTCATGTTTGTTAGCAGCTTAATGAGACTCACAACTTATTTGATCAGCTATACATTACTATTTGGTAGTGGCTTAATAATATAGAAAATGACTTATTTTAGTAAGTTTTTAGGGGGAACTTTATGCAAAACTCTACATTTTTTCCATACTTACACCTCACGATTAAAAAACACACTCATTCCATATATGAAAAAGCTATCGCAAACAAAAACCTTCTCATCTATACAAACAGATTGATCCACACATACAACTTTATCGATACAGAACTTAATAGCAAACCAACCAAACAACCCCTAAGTTCCACGTATTTGATGATACAACAGAATGAACAATCATTTAACCCAAAATAAACAAACAAAAAAAAGTATAGATAATGAGACAATCTTTTTTTCAAATAGGTTTAAAACTAATAAAATTTCAAGTTATGCTAGTTATATGAGGAGTCAATTGTTGTTCCTAGTACTGAAATATCAGATACAATATCGGTATTTAGACAAAAAGGAGTGTGTTGAAATCTAATAATGAATATATACGAGGATATAATCATTGAATAGAATATTACAATGATACATAATGAGGAAAGAAAGGAGACGTCAACTTGTCAACAACGACGTTATTGCAATTGTACCACGTGCTTATCTTTCCATATAAGATATCTTTTGGGAAAAATACATCGAAAATAAAATTATAAAAAATATATAACAACTTACAATAAATAACATCAAACTTTTATTTTATTTCTAAATACAACTTTGAACTTTAAAATCGTTATTGAACCCTCAATTTTTTAGAGTCGTTAATTTCAAACACCATTATTAAGCCAACTTTCTTTGAAATCGTGTGAGATAAGTTATTTTGTGGACATTTATTTTGGGATAATAACCATTAACCAAAATGAACTTTTTACAAAGTTTAAACAATTATCTAATATTTTTTAAACTTTAGTGTCCAAAATAGAAATAAAATAAAGTTAAGAGTGAATTGTGGATTTGGTCTATGTGGTTTAGTGATTTCTTTGACCATGGTCCTCATTCTATGTTTATTGTGGATTTGGTCCTTGTGGTATTCAATTTATTTTGGTCATGGTCCTTCTGACTAACACTTCCATTAACTTTGTTAAATCAAGAACCATTTTAGCCATTTTGCCTATTTTTTGATATAAAAAATATAAACAATATTTTTATACACACATGTATATAAATATATATATATATATAACGATATTAAAATAAATAAAATAATACATTATTGTATGATTTAATTGTTTAAATTTTTTTTAATTAATTATATTAAATACGATTTAATTTTATTATTTTATTGCAATTGTGGAAAAATATATATAGTTTTATTGTTTTAATGTAATTAAAATTTCAATTTAAACAAATCAGATCATAAAACTATATCTTATTTTATTTAGAGCGAATAAAATAAAATATGGTTTTATGATTTGATTTATTGAATTAAAATTTTAATTAAGTTAAAGATGATTTAATTATATTGTTCTTTTATTATCATTGCAACAAACAAGCTTATTGTTGATATTTTAACACAAAAAATCATTAAAACCCGTTGAGAAATGAACTTTAATTTTATCATACTAAAAACAATATGAAAATTGATTTTGAGTTTTTGACTGAAAAACAATATGAAAATTGGAGCTTCTAATTTTAAGATGATAAAATTATAGTTCATTTCTCAACGGTTTTCAATGATTTTTGGTGTTAAAATATCAACAATAAGCATGTTTGTTGCAATAATAGTAAAAGAACAATATAATTAAATCGTCTCTAACTTAATTAAAATTTTAATTCAATAAATCAAATTATAAAACCATATTTTATTTTATTCGATCTAAATAAATAAGATATAGTTTTATGATCTGATTTGTTTAAAATGAAATTTTAATTACATTAAAACAATAAAACTATATCTTTTTTCACAATTACAATAAAATAATAAAATTAAATCGTATTTAATATAATTAATTTTAAAAAAATTAAACAATTAAATCATACAATAATGTCTTATTTTATTTATTTTAATATCGTTATATATATATATATATATATATATGTGTGTATAAAAATATTGTTTATATTTTTCTTATCAAAAAAGAACATAAAATAGGCAAAATAACTAAAATGGTTCTTTATTTAACAAAGTTAATGGAAGTGTTAGCTAGAAGAACCATGACCAAAATAAATTAAATACCACAAGGACCAAATCCACAATAAACATATAGAATGAGGACCATGGTCAAAGAAATCAATAAAGCACGTGGATCAAATCACAATTCACTCTAAAGTTAATTGTCGACAACATTTTTGCATGTTAACAACTTACTGAAACTAACGGCGTTAATTCTCCGTCGAATCGGTTCTCTACTTCGTCTATTTAAACTGTGATTTCTGAATTTTGTAAGCAACTGCTTCCACTGAACACACACACAACAATGGCGGCAACTGCAAAACCGGTGATGGTCGTCGGAGTTGACGACAGCGAGCAGAGTTTTTTCGCACTGGAATGGACACTGGATCACTTCTTAGCACCGTCGGCACCAAATCCGCCGTTCAATCTGATCATCGTTCACTCAAAACCTACTCCTACGTCTTCCATGGGATTTCCGATTCCAGGTAATTAAAGTTAATTTTCCGATGATGATTAGATTTGTTGCTGAATTTGATTGAATTTGCAGGTGTGGATATCATATCGCATGTGGATACGGATTTGAGGAACATCGCTAATCGAGTGATCGAAAGGGCGCAGGAGCTTTGCGTTTCTAAATCGGTTTGTGATTCTGGTTTATGATGTGATGAAATTGCGAGAAATTTGTTCGATTTTAGTCCAATGTCGCTTTTGAATTAATTGGAATCAGAATTATATCTATGATCATTTGCTTATCGAATTTTCAATTTGAATGATCATCGGTTATCGAATTTCAATTTTGAGTGATCATTTGCTTATCGAATTTCAATTTGAATGATCATTGGTTATCGAATTTCAAATTTGAGTGATCGTTTGCTTATCGAATTTCAATTTGAATGATCATTGGTTATCGAATATCAATTTTGAGTGATCATTTGATTATCGAATTTGAATTTGAATTTGAAAGATGTATATATGCAGGTGAATGATGTATCACTGGAAATTGTTGAAGGCGATGCTAGAAACGTTCTATGTGACGCTGTGGAGAGGCACAATGCTATCATGCTGGTTGTTGGTAGCCATGGTTATGGAGCAATAAAAAGGTAAAAAGATTAATAATTTAATTTATATAGCGGTATTACAACAATTTAGGATGAAGTTAGATGATCTAACAAGTTCTATCGATGAATTTGGACAATCTGAAAGAAAAAAGTAAGCAATAAATCATCTTGTTAGTCTTTTTATAAGGCATTTTTGTAAAATTTCATTTTGTTTTTTGAAAAGTGTCGCATAAAAAGACGTTTAATTTTATTGTGTTCTAACAGATTGTTCGTTGAACTTGTTATAATTTCGTCATAAAAAATTATCGGAACACCATTTTTTAGCACTCAAAGTTGTTGGTCTTATAAACTTAATAAGTCTTATTAAGGTGCTTTTTTTTTTGTACACGAGGCAAAATATGACATGACGGATCACAAATTTGTTGTCTTACGTTTGGTGCGATATTAAGATCGGTACATGACCCGACTATGTGGGAAAAATTGCATTTTTGTCCCACTAAAATGGGTAGAACAAAAATAAGGGAGATGAGAATGAGACATGATTGACAAATTACTAAACTACCCAAGTCAAATTAAAACCCTAACCTTACACAATTTTTTCGCCTCCTTACCTTATTATTGCATATCCAGTCTCATTTTCTCATTTGCATACCCGTCCCACATGAATAGAAAAGTAGATTTATGAGCTACTAATAACTTCTACTAAGTTAATTCGAAAATTAATAAGTTAGTCTGTTGCTTTGGTCATGGGGCGTTATAGTATCTGTAAGATCCCACATTGGTTGGGGAGGGGAACAAAAGTTGCCTTATAAGTGACTGGATACCTCCTCTACCAGACGCGTTTTAAAACCGTGAGTCCGGGTGTGTGGACAAAGCGAACAATATCTGGTACGGTTGGTCTGGGATGTTACAGAAGGTATCAGAGCCGAGAGTCGGACTAGTGTGCCAGCGAGGACGCTGGGCTCCCAAGGGGGGTGGATTGTAAGATCCCACATTGGTTGGGGAGGGGAACGAAAGTTACCTTGTAAGTGACTGGATACCTTCTCTACCAGACGCGTTTTAAAACCGTGAGTCCAGGTGTGTGGACAAAGCGGACAATATCTGGTACGGTTGGTCTGGGATGTTACAGTATCTTAACATGGTATTCAATGCTTTTTGTAGGGCGGTTTTGGGGAGTGTCAGCGACTATGTTACCCATCATGCTCACTGCACCGTGATGGTCGTGAAGACGCCTAAGACCAAACATGAAAACCACCATCATTAGCGCCTTTCATAGCAACCATTGGCGTCGTTTGTAACAACTATGATCGTGAATCGTGATCTACCCTTATTACCTGTTTGCATTGAAATCTCAACACCATTGTCAGCCTAGTATATGCATGTTTAACTTTGTTCATCTGTAATTTAAAAACCTTATTTCTTTCTTGTAATTGTAATTTGTAAGTTTCATTATAAATAACGCTTTGGTGCAATGAGAAAATCCGGTTTCTGATATACATATTGACATAAACATAAGGAGGATTTAACATTAATTACAAACGTTTTTTTTTTGTGAGAAGGGTGTTCTAGGCTATGTCTAGACTAACAAACGTTGCTTGTTGGTGGCAAGACCATTGGGTTTTCTATAACAGACTCTTTAATTATCATATAAAAAGTAGTTATACAAACAGTTAAAATATAAAATTTGATATAACAATATTTATTTATATCACTTTTTTAGATTAATGTATTTGTTTCATAAATTAAAGTAACTAATTTGTAACATGCAAGTAATATTGGCAAAACATGTTCATAAATCATAATGTCTGCATGTGTGCTAGAATGTAGTTCTAGTAATTTGCTATTTAATGAAATGTTTAATTTATATAATAAGATAATTTAATTAGAAGTTAATTATGAATAATACAATTTATTAAGTCATTGAAAATATTAAAAAAAAAAGGTGAAGATAATCTGTAAAAGTTAATAAACATAAGAATATTATTGAAAATTCATAGAATTGAAGACAAAAATGAATATACTTAACATATTTAATTATTTATTTTTAATGTAAAAAACAGCATTATCCACTAAAGAAGAAGCATTGTTTGCATCATTTTATTTACCAAATAATGTAAAACTTGATGTTATATATATATATATAAGAGATATTTATATATAAGTCGCCCGCGTACCGTTATTTTGCACGACTTCCCCGCTAATGTAAAATCATTTATGATTTTGTATGTGATTTGCCGTTCTCGTATTCTTTTAAATAGGTACCGTTCTCGTTTGATCCTCCCTCTATTTATGTATATAACTTTACATGAGATTTTAATTAAATCTATGACCTCACTGTCATATTCCATTTTCGAATATCAAAACCACTCAATGGTTACAAAATCTTTCTTAGCTTACCCAACAAGAAGTGATATTGGGACCAAAGATTTTACTTTCGAAACTCGAAGATTCACGATAGTTATCGATGGGCAAGTGGGGGAAATTGGTTCGGGTTATGCACAAATCCAAAGGACCAATCTTTCAACAAGCACACGATGCCAAAGCAACGCCTGAATACGACATACGAAACTACATCGCAGTTGGGATATCAAGATGCCAAAAGTAGAATGTAAAATGGCAAACTTGATGCACAAGTTCGCGTAAGAATCCAACAATTTAATGAAACTGATTCACTTGATATGTATATAATGTATGTCTGTATTATAAAGTATTGAGGTCAGACTCGTAAAAACTCTTAAATGTCAATTTTCGATAATACAAACTATAAAACACCAAGTATAAATCATTAATGTATTAGAGCATCTCCAACATATTCTCTAAAATAGAGAAAATGAAGATTTTTTTTCTCTATCATACACATCTATCATACATATTATTATAAACTTTTACTTTATTCAAACATATATTCCGTATTTTCCTTTTTAACTAAGAATTATTTAAAAATAAAAGTTTATATCTCGCTACAATGCACAGATACACTGGTTTATAATAAATAAAAAAAAGCAAATAAAAAGTAAAGTGGTCATAAAATGTAATCTTGTACCATATTTTGGCATATGAAGAATGGGGTTATCTTTCTAGTTTGCTTAACAGTGCTTCCATTGGAGGCAACTCCTTCACAATTTGGTTCCAATCAGGCAACCCCTATACAAATAATTACAAATTTAGCCCTTTGACCTCAAAAGTCAAACCGATCGACAAATAAGAATTAAAACGAACCATCGTACTTGGCTTTTCGTTGCAAGAACCGAACCTTTTTTCTTTGGAAAATGCCCAAAAACACCGTAGTTTGCTAAAAAAGACCGAATTTTGGTGAAAACCAAAAGAGAAAATCGAAAAATGGTTGGTCTATACCCGAAAGCCAACTACAACGGTTACGAAGTTCATCCACTCGAAAATAATTATACGAAAATAAAATGGGTACTAACCCTCCCTGATCTTCGAACTCGACCATCAAGACGAAGTATAATATATACATCCTCACCGGGAGTAACTCCTTCCGACTTCTGTTGCTCCTTTATCCACCTTCTCGATTTTGGTCAAAGAAGCTAAAGTTAATAAAAACACCGCGTACCACAAAAATTTCAATGGTTTTCATGAAAATTGCAACGTTCTCCTTTTTACCCTTTGGGGTAGAGATCAATGATTACTATCATACCCCTACCCCACTTTAGGTGGGATATTCGGGGTTCGTTCACAAGCCAGGGGTCTTCAAGAAAAAAACTAATCTACTCTTTGGGTAGAGGTCAGGTCTGCATACATCTTAGGGGGTGGTTGGTTGGTTTTTCTATCAAGTCCTGTATGAATAGAGCTGAATGAGTGGATTAATCTGTTTGTATAGATTGGGAGGGAAATTCAGAAAAAACTTGGCTTCCCGCATAAAGATCTCGCCTAGAAGCTTACTGAATAAGCCACTTTCTATATCATTAAGCCACTACCAAACAGTCGTGTATAGCTGACTGAATAAGTTGTGAGTCCTATTAAGCTCATTAAATTGTTAATAAACAGGCCCTTACCCACCCCAAACCCCACCTCAGATGGGATATACTGGGTTCGTTTGGTTTGATTTTTGGCTAAACATGCATCTAAAGACGAATAAGATAATCACTAACCTTTCCCACTCCCCGGATGATACGACCTCGGCCTTGAATCGAATCTCAGATTTCAGTTTTGATTTTGCAGTTATGGACTGAGCCCGGGTCTCAAAATCCTCCTATGATGATGTCATTCACGTAGTACCGAAGAAAATAAACAAACCGTAATCAATTACAGTTCTATATCAAGACGCAAGATGATTTGTGGAGTTATTTACGCTTACCCCAACCGAAGGAAGAGATGCAGTGGCTTTTTTGGGACCGAAGCCTTTCTTCTCTGTTTGCGACTCTTTTTCACCCCAGATGACGGGAACGAGTATAACACCTCGGTTAAGGAGCTCCATTCGAAACCTCTCCGCCTTTTGAATGGCCAAAGAAACCGTCTCTTTCTTCCCCGCCAATATAACCTTGATTCAAAATCGCATAAAGAATATCGCCCATCAAAATGTATTCGGTAACCGTTTGCTTGTTAAGGGGTGCGTTTGTTATGTGGGACAGAGCAGTACAAAAACTTGTTGTCCCATATTTGGCCTGACACTAAACTGGGACAGGACCTGAGTAGCATAAAAATGCATTTTTTCTGTCCAACCAAAATAGGTGGAACAAGAATCAGGGAGATGAGACAAGATTGATAATTCAGTAAACCACCCATGTCAAATCAGAACCCTAAAACCTTCCAAAATTCTTTCGCCCGCCTACCTCACTCTACCAAACGTACCCTAAGGAAGCTAAATCACAATGAGTAAATCACTCGATGTTTAACCTTCACTACAACCAAATTGGGTTTATAGGACACAAAAAATGTCTAAGCGTCCTAATAGACTGCTTTATAAGGCTTAATTTATAGGACCAACCAATAAAGTGTCATATCTAAAGGTGTTGTAATAAGTTTATAGAATGTTTTGGATGTCGTAACAAGTTTTTTTAGACATTTTTATATAAAAAAGTGTCGTATTAGCTATTTTATAGGATACTATTTGAAAAATGTCTTATAAAAACAAGTGTCCTATAAAAAGATGTGTTCTTATAAAAAATGTCCTATAAAATAGCTAATACGACATTTTGTATTGGAAGTGTCTTAAAAACTTCTTAAGATGCCCAAAAACGTCCTATAAACTTATTACAACACCTTTTAGATAGAATGTTTTATTGTTTGGTCCTATAAAGCGGTCTATTGGGGCACCTAGAAATGGTTGGCATTCTATAAACCCGATTCTGTTGTAGTGCCTGATTATCATTGTGAGAATCAGAAAAACACCATGTTCAAAATATCGTTTTCGAATAAAAAATGGGTAAAAAAAATAACTTTTTAGGTGAAGGGTTCTATAAATTTTCTTGAATTTGAAAGGAGAACTCGATAATTTTCGATGGTAACAAAACTCGGATACTAACCGGTCTTGCGGTGTCTCTTAATTGCACAAGTTCAACCACCCGATTAGTCGAGAGGCGCAGAGGCAACCTCGATAGTGTTTCATTTCTAGATATTTGAGCAAGTTGTTCTTCCTCTTTCTTGTTATCCCAAATAATCAATGCCACGAAAACTATAATGCCTGAAAATAGCCGATTGAAATGCGTATAATTAGGGGAAAGTTCAAACAAGAACCGTAAATATTTTTAGAACTTGGGAATCCACTATTTCATGTATTATTCACAATGAATAACCCTAAATAATCATGAATATAATGCATTTTCATTATGAATAATATTTATCATGATATGCATCATGAATAATCCTAAATACTTCGTGTATTATTCATGATGAATATCTATCACGATATGCATCTATCACTATTTCATGTCTTACTATGAATAATCCTAAATAATCATATGAATATCATGCATATTCATTATGAATAATTTTCAATTTTTCATCATGAACATCTATCACGATATTCGTTATGAATAAAGCATGAATAGTTGGTTCCCAATTGCACCTCCTCTGCCTAGTTATGACAACATTTTCAGGATTTAATGTTCTACCTGCAATATTGATGGCAGCGTTTTCGGAAGTTGCCAAGATATCAGGAGCACCGTCACCGCCTTTGATAGCAAGAAACAGTCTAGGTATAGTAAGGAACAACGAGATTCCAGCAGCTGCCGTAAATGCCAGAAAGAAGAACCTTCTAACCCCACGAAACGGAGCTTGAACTTCACTAATGAGTTTTAAATCTCTTCGGAAACCGTACCCTACATCTTCCCCACCTAACCTAGCCTGTAAATAGTTTTCATCTTTAAGTTACTTTGATTCTTGATCAATCTTGAAATACACACTTGGGGCCCATTTGGTTTGCGGGATTTGGTAGGATTTGAAGGGATTTGGAATTGAATTCCATTACAATCCCATGTTTGTTTTGAAGGATTTCCTGGATTTGAAATCCCACAAACATAGGATTTTTAAATCCCACGGGGGCGGTTGGTATTTTACGGGGTTTCGTAAGATTTGTATGTAATAATGTTTTGAAATATGTTAAAAATACTTGTTTTGTAATAATCAATTAATAAAAAGGTATTTTAGTTATTTTTATAATTATTTATAATTTGTTTTTGTAAATTATTTACAAAGAATGGAATTCAATTTCATTCCATTCCAAATTCTACAAACCAATCACACCAAAGATTCCAAATCCCTCAAAGACATTCCGTCAAACCAAAGGAAAATGGAACGGTTGGGTTCCGTCGTTCCGATGAGAACAATTTTTTTTGGTGAGAACACCGGATTCATCACCTTTCATCCACGTGCATTCACACATCTTCATTTACCTCTGCATACTTATTTGTATCACCATGACTGAAACTTTAACAAATTTATGCACTTGAAGGTGACAGAAGGTATCTGATTTCAGGTGAAGGTGGATGAAGGTAGATGAAAGTCCGCGTTTTTTTGTGAGCCATCAGATAATTAAAAAAACTCATCAAAATGCACAATAATGTTCTCACCGTTCTCACCAAAGACATTATTCTCACGTGATCCCAACTCTCAAATAGAAAAATCCAAACTTTATGAAATAAGTATCACAAACAAGGAAGAAAGAGAAAGCACAGATGAAAACCTCTTCTTGTAGTTCTTTAAATTCAGGCAAAACTCTGAAGGAGGCCAAGTCAGGATCGTTTAGAATTGTTCCAAATTTTAAGTTATATTCCTTAAGAGCGGTGCGAAGACAATCCGCGGCTTTCTTTCCCTCCCCTCTTCCTCCAAAGAGATAAAAAGTGAAATTCAATGATATTGTCAAAACAAAACCAACCCAGTATATCCCACTCAAAAGTTTGAAAGTAGGGTATGGGGAAGGTGAGATGTACGCATCTGCCCCAATAGGGTAAAGCGTTTGGATCCATAAAGACCCCCGGTTTGTGCAAGAGATTGAGCAAACAGATGGAAGGAATAAAGACTAATATAACAGTGAAGAATTGACTTTCAAAAAAAAAAAAAATAGAGAGAGAGAGAGGGGGGGGGGATCAAACGAGAATGCTACTATTTAAGAGAATACGAAAGCGGCCAATTACATGCAAAATCACGTGATTTTACATTAACGGTCAAAAAAGGCGTGCGAGCGACTTTGGTGGCGGGGAAAGTCGCGTGAATCACATGTGATTTTGTACGTGATGTTAGTGTAAAATCACATGTGAGTCGACCGTCTTCAGATTCTCTTAAATAGATACCACTCTCGTTTGAACCTGACTCTCTCTCTCTCTCTCTCTCTCTCTCTCTCTCTATATATATATATATATATATATATATAGAAGTGGCAATATGGGTATTCACTAAATGGAGTCAACAATATAGAAGAAAACTCGATACATCTAACCCCTAAGCAAATAGAGTATTTACCAAACGAAACGAACCCAGTATATCCCACACAGAGGTCGGGTCTGGGGGTAGGATGTATACAGACCTTGCCTTTACCCCAAGGGGTAGAGAGAGACTGTTTCCATGAAAACCCCAACTTGCAAAACAACAATTACAAAGGCGACAAGTGAGAAAAGTAGCAACGAGTGTGCAAAATATAGATCATAATGATGAATCAATGAAAAGAAAACCAAACCGCATACCTATAAGCGTGACAGCAGGCTTTGTTATAAAGTGCAGCTTGAGCCTCGATAGGATTAGGATTTAAGGTAAGCGCTGTTTCGAATTGGATGAGAGCATCTTTAACCTGAAAGAAAGAAAAACATGCATAACATTATTCGCTTTTTGTAAAAATTAATTTTTGCTTATTTGCCATCACTCGTTAAAAGATAAAAAGGGCGTTCGACTATTTGTCAAAATATCTAAAATAACCTTCAACGATAACAAAATAAACGAATCTTGTAGATCAAAATCGATAGCATCAATTTCTTGTAATGGTGACAAAGGGAAAACAATTGATTATCAATTGAAAACTTAGGGAAAATGAAAATTGTTGCAATTTTCATGGGAAGGAGAAGGATTTTATTATTTTATAGTCAAATTTCAGAGTTCAAGGAAAGAAATGTTGCAAGTTCCCCATCATAATTCATCTCAATGCTAAGGATATATTTTGTTTTTATCACAATGAATGATATTTTGGAAATTGTCCAAAATAGCCATTCTGAACTCCTCAATTCATTTTATAGCCGTTTTTCTACTCAATTGACTGAAATAACCAAGATTTCACAAGTAGCACTTTAGCCACTTGCGAAATCTACTTTTTATGAATTTAATATTCATAAAGTAACACTTTAGCAAGTGCTAAAGTTGCAAAATGCTGACTTGGCAAGTAACACTTTAGCAAGTAGCATAAGTGGCACCTCCCGTAAGCATTTCGCAAATAGCACTTTAACAACTTGCGAAATTGCTACTTTATGAGTATTATATTAATAAAAAGTGGATTTCGCAAGTTGCTAAAGTGCTCCTTGCAAAATCTTTGCTATTTCGGTAGTAAAGTGAATTGCGGGTTAAAAAACGGATATTTTGGACAATTTCCAATGATCTTTTATCTCAACAAGTACAAGATTCACTCTTTTAGCCCATGGTTCCAAAAACTTTGGATCCATCCAACCAATTCAAACTCTCCACTCCAAATTTCAAATTGTTATGTATGTTTTTAGCAATTTACTTTCAAATTTCTTGCATAATCGTAATACATTGTTATACTTCAATACTATAATCATATGATACTTTGCATCCAACCTAATTCTTATCAATTTTTAAAGAATTTAACGTTCAGAATCCATCCCAAATTACAATAAAGCCACTCGTTAGAACCCTAGAAACACCAAATGAGCTAATCAAAAGGAGACATTTCCAACATACACAATCGGATGAATTTATACTCATAATGAAATGATAATTACACATCTGAAATTCAAATTTATAGAAATGAGATCGAATTAAAGGATGAGAATTACACATATGAATTCAAAATTTCATAGAAATGAGATCGACTTAAAGGATGAGAAATGAATGGAAGTACCCGTCCTTTAGAGAAGAGAGTAAGCCCCAAGTTGACGCATGATTCTGGTGTCTCTGAACTAACTTCCGGCGACGGGGACGGTGGTGGTGATGGTGAGGTTGAAGATGAGCAAGAAATTGGGGGAAAAAGAGGTTTTTTTGAGGAATTCAAAGTGGAGTTTCGGTGGTGGAGGAGTAGTGAGGATATTGATTGATTTGAGGTGATGAAGGAGAAGGAGTAGTGATGGCGGCGGTGGTGGTGGTGGTGGTGGTGGTGACGGAGAACGGGATTCACCACATCCATTGAGGTTTCATGGAACATAACCGTTTATCCACTTCTTTTCTTTGTATTAAAAAACCCAACTTTTTTTGCGCCTAATTTTTCAATGTTTTTTTTTTTAGAGTAAACTTTTGTTTAAAGGTGGGACCTGTATTTTAACGAGCATGTAATGGGCAATACTAAGAGCATCTCCAATAGCATTGCTAAAATAAAAAAATTTGGCTTTTTCTTTGCTATTCCTTTCTAACAGCTTTGCTATATGGTTTGCTAAAATAGAGAAAGATCAAAAAATCTCTAAATATAGAGTATTCTCTATGATCTCTAAATTGGAGAGAGAAAATATTATTTTATTCAATCCAACCAATAAGATTCAATTTTTAACATTTTATTTTAAGTTTTTTTAAAAAGTGTATTGGGATGATAAATTATGGAATATTATAATAATATAAATAATGAGTGATTCTCTAAAATAGAAAAACTGTTGGAGTTAGAAGAATTTTTTTTAGAGATTTTGACTTTCCATTCTCTATTTTATAAAAAATTTAGCAATGATGTTGGAGATACTCTAATGACACCTTTATTAATGTTAAAATCAGGTCAATTCATGTATTGGGAATGTAAAAAACAGATTTTGATTTGATGTGTTTGGAGAAAATTATTTATAACGGTGCCATTAGCCTCCCCGTCTGTAAATTATACTTGTGGTTTTTATTTTACTCTAAAAATGACCTCTATCTATTTATTTCCCCGTTAGAACGAAGGACATTTAAGTCTTTTTATCAGAATCTTTAACTTTCTTTTCAAAAAGTAACTCGAATTTTTCTTTTGAAAAATAACAAATATTAGACAGAGAGAGAAATTTAAAAACATATATAAAGTATAAAATATAATATAATATTATTCTTAAAAGAAAATTAAATATTTTGATAAAAAAACTGAAATGCCCTTTGTTCTAACGGGGAAAATAAACATAGTTAACAACTAGGGACCACATTCAGAGAAAAATGAAAACCACAAGGATGATTTCTAGAAAGGTTGAGGTCCTAGGACGAAATTTGAAGTTTACTCTTTGTTTTATTTTCATTTTAGATCATAATAATAAGAGTGAATTGTGGATTTGGTCCTCGTGTTTTGTTACTTTCTTTGACTACGGTCCCTATAGTATGTTTATTGTGGATTTGGTCCCTGTGGTATTCAATTTATCTTGGTCATGGTTCTTCTCCTCTGACTAACGCATCCGTTAACTCCATTAAATCAGGGACCATTTTAGTCATTTTGCCTAATTTGTGTCTTATTATGATAAGAAAAATAAAAAATATATTTTTAACACACACACACACACACATATATATATATATATATATATCAAAATAAATAAAATATAATGTTATTGTATGACTTGATTCTTTAAATTTTTAAAAAAATTAATTATTTTAAATATGAATTAACTTTATTATTTTATTGTAATGATGGAAAAAATATGGTTTTATTGTTTTAATGTAATTAAAATTTAATTTAAACAAACTAGATCATAAAATTATATCTTATTTTATTTAGAACGAATAAAATAAGATATGTTTTTATGATTTGATTTATTAAATTAAAACTTTAATTATGTTCAAGGCGATATAACTTTATTGTTCTTTTACTATCATCACAACAAACAAGTTTATTATCGATATTTTGACACCAAAATCATTGAAAACCTGAGAAATGAACTCTAATTTTATCATCTTAAAATTAGAGGTTCCAATTTTCATATTGTTTTTCAGTCAAAAATTAAAAATCAACTGTTTAGATTTAAACGAAATAAAATATTTAAGTTACGAATATTTTAACCCACAATAAAATTAACAAGTGTAATAAACTAATAATTACACATTTCTAAAACCGTGTGCCTTTTTTATTATGAACATCTATTTTAGGACGGAAGGAGTACCGAATAATGATAAGATCATGTCATATATTTCTATTGATGGATGTTGTAACTGATCTTCGCTATTTTCTAAATGCTAACATGTTTTCATGTTGGTGTTACCTGATATGATGCTCTATGTTTTGCCTTGGGGTTGTGAGTTAAAATATTTGTAACTTAAATATTTTATTTCGTTAAAATCTAAACGGTTTGTTTTGAGTTTTTTTATTGAAAAACAATATGAAATTTGGAACCTCTAATTTTAAGATGATAAAATTAGAGTTCATTTCTCAATGGTTTTCAATGATTTTGGTGTCAAAATATCAATAATAAACTTGTTTGTTGCAATGATAGTAAAGAACAATAAAATTTTATCGTCTTTAACATAATTAAAGTTTTAATTTAATAAATGAAATCATAAAAACATATCTTATTTTATTCGCTCTAAATAAAATAAGATATAATTTTATGATCTAGTTTGTTTAAATTAAAATTTAATTACATTAAAACAATAAAACCATAACTTTTTCCACCATTACATAAAATAATAAAATTAAATCATATTTAATATAATTAAGTTTTTTAAAAATTTAAAGAATCAAGTCATACAATAACATCTTATTTTATTTATTTTGATATATATATATATATATATACGTGTGTATTAAAAATATATTTTTTATTTTTCTTATCATAAAAAGACACAAATTAGGTAAAATGACTAAAATGGTTCTTGATTTAATGGAGTTAACGGATGCGTTAGTCAGAGGGGTCATGACCAAGATAAATTGAATACCACAGAGACCAAATCCACAATAAACAAAACACGTAGTTATAGAAAGTAACAAAACACGGGGACCAAATCCACAATTCACTCTAATAATAAGTACAAAAAATTAAAATTTATGTTGAAGGATAAACGTGTCATAGTTAAAAGAATATGACAGTAGAGATAGTTAGAAATTTTTAAAGTTATATGTAACACCCCGATTCTTGAAATATATCATTTCAAGTTAATACAGAAACCGATATATCGAGGAAAAATAAGATATTTAATTTTGGACTTGAATCCTGGATTTTATAGTCTAGATGGATGAATGATTCAATTACGAGTCCAACGGTTCTTTCCGGAGCGAAAACGGAGCTATAACGAATAAGTTATGGCCAAAACAGTTTCGGTACGCGCTGGGCTATAGTGCCTGGCGATTGTGACAGTGTCACAATCGCCTGTCAAGGTCGCCGGAGCCTGATAACTCTCGGTACAATCTCAGCGATTGTGCCCAGCGATTGTGACATGGTCACTATAGCCTGGCACAATCGCCTGGGTGTTTCAGGGTGTTAAAATCGCGATTTTCAGCCCCAAACTTCATTTCTTCATAACTCTCTCATTTCAACTCCGATTTGGGAGATTCAAGTTGCTACGGTTTCGTTTTTGAGAGATTTTCAAGGATATGAAAAGATATTGGAAGTATATTGGAGTATACTAGAGTATTTGGTGGTGGTAAGCTTCTCATCTCTCACTATTCATCTTCTTCCCCAAAGTTTTCTTGGTTTTCATCCACCCTTTGTTCTCCCTTTCATAGATTGGAGTTTTGTAACCATTTTGGTGAACTAGAAGTGTTTTGGTTGGTGGATTCAAGCTTGGGTTAAGGTAATCTTCTATTCTCTTCGGTTATGGAAGTTAGGGTTTCGGTAGTAATGGAGGTATTCATGTAGATGGTTTAGGAAACGATTCTTTGTGGTTGATTATGTTTATTTATGGTTGATTATGTATGGATTTAGGTTTTGGAAGTTTGGTCTTGAGAATCCAAGTGTTCTTCAAAGGAGCTCTAGTTGGGGGAAAATCTAGATTTAGCCCAAATCTAGCAAGGTGAGTTCAAGTTGATTTGTGAAAATGGTGTACATGCCAAAATGGTTATTTTACATGAAACGGTTAACTACTGATTAGTTTTGGGTGTTTTGAAGTAAAAATGTATTTTACTTGGTTTTTGGCAAAGTGTGAGTATTTTAATGAGTTCTTATATTTGATAAATTTGGTTTATCTTAATTTCATAAAATGCTCATATTTGGGATTTGGACATTTTGATAAGTAATCGCATGGTTTATGCATTATGGGGATTTTGTACAATTAGAGTCCATTTCATGTTATATGCATTTTGGTGTAATTGCATTCATAAACCCTTTGGAAAATATTTGGTTCCATTATGTGTTGAATTCTGGGTTAATCTCGTCTTTGGGATATGGGTCTTCATAAACGTTGTTTAAAGACATTTCTTTAGTCGGGAGACCGATAATTATTGATCAAATGGATTTCGAGCATTTTAGCTCGGTATTGGCTTAAAAGAGTCTTGAGGACACTTGTCCGGTTTTATATGGCTCAATGTAGAGCCCAGTCATGACGTACGTACTAATGCGTTGTGTTGCGTATTGAGTTTGGTTACGGGCTCGGGTGCTTTGGTCATTCGTGTGTAGTCCGGTAACGTTAGACAGTGTGTAATGAATCCATAGGCACGTCAGTCAGTCTGTTTTGGGATGGTCAATTGGGTATTTCGGGGTGGGACTCTGGTACCCATGTTTTATGACCGGAAACTTTACAAGTGATCGCTAGGAGGGTTGAGTCTGTAGTGCTATCGGGGAGTAAGCGCTAGGACCTCCGCCGCTTGAAGTAATGCCTGGAAGGTAGTCTTTAAGTGTGCCGGGCCTTCGGGATGGAGTTCTTCGGAATGATCCATCAAGGTCAACTGACTTGGGGTGACACTTGGTAAAGAAGTCGTAGGGACACTTGGGCTGAGATGTCGTGAGGTGTCATGCGATTAACGTTGTTTGAGTGACATACTTTTGTGTTCCTCCGCTCTCAACGGATACGGGTATCCCCCGTTGTCGGCCCTCGGTATTTTGGATATTTAATGGTCCATGCTTTAATATTTGGATTTCATTCCATTTTATGGTCGCGTGAGTATTAAGTTTCAGTTCCATGTTCTAATGGCGTATCATATTTATATGGATTGTTTTCCGTTATTTAAGGGTCGAGTATTATGTTCCACCCGAGTTTGGGTGTTTTGGGATAAGACGTATTATTTACATTTTTACAAATGTGAGTGTCGAACTATGACCCCGTTTCGGATGAGTTACGGGTTGCATCGTTTTATAAGAAATGCATGTTTGGGAGCATTGTCTTTAAAAGTGTATATGATGGGAAAATGAGTCGTTCCAACATTTTAAAGTAAATCATTTTAAAGGATCATGATTATAAGTTATAATATTTCCATTTTACGTTTTCTTTATAATCATGATATAAACTCTTGAACTCACTAGGCGTTAGCCTAACCTTTTTATTTGTCGGCATGTGCATCAGGTTCCATCTCGGGAATTAGTTCTAGCTACACCGTGAAGTGATGAGTGCTAGTTGTGTGCTCGAAGAAGTGATTAGCTTGATGAAGTCTTCCGCATTTTTTATTGGAGATAGCGATTTGGTATTGGGTTATAGTAACACTCGACTTTAGTTAGTCTTTATGTAAGACTTTAATTATTCGTTGATGGTTCAATCTATAAATGTATTTCAATTATGGATTATTAGTAAGGGATTTTATTACCATCTTAGGTATTTTTGAAAGTTTTTAATTAATCGCTCTTTCCACATTTGAGGGTGTTACATTATATATTGAAGTAAATCCCCTCCCATGTTTATCATTATATCTATATAATCGTCTCTATTTAAAGAACTTGCAATCGGCCATTCAACTCAGATTATTGAGTTTTCAAAACCATCAATCAATTCCGTAATTGCTACTACAATGACGGAATCGTGTTCTTATAAACTAGATGACAAGCCTGTCGTTAGTCGTTTAAGTCATTTCACATTATTGTTTACGTTTTCACAAACCTGCATCAAAACGACTCGTTGAGCTATCGATCGAGTTCGATTGTAATCAAAATCCGTCGTTGGAAATAAACAAGATTCTTATACATTCAAAGAGTCAAAATCAAATGAGCTTTATATGCTCAATAAAACTACAACATGATTTGAAGATTCCTTGCAATAAAAACTGTAATGATTCGACATCGGTTTTTACTTCACGATCACGCGCTTGGCACCATCCAACGTGTTTTTAAGGAGCATCGCTACGGTCATGGGCCCCACACCGCCTGGAACGGGTGTAATCCATCCTGCTACTTTGCATGCTTCCTGAAAATCGACATCGCCCACAAGCCGGTATCCGGATTTTCTACTAGGATCGTCAACCGCATTCGTTCCCACGTCAATAACTGCCGCACCGGGCTTAATCCAACTACCTTTTATCTAGAAAGATCCGGAAAGTGGAAAAAGATTAGGCAAGAAACGAGAGTCCAACGTTCAACATCAATCTTTTCATATAATCCCTCTAACATTTGGATTCACATATACTCCATGTCTCCCAAAATAAATGTCCATAATAAAAAAAGCACACAGATTTAGAAATGTGTAGTTATTACACTTGTTAATTAACCAAAAGACAATTTTACCCTTCACAATAGAGCGAGTAATGAGTTTGTCCGTTTCATACTTAAGGGTAGATTCAGAAAGTAGACAGTTTTGAAACTTATTTTGGGAAAAACTAATATAGAAACGTGGTTATTTTTCCAATAAGTCCTTTATGGATAAAGTTGACTGTTAATCTGTCTTTATAGATCGGGAGGGTTTTTTCATGGATTGAAGGAGCGTGTTTTTTAATTGGAGGGGCATGTTTGGATAAAACTTGGCTTTTTGTATAAAGCTCCCCCTAGTAGCTTACCGAATAAGCCACTTTCTATATCATTAAGCCAATGAATTACCGACCGAATAAGTTGTTAGTCCCATTAAGCTCGTTAAGATGTTAACAAACATGCCTAAGACTAGTGTACAACAAACATGTCATGCAAGTACCTAAAATACCCTTTTTCAATAAAAGAATCTTGTTGGCATAAATAACGTGCAACGAACTATGCTTACCATCATAGTTTGTCCGGCTGCAGCAACAACAATGTCCGCTTCACGAATGATGGTTTCTGGATCCACCGTGTGCGAATGAACTACAGTAACGGTGGCGTCGGCCTTCAGCAGTAGCAGCGAAACCGGCAAGCCAACAATGTTACTTCGACCAACCACGACTGCCCGCTTTCCCTTTATGGTAATACCACTGCGTTTAAGAAGTTCAATACATCCCTGTTGGAAGGTGAAAGAAATAATTTAATTTCCGTTCGTTTATACCATTCATTTTCATTCTTTATTTTCCGTTTTGTTGGTCTCATCTTAACTTCTAAACCGGACTGACAACCATATCTTAGTTTCTTCTCAAACCAAAGGGTGCGTTTGGTACGCGGATGAGACTAGACATAACCGAACGAATGAGAGTGAGGTAGGCGGGTGAAAGAATTGCGGAAGGTTTTAAGGTTTTAACTTGACATGGGTAGTTTAGTAATTTACCAATCTTATCTCATCTCCTTGATTTTGTTCCACCTATTTTGATGGGAAAGAAAAAAATGCATTTTTCTCCCACTCAGTTACGTCTGGTCCGAGTCTAACTGTCATACCAAACGTGGAACAATAAGTTTTTGTTCTGTCTTGTATTGTCCGACATACCAAACGCACCCATAAAGACACAATACACAAGGATCTTACTCTAGCTCATGACATGTTAATGCAAGAAAGTAAACAAAGGAAAACGCTTCTAAAAAGAACCGAGGTTAAAAGTTATTGCCTTTGGGGTGCAAGGAAGAAAGAGCGGTTCTCGGCCTTTCATAGCAAGTTTGCCAATGTTCAGAGGATGAAAGCCATCTACATCCTTCTCGATGCTGATTGCAGTTAAAACTTTTTCTTCATTTATGTGTTTCGGCAAAGGAAGTTGAACCAATATGCCTGCATCATTACAAAATCGGCCTACTGAATTCTCCAAAAACCAAACCAAACAATCCCAGTAAATCACAAGCAGGTAGGGCCTGGGGGTAAGATGTATGCAGACCTTTTCTCTACCCTTTAAAGAGGTAGAGAGGATGTATATGTGAAGACCCCCAACTTGTAAAACAAAAAAGACACAATAGAACAAGTTACTTGGTAAGACGTAAGAATGTGTGCAAACAAGCAACGGGTACATTTAAGAAAAAGGAAAACATGTTAAAACAATCAACAAAACACAAAGCGCAATACTGACAACTACTGATACTGAAACAAAAGCCAAGACTAGCATATAGTAGTAGTAGTAGTCAGGAACAAATAATGACCGGTCCTATATTATTCTTCATTTACTCTTTGGGTAGAAGCCAGGTCTGCGTACATATCCCCCCCCCCCCCCCCCGCGACCGTACTTTTGAGTGGGATTTACTTACTCTTTAGGGTAGAGATCAGGTCTACATACACCCCCCCCCAAAAAAAAAAAAAGACCCTACTTTTGAGTGAGATTTATTGGGTCCATTTGGTTTTGGTATTTTTTATACAAGTAAACTTCATATATACTAATAATAATTTGCTGACCATGAACATCGGGGTCTGCATTTAACTCATGGACCTTTGCGATCAACTCATCTTCGGGTACTTGCTCAGGAAGGTCTATGTCAATAGACTTAATTCCAACCTCGGCACAGGCTTTTCTCTTCATATTTACGTAGCTCTGTGAATCTTTTCTATGTCCAACGATGACTACAGCAAGTCCTGGTGCCTGAAAGAAAAATAAAGAGATTGTGGAATCATATGTCACACTTTGGAAACACAAAATACACGTTAAAAAACTTTCAACGTCTAGTTATATATGGACCGCTAAAATAACATTCTTTAAGACTTTCGTCACACTTTCTAACTTCATAAAATGAGAAATGCAAACGAATTCAAGATTTTTCAACCTTGCCATATTTCTCGATCAAGTTACTGACTTCAGAAGCTATTTCTGAACGGATTGTTTGCGCGATTGCTTTTCCATCGATGATGTTGGCCTTATGATCTACAGGCAACGCCATAGTGATTAACTACTTGGATATCGAGACTCCACCAACCCTGCGGTAAAACATGAGATATTTCATTATACGAGATCTAAATGGAAACAAGAGAAAAATAAGAAAATTTTGTAAATTTTCAGATGTGTAAGTTGTAAAGAACTTCTAACCGTAAATATTTTGAGAACCTGACAAACAACTATTGTAAATTATTCATGATGAATATCGCGAATAGATGTTGAAAACCATGACATTCATGAATATTTATGGTTATTCATAATGAACAACTCATTAAATACTTGGTACACGGGGTGTAAACAAGTCGAGCTTCTAACGAGCTACTCGAGCTCGAGCCTAATAATTGTCGATCTCGAACACAAAATAAAGCTCGCTTAACTTAACGAGTCGAGCTCCATAACACCAATGTTCGACTCGACTCGTTTGAAACTCGAAAGCTCGATTAAACTTTACAATTCTAGTCGAGCCAAGTAGGGCCATTCGAGCCTACACTTTTTTGAGCCAAACATATTCATATGTTTACAAACTATATAATCAAAATATAAAAATTATCAAGCTTGAGTAAATAAACGAATTAATCTATCTAGCATTCGAGCTCATAAACGACCATCGAGCTCGAGCTCAAACATTGAAAAAATATTCGAGCTCGAGCTTAATCGAGATATTAATTTTTCAAGCCCGGCTCGATTAGCCTGCTACTCGACTCGACTCGGCTCGTTTACCCTTTCTTGTAACATAGATCAAATTTCCCAGTGAAAGATTATTTAAACAAACACCAAGATCCCAATAACTTTCGACATCTAGTGATCTTGTTGATCACTAACTTGCCATCTTGATGAAATGAAAAATGCAACTGAATTCAAGATTATTCAAGCAGAAACTAAATCTAGATTTGAGTTCAAAAGGTAATGATTTGCTCCAGATTTCTGTCAACCAATTGATTTTGAAGATAATATTAAAAGCTTTGAACATGAACCAAAGCAACTAACCGCACTTAGGGTTTCAGAAAAATCGATTCAAATTCGAACTAAACTAGCTCGAATTCGATCTTGGAACCACAAAATTAAAGAAACACAAAGGTGTTAACCGACGAATCTTCAATCAATTCACAAGATTCGAGTTCGGATTTCGTATATAGAAGGTATACTCAAACGAATTCAGCTGAAGTATCGTAAATCAATTCACGTAAACAGTATAATTGTTACCAAATCTACTCAGAAGACGAACAGATTGATCTTAATTTCGAAATGAATATAGAGACGAGTGAAAGAAGTTTACTTGAGTAGGCGCCACAAACAGCAGAAATCCAGATCTTTTTTGCTAGTTTTTAGGATCGTATAAACCTTATCTTCTAGGGTTTTAGATTCAGATCACATCAACCAGATGAAATTCAGCCAAATTCGCGATGATTTGAGAGGTATGAGTTGCAGAAAACGGAATCTTGTGGATTTGGGATTTTGCGTATTATGAAGTCTATATTTGCAATCAAATAAAGGGTATTTTTGTAATTTTACATTATTTCATTCGGATTACTTTGTAAACGATACCGATACAAAAAGATTCCAATTCATTTGGCTGGAAGGTTTAATGCAGAATGATTAAGTGATATGAATGACTAAGAGGTTTTTATGATATAGTGTACAATGAAATATGGTTGTTTGCTAATTGTTCATAATGAAATCAGGGCTCTTAATGGTTAAGGGAGAGTCATAATACAAAACCATTAAGAGAAAACTCTTTTTTTTGTCAAACAGAATTTACCTCTTAGCGATTCAGAGGTTGTCTCTTAATGGAACCATTAAGAGGTAAACAAACAGCCCCTAAGTACCATTTCCTGCTAACTAAACACTTGATCAAACCTGATAATATTTCATTCCAGTTCTTTCCGGATTACAATTCGTTTGACAGGTTCCATTCCTTTAGAAAACGTTCTGTGAACCAAACGCACCGTAAGACATTTGATAGACAAATAAAAACATAAAATGACCGGTTGGTAACTTTTTTGGTCAAAAACAGGAATAGATTTGGTATGGTACGAAGTTTTTTTCTTCTCTGGTGTATCAACCAATTATAATTGGTATATAAATTTTTTATAGAGTAAACTACGATTTTAGTCTCTGTGGTTTGATGCTTATAACGGTTTTCGTTCTTGGTCTTTCAAAACTGCTTTTTTAGTCCTTATGGTTTTTATTTGCTTCTATTTTCATCCCTCCCTCCAATTTTATTAATATTAAATGTTAATTTATTTAAAAATTAAAAAAACAAATTACATATTTGGTCCTTGTGGTATATAAACTTTTACATTTTTATCCTAATTTATATGTTTTTACTTTTTCTTTATTTATTGTATTTCATCAAGACATTTATTTTTTATTAATTATAATGTATATTTTCATAATTATTATAACTTTAATTATAAAAATAATCAAATAATTTCATTAAAAATATTGATAAATACATGATATTTTTTTCAAAGTTTTAGGTTTAAATCTTCTAAAATTAATATTTTTTTATCTATTGATTTATTAAAGCTATTTTTTATTTTAAATTATCATTGAAAAAAGTTTAATAAAATTAAAGAAAAAAAATAATATTATTTTATAACAACCGGTTGTTTTTTGTTAAATGTAATTTACTACACTATTCTAAATTATCATTTAATCTTTATTTTTTATTAACTAATCAAATTTGTTTAATATTTAAATAAGTCATACACACATAAACACGCACACACCATTTTAAATTGGGTTATATATTAAAAACAAAAAATAAGAAAATAAAAGGATAAAAAGATTTCAATATGTTGTTATAAAAATCATGCAATGGGTCATGACGTGTCTCAAAATTAACGTGACGTCAAACACAAGCATTATTTAAAACCTTGATATATATATATATATATATATATATATAGAGAGAGAGAGAGAGAGAGGAGGATCAAACGAGAACGGTACCTATTTAAAATGAACATGACAACGGCAAATCACATACAAAATATAAGTGATTTTACATGTGATTCCTGCGACCTTAAGTTGCGGCAAAAGTCGACCACATACTGTGATTTTGTACGACTTCCCCGCTAATGTAAAATCACTTATGATTTTGTATGTGATTTATCATTCTCGTGTTCTTTTAAATAAGTATCGTTCTCTCTCTCTCTATTCTCTCTCTCTCTCTATATATATATATATATATGTGTGTGTGTGTGTGTGCCAGTGTGTGTTGTTTATTTTAAATATTAACAAATTTGATTAATTAATAAAAATAAATTTCAAATGAAAATATGAAATAATGGGAGTAAGTGAATTTATCAGTAAACAACCAGTTGTTATAAAATAAGATTTTTTTCTCGAAATTTATTAAACTTTTTTCAATTTTAATTTAAAATATATAAAAAACTTTAATAAATCAACAGAAAAAAATATTAATTTTAAGAGATCTAAACCTAAAGCTTCGAAAAAAAAAATCATGTATTTATTAGTATTTTTAATAAAATTATTTGATTATTTTTATAATTAAAGTAATAATAATTATGAAAATATACAATATAATTAATAGAAAAATAAATGTCATGATGAAATACAATAAATAAAGAAAAAGTAAAAAAATGTAAATTAAGATAAAAATGTAAAATTTTATATAAGAACCAAATATGTAATTTGTTTATTTAATTTTTAAATAAATTAACATTTAATATTAATAAAATTGGAGGGAGGGATGAAAATTGAAGCAGATAGAAACCACAAAGACTAAAAAAGCAGTTTTGAAAGACCAGGGACGAAAATCATTATAAACATCAAACCATAGGGACTAAAATCGTAGTTTACTCTTTTTTATACCATGTACCAATTAACTGTAATTGGTACCATCTTTTTTCGGTTGGTTAGATTATGTTAACATGGTTAGTTTCGTGTATGTTAAGCTTTTTGTTTGTCTACAACAATGCCATCGAAGTTTGTCTTAATTACGAAAATGCCATTGTATCCATCAGGTCCGTCGGATCAAGTTGCACGATTCACCCAACGGTATTGAGGTGGTTCATATGGTTCTTACGAAAAGTTATAGAAGTTTTAATGGCGATCTTTTTCTTTTTTTTCGTACTGTATATAAGTGATATTGGTTTTAATAGACATATAACCACTAACATTTCTTATCTGGTTTCATATTTTAATAATAGACACCTAATATTTCTTACATAAATTAAGAATTTAAAATCAACTAAATAATACCCTCTAACCATAGGTTTATTTTTGTAACTTGAATTCTCGAACTTACGTTTTTAACCATTGCTTTTGTTTCATTTAACTTTCAAAACAGAAAAAAAAACAGTGCATTTACTGTTATACTATACAATTATATTAAAACAAATAATTACAGATAAAAAAAGATTCGTAAAGAAATTCCAACAACGAAGAAGTACTAATAATATGTTGTTTCATTAATAATTCTCATGATCTACAACCATAAACACTTACGTGTACCATTAATTCCCTGATTCTTAAATCAAAAAATCATGATTGACCACTTAACGAAGTCATATAATACTCGACTTACATCAGTATACAAACAACAAAAGTCGTAACTACGTATGGCTCCACGACCCCAGAAACATGATCGTTCTCATTGGATCTTCCGCATTTGTTTTTCGTTTCGTCCTCTTGATTTCTTTTGCATACAGAACTCTTCTTTCCGATTCCAAACTTCCGGTTCGATTATCAGCAGCCAGTACAGTAGCTTGAAGGGCTTGACGGAGTTTTTCTCCGACTCTTTTGCACTCGTGGATCATAGAGGTATCGTTAGAGATGTGATGAGGCTTCATCGTTCGAACTGAGTTGTGATTTATGTATGTGTACTGAGACGAAAATAATGAAGGTATACAGATAATATTGATGAAAATAGTGAAGGTATAGAGAGAATATTGAAATGTATTTATAGAAAAATGTGAGTAAGAGTGATGGCCCACAAAGAAGCCCAATAAGGGCCCACTTAGGATAGGGTAGATGCTTTATGTTTTGTTGTGGAATACACATAGGCTTTTAGGTAGTTGTTTTGTTTGTGCCTTCTAAAGTGGGGATTTTACCTTTTCTTTTAAATTTCTTTTAAACCCTTTTTAACTTTTTGACTTTATTTTTTAACATATTTTTATTTTCTTAATTAAGTCACGCTATTAAAGAATTTCTACCATAATAGTATGCTAGAGATACACAAGACATGAACTTTTTCGGGTCCAAATATGAGCCTTCCAAACATGTTTTCAGTTAGCAAAAATAAAAGTTGACGCTTTTATAGGCTCGGGTCGGACTGGACTAGGTTTTGGGGTTCAAAAGGGTCTGGATCAGATTTTTTCATAACGGACCTAGACCTAGCCGTCCAGGTTTGTCCCCAAATTTTCGTCCTGCTCAGGCTTTAAGGCCTGGCTCGGATCGGGCTTTGGGTTCAACATGGCTCGGGTTTTTCGTGTCATGTTTCAGACTTGTGTTTTTTGTGCATGTCTAATGTATGCTCGTGGAGGAGCATGCATGTCCGAATGAAGTTTGAGGTTGATGCAAATAGATAAAATTTATTGAAAATGAAACATTTTTTTTTCATAGAAGATGTAAAAGACATATGTAATAAAGAGTTAATAGAACAACTGGATATTCGAGAGACAAAAACTCGTTATTTTGAATTATCCATTTAAAGCCTATCATTGTTTATAATGAATTTCTAGATTTTGATCATCAATTTCATTTACATAGTTTTTTTTTTTTTTTTTGATAAATTAGGGGTGTTCAGTATTCAGGTTGAATTTGGAAAACCTAATTTGAGATTTAGAAATTTGATTTGGTTCATGGTTTTCGATTTTGTTTATAATCTAAACCGAAGTTGATATTCAATTTTTCCTTTGGAGTTTTAAAGTCGGATATACTTAAACCAAATCAACACAAAAAGGTTGAATGATATATATATATATATATATATATATATATGATAAAAGCTAAATATATATATATATATATATAAGTTTTCTTTTTCTTTATATAACTTTTTTGGTTATATTTTGTCAATATATGATGTGACTTGTCTAAACCAGAAAACATATAAACAAATCGATTTTCTATAGTTATTAGTTGAATTCGGTTTGGTTGGGCCACCAAAATAAAATCCATAGACAAATTAATTTGTGGGTTAATCAGTTTCAGCCCCAATTTCGAATTCCATTGGTTTTACGAATCATAATTTAAATTCGCCTGAAAATTTTCTTAAACCGAAGATACCAAAAAAGCCAAACTGATCATAAACACATTACTACATATTTTATAAATATTAAATAGGGTATAACATCATGGTTTCTTGAGGTGCATAAGATACTACCAATGTGTGACATATAAAATGGTATTTGAGTGTAACCTTACGACTTTTAAACACCATTTTATTTACTATGTAATATGTACAGACTGTATGTAAATACCTACACACTTATGATAGTATGGTTCTTTACAAATTGTGTTGGCATTTTGTAAAAAAAAACTGCCAACATTTCAAAAACATAGTAAGCTCACATATTAAATATTAAATAATTATACTTTTAACAAAATGTAATATTAAGAGGTTTGAGAGGGGTTTAAACACGAAGACGGTCAACTTGCTAGAAGTGCAAGAAGGCTAAATCACATATGGTTCTAAAGTAGATTCACATGTGAAACAAATACGTCCCTTTGACCATCCATTATGCAGGGCGAGTTTTCATGCAATTTTTGTCGCGTTGACCAAGTCGCCCGTGTCCTTTTGAACGTGTTGTAACACATGTGATTCCATCCTATAATCACATGTGATATGCCATTTCTCGCACTTCTCGCAAGTTGACCGACTTCTCGCATGAACCTATAAGGGTAACCCGACACTTCAAGAGATATAATCTATACTATATTATAAAACACGAATAAAAAACTCTTAAATACAAATTATTAGACACAAGGTACCATCATTTTATA
Source organism: Arctium minus (assembly GCA_954870635.1). NCBI lineage: Eukaryota > Viridiplantae > Streptophyta > Magnoliopsida > Asterales > Asteraceae > Arctium > Arctium minus. Next base: position 70,985,698 of record OX941095.1, on the reverse strand, counting down.
CAATATTTTAAAAATCTATTAATTTACAAGTATCAAAGCACAAAATACATATTATTACTGCATGTTTCTAACATCCACAAATTTGGTATGTGTAGGGTCTTCCTTTTATGCAGACATTTCCATGTATCACTATTAATTAATATATTATATTACTATAATTTTGTTTTAATTATATTATTAAATATGTAATTGATTATTTTTTCTAGATGTCATTAAAATATATAAAATAAATAATTGAATTCTACCAAAATACTTAATTTTTTTATATAAAAATATTATATTATTAAGCCTAAATTAAACAAATTTATATAAAAAAAACATTATCACTTTCTTAAAACCATCCAAAATCGTACTGTAAATCGACAAAAAAATAAAATGAAACATTAAAATCGTGATGTATCTCGTTGCATTACGCGAGTACACTTCTAGTAAAATAATAAAATAGCTTACATGTTAAATATTAAGTACTTATTTTATTTACAAATAAAAAGAGATAAATTTAAATTAAAATATCATCTTAAATAATTTCATATTTATTTTGATATAAAAATATATTACTTTAAAGTTATTTTAACTTTAAGAAAAATATCCCATGAAGGGTCGACATGTGGATACATATATACACACACAAGTATTTTTCAAGAAAAAGAAAACAATATTAATATTTTTTTCAAATAATATATATATATATATATATATATATATATATTAGTCTCATTTATATCAGTATTTTTCAGAAAAAGAAATTCGTTACACATTAAGAGCTTCGCGATGTTTCTAAAAAGAGATTCTGTTTCCGGATACGCTTAACATGTGAACATGTAAACTTTTGTTGATGTAACAAGTCGTAAGACCTAATATTTCCTCTTTTTATTGCATAATGGAGAAAGATATATTTTAAAGAACTGCTTTTTTTCATGAAAAAGAAAAAATCAAAAAATTCAATTCTTTTTATTTGACAAAAAATATTTCCGATATATTTATTTTAGAGTAAACTACAAATTTGGTCCCCATGGTTTATCAAAAATAACACTTTTTGTTTTTGTAGTTTGAAAATTACAAGATGGTCATCATGGTTTGCAAAAACGTCAGGATTTGGTCCCTCCTTCTAACGACCGTTAAATAAGAGGCATTTTCATTCATTTATCGATTTTTTTGTCTTTTACCCAATCTAGACTGATTTTATGATTTTGGCCCGTCTGATTTTTTATTGAGTAAACGACAAAAAATCGATAAAATGACGAAAAATGTCTCTCATTTAACGGTCGTTAGAGAAAGAGATCAAATCCAGACGTTTTTGCAAACCACGATGGCCATCATGTAATTTTGAAACCGCAGGGACAAAAAATGTTATTTTTTACAAAGCGAAGGGACCAAATTTATAGTCCACTCTTTATTTTATAATATCGCTTTATCATATCGGTGGCATTTTAGATTTTTATTTTTCTCAACTTTGATTTAAAAAAGACTGATTATATCCAAAAATTTATAATTTCAGTGTTGATTTAATTTTTTTATATTTAAAAAATATTGACCATGACATGAACTTTATAAACAGTAATACAAATTAAAAGCTATATCCAAAAAATAGTAACAAATATATTTTTTTACTTATATTTTAAATATTTTAAGCAAGAATTAAACGATATTTGAGTGGCCCAAAACAACATATTCCCCTGCTACATTACAATACCTTGCTTTTTATACAGGTGCAACTTTGAATATTTTAAGTACCGTGAACAACACAATTCAATCATTTATGAACAGGTTCAAGCCTATGACCCTTTTACAAATGTTTATTTTTGTTGTGATCAGTATTTGTATAATTGTATGTATTCAGTTGAAATTAGTAAAGAAAATCAGAACAACAATAGATATAATTGATAATTAACTCGAATGCTAAGAGCACTGATCTCTTTCGGGGGAGAATTGGAACTCGTAGTTCGTCAATGACTTAAACGACAGTAATTATGACTACATTAGTCGTTTGTTGATACCACATTACAAAACACGCATACGACGTCTCTTGCACTCCAGACATACCCACGTCTCTTGCAAGACGTTAACAAGTTTTGTAGCCTTCGGTTACTGACCAATTCTTGTTTTCGGAGGTGAATCTGTTACTCTTTGCCCATCTGATTTTGAGAACCAGTGAGAACAAACAAGAACCAACATCGTATTCGCTCCTATTCGTTCCACGACAATTTCTGTAAGATCCCACATCGTTTGGACAGGGGGAACAAATGTTGCCTTATAAAGGATCAAATACCTTCTTTATTAGACGTGTTTACAACCGTGAGTTCAAGTGTTGACAAATCGGACGATATCTGATACGTTAGCATAAGATGTTAAAAATGGAATCAGAGCCAAGAACATGACTGGTTTGCCAACGAGGACGTTGGGCTCACAAGGGGGCGGATTGTGAGATCCCACATCGGTTGGGGAGGGGAACGAAAGTCATACCGGTTGGGGAGGAGAACAAAAGTTGTCTTATAAGAGACTGGATACTCTTCCATCAGACACGTTTTAAAACTGTGAGTCCAGGTATAAACAAAACGGATGATTAGACTGAGATGTTACAATTTCACGTTAAATTTCTTTATACATCTTATGTTATCATCATAACTTAATTAAATCAATATGGTATACTGCAAACATCAATTTTTTTATTATTTATTAAAAGTCTTTTAAAAGATACTGATTTAACCATACAATTTCGTCAACTGACAAAATATCATAGCTCTTACAAGAACCACATGATATAGATATTTGTCGAGCGCTTGAGATGTTGGAATAATGTTAAGAAACAAACGATAAACGGTCAAATACGCGTCGAAAAACAACAAACATTTTTATTTTTTATTTAATATTTTTGGTGCAAATTTTGGGAAATGGGAAGTCTACTCATTTAATTGCTTTTTGAAATTTAAGGATAGGATACGACAACAAGTTTACAAGGAAAAAGGATTTATTTTTGTTGCATCGAAGGAGGATGTCGGTCGGTATGCATGTTTTATTAATCCCTATTTCATTATTTATAAATAATTTGTAAAAAACAAATTATGTTGAAGGAAAAACGAAACAGAATAACAATATAATAGAAAGACAATGAAATCTGTAATTCTCATCAATCATAAGCCCTTTAAATAGGGAGAAGTTTACAAAGAAAAAAAAACATTAATTATGGTAAATTCTAATACTAGGAAAATATTATATCAATCACTTCCTTTTGATGATGGCACATAATCCTACAACACTCCCCCTTGTGCCGAGTCAAAGGAGTGATGGTGCACAATTGTTGTCTCGTTAAAACCTTACGCCAAAATAAAAACCCAGTGGGATAAAAAATAGGACGAAGGAAAGAGTACAACGCACCAGTTTCTTTACAATATATAGACTTTTCCTTCAGTCTAGTTTTCTCTTAGATTCGTACATTAATCATGAGAGTTAGGAAAACATAATGGTATATAAACAGTTGTCTCACTAAAACCTTACACCAAGGAACAAAACCCAATGGAAAAAAATAAAACCTTGGTTGAAGGAAAGAACACAACATACCAATATCACAAATATAGTAGACTCCCCCTTTTGTCTATTACTCCCCCTGATTCATGCATTAATCAAGGGAGTTTGGAAAACATTTGTACTTGTTTTCTACATGTTTCCCAATATATGGTTTTAGGTAATGATTTGGTAAAATGTGTCATGTTCTCCTGACATCTTACTTGATTCAATTTAATCTCGATGAGAGTTTTCTTATTGCTAATTGTATAAGACTTAAGTAGAATATTTGATGTATCTTATGTTCATTTCTTCGATACATGATGCATTATTTCCATATATGAAAGTAGGATACCGGTTGAACCCATAATTACTAACTCCTCTAATATATGCAATGATAATCCTTAATCATATACATTATTTAATTATCATGGGGAGTAATATTATTGGATTAGTTCAAGGGGTAGTTACAAAGGATTGTTTAATTCACTTCCAAGCAATCAGCGTGTTCCTTGTGATAATTCTTTATCCAGTTTGGGAACAACCTTTGTATAGGTCAGACAGATACCTAATATCAACAAAGACATACCAATACATTGTTTGGTATTTTTCTATAAGAGCTAGTATTTTTGCTGCTTATATTCTAAGTAGGTATTGAAATTTCATTATCAATCCCATTTTTCTTTCTATAGGGAAAGTATAAATCTATGTCAATGGAATATCACCTTGTATTCGTTGTAACAATGGAATATTTTTGTATTATGTCCTTAGTTTTAGGATGATCTCATTCCTGTCTTGGCTAAAGATTAGGGTATATACAAAAGTTTTAGGTATTCGAGAGAGCATATTATGATGGCAATGTTGTTTCTTATGCTGCAGAAGTCAACAGTTGCAATTTGCCTCATTCCGTCTTTCACTCGAAAGAGAATGTGTCTATGTGTATTTTGCAATACACGGATCACTATGTCATAACCATGGTGTCCCACATGGTAATGTCTAAACATATATGTGTTATTTCCCCCAAAGTTCTTTATTGGTGACAAAATATGTTTCGATGACCCAATAATCTACTAGTTTGACACATTAGTTTCCATGATATGTTTACTTTCATATTCATTAGAACTTATGTATATATGCTCATTTCCATTTCCATTTGATACGAATATCTTTACAATGTTCTTATTAATCTTGTACCAACAACAAAGTGACAGTCTATCGTCTAAGTAATATGTATTTGTCTATCATTTTAGATTGTGTGGAATATTCTACAAAAACTCAAGTTCTCCTCGATACATTCCTACATGGAACGGAGAATATTAATAGTTTTGTTATTTATTTAGATGTATTTCTTTACATCTATAATGGTTACATATTCGATTTTACTTTAGCAAATAAATTAATTTTGATACTTAAAATTAATTTCAAATAAATATTAAATATTAAATTAATATGTTATAGTTTATTTTCAACGTGTTTCCTTTTTGACAAGAGAACTCTTTAGTTCATTTCTTATTTGATTGTCCATTATCACATGGGGCAGTAGTTGTATCTCTACTCCAGATGTTGAAAAATCATTCCCGACTCTTACCAAGACCCTGACCCCGTTCTAGGGTTTCGTCCACATAGTGGATAAATGTCACATGTGTGAAATTGTTTTTAACTCTCTGTTCTTTGGAGTTGTTTCCACCTTTAATGCTTTCATTATTGATCTCGAGAATTTTCTTTGTCTCGACATATGTGGTGTTGTTATTCGAAAGAACCTTGTTATGTCTCTCAACCACTTGCAGTATGTTGATGAGTTTGTCTAAAGGTTACTTTCCAACTTATATTAGTTAATTAATATTTTTGATATATGAAAGGTGGAAATAATGTTAAGAATCATGTCATTTTCTGTGAGTTCCTTGCCACAGAGATTGAGACGCGTTTTGGATATAACATTTCTTTGTTGAAATCAATTAACTTTTTGTAATCGAGTAAGTGAGTTTCATTCCACTGTACGATTAGTTCGGGAAGTACATATTCATGAATACACCCGATTCTCCCTTTCGGGACATCCCACAGTTATTTGGGGGGTTTCTAATAAAGGTATTCCTATGAAAGTTAGGATCTATATGTCGTCTCAAAGCATGAAGGTATTTGTTTGTACCTTTTCAAGATGATTGGTTTTAGGGTCAATAAGGAGTTGATGAACTTTAGATAATTTATTGTACTTTTCAAAGTGAGATTTATATACTCATTTATGGTACTCAGATTCTTTTGAGTTTACGACGTTGATTTAGGGATGAGTTGTTTCAACTATTTACATATATAAGAGATAATATATGATTTTATGTTTGATAAGACAATGGATTATGGTTACAACTATTATTTTATGTATGAAATGTTTTTATCATAACAACATTGGATTTTTGTATGCTTACATTTTGTTGAAAATACTTCATCAATATTTCAATTTGTGAAAAGAAATCACTTAATCTATTGGATTTCCAGGTAGTAGGGGAATCACATGAATTTCTTAAGTCCCCACAAACCTTAGGGCTATTTACACCCGTTTGACAAAATCCTTTTGATGTCTTGCAATTATTTAATTTGATGATAACATTACTAATTATAGAGCTTTTGGCATGAGACCAAAAAGAATACGAGTTTGACATATGAAGTCAACTTCAAAGTTTTAATACTTTACTGGTATTTTGAGAGATTTTATTATGAGCCAAATAAATATTGGTTTTGACATTAAGTCAAATTCAAATGTTTAATATCTTACTAACATTTTTGGATATATGGAGATTGGAAGTGTAACTTCCAAAAAAAAAATATTATAACATGGGGATGATTTATAACTAATATAAGAATAATGTTTTTGGAAATAAGCAATGCAATCGTCATTATTAGGAATTTATTCTGACTATGATACGCTTATAGTTTTGTTCCAATATTTAGTAACAAAACATATATGGCAAACAATTATAATAATTTTATAAGACCTAAAACATATTGAATTAAATTCAATAGTTTTTTTTTCTCAGACATCGACCCTTCAAAATGTGCATAATAATTGCCTTAAGTATAATCCAATACATTTTATAAACATATTCCATTAAAAAAAATTAACAAGTTTAATATGTAAATGTCATAAATATACGCCTATAATAAACTTTGAACCAATAAATTAACATTAACAATTAAAATCAATAGTATCCAAAATTAAAATAATTGGATCACATCTAAATATGTTAATCAGTCATGATATAAATTAATAAGAAAAGATAAATGAATCAAATATCTTTTTTTTTTCAATATCAATTACAGATATATATATATATATATATATATATATATATATATAATTACATATAAAGATGTACAATCCTTATTGCATAAGATACAAGTTAACATAGCAATAATGATTATTATTATTATTATTATTTTTACCTCTTATAATGAGAACTGAAGGAACACAAATATCTAACCCATAGACTAAGTATATCATGAGTTCAAAATTATACACAGTTATATGGTTTAGGTTCATACACATGCTTAAGGTCATGCCCCGGTCATGCCCCGATCATCCTTATATATTTAAGCAAATTCAAAAGAAAATCATGCATATGATAAAGATGAAAAACTCAAGAATACAGAAAGACTTTTTACCTCGTCATATGGATTTTTTTTTCATTCATCCTTTAAAGCATGATTCGAGTTTGTTTCTAGCTTTGTCATTCTTGTAATTCATTTGATGAAACAGTAGCACAGACGAGCATCGTGCTGATAACGTGTTAAAGAAAAAACGAAACAGAATAACAATATAATAGAAAGACAATGAAATCTGTAATTCTCATTAATCATAAGCCCTTTAAATAGGGAAAAGTTTACAAAGAAAATGAAACATTAATTATGATAAATTCTAATACTAGGAAAATATCATATCAATCACTTCCTTTTGATGATTACACATAATCCTACAACAAATTATAAATAATTATAAATAATAGAGTAAATTACATTTTTAGTCCATGTGGTTTGTTGAAAATTTCTATTTTCGTCATTATGGTTTTGAAATTACAATTTTCTTCCCTATGGTTTATAATTCATTACCTTTTCATCCTTATGGTTTAATTTTTATTGCTTTTTTCATCTCTATGGTTTACATTTTATTTCTATTTTAGTTCTTTATACTTAAAAGTAGTATTTTGACCTTAGGGACGAAAATAGAAATGAATTACAAACCATAGGAACGAAAACTTAAATTTCAAAACCATAAAGACGAAATTCGCAACTTTTAACAAACAACAAGGACTGAAAACGTAATTTACTCTAAATAATAACATCACCTTTTACTAATAGAGAGAAAATATCAAAAGAAAAACCTTTAAAAAACCCTAGAGAACTACGAAAAAAGAATAAAAAATAAAATGAGTGAAATATTAACCTACTTTCACAAATTTCCTTATTATAGCATTGTACTTTCACTTTTTCTTATTCTAGTAATGTACTTTCAAATTATTTTTTATTAGGACATTGTACTTTGAAAAATTTACCCATTATAGCATTAGGTAATCTTTTGATTTAAACGTACCCATTATACCAGGTTCTCATGCCACCTCATTGTCCACATAGGTTGTCCACATGTACTATATTGTTGACATGACATTTTTTATTACAACATTGTACTTTCAAAATTATTTTATTATAACATCACAAGTTCCTATTATAACGTTGTACTTTTAGTTTTAATATTTTTGATATTTAGACATTATATATTTAACCAAAAAATATAATTTCAAAAATTAAATATGTGTACAAAAGATCACTATTTTACGAATAAAAATGTTCACAAAAGAAATTAAACATGTTTCATAACTTCTTCGAATTGTTGTTTATATGACGTTTTAGAGGCTGACCAAAAAAGATTTCTAAATTGTACACCACTAAACTTCTTTTGTGAACATTTTTATTCGTGAAATAGTGATCTTTTGTAAACATGTTTAATTTTTGAAATTATATTTTTTGGTTAAATGTATAATGTCTAAATAACAAAAATATTAAAACTAAAAGTACAACGTTATAATAGGAACTGATGATGTTATAATAAAATAATTTTTGAAAGTACAATGTTGTAATAAAAAATGTCACGTCAACAATATAGTACATGTGACCAAAGGGGTGTTAGCCTAGTGGTAAGGCATGTGGACTTGCTAGTAGCGGTCTCTTGTTCGAACCCTGGGGGACGCATCCTGGAGGTACGGGGGCTTCGACCCCGGGCTGCATGCTTTAGCAGTCGGGCTTCGACCCAAATTGCCAGGGATTAGTCTGGGCCCAATGTGGTCTGGGATACCCTCTCCAAAAAAAAAAAAAAAAAAAAAAACAATATGGTACATGTGGACAGCCTATGTGGACAATGAGGTGGCATGAAAACATGGTATAATGGGTACATTTAAATCAAAAGGTTACCTAATGCTATAATGGGTAAATTTTTCAAAGTACAATGTCCTAATAAAAAATAATTTGAAAGTACATTGCTAGAATAAGAAAAAGTGAAAGTACAATGCTATAATAAGGAAATTTATGAAAATAGGTTGCTATTTCATGCATTTTACCCTAAAAAATATATTAAAATGAATTTCAATCTAAAAATAATAAAGTGATTGATTTTTTGGTGTAATTTATTTCACTTCAATATTTATTATATTTAATTGCTTTTTGATTTAAAAAAATAGAAAGAAAATATTTGTATTTTTTTTTAAATATGGTTATAACCATGATCATCTCAATCTAACGACTTGGATGGATTGTTCTCGGATTCTCCCTCAATCTCCCCTTACAAAAGAAAATTGTCTTCTAACATATTTTTGAAAAGAATTATAAAGAAAAAAGATCTTATAAAATCCCATCTCCCTTAATCTCACCTTACAAAAGAAAAACGTCTTCCAACATATCTATATCTATACTATATTATAAAACACGGATAAAAAACTGTTATAATACAAATTATTACGCACAAGGTACCATCATTTTATGCAAGATTTTTAAAATATCTTAATTTACAAGTATCAAAGCATAAGATACATATTACTATTGCAGACTTCTAACACCCACCAATTTGGTATGTGCAAGGTCTTCCTTTTATGCAGACCTTCCCATGTATCACTATTAATTAATATATTATATTATTATCATTTTGTTTTAATTATATTATTAAATATATAATTTGTTATTTTTTCTAGATGTCATTAAAATATATAAGATAATCATTGAATTATAACAAAATACTTAATTTTTTTATATAAAAATTATATTATTAAGCCTAAATTAAACAAATTTATAAAAAAACATTATCACTTTCTCAAAACCATTCAAAATCGTACTGTAAACCAAACACACGATTAGAATGAAAATTCAATTCCAAATCCCTTGAATATCCAAAAAAACATGCCTTCAAAAACTCCATTTCAAATATTCTAACAAAGATACTCTAAAACGCAATCTATTTATCCAAATTCCAATTCATCAAAGATGAATGGATAAATAAAAAGAAGAAACAATCAACGAGTAGATTTTGTTAAAAGCAGTGTGTTTGTGTGGTCCATTCCTATACACCATCAATCAAACAATTAACGGGCCGTTTAACAAAATGCTTACCGAATAAACGCTTACCGACAAGAACATTACCCTCACTTACCTTATCGTATAACATTCTAGACCATCAAAGTTGATTGTTGGTAAACATCTTAAACCGGTAAACACTTACAGGGTAAGAGTCATTTCTCTCACTTACCGGGTAAGACTCTAGGGGGCTGTTTGGTTGTTTTTCCATTAAGTCATGTATGGATACAGTTGGCTGTATGGATACATAAGATTGTTGTTTGTGTGTTGTGTTGAATAAACTGTCTGAATGATGAAAATGACCATTTTACCCTTTTATTTATTTTTGGTCCTACAAAATGCCACAATCAAGAAGCAGCAATTGTTCCAGATGCCAGTTTCTCAGCAACCGATTGAAGAAGACGACCAAACCAAAACAAATAACAATCGATTGATGGCAATTTCTCAGCAACTAATATGATTGGAGCACAACCGATTGAAGAAGACGACCAAACCGTCTATTAAAGAATTGACTGAAGAACACCAAACCAAATAACAATCTATTGAAGAACAATCAAACCCATAAATGATTCATTAAAGAACATCAAACCCAATAAGATTGAAAATCAATTTGAAAGAAAAATACCAAACCCTATATTTCACTAAAGAGTATCATCATCTTCATCTTGAGAACATTCACACCAATTAGATAGGATGAGATAAACCAGAAACATTTGAAAGAAAACTCACCCATTACCCTTAACCAAAAACATGATTTAACCAGAAATTCTTCAAACGCGATTGCCCAAAAACATGATTAAGAGAAGATATTAGAAAAATTCTTTAAATCTGCTGATGTTTTCTCTAATCTTGAATCGATACCAACCTCATCAATCTCTATTTACCTCTCAAACCCAAACCAGGGCATCGATTGCAAGGAAGAGAATGGTGGGGCAGACGGCTAATAGCAAAGAGGAGTCAAGGCAGGGAGGAGGCACTGACGCTGACGGTGAAGAGCAGAGCATCGATTTCTATTTACCTCTCACACCATCGATTGAGAAATTTGTTCACTGAATTTTATAATATATAGTGATTTTCAGAGGGGTAGATTGGGAAAATGGTGTCAGTATGTGGAAGTGCACCCCTTGAAAGCTTATTCGGTAAGCTCTCGTCTAAATTATTAAGTCAATTCCAAACATCACAATATGACTGAGCGAATAAGGTGAAGGGCTTATTAAGCCCATTAAGTTAATTCCAAACAGGCCCTAGGTCTTTGTTATGGCTCTTATCGGTAAGATTCCAGATAGTTTCCATGCTTAATAGGTAAGAACCGTAAAGTACTTAATAAACGGCCCATAAATCTGTATTTGTTACGCAAACGACACAACCATTCAAAAGCAAAGTTTGTAATATACTTATACATACAAACCATGGTCTTTTAAGTTTATCCGAAACAACTGTCTGGGTGTCGGTAAAGAGATTAAGACTCCCGCTTTTAAGAAAGAAAGTGTAACGGACCATTTTACAAGTTACGTTTACGTAGATGATGATGCTGATGATGTTATTTACATATAATACCCACAAAGTTGATGAATTTACTTACCATCTATATACAACTCTATTGCTATTCCTCTCCTTTTACAAACAGTCTTCAGGCTTCACGAAATTATGATATTCCAGTTGCGTCATCTCCCCACCGCTTGCAGGATCAAATTTGCATCTATAAAAACTGCACCAAAACTCAAACCCCGTTCAATCTATGTATATATATCCAATAATTATGCATTAACAGAACAAAAAGGTTATTATCAATAGGTGTAAGGGTTTAAACTTCACCAAAGGTGAGGAGTGTGCATAGCAACATGAGTACTATTTGCTATATATATATATATATACACACACAGAGAGAGACTTTTTAGAAACCCAAAATGAATAACACATCCATGATGAATTTGTTAACAATATTCATGATTAATAACGCGTCCATATTATTGATGAATATGTCACGTGTCATGCTATGGGCAGTTCTCGGGTTCCTAATCAATTTTAGATTCTTAACTGCATGCCCTTATATATAATATATATATATATAGTGGGAGGGTCAAATAAAAAAGCTAAATATCATGAGAAGGTAAGAAGAGAAGGTTCATATGCGAATCTGCAAAAATCGAGAAAAAATCTATTTGAAGATGCATATGTAAACCGACGTTACAGGTTATTCACATGGTTTCACATATGCATCTTCAAATGGATTTATAATGATTCTTCCCTTCTTGCCTTCCCACTATATTTAGCATTCTTACTTGAACCAACCCCTATATATATGTATATATATTATAGAGAGAGAGAGAGAGAGAGAGAGTGCGAGAATATCAAATATAAACTCAATATTTGTTACATACCCGTAGAAACCAATCATAATCATTCAACGGCATTGATTTTAAGTTATAATTCATATGGTTTCACATGTTCTATTCTTGTGTATGTTTATGGGCTTGTATGCACGCGTGTCAGTATGTATTTATATGTGAGACATATATTGATGTTTTTTTCCACAAGCATGAAAGTTTCATATGTGAAACAGCACTACATGAACAATGCATGTTTCCCAAATGAAACAACACATGAAAACGAGTTTGTAGGTTTGTAACAAATATCGGGTTCGTATTTAATATGCCCTATATATAAATATTATATACTTGTTACAAAGTTATGAATACTATAACATTCAAACTGACAAAAAAAAAGATACCAGAGTCTTGGCCTAAACAACTCTTCTTTATGTAGTCAACCTTTATTTTTATTTCTAACCCCACTTTTTTATAAATGAGCTACAAAATAAAAGTTAAATACCAAAAAAACACAAACCTTGTCACATTTGACATCCTATATAGCTACTATAATACTACTACTCCCTTATCATGTCTACTATTGTTTTAACTTATTTTCGTCACAATTTCCTGTTACTTGTTTGCACTCACTCACACCAGTTTCTTTTAGTTTTGCAAGCCGGGGGTTTTCACGGAAACAATATATCTACCCCTTCCCAGACCCTACATCTGCGTGGAGTTTACTGGGTTTGATTTTGTATTCTAAAAATATAATATAAGCATATCTAGTACACCAACAACTTTTCTCTATGCCTAACGACTGTCATCAAGTTTAATTCCGTCATCAAAACTTTCTTAACAGTTGAGTCTCAAATGCGCACACCAAATTGTTTGATCATCAAAGTTGAAGTGTTGGCTTTCTTTTTCTTTTCAGGAATGGATAATGATTAGTGTGCAACTTGTAAAAGCATTTTACTCAAGAAAAAGTTTCAGTCACTCACCTTCCATCCATGCCAAGTATAACAACTGTATTCTTTTGGTGGCCAAATGCAACAATGTACTGAGAACCTTCAACCAAACGGAACTGAGCCACCGACCACTCTGAGCTGAAGTACTTGGGTAATACTCCTGAAATTCAAATTTATTGTGAGCCACAAAAGCATGGAATAATCTTTATAAACTTCCATAGCAATAATATATTGAATAGAATAGCCTCATATACTTCAGTTTCACTTTTAGTTGATTTAGTTATGGTAAGAAGAGTGATTCTATTTTAATTTTTCCATGATCAGTAATCCACCAGAGTACTTGAAGAAAAAAGCCTAGAGATGCACAAAAAAGCCCAAGCCCGAAGATCGGCCTGAAAAAGCCCAGGCCTAGTAAGCCCGAAACCCGGTCAGGACCAGGCCACAACGGGGGAGAGGCCCAGCCCAAAAAACCCGACCTGAAAAAGAGTGTAAAGGCCCAGCCTGAAAAAGGCCCTTTTTCAACCCCAAAGCCGGCTCGTGCCTAAAAAAGCCCGGGACTTCTTTTGCTCACTAAAAACGGGCTTGGAAGGCCCGAGCCTTGTGCATCTCTACTTAGAACTAACCAATTTTGCAAGGAAATCAACTTATCCCCTGACTTCTATACCTTTAATGAAAGAAAGAGATGAGCTTGATGAAGAAACAGGAGTACTGTGGTCCGATGATTCAATAGGCTTGTCAATGCCTTGGTTTCCTTGAGTAATCTTGAGGCTGAAAACATGAACAGTGCCCTTATCACTTGAGACTGCCAGCCATTGGACAGTAGATGAAAATGCCAGGCTGTATATTTCTGCTCTATCTGCTCCCCTCCTTACCTGCATCAATTGCTTTTAGTCTACTACAAGAATGAAATTAGAATTTAATCATGCATGTTTTTTTTTACATTGATAAACTAACTGAAGGCAAACATTTAGCTGATTACATTGCTACGAGGAACAAATCAAACTGTAGGTCTTTCACAAAGGTAAAAAAAAAACTGTCTTACATATGTAAGGACCCCCTAAATAACCTATCACCATATCAACATCCATCATTACTTCTCTTTTATACTCCTTTGATGCAGCACAAATGCGACAAAATTTTTTAAACTTCTACCAATATCCATAACCTTATTTGTCATCTTTCTTTTCCTAAACACTTAACCTCAAATACAATTCTCAGTTATGTACTTTTCCTCAAAAGGACACTAGCAACCAACATTTTTTGCTAATAGAAACAGTTGCTCAAGTGTTCTTATTGTTCTTTTAAAAAAAAAAAAAGTGTTCTTATTGTTTGTCATCAGTCATCACCATATTGTTTACAGATGATAATCATATTTTTCTTAACAATGTACAACATCTCCTTATATTTTCTGCCTATTTGGATTCACAAGCCATTCAACAACTCATGTTAGTATTAAATATCAGGTAAAAACAAAATACAATCTGAAATATATGCAATCCTCTTCCTAGCTCTAATAACAGTGGCCATGACAATACTCCTGACAATGGCAATACAAATCTTAATTAAGAACTTAGCATTTTTTTTCTGCACCATAGCAAAAGACACTTGCAGGAAAAGAAAAAGAGAAGATGATGCATTGTGCAAACTCAGTAAGCTTAAAAGTATTTTGCAAAAAAACGCTACAATCTATAAATTTATAAATTAGGTGTAATGATGCATACATAGAACATTTAAAGATTGAGCTCTGAGCATGATAAGTGTAATTATAGAAACATATACAAAAGTTACTTGTACATAACCGACGACTATGGTAATCATATCCATGAAACCCGCAGGTTAAGAGTCAGAAATTCTATAGCGGAATCAAACATTATCTTGACAAAGTTCCTACCACACACCAGTTTTGATCATAATCCTCAATTAACAAAACAAAATCAAAGGCGTACCTCTTGCAACAGCGTCCCATCATGAGTATCGAAAATTCGAATCAGAGTTCCCTTGGAGCTGGCTGTAGCAAGCATATGCCCATCCTGGGCCAGAGTAAAGCAAGCAATCCTTGAATCGTGAGCTAGAATAAACTTTGTTTTCTTCGAAGCATAATGTTCAACCCTAACTTGCCCCTTCTGCAAACCTAGAGAAACAAGCACAAAATTACTCGATCCTTGCGAAACCTCACAAAGCCCCTTCGGATTCGCAAACGTTTCAATCTGATGCAACAACTTCAAATCCACAAAATTGTACACGAATATCTTCTGCTCCAAAACGACAATAATCCGGTCTCGTCTCAGCCGAACTCCACGAACTTCAGACCGAAAAGACAGCTCACCGATGCATTGGCTCTTATGATCGTCCCAAATCATAACCTTATTGGGAGGATACTGCGGTTCCGGACCTCCACCGACTAACGCAAGTATATTACAACGAAATAGCATCTCCACTATCCCAATGCCGCCTCCGTTTTCAAAATCTCGACGGAAAATCTCGCGAAACGGATCACAGTTGTAGATTCTAAATCCATGATTTATACCGCAAGCAAAACAACCGTGATCCTGATTGAACGAAACGTGGATCAACGAAAGAGGTAAAGGAGGAGACGCATGTTCGTGGAAATCAGGCGCCAGAATCGGAACCGGAACCGGAACCGGCGCCGGAATCGGATCTTCAGATGATCGAGTTACGTCGTGAATATCTTCGTTATCTGGAAGAAACTGGTTAAGCCATTCCCTAACATTCCCATCGCCGTCTTCGTGATTGTATTGAGCTTGTTGTTGTTGAGTAGGGTTTGTTTTGATCGGCGGCAGCAGTGATGAGAGATCTTCGCCGACGTCGACGGCGGGGAGTATAGAGGAGTGATCGTCGGAGTGATGATCGGAGTTAGGGTTAGGGTTTGGCCACGGCGGAGAAGGGAAAGACGAAACGGTTGCCATTGTTGATGATCGGAATTTGTTGAGTCTACCGTAGACTTTTATCCACATCCAAAAACTTTATATTTGTGTTAATATTACTCTTAGACGCCTTATACTTTATAAATCTACAGTTTTGGTCCCTCTACTTATACTTTTATCACTTTAGGTTAGATTTTGAGATTATATTTATGTTTTATTACTTCTTTCGTCTTAAAATGAATGTGGTGTTGATTAGGCATGTAGTTTAGGGAGGGTTTATTTGTTTTTTGGTTAAATTAGAAGTTTACTCGTACAATGCAGCGCGATACATCTTGATTTTAATGTTTTTCTTATTCTGTATTTGTCGATTTTATAATACGACTTCGTCAATTTAGGTTTAGTAATAATGTAATTTATTTTAGATTTAATAATATAATGTTTTTATAAAATAATAATGAATTATTCTGTTGAAATTCAAGAATTATCAATATTGTATTTTAAACTATTTATTATTTAAAATGAGATATTTATCCTATAATTAATTATGTTTATCCGTTAGTTATGAATTCAAAGCTTTAAAAAGTTGTTCTCATATATCATTTACTTGTAATCCTGATTTTAAGTGATACACATCAATAAACAATACTTGATGCATAAAAAATTATTTTTAAGAGTTTTTCTCAAATGTTTTATAATATAGTATAAATATCTAAAATATTTATTAATAAATACAAAAAAAAAAAAATTATAGACAAATCAATTCAGTGATATTTTATAATGATCAGTAATGAATGAAAAACAAAGATTTTTTTTGAATTGAAACCATGAATATGTTGCATCTTTTTGACACAACATAATACTGCATTCAGTTTGAGATAAAGTATGAATATGTGCATCAGTTGTGATTTGTGAATCTTCTTAAAAACAACCTCTGTCTTTTGAGATACACTAATGGTAACCATTGGATCATTTAATGTTACTTTTAGATGATATATACTAAGTTTGTATAATTTAGTTTACTTTTTTAAATACATGCATGTTTAAGGAATCATTATTTGTAAATTGAAACAATCAAGAGATGACCCAAAGTTTAGTCAATTCATATAAGGAAAATGCTTGATATTAATCATGTTGGACCAATGAGGTCAATGGTTCAAATGCACATTTATTCGTAGGTTGATGTCTATATGTCAAACAGTAGAGATATACAAAAAAAACAAAAACCTGAAGCCTGGTCCTAACCAAGCCTTAAAGCCTGATCAGGCCGAAATTTTGGAGACATCCTGACCTGAAAAAGCCCATAAAGGCTCGCCTTAAAAGCCCGATCGAACCCTTTTCCAACCCCAAATCCTGACCTAGGCCTAAAAAACCCCGAACATTGTCCCCCTCTATGAAAAAGGGCTTGGAAGGCCTAGGCCTTATACATAGGGGTGTACAGAAAATTGTCAACCCGCGAAACCCGACCAACCCAACCCGCTCCCAACCCAATTAAACTCAACCTGTCAAACCGCCAAACCGTTAATTAGAAGGGTTGAAATTGGGTTAAGGAAACTCGACCCAACCCAAATCGTCAACCCGCCGCTATTTTTTTATAAAATTATATTATATATATATATAATATACGGTTTATTCACAACCCAAAATTAACTTTAAGACTTATGGATTTTATTTTATATTTAGATTATTGTAATTAGAGTTGTAAACAAACCGAACGTTCAGTAAACCATTCGTGAACCGTTCGGCGGGAAGCTTGTTTATGTTCGTTCATTTAATAAATGAACGAACACGAATACATTTTTTTGTTCGTTTAGTTAAAGAACGAACATGAACAATGGTCTCGTTCGTTCATTTATGTTCGTTAATGTTTGTTCGTTTGCATTTGTTTATGTTTGTTTACGTTTGTTTATGTTCGTTTATTATATAAATATATTTATATATTGGTACATTAATATGTAAAATCATTAATTAAATTGAATTTTAGAATTCCTTTTTTATTGCTCATAAGTTTATCCAGTTTTTCATTTTGTTATGTTATTTTTTAGAAACGAAATGATGAGTAATGGTGGTTGTTTTTTATTCATTTATGTTCGTTCGTTTATATTCATTTAAATTTATTTATGTTCGTTCGTTTATGTTTGTTTAAGTCCATTTATGTTCGTTTAGCATCTTAACGAACGAATATAAATGAACACGAATAAACACATTTTCTTAATGAATGAACATGAACACATAAATTTTCATCGGTTTACCGTTCATGTTTGTTTATAGCCCTAATTGTAATAACTAATAACTTTGTTGAGAATATTTTTAGTTTTATTTATCGTATTTCAATCGGCAAATTTATGTATATTATTAACTCGCCAACCCAACCCAACCCGCCATAACCCGCAAGGGTTGGGTTGGGTTCTATTTTTGAATGGGTTGGGTTGGGTTGAGATTTTTCAAACCGCCATAATTGGGTTGGGTTGTAAAAACGTCTCAACCCGTCCAACCCAACCCGCGTACACCCCTACTTATACATCTCTATCAAACAGTCAAATAATCACTTGCAATTACAAAAGAAATTTATAAAACAACATTCATATTTCATACTACACCATATAATTACTAAATATATTTAAAACAAACACTATTTGCACAAAAGAAACAAGTTCCATACCTTTATCGGCTTGCAAGTCGTAGTTTAGGGGTTGAAGTGAATAATGATGAAATATAGGGGGCAAAAGTTGAATTAGAAATAGTAGAGGGAGCAAAGTGTAGTTTCAGTATTCGGTAATTGGAGTACAAGTAACACAAAAATGAATTTTTAGATGCTTTGGCTTGACTCCTTTCCACGCAATCCAATGGATACTTCAATATGCTCCATCTTTGACTTGTACATTGCCTTCTTTATGTTGCATCTTTGACTTGTACCTTGTATTTTTTTATGCTTATTTAACTTGACTTGTATCTTGTTTTTTTAAACTAAAAAAAAACAGATCACACATAAAGGCTCGGACCTTCCAAAACCGTTTTCAATATAGAAAAAGGTTCGGACGTTTTCAAGATTGGGCTGGGCCCGAGCTATAGGTGTGAAAATAATCCCAATCGGGCTTTTCCTTTGTTCAAATTAGAGGCGGACCGGTTTTTCTTTTCAAACAATGGCAATATTTGATCCAAGGTTCTATATGGCGTGACGTTTGACATGGCGGCGAGGTCTAGCCCAAAGGCGGACCTACATATCATAATACAGCGGTTCAGACCACTGCTTCATGGTTCTGTCGTAAGAAAAAAAAATACACTTCTAAAGAGTGCCACCATATAGTTTTTGAAATTGAAATCTTGATGCAAATCTTTAATGACAGAGTTGGCAAATGTTGCTCACTATGTACAAAAGCCACAGGTTCTGTCAAATTTCTTAGTTCTCGGCTAAAATTTGGTGTTTTTCGTATACCTCTTATATTTAAAAAAAATGATAGCTAGGACTCAAACCCAGGTTCTTTCTGTGGAAGGACAAAGAACCAACCAACCAATTTATACTGATATTATGAAATATTTCTGCAGATTTATTATTATAGTCAAATTGTGTCACCACTTAAAAAAAATAAGGGTCCACCTCTGGTCAAACCTCAAGCCTTAGGGGCGTTTGGTTCGCATAATGGAATTTGATGGAATTGAAATGGAATTTGACCAAACATTTGGTTGGTAGAAATTGAATGGAATTTAATTCTTTCACTTTAGGCAAAGAATGATGAATTCCTTGATTTGTAGAATTCAATGGAATTCAAAGGATTCCATCATGATCAATATGTGAACCAAACAAAGGAATTGGGATTTGGTCAAATGAATTATCTATTCCAATTCCTTCGAATTCCTTCAAAATCCATGAACCAAACATCCCCTTAGGAGCCATGACGACGAGACCATGATGTTTTCCAATGCGTGATTTATGACAACAAATCCATATATATATATATATATATGTATGTATATATATATATATATATATATATATATATATATATATAACTAGTGTGGGACCCGTGCGTTGCACGGTAGCGTGAATATTTTTGTTAATGACTCAGAAATTGTCTATATAAATTGTTGTATTTGGGGTTCTAAAAATAAAGGTATAGATAAATAAGAAATTCTACTACTTATTGCTTTCAAGGCGAGTTATCTCTATCCTTAAAGCAATTTCGCCCCCACCGTTCGATAGAACATAGTGCTATGGGTTTGTGGCTAATTACTTCTCAAGATACAATGAAGCAACGTATGTAGAGAAATTATCAACACCGCACTTTGTGGTGATAATCCGGTTGAACTATTGAGTTTCAAGGATTTCTAGAAACTAGAAATTTATGTTTCTATAGCAACACAAACTCTAGCAATCTGGTATATAAAAAAGTTGTCCCATTTCGGTGTCTATAGGAGGATATATATAGAGGAAGAAATGAAAAGGTGCAACCTTTCATGAAAAGGTGCAATGATTCAACTTCCCTCCAAAAATAACCGAATTAACTAACTAACGGAGTTAACGGAAAAATTAACGGACCGTTAATTATAAGGACAAAAAATTCACTCTTCCTAAGACTTAACCCAAAATATTTTAGACTCTAACTTATTTTGAAAATTTCTCCAACAAACCCCCACCATTTTCAAAATAGACTCGAATTTGAAAAGACTGACACGACATGACCTAACCAGATTCCGAAATCCTTGGGAGTGTTATGCATAAGTAAAGGTGGAGTCTTGCACCTTGAACCTTTACATAGTGAAAGTACTCAAATCTAACTAGGGTAAGAATGGTTGAACCAAAGTCATTGAACCATCTTCCTTTATATGTTAGACGGAAACACCTCACGCATATCCTTCCTCTCATTCATTCAACCACTATAAGCTGACCCGTTAACTGGCCATGGGTCTATATCTTGATTTCTCAGAATGTTCTAGAGCCAAGCCCTTTAGCTCATAGGAAGCGGCCTCACTTCCACATTCAGATAGATGGACCTTGTCAAGAGTGTTCCCGTAACTTGAACACTCCAACACATACTGTGTTACAAGTCCATTAAGAACTAGATTCAACCTTTCTTCACATTACGGTTCCAAGTTCTGCTGACCTTTGGGATGGTTTTTTAAATATTGCAGAACTTTCAGTCACATTCAAATGATGTACTTTAACTTAATCTTGAGACTTGGTGAAATGCCAAGTGTCAAGACAAGGTTCCATCATGGGTGACTATCTATAGGTGGGCTTGAGACCCATCCCTTTTGAAGTGTTTTCAATCAATTTTCTTGGTAATCCTTTTGTAAAAGGATCTGCTAAATTCTTACTTGATCGTAAGAAACTAATGGTGATCACCCCATCATTTATTAATTGATTTACTTGCCTATGTCTAAGTCCAATATGTCTGGACTTACCATTATACACTTGATTGTATGCCCTTGATAGTGTAGCCGCACTATCACAGTGTATAGAAATTGGCGACATTGGCTTTGGCCATAAGGGTATGTTAATCAACAAGTCCCTTAACCATTCTGCTTCTTTACAACAAGAAGCTAAAGCAACAAATTCCGATGCCATGGTAGAATCTGTTATGCAACTTTGTTTCTTTGATCCCCAAGACATTGCACCTCCGCCAAGTGTGAAAATCCATCCACTTGTAGATGCATAGTCTTCTTGATCATTTATCCAACTTGCATCGGCGTATCCTTCCAATACTGAAGGATATCCACTATACTCTAAACCATAATCCATGGTTTTCTTTAAATACTTGAGTACCCGATTTACAGCATCCCAATGTGCTTTTCCAGGCTTATTAGTATGTCTACTTAATCTTCCTACAACATAGGCGATATCAGGTCTAGTACAAGTCATAACATACATTAAACTACCAATAACTTTAGCATATTCATTTTGAGCTAATACCCTACCGGTATTAGTCGTCAATCTAGAACCTACTTCGAACGGAGTGCTTGCAGGAAAACAATCAAATTTATTAAGACGTTTTAATATATTTTCAATATAGTGAGACTGGGATAACATTAGTTTATTGTCATTTCTAAGAATCTTTATTCCTAGAATAACATCAGCTTCTCCCAGATCCTTCATATCAAAATTTTCAGATAAGAGTTTCTTAGTCATTTGCACTTGTTCTAAGTCGGTTCCAAAAATCAACATATCATCCACGTACAAGCAGATGATAACCCCTCGACCATTAATAAATCGACTGTAAACACATTTGTCAGATTCATTAATTATGAAACCATTCGATAGAATGATTTGGTCGAATTTTTGATGCCACTGTTTGGGAGCCTGTTTCAGGCCATACAAGGATTTAATAAGTTTACAAACTTTATTTTCTTGTCCTTGAACTATGAAACCTTCTGGTTGTTCCATATATACTTCATCTTCTAATTCACCGTTCAAGAATGCGATTTTGACATCCATTTGGTGAATTACGAGTTTATAAATGGAAGCTAAGGCAATCAAAATTCTAATGGTTGATGTTCGTGCTACAGGGGCATATGTGTCAAAATAGTCTAGTCCTTCTTTCTGTGTAAAGCCCTTAGCTACTAATCGGGCTTTAAACTTTTCAATACTGCCATCAACTCTTAATTTTCTTTTGAAAATCCATTTATTCTTAATGACCTTTGAACCAGGGGGTAGGTCGACTAAGATCCAAGTATTATTACCTTTGATGGAATCCATTTCATCGTTGATTGCTTCTTTCCAAAAAGATGCATCGTGAGATTTCATAGCTTCCGCATATGTACGTGGTTCTTCATCCAAGTTGTAAATTATTGGATATTCTTTCACTGAACCATGTCGATCACCTTCAACTAGGTACATTTCAAAGTCAGGCCCAAAGTTTCTTGCTCTTCTTTGACGTTTGCTTCTTCTAGCTTCAATCACTTGATGATTCGAGGAATCATCATCTTCCCTTTCATTATCTATGGGAATCTTGGTAGACACGGTTTCCTTAGAAACCTCATGTGCCTTTGGAATGCTTTTGAACCTTTGTTCGTCAAAATGAGCATCTCTAGATTCTATGATGGTGTTAATAGAAATGTGATCATTTGATTCAACCACCATGAATCTATAAGCTTTGCTATTTTGGGCATATCCCAAAAATATACATTCAATACCTTTGTCTCCTAACTTTCTCTTCTTGGATTCGGGAAGTCTCACAATTGCTCGACATCCCCAAATCCGAAGATAATATAGTTTAGGTGTCCGTTGATTCCATAACTCATAAGGGGTCTTTTGACTTCTCTTGCTTGGTACTCTATTGAATATGTAGCAAGATGTAAGTAATGCTTCTCCCCAAAATCCAGAACTTAATCCGGAATATGACATCATGGAATTTACCATTTCCATCAAGGTACGGTTTTTTCTTTCCGCAATACCATTTTGTTGTGGTGTATACGGAGCCGTCACTTGGTGAATAATTCCCGTAGATTCAAAATATCTAGGGTTATAATATTCACCACCTATATCCGTTCTTAAACATTTTATCTTTGTGTCACATTTAAGTTCTACTTCATTTTTGTAGATCTAAAACTTTTCAAGGATTTCATTTTTTGAATGTAAAAGATATACATAGCAATATCGAGAATAATCATCGATAAAAGTGGCAAAGTACTTTTTGCCACCAAGAGAGGGTGTAGCATGTAAGTCACATATGTCACTATGCACTAAGTCTAAGATTTTAGATGATCTTTGGACTTGAGGGAACGGTTGTCTAGTAATTTTAGTATGCATACAAGTAAGACACTTATGATTTTTATCATCTAACTTTGGAATTAAATCACTTTTTGCCATTTTTTCAAACGTTTAAAGTGTACGTGACCTAATCGACCATGCCACAATAGTAAGGAGGAATCAAAGCAAGCAGAACTAGTAGTAGTATTATTAGCATCAATCATATGTACATCGGGAGCAACCGCATTATTTGCGTTGCTTATGTCAATCATATTTACATCATTCACACTATTATTCACAACATCATTTATGTTTAGTTTAAACATTCCTCCGGTGAGATAGCCTTTGCCGACGAATCTTCCGCCTTTAGAGAATATAACCTTGTCAGATTCGAAGACGAGTTTGAAGCCATGTTTGTTGAGGATTGATCCGGAAACCAAGTTCTTTCGGACATCGGGAACATGTAGAACATCATTTAGGGTCAAAGTGTTCCCGGATGTGAATTCCAAAGTAACTTTCCCTTTTCCCTTGACTTGAGTGGTAGAGTGATTTCCCATGTAAAGTACGGAGTTAAAAGCTTCGTACGTTTGAACATGTCCATGTTGTTGCACACATGTCGGGTAGCCCCCGAATCCACCCACCAACATTCGTTTTCCTCAAGTGAGAATACTTCGGAAATCATAGCAACAAAGTTGTTGCTTTTGAAGTTTTCATCCTTGGTGTTGTCACTACCATTTCCCCTTCTTCTTTTGAGAAGTTGACAATTACGTTTGTAATGTCCGGGCTTGTTGCAATTGAAACAAACCACGTGCTTCATATTCCTTTTCTTTTTACCATTATCCTCGTAGTGTTTCCTTTTCTTACCACCGGCTTTGGAAGTCTCTCCCTTTTCCTCGACCACATGAACTTTGGAAGCATCGTCGTTAGATTTATTTTCCAATCGATATTGTTCTTCAATGAGAAGATGTTTTCCAAATTCTTTTAAGGACATATCGTCCTTATGATGTTTAATATTTTTCTTAACATCTTTCCAAGAGGGAGGGAGTTTGTCGATGATCGATGCCACTTGGATCGATTCATCCATTTTCATGTCGTGTTGTGTGAACATACTAAGAATGTGCTCAATTTCATACATTTGATCCATAATAGGACGTGAATCTATCATTTTGTAAGAATTAAATTTGGAAACGATAAATTTCTTACTTGTTGCGTCTTCCGTGAAGTACTTTTGTTCGAGAGCGTTCCAAAGTTCCTTCTCCGTTTCGATGTTTTGATAAACATCAAATAGAGGGTCAGACATAGTGTTGAGGATGTGACCGCGACATATGAAATCGTCGTTCTCAAACTTGAGCATTTCTCGTGCCGAAGCAAGTGTCTCGTCATCGTGTTGTTCCGGGTATGGTTTGGTGAGGACGTAGGAGACGTTGAAGGTGGCCAACAAGAATTGCATTTTCTTTTGCCACCTTTTGAAGCCTCCACCGTCAAATCGTTCCAACTTGACGATGTCACAAGACATTTGTTGAAGATTCTTGGTTGCCATCTTTCTTCGGAAATTGCTTTAAGATTGTTGTATTTGGGGTTCTAAAAATAAAGGTATAGATAAATAAGAAATTCTACTACTTATTGGTTTCAAGGCGAGTTATCTCTATCCTTAAAGCAATTTCGCCCCCACCGTTCGATAGAACATAGTGCTATGGGTTTGTGGCGAATTACTTCTCAAGATACAATGAAGCAACGTATGTAGAGCAATTATCAACACCACACTTTGTGGTGATAATCTGGTTGAACTATTGAGTTTCAAAGATTTCTAAAAACTAGAAATTTATGTTTCTATAGCAACACAAACTCTAGCAATCTGGTATATGAAAAAGTTGTCCCATTTCGGTGTCTAGAGGAGGATATATATAGAGGAAAAAATGAAAAGGTGCAACCTTTCATGAAGAGGTGCAACCTTTCATGAAAAGGTGCAATGATTCAACTTCCCTCCAAAAATAACCGAATTAACTAACTAACTAACGGAGTTAACGGAAAAATTAACGGACCGTTAATTATAAGGACAAAAAATTCACTCTTCCTAAGACTTAACCCAAAATATTTTAAACTCTAACTTATTTTGAAAATTTCTCCAACATAAATATGTTAGTTTTTAATTCTTAAATAATATATTTGTAAGGGTTAGCATAATCTAATTAATTGGAATTTATATATATATATATATATATATATATATATATATATAGAGAGAGAGAGAGAGAGAGAGAGAGGGAGGGAGAAAGAGAGATTTCTTAAGGAATAAATTTATATGGTGAAATAAAATGAGTTATATTAACAATGGGCATGTGAATGATTTACATATTGTTTGTATTGATTGATGATATTCATGAAGTTTTTTTTTATATAAATGACGATCTCTGAGATTTTATTAAGAAATAAATAAATGTAGACGTAAATGACACAGAAAGTTAAAGTTAGGTTATAACTTATAAGTAATATAAAAAGGCATTACTTGATCATTAACATGACTTACTATAGGGAATAATCCATTGTTAAAGTGAATAAGTGACATTCAATTCTTTTATGAAAAACTCATTACATGTGTAACAAATTATGTACTCAATGTCCTATTACGATATATTTCTACATGTATTTTTGTGTGTCTTTTCATTTTCAATTTTTTTAATGTAGATTAGTGACATTAATGTATTTGTGAAATTTGATATTATGATACATTTATACTATTTAAACATTTGTTAATTGAAATAAAAAAAAGTTAATTCATTTAAAAAAAACTCTTTAATTGTGTAACGTGTCATGTAATAAATGAATTATAATATGTTCTAATATTTATATAGATCATCTTCCTTATATATTATAACTTTTAAGTTGTGTCACAAGTCCCTAGAAAACCTAAGACAATATTAAGATATTAGATTTAGTAGGATTAAAAGATTTTAAAGAATAATACATGTTTAACATAATACCTACTTTATAAAGACAAGATCGAAGGGGCAAAAAGAAAATTTTAATAATATATACTGCAAAAAAAGGTAGTCTTTAATTTTACAATTATACAAAAGAAAATGGCTAGTACTTTGTAAGCATAATTCATAGCAAACGAATAGCCTCGTTCCATTTATCTTCAAAATCATTTGCCGACGTAAGTTTATTGGTTAGATTTCAATGACATCTATTACTTTTATATATACTCATCATCTTCTTCAAAATTATCATCTTCCCACCAATGTGGGATGATAAAATTCAAACATATTTCAAGATTTGAGAAATACTCAAACTTCATGTTGCCAAGTCATTATGCTAGTTTCTCTTTTAATATATATATATATATATATATATATATATATCCATCATCTTCTTCCAAATTATCATCTTCCAACCAATGCGGGATGATGAAACTCAACCATATTTCAAGATTTGAGTAATATTCAAATCTCATGTTGCCAAGTCATTATGCTTTATTTCTCTTTTAATATATATTTTTTTTTGATAAAAGTCAATCTTATTTCAATATTTGAGTAATACTCAAACCTCATTAAAATATGTATTTTGCACTATAATTTTCATCTTCTGGTTGGTTTTGATTCTAACCATGGCTTTAGATTTCAATGACAACCATGACTCTTATATATACTCATCATCTTCTTCTAAATTATCATCTTTCCACCAATGTGAGATGATGAAACTCAACCATATTTCAAGATTTGAATAATACTCAAACCTCATGTTGTTAAGTCATTATACTTGGTTTCTCTTTTAATATATATAAAGATTTTTGATAAAAGTCAATCTTATTTCAAGATTTGAGGAATACTCAAACCTCATTAAAATATGTATTTTGCACTATAATTTTAACCTTTTGGTTGGTTTTGATTCTACCCATGACTTTACATTTCAATGACATCCATGACTCTTATATATACTCATCATCTTCTTCCAAATTATCATCTTCCCACCAGTGTGGGATGATAAAACACAACCATATTTTAAGATTTGAGTAATACTCATACCTCAGGTTGCCAAGTCATTACGCTTGGTTTCTCTTCTAATATATATAAAGATTTTTGATAAAAGTCAATCTTATTTCAAGATTTTGGGGAATACTCAAACCTCAATAAAATATGTATTTTGCACTACAATTTTCACCTTTTGGTTGGTTTTGATTCCAACCATGGCTTTAGATTTCAATGGCAACCATGACTCTTATATATACTCATCATCTTTTTCCAAATTATCATCTTCCCACTAATGTGGGATGATGAAACTCAACCATATTTCAAGATTTGAGTAATACTCAAACCTCATTTGCCAAGTCATTATGCTTGGTTTCTCTTTTAATATATATATATATATATATATATATATAAAGATTTTCACCTTTTAGTTGATTTAGATTCCAACCATGGCTTTAGATTTCAATGGCAACCATGACTTTTATATATACTCGTCATCTTCTTCTAAATTATCATCTTTCCACCAATGTGGGATGATGAAACTCAACCATATTTCAAGATTTGAGTAATACTCAAACCTCATGTTGCCGAATCATTATGCTTGGTTTCTCTTTTAATATATATAAATATTTTTGATAAAAGTCAATCTTATTCAAGATTTGAGGAATACTCAAAACTCATTAAAATGTGTATTTTGCACTATAATTTTCACCTTTTAGTTGGTTTTGATTCCAACCATGACTTTAGATTTCAATGGCATCCATGACTCTTATATATACTCATCATCTTCTTCCAAATTATCATCTTCACAACAATGTGGGATGATGAAACACAACCATATTTTAAGATTTGAGTAATACTCATACCTCAGGTTGCCAAGTCATTACGCTTGGTTTCTCTTTTAATATATATAAAGATTTTTGATAAAAGTCAATCTTATTTCAAGATTTTGGGGAATACTCAAACCTCATTAAAATATGTATTTTGCACTACAATTTTCACCTTTTGGTTGGTTTTGATTCCAACCATGGCTTTAGATTTCAATGGCAACCATGACTCTTATACATACTCATCATCTTCTTCCAAATTATCATCTTCCCACCAATATGGGATGATGAAACTCAACCATATTTCAAGATTTGAGCAATACTCAAACCTCATGTTGCCGAGTCATTATGCTTGGTTTCTCTTTTAATATATATAAAGATTTTCATCTTTTGGTTGGTTTTGATTCCAACCATGACTTTAGATTTCAATGACAACCATGACTCTTATATATACTTATTATCTTCTTCCAAATTATCATCTTTCCACCAATGTGGGATGATGATACTCAACCATATTTCAAGATTTGAATAATACTCAAACCTCATGTTACCAAGTCATTATGCTTTATTTCTCTTTTAATATATATAAAGATTTTTGATAAAAGTCGATCTTATTTCAAGATTTGAGGAATACTCAAACCTCATTAAAATATTTATTTTGCACTATAATTTTCACCTTTTGGTTTATTTTGATTCCAACCATGGCTTTAGATTTCAATGACATCCATGACTTATATATACTAATCATCTTCTTACAAATTATCATCTTCCCACCAATGTGGGATGATGAAAGTCTACCATATTTCAAGATTTGAGTAATACTCAAATCTCATGTTGCCAAGTCATTATGCTTGGTTTCTCTTTTAATATATATAAAGATTTTTGATAAAAGTCAATCTTATTTCAAGATTTGAGAAATACTCAAACCTCATTAAAATATGTATTTTGCACTATAATTTTCATCTTTTGGTTGATTTTGATTCCAAACCATGGCTTTAGATTTCAATGACATCCATGACTTATATATACTCATCATCTTCTTCCAAATTATCATCTTTCAACTAATGTGGGATGATGAAAGTCTACTATATTTCAAGATTTGAGTAATACTCAAACCTCGTGTTGCCAAGTCATTATGCTTGGTTTTTCTTTTAATATATATAATTTTTTTTGATAAAAGTCAATCTTATTTCAAGATTTGAGGAATACTCAAACCTCATTAAAATATGTATTTTGCACTATAACTTTCACCTTTTGGTTGGTTTTGATTCCAACCATGGATTTAGATTTCAATGGCATCCATGACTCTTATATATACTCATCATCTTCTTCCAAATTATCATCTTCCCACCAATGTGGGATGATAAAACTCAACCACATTTCAAAATTTGATTAATACTCAAACCTCATGTTGCCAAGTCATTATGTTTGGTTTCTCTTTTAATATATATAAAGATTACAGGGGGTCATTCAAGGAAGAACTCACTTATCTGTTGTAACCGTGAGATCTAATCTTAACCACAAATCAGAAGATAAATTAGGAAATCAATAATTTTGGTAATTTTAATTAAAAATTTTAATTAAAGGAATTTTAGGTATTTTTGAGATCTTCTCTCTCTTCTCTTCTCTCTCCTCTCTCCAGCAAATATTATTCCGGCGAATACATGATGCCCACTGTGATACACTTTATAAACATCGAAAATACATGATGCACACTGTGATACAGTGTATAAAGATAAAAAATACATCGAAAATACATGATTGCACACTATCACCCTTTTGTAAACATCGAAAAAACATCAGAAATACGTAATATCACACCATGATACACTTTGTAAAGATCGAAAAAACATCAAAAATAAGTGATGCACACTATGATACACTTTGTAATGATACACTTTGTAAAGATCGAAAATACATGATAGTAAACTATGATACCCTTTTGTAAATATAAAAAACACGTGATAGCACACTGTGATACCCTTTTGTAAAAGGAAATAAGAAAATTTAGGAAGTAGGTTATATTTTAGGAATTTAACAAATTTACTAAAATATCATTTTCTATTTATTTAAAATTAATATTAATTATTCTAAATGTGTGGCTAATATTGGATCTCACAGTTACCACAAACTACCTAGTTCTTATTTGATTATGCCCCTATCATTACATATATACACATATCTTTTTTACTGTTACTCAATACGTCGATGATATTAACTATTTAAATTAGGCTACTACTAAAAACTAAAAGGTATATAAAAACCCAGCATTAAGCCACAATCATGTGCCACAGGCTTAACATGGCGTGAAAAACAATTTAAACCAACTCAACAATTACAAACTTCTGTCGTAAGATTAGTTTTAAGAAATACAGGCGAGACGCAACTAAACATTACAATGGCACCTAAAAAGACCGTAAACTTTTTTCCACTACAACAGAACAATGAAGCGGTGGCACCTTATGCCCCTACCTAGGTTAGACCCTGGCTCAAATCTAACCTTGATTCGAACTCCAACAATGGCAACAAGTGCTTTTACCAACACAAATTGGGTAAACACTAACCGGGTGAGACTGTAAGAGGTTTGGTCAGGGTAAACAAACTGAAAATGGTTGTTTACAAGTGTTTCGTATTAAGCCTTTACCGATAAAAATTTACCCGACCATGGCTAGAAATAATAACGTTGGCCCCACAAGTGAAATGATAATGCGGGCCAGGTAGGTGCTTACCTACGGTCAGATCAGTCCCTAAGGGGCCGTTTACCTAATGCTTACCCGGTAAGTGCTTACCAAGTCACGTTATCGATATGGACATGGCAAGAACCATGAATCTTACCCGGTAAGAACTATGGCAAGGTCCAAGAGTCTTACCCGGTTAGCGCTTACCGGATGATTTATTGCGTACGATGCCGTTTTTCATGGACTAAAATCTTAACGGGTAAAGTAAGTGATAGTGTCGAATTTACCGGTAAGCGCTTACTGGGTAAGTAATTGGGTAAACAGCCCCTTAAACATGTTTGATGCTGACTGAGTCAACCATGCTAACCGAATCAGAAAAGTGGTTAGCACCAAGTAAACATTAGAAATATTTACCACTCAATCTAACCTTAATTCTAAAGAACACTAGAAATACAATAACAAAGAAAATGAGACTACTTGCTATGTGTACCATGGCTCAAATGACAAATCTAACCTTGATACGGACTCCGGCCATGGCTCAAATCTGGGAGAAATATGTCGATAAAATGATGCTCTCTTCCTTCCCCATTGCATTTACTTCTTTCCTGTTTGAAGAATCGAGAGAAAACATGCCTCAATATCCGAATATGAATACGAATATGAAGAGAACTCGAATTAGAGTATTAAACACATAAAAGTACCAATTTTAGCAAGGAGCGAGTAGTGAACGTACCAGGGAGGGTAAACACGAACCAGGGTCCCAACATCAAGCTCTACGTCGCTACATAATCTTGAGCTAAAGATGATCATCAAGTTCCTCCTTTTTATCATGTTTAGAGGGTTATTTGGCCTTAAACTCTGCAGAAGCATGCAACAATTTTTTAATCAATCTGAAACATGCATGAAAGAAAAGAAGAGAACCAGAAGGAGATACGGACCGGACTGGACGGGTGAGAGCGAAGTAGGCGGGTGAAAGAATTCCGGTAGGTCTTAGGGTTTTAATTTGATACGGGTAGTTTATAAATTACCAATTTTGTCAATATCTCCTTTATTTTTGTTCCACCTATTTTGGTGGGCAGCAAAAATGTACTTTTGTCCTACTCAGGTCCTATCCTATCATAACCCGGTCCAATGTCGCGTTAAACATGGGACAAGTTTTTGTACTGTCCTATCCCGCGTACCAAAAGCACATACAGTTGTAGTTGTGGGAAAGGATTGGCACATACAGAAGGTTTGCCATTTAGAATTTGGGCATGTTAATTGTTCATGGTAAGACTGACTGCTCCTTTGACCTGAGTGGCTTGAGTGTCACATGAAAACTTTCTCGACGTTTGAAATGTCAATAAAACCAAACCAAACCAAACCAAATACACCCGGTATGTCCCACTCAAAAGTAGGGTTTTGGGTAAGATGTACGCATATCTTACCTCTACCCAATATCTAACATAATTACTATGGAGACTATTCATGTGAGAACCACAAAATATTTGAGAACTGTGAGAACCTATGCATTCATTGATGGATATACACTAATGAATTTCAGTGAGTATATGCATCGATGCATATATACTTGCATACATGGTAGATATGTATTGATGAATATATTCATTATCAATATGAATATACAGGTTCTCACGGTTCTCAATTTTTTTTGTGGTTCTCAAATGCAAAGAAGGTTCTAGTCCGGTGTCCAATTATAACGACATATATTATAGTCGGTCAACGTGCACCTTGTCATTTTCAATGGAAGAACATGAACAGACGGTCAGTTTTCCTTCCAGTGACTTCGACAGTATCTTCACGTCAAAACAACTTGCTTCATCTGAATTGAAAAAGAAACAAATTGTGTCACTTCTCATACATTTACAAAACCAAACCAAACCAAACAAATCCAGTATATTCCACACAAAGGTAGGGTCTTGGGGGTAGGATGTACGCAAACCTTGCCTCTACATAGAGGAGAATGCATGCATTAATGTACCTTCTTTTTGAAACTGGTTCAAGAAGTATGAATCTCTTTCCTTCTCGCTTTGCATTACGCGCTGCAACTTTCCAAATAAACCGAAACTACAATTTTGGTATTGAAGAAGAAGCATAAGCAGTTAGATATTTAATTCCACTTCGGGTATAAACAACAGAAGTGTTTCAAGACAACCGAGACTTCAACTGAGATCACCCACCCTGTATGTCTAGGAACTGCATTTATGTTCCCCTCTTCATTTGTAGTAGCAGCACCTATAGCTTCCTGAAATTGATCAGCTATAGTCTTCTGTCTGGACTCCAGCTCGATGGGCTCTTGAATTTGATGGTTGTCCTGGAACCAGAGGAAAAGCAGTTAGCCACTTAATCGATGGTGAACCATTGTAACAACAAGGGTGTGTTTGGTACAGAAACGGGACGGGACTAGACGGGTGAGAGTGAGGTAGGCGGGTGAAAGAATTGTGTATGGTTTTAGGGCTTTAATTTGACATAGGTAGTTTTGTAATATATCAATCTTGTTCCATCTGTTATGTCCCAGTCTAATGTCGCACCAAACGTGGGACACATTTTTTGTTTTGTCATGTCCCATCCTGTCCCGCGTACCAAATGCACACTATTGAAGCACCTATTCAATTGCATACCTCATCTTCATCTGATGAATCACTGCCCAAACAGTCGGGATCATCATCTATGTCTCTATGACGCATTGACAATATACTTCTCTTGACGGAAAGTTGTTCGGAAGTGCCTTTTGTTTTATTGTACTGGAGCAGATAAAATATCACGTCCGAGTGTGACGTGTGAAGCTAATGAGCAAAGGGATAATATATACTACAAGAGCTACCTTCATAGTACTTCCTTCTGGCAGATCGTGTTCATCCCGAATGCAAACGAGGAGCTCAGCCATTGAAGTCGTGCTATGAGCATGTGAGACTGGCAATTCAGCTGCCTTCGTATCATTCTTCAACTCATCCATCTCTTTTCCCTGAAAAATTTACGGAATTTGGGACGAGTATTGTACGACTGGATTCAGTTACATCACATGATGGACCAACCTTAATTGATGTGCGACTTTCATACGCTTGGCTAACATCTGTTATGAGGTTGTCATTATGTGAATGTGTCCGAAAAGAAAACTTGCGTTTGGCTTTGCCTTCGCCACCTGGCAGCAGATGATTAAGCATCAAAGGCAATTGTAATCGATTGAATCGATGAGATGCAAATTATCTTCAGATTGTAATAAACTAGCTTTATTGTTCTGTTGCCCGAGCAGAAAAAAAGAAGAAAAGAAGAGTTTGTTACCTTTACATGACCTTTTGGCTCTGGCAGACGCATGACAAAATGTAGTAGAATCAGCATTATTGTTCACATCGCCTAGTGCATCTGCTTCTGCATTTGCTGCAAGCCAAGTGCAAACTCCATCTTTTCTATTTACTCCGAAACTAGAAGGTCCTATTTTCTGATAGTTATCAGCCTCGGAAGTGAAGCATTTACTTGACTGCATGCAGTTTCCTCTCACCTTAAAATCGCAAAGCTAACACTTCAAATTCGGACATAAAATGAAAGGGTAGCTTAGCTTTGAAGTATTGCATCACTGTTCTGTGTAGACTGTAGTATGCACCTCGTTATCAGAGAGAATTTCTTCATCTGAGTTGCACACAGAAGCGTTTTGTAGGGTGTAGGTGAATTCACACTTGTTGGCAAAAAATGGGAATTCAACATCATCTTCAACACAGATATCCGCTTGCCTCTGGTAACAACAAGGTGAGACAGAAAACCTCTTTGGAAACCATCAAAGTGGGTAACATCATTGGTATTAACCGAACTGAATAAAAACTCGTAGCTGTGCCATTAAATGAGTTGCAAAAGAAATTAATTTACTGTCCCATTTCTAGAAACCACAATAATGTTCTATACTAGTCCATAGGACTTTATTTCCTTCAATCTTCCCCATCAGCGAGCTAAATTGCATATATGTTTTTGTTTGAAGCTGAAGCCATTAACTTTTATAACAGCAATAGTAAGTGATGATACATTCTTCTGAGCAGAAATTTGCTGGCAGCATACCATATTTGTAAAGCGTGAATTGGCTTTGATCACAACCTACCTTTTGAAGTAAACTAGTTTGATTCCTTTGATGCACGGCTTCATTAGCATCTGCACCTGATCACACCATAGTTCTTAAAAACACATTCAATGAACAATTTCCTATATGGATTGTAATCAAATACTGGAAAAAATGATCGAACAAATTGTACCTCTGAGCATATCAAGTTGAGAAAGAATTTGTACTTCACCCTGCCCAATTGTACATATAATGAGGTCACACAACTAATGATCTCCAAGTATTGCAAAACACTGTGACACATGCAGTTAAATAAAGAAATCAAACATTCAAGTGTTAGATATGCCTACTAATCTGAAACCTAACAGAAGTAGGTAAGCTCCATGATTCCCCTGTGTTTCTCTCTTATTGTGCATGAATATTCAAGACGTTCCTCATCTTGTATCCATCCACCTACACACTCACTCGTAACACAAATATGGCTCAAAGCTTGCACACTGAGGCAGTAATCATTTGATTATCATATATATATATATATATAGAGAGAGAGAGAGAGAGAGTAGAGTAATCATTTGTTCAACTGGCTCACTGTGAATCATCCTGCTTTTTGATACATAACTTTTTGTAGAAATCCATAAGAACCAATTTCTTTTTCTAATCCCCCTTCACAACTACCAGCACAAATCAAATCTGAAACTTGGATTACAAAGTCATTCATGATCTATTTGGCTCCATAAAAAGGGTATACGCCAGCCTAAAAAGGGTATACGCCACCACACCGTCCCACGGTCATCACGGGGAGGTACATAGCCTCGAGTCAATAGCAGGTGGTAGTGCCTGGGTTGATCCTGGGGTCTCCTTTCCGGATTCTTACCATCCTACTGCTGAGGCAACCGACGGGGGGAAGGCTCCGTCAATTCCATGGCTTGGAAAGAAAATTGGAGCCTTCACTACCAATTTCATTGTTTGATTCTTATTACATTTAATATTTATATGGATTACAATCCTAGAAATTCTTATCTACAAATTGATTCTCCACTAAACCTAGACTTTTCCAACTAAACCCGACGGAATTGATAGTTTGGGAGCTGAAATTAAACGTGCTAAGTACTATTAGACAAAACACACTAGCTTTATCATATTCACATCACTACACATCTTCATGCTGAAAAAAAGAGCATATTTTTTTCTTCTTTTAAATTGTAATATGCTTAATTAGTAGTTTTTTTCAAGAAACAGTCTTCTTTCTTCTTCTTGTTTTTCCTTATGATACATGTAAGATGAAGGAATAAGGCTCGAGCCTGTGAGTATGCATAATAAATTGACATTTTTGGCAATTATGGGTGGTAGTGTATAACAAACTAAAACCTGGTTGAATCGAAGAACTAGAATTTCAAATGACTTGCAAGGAATTCCATTATTGTACCCAATGGTGGAATTTGACATGCATGGTTTTGTATTTCTTTCAAGGATAGTTCGAGAGAATGACATGTAATTTCAATTCTATAAAAAGGATCCTCATGTAAAGCAACAGATGACTAGTAATGGCTAATGACAAGTATATATGTGGCTATGCCTTGTCAGGGAATGATATATGAAGCAAGAAGGTTGGACGGAACTATGCCCAAGCACAAATAAACGGAGCCAATCCGAAATCCCAACCACCCAGGTTGCAACATCCCTTGTGGTCCATAACAAACTCGGAAGGGGTAAAGGACCCAGGAAGGCAAGACAAACCCTAAGAGCACCTTCAGAATTCTTGGAATACAAACACAATTAGTTACACATGGCAGATGAATTTGAAGGGTAAGGGACCTTTAACAATTTCGTGTATCTATACTCTTACTCTAAGGGTCTGTTTGTTAGCAGCTTAACGAGCTTAATAGGACACACAATTTATTCGGTTAGCTATACATGATTGTTTGGTAGTGGCTTAATGATATATAAAGTGGCTTATTCAGTAAGCTACCAGGGGGAGCTTTATGCAGAAAGCCAAGTTTTTTTTTCTAAACCTGCCCCTCCCAATTAAAAAACACACTCCGACCATTTATGAAAAAACCTTCATGATCTATACTATTTTAATCTACACAGACAACTTTACCTATACAGAACTTAATATGGAAACCAACCAAACAACCCCTAAGTACTTTCTTTTAGGTGTTTACTCTCCTGAAACTGAGTTAATTCTCCCGCTGTCCGTTTGATTGGACTAGACTGGAAAAGAACTAGCTGCATGTATGTGTATGTGTACAAGCATGTGTATTCAGCAGAACATTAACCTCTTCTATATGTTCCTAATCAGTTAAACCTACAAAATTCACATCTATTCTCACATAGTACAGAATATTAACCTTTTTTGCAGCTGGAACGCCTAATGATACATGATCTTCTGGCAAGTCTCCATTCAAATCATCATCCTCTTCAAGCAGAAAACAAAAATCCGATTTCAACTTTGCATTTGTTTCTATCAACGAAGTTAAAGCTTACAGTAAAGCTGAAATCGACCAATTGTAGCTCAAATTACATTACCTGATATACTCTGATCAGAATTTTCATTTTCCTGCCATCGACAACTAATCACTAATAAGTAAAAATTCAACAAATTCCAAACTTATTTTGAATCAATTAACTACTTGATTTGGAACATAAAATTGCTAGTCTCGTATCTCTAATTTACCTCGCTTATTATCGGATTAAATTACAACAAATGTAACGTTACTTACGGATGATTGTAAGCGATTATCACAATAATAAGTCAAAATTCGAACATAACTCACCGGAAATGCGGTGCTCCGCCACATATCTGCGTCGTGAGAAGAATCGCCTCCGACTTCCGACGAGAAATTTGCTCCTCCCTCACACGTCGGTCGTCGGACCGTTTGGTATCAGCAGACAGCTGCTCAACGTCAACTCTAACTCAAAAACAAAATTTGCTTACCGTCTATTAGTTGGGCCTTTAGCACATAAAATGGCCCATGTAGAGAAATGAAATTGGCCCATTTAAAAAAATATTTTACATAAATCTTTAGTATAATATCAGTGTTATAAAAGGAAGTCAATCGCACCAGATATTATCCGTTTTGTCGATAAATTTGGACTCACGGTTTTAAAACACGTCTGATAGATGATGTATCAAGTCCCTTATAAAGCAACTTCCGTTCCCCTCTCCAACCAATGTGGGATCTTACAATCCACCCTTCTTGGGAGCCCATCGTCCTCGCTGGCACCAGCCCGGTTTCCAGCTCTGAGGACGCTGACACACCAATATGGTTTTCGGCCTCTAGTATCATCTGTAACATCTCAAGCCAATCACACTAAATATTGTTTGTTTTGTCCACACTCCACACACCTGGACTCACGGTTTTAAAACGGGTCTGATAGAGTAAGTATCAAATCCCTTATAAGGCAATATTCGTTCCCCTCCCAACCAACGTGGGATCTTACAATGGTCCAATGTGCACTTTTTGTAAAGTGATATTTGATTTTTTTTTTCTTTTAGCATTGTGGATTTTGCTTTTTAATTTTATGTATATAACCTACTTAGGGGCCGTTTACCAAACACTTACCGGGTAAACGCGTACTGGATCAATTACCTTACCGGATGAGCATAACAATGACCGATAATTTATCCAGTAAGAGGCAACGTAAGGATTGAGAGTCTTACCCGGTAAGTCGGGTGGTGATTTTTACTTGGTAAACGCTTACTAGGTGATAAACGTATAACAATAATTCATTTTGATAGCCGAGAATGTTACCCGATATGGTAAGTGATGGTGATGAATATTGCCGATAAGCGCTTACCCCTAAGCATTTGGTAAACAACCATTTAGATTATTTAATATTATTGACTCATGGAGTAAT
This sequence comes from Arctium minus, assembly GCA_954870635.1. Taxonomy (NCBI): domain Eukaryota; kingdom Viridiplantae; phylum Streptophyta; class Magnoliopsida; order Asterales; family Asteraceae; genus Arctium; species Arctium minus. The sequence continues at coordinate 70,946,366 of OX941095.1, read as the reverse complement.
AGTATAAAACATATGTGTATGTATATATATATATAGAGGGAGGATCATGCGAGAAGCAGACTAATTTGCGAGAAGGCGAGAAGGAATGTGGGTCACATAATTTATTAATTAAAAAATCCATAAATAAAAAATAAAAAATAGTTTTAGAAAATAGGATAATAATAATTTTAAATTTGATAAATCCTTAAAATTCTCATTATATCTTTTAGATTTATTTATTTTTATTATTTTTTTTCTAAATATACTTTTAATTAAAAAAATTCACAATTTTAACCAAATATCACACGTGATATCATTATATAAATATTTATGCATATCACATATCATATTATTACATGTGATAATTGTATATATTTTAGTTAATCATATGTTGTATATATTTTAGTTAATCATATGTGATTATGTATACTTCTATTTATAGATCTTTTTGTGATGTAAATATTATCACATGTGATAATTGTATATATTTTAGTTAATCATATGTGATTGTGTATATTTATATTTATAGATCTTTTTGTGATGTAAATATTATCACATGTGATTATGCGTCATTTATATTCAGACATATATTATCATATGTGATATTTACAAAAATCCACCTAGTGGGTTTATATGTGATACATAATAATATATCACATGTTAAACGAAGTTAATCACATGTGATTCAAAACGTAAATCTAAAAAATAGAGAAAAAATGGTGAAATAAATAATGAATTAGTTATGGATATCACATGTGATATTTGATAAAAATTATGATTTTATCTAGAAAATAATAATATGAATTTGATAAAAAAATTTATGAATTTATTAAAATTAAAAAATAAATAAATTTAAAAGAGATATTATGAGATTTTTAAGGATTTATCCAATTCAAATTGTAATTATCCTAATTTTTAAGAAAATAATTTATTTATGTTATTTTTTAATTAATAAATTATGTGGCTCTTATTCCTTCTCGTCTTCTCGCAAATTGACTACCTTCTCGTTTGAACTTGCCCCTATATATATATATAGATAGATAGATAGATAGATGTGTCGCCATAAGTTACGCCTTGCAAAATGTCATGAGCTCGTTGCGGCCATGTAGCTTATAAGACTTGAGGTTTGACCTTGCTCTCACGCCTCACCCTGTTTTACAACCTCGAGTATAATGTAATTCCACTCGTAAGATTTAAACCCTGTATGATTTTATCTAATGTAATCTTTAATAATTTGTAATACGATTGTTCATTGGGCCTAAACCAGATCCAACCCGAAACTAAAACAGAAAAAAGGAACAACTAACCGAAAACAATATCAATCCCAAAATGGACCATGAACGTGAACTTGTATTTTTCTTTCATTTGAAATATATAAGCAAAAAACGACGTTATTTTTCAAGTTGGAAAAAACAATTAAATAAATGAAAAGAATTCGCCAAACGAGTCTGAGAAATGATTTTGTCAAAAAAAATAAAAAATGAAGTACACTTTTGAAAATTATGTAATAATCTTTAATTCTTTTACGAAAAATTAAAAGTTACAGTTGTTCACTTGTTGATTACTTATCGACGGTCTCTATGAAATATCGGCATATAAATGTTTTTCTGTCATTTTATTAAATTACTTTTTGCTAAATTATTGTCATTAGAAGACAAATTGACACATTACAGAACTACCTTTCTTGTTTTGTTGCCTGCTTTAATCGAAAGTTTTTTTAGTCGATCTATTTTAGGCAAATTTTGATACATATAAGAATGGTGTTTGACTAAAACACGAATACAAAATCCAAATTCATACAGGCTCGAGCCTAACATCAAAAACCAAGTTATACACATATCCAAAGTTAGATAGGTTTTTGTCCATCTCCTTCGTCCTCAATATGGGAAAGATGCGAATTTTTAAAACCTATGACAAAATATCTACGAAAACGGTTTTCAAAGCTCGATTTTTCTTTCAATACGGACAATGAATAAGTGAATAAAAAACAACATTATTGTTCAAGTATTTGAAAGAGTGAAAATTGCTATCAATATATTATTTGTCTGGGAATTGAAGGTTGGAGCTTGTTTTGTCATCATACATCTGAAAGTTACATTTTCAGTTTATTTTTACGTTACAAAATGACTGATAATTTGTCATGTGTATATACTTCGAACACAAAGTTCCAAAAACTATACAAGAATTTCTACAGAGAGTAGAGGATATGATAACCCATAAAAGAATATCCTAAACCTATGTATAAAAAAACAAACTCTTAAACCACTATGAAGAATAGGTTCTGAATTCATCGTCATCGCATTCAAAGGCAAACACATTCTGGTAGAAAATTAACGTGGCCCACAAGAAGATATAGTAACACCAACGAGATTCGTACATGAAACACTTTGCTGAAAAAAGTTGCGGAATTAAGTTCTGAAACTATAGTCTTGACTTCGTTTATAATCAGAAGAACTTAGAATGACAGTAGCAAAATAAATTACGCTTGTTAACATGTTTCTGCAAAAGGGTTTGTAACCAGCAACCCCCAAACCACACTGTACTACCCCGTCCTAAGAGTATCATGTTAGAGACAAATCAGATGCATAGAGGTCCGCTAAGGTGGTCGGCTTAAAAGAACAGTGCCCACAAGGAGTCTAATCCTCAAAGGAATTGTAACTCCAATACTATATCTACTATATTCAAACCTCCGCTTATTTGTGCAACTATATCACCTCAAAAACAACCGTGTTACCAAAGGGCTTTTGGCCTAACAATAACTAATAATCCAACCTTCTTAGAGATTAAAGGTTCAGATCTTGCCGAAAACAAGGAGTGTGTATGAGTTTAATTTGTTGTATATAAATATTATATACTTAAAAAGACAACTTATTTTCAACAAGAAAAAACAACAACAACTGTGTTATACACTATGGATGTTTATTACTCATTTCGTCCCAAAATAATGTCCACAATGAAAATAGCACACAATTTTAGAATTGTGTAATTATCATACTTTTTAAATAACTCGATGACACTTTTACCCATAATAAATAGAAAAATAAACTTTCTCCATCTTATAATTAAGGGTATAATGGAAAAAATAGAAACTTACTTTTGAAAATGGATATTCATTTTGGACAAACTAAAATAGAAATGTGTACACTCAATTTGGGATCATGAAGTAACATGTTTATCAAATTAACGAGGATTATGCAAAAAATAGGTCAACTTGTGAAAAGTGTGAGAAACACTAGATAACATATGATTTTAGGGTAAAATCACATGTGATACAACACGTCGGCCAACTGGACATGGACGACTTGGTTAACAATCAAGTCGCATGAAAACTTATCCCCGCAATGGCGAGTTAACACGACATGCTTGTATCACATGCAATTTTACTCTAAAATCACATATGATTTGACCTTTTTCATATTTTTCACAAATTAACTGTCTTCTCGTTTGAAACTGATTGTATTAGATTAAACCACCAAACAATTAATCATATTGCCGAATAGAATCCATAATTTGCATAAATGGTTTTAACAACGTGTTAAAAATCGTTTTCCATTTCCATCGTCAATATTTGGATTTTCCTTAATATAATAATAAATTGATTTATTTGTCATCACTTGTACCTTGTGCTTAAAAATTATAACCTTAATTTGTTTCATTAAAATTTAAAATTTTATTTTTTTAAGTACACTAAATCTAATAGATTTTCTATTTATATAGAGCTAGAAGCGTACTTGCGCAATGCAGCGAGATACATCACGATTTTAATGTTTTATTTTTTTTTATCGATTTACAATACGATTTTGAATGGTTTTAAGAAATTATAATGTTTTTTTTATAAATTTGTTTAATTTAGGCTTAATAATATAATATTTTTTATATAAAAAAATTAAGTATTTTGTTAGAATTCAATTATTATCTTATATATTTTAATGACATCTAGAAAAAATAACCAATTGCATATTTAATAATATAATTAAAACAAAATTATAGTAATATAATATATTAATTAATAGTGATACATGGAAAGGTCTGCATAAAATGTGGATTCTGCACATACCAAATTGGTGGGTGTTAGAAGACTGCAGTAGTAATATGTATCTTGTGCTTTGATACTTGTAAACTAAGATATTTTTAAAATCTTGCATAAAATGATGGTACCTTGTGCCTAATAATTTGTATTTAAGAGTTTTTTATCCGTGCTTTATAATATAGTATCGATATAGATATATATATAGATAATGGTATAAAAAAAAATTATCTTTCTTCATACAAATTTCTATAGGATTATCTAAATTTGAAGTTTTTTCTTGTTTTCTTTATTTTAATAAATAATATAGACAATCTTATACAGTAAAATAGATAACAAAATATACATTTTCTGTATTTTAAAAAATATGTTGGAAATGCTTTAAATGGCTAAGAAATTGTCATTTCATTTGATTCCCGTCATTTGCAAAACTCATAAAGCAGATAAAGAAAGTTTGGTCCAAATTATGTAATTTATCAGTTCTAATTATATTTCTAATTTAAATAATATTTTAAAACATGCATTTTGAACAATTATTTGATGTAAAATATATATATCAACAAAAAATAAAATATTATATAAAGAATTTTCATCAAATTTTATTTTTATTTCCAAATATTAATACACGTGGGAACTTATTCGAATATGCTCAAATTTGGGTGACAACAGAAGTATTTCGTTGACAAAAAAAAAAATTTATTTATTTTTAATCAATTAGCAATTTTTTATTATTTAAAGTTCAATTATTTTGTTGACAAAACTTAATAAAATATTTTTTTAGGTAAATTATGTAACGTGATCATTATTTATATGGTGAGTAGGAAAGGTCGTGATACGAAGTTCTATAGATTTTAAAAGATGGTTTAGTTTAATTTCAATCAAGTCTGGTAAGAATAAAGTTGTCTGTACTGTCTATATAGATTGAGAACATTTTTTTGTAGATAAAAGGAACATGTTTTTTTTAATGTGAAGGGGTAGATTTGGAAAAAAAAACTTGATTTTCTGTATAAAATTCCCTTAGAAACTTATTGAATAAGTCACTTTCTATATCATTGCGTCACCTACCAAACAGTCATGTATAACTGACCGAATAAGTTGTGTGTATTGTCTATATAGATTGAGAACATTTTTCGTAGATAAAAGGAACATGTTTTTTTAATGTGAAGGGGTAAATTTGGAAAAAAAAAACTTGACTTTCTGCATAAAGTTCTCTTAGAAACTTATTAAATAAATCACTTTCTATATCATCATGTCACTACCAAACAATCATGTATAACTGACCGAATAAGTTGTGAGTCTCATTAAGCTTATCAAGTTGCTAACAAACAAACAAATCATAACACGTATAATCATATAACTATAATAAATTATAAATGATTGGCTATAAAAAGTAAACCCTAAAATTTATTTATAAAATACGTTTATAATGCACACAGTACAAACTCCTCGATCTATTAATCGTAATCAAACACACGCACACAATTTGGAGGCATGTGCGTGCGGAAAAACATCTGATTTGATATTTTTTTTATTTGTAACTTTTTTATTTTAATAAAATATAGTGTTATTTTGTAATTTATAATAACGAAAATTTATTTCAAACAATAATCCATGTAAAACTGAAAGACGTTAATAACTCGTGATGATTTGATAGAGTTTCGGCATTCTAGAGCACAAAGTAAAATAAGAACAGTTACACACACACACACAAAAGACGAGTTTTATACAAGGTTCTAAAAAACGCGCATTGGTGCCGCCATGGCGTCGAGGCATGACCTTGCCGCCACGTTTTACCCCTTGGCGTCGAGATAAGGCGTCAAGCTCGTTATGGCGTTACGCCTTGGCATTGAGATAAGGCGTGAACTCGTTATGGCGCGCCATGGCGCGTTATGGCGTTACAACTTCGAATTTGTATACTTCGAAATTCGATTGGAATTTACCCATTAGTATCGATTATAGCTTAGAAATTTTTTTGTTTATCGTTTTATATGAATTTAAATTGTTAATAACTCGTTCATTATTGTTCAAGACACCAATAAAAACACACACATACACATATATACATATAAATTAAATACAGATTCGCCGCCTTAAGCCACGTCTTGGAAAACGCCATGGTCTCGCCATAACTCGTAAGGCTTGAGGCTTAATCTCGCCGCCATGCCACGCCTCACGTCATTTAAAACATTGGTTTTATATAATTCACTTGTTAAGGAGGTTACGTCAGTAGTTTTGTTTGTAATCGACATATAATACAGGGAATTTGACCAAAATGACTAAGTGGACCCCTTCTATTTACTTTTTAGCCCATTTTTTTGGAATTGAGACAAAATAACAAAGATTTCGCAAGTTTATATTTTGCAACTTGTGGAGTTTTCTTTTCTGAATTAAACATGATTGTAGTTGGGCCCATTCGCAAAATAGTTCACCATAATCATATTTTAACATTAAAAGTAACATTTTATAGGTTGCGAGATGATCACCAGCAAAATCTTAACTATTTTACAACAAAACGGAAAAAAGTGGGCTAAAAAGTGAATAGGAAGGAGCCATTTGTCTGTTTTGATCAATTTCCCTATAATATATGATGTAGAGTTCCAGAGCCAATACTCTACTGTAACAGAGTTAAACCTTTTTTATTTTACATGTACGATTTAACTGATACAATTAATTTACAACAGGATGTCAATTATAAGAATTAAATATATTTGATTACTCATGTTTTTATCACGTCATTGATCAAAACTAAACCGTTAAATCATGGGTTAAAAATCTCGGAAGGTGTTTATTTGATTTTCATAAAAATGGTCAGTAATGAAACTATAATATTACAAGAATAACAATGGTTAAATGCATAAAGTTCATTTTTGAAACCGTAAAGAGAAATTACAAATTTTAAAAATAATTTAGATCAAATATAGTGTAACATCCAAAGGCTAACCGTAACAGGTATTGCCAGCTTTATCACATTTTGATTCACAATTTTAAAACGCGTCTGTAACATTTGTTCCTTTCCCCAACCGATGTGGGATCTCACTATCCACCTAACTTAGGAACCTAGCGTCCTCGCTGGCACCAGTTTGGTTCCCGACTCTGATACCATTGTAACATACCAGGCTAAACGTAACAAATATTGTCCGCTTTTTCCATTTCTAAACTCAGGTTTTTAAAACGCATCTGATAAAGGAGGTATCTAGTCTCTTATAAGGCAATTTTTGTTCCCTTTCCCAACCAATGTGGGATCGCACATGTTGTCTGACTATATTTATAATATAAAAAAAGATTGTATCCATCATCAAAAGTTTAAATTACGTATTTGTTTCATTGTCGTCATTGTAAAAATTCAACAATACTGATACGAAATATCTGTTAAAAGATATTTTAAAAAAGAATTATAAACCATTCTCCAATCAAACGTTCCAATTCCAATGTTACAAACATTAAAATTTTCAGCTCAACTATTTATAGATGTAAAACAGTGATTTTTATTATACCGAACAAACTTAAATTTTTTTTAATAGTAAATATAGCTATTAAAACATTAATAACGTTTATAAAATTAATTATATGATATTCACAAAAATAGACACATTTGGAGATGATATCTTACAAAATAACCAACTTTTTAGAAATTACCACAAACCAACCATTTCGCAAAATATTTTTGTAAAAGGTCCCATTTTATTCCCGCAAAATTAGGGGTGTAAACGAGCCGAGTCGAGTCGAGTAGTAGGTTAATCGAGTCGGGCTCAAAAAATTAATAGTGGGCTCGAGCTCAATTAACTTTTCAATGTTGGGCTCGAGCTCGTATATTTTTGGAGTTATCGAGATCGAGCTCGATGCTCGTTTATGGGTTCAAACTCGTGATTGATTAACTCGTTTATTGGCTTGAGCTCGATAATTTTTATATTTTTATTGCATGATTAATAAATATATGAGCATGTTTGGCTCGAAAAAAGGTATGCTCGAATGGCTCGGCTCGGCTCGAAAAGTTGAATCGAGTTTTCGAACGAGCCGAGTCGAACATTGGTGTTATAAAGCTCGGCTCAATAAGTTAAATGAGTTCTGTTTTGTGTTCGAGCTCGAGAATAATTAAGCTCGAGCTCGAGTAGCTCGTTAAAAGCTCGACTCGTTTACACCCCTACGCAAAACCACGTCCATTCAAATTATTTACTTTTTCTGGGCCCATCGCGCAAAAATGGTCCGCAAAATCCTAATCCGTGAGCAAAATGTATCCATAAAACCATAGTTTTTGCGAAAACTATAAAACCTTATGAATTACGGTCAATAAGACAGTTGATATTAAAATTCAACAGTGATCGAAGATTTTCATGCAATTAGAAGTGCAAAAAGCTCTCCTCAAATCTCCGCAAAATTTTAACTGCAAGTAAGTTCGTTTTCGTTTGGTGGTTTTTGCAACAAGTACCCATGATGTCATTGTTTGGTCAGCGTTGAGTAGCCATAAAGTATTTTGTTTGGTTTGTTTGTAGTGTCTGGTTAAATACTTTAGTAAAATTAAATTTTAATAAAAATTCGTAAAAGAAGAACCAATCGTTCAACTAACTTGCAAAATTTTGCATAAACACCTCAACATCATTAATTGTTGCCAACTAACTCGAAAACGTCACCATGTGGAGGATGTTCGTAAGATTACCTAAAGCCACTACGTGAATCTACTAAATTTAACTTTCTTGCCACAATATTAACCAACGCAGGACGCGTTACGCGTAATGGTGAAGCTGCAATATGCCGACAACATTTCTAACAACATATACTCCAAAACCCTATAACCACCTCCCACACTCGTCCATTACAAATAAACATCATAACTTTCTCATTTTGTGATTTTACACGATCCTTCGCCTATAGGATGCGTTTCTTTTGCAACCCAAACAATTTATACAAACTATGCAAACCAATCTTAGACGTTCATCAAGTCTAATTAATATATTATTTTATTTTGTTTTCTAATTTAAAATCATGATTATAATGAATAAACTTAACATTTTCCATATATATCACAATCATTATTAATGAATCATAATCATTATTCATAAATATATCTATTGTTTCATAATATAGTGGTTTGCATAGTTTGTACAAATTGTTTGGGTTGCAAAAGAAACGCATCATATATATATATATGTGTGTGTGTGTGTGTGTTCAACTCCAATAGCGTTTCAATTTTGAAGATTACAACTTTGTTTATATTATTAAAATGTTAAATATATTTAATAAAGTATTATTTATCTCTTCTAAACATTAAACGTTTTTTATTAATGAGAATATAACAAAAATATATTTTTGGTAAGGGGGTTGCTAAGGCTACCCCCTATAAAACCCATACCCGGCCTAACCCTTATCTCAAAACTCAAAACAAAATTTTCAAAAAAGATTTTTAATTTATATTTACAGTTTATACCCCTATAATTAGTTAATCAAGTTACTTTTCTAATTTTCATTTTACACCATCACCATATTAATACATATAGTCGTATATTAACTAAAATACGTTAAAAAATACGTTTTAATTTTAACAAGTTACACCATTACAATCGTTTCTTCAATACCTTCGAAATGAGCCCAATATTGAATATTTTGGATTTAATGATTTTATTATATGTTAAAAAATACGTTTTAAAATATGTTAAGGAAATCAATATATATATATATATATATATCACATGTACTGCAAAAATGTAATTCATAATTTTCATCAAAATATATGTGATTCACAATTAATTAAAAAAAAATTAAATGTTTTCCTAATCATATACGATTTAAAATTTGAAAACAATGATTCAAACTAAACATCAAAAAAAAAATAATGAAAACAGAATCATATGTGATCTGTAGCAAATGTCGATTAATTGTGGAAATAAAAAATGTCGATTATTTTGTGATATCAAAAATGTCGATTATTTTAGGATATCAACAAAATCATTTGATATATATATATAATTTGAAATAATCGATTCGATATATATATATATATATATATATATATATATATATATATATATTTGAAATAAAGTAAAGTTATTGATTTGAAATAAGGTAAAAGTAATTTATATATATATATATATATATATATATATATATATATATATATCGAACGATCGTTCGAATCAATTACTCGCAGTTCAAAGTTTAAATCTCTTCCTCTTCGTCTCTTTTCTCTCTCTCTCTCTCTCTCTCTATATATATATATATATATATATATGTTAGTTATCATAATATTGTACCTGGTTGGTGACAAATCCTGATGTTGGTGTCATATCTTCTCCCATGTTTGTCATCTGCAACTTTGATATATATATATATATATATATATATATATATATATATATATATATATATATATATATATATCAAAGTTGCAGATGACAAACATGGGAGAAGATATGACACCAACATCAGGATTTGTCACCAACCAGGTACAATATTATGATAACTAACATTTATGTTAATTTTAACTTATGGGTACAAGTGAAGGTTATAACAAAATATAATAATTTCAGGCGTTCGAATCTCGAGAAGAAATAACTGACTGGGTGCGTAATGTGGGACGTTCGGTTGGTGTTGTTGGTGTTACCAAAAGATCAAAGACTAAGTCAAATGGAGATGTTTATAAAATCGTGTTTATGTGTGAACATAGTGGGGTTTATAAAGGTAACAAAATTTCAGTCGTCATACTGGAACAAGAAAGTTTGACTGTCCATTTGAGTTGATAGCGCTATATTCATCTAAGCATCATTGGCGGACGTTGAGGGTTGTGTATGATACACATAATCATGTCGTTGCACAATATATGGAGGGTCATCCATATGCAATGCGGCTAAAAGAACCTGAAGTTCAACTAGTTGAAGATCTATCAGCCCAACATGTCAAGCCACGATACATTTTATCCACGTTAAAGGGTAGACATGTGGAAAATGCATCTACGTCAAAGACAATATACAATGAAGTTCAAAAAATTAAGACAAGAAACGAGGCAGGAAGACCAAAAATGCAGGTTGTTGTGGATTTTTTTTGTTGAAAAAAATTATGGATTTTCATGCATCAAGAAAAGGTATCAAATTTTGTTTGGGCATTAGAATGTCTAAAGTCCAAAATATACGATAACTTTTACCCGGTTGCCATAGTAACAGACAGATAGTTGGCTTTGATTAATACATGCAAAGTGGTATTTCCTGGTGCTAACAACTTGCTTTGTAGATGGCATATCTATCAGAATATTGTGAAACATTGTAAACCATTGATACATGAGTCTCAAATGTGGAATTATTTTCATCAAGTATGGTTGTAGTTACTTGAATCTCGTTATGCCTGAAATGGCAATTCTAACTGCTTCAAGGTTCAATGTCATATTATATTATTCTCAGTATGGAAGACAGTGCGACATACTTACCATTCAGGACACAACCGTCGTCATCATCCCATGACAAGTCAATTGTAATAATGCATGTTAATGGTAATCATTACATAAAGGTAGTACTAAAAGGAGATTACCCAATGCCCACACTCATACACCATTGGACACGTCATGCACTTCCAGATGCAATGTCGTAGATTATCCCATACCAACGTAGATTAGATATGTATGAAGAACATATAGAGCGTACTTATACTCGTGTCTATGTTGATTTAAATGAATAATCAAAGTTGGAATTTGTTGGAATAAAAAAAATACGCAATATAGTTATTATGTTTATTACCTTTATGTGATGCGTTTTCTCTTTTTTCAAAAAAAAAAATCGATTAATCAAGGTACAATATATTACATATAATAATATAATTAAATCAAAAAATATTCAATATTTGGCTCATTTCGAAGGTATTGATGAGACGATTATAATGGTGTAAATTGTTAAAATTAAAAGTTACTTTTTAACGTATTTTAGTTAATATACACTTATATGTGTTAATATAATAAAAATGTAAAATGTAAATTATAAAACCAAAGGGTATAAATTAAATCAATGAAAAGAGTTCAGGGACCAAAATTATAACTATTAATTAAAAAAAAACCGATTGTGAGAGGAGGGGGGAAGAATTTCCCTTTTGGTAATCATTTTTTAGGAGTTATTTAAATTTGGAGAATTTCACACATTCTCTCATATTTCTGTTTAAGAGATTCTCTTGAAACAAATAACTTATACAAAACCCTGAATATTTTTTTTTTGAAAAATCTATTGGAAATATTATCTATATCTATATTATATTATAAAGTATGGATAAAAAACTCTTAAATACAAATTAATAGGCACAAGGTACCATCATTTTATGCAAGATTTTAAAAATCTATTAATTTACAAGTATCAAAACACAAGATACATATTACTACTGCATGCTTCTAACACCCATCAATTTGATATGTGCAGGACATTCCTTTTATGCAGATCTTTCCATGTATCACTATTAATTAATATATTATATTACTATAATTTTGTTTTAATTATATTATTAAATGTGTAATTGGTTATTTTTTTCTAGATGACATTAAAATATATAAGAAAATCATTGAATTCTAACAAAATACTTAATTTTCCTATATAAAAAACATTATATTATTAAGCCTAAATTAAACAAATTTATAAAAAAAACATTATCACTTTCTCAAAACCATCCAAAATCGTACTGTAAATCGACAAAAAAACAAAAAATAAAATAAAACATTAAAATCGTGATGTATCTCACTGCATTACACGAGTACGTTTCTAGTAATTCTTAAATATGTTTATTTTCAGTTTTAAATATCCCTTAAAAATATCAAACAAAACAAAATGTCAACGGAGCCAAGAGTTGACTTGTATCATAACGTACTGCGTACCATAATAATCCAGTGATTAAAAAAGGTAGATGACAACACAAAGTTTTAAATTAATTAATTAAATATTCAACTCGAGATTTTTTTTTTTTGAGTTGATTTTTTGAGACGCGATATGAACACGGTATCATTTGTATTATTTCCTTTAAATATATTTTTTGTAATGTTTTTCAATTGTCTGATAATACATCATTTGATTTTTAAAAATAAATGATGTGTTATTTAAATTTATCAAGTGTTTTTTCAAATGATAGTTAACATTTTAAATTTTATTTTATAAATACTATTTGGTAATTGGTAAATTTAATTATGTGTGAATTTTCGAGTCTTTCAAAAATGGTACTTTATTGATCAAATTTGCTATAATTTTTTTTAAATATATAATTAAAAGATTTTTATAAAAAATTATATTCAATTTCAAAAGATTATTTATTTTAAAATTTTCAAAATTAATTATATTATTAGAATATTCTATACTTTAAACATTTCAATAAGCTTTTAGAATTCTTTTATATAATAATAATAATAATAATAATTAAATCTCATCCATGGAAAAATAAAAAAAATATTTTTAATTCAATTTTATCTAAACTTGAGTTTTCTTTATAAACAATATAGAGAATCAATTAGTGTGAAATAGAGAACAAAATCTGCATTTTCTGTATATATGTTGGAAATGCTCTCACATAAATCATCCCTCCAGTGTTCACAACTATAAGAATTGTACGCCATCACAAACCAAAAAAGTCACATCAAGTAAAAACTTTCTCTCATTGATGGTATTTGGCGTTGATAAACGTTAAATCCATCCGTTAACAGAGATGCATTTTCGTTATTTTGCATGAGTTTTTATATAAAACAATTAATATATAAGTATTTAAAACTAATATACAAGTTATTTTAAATTTAAAAAAAAAACTCTCTAAAACTACGTCAATTTTGTTGTAGTGTGTATTATTATATGTTGTTAAATACCATAAAATCAATTTATAAAATTTAGATTGTTAAAATAAAAAATGTTTTTAATAATAATTTTGTTAACAGTTTTATTAATAATTTTGTTTTTAATCATGACTTGTTCATCAATAATCTTGAAAAGAAAAGTTAACATCTAAACAAGACAAAATTAATAATAATTTAATATACTAGGAATCAAAGTTTATTTAAAATAAATTATTGACTTGATACAAGAATTGCTTTAAACCTTTAATTAGTCATTTAGGAGAGTTGAAGTGGGGAGTGATTTTAGGGAAATTAAAGTGGTTAGAGACTGGACCGTTCCTAAGGATTTTGATGCCCTGTGCGAAGATGCTAAAAAAATGCCCCTAACAACTATACGGTTTTAAGTAAATGAAACGACAAAATATACGATTTTTAAAGGGTTTGGAACCTAGTCAAACTATGCGGCTCATCCATATGCCAATTTTTATTAATTAAAATAAAAAGTACAAAAGGGGGACATAAAACCAAAACCCCAAATTACAAAATATAAACCTACATCACCTAAAACGATATCTTCGTGCATTTCTTGAAGCAAAAATATCAATCAATTTTTCATATTCGACATTCGCTAAAAAATTATTTTTAATACTCAAAATTGCTAACCCATTTAGCCTTTCTTGACTCATGGTAGACCGTAGATACGACTTCAATAACTTTAACTTTGAAAAACTTCTTTCCGCAGATGCTACTGTGATGGGTAAAGTCAACAAAATCCTATACACAAGCAACACATTTGGAAACATATCCATCAGGGGGCAAAATCAGCAGATCAGCCTTACCAAAGGTAAACCGTAAACTTATCGACCCTAATACCGGAACCAAGAACATGATCAAATAAATCCAACACTCTAACATAACCAGAAGAAACCAAACATTCCAGTAGTAAATTAAAGGAACAAGAGAAAGGAAACCGATAAAACCAAACTTCAAAAAAATCAATGGCTTCGTTGGAGAGGTTTTCTTCAGCACAAACCGATAAAACCAAACTTGAAAAAACTTTACACTGAGCGTAAATATCAGAAGGCGTAGTGAATATCAACTTTGAAGTGATGAGAGATTTAATTAAATTTTTGGCAGTTTGGATTTGGCCTTGTTGAACTAGTATGTGAAACTTTCTAAGTTGTTGTTCTGCATCATCAGATTCTACAACACCATTCTAAAACTAGGGTTTTTTTTCTCAAATTTAAACAACATAAAATTGATTATCACATTCACAGTAACCACACAAGAAATTGAAAATTGGAATTGGAAATACAACGAATTTAGAGTTTAGAAACAAAAAGCATACGTGGGACAGTGGGAGATTTGAGAAGAAAATCAAGAAATCTGAAATCGCAATTGGTGACAGAAGCACAGCCGCACAAATTGAGAAGAAGTGAAGAACAAACAATGAAAGATTAATATTTGAGAAGAAATCGCAATTGGTGGTGACTGGTGAGGCTGTGAATCGGTCGACGGTCGTATACTGGTATATATATATATAGTCGTCGATTGCAATCGACCTACTGGCTTCATTACCATTAAACGTTGACACTAATCGGCAATCGGCCCCTCTGGAAGTGGAACGCCGCTTTGAAAATTGGAAGAGTCAATCAATTGAAAATTGGAACGTACTTTTTTCATTTTCCAGAGTCTAGTTATCCAACCATGGGCTTGGACTTTGATATAAAAAAACAAACCTACCAAATATGAAATATACACCATGGGTTTTAATATTTTTTTCAGCCCAAACCTAAATTTTTAGACCTATACTAATAATATATAAAAATTTGATGCCCCAATGAACTTTGATGCCCTGTGCGGCCGCACGGCCCCATGGCCAGGCCTGGTTAGAGATAATGATTGAAAGTTAATAAATAACATTAAATGTATAGTAGTATATAAAACTTTAATGGTTGTTTTTAAGAGATTTTAAGTAATCTATACTATATTATAAAGATGGCATAAAAAACTCTTAAAAACAAGTCTTAAAGTTTAATGTACCGCTATTTAATGCTAATTACTTAAAAAACAACCATAAAAGCTGTATGTACTACATTTAATGTTATTCATTAATTTTCAATCATTATCTCTAACCATTTTAACTCCCCTAAAATCATTTCCCACTTTAACTCCCCTAAAATAACTCTCAGCATATTTTAGATATAAAAAATAATTAAAAAATCTTACAGAATATTTTATAAAAAAAATTATATTATTAAACCAAAATAAATTACATTATATTATTAAGTCTAAATTAAACAAATTTATATAAAAAAATCATTATCATTCTCTCACAACCATCCAAAATCGTAATGTAAATCGACAAAAAACAGAAAATAAAATAAAACATTAAAATCGTAATGTATCTAGCTGCTTTGCGCGAGTACACTCCTAATATATATATTATATATACACACACCAATTAATAATATATAAAGTACAAGAATAAGTGGATATGGTCTTTGGTTAACTATTGATTCGTACTTTCTTTCTTTTTATTCTATCTACCATCTTACTTCAACCGTACCATATCATATTGTCCACTTTGTTTACACATGTATTTACGGTTTTAAAACACGTCTGATAAATGAGGTATATAGTGCAACTTTTGTTCCCCTCCCCAACCGATGTGGGATCTCACAAATAGACATATTAATTTGTTAGAAAATACATAGAAAAAATAGACTTCGCTGTTTTTATTCTATTTCATTTTCAAGAAACGGGATTCTATTTATAATCCGATTCTAGAAAAGAGAAGGTTTATATGAGAATGTTGAGAACATACACTTCAAATACTCATGTTCTTCCCGAGCCATCTAAAGCACCCCAAACGACATCCCAATACCTACATTTTGTCAAGAAGATATACTTAAACCGAGATGAAAATATCTCTCGCTCATCTAGTTAACATTAAATAACGGTACATTAAGTTTTAACAATTATTTTTAAGAGTTTTTTATAAATACTTTATAATATAGTATAGATATAAACAAAATCAACTAATTTTTAAGTCCATGGATTAAATTGGCCCCTCTAAATTCTAATTATCAAGTACAATATATTTTTTACACTTACATATTTTTTACCATATCATTTCATAGACCGTAGAATAGACAATATTATCCGGATTTGAGTGGTAAAAGAGTTTACATTGGTGGAATTGAAAAATGGGGCACAAGCGTTGACAAAAGTGCCAATAATTGGAAATTAAAAATTAAAATAATTTGTATAATTAAGAATTTAAAATTCTAATTACGTGATGTTAACGAATTAGTCCATGGACGCATGTTAAATTAGGGTGTGTAAATCCGAATGGTCCGAAAATCCAAATCGAAAATGAGGTTTTTGTGTAAAACTTGAAGCCTCGAAATTTGAAAATTCAAAACCCGGTTTTTGAAGGGATTTTTGGGTTTGGGTTGGGTTTGATTTTTGGCTACCTAATCAGTCTGAAAACCCGAAATATGTGTATATATATATAGTTTTAAAATATTATATAAACTAGAAGAGTAATCGCGCAATGCAGCGAGATAAATCACGATTTTAATTTTTTCTTTTATTTTTTATTTTCTTTTTATCTTATATATTTTAAATTCTTTATATTTAAATTAAGATGTTTATCCTGTTTTGATTATGTTTATCTGTCAGTTATGAATTCAGGCATATAGCTTTAGAAATCTGTACTCATGCATCATAACTTGTAATCTTAAATTTTAAGTAATGTGTATCAATAAACAATACTTAATACATAAAAGTTTGTTTTTAAGAGTTTTTTCGATAGTTTAATAATGATGTAATTTATTTTAGGTCTAATAAAATAATTTTTTTTTATAAAATAAACATTAAATATTATGTTAGATTTTATTAATTATATTTTAGATTTTTTATATTTAAATTTTGATTTTTATTCTGTATTTAATTATGCAGGGAGTGATTTTAGGGAAGTTGAAATGATGAGTGATTGTAGGGGAGTTAAAGTTGTTAGAGATAAAGATTAAATATGAAGAGATTTTAAGTTTTCATTCTTTATTTAAGTTTTAAATAATTAACATTAAATAGCGGTACATTAAACTTTACCAATTGTTTTTAAGAGTTTTTTATAGATGCTTTATAATATAGTATAAATATATTTATTTATGCAATTATTTTTCGAAAATCCTAAATCTTAGTCTGTTGTACTTTTTCTAATTTCTAAACCTACAATTGATTTCAACAATTCTCTCAATCAATTGAATTCATCGTCAAAATCGATTATATATATATATATATAGAGAGAGAGAGAGAGAGAAATGATCATGCGAAAAGTTAAACATTTTACGAGAAGGTGATAAGTGTCAATATCATATATGATTACACGTCGTTTGAGTGTGTTTAATCATATATGATTAAGTGTCTACATATTGTCAATGTAACATGTGTTTAATTATATATGATTAAGCTTGTGTATCATATATGATATCACACTTTTCGTCTTCTTCGCAAAATGTTTAGCTTCTCGTTTAAATCTGCCCATATATATAACCATACCTGAACCCAAAGCAATTCAAAATTCGAAATCCAAAATTCGGGGCTTTGATTCCATATCCAAAATCCTATCGGATTTTTGGTTTGTCCACTCAAAACCGTCTGATTTGTCCAATGCACACCCCTAATATTATTATATGTAACAACTCGTTTCACATAGATAAAAAATGAGATTTGTGAACTTATTATAAGGCTCAAATTAAGATTTATCAATAACTTCTATTATGGTTTTAAATTGGATTCAAAATTATTAGGTCAACCTGTTTATTTGGGCTTGGGACGATAAAATACATAATTGAGTATTGTTTTTGTTCTATTCATAAATTTATTTTTCAATTGACATGCAACAACATCAAAAAGGTTAGTGTTTATTTTTCAGATAATCTAAAATAAGATAGCATTTGCATTTTCTTTAAACCCTAAAAAAAACCGGACGCAACTTTGGTTGTAAGCGAATCGGAAGTTCACAAAACATTCGGCAGGAAGTTCGTTTATGTCCATTTATTTAATAAATGAACAAACATGGGCGCGTTTGTTTTGTTCGTTCATCTGCTTTCGTGAACGTTCATCCATTTATGTTTGTTTATGTTCATTTACGTTTGTTTATATATAAATATATATAAATATATTTATATATTATAACATTAATATGTAAAATTATTAATTAAAGTTAGTTTTTAGACTTCTTTTTAGTTTTTATAACCTACTCAAATTTATCCAATTTTACATTTTGTTATGTTATCTTAGAGGAACAAAATATGAGTAATTAATGATGCTCACTTCTTATTCATTTGTGTTCGTTCGTTTATGTTCATTTGTGCTTGTTTCAGTTCGAGCGTTTATGTTCCTTCGTTTAAGTTTGTTTAACATCTTAATGAACGAACACGAACAAAAAAATTTCATTCGTTAATTACCATTCATGTTTCGTTTGTTCGGTTAAGCTAAACGACGAGTTTGTTTGTGTTCGATTACAATCCTTGATGCAACTATTTTGAATAAAAATCAAATAGATGATATTACTATTTTAATAACATATATCTATTTAATATTAAAAAAGATTATAATAATATTTGAATATCATTAAATATAGTAGTATTGTAATTGTGAATATTGATAGCAAATTATTTTTGATAAACTTTGTAAAAATTTAAAAATTTATCATTATATTTATAAAAAAAACTCCATTATTAAAACTAATTAAATAAATTACATATTTATTTTTAGATCTAAAAGATCTAAACTATTATAAATTTTAAATTAGATAAAGTATACCAAAAAACGACATTATCATTGCTTTAATTTGACATAAACATCGATTTATTTTGAGTTTTTATTTTTTATTCAAACTAGCAAACAAGTTTAACCACCTTATGCTTTATATTTTATTTGACATAAATTTTGTATTTTTTGATAAAAAATTACAATAAATTTTCATTTTTAGTTTAAGGAAAATCTGACATCCTACTACATCGTAGTGGTATATGACTAGAATATATTTATATTGTGTTCAATATTTACAAATTACAATGTTAATATATATTTTTTAATTTTATCAATAATATATTTTAGATTTTTAATTAATAATAAAAAATATTTTATTGATCGCTTATTTTTAGAACAATATATATTATAACCGTGTCTAAATATAGTAAAATTACTCAAATTTATAGAAAACAATATTATAAGCCTCAACCTTTTTTTTTTCTTATTGTTTTTTTTTGTCTTCATACGATAACAATAAAATAAAAGAGTAAACTACATATTTGGTTCTATGGTTTCTCGAAAATAACACAATTCGTCCCTTCAGTTTCAAAATTATAAAATGACCATTATAGTTTGTGAAAAACGTTCGTGTTGGTCCCTTCCTGTAACAACCATTAAAACATTTCGTCAAATGTGGGGCATTTTCGTCTTTTTATCTATTTCTTCACTTTTACCCAATCAAAATCAGTTTTATGATTTTGGTCCTTATGGTTTTTGTTTGACTAAAATACAAAAAATCGATAAAAGACCGAAAATACCTCTCATTTAACGAATTTTTTTAACGGCCGTTAGAGGGAGAGACCAAATTCAAACGTTTTTACAAACCACAATATCATCTATTTTCTTCACTTTTACCCAATCAAAATCAGTTTTATGATTTTGGTCCTTGTGGTTTTCGATTGAGTAAAATACAAAAAATCGATAAAAGTCCAAAAATACCTCTCATTTAACGAATTTTTTTAACGACCGTTAGAGGGAGAAACCAAAAAACGTTTTTACAAACCACAATAACCATCTTTTTTTTCACTTTTACCCAATCAAAATCATTTTTATGATTTTGGTCCTTATGGTTTTCAATAGGGGTGTGCAGAAAGTCAACCGATCCAATAGGAACCGACCGACAATGATTGGATATCCAATTATAATTGGATCGGATCGGATCGAAAATTTTGACATCCAATTGGATCGGTTCGGTTCTTGGATGATGGTCCATAACCGAACCGAACCGAACCGAATTCACCATCCAATACCAACCGACCGAACCGAACCGATATAAACCGACCAAATACTAATTATTAATATAAAATTATATTGTTTATATATAAATTTATAAAAATTATGGAATATTATATTATATTTATATATATGAATTGTTGTAGATTGGATTTAAAACATTGGATGGATCTCATCCGATCATCCATCGGATGTCGGATGGATACAATCCGATCATCCATTGGTTGGATCCAATTCGATCCAATGGACATCCAATAAAAATATCCATTGGATGGAACCGAACCGATCCAATCATCCATTGGATTGAAAAAATCCAAGATCCAATGGATGATTGGATCGGTTCGGTTGGAAAAATCCAACATCCAATGGATGATTGGATCGGTTCGGTTGGGCTCACATCCATTGGATGTCAACCGATGAACACCCCTAGTTTTCAATTGAGTAAAAATACAAAAAATCGATAAAAGACCAAAAATACCTCTCATTTAACGAATTTTTTAACAGTCGTTAGAGCTAAAGACCAAATCCAAACGTTTTTACAAACCACAATAACCATCCATTTCTTCACTTTTATCCAATCAAAATCAATTTTATGATTTTGGTCCTTATCGTTTTCGATTGAGTAAAATACAAAAAATCATTAAAAGATCGAAAACCCCTCTCATTTAACAATTTTTTTTACGACCGCTAGAGGGACATACCAAATCCAAACGTTTTTACTAACCACAATAACCATCTTGTAACTTCGAAACTACAGGAGACTAAAACTGTTATTTTCAACGAACCACAAGGACCAAATTTGTAATTTACTCAAAATTAAAACTCATGAACCTGCTCGGCTCTATATAACAACCACCAAATCTCCATTGTTTCTTCCCACTCCATCATCTTCTTCCAATCTCGCCGGAATCCCGTACCACCGGCTGCATGTCTACTCCCGGCGGCAGCAAAAGAAACTCCAACGTCGTCAGTATCCAAGAAGACGACGATCACGAAAACCACAACCAAATCTATTCTCACCAAACGCCCGATCCTCTACTTCCGGAAATCGAGCTCCCCAGGTTAAAACGTCACGATTCGCTAGATATCGAGTCTGCTAAAATTCACGGACACCACGGTCACCATGGCACCAAGGTCAGTAATATGAAAAAGACATACAGTTTTAGAAATATGTAATTATTACAGTAAGGGCTGGTTCAAAATATCGTGAGAAAGTAAGAAGGAAGGTTCATATGTGAACCATTGAAAAATACAAAAAAAAAAAAATCTATTTGAAATGCATATGTGAACCGACGTTACATATTATTCATATGGGTTCACATGTACATTTTCAAATGGATTTTATTTCACAGTGATTCACGTATGAATATTCATTTAACCATACATTCTTTTATTTCTCACGATATTTAACCTTTTTATTTTAACATTCACTACTATACTAAATGATAATTTTACCTTTAATAATAAATGGGGTAATTAATTTATCATAATTAGAGGAAGAATTAGAAAATAGACACTTTTGAAAGTGGATAATTATTTTTTCCGGACAAACTAAAATAGAATTGTAGTAATTAATCTCTTTAATTTGTGTACTTATGTGATGGTTAATTTGTATTCAATGGCTAAAAAATGATATTGATGGAATTGTTTGAAGGATTGGGGGATAATACTAAGGCTAGCTTTCCAAAGCATTGGGGTGGTTTATGGCGACATCGGGACGTCGCCGTTGTATGTGTACGCGAGCACTTTTACTAACGGGATCAAACACGAAGATGACATCTTGGGCGTGTTATCGCTCATCTTTTACACTATCACGTTAATTCCTGTAATTAAGTACGTTATGATCGTCTTACATGCCAACGATAACGGCGATGGTACGCATTCTTTCCTCTATCGTGTTTTTGTTGCATATTTTGTGTTTTAACTTGTGCCATTTAACGAAAAACGACGCATAAAGTATTGAAAGACATGAAAAAAACAACGGGTATTCGTCTAAATGAGACCGTCTCACTATCGTTAGGATTATGTGAGACCTCCCAGTTTCCGTGAGATCATTTTGTAGCCATTGGATCAGATTTCAACAAACCTTTTTTTGAAGTATAATATATATATATATATATATATATATATATATATATATTTGGTTTTCGGTAAGAATAATAGTTATCGTAAGAAGGGATCTATACCATTTGATTAATCCTAATTAAAGATTAATTGAAAATTCTTTTCTGAACTAATTCATGAGTTATTTTGGGACTTAATCTGAACCATTAGATCAACACTAAAAATGATCAAGGGTCCAAAATCTTTTTTTACATTTCTCACCTTAACTATTATTCTCATACGATTCTTCGTGTGTATATATATATACATGTGTATAAATATATATATATATATATATATATATAGACGAATGTTCGTGTGAGAAGTTGAGTTAACGGTGAGAAGCGTGAGAAGTTAATCTGAACTGTTGATCTTTTTTAATCTCAAGTCCTCTCATGAATTGCGGCTTAGAAGAGAGTTGATCTGGTGCATTTCAGTGCATCTCATCCTAATGTGCGCCCCATTTCTCAACCAACGGTTGATAACCATTTCTCACGTTTCTCACCGTTAACTCAACTTCTCATCGGAAACCCAAATCTCTCTCTCTGTATATATATAAATATAAAATATATATAATTCTACATGGTTAGATTAGATCTACATGGGGCATGGAATGCAACTCACCGTTGACTACATATTGTGCATATAATTAAATATTTATCTAAAAAAATAATTAAATCACGATAAATATATTTAGTAACAATTACGTTTTTATTTTTGATTTTGCATGTTTGTAACATTAAACTTGTTTATTCAGTCAGGATCCTTAACGTTGTTTGATTCAAATAATTTTTTTTTGACCATCGTCTGATTCAAATAATTAATTTGTGTTTTTTGTTGATAACAGGAGGTACTTTTGCATTGTACTCGAAACTATGTCGGTTTGCAAAGGTCGGTTTAATCCCGAGCGAGCAAGCAGAGGACCGAGAGGTTTCCAATTTCCAACTTGAATTGCCGAGCAAAGTTAACACAATATCGTCAAAGTTCAAGAAAAATCTCGAGAATAGCCAGTTTGCCAAGTTTTGCCTTTTATTCACTGCCATGCTTGGGACTTCTATGGTTATCGGTGACGGCATCCTCACTCCCGCCATTTCAGGTGACTAACTTTACCCTTCTGATTCTTCATATCTGTTAGAGTCCCACATCAGTAATAACAGATCCATTAATTTTAGTTATAGTGTCAGAATTCAAATCTATAATTTTTGAGGGTGAAAAGTAGATATATATATTTATAAAAAATCAAATTTGAAAATTTATGTGGTCAGCTGACCCATCTCTTGAGCATGGATCCGTTCCTATACATAAGCTAGATTTGAATTATTTGTTCTCAGTATATGTCAGAATTTTCACTTTTATAAAAAATAATCTAATGAGATTTTATATATATGTATTTAACTAATTTTAACATATAAAAATTTCTTTACAGTTTTATCAGCAGTATCAGGGCTTAAGGAAGCAACAGATACCATGACAGAAGGTAAGTTTTGAGTTTTCTAAGTTTATTTTTATATATAAATATAATTTATCTTTTAATTATTAAGACATCATTATTAAATGATAAAATTAAAATATATGTAAAAATGTTAAATGGGGACGTTGTTAACGTGGGGAGGGTGGATCTCAAGAAACACATAATATTTTTTTTTCAAATACGATTTTATTTTAGAATAAATTATGATTTTCATTTCTGTTAATGATTTTGATTTTTATCCTTATGTTATGATTTCATCTTATAGTTTATAATTTATTGTTATTTTCATTAAGCGACTAATTAAACATTAAATAAATGTAAACCACAGGAATCGAAACAACAATAAATTGTAAATCATAAAAACGAAAGTAGCAATGAGTTACAAATAATAAGGATGAAAACCGTAATTTCTAAGCTAGAGGAACGAAAATCACAATTTTTAACAAACCACATGAACAAAAAATATAATTTACTCTTTATTTTAATTTGTTCGTATAATTCACGTAAAATATATATATATATTTTTCCTACGTTATTTGAAAAAACTTTAATTAAGCTTTTGTTAACCTTAGATTTATTAAAATCGATCCTAAACCCTAGAAAATGTTATATACATTTACTATTGGATAAAAAAAACGTTATTTCAATGAACGAATTCGTCGGTAAAACACTAGAAAGAAATTGAAAATAACCGACGGGATTTTTTTTAATCATTTGTCATAAAATAAAACGTTGCAAATAATCGATCTTTTGTCGTGAGAAATATACCACAACTTTCCTGATTACTTGGAATTGGCGGATTGATGCAGGTCGGATTGTAATCGTATCGGTTATAATCTTGATAACGTTATTCATGGTTCAAAGGTTTGGAACCGATAAAGTTGGCTACTCTTTTGCCCCGATCATTTGTGTCTGGTTTGCCCTCATTGCCGGAATCGGTGTCTTCAACTTCATCAAGTTCGACCCTTCTGTCGCCAAAGCCATAAACCCCAAATACATCATCGATTACTTCAAACGAAACAAAAAGGATGCTTGGATTTCGCTTGGAGGCATCGTGCTCGCCATTACAGGTACTTTCGATACAACAAAATCAGCTTTAGAGGACGCCAAATATATCTGAATGTCTTAGACTGCTGCTTTATAAGATCAAACAAATATTGTGTGTACGTCATATGTAAAGGTGTTACATTAAGTCACTTTTAAATATATAATTTGACTTCTGATTTTGTTGCAATTTTCACTACAATAAAATTGGGTTTATATGGCCAAAATATTCTAAGCTTCTAATTATAAACCGCTTTATAAGACTTAATTTATATGACCAAAAAATAAAACGTTATATCTAAAGACGTTGTAATAAGTTTATGACGTTTTTGGGCAGCGTAAGAAGTCTTTTAGGACATTTTTATAAAAAATATATATCGTATTAACTATTTTATAAGACATTATTTTTATAAGATATATATATATATATATATATGACTTTTTCTAAAAAATGTCCTATAAAATAGCTAATGCAACACTTTATATTAAAAGGGTCATAAAAAACTTGTTAAGACACCAAAAAACGTCCTATAAATTTTTATTTTTTGGTCATATAAATTAAGTCTTATAAAACAGTCTATTAGGATGCTTAACAATTAGTGACGTCCTATAAACTTAATTTCGTTATAGTTTTTAACAAATTGATTCGAATACAACAGGAACCGAGGCGATGTTTGCCGATCTTGGACACTTTACGGTCAAATCGATACAAATAAGCATGGGTTGTGTCGTTTATCCGGCCTTGATCACAGCGTATAGTGGTCAAGCGTCGTGGCTAAGAAAGCACCAAGACGAAGTAGCCGACACCTTCTATAAGTCGGCTCCGGACGCCTTGTACTGGCCGGTTTTCGTGGTGGCGGTTATGGCGGCAATTATAGCTAGTCAGGCTATGATATCGGGGACATTCTCGATTATCAAACAGTCGCTTTCGCTCGGGTGCTTTCCTCGTGTTACGGTCGTGCATACGTCGGAGAAGTACGAAGGACAAGTTTTTATACCGGAAATGAACTATCTTCTTATGATCGGTTGTGTTCTTGTTACCGTTTCATTCAGAACGACCGAAAACATCGGTCATGCTTACGGTAAGAATTTTGCACGTTTTGTTACCGTTCAACTTACTACAACAAAATCAACTTTAACCACAAGGGTTGTGACGTACTGATTAAGGCCCTGGAGGATGTGGTGAAATATTTCATCTGCTCAAAATTCGAATCCAGGCGTACACAACAATTGTGGCCACTGAGGTTTAATCAGGGTTGATGTCTTACGGTCATAATTTTTTAAGGGATTAGTCTAGGCATAGCCTAGGACACCCTTCCAAAAAAAATCGGCTTTGTAAGACACCAAATATGTCTATATGTTTTAATAGACTGCTTTATAGAACCAAACAATTGTACATGTGCCAAATATTAACATGTTATAATAAGTTGATATGACGATTTTGGTAGTCGTAACAGGTTTTTTTAATACAGTCTTAAAATAAAACGTCCTATTAGTCTTTTTATATGACATTATATAGAAAAAAAAATGTGTTATAAAAACAAGTAACGTATAAAATACGTGTTCATGGAATACCCAAATACGTCATAACATCTTCTTGTAACAACTTTATATAGGACACACAATTATTTGGCCCAATAAAATCTTATTAAGCAGTATGTTATGACATTCCGACGTATTTGACGTCATATAAATCCGATTTTGCTGCAATGACTCGAACTCACAATCATTTTTTTTTTGTGTTTTCTAACATGTTTAACTCGAACTTTTGTCGTCCAATCGATGAAGGTATCGCGGTGATATTTGCCGAGACGCTCACATCGTCGTTCATGGTGGTGATCATGCTCGTTATATGGAAAACAAACGTACTTCTGGTGATCTTATACGTTCTTGTGATTAGCTCAACGGAATACTTCTATCTAAGCTCGGTTTTGTACAAATTCGGCGAAGGCGGATACTTGCCCTTTTCATTCGCGGTCGTGCTTATGTTCATAATGTGCACATGGAACTATGTTCATCGCGCGAAATACAACTACGAGCTCGATCACAAGGTGCCACGAGAAGTCATAAAAGACATGGTTTCGGACACGAGCATTAGTAAGATGCGTGGACTCGCAATCTTCTACTCCGAGCTCGCCCATGGAATTCCCCCAATCTTTAAACACTATGTCGATAACGTACCCGCTTTACACTCGGTTCTCGTGTTCGTTTCCATCAAATCGTTGCCGATAAGTAGGGTGGCACCCGAAGAAAGGTTCTTGTTCCGAAGGGTGAAGCCAAACGAGCTCTATGTTTTTAGATGTGTCGTGAGGTACGGGTACACGGACGTGCGCAACGAAAAGGACTCGTTCGAGAAGATTTTGATCGAACGTTTGAAGGAATTCGTGGAAACCGATTACGGAGTTCCCGAAGCACAAAATGGTCGTATCGGGGATGAAGATGTGATGGTTCTAGATAAAGGATGGCGAGCCGGAGTCGTGCATTTGGTGGGCGAGCACGAGATCGTGTCGAAATCGGGGTCTTCGATCGGGAAGAGGTTTTTGATCGATTACGCGTACAATTTCATGAAGAAAAACTTGAGGCAAAGTTCGAGCGTGTTCGAAATTCCTCATAAAAGGATGTTGAAGGTCGGAATGACTTACGAGCTTTAAGGACAACGATGAAGCATGTTTATATATCGATCACTATATAAATACTGTATTTTTAACGATAAAAAAATAACGTTTGAAAGGCGAAAATATCGAATTTGGAGATGGTATCGTTTTATATTTTCACGTAAGGTTTTGTGTTTGAGTTTCGATTGTTCGATATGAACTTGAACGATCAGATTTCGTAAATAGAGTTGAAACTGAGGCCACAAGGGTGTAAGTTATTTCATGTGTTGTTTCATATATGAAACAATAAATGAAAATTGATTTATAAGTTTCTATAAATTATTGGGTTTGTAAATGACGTTTAAGTGTTGGCAATGGTAGATAATTATATTTGGAGTGTTCAATGTCGGATCCAAGATTTTTGCTGAGCGGATACACCTTTAAAGTGGATTAAAGGTCCGTAAAATCTTCCGATGTGTTTTTAGCCAAATTCTACATTTCCAAGAATTAATAAGTAATTTTTTTATTGATTTCGAAATATTTTTAAAGTTTTTTGGTTCATTTTAACAAAAAAATTTCAAAATTTTCATTTGATTTTGAAAGACTTTTTCGTTTTTTTTGTTTATTTCGAGGGACTTTTTTCGTTTTTTTTATATTGATGTTCCTTGTATGTTCTAATATCCAGGAGCACCGCTCAAATATTAGCGAATGCACCTTTCATGCCCCAAAATTTTTTACCTATAAAACTTAGTTAAGTAGATTTAATTTGGTACAAAATTGTCACCCCTACAATTAATCCAGTTTTTGGGGCTTCTGCCTAATTCCATTTTTTTTCCATCTGTAGTTTCTTTTTCGAAAATTTGCCTCGTAAACAAAATGAGAAACAAACATGATCGATAATGATATCGATATCTGTCTTTAGGGGCAGGTTCAAACGAGAAGCTAAACATTTTGCGAGAAGGCGATAAGTGCTTAATCATATATGATACATACACTTAATCATATATGATTAAACACATGTTATATTGACAATACATAGACGTTTAATCATATATGATTAAACACACTTACAGGCCGTGTAATCATATATGATATCACACTTCTCGTTTTCTCGTAAAATGTTTAACTTCTTGCATGATATTTCCTCTCTGTCTTTATTATTTAACATTTGTCACAAAAACTAAACAAGACAAGCATGAATTACAATTTTTTCGATATTAATTATATGGAATCAACGAATGTAATTTCATGGCATATTCGTCATTGTTACAAAAAAAGACAAATAATTTCGTTACCAAAAATGACTAGAAACGTACTCGCGCAATGCAGCGAGATACATCACAATTTTAATGTTTCATTTTATTTTTTGTTGATTTACAGTACGATTTTGGATGGTTTTGAGAAAGTGATAATGTTTTTTTTTATAAATTTGTTTAATTTAAGCTTAATAATATAATGTTTTTATATAAAAAAAATAAGTATTTTGTTAGAATTCAATGATTATCTTATATATTTTAATGGCATCTAGAAAAAATAACCAATTACATATTTAATAATATAATTAAAACAAATTTATAATAATATAATATATTAATAGTGATACATGAAAATGTCTGCATAAAAGAAAGACTTTGTACATATCAAATTGGTGGGGTGTTAGAAGCTTGCAGTAGTAATATGTATCTTGTGCTTTGATACTTGTAAATTAAGAGATTTTTAAAATCTTGCATAAAATGATGGTACCTTATGCCTAATAATTTGTATTTAAGAGTTTTTTATCCGTGTATAGATTTAAATTAATTAAACATAAAAAAAGCTAAAAAAATTAAAAAAATATATATGGTCTTTTTATTTCTTTAAGTATTAAAAAACGAGATTATATATAATAAAAATATTGAAAGGAATCTTCCGATCTTCCAGAAGTGGGGCTATTAAGTTCAAATTAATTAATAATATTTGTACAAAATATTCTTTTTATGAATCGTAAAGATATAAACCTTATGATTTACAAATATTAAAGATTAATAAGATTGATCATATTCGAATCCAAAATCTTTTTCTATAACAAAAATACATATTTTTCTACCCCAATTAAAATGGTTTTGATTTTTGTTACGAAATTTAATAATCTAGTTTAATTGTAACAAGTTCTGAGTTAATATTTGTCATATTAACCCTTTTGTA
This sequence comes from Arctium minus, assembly GCA_954870635.1. NCBI lineage: Eukaryota > Viridiplantae > Streptophyta > Magnoliopsida > Asterales > Asteraceae > Arctium > Arctium minus. The sequence continues at coordinate 70,916,133 of OX941095.1, read as the reverse complement.
CGATACTATTTGAAAAAATGTCTTATAAAACAAGTGTTTTATAAAAAAAAATGGTTTTAGGATACTTCTAAAAATTGTTCTATAAAAAGTCTAGTAGACACCTTGTTTCAGAAATGTCCTAAAATCATTAGTAAGACGCAAAAAGACATCAGATAAACTTATTACAAAACTTTGATAGAACAAACAAATGTTTGGTTCTTTAAATTTAACTCCTGTAAAGTAATCTATTAGGACATTCAAACACTTTGGTGTTCTATAAACCTGATTTTGTTGTAGCGTATCCAATAAAGACCTACAAAATGGATAACATATGTCATTATATTTAGCAAGCGCAATGGTTCCATTAAGAGGCAACCTCTGAATCGCTAAGAGGTAAATCATGTTTGGCAAAAAAAAGGGTTGCCTCTTAATGGTTCCAAAATTCTCTTAATGATTTTGTATCATGACCCTCCCTTAACCATTAAAAGCCCTGATTTCATTATGAACAATTAGCAAGCAACCATATTTCATTTTATACTATATCATAAAAACCTCTTAATCATTCATACCACTTAATTATTCTGCATTAAACCATTCAACAACTGCCAAACAACCCCTTAAGACTTGGGATCATGTGAGACCAAGCTGCTTTTGTGAGACTTGTGAGACCGCATATATAATACTAAGGGGGTGTTTGTTTACCTCTTAATGGTTCCATTAAGAGACAACATTTGAATCGCTAAAAGGTAAATCTTGTTTGGCAAAAAAAAAATTGGCTGTCTCTTAATGGTTCCAAAATCCTCTTAATGATTTTGTATCCTGACCCTCCCTTAACAATTAAGAGCCCTAATTTCATTATGAACAATTAGCAAACAACCATATTTCATTTTATACTATACCATAAAAACCTCTTAATCATTCAGACCACTTAATCATTCTGCACAAAACCATTCAACAACTGTCAAACATCCCCTAAACCTTTACAGCAAGATACTGTGAGGTTAAACCTTCACAATCTTTTTGTTGTGAAGGTTCAGTGTTTTTTGTAGTTTCACAATATTTTACTGTAAAGTTAGTTTTATTGTTATTTTAGTATCTTACAATCTCACCCAACTTCATTGACAATACATGTAGAACATTTTAATTTATCTTCAATATAATAAAGGGTGATTGAAACATTTGTTGACTTATAGTTATTATATTTTGAATATTTGAATATAATTAATATTTATAAAAACTAATTTTTATAAAGTTAACGTGGTAAAAAACGCAATGAATACGAGAGTTAAATATGTTGTACCGTTGGATCTACATATTTTTAGGTGCATCAAATCGGGCTTCAAAATTTCAATAAAACTTGTGAATAATATTTATTCATTAATGAATATATCATGTTTTTACAGAAATCAAGTTAATGAATTATTGTGTTAGAAGTTCAGTATCTACACAACTCAATTAATATAACAACTACGTGTTTCTTCCCACTCCATTTTCCCGACTTGCCGGAATCCGAAGACCGCCATGCCGGAATCAAGAAACTCCGGCGACAGCCGAAGAAACTCCGATGTTGTCAACATCGAAGAAGAAGAAGATGATGATGAACACCACGACGAAATCTATTCCCAACAAACACCCGATCTACTAATTCCCGAAAGCCAAATCCCCGGTTTAAAGCGTCACGATTCCTTAGATATCGAGTCTGCTAAAATTCACAGCCACCACGGTCACCACGAAAACAAAGTCAGTATGTATTCGTAATTTTCTTTTCAATTTATATATCTATATACCAAGGGGCTGTTACTAAATACTTACCCTTTCTTATCGGTATAACCAAAGATTTATTGCCTCTTACCGGATAAGAGTCATTTTCCCGGTCAGAGATTTACCAACAATCTTACCGTACCATTTTACTAACTAAGGTGGCGTTTGTTTTTTAAGATCGAGGTTTGAAGTATGCAGTCTTATTTCACTTCTGATTAATAAGAGGTGGTGCTTAAGTCTGAAATCTGAATCGATAAGATTGTTTGTTTTTGTAACGTCTGAAGACGTCTTGAGAGAAAAGAGAGCATATGAAATGAGGCGGCGATAAGAGGTTTGAAGAAGTTAGGTCACCACTTCTTATTTCAGATGCATTTAAGAGTTAAGAGGTTCAGAAAACTGGAAAGAAAAACAAACAATCTGAATGTGAAAAGGTCTGACCGATTCAGACTTAAGAGTCATTAACAAGTTTTTTTTTAAAAACAAACAACCCCTAAGAATCTTACATGGTAATTAAGTGATGGTGGTGATTCTGACTTAATTAGCGTTTACAAGGTAAGAGACACTTAGGGGTTGTTTGTTTTTCTTAAAATACCTCTTAATGACTCTTAAATCTGAATCATTCAGACCTTTTGACATTCAGGCTGTTTGTTTTTTTTCCAGTTTTCAAAACCTCGTACTCTTAAATACACCTGAAATAAGAAAAAGTGGTGACCTAACTTTTTAAAATCTCTTATCGCCGCCTCATTTCATATGTTCTCCTTTCTCTCAAGACGCCTCCATACGTTACAAAAAACAACACTCTTATTGATTCAGATTTCAGACTTCAGCACCACCTCTTATTAATCAAAAGTGAAATAAGACTTCAGACTTCTTAAAAAACAAACGACACCTTATATTATGATATTTTGATGACAGAGAATCTTATTAGGTAAGGTAAGCGAGAGTGCTCTTACCTAGTAAGTGTTTACCTGATTTATGTTGGTAAATGACTCTTAAATCTGAATCGTTCAGACCTTTTGACATTCAGACTGCTTGTTTTTTTTCCAACTTTCAGAACCTCTTAATGACTCTTAAATACATCTGAAATAAGAAGTGCTGACCTAACTTCTTAAAATCTCTTATCGCCGTCTCATTTCATATGCTCTCATTTCTCTCAAGACGCCTCTAGACGTTAAAAAACAAACAGTCTTATTGATTCAGATTTCAGACTTCAGCACCACCTCTTATTAATCAGAAGTGAAATAAGACTTCAGACTTATAAACTCTTAAAAAACAAACGCCACCTTATTGTGGATTATATCGCTAAATTTTTTTGAATGAAATTGTTTGAAGGATTGGGGAACGATACTCAGGCTAGCATTTCAAAGCATCGGGGTGGTTTACGGCGACATTGGGACGTCACCGTTGTATGTGTATGCGAGCACTTTTAGTGACGGAATCAAACACGAAGACGACATTTTGGGTGTTTTGTCCATCATATTTTACACTATTACGTTAATTCCAGTGATTAAGTACGTTTTGATCGTCTTACATGCCAACGATAACGGAGACGGTACTCATTATTTTACTTTTTATCTTTGTCGATTCATTGCATCCTTTAAGTTTTAGTTGTGTTATTACAACAAAATCGGGTTTATAGGGACGCCAAATTTTTATAAGTGTCACAATAGACTGCTTTATATACAAAACAACCGTGCTTTCTATGTAAAAATGTTGCAATAAATTTATAAGACATTTTTGGGTATTTAAACAAGTTTTTCTAAGACACTTTTAACATAAAGTGACATTAGTTTTTTTACAAAACCCTTCTGAGAAGGTCCTGTAAATGAACACATCTATTTATTAAACACGTGTTTTTATAATATAATATTTTCATATAATATCATATAAAAAATTAATAAGACGTATTAAAAATGTCTTAAAAAAACTTTTTAATACATCCAAAAACGTCTGATAAACGCATTGCAAAGTTTTTACATATGACGTACAATTGTTTGGTCCTATAAACTTAAGTCATGTAAATCATTTTATTAGGACACTTAAACATTTTTGGCGTCCTATAAACCTGATTTTTTTTTTGTAATGTGTCATGTGACGGGGAAAAAAATGAATTGTGTGTTTTTTTGGATATATAGGGGGTACTTTTGCATTGTACTCGAAATTATGTCGATATGCGAAGGTAGGTTTAATCCCGAGCGAGCAAGCAGAGGACCGAGAGGTCTCCAACTTCCGACTAGAATTGCCGGCCAAAAATAACGCAATATCGTCAAAGCTCAAGAAAAGTCTCGAGAATAGTCGGTACGCCAAGTTTTCGCTTCTATTCATCGCCATGCTCGGGACGTGTATGGTTATCGGTGATGGCATCGTCACTCCCTCCATATCCGGTGACGTACTAAATTTTATTTAATCATATGAGAATACGTGAAACCCCGTTAAATTACTTAAAAAAACGAGGTTTCAATATATATTGTATCGAATGTTTCTAAATGTTTTTAACATATTTAAATTTCGTTACAGTTTTATCAGCAGTATCGGGGCTAAAGAAAGCAACAGATACCATGACGGAAAGTAAGTTTGTTCGTCATGAATTTGTGATCTTTATGTCGTGAAAAATAAAATAATACCGTTATCTTGATTGCAGGGGTGATTGTTGTCGTATCGGTTGTTATCTTGATAACGTTATTCATGGTTCAACGGTTCGGAACCGATAAAGTTGGCTACTCTTTTGCCCCGATCATTTGTGTCTGGTTCGGCCTCATTGCCGGAATCGGTGTTTTCAATTTCTTCAAGTTCGACCCTTCTGTCGCCAAAGCCATAAACCCTAAATACATCGTCGATTACTTCAAACGAAACAAAAAGGATGCTTGGATTTCGCTTGGAGGCATCGTGCTCGCCATTACAGGTACTTTCGCTACAACAAAATCAGTTTTATAGGACGCCAAATATATCTGAATGTCCTAGGGTATGTTTGTTAACAGCTTAATGAGACTCACAGTTTATTCCGTCAACTATACATAACTGTTTGACAACGGCTTGATGATATATAAAGTGGCTTATTCAGTAAGAGGTTGTTTGTTTTTTAAAAAAAACCTCTTAATGACTCTTAAATCTGAATCGGTCATACCTTTTTATATTCAAGACTGTTTATTTTTTTAATCCAATTTTCAGAATCTCTTAACTATTAAATACATCTGAAATAAAAAGTGTTGACCTAACTTCTTAAAATCTCTAATCGTCTTCTCATTTCATATGCTCTTCTTTCTTTCAAGAGACACATCCAGACGTTAGAAAAACAAACATTCTTATTCATTCAGATTTCAGACTTCAGCACCACCTTTTATTAATTAGAAGTGAAATAAGACTTCAGACCTCTTAAAAAAGGAAGCGCCATCTAAGTTTCTAGGGGGGACTTTATGCAGAAAGCCAAGTTTTTTTTAAACTTGCCCCTCCCAACGAAAAAACATGTTCATTTAATGTACTAAAAAACCCTCTTAAACAGAAAACTTTCCCGATCTATACAGACAGATTAATAACACATACAGTTTTATCCATACATGACTTAATAGAGAACCAACCAAACAACCTCTTTATAGAACCAAACAATTATATGTGCGCCTATATAAAGGTATTACAATAAGTTGATATGATTTTGTTACAATTTCTAACAATTTTATTTGAATATAACAGGAACCGAGGCGATGTTTGCCGATCTTGGACACTTTTCGGTTAAATCGATACAAATGAGCATGTGTTGTGTCGTTTATCCGGCGTTGATCATGTCGTATAGTGGTCAGGCTTCGTGGCTAAGAAAGCACGAAGACGATGTAGCCGATACGTTCTTTAAGTCGACCCCAGAGGTCTTGTATTGGTCGGTTTTTGTGACGGCTGTTATGGCGGCTATTGTAGCAAGTCAGGCGATGATATCGGGGACTTTCTCGATCATCAAACAGTCGCTCTCGCTCGGGTGCTTTCCTCGTGTTACAGTCGTGCATACTTCGGCCGAATATGAAGGACAAGTTTTCATACCGGAAATGAACTATCTGCTTATGATCGGTTGTGTTCTTGTCACCGTTACATTCAGAACTACCGAAAACATCGGCCATGCTTACGGTAAGATTTTTATACGTTTTTAAATAGTTTTTAGGACATATCATCTGATAAGAGTAAAACACAAGGGTTGTGACGTACTGGTTAAAGTCCTGGGGGATGTGGTGGAATATCCCATCTGCCCAGGGTTCGAATCCAGCGTAAACAACAATTGTGTCCACTGAGGTTTAATCAGGGCTGATGTCTTCAGTCATAATTTGCTAAGAGATTAGTCTAGGCACATCCTATGACACCCTTCTCAAAAAAAATCTGATAAGAGTACTTGGAGACAGAGGATTAAGGTTGCAGACTAGATGTGGGGACTTGTAACGAATTGGAGGGATACTTTTAATTTGTTTTTATTGTCCTGACTCATTCTTGTCCACCAATCATATGAAGCCACATCATCATTTTTTTAAGCAGAAAGAAAAAAAATTAATTAAATAAAATAATGATGTGTGTGAAGTGATTGGTGAGACATGGAGCACTACAACAAAATCGGGTTTATAGGATGCCAACCATGTCTAAGTATCCTAATAAATCGTTTTATAGGTCTTAAGTTTGTAGGTTGAAACAATAAAGTGTCGTATCTAAGAGTGTAGTATTCATTTATAAACGTTTTCGGACGTTTTAACAAGTTTTTAGGACATTTTTAAAATAAAACATCATATTAGCTATTTTATAGGACACTTCTGATTAGTGTCTTATAAATGCATCTTTTTATATGACACTATTTTTATAAAACTTTTTTAAAGTAATGAGATATAAAAATAGATAATATGACACTTTATTTTAAAAATGTTCTAAAAAGTTTGTAAAACACTTAAAAACGTTCTATAAACTTATTGCAGCACTTTTAGATAGACCGTTTTATCATATGATCTTACAAACTTAAATCATGTAAAGAAGTCTATTGGGATGCTTAGACATTTTTAGCGTCTTATAAATCTAATTTGTTGCAGTGGAGGGAACATGAAATTTGGGTCCCACCCTTTTTTTTTAAAACTCTATGAACATGATCTCCCGGTTAGGGATGCTCTGACCGGTAACATGTTGAACTTGAACGTTTGCCGTTAATCAATGAAGGTATTGCGGTGATATTTGCGGAGACGCTAACGTCGTTTTTCATGGTGGTAATGATGCTCGTCATATGGAAAACGAACCTACTTCTAGTGATCGTATATATACTTGTGATTAGCTCCACGGAATACATCTATTTAAGCTCGGTTTTGTACAAATTTAGCGAAGGCGGATACTTGCCATTTTCATTCGCAGTCGTGCTAATGTTCATAATGTGCACTTGGAACTACGTTTATCGAGCGAAATACAACTACGAGCTCGATAACAAAGTGTCACAAGAAGTCATAAAAGACATGGTTTCGGGATCGAACATTAGTCGTATGCCCGGACTCGCAATCTTTTACTCGGAGCTCGCCCATGGAATTCCCCCTATTTTTAAACATTACGTCGACAACGTGCCGGCTTTACATTCGGTTCTTGTGTTCGTTTCCATCAAGTCGTTACCGATAAGCAAGGTGGCACCAGACGAGAGGTTTTTGTTCCGACGAGTGAAGCCACACGAGCTCTATGTTTTTAGATGTGTGGTGAGGTACGGGTACATGGACGTGCGCAACAAAAAGGAGTCGTTTGAGAAGATTTTGATCGAACACTTGGCGGATTTCATCCAATCGGATTATGAAGTCTCCGAAGCACAACAAGATGTGGTGGTAGTAGAAAACGCTTGGCGAGCGGGTGTGGTACATTTGGTTGGCGAGCACGAGATTGTGTCGAGATCGGGGTCGTCGATTGGGAAGAGGTTCTTGATCGATTATGTTTACGATTTCGTGAAGAAGAACTCGAGACAAAGCGAAAGTGTGTTCGAAATTCCTCATAAAAGGATGTTGAAGGTCGGAATGACTTACGAGCTTTAACGACGATTTAAATATCTTGTAATGGTTGCTAAGAAGTAAACACGTTTTTTAATCATCGTATTAATTTGTAGTTTCGCTAGAAACTAACATGACATTAAAACATGAACTTTAGAAGAAGAAAAAAAACGTACTATGTTTTCTATAATATAGAAAACATAGTACTAGGGGTGTACGCTTTTAATTAATGAGCTACTCGAGCTCGAGCTTAATAATTCTCGAGCTCAGAGTCAATTTCAAATATAAAACAAAGTTTATTTAATTAAATGAGTCGAGCTTCATAATACCAATGTTCAACTCGATTCGTTTGAAAAGCTTTGATTAAAATTTTTAGTCGAATAAAGCTTAGCCGTTCGAGTATACACTTTTTTGAGTCAAACATTGTCTCTGGTCTTTGTTCGAGGAATTAAGTTGATTTAAATCCAGGACTGATTTTAAGTTCGGCAACCGATCCTGGTCTCATCTGGCCGGTCCCCAATTTGACCCCGTATAACATCCCAACCAGAAACAACCAAATAACAGTTTAAATCTTAATATTAATAATACCAATGATAATAATAATCCATGTCAAAGCGGCTCCAAGCGTACAATAAAATTTCAAGGTTTGCAAAGGCAACCTATTCACAACTGAGATGATTATAATAAAATAACTAAGATGACGATCTTCTATCTGATCCCGCTACATCTTCTCCTTTCCTTTATCTGCCCTTTCTAAAATTCGTCTGCCTGAAAATATTTTTAGTTTTGCAAGAGCGAGAGTTAGACCGAATGTCTAGTGAGTCCCCTCTAACAAATGAGCAATAAAATAACTTTCCAAAATTAGATCAACATTTAATAAATGCACATAGATAAAACACGCTACTGACCACACGACCGTCAAAGACGATGTGTCTAACTCGCGCTGCCTTAATTTTGGGACACACCCCCAATGGCATAATGTAACACCCGATTTTTTCGTAAGCAAGTTTCCATCCTCCGTTGGTAATCTCTCCGCTTTCCGCCTATCTTTTTGGGTGGAAATTAATGTGCTTTCGAACCTTGAGTCGAACCATGCGAGAATCTCGAGTTTTGACCTTTTCTGGCCTCGGTACCAGTGGCGCGATTGTGACTCGCGATAGTGACATGTGTCACTATCGCGTGGCACAATCGCCGGGGGTGTACCACCCGCGGTACATTCTCCGCGATAGTGCCCTCGCGATAGTGACAATGTCACTATCGCGCGGCAAGGTCGCGCGCGACGTCTGGTCTCTTAAATGTCCGAATTTCCACCCAATTCACTCATTTTCATTTTCTAATCCCTTCCCTTTTCTCTCCCAAACCTCAAAGTCGAATCCTAACCCATTTTTAGGGTTTTCCCCCTTGAACCACATGATTCATCATCATCTAGCTAGCGGGATCTTGAACCACAAAACCTCCATCTTTATCTTCCTCATCAAGTCCAACGATTGGGAGCTCGGATTGAAGAGTTGGAATGGGTGTCCTCGGAAAGTCTCATCACCTAGAATGGTAAGCTTTCTTGAAATAAGTTATAAATGCTCCATTGATGGTTTCTTAGTGTTTGATTTCTCAAATCTCGGATTTGATGGTTTTGGGGAAACTAGGGTTTTGATCTCGTTGGGGATTTTAGTAAATAATGTTTGGGGAATGTTTCTAAATGGTTTGGTATGTATGGATCTAGGTTTTGGAAATCCTCGGCTTGAGGATTCAAGTGTCCTTCTAAAGAGCTCGTTGGGTGAGACCTAGATTTAGCCTAAATCTAGCAATGTGAGTTCAAGTTGCTTTGTGAAAACTATGTACATGCCAAAATGAGTATTTTAAAGTAAAAATATGCTTTACTTAATATTTGTCAATGTGTTGGAAATTTGATAAGTTTTCATATTTGATAAACTTGAGTCGTTTCAATCTCATAAAATGCCCATATTTGGGATTTGGATATCTTGAGAGGTATTAGCATGATTTATGCATTTTTGGTGATTTTGTACAATTAAAGTCCATTTTATGATTTATGCATCTTTGGTGATTTTCGTGCAAATGAAGTCTATTTCACGTTATATGCGTTTTGGGGTGTATTTGCATTCATGAATCATTTGGAAACTCTTTGGTCCCAATACATGTTGAGTTTTGGGTTAATTACGTCTTTGTGGTATGTGTCTTCATAAACGTTACAAACCAAATCTATGAAATTTTTCAATAAAAAATATTTCGACGTTAGATAATGAAAAGATTTTTTTCCAATAAAATTTGAGGAAACATTTTTGGGAATGAATTCATAGACACCATAAACTCTCACAACAATGACAATGTTAATGTCAATAGAATTTTTTTTTGAAGTATTCAAAACTTAATGCAATTATCAATCACGTAAACATGATTATTGTCAATGACACTTAAATTTGATTTTTTATTTATTTATCAAATTTGGTATTCCAAAATATCAAAATTTTATTTGAATTTATATGATTCAATCGTAAACACAACCATGTTCTATGATAATAACAAATCCAACATTATAAAAAGAATAAATATATAATAACAAATCACATTTTTCAACAATATAATATCTAAATACTTGTTTAGAGTCTTTCTTATCTTTTCAACTCTTATCTTATTCATCCTCCACCAAAGGAAGTTCTAGAATTTCATTTGTTTATTATTGCAACGTAGAGAAACAAATTTCATTTAAGAAGTTGTTGAAGGTAAATGAAGAAACAAATCAAGAGTTGGAGGTTAAACTTTGACATTTAAATTACCAATCTCATCTTCAACTCTCATCTTCTTCATCCTCCACCATAGGAAGTTCTAGAATTTCATTTTGTTTATGAATCTATATGATTTCAATCGTAAACGCAACCATATTCTATTATAACAACAAATCCAACAATATGGAAAAGAAAAAATATGTAATAACAAATCACTTTTTTTCAAAAATATAATTTTTACATACTTGTTTAGAGTCTTCCATATCTTCTTCAACTCTCATCTTCTTTATCCTCCATGAAAGGAAGTTGTAGAATTTTATTTTGTTTATTATTGCCATTTAAAAAAACAAATTTCATTAAGAAGTTTTTGAAAGTAAATGAAGAAGCAAATCAAGAGTTAGAGGTTAAACTTAGACATGTAAAATTACCAAAAAAACTCAACCTATTAATGAATTACACATTTTTCATATAGGGGTGGAAAAATCTTTAACTTAATTAGTATTTTAAAAAATTGAAAAAATGAGAAAAAAATAAAGGGGATCCTAACCTCTAGAAGATGTCACCTTATCAAGCATGAGTTTTACTTTAATATATATATATATATATATATATATATATATATATATATATAGAGAGAGAGAGAGAGAGGGGTGTTCAAATGCAACTCATTTACATGGTGCAACCCCTCTATCCACCACACATTTTATGTAATTAAAAAAAATAAAAAAAATAAAAGTAAAATGTGTGGTGGATAAAGGGGTTGCATGAGTTGCACCATGTAGAGGGGTTGCATAATAACCTACCTCGCTCTCTCTATATATAGATATAGATATAGAGGGGAGCGATTATTAGAAAACCACTATTATGTTACAAACTTTGCACACCAATTCTAACCAATCAATGAATTTCTTTCTTTTTTTATTAATTTTAATTATAAGGACAATATTGTCTTTTCCTATTTCATTCATTTATTTATGGTAATTATCTTCTATCATTATTTTTGTATTTAAAATTTGGAAAACAATTAAATCAAGTAGATTTAATTACCATCCACGTTTCCTTCTCATCTCATGACCACCGTCCCTCCTCCATTGAAACCCATGATAAGCTTGTTCCAATGCTTTTCAATTCTACTTCAATGGATTAATTTTGTATTCTACGCCATCATCAATCCTCTATTGAAACCCACCACTCATTGGACCAAACACCACCACCACTACACCTTATCCTTCCCCTTTCACCACCGAGCACCAACACCGGTTTGTCTCATCCGACATCAAGCACTAACACCTGTTTTGTCCAGATGGATTCAGAAAAGTTGCATCTCAAGGAAATCAAAAGTTGGTTCATCTCTGGTTCATCTTCGTTTTATCTCCATTCATCTCCTTTTCATCGTCATTCATTTCCGTTTCATCTCCCTATGTGTCATCTCGTTTCATCTCCTTTCATCTGTTTCATCTGAGAAACATTAATGAAACATGAAATCATAACAATGAAATCACGAGTTTTTTCATTCATCAAACCATGAAATCATGAAAACACGAGTATGAAACATGAAAAATGGAAGAATTTTTTTTAGAAAAACATGAATATTAAATAAATATTAAATTGTTACAAAAAATATTGCATACCATTAATTATTATCGAAAATAAAAAATAAACTGAAAAATGATAATAAATATTCAAAATATATTTTGACTATTTTACCCTTTTTAACTCTAATTTAGGTAGGGTGTATTAATTGTTTTTTCCCCTTAACATAAATAACTCATATTCATTTTCAACCGTTGATCAATCAAATCAATGGTGAAGATGGGTTTGCAAAATTTGCAGAATTAATGTGGTTTGCAAATGAAACCACCTCTAGATATAGATTGATATAGATATAGATATAGATAGATAGATTATCAAAAATTGCAAATTAGAAAAAACAAATTTCAATTTCTCCATCCTCTCATTTTTCTTCAACTCTCATCTTTTAGATAGATAGATAGATTATCCATATATTTTTCAACTCTCATCTTCTTCATCCTCCATTAGGATGTTTTAGAATTTCATTTTGTTTATTATTATAACTTAGAAAAACAAATCTTATTTAGAAGTTTTTGAAAGTAAATGAAAAAGCAAATTAAGAGTTGGAGGTTAAACTTAGGGGATGTTTGGGATTGCTTATTAAAACTGTTTATTAACTTATTGTGTTTTCAAACAACAAATAAGCTGTTTTGAGTGTTTGGATTGGAAAAAAGAAAAAATACTTATGACTTTTCCACCCCGTTAATAAACAATTTTGATAAGTCATTCCCAACTGACTTATTTGAAACTCCTTATTAACTTATTTAACCAAATTACATATTTACCCATTCTTTGTATAAGTTAATAAACCATTACAAATAAGCATACGTTAATAAACACTTTTACAAATAAGCATAAGTTATTTTAAATAAGCAATCCCAAACACCCCCTTAGTCATGTAAAATTACCAAAAAACTCAACTTAATAATGAATTACACATTTTCCATATAGGGTGGAAAAACCTTTAACATATAAATTCAATATTTTAAAAATATCAAAAATTTGAGAAAAAGAGAGAAGAGATTCTAAATATTACGATGTGTTACATCATCAACCATATTAAATTATAGGTTTCTTCAAGTAATGAGAGAAATAATCCAAAATATGTTTTATCACAACATTAATAGTTGTCATGTTGTCACCAAAATAAAAGATAATATACAAATGAAAAAATTATATTGTTTGTTTTGTAAAAAAAATGAACCTAAAAGGTTTAGAAATTAATGTGTTGAGTTTAGATTAAAAATAAATCAAAATGACAAAAAAATATAAATGTGATTGAACATCCTCATTAAAATTTTCTATTTTATATATTTAAATGTATTAAACTCTCATAAGTATTTCAGTTATATATGTATATATATATATATATATATAGGGGTTGTTTAATTTGCAACCCTTAAAAAGATTGCAACCCTTGCAACCCACATCTTAACCGTCAGATTCATGATCGACGGTTATAAATAGATATGGGGCCCAATATTTTTAATTAAAAAAATAGAAAAATAAAAATAAAATAACCGTCGATCATGAATCCGACGGTTAAAATGTGGGTTGCAAGGGTTAGATCAATTAATGATGTATATTGATAAATAATAATTACAAAATACATTAAATATTTAATCAATTATTGAGATATAAATATATAGGTTTAAAAAACTAAAAATTGGATAACTAATAAAAACAATAGTTCAAGCATCCTCAAAATTTGATTATTGTTAAAGGGAAAAACAAATAGAACAACAATATGGAGAGAATAACAATAAGACAGAGAGAAGAAATCTATATTTCTCATTAATCATAGCCTCTTTAAATAGGGAGGAGTTTACAAAGAAAATGAAACATTCATTATGGTAATCTAATAATAAGAAAATATTCTGTCAATCACTTCCTTTTGATGATGACACATAATCCTTCAACACTCCCCCTTGTGCCGAGTCAAATGAGTGATGGTGCACAATTGTTGCCTCGTTAAAACCTTACGCCAAAATAAAAACCAGTGGGAAAAAAATAAAAGTCTGACGAAGGAAAGAGTACAACGCACCAGTTTCTTTGTAATACATAGACTTTTCCTTCCGTCTAGTTTTCTCTTAGATTCGTACATTAATCGAGAGAGTTAGGAAAACATGATGATATATAAACAGTCGCCTCACTAAAACCTTACACCAAGGAACAAAACCCAATGGGAAAAATAAAACCTTGGTTAAGGAAAGAGCACAACATACCAATATCACAAATATAGTAGACTCCCCCTTTTGTCTACTACTCCCCCTGATTTGTGCATTAATCCAGGGAGTTTGGAAAACATTTACGTTTACTTTCTACATGTTTCCCAATATATGGATTTAGGTAATGATTTGGTAAAATATGCCATGTTCTCCTGGCATCTTACTTGATTCAATTGAATCTCGAGGAGAGTTTTCTTATTGCTGATTGTATAAGACTTAAGCAGAATATGCTTTGTGTTATCACCCTTGATGTATCTTTTGTTCATTTCTTCGATACATGATGCATTATTTTCATATATGCAAATAGGATACTGGTTGAACCTAAAATTACTAACTCCTCTAATATATGTATGATATTCCTTAATCATATACATTATCTCATGGAGAGTAATATTATTGGATCAGTTCAAGGAGGTAGTTACAAGGGTTTGCTTAGCTTACTTCCAAGCAATCGGCGTATTCCCAGTGGTAATTCCTTATCCAATTTGAGAACAACCTTTGTATGAGTCAGACAGATACCTAATATCAGCAAAGACATACCAAGAGGTTGTTTGGTGTTTTTTTTATAAGAGCTAGTACTTTTGCTGCTTACATTCTAAGTAGGTATTGAATTTTCATTTTCATTATCAATCTCATTTTTATTTATACAGGGAAAGTATAAGCCCATGTTAACAGTTCTAAAAGATTTACTTGATATCATTCCAAATGACATTGCGTTGGCGCTGAGCTAAATCTAGCTAATAAGTTCACTGAGAAATACAATATACGGTCAAGTGTATTGTGTTAAGTATGATAATGCGCATATTGTACTTATATAGGGAATTCCAGCTCCTGACACTTTTTCGTCACCATCATTTAGATGAAATGGACAATTCCTTATATCCAACACTTTGACCAATCATGGGAGTGCTAACCGAATGCGCTTTGTCCATATTAAATTGCCTGATTATTTTCTAGACATATGCGATCGGTGAATTAATATTTCACAAACTCGGTGTCCTGGCTCAAATAGCTAGACAAACCCAAGTTTTCCCAAGATTTTTATCTCAAATTTAGATTTCAAGTTGCTTGTGGTTTCTCTTATTTCATCAAGAGTGCCTATTATGTTCATAACATCGACATATAAAGCTACTTTGAAAATCTAGAACTTGTTTTTCTACATAAATACGCAAGGGCACCGTTCATAGTTCTTATATATCCTTTCCCAATCAAGTGTTCACTTAGGGGGTTATACCACATCTGCATAGATTGTTTTAATCTATAAAGCGAGTGTTTCAATTTTATTGCAAACGCACTTCGTGGTTTAGAGTTACTTGATTTTGGTAATGTAATGCCATCAAGCACTTTTATATCTCTGAATCTAGATCCCCGTAGAGATATGTATTAACCACATCCATGAGTTGCATTTCCAGTCCTTCGGAAACTACTAGGCTAATTAATTAGCAGAACGTTATAACGTCCATCATGGGAGAGTAAGTCTTCTCGCGGTCAATCCAGGGCGTTGTGAGAAACCTTGCGCCAAAGGAGAGTCTCATACATTATGACTTAATTATTCTTATTACGCTTTACGACAAATGATTTATCTATGTCTTGCAGGCTTTACACTTGGTAGGTTAGCACTACCAAACCAAATACCTGTTCATTTGTCAAATAATATGATTCTCCTGGATTGCTTATTTAGGCCAATTTGCTCTTTGTTGATATTTTTCAACTGAGCATGGTTCGATGTCAATGTGCTCTATCACCTCATAAGCAACAATATATGTGAAATATATCATCAATGAGTATGTATGATCTGTCCATCGACTCATATGCACTCTCATAATTCATTTGAGATTTCTTTGATCTTTGGAATCAATATTAACTTCGAAGCGTCCTCCAGTAATGATTCATAGACATAGTTTAATCAGAGACAATCTCATGAGAGGTTTATGTATTGATGACAAATAGTTGTGCCTTACTCTTCTCTTCCTTTAGATGAGTATCTATCGAACCAAGTAACTTCCCCCATTTCCGTTTGGGAGCTATGACCTCAACCACACCTCCACTATGTGTGATTGCAACGTACTTTCCAGCGACGTTGTGCCCTTGTTTGGGGACTTTAACCTTGCGGGTATATTTGCAGCTCGTATATGTGATCTTGTCACTTATGGAATAACATTAAACGTATCAGGTATCGAGTCTGATTCGTTTGACTTCAACTTTACATTATGAAGTTTCGGGATCAAAATGAGACAGAGTGGGAATATTCAATGACACTTCCTGTCGTTCCTACGGAAAATCCTTTTTCCTATCTCCCCCTAACGACGGAAAGACTGTCTCATCAAAGTGACAATCCGCAAATCTAGCGGTAAAAAAAATCATCCGTCAAGGATTCTAATTAGCGAATAATATTTGGAGATTCATATCCAACAAATATACTTAATCATTTTAAAGACCCATTTTGGTGCGCCGTGGGGGCGCAATTGACACATATACTGCACAACCAAACATGCGTAAATGTAAAATATCAGGCTGATATCCAGTTACCAACTGGTACACATGAGACTGGTTAGCTAGTAATAGGTCTCAAAATGAAGAAGTAAAGTTGCATATAGTATTGCATAACCCTAAACACATGTAAGTAAATCAGTGCGCATAACTAATGTCTTGGCTACCATCTATATTCTTTTGATGACAACATCTACGAGACCATTTTAGATATACATATGGGGTATAGGAAACTCTATATTGATCCCAATACAAATGCAATAATCATCAAATCCTTATGATGTAAATTCTCCAGCATTCCAAGTCATGTAGACTTGATGAATTAATCAGGGTGGTGAGCCCTTAAACGTATAGCTAGTGCTAGGAGTGCAGTATTTCATGTGGACAATAATACGACATGCGTTCATCGTGTCGAAACCAGAACCATAAAGTTTTAATGGCCCGCATTCTGGATGTTTGTGTCCATAAATATCACCTTGTATTCGTTGTAACAATGGAATATTTTTGTATTATGTCCTTAGCTTTAGGATGATCTCATTCCTGTCTTGGCTAAGGATTAGGGTATATACAAAAGTTCTAGGTATTCGAGAGGGCATATTATGATGGCAATGTTGTTTCTTATGCTGCAGAAGTCAACAATTGCAATTTGCCTCGTTTTTCCTATCACTCGAAAGAAAATGTGTCTATGTGTATTTTGCAATACACGGATCACTATGTCATAACCATGGTGTCCCACATGGTCATGTCGAAACATATATGTGTCATTTCCCTAAAGTTCTTTATTGGTGACAAAAATGTTTCGATGGCTCAATAATCTACTAGCTAGTTTGACACATATATATGTTTACTTTCAAATTCATTAAAACTTATGTATATATGCTCATTATAATTTCCATTTGATACGAATATCTTTACAAGGTTCCTATTGATCTTGTACCAACAAGAAAATGACAGTTCATCGTCTAACTATTTCGGTTGAATGAATTATAAAATAAGTATTTGTCTATCATTTTAGATTGTGTGAGAGGTAAAAAAAATCAATTCTCCTCGATACATTCCTACACAGAACGGAGAATATTGAAATTTTTGCATTTGTTATGATGTATTTCTTTACATCTATAATGGTTACATATTCGATTACTTAGCAGAGAAATTAATTTTAATACTTAAAATTAATTTTCAAAGAAACATATGCTTAATCAATATTAAATATTAAATTAATATGTTATAGTTCATTTTCAACTTGTTCCCTTTTTGATAGAAGCACTTTTTAGTGCATTTTTTATTTGATTGTCCATTATCACCTGGGATAATAGTTGTATCCCTACTCCAGGTGTTGAAAAATCCTTCCTGACTCTTACCAATACCCTGACCCTTTCTAGGGTCTCGTCCACATGGTGCATAAATATGTCAAATTGTTTTTAACTCACAATCATTTGGAGTTGTTTCCACCTCTAACGCTTTGATTATTGATATCGAGAATTTTCTTTGTCCCGACATATGTGGTGTTGTTATTTGAAAGAACTTTGTTATGTCTCTCAACCACTTGTAGTTGGTTGATGAGTTTGTCTAAAGGTTACATTCCAACTTATATTGGTTTAATAATATTTACCGATGTATGAAAAGTGAAAATAATGTTATGAATCATGTCATCTTCTATGAGCTCCTTGTCATAGAGATTGAGACGCATTTTGGGATACATCATTTCTTTGTTAAAATCAGTTACCTTTTTGTAATCGTATAAGCGGGTTTCATTTCGCTGTACGATTAGTTCGAGAAGTAAATGTTCATGAATACTCTCGATTATCTCTTTCGGGGCATCCCACTGTTCTTTGGGGTTTTTAGTGAAGGTATTCTTATGAAGGTTATGATTTATTTATCGTCTCAAAACATGATGGTATTTGCTTGTACTTTTTCAAGAGGTTGTTTTAGGGTCCATAGGAAGTTAATGGACTTTAGGTATTTTCTTGTACCTTTTCAAAAAGAGGTTTATATACTCATTTATGATACTCAGATTCTTTTGAGTTTACGACGTTGATTTTGGGATAAGTTGATTCAACCATTTACGTATATAAGGGATAATATATGATTTTCTTTTTGATAAGACAGTGAATTGTGGTTATAATTATTATTTTATGTATGAAATTTCATTATCATAACCATATTGGATTTTTGTATGCTTTAATTTTATTGATAATACTTCATCAATATTTCAATTTGCAAAAACAAATCACTCAATCTATTGGATTTCCAGGTAGTAGAGGAATCACATGGATTTCTTAAGTCCCTACAAACCTTAGGGCTATTTACACCCGTTTGACAAAATCCAATCGATATTTTAAGATTTATTTAAGTTAAATATAAAATTATTAATTATAGAACATTTGGCATGAGGCCAAAATGACTATGAGTTTGACATATAAAGCCAATTTTAATACCTTAATAGTATTTTTGGAGCTTTTGTTAAGATACCAAAATATGGGGGTTGGAAGTGTAACTTCTAAAATTTAATTACAGAATTAAGAATTATGAGTAGAAACTCAAGATAAACATTTAAATTTATATATTAAATTTTATAAAGCATTCAATGTCAAAATAAATAAACTACAAAACATTTTAACAATTATATGACCCTCAATCACAAATATGACTACTAAGAATTCAAGAGACTTTAAATATACTTAAATACTAATATAATATTTGAATATTACAATGTAAATAATAGGAACATATTTACATATCCATATATAGTTGGTTTAAAATAGCAACTAGAATATTAAATAACTCATATCATTGAATTAAATAAATTATCATATCTTAAATTAGCTTGTTATAAAACAAGCATATATGATAAAAATGTATATTTTAGGAATATTTAAACAAATATATAATTTTTTTTATTAACTAAAATAAAATAATAATGAATTTATAAATTGACATACATATATAAGATTTCAAAAGAGATAATAATGGTATTAGAAATCCATAATCAAGTTTATAAATATTTATTGCCCCATATAATTAAATTAAAAATGGCAAGTCAAGTTAAATAAATTAAATATCATATTCAAATAATAATTAATTAGCATATCTCACAATAATATATTAGTCTAATTTAAAAAATACCATCAAATTGTAGACATAAATAAATACATAACATTATATGATGAAATTGACCATCTAAACATGTTTAAACTAATTGAATAATCATAAATAAATAAAAATAAAAAATAAATTCAAAATTATAAATCTATCATATACATAAAAGCTATCATTCCGCATTAAAACACGATAAGTTAATATAATAAATATTTAATAAATAAAACCAATTTAATAGGAGGTAAATACAAACCATATTTCAAGTACATACGGTGAGCTACATCCGTGAAAATTAATTGAAGAATACGATTTTTTTTTACTAATTGCTTTTTTTTACAACAATTCTAAAGTTGCATAGTCCCCAAAAAAAATTATTGATTTCAAATCAAATTAAATAACTATCAATTACTATTATAAAAAAAAACATATCACCATTAAAAAAATAGAAGGGTTTTGAAAGTAATTGGTTACAACCTTTCAAATTGCCAGAACCATTTTTATGTTTATTAAAATTGATTGAGACCATAAACTAATAAGAATAAAAAAAAAAAAAAAACTGAAGCATATAAGCATGATCATGGCTAAAAGAGTTAATCATAATTAATCATAATTCATAGACAAAAAAATTGTAAGTTTTTGTAGAGATACTTACTTGAATTGCAATATTGGAAAAAACAGACCTTCTAATGGTGGTAGATTGCGAATAGAACAACCATTTAATAGCGGCGGAAACGATTTGAGGGAGCGATAGCGCAAACGAGCTACGTGCTGATAACGTGTTAAAGGGAAAAACAAATAGAACAACAATATGGAGAGAATAACAATAAGACAGAGAGAAGAAATCTATATTTCTCATTAATCATAGCCCTTTTAAATAGGGAGGAGTTTACAAAGAAAAGGAAACATTCATTATGGTAATCTAATAATAAGAAAATATTCTGTTAATCAATTCCTTTTGATGATGGCACATAATTCTTCAACAATTATACATTTCTTTAACATTTTTTATAATAATAAATTGATATTGATGTATTGATTGTTGTCTAAGAAATTTAATAAAATGTCATAACTATTTCATTTATATGTATTGACTCATAATAATTAAAAAACGAATATGAAACGTTAGATCAATTAATAAGGTACATTTTTTTTTGTACGACAACTTGGGCTAAGCCCACACACACACGCACCCGCGGTATCCGGGCATCCAATTGGGCAGCACCGACTAATCCGCGGCGACCCGACCCAACCCAAATTGACTGGACCCACCCAGGTACGACTAAGTCCGGTCAAGACCGAACCCGCATACCCATAGACTGGTATGCCCGTAAACCTGGACCCGAACCGACCCGAAGGCCAACCTAAGGTCTGGGTATCGCCGAAGTGCATCCCCCAGGATTCGAACCCTGGTAGATAGACATACCATGCACTATCCCCCCAGGGCCTTACCACTAGGCTAGCACCTCTTTGATAATTAATAAGGTACATTGATATATAGTAATTAGAAAAATACATGAATATTTAATCAATTAATGAGGTATATATATATATATATATATATATATATATATATAAATCTAAAAAACTAAAAGGATAAATAATAAACCAATAATTCAATAATTTTCAAAATACCAACAAATATTTCTTTAGCCTTTTTATTAAAATTTCTATTTTATATATTTAAATGTATTAATTTCTCATAAGTATTTCAGTTATATATATATATATATTAATTCATAATAATTAAAATAAAAAATATGAAAAGTTAAATCAATTAATGACGTACATTGATAAATAATAATTAGAAAATACATTAAATATTTAATCAATTATTGAGATATAAATATATAGGTTTAAAAAACTAAAAATTGGATAACTAATAAAAACAATAGTTCAAGCATCCTCAAAATTTGAATATACATTTCTTTACCTTTTTTTTTATAATAATAAATTGATATTGATGAAAGCCCTAGTCTTTTGATTGAGATTAGAAGAAGAAAAACACGGGGATGAATGGAATTGAGTTAAATGTGAGCATTAAAAACAAATCAATATATAATATATTAATATTGGAAGATGAAAAGCTTTGGAGGAGGAAGAGACAAATGGAAGGGAGTTAAATATGAGCATTAAAAATAAACCAATATATAAGATAATATATCAAAGATAAATAAATATTGAGTTAAAATAGAGAATGATAGAAAAAAAAATGAGGTTGAATTTTTTAGAAAATGTCACATCTCTAAATTATAAAAACAATAATTCTCAAAATGCCAACAAATATTTTATTTAGCCTTTTTCATAACAGTATATTGATATTGATGTATTTTTTTTATGTAAAGAAAAAATGAATAGTAAATATATTATATTAATTGTTAAACTAATACAATAAAATGTAAATAAATAGACTCATGCAAAATAAAAAAATGGAATGTAAATAAAAAATATATTTAATCATATTGATTGTTTTGTAAATAAAAAATAATGGTAAATAACTATTAAATGTTAAACTAATATAATAAAAGACAATAAAAAATTATTCATATTGATTGTTATGTAAATAAAAAATGAAAACCTAGAATTAAAAAAAAATCTTTTAACTCCTTACAAACCAAATATTTGAAATTTTTCAATAAAAAATATTTCGACTTTGGATCATGAAAAGATTTTTTACAATAAGATTTGAGGAAGCTTTTTTGGGAATGAATTCATACACCATAAACTCACACAACAATGACAATGTTAATGTCAATAGAAAAAAAAATGTTAAAGTAGTCAAAACTTAATGCAATTATCAATCACGTAAACAAGATTATTGTCGATGACACTTAAATTTGATTTTTTATTTATTTATCAAAATTTGTATTCCAAAATATCAAAATTTTATTCGAATTTATATGATTCAATCGTAAACACAACCATGTTCTATGATAACAACAAATTCAACATAACCACAAGGGTTGTGGTGTGGTGGTTAGAGCTCGGGGACTTCATAGCGGTTGCTCGAGTTCGAGTCCCACTCGCAGCACTTGTGACCACTGAGGATAATCTCAGGGCTGTACGCTTTAGCAGCTGGGCCAAAGGCCCTATTGCCAGGGATTAGTCTGGGCCAAAGGCCCAGGATACCCTTTAAAAAAAAACAAATTAAACATTATAAAAAGAATAAATATATAATAACAAATCACATTTTTCAAGAATATAATATCTAAATAATTGTATAGAGTCTTTCATATCTTCTTCAACTCTTATCTTCTTCATTTTCCACCAAAGGAAGTTCTAGAATTTCATTTGTTTATTATTTGCAACCTAGAGAAACAAATTTCATTAAAAAGTTGTTGAAGGTAAATGAAGAAGCAAATCAAGAGTTGAAGAGAAAAGATATTTAACATATTAATGAATTACACATTTTCCATATAGGGGCGGAAAAGTCTTTAACTTAATTAGTATTTAAAAAATTGAAAAAAAGAGAAAAGATAATGGGGATCCTAGCCTCTAGAAGATGCCACATCATCAAACATGAGTTTTACTTTAATATATATATATATATATATAGATATAGATTTGTTTGTAATAGTGATCTTATTTATGTTAATTTCGTTTTTGTAATAATAAATGACAATTTAATTATATTTATACTTGGTTATAATTTGTTTTTATAAATTATCTTAAAAGAATATAATTCCATTCCATTCCATTCCAAGTGTTACAAACATAACAAAGCAAAAGTTTCAAAATTTTCCATAAAATCCGAATTCGTAAAAAAGATTTTATAAAACCAAACGGGCCAAATTCTTGGGGGCATTTCTTCTAGGGGTGTGCAAAACCCGAATGGTCCGAAAACCCGAACCAACAATGAGATGTTTGTGTAAAATCTGAATACCCTAAAATTCGAAAATTTGAAACCTGACTCTTGAAATGATATTTGAGTTCGAGTTGGATTTATTTGGCGAGGTATTATGATACATGTTATCATCTTCAAACAATAAGCTCATAAATTCATAATAGTGTGAAAGGAAAAACAGAATAGAATAACAATAGAACAGAGAGACAATGAAATCTGTAATTCTCATTAATCATAAGCCCTTTAAATAGGGAGAAGTTTGCAAAGAAAAGGAAACATTCATTATGGTAAATTCTAATACTAGGAAAATATTATATCAATCACTTCCTTTTGATGATGGCACATAATCCTACAACACTCCCTCTTGTGCCGAGTCAAAGGAGTGATGGTGCACAATTGTTACCTCGTTAAAACCTTACGCCAAAATAAAAATCGAGTGGGATAACAACACGCAAGTTTCTTTGCAATATATAGACTTTTCTTTTAGTCTAGCTTTCTCTTAGATTCGTACATTAATCATGAGAGTTAGGAAAGCATGATGGTATATAAACAGTTGTCTCACTAAAACCTTACACCAAGGAACAAAACCCAATGGGAAAATAAAACATTGGTTGAAGGAAAGAGCACAACATACCAATATCACAAATATAGTAGACTCCCCCTTTTGTCTATTACTCCCCCTGATTCGTGCATTAATCAAGGGAGTTTGGAAAACATTTGCACTTGCTTTCTACATGTTTCCCAATATATGGGTTTAGGTAATGATTTTGTAAAATGTGTCATGTTCTCCTGACATCTTACTTGATTCAATTGAATCTCGATGAGAGTTTTCTTATTGCTGATTGTATAAGACTTAAGCATAATATTTGATGTATCTTCATTTCTTCGATACATGATGCATTATTTCCATATATGCAAGTAGGATACTGGTTGAACCCAGAATTACTAGCTCCTCTAATATATGCAATGATAGTCCTTAATCATATACATTATTTAATTACCATGGGGAGTAATATTATTGGATTAGTTCAAGGGGGTAGTTACAAAGGATTGCTTAATTCACTTCCAAGCAATCGGCGTGTTCCTTGTGGTAATTCTTAATCCAGTTTGGGAACAACCTTTGTATGGGTCAGACAGATACCTAATATCAGCAAAGACATGCTAAGACATTGTTTGGTGTTTTTCTATAAGAGCTAGTACTTTTGCTGCTTACATTCTAAGTAGGTATTGAAGTTTCATTATCAACCCCATTTTTCTTTCTATAGGGAAAGTATAAGCCTATGTCAATGGTTTCAAAAGATTAATTAATGACGTTGCGTTGGCGCTGAGCTAAGTCTAGCTAACAAATTCACTGAGAAATACAATTTACGGTCAAGTGTATTGTGCTAAGTACAATAATGCACATATTGTACTTAGATAGGGAATTCCAACTCCTAACATTTTTCGTCATCATCCTTTTAGACGAAATGTATCTTTCCTTATATCCGACACTTCGAACGATCATGGGAGTGCTAACCGGATGCGCTTTGTCCATATTAAATTGCCTGATTATTTTCTGGACATATGCGATCGGTGAGTTTATATTTCACAAACTCGGTGTCCTAGCTCAAATATCTAGACAAAACCAAGTTTTCCCAAGATCCTTTCTCTCAAAATCAGATTTCAAGTAGCTTGTGGTTCCTCTTATTTCATCAAGAGTGCCTATTATGTTCATAACATTGACATATAGAGCTACTTTGAAAATCTAGAATTTGTTTTCCATAATAAATACGCAAGGGAACAACTCATCGTTCTTATATATCCTTTCCCAATCAAGTATTCCATTAGTTCTTATATATCATTTATATATTAGACTGCTTTAATCTATAAAGTGGGTGTTTCAATTTTATTGCAAACGCATTTCGTGGTTTAGAGTTGCTTGATTTTGGTAATGTAATATCATCAAGCACTTTTATATATCTCTAAATCTAGATCCCCGTAGAGATATGTGGTAACCACATTCATGAGCTGCATTTCCAGTCCTTCGGAAACTACTAGGCTAACAAACTATTCGGATGTCATAACATCCATTATGAGAGATTAAGTCTTCTCGTAGTCAATCCAGGGCGTTGTGAGAAACCTTGCGCCAAAGGAGAGCCTTACATATTAGGACTTAATTATTCTCGTTACGCTTTCTGACAAAGACTCAGTTATGTCCTACGGGCTTTACACTTGGTAGGTTAGCACTACCTGACCAAATACCCGATCCTTTGTCAAAGAATAGAAAATTTTCTGGATTGTTTCTTTATATTTAGGCCAATATGCTCTTTGTTGATTTTATTCAACTGAGTCTGGTTCGATGTCGTCGTGCTCTATCATCTTATGAGCCATAGTATATGTGAATAAATCATCAATGGTTATATATGATCTGTCCATCGACTCATATGTACTCTCATAGTTTATTTGAGATTTTTTTTCATCTCTAGAATCAATATTATCTTCGGAGCGTCCTCCAGTGATGATTCATGGACATAATTATAATTAGAGACAATCTCATGAGAGTTTTGTGTATTGATGATAAATGGATGTGCCTCACTATTCTCTTCCTTTAGAATAGTATCCATCGAACCAAGTAGCTTCCACCACTTCCATTTGGTAGCTACGACCTCAACCACACCTCCACTATGTGTGATTGCAACGCACTTTCCAATGGCGGTGTGCCCCTGTTGGGGACTTTTAAACCTTGCAAGTATATTTGCAGCTCGTATATGTGATATTGTCACTTTTGGAATTAAATTAAACGTATCAGGTATCGAGTATGATTCGTTTGACTTCAACATTACGTTGTGAAGTTTTGGGGATCAAAATGAGACAGAGTGGGAATATTCAATGACACTTCCTGTCGTTCCCATGGAAAATCCTTTTTCCTATCTCCCCCTAACGACGGGAAGACTGTCTCATGAAAGTGACAACCCGCAAATCTAGCGGTAAAGAGACCACTAGTCAAAGATTCTAATTAGCGGATAATTGTTGGGGATTCATATCCAACATATACCAAGTCGTCTTTAAGGACCCATTTCGATGCGCTGTAGGGGCGCAATTGGCACATATACTACAGAACCAAATTGCATATAATAATTCCATAATCCTAGGTAGATGTGGGTAAATTGGTGTGCATTACTAATACCCTAGATGTCATCATATTCTTTTGATAATAACTTATATGAGGCCATTTTATATATACACATGGGGTATAAGAAACTCTACATTGATCCTAATACATATGCAATTAACATCAAATCCTTATGATGTAAATTCTCCATCATTCCAAGTCATGTAGACTTGATGAAATAATCAGGGTGGTGAGCCCTTAAACGTATAGCTAGTGCTAAGAGTGCAATATTTCATGTGTACAATAATACGACATGTGTTCATCGTGTCGAAACCAGAACCATAAAGTACTTTAATGGCCCGCATTCTGGATGTTTATGTCCATAAATATCACCTTGTATTCGTTGTAACAATGGAATATTTTTGTATTATGTCATTAGCTTTAGGATGATCTCATTCCTGTCTTGGCTAAGGATTAGGGTATATACAAAAGTTTTAGGTATTCGAGAGGGCATATTATGATGGCAATGTTGTTTCTTATGCTGTAGAAGTCAACAGTTGCAATTTGCCTCGTTTTGCCTATCACTCGAAAGAGAATGTGTCTATGTGTATTTTGCAATACACGGATCACTATGTCATAACCATGGAGTCCCACATGGTCATGTCGAAACATATATGTGTCATTTCCCTAAAGTTCTTTATTGGTGACAAAAAATGTTTCGATGACTCAATAATCTACTAGCTAGTTTGACACATAGTTTCTATGATATATGTTTACTTTCATATTCATTAGAACTTATGTATATATGCCCATTTCCATTATAATTTTCATTTGATACGAATATCTTTACAAGGTTCCTATTAATCTTGTACCAACAAGAAAGTGACAGTCCATCGTTTAAGTAATTTGGTTGGATGTATTATAAAATAAGTATTTGTCTGTCATATTAGATTGTATGGAATATTCTACAAAAACTCAAGTTCTCCTCGATACATTCCTACATGGAATGGAGAATATTGATAGTTTTTGTTATATATTTAGATGTATTTCTTTACATCTATAATGGTTACATATTCGATTTTACTTTAGCAAAGAAATTAATTTTGATACTTAAAATTAATTTCAAATAAACATATGCTTAATCAATATTAAATATTAAGTTAATATGTTATAGTTCATTTTCAACGTGTTTCCTTTTTGGTAGAAGCATTTTTTAGTGCATTTCTTATTTGATTATCCATTATCACCTGGGGTAGTAGTTGTATCCCTACTCCAGGTGTTGAAAAATCCTTCCCGACTCTTACCAAGACCCTGACCCTTTCTAGGGTCTCGTCCACATGGTGTAGAAATGTCACATGCGTGATATTGTTTTTAACTCTCTGTTCTTTGGAGTTGTTTCCACTTTTAATGCTTTCATTATTGATCTCGAGAATTTTTTTTATCTCGACATATGTGGTGTTGTTATTAGAAAAAACCTTGTTATGTCTCTCAACCACTTGCAGTAGGTTGGTGAGTTTGTCTAAAGGTTACTTTCCAACTTATATTAGTTCATTAATATTTTTTATATATGAAAGGTGGAAATAATGTTAAGAATCATGTCATTTTCTGTGAGTTCCTTGCCATAGAGATTGATACACGTTTTGGATATAACATTTATTTGTTGAAATCAGTTACCTTTTTGTAATCGAGTAAATGGGTTTCATTCCACTGTACGATTAGTTCGGGAAGTACATATTCATGAGTACTCCCGATTATCCCTTTCGGGACATCCCACATTTCTTTGGGGGTTTCTAGTAAATGTATTCCTATGTCGTTTCAAAACATGAGGGTATTTGCTTGTACCTTTTCAAGAGGTTGGTTTTAGAGTCAATTGGTGAGTTGATGGACTTTAGGTATTTTCTTGTACCTTTTCAAAAGGAGGTTTATATACTCATTTATGATACTCAAATTCTTTTGGGTTTACGACGTTGATTTTGGGATGAATTGTTTCAACCATTTACATATATAAAAGATAATATATGATTTTATTTTTGATAAGAAAATGGATTCTGGTTATGAAATTTCATTATCAAAACAATATTGGATTTTTGTATGCTTATATTTTGTTGATAATACTTCATCAATATTTCAATTTGTTGAAAAGAAATCACTCAATCTATTGGATTTCCAGGTAGTAGGGGAATCACATGGATTTCTTAAGTCCCTACAAACCTTAGAGTTGTTTACACCCGTTTGACAAAATCCAGTCAATATCTTGTGATTTATTTAATTTAAATATAATATTGTTAATTATAGAGCATTTGGCATGACGCCAAAAATTGATATGAGTTTGGCATATGAAGCCAATTTCAATGTTTTAATACCTTAATGGTATTTTGAGAGATTTTGTCATGAGACAAATAAATATTGGTTTTGACATAAAATTGACGTCAAACTTTTAATATATTAATAGTATTTGGGAGCTATTGATGAAAGATGAAAATATATAAGGGGTGGAAGTGTAACTTCCAATTATTATTTATAAGATTGTACATTATAAATAGACATTCTTAAGGTAAGTATTTCAATATATTAAACAGGAGAATTAATTTAAAGACTAAATTTATAATTAGATTAATAAACGACAAGCTCAGATAAATAAGTTAACAATTTAATTTAAATAATAAATGATCATAATATTTCAAAATAATATATTTTAGTCTAAATCAAGTTAGTAATCTAAATAAGTAAATCATATTAATACTAGTTGTGTACCCGTGCAATGCTACGGGATGCAAATGTTTTAACAAGATACATTCAGTTTTTAAATATCAAAATTTTACAAAATATCCTTAAAATACTTGATGGTTCACATGTTGTATTATGAGATTTTCAAAATGTATTGTAAATCCAATTTCTCATGCCTTGATGCACGTCTTTGTTATAGTAAAAAATTGTTAGTTTATTCTAGTTACCCTTGCTAATATACAGAACAAGCAAATATATCAAAAAGCTAATATAAGCCTTGCTTTCAATGGATCAAAGACTGATTGATGTGGATGAAAGTGATCACGTTAATTATCTACATTTATATAATTAATGATAGTCGAAGAATCATGTGAGAATAAGAGTTAAGGTGAGAAGGTAAAAAGATATCTGAACCGTTGATCACTTTTAATCTCAAACCCATCGATAAATCGCACTTTGTATGGGAGTGGTCCGGTGCATCTCGGTTTATCTCATCCTAATGTGCATTCAACGATGGACTAATTTGCATTCAACGATGGAGATCTCTTCCTACTCTTCTCACCATAACTTTCATTCTCACCAAAACCCAACCCATTAATGAAATACATATCCTTAATTTATAGGTACTCGTATAATTGCTACACTAAGGTGACGTTTGTTGTTTAAGAGGTCTGAAGTCTTATTTCACTTATGATTAATAAGAGATGGTGCTGAAGTCTGAAATATGAATCAATAAGACTGCTTGTTTTTGTAACGTCTGTAGACGTCTTGAGAGAAAATAAAGCATATGAAATGAGGCGGCGATAAGAGATTTTAAGAATTCAGGTCACCACTTATTATTTCAGATGTATTTAAGAGTTAAGAGGTTCTGAAAACTGGAAAAAAAACAATCTGAATGTAAAAAGGTCTAACCAATTTAGACTTAAGAGCCATTAAGAGGTTTTATTAAAAAAACAAACAACCCCTAAATGTAATATATATCTTAATCATCTAGACGTACATTCTCAAATCTCTTAATAACCAACTTTGCATCATGAATAAACTGTTCCGGAACTCTATTGCAATCGATCTGCCACTCCTTTCATATATTTGATAAGCCACCCCTATCATTGCCGTTTGATGCTCGCTTCATTTCACCAACTTCAAAGAATAGCTCCTACACATATTAAGATTAAAATAGTAAAAAGCAGCAATGTGTGCACCGACTGACTGTCCCATCAGGTAAATCTTTCAAAATCAGCATGAACCAATATCAAGATATCATTGCACACAAATGGGATGCCTCAAGAAGCATCCTGAACCACGTCACTGATTGTAGCCTTTGGAAAATTTCTGGATGCATATTTGAACAATCAGGTTAGTATGTTGATAAGTACTCAATTTTGAGTACTTAAGGACATTTCTTTTAGCCTTTTAGATAGGATTTTTTATTTCTAAATCCCACTTTGAGTCATTTTCTACCTTGTTTTCCATTTATTGTGTCTTGGAGTTGAATTTGTGTGATTTGCTTGTTCTATTAAGATTGTAGGCTAATTTGGTTATCATTTGGAAATCTATTTGGACATAGGGCATGCTGCAGCATTGTCACAACATGGAGCTGATCGTTTTTGATGGAAGATCTTGAAGACCGAATCTGATTTTTGGCTTGAAATTAATCTTTTGTAACCCTTGGACAATTAGTTAATCTGGTTTGTAATGTTTTGGTTAAGTTGGGACAAGCCTTGGTAACTCTAGTTAGGTTTAGACTAGGCTAAGTACAATTAGATTCCCCTTAATTACAACTTTGCCACTCCTCTTGTCTATAAAAGGAAGGCTTAGTTGCTCATAAGGGGATATCTCTTATCATCATCTTAGTTTATGTTTTCTAATGTTTTATGATCTAATCTGCAGTAAGCTTAGGGGCTGATCTTAAATCTCCCTTTTTGTTGTCTAAATTCAAGCATTAAGTCTTTATGTTCTTCATCTTGCTCTTCATATTTTCTTTCAAGCTTTTCATCTTGTTATGCTTAGTGTAATCCTTTCATTTTCTGTCTAATTCACGAACTGGTCCTATTCCAGTCCTGTGTCCCTTTAATTTCCAAAAAATTCATGCATCCATCGTGTTCTTCATCGTCTTCATATAGTCTCCATTCTTGCATATGAATGCTTGCAGCATTGAAACAACACCCACCTGCACTTTTTCATTTGATTGTATTTTCTTTCTTCATCTTGCATCTCTAGTCTTTCCTTTACTCTTTTGTTTTAGATTTTAGTAGTTAAAATTGATTGTATTTGTCTTCAAGTTTACTTTCTTGTCATTTCCATTTCCTTGTAATTTACTTTTCTTTGTCTTTACATTTCAAGCAACATATATATATATTTATATACTTTCAAGTCATTTATCTTTCAAGAGCACTTTACATTATGTTCATCTTTGCAATTCTTAGTAGTAGTTTTTATTTCTTTATTGTAATGAGTAGCTAATCCTCTTAGCTTGGGTGTGAGGCAAATGGTGGTTATGTGGGTCTAAAAGAAAGTAGGTTTTTGTGACTTTAACGAAATTTTATTATTCCAACTCAAGTTTTATCAAGATAATAAAACTCTTTGACAAAATGATCATTTTGATAGTGTAATAGTGTCATGGACCTAGAGATAGGCCATTGAATAGCACGTCAATTTAGTGACATGAGAGGTAATATCGAAAGAGTTACTTGCAACGAGAGTTGTTACTTGTGTCATTTAAAATGATCAATTCTTGATAAGTTGTCATTTTTTCAAATGGTTAAAATGTAATAGACTTAGAGATAAGCTATTTG
Source organism: Arctium minus (assembly GCA_954870635.1). Lineage (NCBI taxonomy): Eukaryota > Viridiplantae > Streptophyta > Magnoliopsida > Asterales > Asteraceae > Arctium > Arctium minus. The sequence goes on along the minus strand of OX941095.1, from coordinate 70,883,837 downwards.
GAATACATCAACTTGGGAGGTACGGGGGTTATTTCGAAAGAGTAACTTTTAACGAAGAGAATTTGTTTCGCCGTATATTTTGAGAACTCCATTCCCATCATTCCCTTATCTTGAACTTTGCTAAGAGATGAGACTGTTTATGGCTAATGGAATAATGGGATGGTGAGAGTCCGAGAGGAACGTGTCTTGAAATCGATAATAAAACTAGTTATAGTCAGAAGCATGCTGCAACATTCCAATAGCATCAAGCTATGACAGTGCTGTAGCATTGACCTGCTGGAATTTGGATCCATATACCACCAAAAGTCTTACACCCTTGCTTCTCGTTTATTCTTATTATTTAGAGATGTGTTAACCAACCTTCCAAAATATTGCTTCAAATTCATCATCTGAAATCTCATCTTTCATTATACTTTTAACACACTTTTTAGTCCAATCTCTGTGGGACGATATCTGGTATCTTTACCCTTTTATTACTTGCAAGGCGACATAGTACCAATTTGTATACTTGCTTTTTGGTATTATCTGTCTCACCCTAAGGTACACAAAAGGGCCTGTCAAGTTTTTGGCGCCGTTGCCGGGGTTGGCAAGTCAAAAGTGTTTAAAAGTGTTTTAAAAGATTTGGTTTTTCTACCACCTTTGGGAATTTCAAAAGATTTTTAAAAGTGGTGCATGCCAAGTATACAACGCGGGGAACTTTTTGAGTTAGATCCAGATATTGAGAAAACCTTCCGTCAAAGAAGGAGAATTCAAAGAACTTTTCAAACCATAAATCCTCTCAATATGGAAGGACCTCCCCCGGGCTTTGAAAACATGCATCTTAGACCACCACTTTTGGAAAATCAACCACCGCCGTTGGAAAATCAAATGAGACCACCTTTAGTGCATCAAATCAGGCCACCACCAATTTTTGCAAATAATGCACCAATTTTTGGAAATCCTCCACCTCATCAGTTTCAAAATCACCAAAATCATAATGAGGAAGAAGATGATGCCGGTTCTGTTGGTAATGTTGAACCACAAAACATCATTGATCTTGCAAACTCAAAAGATGGAAGAATTATGGACTATGCAATTCCTAATTTTGAGCAATTGAATTCTGGGATTGTTAGGCCACAATTGGAAACTTTACATTTTGAACCAAAACCCATCATGTTTCATATGTTGCAAGCAAATGGTCAATTTGCCGGAATGCCATCGGAAGATCCACATTCACATTTAAAATCTTTTATGGAAATCACCGATGTTTTTCTAATCTCGGGAGTATCTGCTGATGCCTTAAGGCTCACGTTATTCCCATTTTCTTTAAGGGATCGGGCAAAAGTTTGGTTCAATTCAATAGCACCAGGTTCAGTACCATCATGGAGTGATATGGCTGAAAATTTTTTGCGAAAATATTTTCCACCTACCGGGAATGCTAAATCCAGAAATGAGATTTGCATGTTTAAACAAATGGATGATGAAGCTATTCCGGATGCGTGGGAAAGATTTAAAGAATTGTTGAGAAAATGCCATCATCATGGCATTCCCTACTGTATTCAACTCGAGACGTTTTACAATGGGCTTGTTCCTAATGCAAAACAAATGCTCGATGCGACTTCAGGAGGGGCTTTTACATCCAATACCTACAATGCCGGGTATGAGATTCTTGAAAAGATTTCAACAAACAATGGACATTGGGCTGATCCAAGGGCCCAAACTCAAAGGAAAACTGCTGGAATGCATGATGTGGATGCATATACTGCATTGACAGCTCAACTTGCTTCCATGACCAACATGCTTAAAAATCTAAATTCTGGTCAAGGAGCACAGCCGACTGTCCCTACACCTGCTTCAGCAGTTCTTTCTGTGCAATGTGTGTGTTGTGGTGGAGAACATTCCTATGAACACTGTCCACATAATTCTGAATCTGTAAATTTTGTTCAAAACAGACCTGCTCCCTGTAACATCCTTGATTTCGGTATGTATTTATTTTGATGCCATCATGTTTTACCGTTAAGATTGGACTTAGTGTCGAGATCGTGGGCTTCCCGGGTTAAAGTTTAGAAAAGTTGGACCTCGGTACCAGTGGGGCGATTGTGCCCGCGATTGTGACAAGGGTCACTCTCGCGAGGCACTATCGCGAGGATTGTACCGAGACTTGGGGTGCAGTGGCGACAGTGCCCGCGATTGTGACAAGAGTCACTCTCGCGAGGCACTATCGCGAGAGTTGTACCGTGAGCTGGGGGAAGCGCGCGATTGTGACAAATGTCACAATCGCGAGACAAGGTCGCGATCGGGGTGCAGTCCTTTAAAACTGTTGGGTCTAAAAGATGTCAAGGATGGATACTACTGTTGAATGTGTTAATATTGCTAGTTCAACATGGTTAATACTTCTGAAGTTAATGCTGCTAGAAGAACTTGGTTAATACTTCTGAGGTTAATACTTCTGAAGTTAATACTTCTGAGGTTAATACTTCTGAGGTTAATGCTGCCAGTTGAAGTTAATGCTGCTGGAACAAAGTTAGTGCTGCTCTTCAAGATTAGTACTGCTGGAGTTACTACTGCTAAGAGATTAATACTGCTCAGAGTATTAATGCTGCTTATGATTAATACTGCTTATAAGATGGAGATCTGTATGGAAAGGATGACAGCTGGATAAACTGAAGATATTCATGGAAGCTTAGAGATAATGATGGAAGATATTCTGGAGATATTGTATAAATTGTAATTATCTTTTATCTTCAGTATATATATTGTATTGTTTAGAATAGTGAGATAACTTTTGATATTATTATTCATTCTAAGTTTTTGTTCTAGAGAAAATCAACCTCAAGGCATAGTTCCTAATTCTAGAGAAGTAGAATTCGTCTTGAAAGAGTCTGTTCTTCAAGATTGAGGTTGTGTGTGTAATCTTGTGATTTAAACCATTCAATACAAGTTTACAAGTTATTCATCATATTTACTGTTTGTTTATTGTTTCATTGAATATCAAAGTGTTATTCCGCAAACTCCTTTGATATTAGTTTCTGAGAATTTATTCTTGTTGAGAATTCGATCCTGACAAGTGGTATCAGAGTTAGTATTCTCAGAAACATTCATTCAACATCAATCATCATGGCTAAAGAATCAGAATCGACAAGCACTGCCATTCCCACTGAGGTAACATCTAATCTTTGCTCTAAATCCTGTATTGAAATTGTTCAAAGATACAGGGATCACAATCAGGGTATGTGTGATGATCTTAAAAGATTAGAGAGAGATATAAAAGACTATGTAAGAATCGTTGAGAGCTTTGAGGAACAGATTAAAGTTTTCCAAGCCAATGAACTTCAACATTCTTATGATACAAATTACTGGAAGTGGGAAAAGAATGACCTAGAACTTCAACTGAAAAAGACTAAAGAGGAGAATGAGAAGATAAAGAGTGAGTTTGAGAAAGCCAAGCTGGATATTGAGAAATTTTCCAATGCTTCAAAAGCAATGGACTCTTTGCTCCAAACTCAAATCCATGACAAACTTAGAAGAGGAATAGGCTATAACACCACCCCACCACCATACAACAACAACTACATCCCTCCTATATCAGACTTGCTAGAGACCAAGGATAGGAAGGAATTATCTGATGGAGCCACTAAGGTAGATCCATTAGAAAAAGTGGTGGTTGAAACAGACTCTGAAGAAGAGAACTCTAGTGAAAAAAATAAGGAGAACACTGTGAGTGGTGAGATTCCTCTAGAAAATCACATTATCACCAATGAGGGATGTGGAAAGACTTGGGTCAAATCTAAGAACATTGAGAAGACTGAGGGAAAGTCTAACAAAGTCCACTACAAACAGACCACAGTTGTGAAACCTGCTCCTTGTCAACAGTGTGCTTGCAATAAGTCTGAGCCCCAAAAACATGATAAACCAAGGGGAAATCAGAGAAATTGGAATAATCAGTGGGCACAAAAACAAGGGGTTGATCTGAGTAAAATCAATAGACCAAAACCTTGTTTTATCTGTGGAAAGCTTAATCATGTTGCCAAATACTGTTATTTCAATCCTATCAACCAAAGAGTTAATTTTCAAAGACAAACTCAAAACTCCTTTGGTTATAGGAAGCAAGGAAGGAATCAAATGGCTGAGAACAGAGCACCTAAAAAGTCTCATGTTCAAAACAAGTTTGCTAAAACTAAGAAAAATACTTCAAATAAACAAAGGAGTAACTTAAATACAAAGAAAACAAACAACTTTGCTCAAGTTTGGGTTCAAATTGCAAAGAAACCTGTTAGTACTGCTATCCCAGATAGTACTGCTATCCCAGATAGTACTGCTAACAAGAATAGTGTTGCTAACTTGATTAGTACTGCTAACCAAGTTAGTACTGCTAACAAGGCTAGTGCTGCTTCTAGTAGTAATGCAGCCAAGCCTATAATCTTGACAAAGTACTCCAGTCATGAGATTCCTAAACAACTCATTCAGACCAAACTGACAGATTATATTAATGAGAAAGGTCAACCCAAGACCACTTTGGCTTGGGTTCCATCAAAGACTAACTGATTTATCAAGTGTGCAGGGCAACCAAAAGCTCAAGAGGAAGAGCATTTGGAATGAAGATAATGGTTGCTCTTGGCACATAACAAGGAACATGGACTGCCTTCAAATTCTTTAAAAGATTTGATGGAGGACATGTTACTTTTGATCCAGCAGAAGGTAAGAAAAGTGAAAAAGGTATAGTTTCAAAAGATAAAGTAACTTTTGAAAATTTTATGGTATATGGTACTACTAACCTTGTGTCTGTAAGTGTTTCAGGTTTGTTCAGGCAGTTATTACTAATGAATTGACGGACATACCTCATTTTGATGGGGTATATGTACCTAAACCCCCTAAAGGCAAGGTTTTCTCAAACATGAGAAGATCTGCTAGGGACTCGGAAGGAGTTGACACCCCATTGTTCTCAACAATGATGGTGGTGTCCCAACCACAAGAAGGTATGGCAGCAGGTCAAGGCCCTCATTAGACATTCCCACTGCTTGCCAAACCCAACCTTCCCACTCAATATCTATCCCACAGTCCCTACTTCATAAGCCCACTTCTCCTATTTCCCAAACTTACAAAAGGAAACAGGTAAAGAAGGCTCCTTCCCTTCTTGTACCTTCACCCACTAAGCCTTTAAGCCCTCTATTGGAGCATTCTCCAATAGAGAATATCCAAAGGGAATCCAATAGGGTGTCTCCCAACCCTGAGGAGGTGCTCTCTAAGGAGATGGAAGAGCATATGGGTGAGAAGGCTGCCACTACTTCTGCTAGTACAGAGAAGGTTAGTGGTAACATCTCTAAGACCTTCCCCATGGCAACTTTGGTTGAGAAATCAACCAAAGGTCCCAGGTGCCAAGAAACCACGGGGGTGGATAGTGCTTCTGCTAGGCAGAAGGCTTCCACTACTACAAGATCCAAGGATCCCTCAAGGGTGGGCAAAACATCCAAAAAGGGTGAGGACAGATCTGAAACCAATGAATTGATGGAAAATGATTCCAATGATCCTTCAAGGGTGGGTAAAACACCTAAAGGAGGTGAGGACAGTTTAACTACAAAGAATTGATGGATACACTTGGTACAATTAGTCTGAAAGTTCATAATCAAATTATGGAGATAAAAGAGATGAAAGGTGATCACTTCTTATCACTAGCAGATAGATCATTTCAAGAAGCTGGTACTGAAAAAGAAGAAAATTAAAGTTTGTATGAAATCTTATTTTGAGGGGGAGATAAGTGAAGAAGCTGAAACAAAGCAGTAACTACATCAGAAACAGAAAAGAAGATAACAGCAGAAACTGAATCAAGAAGAACTAGAAATTACAGAAAGTTTTGAAATTATCATAAAGACCTTATGCTGAAGAACTTAACTTCTCAGTTTTGAAAAGTTAAGTTAGGGGGAGATTGTTGGGTCTGAAAGATATCAAGGATGGATACTACTGTTGAATGTGTTAATATTGCTAGTTCAACATGGTTAATACTTCTGAAGTTAATGCTGCTAGAAGAACTTGGTTAATACTTCTGAGGTTAATACTTCTGAAGTTAATACTTCTGAGGTTAATAATTCTGAGGTTAATGCTGCCAGTTGAAGTTAATGCTGCTGGAACAAAGTTAGTGCTGCTCTTCAAGATTAGTACTGCTGGAGTTACTACTGCTAAGAGATTAATACTGCTCAGAGTATTAATGCTGCTTATGATTAATACTGCTTATAAGATGGAGATCTGTATGGAAAGGATGACAGCTGGATAAACTGAAGATATTCATGGAAGCTTAGAGATAATGATGGAAGATATTCTGGAGATATTGTATAAATTGTAATTATCTTTTATCTTCAGTATATATATTGTATTGTTTAGAATAGTGAGATAACTTTTGATATTATTATTCATTCTAAGTTTTTGTTCTAGAGAAAATCAACCTCAAGGCATAGTTCCTAATTCTAGAGAAGTAGAATTCGTCTTGAAAGAGTCTGTTCTTCAAGATTGAGGTTGTGTGTGTAATCTTGTGATTTAAACCATTCAATACAAGTTTACAAGTTATTCATCATATTTACTGTTTGTTTATTGTTTCATTGAATATCAAAGTGTTATTCCGCAAACTCCTTTGATATTAGTTTCTGAGAATTTATTCTTGTTGAGAATTCGATCCTGACAAGTGGTATCAGAGTTAGTATTCTCAGAAACATTCATTCAACATCAATCATCATGGCTAAAGAATCAGAATCGACAAGCACTGCCATTCCCACTGAGGTAACATCTAATCTTTGCTCTAAATCCTGTATTGAAATTGTTCAAAGATACAGGGATCACAATCAGGGTATGTGTGATGATCTTAAAAGATTAGAGAGAGATATAAAAGACTATGTAAGAATCGTTGAGAGCTTTGAGGAACAGATTAAAGTTTTCCAAGCCAATGAACTTCAACATTCTTATGATACAAATTACTGGAAGTGGGAAAAGAATGACCTAGAACTTCAACTGAAAAAGACTAAAGAGGAGAATGAGAAGATAAAGAGTGAGTTTGAGAAAGCCAAGCTGGATATTGAGAAATTTTCCAATGCTTCAAAAGCAATGGACTCTTTGCTCCAAACTCAAATCCATGACAAACTTAGAAGAGGAATAGGCTATAACACCACCCCACCACCATACAACAACAACTACATCCCTCCTATATCAGACTTGCTAGAGACCAAGGATAGGAAGGAATTATCTGATGGAGCCACTAAGGTAGATCCATTAGAAAAAGTGGTGGTTGAAACAGACTCTGAAGAAGAGAACTCTAGTGAAAAAAATAAGGAGAACACTGTGAGTAGTGAGATTCCTCTAGAAAATCACATTATCACCAATGAGGGATGTGGAAAGACTTGGGTCAAATCTAAGAACATTGAGAAGACTGAGGGAAAGTCTAACAAAGTCCACTACAAACAGACCACAGTTGTGAAACCTGCTCCTTGTCAACAGTGTGCTTGCAATAAGTCTGAGCCCCAAAAACATGATAAACCAAGGGGAAATCAGAGAAATTGGAATAATCAGTGGGCACAAAAACAAGGGGTTGATCTGAGTAAAATCAATAGACCAAAACCTTGTTTTATCTGTGGAAAGCTTAATCATGTTGCCAAATACTGTTATTTCAATCCTATCAACCAAAGAGTTAATTTTCAAAGACAAACTCAAAACTCCTTTGGTTATAGGAAGCAAGGAAGGAATCAAATGGCTGAGAACAGAGCACCTAAAAAGTCTCATGTTCAAAACAAGTTTGCTAAAACTAAGAAAAATACTTCAAATAAACAAAGGAGTAACTTAAATACAAAGAAAACAAACAACTTTGCTCAAGTTTGGGTTCAAATTGCAAAGAAACCTGTTAGTACTGCTATCCCAGATAGTACTGCTATCCCAGATAGTACTGCTAACAAGAATAGTGTTGCTAACTTGATTAGTACTGCTAACCAAGTTAGTACTGCTAACAAGGCTAGTGCTGCTTCTAGTAGTAATGCAGCCAAGCCTATAATCTTGACAAAGTACTCCAGTCATGAGATTCCTAAACAACTCATTCAGACCAAACTGACAGATTATATTAATGAGAAAGGTCAACCCAAGACCACTTTGGCTTGGGTTCCATCAAAGACTAACTGATTTATCAAGTGTGCAGGGCAACCAAAAGCTCAAGAGGAAGAGCATTTGGAATGAAGATAATGGTTGCTCTTGGCACATAACAAGGAACATGGACTGCCTACAAATTCTTTAAAAGATTTGATGGAGGACATGTTACTTTTGATCCAGCAGAAGGTAAGAAAAGTGAAAAAGGTATAGTTTCAAAAGATAAAGTAACTTTTGAAAATTTTATGGTATATGGTACTACTAACCTTGTGTCTGTAAGTGTTTCAGGTTTGTTCAGGCAGTTATTACTAATGAATTGACGGACATACCTCATTTTGATGGGGTATATGTACCTAAACCCCCTAAAGGCAAGGTTTTCTCAAACATGAGAAGATCTGCTAGGGACTCGGAAGGAGTTGACACCCCATTGTTCTCAACAATGATGGTGGTGTCCCAACCACAAGAAGGTATGGCAGCAGGTCAAGGCCCTCATTAGACATTCCCACTGCTTGCCAAACCCAACCTTCCCACTCAATATCTATCCCACAGTCCCTACTTCACAAGCCCACTTCTCCTATTTCCCAAACTTACAAAAGGAAACAGGTAAAGAAGGCTCCTTCCCTTCTTGTACCTTCACCCACTAAGCCTTTAAGCCCTCTATTGGAGCATTCTCCAATAGAGAATATCCAAAGGGAATCCAATAGGGTGTCTCCCAACCCTGAGGAGGTGCTCTCTAAGGAGATGGAAGAGCATATGGGTGAGAAGGCTGCCACTACTTCTGCTAGTACAGAGAAGGTTAGTGGTAACATCTCTAAGACCTTCCCCATGGCAACTTTGGTTGAGAATTCAACCAAAGGTCCCAGGTGCCAAGAAACCACGGGGGTGGATAGTGCTTCTGCTAGGCAGAAGGCTTCCACTACTACAAGATCCAAGGATCCCTCAAGGGTGGGCAAAACATCCAAAAAGGGTGAGGACAGATCTGAAACCAATGAATTGATGGAAAATGATTCCAATGATCCTTCAAGGGTGGGTAAAACACCTAAAGGAGGTGAGGACAGTTTAACTACAAAGAATTGATGGATACACTTGGTACAATTAGTCTGAAAGTTCATAATCAAATTATGGAGATAAAAGAGATGAAAGGTGATCACTTCTTATCACTAGCAGATAGATCATTTCAAGAAGCTGGTACTGAAAAAGAAGAAAATTAAAGTTTGTATGAAATCTTATTTTGAGGGGGAGATAAGTGAAGAAGCTGAAACAAAGCAGTAACTACATCAGAAACAGAAAAGAAGATAACAGCAGAAACTGAATCAAGAAGAACTAGAAATTACAGAAAGTTTTGAAATTATCATAAAGACCTTATGCTGAAGAACTTAACTTCTCAGTTTTGAAAAGTTAAGTTAGGGGGAGATTGTTGGGTCTGAAAGATATCAAGGATGGATACTACTGTTGAATGTGTTAATATTGCTAGTTCAACATGGTTAATACTTCTGAAGTTAATGCTGCTAGAAGAACTTGGTTAATACTTCTGAGGTTAATACTTCTGAAGTTAATACTTCTGAGGTTAATACTTCTGAGGTTAATGCTGCCAGTTGAAGTTAATGCTGCTGGAACAAAGTTAGTGCTGCTCTTCAAGATTAGTACTGCTGGAGTTACTACTGCTAAGAGATTAATACTGCTCAGAGTATTAATGCTGCTTATGATTAATACTGCTTATAAGATGGAGATCTGTATGGAAAGGATGACAGCTGGATAAACTGAAGATATTCATGGAAGCTTAGAGATAATGATGGAAGATATTCTGGAGATATTGTATAAATTGTAATTATCTTTTATCTTCAGTATATATATTGTATTGTTTAGAATAGTGAGATAACTTTTGATATTATTATTCATTCTAAGTTTTTGTTCTAGAGAAAATCAACCTCAAGGCATAGTTCCTAATTCTAGAGAAGTAGAATTCGTCTTGAAAGAGTCTGTTCTTCAAGATTGAGGTTGTGTGTGTAATCTTGTGATTTAAACCATTCAATACAAGTTTACAAGTTATTCATCATATTTACTGTTTGTTTATTGTTTCATTGAATATCAAAGTGTTATTCCGCAAACTCCTTTGATATTAGTTTCTGAGAATTTATTCTTGTTGAGAATTCGATCCTGACAAAAACTCATTTTCACGACCTAAAGTTTAATATCTGATTTGGGAGCTGACTTGGGGCGATTTTGGAGAACAAAAAGGTAGGGTTTTCATCCTCCCTCATTGAATGCTCCTAGTAAAGACTCTTATGGGTAGTTGGTGGATTTAATGTTAGGTTCTTGCTTTTGGTTAAGAAGATCAAGTGTCATTTCTTCCTTCTCTCAAGTATCATCCAGGGTTTGGTGTGTAACCCTTGCAAGGTGAGTTTTCTTGGGCACTTCTCCCTCATATATGCTTTAATTGTTGTATCTATAATCTTTCCTTGTCTCCTAGTCATAGTTGGATTTTGTTGGGTCTTGACCTAACTAGAGATTTTGAAGATATTATGGTTATTTAACTAAACAAGTTTTATGGGATGATATGTTAAAGAAAGTAATGGTGTTCACATTTACTCAATCATTTGTTAACTAATATTTGCTATTTGGGGTATTGATATCACATGAAGAGAAAACTAAGGTTTTAGAAATTGGTCTCTTGAAGTATATGCATGATTGTATATGGTTATGATTGGTAAGTTGGGTTTTGGTTTAGTGCAATGGATCCATAGGCACGGTAACCCAATGTCTTGTCCGGGCATTTGGTTACCCTTGGCACGGGATAGGCATCGGGCTCCATGGTAAGTAGGGTGTGGGCCTATACGGTCGGGCAACGTCCCATGGACAGTAAGGTGTAATCCCATTGTGCTTGAGTTGCCCTGTTTTGGGAACTCTCAAGAATAGACCTGGAGTGGTTGACTTGATGTTTTCGAGCAAAAGACTTGGAGTAGTTGAGCTCGCTATGTGGTTTCGAACTATTGACAGTATATGTTGAATACTAATGATTTATTGGCTTTACCTTGATTTAGTTCACGGCTAGATCGGCTACATGACTTCAAACGGGTTTATCGTTCATTTTAGCTTTCATTTATTTATTCTCACTAGGCTTTAGCCTAACACTTGTTATTTGGTTGTCATGTGTGGCAGGTCACTCTAGCGATGGGATGCGTCAGGATTGAGTGGACGACTTTGGGTTCGAGAGCGGTCCTTTTTGATGATGTAGTGACCGATATTTTTGGAAGTATAGATTGTTACTTTTGGGAGAATAGTGACACCCGACCTTAATCTTGCTCACTCAAGTTAGATTATTAGGTTGTCAAATTTATTCTCTATTTTGCCATGGGTTGTAATTACCATATTATAGTCCCCGTGTTGGGTTGACATACATTAGTCCGTTTGGTTGTATGCTTTATTACAGGTTATGGGATCTCCCGCTTTGGGTAGATCGGTTATTACCATTTTCAGACGTTATATGGCCAATTTTTTTAATTTTTTAAATTAACTCCCAATTCTTAGGATGTTACAAGTTGGTATTAGAGCATTGGTTTAAGTGAACTAGGTATGAAGGTAGAGTGCCTAGACTTAAACTGTGACTGTTAAGCTATGAACTGTGAGAAAGGGGTAGAACTACTAAGATAGGTTGGACTTAGAGTCAACGGAACTTGTACAAGTTGAAAGTTGTAGTAATGGTAACGATAACTCTTACGTATAATGTGTTCATAATTTCACTTAGCTAACGTTATTATGAAAATGTTTTACGTGAGTATGTTTGATCTACTATTGTTATGATAATTAATAAGTGTAATAGTACGTTCCTTGTGTTACTTTTATGGACTTGTCTCTCATTCTGTGGTATTTGGTGTGTGGCAGAATCATGGTTAATACCCGAAATCGACCGGAAGGTCAAGAGGCCAAAGTATCCACGGCCAACCAACCGAGGGTGACTGCTGTGGAAGAACCTCCTCACGTGGTAAATGTGTTGGGCGGGGGACCCGAGTTCATTCCTCGTCGCAACTTAGAAACGGATGATCCCATTTTGGAGGAGGTGACGGCGGAAACCAGGATGATGGACCGCATGATGGTAGCCATGAACCGAGCGATGGCCCAACAACAAGAAATGTTCCTCAAACTCCTAGAGGATCGTGATATCAACAACCGAAGGCTTGAAGCGGTGGACGAAAACGTTGTTGTAGCGGGGTCCGGAGGTCCCGGACCTATAAACCCTACTGAAATCACCGCAACCTCTAGAGTTGAGCAAGTGGCAAAAACTTTCACATTCAAGGCCTTTCTGGGTTGCCGACCACCGGAGTTTAAGGGTTCGGATGATCCGTCGGTCTGTGTGAGTTGGATCCGAGAAATGGAACAGGCATTCCGATCAAGCGAATGTGGAGAGGGGCAGAAAGCAATTTTTGGCTCACAAATGTTGAGGGGGACGACCCTCACTTGGTGGAACGTATATTCCGCTTCTCTTGAAGTGACGGTATTGGCCAAATTGTCGTGGGCCACATTCAAGGAGAAACTTCTTGAAGAGTACTGCAACGAGAGGTCGATGGACCGAATAAAGGATGAATTTCAAAATCTGAAGATGGGTAACGGGTCAGTGAAAGAGTACACCCGGTTGTTTATGGACAAGATGGGGCTGGTGGAACACTTGGTCCCTACCGAGAAGGAAAAGATCAAAGCCTACATTAAAGGGCTTCCATCCGACATAATGTCAATGGTAAGGGTATCGAAGACTTCTACACTCAGGGAGGCGATCGAGCAAGCACAATTATTGGAGGACGCTTCTACCTTGAAAAGGGAAGAAGGTTCTCGCCTAGCCGAAAAGAGAAAGTGGGAAGGAAATTCCTTAGCCTCCAAGAAACCAAGATCGTTCAACAACAACAACAACTACCACCGGAAGGCAAATTCTAGGCCCGATGCTAAGTGGTGTTCCAAGTGCCGAAACAAACACTACGGTCCATGTAACTTTGTTCCCGGGGATTGCTTTAAGTGTGGAAAGCCCGGACATGCATATAAGGATTGTCCCGTCAAGGGGCGTTTGTGTTACGAGTGTAAAGAGCCGGGTCATATTCGGGATGAATGCCCGAAACTGAAGACCGGCGGAAGCGGCGGAAAGAAGACGGAACCTCCAAGAGTGGCCGGAAGAGCTTTCCAAATGTCGTCTGAGGAAGCCAAAGCCTCTACTGATGTGGTATCGGGTACGTTTCTCCTAAACTCCGTACCTACGCGTGTATTGTTCGATTCGGGTGCTAGCTTCTCATTTATATCCGATACCTTTTGTCAAAAGATTGCCATGCCTATGAGTAGTTTAGACGAAGCCATTGTGGTAGAAATAGCTAACGGGGGACAAGTGATAATTCGAGAAGTAGTAAGGAATTGCACCCTTGAATTTGATGGTAGAAAATTTCCGGTTAGTTTGATGCCTACGCAATTAGGTGGGATCGATGTGGTAATAGGAATGGATTGGTTATCGGAAAACCATGCCGAGATCGTGTGTTCCAAGAAAATGATTCGACTACCCTTAGAAAATGGTGAGGCGACGATCATTTATGGCGAAAGGAGGAAAGGTGAAGTAGCGATTATCTCAATGATCAAAGCGCGGAAATTTCTGGCGAAAGGATGCTCATCCTTCTTGGGTTATGCTATCGACACCAAACTCGAGAAGAGGAAGTTAGAAGACGTAAGGGTGGTGCGCGAGTTCCCCGATGTATTCCCGGAGGACTTTCCCGGTTTGCCACCCGATCGACTTGTGGAATTCAGAATTGATCTCATTCTGGGGGCGGCCCCGATTGCACGAGCTCCCTACCGCCTGGCTCCTACCGAGATGCAAAATATGATGACTCAACTCCAAGACCTTCTGGAAAAGGGTTTTATTCGACCAAGTTCGTCACCTTGGGGAGCACCGGTCTTGTTCGTCAAGAAGAAGGATGGCTCAATGAGGATGTGTATCGACTACAGAGAACTGAACAAGGCTACGGTGAAAAACAAGTACCCGCTTCCGAGGATCGAAGACTTGTTTGATCAACTACAAGGTGCGAGTTGCTTTTCAAAGATCGATCTGCGGTCGGGGTATCATCAAGTGAAGGTGGCAAAGAGCGACATCCCAAAGACGGCGTTCAGAACGCGTTACGACCACTATGAGTTCTTACTGATGCCGTTCGGTCTAACCAACGCGTCGGCTATATTCATGGATTTGATGAACCGTGTGTGCCGAACACTCCTCGACAAATCGGTAATTGTGTTCATTGATGACATCTTGGTTTATTCCAAAGACGAGAAGAGTCACGAGCAACACCTTCGGGAGGTGTTAGAGGTTTTGAGACGAGAAAAACTTTATGCAGAGTTTTCCAAATGTGAATTCTGGCTTCAAGAGGTGCAGTTTTTGGGGCATGTGGTTACAAGGGAAGGAGTGAAGGTGGATCCCGCTAAAATCGAGGCCATGATGAATTGGGAAACGCCCAAAAGTCCATCCGAAATCTGAAGTTTCCTCGGACTGGCGGGATACTACCGAAGATTCATCCAAGACTTCTCCAAGATAGCTTCAGCATTGACGACCTTAACTCGAAAGAATGTGAAATTTGTTTGGACTGGGAGTCAAGAGAAGGCGTTCCGAACTCTACAACAGAAGCTTTGCGAAGCTCCCATACTCTCTCTACCCGAAGGAACGGAAGATTTCGTGGTTTACAGCGATGCGTCAAAAATGGGTTTGGGATGCGTTCTAATGCAAAGGGGTAAAGTGATTGCTTACGCTTCAAGACAACTTAAGGTCCATGAAGTCAACTACCCAACGCACGACTTAGAATTAGCGGCGGTGGTGTTTGCTTTAAAGTTGTGGCGACACTACCTCTATGGCACAAAGTGTACCCTTTTTACGGATCACAAAAGTTTGAGGCACATTTTTGACCAAAAGAAATTAAACATGAGGCAACGGAGATGGTTGGAATTATTAAAAGATTATGACTGCGAGTTGCTTTACCACCCGGGTAAGGCAAACGTTGTCGCCGATGCTCTTAGTCGAAAGGATTATGGAGGAAATTCTAAAGCTACTTTCACACGGATCGAGTTGACATCAGCACTCATCGAACGAATTAAAGTGTCGCAATCGGAAGCCTTTCTAGAAGAGAATCTCAAGGAGGAGGTCATGTCAAAGCAACGTCTACTCCTGACGGAAGATAGTCGAGGGGTAAAGCTTTTTAATGGGCGGGTTTGGGTGCCTAGGATCGGGGGAAACCGAGAACTTCTCCTCGAGGATGCCCACAAATCAAAGTATTCCATTCATCCGGGAAGCACGAAGATGTATCGGGACTTAAAATTACACTATTGGTGGCCGGTCATGAAGCTTGATGTGGCGCGGTACGTGGAGCGGTGCGTGACTTGTTTGCAAGTGAAGGCCGAGCACCAACGACCTTATGGGAGTTTGCAATCTTTGGAAATTCCGGAATGGAAATGGGAGCACATCACGATGGATTTCGTGACGAAATTGCCGAAGACATTGCGCGGCCATGACACCATTTGGGTGATCGTGGATCGTTTGACCAAGAGTGCTCATTTCTTGGCTATGCGAGAGACTTTGCCCATGGATAAGTTGGCAAAACTATATATCGACGAAGTAATATCTCGTCATGGTGTACCGTTATCTATTGTCTCTGATCGGGACAGTCGGTTCACGTCAAAAAGAATTAGGCACGAGAGTGAATTTGAGCACGACCTATCATCCTCAAACCGAAGGACAGAGCGAGAGAAAAATCCAGACATTAGAAGATATGTTGAGATCGTGTGTAATCGACTTTGGGGGTAGTTGGGACTCGCACTTACCTTTGGTGGAGTTCGCGTACAACAATAGCTACCACTCAAGCATTGGAATGGCGCCGTTTGAAGCTCTATACGGTCGCAAATGCCGAACTCCCGTATGTTGGCTAGAGGCGGGAGAGAAGCAGTTTGCCGGACCTGAAATTGTGCAAGAGACGGCGGATAAGGTGAGGAATATTCGTGAGCGCTTGAAAGCGGCACAAGATCGGCAGAAAAGTTATGCTGACAAGAAGTGTCGACCAATAGAATTCCAAGTGGGTGATCGTGTTATGTTGAAGGTGTCTCCTTGGAAGGGGATTACACGTTTTGGAAAACGTGGAAAGTTAAGTCCCCGTTTCCTTGGGCCCTTTGTGGTGCTTAAGCGTGTGGGACTACAAGCTTATCAGTTGGAACTCCCTCCGGAAATGAGTGGAATCCATAACACCTTTCATGTGTGTTATCTCCGTAAATGTCTAGCGGAAGAGGAGAGTGTCATTCCACTTTCCGAAATTAGAGTTGATGAAGGAAATCGGTGCATAGAAGAGCCGGAAGCAATATTGGAGAAAAAGACGAAGAAGCTTCGCCACAAGGAAGTCACGATGGTAAAAGTCCAATGGAAGCACCACCGTGGTGCTAATGTGACATGGGAGGCTGAGGAAAATTTAAAGCGGAGATACCCTCACCTCTTCACCTAGTCAAGATTTCGAGGACGAAATCTCCTCCAAGTTGGGGAGGATTGTAACATCCTTGATTTCGGTATGTATTTATTTTGATGCCATCATGTTTTACCGTTAAGATTGGACTTAGTGTCGAGATCGTGGGCTTCCCGGGTTAATGTTTAGAAAAGTTGGACCTCGGTACCAGTGGGGCGATTGTGCCCGCGATTGTGACAAGAGTCACTCTCGCGAGGCACTATCGCGAGGATTGTACCGAGACTTGGGGTGCGGTGGCGACAGTGCCCGCGATTGTGACAAGAGTCACTCTCGCGAGGCACTATCACGAGAGTTGTACCGTGAGCTGGGGGAAGCGCACGATTGTGACAGGCGATTGTGACAAATGTCACAATCGCGAGGCAAGTTCGCGATCGGGGTGCAGTCCTTTAAAACTCATTTTCACGACCTAAAGTTTAATATCTGATTTGGGAGCTGACTTGGGGCGATTTTGGAGAACAAAAAGGTAGGGTTTTCATCCTCCCTCATTGAATGCTCCTAGTAAAGACTCTTATGGGTAGTTGGTGGATTTAATGTTAGGTTCTTGCTTTTGGTTAAGAAGATCAAGTGTCATTTCTTCCTTCTCTCAAGTATCATCCAGGGTTTGGTGTGTAACCCTTGCAAGGTGAGTTTTCTTGGACACTTCTCCCTCATATATGCTTTAATTGTTGTATCTATAATCTTTCCTTGTCTCCTAGTCATAGTTGGATTTTGTTGGGTCTTGACCTAACTAGAGATTTTGAAGATATTATGGTTATTTAACTAAACAAGTTTTATGGGATGATATGTTAAAGAAAGTAATGGTGTTCACATTTACTCAATCATTTGTTAACTAATATTTGCTATTTGGGGTATTGATATCACATGAAGAGAAAACTAAGGTTTTGGAAATTGGTCTCTTGAAGTATATGCATGATTGTATATGGTTATGATTGGTAAGTTGGGTTTTGGTTTAGTGCAATGGATCCATAGGCACGATAACCCAATGTCTTGTCCGGGCATTTGGTTACCCTTGGCACGGGATAGGCATCGGGCTCCATGGTAAGTAGGGTGTGGGCCTATACGGTCGGGCAGAGTCCCATGGACAGTAAGGTGTAATCCCATTGTGCTTGAGTTGCCCTGTTTTGGGAACTCTCAAGAATAGACCTGGAGTGGTTGACTTGATGTTTTCGAGCAAAAGACTTGGAGTAGTTGAGCTCGCTATGTGGTTTCGAACTATTGACAGTATATGTTGAATACTAATGATTTATTGGCTTTACCTTGATTTAGTTCACGGCTAGATCGGCTACATGACTTCAAACGGGTTTATCGTTCATTTTAGCTTTCATTTATTTATTCTCACTAGGCTTTAGCCTAACACTTGTTATTTGGTTGTCATGTGTGGCAGGTCACTCTAGCGATGGGATGCGTCGGGATTAAGTGGACGACTTTGGGTTCGAGAGCGGTCCTTTTTGATGATGTAGTGACCGATATTTTTGGAAGTATAGATTGTTACTTTTGGGAGAATAGTGACACCCGACCTTAATCTTGCTCACTCAAGTTAGATTATTAGGTTGTCAAATTTATTCTCTATTTTGCCATGGGTTGTAATTACCATATTATAGTCCCCGTGTTGGGTTGACATACATTAGTCCGTTTGGTTGTATGCTTTATTACAGGTTATGGGATCTCCCGCTTTGGGTAGATCGGTTATTACCATTTTCAGACGTTATATGGCCAATTTTTTTAATTTTTTAAATTAACTCCCAATTCTTAGGATGTTACACTCCCCACTCCAACCATTACAATGCAAGCTGGAAACAACACCCAAACTTCTCTTGGAACAGTCCATGTTTGAATCCACCAGCACCAAAGCATCAAGGGAACTCCAATTTTCAAAATCAAGCAAGTAGTTCTCAAAACCAGTACAAGGGAAATTTTCAAAGTAATCATCATCAGAATAATCGTAATCAAGGTTTTCAAAACAATCAACACACTCAACCACCTTTTCAAAATCAACATCATACACCTCCACAAGATGACTCAAATCTTTCTCTTGAAGCAATGATGAGAGGATTTATGAGTCAGACACAAGCATCTCTCCGGAGTTTGGAAACACAAGTCAGTCAAATTGCACTTAATCAGAACAACAGAGCCTCAGGCACTTTGCCTAGTAATACAGAATTACCCAAGGCTCCTGGAAAAGAACATGTGAAAGCTGTCACACTTAGGAGTGGTAAAGAATTACCTGAATCTGTGGAAAAGGAATCTGGACCAACAACCAAAACAGATTTTGAAAAAACACTCAAGTCCATTCCTGATCCAGAGATTCCTGTAATTCCAATACCAAAAGTTCAAGTAGAAAATCAAGATCCTAAGATCACAAGTTCAAGTCCATCTTTGACTAATCCAAAGACCACAGTTGTGATTTCACCTAATGAAACCAAGACCAAAAGCATACTGGAGCCATCTTGCTCAAAACAATCAAACCAAGTTGTTATCAAACCAGTTCCCCCTTACATTCCTTACCCCCAAAGGTTAAGGAATGAGAAATAGGAATTGCAATTCAAGAAATTTTTGGATGTTTTCAAAGCATTGCACATCAACATACCTCTTGTTGAAGCAATTGAGCAGATGCCCAGTTATGCCAAGTTTTTAAAAGACATATTGAGCAAGAAAAAGAAGTTGAATGAATATGAGACTGTTGCCCTCACTGAAGGTTGCAGTGCCCTCTTGACCAACAAAATTCCCCCCAAGCAAAAAGATCCAGGGAGTTTTAGCATTCCTTGCTCCATAGGTGGGAAAGAGGTTGGGAAGGCACTGTGTGATTTAGGTGATAGTGTCAACCGTATGCCATTGTCCATTTTCAAAAGCTTAGGCATCGGAGAGGCTAGACCTACCACAGTCATACTCATTATAGCTGATAAGACCATTGCATATCCCAAGGGTAAGATTGAAGATGTGTTAGTCCAGGTTGACAAGTTCATTTTTCCAGCTGACTTTATCATTTTAGACTTTGAGGCTGACAAGGATATTCCCATACTTTTGGGAAGACCTTTCTTATCTACTGGTAGAACTTTGATAGATGTACAGAAAGGTGAGTTGACCATGAGACTACAAGACCAAAAAGTCACATTCAATGTCTTCAATTCTTTGAAATACCCTAGTGATTTAGAAGACTGCTCAAGCCTAGGTGTCATTGAGGAATTGTGTCATGAGGAGGGAGTCAAACAAGTTTGTAGGATAGAAGAGGAGGATGAGGAAGACCTAACCTTAGAAGACTTAGACAAGGAATATGATGATGATGATGATGATGATAAGACCTTGGAAAAAGAGCCTGTCCCTTTGGATGCTGCAACATTTGAGCTGCTGGAAAGTGATGAACAAAAGTCATTTACTCCATCAATAATATCACCACCTGACCTGGAGTTGAAGCAACTCCCATTCCACTTGAAGTATGCCTTTCTAGGAGAAGAAGACAAATTGCCTGTCATTATTTCTGCCACCCTAGAATTGCATCAAGAAAAGAAGTTAGTAGATATGTTGAAGTTGCACACAAAAGCCATAGGATGGACTATTGCTGACCTTAAAGGGATTAGTCCCTCTATTTGTCAACAAAAGATCATCTTAGAAGACAAGAACTTCACTTCCATAGAGCCACAAAGAAGACTGAACCCTGTCATGAAAGAGGTAGTGAAAAAAGAAATTTTGAAATGGTTAGATGCATGAATTATTTTCCCAATAGCCAGTAGTTCTTGGGTTAGTCCAGTCCAGTGTGTACCCAAGAAGGGAGGGATCACTGTCATTTCCAATGACAAGAATGAACTCATCCCTACCAGAATAGTCTCTGGATGGAGAATTTGCATGGACTACCGTAGGCTGAACAAGGCTACTCTAAAGGACCATTTTCCTTTACCTTTCGTTGATCAAATGTTAGACAGGTTGGCTGGAAAAGAGTACTACTGCTTCTTGGATGGATACTCAGGATACAACCAGATAGCCATAGCACCAGAAGACCAGGAGAAGACTACTTTCACTTGTCCTTATGGCACCTTTGCCTTCAGAAGGATGCCTTTTGGACTTTGCAATGCTCCTGCCACTTTTCAGAGATGCATGATGTCCATATTTTCTGATATGCTTGAAAAATCCATTGAAATATTTATGGATGATTTTTCTGTTTATGGTTCATCTTTTGATCAGTGTTTGGATAACTTAAAACAAAGTCTTAAAAGGTGTAAGGAGACTGACCTGGTCCTTAATTGGGAAAAATGTCATTTCATGGTAACAGAAGGGATTGTCCTTGGTCATTTAATTTCTAAAAGAGGAGTTGAGGTAGACAAAGCTAAACTTGAAGTAATTGAAAAACTACCTGAACCAACCACTGTTAAAGGTATCAGGAGCTTTCTTGGCCATGCTGAATTTTATAGACGGTTTATAAAAGACTTTTCAAAAATTTCAAAACCTATATGTCTATTATTACAGCATGACCAAAAGTTTGATTTCAATGATGAATGTAGAAATGCATTCAACACTTTAAAGAAAGCTTTGGTAACTGCACCAGTGGTTGTTGCTCCTGAATGGGACAAACCTTTTGAAATCATGTGTGACGCCAGTGACTGGGCTGTTGGTGCTGTATTAGGTCAAAGAAAAGAGAAAAATTTTCATTCCATCCACTATGCAAGCAAAACCCTAAATGAAGCTCAAATTAATTACACAACAACTGAGAAAGAATTATTGGTTGTGGTGTTTGCATTTGAAAGGTTTAGATCATATTTGATGGGAGCAAAAGTCATTGTACATACCGACCATGCTGCCATTAAATATTTGATATCAAAGAAAGATGCAAAACCTAGACTGATAAGATGGGTTTTGTTGTTGCAAGAGTTTGACCTAGAGATTATTGATAGGAAGGGAACTGAGAACCAAGTGGTTGACCATTTATCCAGGTTAGAAAAACAGGTTGAAAGTAGGAAAGAAGTAGACATTGTAGAGACTTTTCCAGATGAAAAGATTCTTATGGTGCAGGCACAACTTCCATGGTTTGCTGACATAGCAAATTATTTGGCTTGTTGCATCATACCTTCTGATTATACTCATCACATGCTTAAGAAATTTCTCCATGATTGCAAATTTTACTTGTGGGATGACCCTTTTCTGTTTAAACTTGGTACAGATCAATTGTTAAGAAGGCGTATCCCAGAAACTGAAGCTGCAACAATTCTACAACATTGCCATCAATCAGCTTATGAAGGACATTTCGGAGGCCAAAGAACAACAGCTAAAGTGCTTCAATCAGGATTTTATTGGCCAACTCTCTTTAAAGATTCCCATAATTTTGTTCAAAGATGTAATGAATGTCAGAGAAGTGGTTCCATTTCTCAGAAAAATGAAATGCCTTTGAATGGGATCTTGGAAGTTGAGTTATTTGATGTTTGGGGAATAGATTTTATGGGACCTTTTCCTCCTTCAAACAGTTGTCAATATATCTTAGTTGTTGTTGATTATGTTTCAAAATGGGTATAAGCAATGGCATGTGTTTCTAATGATGCTCAAACTGTTGTAAAGTTTTTACAAAAGCAGATTTTTACAAGGTTTGGTACCCCCGGGCACTAATTAGTTATGAGGGTACCCACTTTATAAACAATTTGTTGAGTAAAGTTCTTGAGAAATATCATGTGAAACACAAGGTTGCCACTGCATACCACCCACAAACCAATGGTTTGGTTGAGCTCTCAAACAAGGAAATAAAAGGGATTCTTGAAAAAGTTGTTAAACCGAACAGAAAAGACTGGGCTTTTAAATTAGATGATGCTTTATGGTTATACAGAACTGCTTTTAAAACACCTTTGGGTATGTCTCCATACAAGCTAGTCTTTGGAAAGGCCTGTCATCTCCCTTTGGAACTTGAACATAAAGCATATTGGGCTATAAAAGAATTGAACATGAACTTAGATGAGGCTGGCAACAAGAGAAAGTTGCAACTCTGTGAGTTAGAAGAACATAGAAACATGTCCTATGATAATGCCAAGTTATACAAAGAAAAAACAAAAAATGGCATGACAATAGGATCAGGCACAGAGAGTTGAAAGCAGGCCAAAAATGTCTTTTGTTCAATTCTAGGCTGAAGTTGTTTCCAGGTAAACTTAAGTCTAGATGGTCAGGCCCATTTCTAATCCACAAGGTATATCCATATGGGGCTGTAGACTTAGTCAATCCGGAAAACAATAGTGTGTTCAAGGTCAATGGCAGAGAGTAAAGCTATACCATGATGCTGTAGCATCTCCACAGCATGGCTCTGTGGAGATGGTCACTCTATGCTAAAAAGCTTCAACCAAAGATGGGAACTATCTTAAAGTTCCACAATCTGTGTAAATAATCTATGTTTAATTAGTATAGCAATTTTCTTTGTTAATCTAGTATAATTTGTTTGTTAGTGTGCAGCCTTAATTTAGGAAAAAAGGGGAAACAAGAGGATGCTATTCCAATGCTGCAGCACCAAAGATCTGAGTCTTCAAAAAGAAATAAGGAATGTCCGGCTGGAAGTTTGGGGAATATATCAGAAGTATTTTTTTGGGTTTGTTTAAGAAAAGTACACTAGGTGACATCATATTTTTGGCTATTTTTAGACTTTGTGTCTAATTTATAGCAACAATGATTAGGAAGGCTCCAAAAAGATGCCTTTTTGTACCTCTCCTTAAAAACCCAAAAGTCATTAACCAAATTACAGCTTGCATCCTTTCAATTAATCAGATAAGGACTCTATCAAATCACCTTTTTGTCTTTTCATCTTCCAAAAACCCTCTTTTTGATTAACCGTTTCTTCTCTCTCACTCTCACTCCCACTCTCCTCACTCCCTGTTTCTTCCCTCTCAAGACAAACACCTCTCAAAAACCACCATAGTCTTCCCTTTTCTCTGCAATCAATCTGTAACAATGGCTAGAGTGAAGCGAGCCATGGTTTGAAATCCTGCGAACGCCGAACGAAGAAGAAGCCCCCGAATCAGGGATCAAGCATCAAGCACTAATACGCCTCAATCACCAGTGGTCCTTGAGGATAACTCCATCTCTCCATAGGTTCGAGCTTTTCCATTCCTCCACATTTATTCTCCACTCACCAAAGACACAGAGGTCGATAACACCTCTGTGCGACCTCTGTGGCCGATAAAGGATAAAGTTCGACAAAGCCAACCTCAACAGGGGAGGATTCGGCAAGAAACCTTCTTGCTATCATTGCTCATCCTAAGTTCATTGCTATGGAAGAATCTCAGGTATTGCCTACTGTTCACAAATCCTTGGTTGATGGGTCTTTGACTTCTTGTTCAGAGGATGACTCTGACAGACCCATTGCTTCCACAAAAATTGATCTTGGGCATTTTAAAAGGTATGAGTTCGATGGCTCTTTTGGACCATTGAACCCTACGGCCAATGAGGTGAACACCCCCGCTGATGTTCTCAAGGGTAAAGAGATTTTGGTCTCTGTTGAAAATCCCACTAAGGAGGTTGTGATTCTTGAGGAACCCCCTGTTGAAAAAGAAATAGAGAGAAGTGAGGACACATTAGTTGAGAATCTGGAGTTAGAGAGGGAAAAGAACAGAGGACCCATTTGTGGATTTCCCTCAAAATGATATTGTGTGGACTGAGGAAGAGGAACCTGTGATAGTCAAGCCAACTAAGAAAACAAAGAGATTGGGAAAGGTCTATGCCAAGAAGACCATTAGGGAAGGGTCTAGAAAGAGTAAGAGGACCAGGAGAGTGATGACTGAGGGAGAACCATCTGGAACCAAACCTAGTGATACCAACTGCTATGCTGCAGCATCATTACAGCATGAGCAGTCTGTGAGAAGGAAAGAGAGAAATGAGGAACCTGCTGTGGCTCTCTTGCCAAGGCCAACCTCACCTCACAATGGGTTCAGCTCCAAGGATGCAGAAAAAATGTGGCCTAAATTTCAGACTAAGATTGGGTTCCCTGAGAAAGGAATAGATGAGCACAGTATGAGGGAATTTCATTTCATTAGGCAGGTAGTTGACACCCAAGGTCTCAGCAAGCTGTGTCAGGTGTATACCTCCTACAATCTCACCCTCATTAGAGAATTCTACTGTGAAATGTCTGTGACTTCAGCCTCAAAGATTCAGGTTAGAGGAACCACTATCAAACTCACTGCCAAAAAGATCAACTAGTTCCTAGAACTAAATCCACCCAAGAAAACAGAATACTATGCACTTGTGCATAAAGCCACTGTCAATGACCTTGCTGAGGTTGTTGCAGTCTTGGGAAAGCCTAAAACCACTTGGGAAAGCCACACAAATCTCATGCTAAGAACATTTAGAGCCTCCAACCTCATAGCCGACTCCAATGTATGGATCAACTTTGTAAGGCACACCATCTCACCAACCTCTCATGATACTTTCATCACTGTGGAAAGAATGTTGTTACTGTATTGCCTTATGACAGGTAAAACAATAAACTTTGGAAATATCATCATGAAAAGCATAAGGGAGTGCTCTACAAGATCAAAATCAAGGGAAAAATTTTACTTCCCTGGAATGTTGACCAAGCTACTGACTGAGATGGGTGTACCTAGGTACATTGATGATCTGATTGTGAAGGAACAGAGAGAAAGACACCAGATGGACATGAAGGCAGTGCAGAGGCTAAGAGACAGAAAAGAGAAAGGTATTGGGGCAAATGAGATGGTGGGAATGATGCAGGAAATGTTAGCTCAAAACAACAATCTGATGGACACACTCCTGCAACAAAGGACTGAGTTTTTGGAAAAGCTGGAAGATCTCAAGGTAGAGGTGCAATCCATGGTTGATGGCAGAGAAAGAAGAGATCAAGAGGAGGAGAATGCAGAAGTAAAGAAGCTGAAAAAGTTGGTGAAAAGGCAGAAGACAGAGATAGCAGGTCTGAAGGCAAAGTTGAAAGCAGAAGGAAGTGCCCACATTGGTGCTGCAACATCCAGCCTCATAGCAGCATCACTTGCAGCCCCTGTTGGCCACACACAACCTACTCAACCTGAGTAGGACAGGTTTAAATCACACCCTTTTTTGCTCCATGTCTGTTTATTTTTAGTTTTTAGGATGGGATAAGTTTTTACACTTTATAGATTTGTTTTATTTGCATTGGATCATGTTTTGATATGATTGGTTGAGTTGTATATCCATAATAATTTCATGAGTCCACATCTCATATTAAAAGTAGTACATGCTAGAACTAGCCTAATAGTTACTTGGGACACAATTTGGACCATGTTCTACACATTTCACACTCATATGATTGGTATTCATCCTTTTCTTGCACCATATTCACCAAATATCAAAGACAAAACACCTTTCTCTCCTACAATGAGGACATTGCAGAATTCTTAGTTTGGGGTGGGGGTGTCTAATATGGCACAAGAAAAAGCCATGAAAAATGGCAATATAACTTATAATGCATACTTTATCTCGCGCCACCATCTCTTTATATGGTATGGAACAAATGATGTATCACTTACTTCCCTCACTTGAAGGCTCTCGGATCAATGCTTATCTTACTAATTTGACTTTGTACATAGACCCTTAGGCATATACCAACCCTTATTTAAACTTGGAACTTTCCCCCGACTTACTGTCACTAATTTGAAGTCTTAACGTGTTTTTTTTTCCTCACATTTTAAAACATCTTTTCAAATTCTTGCACGTTTATCACTATCGATGTGCCCCAAACACAAGGATTTACATAATCCGTTTAACATTATATTTCTTAGACCCTTTATACTGTAACCCATATTTTGTTCCAAAACCTATCAAATTTCATCTGGGTCTATTACCATAAACTAAAGGTGATTAATCATTCTTTATTTCTTATCATTCTCATATCAAATAGTCTCTTACTGATCTATTTGAGTCTAATTGCCCACACTCGATGTGATGTTTATCATTGCAACTTACCATATGATTAACTCTTATTTTATTTTATTTTTGCATATCTCGATGATAATATTTCACCATCAAAATTCTTCGACAATGTTGATGAGCGTCTCTAGCTCAAACTTTTTCATTCCCCAATTGAACATTGGCTTTTGACTATCTTGATATGTGTACATAGTACACTACGAGTCGTGCTGATAATTTCTATGAAACATGAGTGCAATTACCATATTGCTAACTCTCTAACATGTGCTAGATTAGCCTTTTCATATTCTTACAACTGGTCTTGATGTGTAGGCGAAAAACTTGCCTCGATACATCATTATTAAGTCAAATTTGAACTTCGAGATACAACTAAAAACCACCAAGTTTCTAGTATTTCTAGCAACCACCAAATTTATGTATAGCTTTATCCCTGCTTTCAACACCTGAAATACTTATTCTTTCTGACCTCAATCCAGCTTACTGTGTTTCTGGGCCAATTTTAACATTACAAAATACAATTTTTGAGAACCCTGAATGAATCCCTGACGATAATCTAGTAACCCAAAATAACTTATATATTGGTTACTAATCTTGGTTGCTTTAAATCTAACACATGCTCTTAGTTTATTTCCTTTTTACTTAGATGTCTTTATTGTCAACTACATTACGAAGAGAACTAAAACTTTGCATCTACAACTCATAAGAAAATTTTCTTTTTTTTTCTTACGAATTATCTCCTTTAATGGTTGTGAGACCAGCTTTTGTTATTATATATGTGTAGCCTTATTCCTCAAATAAATGACCTTATTGCGATTAGCGACTATAACAAGTTCTCTAAGTATGGTTCACGCTCTACGTTCATTAGGTCCATAACTCCACTGTTGCGTTTCTCAACCTAGATGACATCGCTCGAAGGCCAGTTTCAAACATAAAAATTATATGGGCAAATGCTACTTCAAAGCAGTAACCTTGAAATTGATCTGAAACAATAAATTTGGTGTCTAAAAACTCTGAACAATTTGTATTTAAACAACATATAAAGTTAGACACTTTTGAGATCTTGACAATCTTGGTAGTGTAGGGGTCATCTATATATCGGAACCATCCATGTGCACTGACCACAAAATGAGTTAGTTATTTAACTGAACTGAATAAATATATGTACAGAGGCACCCTCACGGTACATGTACCGTTTATGCATCTTTACAGTGCCCTGCTTGATTTACTGATACTCCGGTACGTGACACCCTGAACACACACACCCCATTTAACGTGCATTACTGAAGCTAACTGAAACTGAAATTGTCAACTGCAAAAATGATAAGATATGAACAACTCAGGTTATAGCTAACACTTTTGGTGCTATTAAAATCAGATTTTTCCTTGACGCTTCTAAATCTGAACACTTACATGACTAACTTTTGGACCTAAGCCCATACTAGTTGTCCTGTCATACTCTGCAAAAGCTTACTTCTCAACACCCTACGTGCATTCTTAGCACCAATCAACTCTAAGAGAAAGAAGCTTGGTCAATTATAACTTCTCTTAAATTTATTGCATTGCCGCAACAATATTATACTGTACTTACATTGAATTATGATGCGTATAATATGTGTAATACTAATATTGATCAATGTACGATATTGATAATGATTCGCACCTAAAGCTGAATTATCATTCTTACAGCTAACAGTTCAAGCTTAGGCTATAAATCATAACCTATTTCTCTTGAACTACGGCTCTGATACCAACTTGTAACACCCATAATTTTCTCATTGAGAAGTGTTACGTAATCTGAATAATTCCTCTAAAATACTCCAAAATTTCGGCTAAAGCTAAAACTTTAAACCTTTTACAGCGGAAGACTTTAACAATAAATATGCAACTTAAATGCTAACTCGTCCCATACCGAGTTACGTTACAATATTTATTCGTAATAGATGCCTGAACATAACTGAGATGACGCAAGTCTCTATGTGTGCTCTTTTCCTTTGTCCAACCTGAAACCTTTCGTCCCTGAGATGCATACTATAGTCAGCTTATAAAGCTCAGTGAGTTTATGGTTTGCGTGAATAAAATCATTTCACATAATGCATATCAACTTCAAAACATTGTATCAAATAATATGCATTTTCTGAAAACATGCAACGCTGAAAGAAAAGAGATCTCATAAACTGTTTTGTCGGGTATGGGTCATTTTGTCACTGACATGCCCTGGGTTGAACTTTCTATTCTGTTAAATCACCCACTTCACTGGGTCGTGTCACTTGTCTCTGACACGCCCTGGGTTGAACTTTCTGTTCTGTTAGATCACCCACTTCACTGGGTCGTGCCACTTGTCTCTGACACGCCCTGGGTTGAACTTTCTGTTCTGTTCGATCACCCACTTCACTAGGTCGTGCCACTTGTCTGTGGCTTACTAGTCAAATGCCCACCCGTTAAAACCAATCATAAAACTTTCATATGAAATAGCATGCTAGAGTTATTTGAAAACAACATAAACACATAGCATGCAACTGATCGTAAATATCATACATGAAAAACATAATACATCATGTATGAAAACTGAAACATCATGCATACATACACATCACCATATGAATCATATAATGCTGAAAATAAATTTTTACGTATGTATGCATCCCAGTGTAAGTCTCATGAAGACTCACCTGATTCCGTGTAGATCGGCTACTGATATCTCTCAACTGAAAACCTACACATTTCGTATCACCATATCTAATTAATGGCTTAATTCTCCAAATGTCAAATATGGTCAATTCGACCCGACCTAAAGTCAAACTCCATATCCAAGTATTCTAATATGCCTTAATTAACTAAATCTAACCCCATCATTAAAATCCGTGTGAGTCAAACTAGTCAAAAGTCAACCCTTGGTCAACTCGGTCAACCCCGACCAACTATAATCAAAACCCAAGTCTATAACTCGATGGAGTCTCAAAACGTCAATTTAACCCCTCTCAAATTTTATAAACCTCTATTTCGAATTAAAGTGCCCCAATAATTATCTTAATCCAATAACGACATTTTAATCTTATTATTAAAGTCATATAAATAATTAAATGACTTATTATAGACGTCTCTCTTTAGGAAATATATAATTTATATAAATCCTATAAAACCAAAGTGTTCGAAAATCTTCCTTCTTATTACGATACTTTAAATCTTATTTTCTTTTAAATCACTTAAATAAATAAATGATTCATCCCTTTCAAAATAAATAAATAAGACACCAAATCCCAAGTGTATAATTATTTCAAATATTTCATAAACCCAAATATGTACGGTATTGTTTGAAATACCGGTTGTTTAATTGTAGGGGCATCTTGGTCGTTTTATAAAGATAAATAACTAAAACCGGGTTAAAGTTTGCATTTATGTAATCTAAAAATAGAACTTGCTGAAAGTTTTAGAAAGTTATTATAGCCAAAATCGTATTTCTAGAACTCCAGGGTTTAAGATGTCAGTTTTTGAAACTTAACTAACTAATCAAAGTCTTAAGAGAATTATACTAAATTTAAAGTAACAAATAAATCTTTAGAGTAGCTGGTTAAGATACCTTTTACATATAGAAGTGGTCCAAGGCTCAAATCCAGTAGTTAACGCTTTTTGTCTTTTTATTACTGTTTTTTTTTTATTTAATCAAATAAAAGCAGTAAAAACGCAGCAGCCATGGCTGCCGTTTTTTTTATATATATTAACATTTTCAACCTTAAAATTTGCTCGTTTCTTTCTCCGTTTTCTTCGTTATTTTTGCATAGAACTCTTTGTAATATTTTTACCAACATTTTGACACAAAAAACACAATTTTTCATCAAGTAATGAATTCCATTTTTCCATTTAAAGTTTAAGTTTTAAAAACTAAAACCCAACAACTTTAAAAACTGATTTGGACCACAAGAACACAAATTCTATACAAAAGACGAGTAGGGTTCGATAGAGATCTAAAAAACGAAACCATAGGACCAAAAATCATAAGATTTGGTTTAGTATATTACCTCATATCTTCGAAAAACCGAGAAACTTAACTTCTTCTTTCCAACCCCGATTTCTCTCTCTAGAATCGGTTATTTTTCAAACTCTTAGGATGAAAATGTTCCTAATTCAGTTATCTACATTTCTATCTAAAAAAATTTGGCGTATTAGTTGAAAAAAAGGGCCAATAGGGTGTTAGAATGAGAAGTCGCTATCAAATCTTTGATTCTCAAACAGATCTGTCCTTTTTGGCGGGACAGGTCCCCTATCTATGGAGAAGATGACGCTCAGCCCCCCAAAACTCCTTGACATTTACGTTCAGCCCCCTGAACTCACTAATTTAGCGAAATTTACACTTTACCTCTTTCTTGACATGATATTTTTCATTTTAGCCCAAAGTGAATTCAAACCATCTTATTCACTTTATTACTTTCATCAAATGACTTAATTGGCTCTTTTCAACTAATTTTCTTTACATTTTGGTCCAATAAAATAAAACCCCTTTTATTTTATCTTCCCTTTCCTTCCTTTTTTTTAAAACAATTATTTACCCTATTTTGGGGTGTCACATCTATTTGGACACAGGGCATGCTGCAACATTGTCACAACATGGAGCTGATCGTTTTTTATGGAAGATCTTGAAGACCGAATATGATTTTTGGCTTGAAATTAATCTTTTGTAACCCTTGGACAATTAGTTAATCTGGTTTGTAATGTTTTGGTTAAGTTGGGACAAGCCTTGGTAACTCTAGTTAGGTTTAGACTAGGCTAAGTACAATTAGATTCCCCTTAATTACAACTTTGCCACTCCTCTTGTCTATAAAAGGAAGGCTTAGTTGTTCATAAGGGGACATCTCTTATCATTATCTTAGTTTATGTTTTCTAATGTTTTATGATCTAATCTGCAGTAAGCTTAGGGGCTGATCTTAAATCTCCCTTTTTGTTGTCTAAATTCAAGCATTAAGTCTTTATGTTCTTCATCTTGCTCTTCATATTTTCTTTCAAGCTTTTCATCTTGTTATACTTAGTGTAATCCTTTCATTTTCTGTCTAATTCACGAACTGGTCCTATTCCAGTCATGTGTCCCTTTAATTTCCAGAATGCATGCATCCATCGTGTTCTTCATCATCTTCATATAGTCTCCATTCTTGCATATGAATGCTTGCAACATTGAAACAACACCCACCTGCACTTTTTCATTTGATTGTATTTTCTTTCTTCATCTTGCATCTCTAGTCTTTCCTTTACTCTTTTGTTTTAGATTTTAGTAGTTAAAATTGATTGTATTTGTCTTCAAGTTTACTTTTTTGTCATTTCCATTTCCTTGTAATTTACTTTCCTTTGTCTTTACATTTCAAGCAACATATATATATATTTATATACTTTCAAGTCATTTATCTTTCAAGAGCACTTTACATTATGTTCATCTTTGCAATTCTTAGTAGTAGTTTTTATTTCTTTATTGTAATGAGTAGCTAATCCTCTTAGCTTGGGTGTGAGGCAAATGGTGGTTATGTGGGTCTAAAAGAAAGTAGGTTTTTGTGACTTTAACGAAATTTTATTATTCCAACTCAAGTTTTATCAAGATAATAAAACTCTTTGACAAAATGATCATTTTGATAGTGTAATAGTGTCATGGACCTAGAGATAGGCCATTGAATAGCACGTCAATTTAGTGACATGAGAGGTAATATCGAAAGAGTTACTTGCAACGAGAGTTGTTACTTGTGTCATTTAAAATGATCAATTCTTGATAAGTTGTCACTTTTTCAAAGGGTTAAAATGTAATAGACTTAGAGATAAGCTATTTGGAATACATCAACTTGGGAGGTACGGGAGTTATTTCGAAAGAGTAACTTTTAACGAAGAGAATTTGTTTCGCCGTATATTTTGAAAACTCCATTCCCATCATTCCCTTATCTTGAACTTTGCTCAGAGATGAGACTGTTTATGGCTAATGGAATAATGGGATGGTGAGAGTCCGAGAGGAACGTGTCTTGAAATCGATA
This sequence comes from Arctium minus, assembly GCA_954870635.1. Taxonomy (NCBI): domain Eukaryota; kingdom Viridiplantae; phylum Streptophyta; class Magnoliopsida; order Asterales; family Asteraceae; genus Arctium; species Arctium minus. The sequence continues at coordinate 70,851,352 of OX941095.1, read as the reverse complement.
ATAAAACTAGTTATAGTCAGAAGCATGTTGCAGCATTCCAATAGCATCAAGCTATGACAATGCTGTAGCATTGACCTGCTGGAATTTGGATCCATATACCACCAAAAGTCTTACACCCTTGCTTCTCGTTTATTCTTGTTATTTAGAGCTGTGTTAACCAACCTTCCAAAATATTGCTTCAAATTCATCATCTGAAATCTCATATTTCATTATACTTTTAACACACTTTTTAGTCCAATCTCTGTGGGACGATATCTGGTATCTTTACCATTTTATTACTTGCAAGGCGACATAGTACCAATTTGTATACTTGCTTTTTGGTATTATCTGTCTCACCCTAAGGTACACAAAAGGGCCTGTCATATGTTATCATCTAATTCACAGATGCACAATTATCCAGCTTTTTGATGAAATGTACTACAACTAAGATCAATGTTAGAGATCTACATGCATGCATCGGTTTCATCATTTACGATCCAAACTTCAAAGAACTCAATACAACCTCGGTGACCATAATAGTTAATCCAAAACTAAGATAAAACCAAAAGGTGCAAACAAAATAAACAATTTTGATCGGTGATATAGGGCTTATTTTGAAAATCAGATTTGCAAAAATGCTGCGATGTTTATATGAAAGAACGACACTTGAACACAAGTACGTAATAATAATAATATTAAAGACAAAGTTCACCATAAACTAAAACATCATGATCTTCACATTTGAATCTCAAATTTACCTGTAGTCTATGCATACCACTATGACGTATGTACCTAATAAGTGGAGTCCTAATAGAGAACCCTATGCTTTACACCTGCAGTAAGGGAAACAATGCTCAAAACATGTAAATTGTAATGATTTGAAGTAAATTATACAAGTGTCAAAAGTTCAAGTATTGAAAAAAAATATAGTTTTTCCAAGTGCATCCCTGTTATCATTCCCTCAGGTGAGTGAATATCATCAAATTTTGAGAGCATTTGATCATACTCTTACTGCCAAAAGTCAAGACTGAAAACTTAATTTCTTCACATCTTTTATGGGTTAAGGAGTGGACAAAAGCAATTCCATTACTCATTTATAGGAAAATATATATCAAGTATGCACAATAATGCCATCAGATATTTAGTCCCATTAAAGTTTCCTACAACCAACAAAGTAATTTGTATGTTGATAAAACATACTTATTTCTTGGTTGATCACCAAAAACCATATATTGTCGTACCTGATTGGGAAATAATAGTAATAATCAACTGCAATTCAACAGTCATATGTCATTAAGTAAGAATAGTGGCATCCATAATCCAAATTAAGTGATAAAGAAATCGTGTAGTTTGTTATTAACATGAGATGAATGACTTGAGCCACGAACCACCGACTTTACAAACCTTGAATACACCTAGCAGAATTAGGATTTCGTAACATTGTAGAGCAATAAATCCAGTTATCAATCTATAGCCTGACCTGAAGAAAGAAAAAGATCAAGAAGGAATGTGATATGAACATACCTTCAAAGCATATTAAACAATAAGAAAATCTTGACGAAAAATAACACAATAAAAAGAAAATATAAACAAATTGAGTTGAAGAGGTATGATTGTTATATCTTTGATGCTAGAAGCTTAAAGATCAACCATTCAATGCATAAGCAACAACTAAAAATCCCAAGAGGCATTGACTCTTTCACTTTGAGTTCAATATGGAGATAGTTTGGACCACCATAACCTTTTCATATGTATTTTAGTACAGTACTCATAGTCTTCAAAACTTAAACAAAGTCATTGCCGTAAACCCATAACTTAAATGAACTTGTATCAATATAATTAAGTCTACAAAGTACTTCATCTTACTTCAAAATTCAAACTTCTCTTTATTTTGTTGTATATCTTAAAATCAATAACAAATGGTTAAAGAGGATAAAATCCTCCGTGAAGGCAAGAAACCATCCAAGACTTTGTAAAACATAGAGCTTTAAATTGAAAGGAATAAGCCTCTATATAGAAATATGTAAATCAGTCATAAACACAAAGATTACCTCCATGGCTAGGATGATCAAATGCTTAATTTGTCGAAAGCTACAAGAGAGCAATAAACTGAACTCAATAATAAAAATGGATTAGAATACTTTATTTAAAACATATCAAGAAGACAATGAGTACTTACGTTCTATTTCTCGTTAAAAAAGGCTAAAAAATGCAACGCCATGTTTTTTAACATAAATGTGCAAGAAAACAAGGTGCATTGATGCTACCTGATCTTCTTTCGTAAACAAGTACCAAACCAGAATCTTCTTTAATCTTTCATCGGTTGAACCAAATTACCAAAACAAAAAAATGGATCCATATTGAAACCAAATTACCAAAAAAATGGATCCATATCGAACCCAAAATTGGAGGTGAGAAGTAGAAATCGAAAGTAAAGACCGCCGAAACCAAAATCGAATGTGAGAAGTAGAATTCTTACCTAATACGACTTGAACAACAATTGCAAAATCGAAGGTCATAAGTTATTTGAACAATTGCACCCCTGATATATGAGAAGTAGAAATCGAAGTTGAAGACCACAAAAACCAAAATCGAATCCAAAATCGAAAATCAAAATCGAAGGTGAGAAGTTGAAATCTAACCTTGGAAGCTTGAAGGAACCGGAAACCTGCTGCAAATATATATTAGTAGAGGATTTGAGGATGATGATAGAATCGTATTTCATTTACAACTCATCTCTGAACAATGCAACAACTCATCTATGAACAATATACATGGAACTAATTAACCCTCTAGACAATCAAACACAATCCCATACCACTAATAAATCCCACATACAATCCACAATTTGCTCATAGTACACTAATTATTAAACCCAATAATATAAGGTACTAATTGCAGCTTCAAAATTGGCTGTCTATTTTGCTTATTGCTAGTGCTAAACTAAAATTGAAACAAACCAAATGATACAGTTCCAGTTCCACAATCACAGACTTACATAATTATAATCCACTATCTAAGATTTGAAAACATTAACGATACATGTAATTACGAGAGTACATTGTCGAAGACTTGGTACCAATAAACAAAACTATTTTTTTAAAGAGAAAAACAAAAAGCAGAAATTGGTATAGATAATTAAGTAGCAGTACATATATCGAACCCAAAGTACAAAAATCGAACCCAAAATCGAAAATCAAAATCGAAGGTGAGAAATTGAAATCTAACCTTGGAAGCTTGAAGGAACCAAAACCTGCTGCAACGATCGACCCAAAATCGAAAATCAAAATCAAAGGTGAGAAGTTGAAATCTAACCTTGGAAGCTTGAAGGTATAGATAAACAAAACTATTTTTTAAAAGAGAAAAACAAAAAGCAGAAATTGGTATAGATAATTAAGTAGCAGTACATAAATCGAACCCAAAGTACATAAATCGAACCCAAAATCGAAAATCAAAATCGAAGGTGAGAAGTTGAAATCTAACCTTGGAAGCTTGAAGGAACCGAAACCTGCTGCAACGATCGACCCAAAATCGAAAATCAAAATCGAAGGTGAGAAGTTGAAATCTAACCTTGCAAGCTTGAAGGTATAGATAAACAAAACTCTTTTTTTAAAGAGAAAAACAAAAAAGCAGAAATTGGTATAGATAATTAAGTAACAGTACATAAATCGAACCCAAAGTACATAAATCGAACCCAAAATCGAAAATCAAAATCGAAGGTAAGAAGTTGAAATCTAACCTTGGAAACTTGAAGGAACCGAAACCTGCTGAAACGATCGACCCAAAATCGAAAATCAAAATCGAAGGTGAGAAGTTGAAATCTAACCTTGGAAGCTTGAAGGACCCGGAAACCTGCTGCAACGATCGAGAGTTGAGAGAAGAACCGATCGAGAGTACGCCGATGTGGTATGGTTAGGGTTTGGAAGTGTGTTATTGAAGCAAGAGGAATAGAACGATTGGCGTGAGTATAATGATGATGTGAGATACTGTGCTTGGAAATGTTGTACCAAAGCATTAAGAAATTGTAAATTAAGTAATTGGCTTTAATTAGTTGTATTTTGTGCTTAAAATGTTGTAATTAAGAGTTTTTTATGTCGTTTTTATAATATAGTATAGATAACTAAATCAATCATCTAAACATGTTAATATTGTAAACTAATTGAATTAACATAAATAAATAACAATAACACTTCAAAACTATAAACGATGTCACACCCAAAAAAGTATTGAACCAAAATAAAAAATTAGTATACCAATATTGTAAACATTTAATAAGATAGATTTAAAATAAAATAACCCAAAACGTTAGGAAAAAAGAGAAGAAAAGATGGATTCATCCATTGGCCTAAAAGATCTGGAAGTTTATATTTCGCCAAAGTACTACTATAAAAACTTGATTTTGTTTTTAAAAAATTAATCAATTCTTATTTACATTTACCCAATTTATTTACTTTTGATTCTAAGAAAATATATTCAATTATGCAGGGTTATATTCCAAGTACATGAATATTTTATGACGGTACTGTTTGCATGTAATCAATCATAACAAAGAAGCAAAAATTCTAATCATCTTTTTTTTAGTAGTGAGAAAACTTACTTGAACTTGTGATGAATGTAACAAGAGCGTGCGACTAGAAAACGGGCAACGTGTTGAACTTGTGATGAATGTAACAAGAGCGTGCGGCTAGACAACGAGCAACGTGCTGATAACGTGTTAAAGGAAAAACAAAATAGAATAACAATAGAACAGAGATACAATGAAATATGTAATTCTCATTAATCATAAGCCCTTTAAATAGGGAGAAGTTTACAAAGAAAAGGAAACATTCATTATGGTAAATTCTAATACTAGGAAAATATTATATCAATCACTTCCTTTTGATGATGGCACATAATTCTACGATAAATAGTTGTTTCTAGGTAGGCATTTGTTTATTAGTAATTAATTTACTTTAAAATTAATTAATGTTGGATTTATAGAAGACTTTGAATGGCCTTGAAATATGAGTCATTTCCTGAGTTCATGGGAGATGATCCAATTGCAATCCATTCATTTAATTTAATACTTGTAATTCTTCCTAAAAAGAATCTTTTTTTAATTAAAATAATATAAACTTAATTAGATGTCATCATGTACCAAAATAAATTTCTTTCAATTTGTTTACAAGAGAATCTTCAACTTACACAAAATAAAATTAAAAATCAAAATATCTAACAAAAAATAGATTCAATTTCAAGAGATGTTCTATTTTTTTTTAAATTATAATATTAGCTATATTAATTAAAATATGTTATATTTATAATATATTATTTCTTATTTTAAAATACTTAATATCAAGGTTTTATCGATAGGAGTATAATAAAAATTGATTTTTTCTCATGGTAATTATTTTTTGAAAATTCTCTAAATTTAATTCTCTCTTCTACTTTATTCATTTATGGGATTTTATTTTGGAGATTTTGTTAGAGTAACAATTTGTCCAAAGTTTTTATTTTCTCCATTTTGGAGAATTTGTCGAAGATGTTTAATTTTAATGTGTTTACGACTTATTTGCAAACAGGTTTATAATTATACTGATCGTATATATGAATATAGGGCCCGATGCTTCTTTCTCTTCTCATTTCACTTATAATAGAAGCAATGGTGACATTTGGGAGCGGAATAAATCATCCACCAAAAATGTACGTACGGTTCCAATTTCCATCAAATTTTGTTCCAATTTCCATCAAATTTTCCTCAAACATACGTGTACCGTACCATAATACAATTTCGAGCTTTATTCCCTTAATTTATTTCGAGCTTCATGCGTGGAGGGTTAAGTTGTGATGGTGGTGGTTCGATGCAGATAGAGGGTTGATGTGGTTCAGACAGGGGGTTGTGAGGGGAATGGAGACGTTTTTCTTCAAGGGTGCAAGGGTTGCTTGAGGGTAGTGATGGAAAGGGTTTGGCTCAATGTATATGATTCTCTTGCGAATAAGCCGTTTTTGACCCATTAAGCCATTTCTGAACACCTTACTTTGCAACACAGAAAAGGTTACAACATCGTGCAACCCTCATCTAAACAATTTGTTTAGCCCATTGAATTTGGATTCTCATTGATTCTCTAAATGAATTTACTTGATTTCGTCGAATTTCTACAACAGATGTCGATGCACATATATAACGGTTCATGCGATGTATCAAATGAATGTGGTACTTTCATGAAAAAAAATATGCATTCCATGTTAGTGTATGTATTTAATGAAATATCATGCATTAATTGCAGGTAAGATTATTGCATGAAACCAGTAATCATTGATGCAATCCATAATGAATGAGCTAAATGAATGATTTAGATGAGGGTTAGCACGGGGTTGTAAAATTTTATTAGGTTGTAAAATAATAAACCATACATATTATACAATCGATATGCTATTACCTAGCAACCCTAAGTGATATGCCATCATATCATGGTAATGAAAAAGGAAATAAGTCATTCCACCATCAAGAGATCAATTAGCATTTTATCAACACGTATATAATAATAAAGTTATATATATATATATAGAGAGAGAGAGGAAGATTCAAAGAGAACGCTAAGAAAACACGAAAACAGCAAAAAACAACAGTTCACGTACAAAATCACATGTGATTTTGCACTACCTGAGAAATTCGGGACGCGGGCGATGTGCAACGCGACTCACAGGTCGCGCGCAAGGTCGCGCGCATGGTTGCGTGAATCACATGTGATTTTGTATGTACTCGGTTGTTTTCGTGTTTTCTTAAATAGATTTTGTTCTCGTATGAACCTACCTCTATATATTCCTATATATATATATGTATATATATATATATATAGATTATTAACAATATAACATGATACATATATACTCTATAAACAATTTTGTATTACGCAATAGAGAGACCAAGAACGAAATTAAGTTGGAAAGATAGAAGGTTTAGGTTTTAGTTTTGCCTTATTAATTTGTTTTTAATTTTGTAGTTAGTTTAAATGAAAATGTTAAACGTAGTTAATTAATTAATGGTTTATAAATCATGTTTTAGTTAAGGAAGATAATTTTTATTGTGGGGGAAAGTGTATATATGCAGATGGGGTTTTTGATGACAGAGATGAATAAAGCAACCCATGGCCGTCTAGGGTTTCACAAGAACCCTAACCCCAAAACATATTTGTAGTACTATTTACCTATAAACAATATCTACAGTACTATATATATATAATTATACCCCAAAACATATTTATAGTACTATTTACCTATAAACGATATTTACAGTACTATATATATAATTATACCCCAAAACATATTTATAGTACTATTTACCTATGAACGATATTTACAGTACTATATATATAATTATATATATAGATGGAGGTTCAGGGGAAAACCTCATAAAAACGGAAAACTGAAGAACACCTTAGTAGCCTTTCATCTGGACGGTATGTACTTGTGCATACAGGTAAATTATGTTGTTTTTTGATTTTTATGCACAAGTGCATTATGCACTTGTGTATGTTACAAATTACCGTCAAGATGAAGGGCTACCAGAATGTTCTTCAGTTTTCCGTTTTTTAAGGTCAACCCCTGAATCTGACCCTATATATATATATATATATATAGAGAGAGAGAGAGAGGAACCCAAAATTGTTTAGAAACCCATGAAGCTCAGAACACGTCATGCGTCTCTCTTTGGGATGAATACTTATCATGAATAACATAATTATGATAAATATGGAAGAGTTATTAATCATGAACCACACATTTATTATGAATATAAGTGTGTTACGGACATGTTATTCATGAATCATACGTTCATGATTAATATGTTACAATGTTTATGATGAATAACATGTTTATATTTTTGATGAAAATGTCATGTGTCGCGTTGTGAAAGGTTCTCGGGTTCCTACTCAATTTTAGGTTCCTTACAACATGTGCCTATATATATATATATATATATATATATATATATATATATATATGACAAATCAAAATTGAGAATCACAAAAATGTTACAAACCCCCATGCAATAACCGATATTAAAAAAATATGTGAGTTTTTTTCAATCAAATGCTAAGATTTAAGGTATTGTTTCACATATATTTGTTTCATAATATGATAATTTTACATGTTTTTGTTTCAAATGTGAAACTTTTACGTGTACTTTCGGTTCACTATGTGAATCAGGGAAAAAAATTGACAATGTAAACACAAATATATGTGAAACAATATTTTAAATCATAGTTTTTATAAAAAAAAATCAAACTATTCTAATGAGTTTGTAACTTTTTTGTGGTTCTCATTTTATATAAACGGGTAAATAATTTACAAACCCAATAAATCCTACAAATTTAGAACCATTGTAAAACAACACGCGAGAAAATGCAATATCTATACAATATTGTTTTCTTATATGTGAAACATTATGAACTGTTTTGTGTGTTAAAAACACTCGTTCAAGATAACCTAGAATTCTCAAGTCGAATCTAATTAACAGTCCGATGTTAGTTACAGTGTCATGATCGATTATGATGGATCAATTAACCAACAAACTTGAGAGGTTGCATCCTTTAGTTGATTACATATGGTGTTATTTTAACACGTGTATATGATAAATCCTACAAATAATAGCCCTTAGGCGTTTGTCACTCAGATGGCAAAGAGGCAGAACGATAATTAGTAACAAATAATAGAGTTTGGTATTGGGAAGGAAGATGAACCCTTGATCCTATTTCTGGGTGAGAAGCACCCGAAGGCGGTGAAGAAGGAGGCAATTAAAGGGTCGGTTGTGGCGAGAAGTAGACCAATCAAACCATACGTCTATATATGTTATTCATCGTGTTGGAGTTCAAACACGGATTCAAACTAAATTCTATGGTCAAGTCATTGTATGCATAAAAATCTAAAAGTCTATGCTTAGAGAGTTCAAACATGATATATACAAGACTCAAGCTCCAGACTTACTAAGCTCGAGATCGAGTAGCTCATTATAAATGATCAAATCTATAACACAACACCCCTATTAAAACTTCATTCGTTGTTGATGCAATCCAATATTCAAGAAAATGACCATAGCTAAAAACAATATAACAACCCTAAAACATAATTGATTTGTTCAAATCGATCAAAACGTTAAACTTCAGAAACTATAATTATCATTCATCATGTCGATAGAAGCTCAAACTTTATCAATGATACATTATATATATGATACGAAAACCTCATCATCTTCAAAAGGCACACCATATATAATTAGATCAAATTCCCTTATATTTTGAGCATTTTGTAACCCTAGACGTAGATCAACACACACAAAAACCTAGCAAACTCGAAGAACACACTTTTATTTTTATTCGGGGGGTGAGGATATCACTATAACTTAGCGTCATATCGTCTATATCATACACGTATCGAAATCTACTTTGAGGGATCTAAGAAACCCCTAAATCTCTCACCCATAAAAGTAATTAACAACATGAACCCTAAATTAAAATCTATTTCTTTTGTCGATAACGGTGAATTTAAAAAGATTCGGGGATGTAGAAACAATAGCTTTTTGAGGAACTTGTTTACCTTCAGATCTATAATTCGATGAATTCTCTTGATGCGGATTCGGAAGATAATTATTATTATCTTTGATCATCTCTTCATTACTGCTACTACTACCCCCTTTATTATTTTGGTTAGCCCTTTCATTATCAAACTCCCTAATCTTATGCAAATACCTCTTTAATGGTTCAGCATAATCATCAAACCCTAGATTCAACATCGCCCAACAAACGTCGTCACCGTTGACCGTTTTCCTCTTCTCTTTTCGACAATGATCCGAGGCTTCTCCTGTCACGAAGCTAATGAACTCCGAGACACATTCTTGCATGGTTTCTTTGGCTTCTTTCGAGATCTTTGCATTCGGGGGAAGGATTTGCTTCATGATACGACCGACATTAGCGATCGGTAGCAATCGATCTTGCTCGTTGACGACGACACCGCGATCGAGTAGTACTTCTTGAGATGCACTTGTGGTGTTATTAGCATCATACGTGAAGTTTAAAACTTGTCTACTTGAGTTATTAGATCCTATATTGTGAACCATTTTTTTGGGTTTAGTAAATCTTGATCCTCTTAAACATAGACACGTTGCCCTTTTATATCAATTAGTACTCTCCCAATATATATATATATACACAAAGTGTATGTATATATTAATATATATATATATATGTGTGTGTACAAAGTGAATTTGGTTGTTTTATACAGAACAAGATGCGGTCTTTATCGTTAATTTAAAAATATATAACATGCTGACGTTATATAGCGTGTCGATCCACTTACTAGAACCTACTGTATTACCACTAATAATTAACGAATGCTTATGACATTTTCGAATACGGAATTAAATAGGTTATAGTTATCAAGTAGAACTAAAAAAAAACGAATCTGATAAAAGTAACACAGACAGACAGACTTTGATAATTAAAAATTTTCAAAGAGTTAGGTTTGGTTGATTCAAATGAGTTCCTAAAAAAAGAAATTAAGAAATTGACATGAAATGGTCCCCTCTAATTAGGTCAATAATTTTGGTAATGGTGTCAATAATTTTTGGATTAAAGAGGGTTTTTAATTAAATGCTTTTGATTTTGAGGAGAAGCACGTGTCCACCTCGTAACATGAGTGCTATCAAACAAAGCCTAAAAAGAATTTATTAAAGATTTATAAAACAAAACTTAGGTTGCCAAGATTACCTATAATCTTACCTCTTTTTAACACTTTGTGTCACCAAAAATAGGTCAAGCCAACATCTAATTAAGATAATACTGTATTGAGTTGGGTTTCGGTGAGAAGTTGAGGTTAATTAACGTGGGAAGTGGTTATTAGTTGTTAGATAAGAAATAGATGCACATTAGAATGAGATGCACTGGATCAATTTCCTTCTAAACCGCAATTAATGGGAGGACATTTGATTAAAATTGATCAATGGTTCAGATCCACTTCTCACGCTCCTCACGTTAACCTCAACATCTTACACGATTCTTCGCCATACTGTATTCGTCTTAAAATAAGTATTTATATTTCTGTTTTAGTTTGTTCTGAAATAATTGTTCACTTTTAAAAATAAGGGGATGTTTGGCAGTTGCAGAATGGTTTGATGCAGAATGATTAAGTGGTCAGAATGAATAAGAGACTCTTATGATATAATGCAAAATGAAATACAGTTGTTTGCCAATTGTTCAGAATGAAATTAGGGCTCTGAATAGTTAAGGGAGGATCAAGATACAAAAACCATTCAGAGGGTTTTGGAACCATTAAGAGAAAACATTTTTTTATGTCAAACAAAATTCACCACTTAGCGATTTAGATGTTGTCTCTTAATAGAACCATTATAAGAGCTAAACAAACAACCCCTAAGTGTCTACTTTTCTATTCTATCGTTTATTAATCGACTTTTTGTTTCTAGTCAAACTAAAAGCCGACTCTTTCTTTTTTGTCCAACGAAAAACTTTGAAAAGAGAATGCTGATAAGAAAAGAAAGAAGATCCCTTAAAAAGAGGAGTACCGACTATTTCAAAAGAAAGGGGCAATTCAAATGCTGCATACTTAGATAACCCTCAATGTCTCTTCCCGTCTAACTCGATGGGAGATCGAAGAGCGGTTTGGTTTGCGCCACAACCCCTTTAACTAATGCATGTATACTTAAACACCCTGCAACTGAATTTGTAAGCTATGCCTAAGGCAGGGTAGAGTTTCATTACTACCTGAATCTGTAAGCTACATAGGGCTGGATAGAGTTTAATTACTGCCTCTATCATCAAGAGTAAAATTGTTATTTACTTAATTAAAAAGTATTGAATTTTATATTTTTATAAAAATGCATAACTTTTACATTATAAACATTTATTTTGAGACGAACAAAGCATAAAATATGATGTATTCATCGAAGCATATTAATGTAATTAACAATAAGCTTGGTATAAAATATAATATATAAATTAAATTTGTTCTTAATTAATAACGTATTCTTGGTAACCTATTTATCATACAAGTTAAATATAACACAAGTCAAAGATTTTGGGATGCTATAACCAATTAATATTTTGTATTTTATACTCTTTATGTTTTAAAATATAATAAATTATATATATAAATAAATGTATTTTATTTAATTCTTTTAAAAAAATATAATTTAAAAAGTCACATTTATGAGTAAATATAACTTAAAATATTATACTTATTTTTAAGAACATTTTACAAGATATTGTAGGGGAGTTAAAACTTAAAAAAAAATAAAGAAATTTGTGAGTTTCAAGGTCCATATATTGAGGAAGGAAATACTAAAAATGGAAAGCTAAATAGGCTTTATATGTGTCGGTTTATGGCAGGCAAACCTATGAAATCGACTTGTTTTACTACTTTCATTCCACTTTGAATTTCATTAAAATTTGATTTCTTATATTCAAGTAGGTCAATTATATCATAAATATCTATAACTATTATAATTCTAACATTTTGAAAGATATGTTTTAACATGTATTCATTCTTAAAATATTCATCCATTTTCAATCTTAGCTAAGTGGCATTTGTTTTTTTAAGAGGTCTGAAGTCTGAAATCTTATTTCACTTCTAATTAATAAGAGGTGGTGTTAAAGTCTGAAAGTTGAATTAATAAGACTGTTGTTTTGGAGGTGTCTTGAGAGAAGAGAGCATATGAAATGAGATGGCGATAATAGGTTTTAAAAAGTTACGTCACCGCTTTTAATTTAAGATGTATTTAAGAGGTAAGAGGTTCCGAAAACTGGAAAAAAACAAACAGTCTGAATGTAAAAAGGTCTGACCGATTCATGAATACTCAATGATAATTTGATGATTTATTGATTGATCTTTGAATTTAGTCAACACGCACATATCAAAAAAAGTAAGCAACTTTTTTTTATCTCAATCCGAGTTACGAGTGAAAAATTATGACCTCATAATTCTTACACGAAGAAAACTTGATAGAACTCGATGACAAATTGATGGTTATTCGATAGAGATCCAAATTTTTTCAGCATGTAGTTTTTCAAAGACAAAAACATAAGAAATTAAAGAACGTTTAGGGAATTTGTTTGAACAAAAAGTAGCTTAAAATCCCTAAAGAATTAATTTTAAAGAATCTATTGGAGACGCTCTCAACATTTAGATCTTGAAAAGAAAGCCATTCAAAAAATAATTTGGATCCGAGCTAGTTATGAGTGACGAGTTATAGCTTCACAATTATCACACGATGGTTCCTTGAGAGAACTCAATAACATTTTGATGGTTGTTGGGTCTGAATGAGCTAAGTATGGTTTATGCGGCTGATTAATGTTGCTAAGTAATTACTACTGCTTGAAGAGTTAGTGCTGCTACTTGAATATCTTTTGAAAACTTTTATGATTTGATGACTGAAGATGACAACGACGATAAATTTCGAATTAACTTTGTTTGGGAAATTTGAGTTTCCGCATTGGTACTGACTTTTTACGATAAAAAGGATGAACGAGGAAATAAGATAAAAATAAAAGGAGATAAAAGAAAAGTCCAAAAAATATAAGAAGTATTTTTTGGTATAAAAAAAGATGAGCATATTTTCAACATTGTATTGATGATGTTTGGGGGTCTCATTATATTAACAACTCAAATTCCCCTTTGAATAATATACATATATATTATATATATATTTCTATTATTGGTAATGGTAATGGTCAAACATATCTTTTAAGTTATCATTCACTAATTAACTAAAAATATTTTTAGTTAGGTAGATGGTTGGGAAATTTACTGTTTATCCGTGGGTTTTTTTATAGATATAAAATTTTTTGACGATGATTTCTGATTCTATGTGAAAATGCCATACATTCTAGACCAATGTTAGACCAAAAAAGAAAAGAGATGAAAAGAACTTATGCAAATATGATAGTCGGTTTTTTGAATTTAGAAGATTTGTACTTTTGAATTTCGCCTTTTTCATATCCTACTTTCTTATATATCAAGAATACAAAAACCTACAAGCTTAGAAATGTTATAAACAATCATAAACAAGCATAATACAAGATGACAAGTAAATCGTGACAACGAGATTTTATATAATTTTATTATCAGTGTAAATAGTGAGATATCGATCCGTATTGTTATTATTGTCAAATATTTTTTAAAAGAAGAATATCATCCATTGCACGAGGATCCAGTCGTGTAGCTAGAATCCATAAGTAAAAATACACCAACATAAGTGTTAATAGATTTTTTTAAAATAAATTAGTGTATGAGGTTATTAATTAATGACTTAAAATTTTAATCAACCCAAAATGGCCAAAAATCGAGTCCTAATAATTATTTCATAATTAATTTTTATTTGTTATATTATGCCAATTATTTTGTGATAAGACTAACAAAATATTCTTGATCCACCTTCGCCAAGAAGTAATACCATTCCCGCCGTCATCACTAGTCAACTCAAGGTTCCTTGGTCAAACCAGGTTCCCGCTTGTTATATTTTTTTGTTGCCATCTTTAGTCCTATAAAGACGACAAGAAGTACGCAATTAATATTGTATATATATAATTATCATATCATATACTTTTGTTAACATGGTATAAAGCCATATAGCAATGGTTTCAGACATATATTCAGGGTGCAAAATCTAATCAAACTTGCTATATCATTTTATATATAACATGATACAATTATAACAATTGTAGAGATGTGAATATAGTACTTGGTTAAGTAAATAATATTGAAGCAAGTGGATGTTGGCAAACACACTTGACTTTAAAAAAATGTGGCTTTTTTGGGGACTTGAGAAAGTTTAGATTGAAATATTCTCCACTCCAACCATCCATCCCCTATTTATAGTACTCTTTGCTTAGTGGCCTAAGTATCTCAAACATTTTTAACTACAAAGTTGATTCTTCTTATTTTGCATAAAGAATATGCAAATAATAGGGTTTGACCTTTCTATATATCCACTTCAAATAGATCTATAGGCACATCATATATCTTGAACATCAATATACATATTGGGAGTTTCAAATATAAACTCAATAATACATACAAACTAAATCTTGGTCCTTGATTTTAAAATTTAAAGGCGCTTATCAAATAAATAAAAAAATACGGTTAAAAGTAAATTTAGGAATTCATTTAATCCACACTATTGATTATATACATAGACGTATGATATTGGTTTGTAGGCTTTGTATTAATGACATGGTCTGTTGAAACTCCATATATATATATATATATATAGGTGGAGATTCAAATGAGAATACATTCATATTCGAAAATGCAAGAATTGTTACATGCGATAATACATGTTTGGGGGCCTGATATGTGTCTTCGATTTAGCATTACATGTGATTGACTATAGTATCACATATGATTGACTATAATAAATATATGTTTTCACGTTTTTGTAAAATAAATTAATGTATCCTCGTTTGAACCCTTTATCATACACAAAACACATATAGGGTTGCATTCGGTAAGAACATGAGAAAAAAACCTTCGTATACATTCATATACATTATACTACCTTTATTTACCTATTTTTATTATCATGACTGAAACTTTAACAAATTAATGTATGTAAAAGTTCGTGAACATAACTAAAATTGAAGAAAAATGTGAAGATAAAGGTAGATGGAGATATTTGAAAGTAGATGAATGTAGATGAAAGTAATTGAAAGTAAAAGCTAGATCAAAAAGTCAACTCATCCAAAAGTTCACAAGTGTTCTTACAATTCTCATCATAATTGTTATTCTCACACAATCATATAAGAACCACAAAATTTTGAGAACCATGAGAAAATATATATTCATTGATGCACAAGTAAATATACATTGATACATATACTCATTGAAATTAATTAGTGTTTATGCTTCATTGAATATACAGGTTCTCATGATTTTTAAATTTTTTGAATAATCGACCTATATATATATGTGTGTGTGTGTGTGTGGAGGGCCGGGGGTGTAGAGTCAACCCTCATGGGTGATAAAAATTAATATGCAATGCATGATGTATAATAGACATCCAATGGTAGCTATTGCCAAAGTCTAAAAGCACATAAATGGTACATAAGATTTATAACAAAAAAGAGGAACATGAAGATGATATGCTTACACAAGTTGACCTCTTTATAATGGAAAAGAATATATGAAGAAGCTAGAGGAATAAAACAAGTTAAAAGTCAAAAGGGGAAAATTTTAAAAATTAAAGCATAACCCAACCACAACAAATGCACTCTTTATCAAAACTGGCAACTGTTATCTCCATTATGCAAAAGAAAAAAGAAGAAAAAGATTATAAACACATCTACTTTAAAATGGCTAATTTTGTTTCAAAATGTGTTCAATGAGACTCTTGGGAGTTATTTATAAACACACAACTACAGTCTACAGTTAAGAAGGTTGTAGATATCTTGAAGATCCCACTAGGCATGACAAAGATGCATAAATGGCTTAAGGCAACAAAAAAGAAGTCAAAATTCTTAAGCGTTATGGCTTGTACGTAAGACTAGTTCTTGTATTTGTTTAACTTTGTTTTGGTTATCAGATATGTGGTATGGAGGTGTTGTTCCAACATTTATGTTCAGTTATTTGATTAATGCACTTCATCTCGACCTTTGGGCTTGTCCTAGTAGGTTGAGTGAACATGCTTGTTGGTGGGAGTCTCACCTTACTATAGGTTGCCCTCCTTCCTTGAAAAAGGTACTCAAGTTTGAAATCAAATGTTGACTTGGAGGCTATATTTCAGACACTTTCAGAAAATAAATGATGTTGATTTTAAATCTACGTTTATAATCATAATTTATGTCTTGGATGGGAAAAGTCACCAGTTTTAGAATTATTCTAGAGCAAGCACAAACACGAGAGAAAACAAGTACAAGAGGTAGAAGTGTATGTAATAGAATGGTAGTTGTTGGGAAATGCCTCCCAATATTTCATCCTAACTGCTTGTTTGTCACATTAGGATGTTTGTATACGTGTTTAGATCACAACCATAAATACCAATCTAGTTGCTATTGGAAACTAGATTGGTATTTTGGTTGCATTTGGAGCATTGTTGTGCTTCATGTGTAATCACTAATGTGCTCATATTGCATAACATTTATTCCTGAAAGTAACATCATGCATGTTTAACTCAGTACGATTGGCGAAACAATTACAAGAAAGAGCCTCTGGCGTGTACCTCAGTTAGCAAAGGGGTGTGACGACTTTGCCTAAATACAAGAAAGGTCTTGGGTTCAATCACCCCCGCTAGCTCAGCTATTGAGTGAGCCAAAAAAAAAGTCCTCTCACTTTGGTGTCCTTGGAGGCAAGTTACGTGTGGGGTCAATTAGGGGTTGTTGGTAATCAACTTTTTACCTAAATTACAAGTATGATATTATGGTTTCAGAGTAATATGGATCTCATTATGGTAATCTTACGATCTATACATTAAATATATCAACAAAACAATAAAACCTAAGGACAGTAAGTAAAGGATACAATACAAAAACAAGATCAAACGAACAAATCAGATCAAACAAACAAGACGACATGATTCAATTAAGTCTACAAACTATCAATATTTACCAAGTAACTTGTGTTCATCTGATTGACATGATAGATCATGACCAAAATCAACACAGATTTACATATGCTATCTACAGAAGAGATCCAAGTAGAAAATGATTCTCCTTCTTACACTGGATGCAACTTCAAATTGGATCATTCGGTCCCAATTCGGTTTCACTTCGATCAAATTTTGTAAAACCACGGCCAATTTTACGGTTTTGAATGAAAATTATTAATTGACAATTTCTTTTTAGCTTTTGTTTTAATTTTCAAAATGTTGGTTACAAGATATCTATGTGGCTTCCCTGAAAAAAGCCCAATAAAAGTTGGCCCAATAAGCCCATACTATGCAATATTTGTAGTATTCTAAAAAATAATTTAAATCTACAAAATGTTTGTTTTTAGATGACAATTTTATTTAAATATGCAAATTTGGCCCAATAAGAACATATTGTATCACCATGTGGATGAGTAACAACGTCCTCAATACTTGTAAAACATACTCTCTTGATACGGATCCTGTAATACATATAAATATAAAAATATAGTAAGTGTTATTTTTTTTAAATTTCGGCAGCATAAATGACTGTAAATTAAACACCTTTAAATTAAATCAACCTAATATTTTAACAATATTTGGCAACCCAAACTGTACATATAATAACGTAATAGGAACAAAGTAAGCAACAAAACTTACGTCCATTTGAAGTAAAAATATGTTTTACTTTGTAATTGTCAATATGTTGGGTATTTTGATAAATTTTCATATTTGATAAACTTGGGTTGTCTTAGTCACATAAAATGCCCATATTTGGGATTTAGATATCTTGACAAGTAATAGTGCGATTTATGCATTTTTGGTGATTTTGTATAAATAAAGTCTATTTTATGATTTATACATCTTTGGTGATTTTGTACAAATGAAGTCTAATTCATGATAGATGCATTTTTAGTGTACTTGATTTCATAACCCATTTGGAAAATGATATGTCCCAATCCGTGTTGAGTTTTGGGTTAACCACATCTTTGAAGTATGTGTCTGTATAAACTTCGTCTAGATGTGTTTTATTATTTGGAGAACCATTATTTGTTGGTCAAATGGATTTTGAGCATTTTAGCTCGATTTCGACTTAAAGGAATCTCGTGGACACTTGTCCAGTTTTAATGGCTCTATGTAGAGCCCGCGTACGATTTACACCTTTATGCATCTTATTGCATAATTATGATAATTACATGCTCGGGTGCGTTGGTCATTCATGTGTAGTCATGTAATGTTAGACTGTGTTGCATTGGATCCATAGACACGTAAGTCAGTCTTTATTTGATGGTCAACTGGGTATTACGAGGTTGAACTCCGGGACCCATGTTTTATGATCTTAACCTTTCAAGTGTACACTAGGAGGGTTGAGTCTGGTTGAGTTATCATGAGCTAGAGGGGCGATTTTTACATTTGGGGCCTCTGCCATGTTGGGGCAATGCCATGGTTGTAACCCCCGACTGTGTCGAGCCTTTAGCGGTATTCATGGTAATATTCGCTAAGGTTAGCTGTAACACCTTTAAATCTGAAGATAACAACTTATAAATTTTTTTCTAAATACATCAATAAATACTTCGAACTACAACATAAATTGAGAATTAACTTCAATGCTCACATTCATCCTATACATACACTCTATGAAAAAGACGGGTGTTACACAATTACTAACTCCAACCTGTGGAAGACTTCACCGACTACTCACTCTTGTAAGGCTAAGGCTTAACTCTTCAAAGCACTGCTAGAACTGAACCCCCGATAGGAACCTGATGCACATTGATAGCGGCAAATCGTATAGGTCCACAAAGTGGCCACTATGTTGCCACAGTGGCGGTGCAAGTGCACACCGGACACTATGATCGCTACAAGTAATAAACTGGTAGAGTACCGAGATCGTTTCCATAGGGACTAGTCAACTAAGAATCAGAGAACTTTTCATGAACTTCTAGTGCTCGTTGAGTTTTAAGAACAATATCAATATTTGTGAGATTTAAGCAAACTAAACAACGATTAAAGAGATTAACAATATTAAAGGTCGGATGTGGGTACAAGCATTAACTAAGACTGATGTAGTAACAACATGGTCAGAAACAAAATGATACACGACAGCCTTAAAAACCCCTTTCTCTCGAAAGTGAGTTTCCTCGGAACGTGGCCACGTTGCACCCACTTTGTCACCACTTTGGCCAACTCAAGACTTGCCGACTTAACTAAGTAAACCTCTAAGGATTTCAGTTTCACCAGTATGGATATGGATATGGACGCCCAAATCTCTTTGTGACACCCATATCGACCGACATTTGAACCTTAGTTAAAGCCATGCAAAAACCCGTATCTCTACGTGGTTATAAAAGACTTTCTCAAATCTTCTTTGCATCACTTAATCCGTATTTCGGATCCGCCCCTCTCGAGGTCTAAGATCTAATATTAACACTAACAAGTGATCGGCTTGTCCGCGTTGAGTTGAAGTCCCGACTCGAGCGACCAAGTCTAAGAGTTAGCAAAGATGGCAACACTCAAGTGTGCCTACTAGTCTTAGCCTTGGCTCATACACACACCCAAAGGGGTGTTTAGCTCATAATAATAGTAAAAGACATGAGAGAAGAAGGAGAAAACAGAAACATAAATTGCATAAATAACTTAAAGGCTGATGCCAACGTGGTGACAAGGTGGCCACTTTGGCGACAGCTATTACAAAGAAATTAAAATTAAATGCAACTAAACTACAATCTTTAAAGAGAGACTAAAAATTAAATGCTAAGCTCCAGAGGTATTGAATGCTCCTGGAAGTTGTTGATGTTCAAATGGTTCCTCCAAGCCCCAATTTATAGCCCAAGGAAGAAGAAATGTTGATGTGACCAAACATAAAAAATAGTCTTTAAGGAAGAGTATTGCACCTTCCTTTGACTTACATCTCTTGTCCTCTTCCTTGATTATTCTTGTGAAAGAGTAGAAAATTCTTTTCATTTCTTCAAAAGGCAATCTTTCCAAGAATGGCTAAATTTTATCCATTAAATTTCAGCCATTTTCCCAACGTGGTGACAAGGTGGCCACTTTCTGCATAAAAAGTTAGTAAAACCACAATTTTTGCATTCTTGAGACTTCATCACAATGTTTGAACAACTAGACCAAACGAAGGAGGTAAGTGTAACACCCTAAAAACCAGGGTAAATTTAAAACTGCGGAAACTGTACAATTAAGCATCATCCAAAGGTATAAACCTCCCAAAAAGGGGTACTGGACTTAACCTTTACAAAAAATCTGAATACGGATAAGGATCCCAACAACAAACCAATCTAAACATATACTACCTAGATTACATAAGTTGTTGATCCAGAATCATCCAAAAATGTGGGACTTAACAATGCCCAACAATCCAATACTAAACATCTCAAAAACCCTCGGGATCAGTCCCGACACTCAAACCCTTGGCCACCTGCCGCTAACGAGAACCTGAATACATATCATTTGAGAAAAAGTGTTAGGCTTATAAAGCCTAGTGAGAACATACAGTTTATACATAAACAGAGATATAAACATTTGCATCCAAACGGAAATCTTTCAAACAAGCATTTCCAAGTTAATCGTTGATAAGAATAAATTCCATTAAAATAAGGTCATAAACCTTCTTTCCAGAACCTCACAATTTAATGCACATGTAGTTCTTCGCTTTGATTACCTTACAGAACCTCACAATTTAATGCACATGTAGTTCTATATTTACTTTACTTGGTAACCTCCAAATAATATAAGTCGACTCAAAACCTAGGGATCCACTAGTAATAGTCTAGACTTGTCACAACATCATTCGTGACTAACCATATGGTATACAAAACATTTTATAAACAAAATGCCTTTTCAAGTTCAACTTCTAGTAAGTATGAAAATCATAAAAATGAGTTCATAAGCATTCTTTTGCATAAGCTACATAATCAGTAAGTAAAACATCCTTTTACTTCAATCAAGATAGAATCCATCATTTTAGTCAAAAATGATCGGGAACCCTAAAATCTCCCAAAACTCAAGTTATATCAAATATGCATAAAACTTAGATCTGAAACCATGGAGATATATAGGAGTTCCAAAAGGTAGCTTTTGATATGTATACAGTTTTTAAAATGATAGTAGGAACTCACCAAACAGGTTTATACGAAAACCCGAAAAACCAGATATCGACCACGACGAATAGGTGAAGCTTTCTACACCGAAACCCCGAGCAATGCACTTAATACTAGCAATAAACGGAGCTTCAAAGATCGAAGAAACCAAAGAGAAACTTAGAGAGAGAGATTTGAAGAGAGAGAGAGAGAGAGAAAAATCAGTCAATGAGATATTTGTGGCTGACAACCCTTAAGTCGGCCAGAGGGTTGCGCGACTTACACCGCAGCCTTCAAGCCGCGGGAAAAGTCGCGCGTGCCACAAAACTGGAATACTCCAGTGGGTCACGCGGCTTAGCTCGCAGCTTACTAGCCGCGGCATAGCCCGCGCGTGTCAACAATCTGGAAATCCTCCAGAGGGTTACGCGACTTACCTCACGGCCTACAAGCCGCGGCATAGCCCGCGTAACTCTCTGTTTCCCATAATTTCAACCAAAACCCAATCACTAACTCTCGATTCAAAACTCGGCGTTTACGACAAAAGGTAAACGCAAGAATACAACAATAATATATAATGAAAATCCAGGGTGTTACAATCCTCCCCAACTTTGGAATGATTTTGTCCCCCGAAATCCCAAAAATCCTCCTCAGCTTCCCACGTCACGTTGGCTCCTCTATGATGCTTCCACTGCACCTTGACCATAGTGACTTCTTTGCGACGCAACTTCTTAGACTTTCTCTCTAAGATAGCGTCACACTCTTCTACACAACGGTTACCCTCGTCTACTGTTAGCTCGGAGAGAGGGATGACGCTTTCCTCTTCCGCCAAACACTTCCGAAGATAACAAATATGAAACGTGTTGTGTATTCTGCTCAACTTTGGCGGCAGTTCCAATTGGTAGGCTTGCAAACCCACCCGCTTGAGCACTTTGAAAGGTCCGAGGAAACGGGGACTCAGCTTCCCACGCTTTCCGAACCGTATAATGCCCCTCCACAGCGATACCTTCAGCAACACACGGTCGCCCACTTGGAATTCCATCGGCCGTCTCTTCTTATCGGAATAACTCTTCTGCCGATCCTGAGTCGCTTTCAGTCTTTCACGAATGCTCTTGACCTTATCGGCCGTCTCTTGCACGATTTCATGTCCGGCGAACTGTTTTTCTCCCGCTTCAAGCCAACACACGGGAGTTCGGCACTTTCGCCCGTACAACGCCTCAAAAGGTGCCATTCCAATACTCGAGTGGTAGCTATTATTGTAAGCAAACTCTACCAAAGGCAGGTGCGAGTCCCAACTACCCCCGAAATCGATGACACAAGACCTCAACATATCTTCTAACGTCTGGATCGTTCTCTCGCTTTGCCCGTCGGTCTGTGGATGGTAAGCCGTACTCAACTTAACTCGTGTACCCAGCTCTTTCTGGAACCCATCCCAAAAGTTCAAAGTGAACCGACTGTCGCGATCTGACACGATCGACAAAGGTATTCCATGCCTCGAGACCACTTCATCGATATACAATTTTGCTAACTTATCCATCGGTAAAGTCTCGCGCATAGCCAAGAAGTGAGCGCTCTTTGTCAATCTATCAACTACCACCCAAATGGTATCGTGACCTCGAAGAGTTTTAGGCAACTTAGTCACGAAATCCATGGTGATATGCTCCAACTTCCACTCGGGAATCTCTAAAGACTGAAGACTCCCATATGGTCGTTGATGTTCGGCCTTAACTTGCGAGCACGTAACACAACGCTCCACATACCGCGCCACATCAAGTTTCATTACCGGCCACCAATAGTGTAGCTTCAAGTCCCTGTACATCTTCGTACTTCCCGGATGAATGGAATACTTGGACTTGTGAGCATCTTCAAGCAGTAGATCACGGTTACCCCCAATCTTGGGTACCCACACACGACCGCTGGGCAGTTTTACCCCACGGCTATCTTCCGTTAAGAGTAAACGTTGCTTCGTCATGACTTCCTCTTTGAGATTCACTTCTAACAAGGCTTCAATCTGCGATGCCTTGATATTTTCAACAAGGTTGGATACTAACTCGATTCTTGAACAGGTAGCTCGAATACTTTCGCTATAGTCTTTCCGACTTAACGCATCGGCTACCACGTTTGCCTTCCCGAGATGGTAAAGCAAATCACAGTCGTAATCTTTAAGCAATTCGAGCCACCGCCGTTGTCTCATATTCAACTCTTTCTGATCAAAGACATACTTCAGGCTCTTATGATTTGTGTAGAGTGTACACTTCGTGCCATAGAGATAATGTCGCCAAAGTTTCAAGGCGAACACTACTGCTGCTAACTCCAAATCGTGGGTAGGATAGTTCTTCTCGTGTATCTTAAGCTGTCTTGAGGTGTAAGCGATTACCTTACCCCGCTGCATCAACACACAACCTAAACCCATCTTCGAAGCATCGCTATAGACCACGAAGTCTTCTGACCCTTCAGGTAACGACAAGATCGGAGCTTCACATAACTTCTTTTGAAGAATCCGGAACGCCTTCTCTTGCGTTTCGGTCCAATCAAACTTCGCATTCTTCCGAGTTAGAACTGTCAAGGAAGAAGCGATCTTCGAAAAATCCTGAATAAATCTCCGATAATATCCCGCCAGACCCAAGAAACTTCGGATCTCGGACGGGTTCTTGGGAGGCTCCCAATTCATCATAGCTTCAATTTTGGAGGGATCTACTTTCACTCTGTCTCGAGTGACAACATGCCCCAAAAACTGTACCTCTTCAAGCCAAAAGTCACACTTGGAAAATTTGGCATACAATCTTTCTTTTCTCAGCACATCAAGAACTTCGCGAAGGTGTTGCTCGTGCTCCAACTCGCCCTTAGAGTACACGAGTATGTCATCAATGAATACGATGACCGACTTGTCGAGGAATGGTCGGCACACCCTATTCATCAAATCCATAAATACCGCTGGTGCGTTCGTTAGGCCAAAAGGCATCACGAGAAACTCGTAATGGCCGTAACGCGTTCTAAAGGCTGTCTTCGGAACGTCTTCTTCTCTTACTTTCACTTGATGATAACCCGAACGTAAGTCAATCTTGGAAAAACAACCCGCTCCTTGTAGTTGATCAAACAAGTCGTCGATTCTCGGAAGCGGATATTTGTTCTTCACTGTCGCCTTGTTCAACTCCCGATAATCAATGCACATTCTCATTGTGCCATCCTACTTTTTGACAAACAGGACCGGAGCTCCCCACGGTGACGAGCTCGGTCTTACGAAACCCTTCTCCAAAAGCTCTTGGATTTGTGTCATCATCTCTTGTATCTCTGATGGCGCTAAACGGAAGGAGCTCTAGCAATAGAAGCTGCTCCTGGCACAAGATCAATCCGAAACTATGCTTGACGATCAGGCGGTAACCCAGGCAAATCATCAGGAAAAACGTCTGGAAACTCGCGCACAATCTTTACATCGACCAGCTTTGACTTCTCTAACTTGGCGTCGATCACGTAGGCTAGGAAAGATGAACATCCTTTCAACAAGCACTTACGTGCTTTTGCCATTGTGATTACTTCCACTTCACCTTTTCTTTTATCACCATAGATCACAACGACTTCACCACAGGGATTGGGAAGTCGGATCAACTTCTTAGAACACACAATCTCGGCATGATTGTTTGACAACCAATCCATACCGACCACAACGTCAAAACCTCCGATTATCATCGGCAGTAAATCGATCGAGAATTCTCTTCCCTCGATGCCGAGAGTACACTTTTTCAGAACATCATGGATTAGAACCTTACTACCATCAGCTATCTCTACTACTAACGCATCCACAAGACTAGTAGTGGGCATAGCAATCTTTTGACGAAACAACTCAGATACGAAAGAGAAACTGGCACCTGTATCGAATAAAACATGAGCAGGTACAAAGTTTATAAGAAAAGTACCCGATACCACATCAGCGGATGCCTTGGCTTCATCAGTCGTCATCTGGAATGCTCGACCCGGAACCCTAGGTGGGTTCTCTTTCTTTGCTGGCGCGTTGCTCGATGCAAGCTTCGGGCAATCTCTCTTTACGTGCCCTGGTGCCTTTCACTCATAACATACAAGTCCTCTGATCGGACAGTCACGGGAGATGTGGTCAGACTTACCACACTTGTAACAAGGTTGAGGAGCGGCATTACAGCTACCGTGGTGTTTGGTTCGACACTTGTGACACCACCTAGCTTCCTGCTGGCTGCTGAAGCTTCGGTTCCCGGAAAAGGTCGGGATCTCCTAGGAGGTACAGAACTGTTCTCCCACTTTCTCTTGTCAGACACTACCACCGCTTTCTCAGCTTTGCTTCTCAAGAACAACTCCTCCATAAACTGAGCTTCTTCAACCATCTCTCGGAGATTGGAAGCTTTAGAATTGTGGACCAAAGATAACAGGTCCGCTGGTAGGCCATTAAGATAGGCTTTCATCTTATCTTTTTCCGTTGGGGCCACGTGCCCCACCAAATCCAGCTTTTCCATGAACTGACGGGTGTACTCCCTCACCGTCAGGTTTCCTTTTAGAAGAGACCGAAACTCTTTCTCGATTCGGTCCATACTCCTTTCACTGCAGAACTCTTCCAACAATTTCTTTTTAAACTCGTCCCAAGACAACTGAGCCAACACAGTAGGAGACAGGGTGGATTAAACAATATTCCACCAAGTGAGGGTCGTATCCCTAAGCAATTGGGTACCAAACCGCACCCTCTAATCATCCCCACATTCGGAAGATCCAAAAGCCTGCTCGACCGCTCGGATCCATTTAACACATGCAACTGGGTCTTCGGAACCAGAGAACTCTGGTGGTCCGCAATCCAGAAAAGATTTGTAGGAACAACTCTTCCCACCTTTCGGAGCACCAATAACCCTATTCTCTTCAGTTCTGACTCCGCTCCCAAAACCCCAGAGCCAGTCAGCACAGTCTCTTCCACTGCCCCATGCCTTCTGAGGCTCGCGTCCCAGTCTTCCAACATTTTCAGAAAAACCTCTTGCTGTTTCTCCATGGCCGTCGTCACCATTTGCATGACGTTGGCCATCATATCAGCTTGAGGGCTAGCTAACTGAACAACGGGACTGGTGGACGTCAGAACCACTCTTGGTCCTAGCTCCACTTCCCCAGTAAGTAACGGTGGCATGCCCGAAGGAATGACGGTCGCCGCCCTAACCACGGGATCTCGCTCGGGCGAACTATCGTCACGCAAATCTCCATCGACTAACGGTCGACTGCGCGTATTTACCATCCTAAAAATGGTTGCCACACAATCACGAGAAGAGTGAGAGACAGGTCGAGAGAATAAACACGAAAGAACGTACTATTACAGTACCAAATGTCATAGCAACAGTAATTCAGGCACAATCACGTATAAATATTCTCATAATAACATTAGCTAAGTGAGATTATGAACATACAATACATAACGGTTCCGGATACCCTTACCACAACGTTTGATAACTACAATTTCCGTCAACTCTAAGACCAACCCATCTTAGTAGTTCTACCCAATACTCACGAATCAATGCTTAAGATACTCAGTCTAAGTCTAGACATCATACATTCATGCCTAGATCACTTAAACTAGAGCTCTGATACCAACTTGTAACACCCTAAAAACCAGGGTAAATTTAAAACTGCGAAAACTGTACAATTAAGCATCATCCAAAGGTATAAACCTCCCAAAAAGGGGAACTGGACTTAACCTTTACAAAAATCCTGAATACGGATAAGGATCCCAACAACAAACCAATCTAAACATATACTACCTAGATTACATAAGTTGTTGATCCAGAATCATCCAAAAATGTGGGACTTAACAATGCCCAACAATCCAATAATAAACATCTCAAAAACCCTCGGGATCAGTCCCGGCACTCAAACCCTTGGACACCTGCCGCTAACGAGAACCTAAATACATATCATTTGAGAAAAAGTATTAGGCTTATAAAGCCTAGTGAGAACATACAGTTTATACATAAACAGAGATATAAACATTTGCATCCAAATGGAAATCTTTCAAACAAGCATTTCCAAGTTAACCGTTGATAAGAATAAATTCCATTAAAATAAGGTCATAAACCTTCTTTCCAGAACCTCACAATTTAATGCACATGTAGTTCTTCGCTTTGATTACCTTACAGAACCTTACAATTTAATGTACATGTAGTTCTATATTTGTAAATGGCCAGAACCTTACAACCTAATGCACATGTAGTTCTATATTTGTAAATGGCCAGAACCTCACAATTTAATGCACATGTAGTTCTATATTTGTAAATGGTCAGAACCTCACAATTTAATGCACATGTAGTTCTATATTTGTAAATGGCCAGAACCTCACAATTTAATGCACATGTAGTTCTATATTTACTTTACTTGGTAACCTCCAAATAATATCAGTCGACTCAAAACCTAGGGATCCACTAGTAATAGTCTAGACTTGTCACAACATCATTCGTGACTAACCATATATATAACCATATGGTATACAAAACATTTTATAAACAAAATGCCTTTTCAAGTTCAACTTATAGTAAGTATGAAAATCATAAAAATGAGTTCATAAGCATTCTTTTGCATAAGCTACATAATCAGCAAGTAAAACATCCTTTTACTTCAATCAAGATAGAATCCATCATTTTAGTCAAAAATGATCGGGAACCCTAAAATCTCCCAAAACTCAAGTTATATCAAATATGCAGAAAACTTAGATCTGAAACCATGGAGATATATAGGAGTTCCAAAAGGTAGCTTTTGATATGTATACAGTTTTTAAAATGATAGTAGGAACCCACCAAACAGGTTTATACGAAAACCCGAAAAACCAGATATCGACCACGACGAATAGGTGAAACTTTCTACACCGAAACCCCGAGCAATGCATTTAATACTAGCAATCAACGGAGCTTCAAAGATCGAAGAAACCAAAGAGAAACTTAGAGAGAGAGAGATTTGAAGAGAGAGAGAAAAATCAGTCAATGAGATATTTGTGGCTGACAACCCTTAAGTCGGCCAGAGGGTTGCGCAGCTTACACCGCGGCCTTCAAGCCGCGGGAAAAGTCGTGCGTGCCACAAAACTGGAATACTCCAGTGGGTCACGCGGCTTAGCTCGCGGCTTACTAGTCGCGGCATAGCCCGCGCGTGTCAACAATCTGGAAATCCTCCAGAGGGTTACGCGACTTACCTCGCGGCCTACAAGTCGCGGCATAGCCCGCGTAACTCTCTGTTTCCCACAATTTCAACCAAAACCCAATCACTAACTCTCGATTCAAAACTCGGCGTTTACGACAAAAGGTAAACGCAAGAATACAACAATAATATATAATGAAAATCCAGGGTGTTACAGTAAGGGACAAAATGGGGGAAAATATGGTAAAACGAATGCGAAAAGAGAGGAATTAACTCTCAATATTTGAGAGTTATCACACCCCCAAACTTGAGTAATTACTTGTCCTCAAGTAAAAAGAAAAGAAATGAAAGAAAAAGGAACTCGACTGATGACCAAAAAGGGTTGACAACTTGCTTTTGAACGGAGAACTCATAACGAACAAAATTCGATGCTCCCTGATTTGAGTGAAATATTCTTGTTTGAAAAGGATACCTCCTTCTTTCATGCTTCCCATAAATTTGACCTTAATCAATAGAGCTTGCTTTGGGTCTTGTGTATTTGGGTTTTCAATTTAAATTTCTCAAAATGACCCCCAAACTTGTCTTTTTTTTTGTACGGACCTATTTTTCTTTGGTTCTTGACTATTTATTCTTTGTATTGTCTTAACCATTTGACTTTTAACTGATCCCATTTGGATTTATCTTTCTTTCTTTGTGCTTGCTGCCAAAGTGGTGACAAAGTGGCCACTTTGGCTTTGGGTTATCAGAAAAAAAAAATTTGCAATAGCCCCCACCCCCCAAACTGAAATCATCAATGTCCTCATTGAAAAAATGTAAGACATTAGGATTTGTAAGAATTGTGAAGCTTGGATTCAAATGGAAGAGTGTTTGGGCTAAATGAAATAAAGGCCTAAATCACGTTAAAGTCAAAGAATGGTAACAATCCAGTAGGCGGTCCTGCAAAACAAATGAATAACAATCAAGACATACAAGAAACCAGGAATCATCATGATTAAGCGATCGAAGAGTATGCTATTTAGAACAATGTCACATCCTAAAATATACGAGTTCGAATAAAAAAAAGTACCACGAATCCCAAAAGATAACGAACAAAACAAGTTTAAACATACGTGATGAAATATCGAGAATGTTTACGGCTTACCCACCGTGGCAGAAGGGCCAGCCTCGGACACCGTGGTAGCATGCAGAACGGTAGATGAAGGGGCGGTGGTGCTTATGGTAGAAACCGACGACGAAAATCGATGGTGTGGTGGTCGAAGCTTCCACCGCCGACTGTCGCCAAAAACTTGATAACATACAACACGGAAAATACTAAAAAAAAAAGCAAGCAACTAAGGCTCGAATGAAAACTCAATATCTTAGGATTTAAAATCGCGCTAATCCCCGGCAAAGGCGCCAAAAACTTGATAGCGGCAAATCGTATAGGTCCACAAAGTGGCCACTATGTTGCCACAGTGGCGGTGCAAGTGCACACCGGACACTATGATCGCTACAATGAATAAAGTGGTAGAGTACCGAGATCGTTTCCACAGGGACTAGTCAACTAAGAATCAGAGAACTTTTCATGAACTTCTAGTGCTCGTTGAGTTTTAAGAACAATATCAATATTTGTGAGATTTAAGCAAACTAAACAACGATTAAAGAGATTAACAGTATTAAAGGTAGGATGTGGGTATAAGCATTAACTAAGAGTGATGTAGTAACAACATGGTCAGAAACAAAATGACACACGACAGCCTTAAAAACCCCTTTCTCTCGAAAGTGAGTTTCCTTTGAACGTGGCCACGTTGCACCCACTTTGTCACCACTTTGGACAACTCAAGACTTGTCGACTTAACTAAGTAAACCTCTAAGGATTTCAGTTCCACCAGTATGGATATGGACGCCCAAATCTCTTTGTGACACCCATATCGACCGACATTTGAACCTTAGTTAAAGCCATGCAAAAACCCGTATCTCTACGTGGTTATAAAAGACTTTCTCAAATCTTCTTTGCATCACTCAAGCCGTATTTCGGATCCGCCCCTCTCGAGGTCTAAGATCTAATATTAACACTAACAAGTGATCAGCTTGTCCGCGTTGAGTTGAAGTCCCGACTCGAGCGAAATTTGTTTAAAATTTTGCCTTAAATTGTTTATATAGTGATTTTTATTAAAAGTAAAAAATTAAAAAATATTTCGAGACCCCCCGACGATCGGAGGCCCTGTGCGGTAGAACCACTTGGCACACCCCAAAGAACGTCCCTGACTTGGATGAAGTAAGGGATTTGGATGGTAAAGTGGTAATGCATGGTCAAACACAGTGTATTATGCGACTCCCTTCGTGTGCAACCGTTTGTAAGTCGCCAACATCAAATACAACTAGTGGGTTATGCGGGTCTGAAGTGATCCAAATTGCATGGAACCCACTTTCGGTTCTACTTGCGATTCTCGATTAGTCGACTTGTTCTTTGATCTCCATCTTTCTCCTTTATAATTATTTTCGAAAATCCTTATTAACTCCAGAACTCTCCCGGTATCAGTCACCCTCACTTGAAAAGAACTCATCCTTGAGTTCACTTGAAAAACACCTTCATCCGACCCATAGAACATTCGTTTCTTCAAAAAGTTTGAATTCACAACTTGGCCTCCAAAATTCAAAAAAATTGACCGGTCTTCAAATCCCAATGGAGGTTGTCGTGATCGTCTCCATACGAGCAATATTTTATCAAACTCGAAAGGGTAAGAGATTAAAGTAACTTTAAAGAGCAGAAAATTCTTTTCATTTCTTCAAAAGGCAATCTTTCGAAGAATGACTAAATTCTATTCATTAAATTTCAGCCATTTTCCCAACGTGGTGACAAGGTGGCCACTTTTTGCATAAAAAGTTAGTAAAACCGCAATTTTTGCATTCTTGAGACTTCATCACAATGTTTGAACAACTAGACCAAACGAAGGAGGTAAGGGACAAAATGGGGGAAAATATGGTAAAACGAATGCGAAAAGAGAGGAATTAACTCTCAATATTTGAGAGTTATCACACATGTCGACAAATAAAATGGTTAGGCTTAACGCCTAGTGAGCTCAAGAGTTTTAACATGAATGGATATATCTTTAAAAGTAAGGAATTCAGTTTAAAGCAAGATCCTTCGAAATATTATAATTCAAAATGGAAACGACACATTTTCCCATAATATACACTTTTAAAGACAACGCTTCTAAACACACATTTTTTATAAAGCGATGCAACCCGTAACTCACCCAGAACGGGGTCATACTTCGATACTCAATTTGTGAAAATGTAAATAATACTTCATATCCCAAAACACCCAAAACTTGGGTAGGACATAATACTCGACCCTTAAATAACGGAAAACAATCCATATAAATACGATACGCCATTAAAACATGGAACTGAAACTTAATACTCACGCGACCATAAAATGAAATGAAATCCAAATATTAAAGTATGGACAATTAAATATCCAAAACACAGCGGCCGACAACGGGGGATACCCGTATCCGTTGAGAGCGGAAGAACACAAAGTATGCCACTCCTACAACGTTCATCGCATGACACCTAACGACATGAAAGCCCAAGTGTCCCTACGAATCCTTGACAAGTTTCACCCAAAGAGACGAGGTACCTTGATGCCAAAAAAGACACCCGAAAGGCCCGGCACACCCGGGGACTACAACTGAGGAAATTCCCCGACGGCGGAGGTCTAGGCACACACCCACACAGTGGCGCCCAAGACTACATCCTCCTAGTGCCTACTTGTCAAGTTTTGGTCATAAAACATGAGTCCCGGAGTCCAACCCCGTACCACCCAATTGACCATCAAATAAGACTGACTTACGTGCCTATGGATCCATTACAACACAGTCTAAGATTACATGGCTACTCATGAATGACTAAAGCACTCGAGCCTGTAATTATCAATAATATGCAATAAATGCGTTAAGACGTAAATCACAATTTGGACTCTAAATCGAGCCATTAAAACCGGACAAATGTCCTCAATACTCTTTTACGTCAACGCCGAGCTAAAATGCCCAAAAATCCATTTGACCAACAAATAACGGTCCCCCAAATAATGAAATGTCTTTAAACGGCGTTTATGCAGACACATACCTCAAAAATGTGATTTACCTAAAACTCAACATGTATTGGGACCAAAGAGTTTCCAAAATATTCATGAATGCAATTACACCCCAAAGCGCATATAACGTAAAATAGACTTCATTTGCACAAAAATCACCAAAGATGCATAAATCATAAAATGGACTTTATTCGTACAAAATCACCAAAAATGCATAGATCATGCTAATACCTCTCAAGATATCCAAATACCAAATATGGGCATTTTATGAGATTGAAACAACTCAAGTTTATCAAATATGAAAACTTATCAAAATACTCACACTTTGACAACTACCAATTAAAATATATTTTTACTTCAAAATACACAAAACTTATCAGCAGTTAACAATTTCATGTAAAACACAAAAACACTTTAAAATAAACATTTTGGCATGTACACCGTTTTCACAAATCAACTTGAACTCACCTCGCTAGATTTAGGCTAAATCTAGATTTCACCCAACGAGCTCTTTTGAAGGCCACTTGAAGCCTCAAGCCGAGGACTTCCAAAACCTAGATCCGCACATACCAAACCGTTTAGAAACATTCCCCAAACATTACATACTAAAAATCCCTAACAAGATCAAAACCCTAGTTTCTCCAAAACTATCAAATCCGAGATTTGATAAACCAAACACTAGGGAGACATCAATGGAGCATTTACAACATTAAATCAAGGAGGCTTACCATCCTAGGTGATGAGACTATCCGAGGACATCCATACCAACTCTTCAACCCGAGCTCCCACACATTGGATTTGATGAGGAAGATGAAGATGGAGATGGTGGAACCTTGACTGTAGCTTTTCACTTCTACCACTTGGTGATGTTTTATCTTCATAAAATACAAGGGTTTGGGTCAAATATGAGTTAGGGTTTGAAGGGAGAAGAATTGGGAGAGAATAAAAGAAGTTTGGATGAAAGTGAATGAGAAAAGGCTGAATTTTCGCGACTTAACAGCAGTTGGGTGCCCTGGTGCGACATTGACCAACGACAATGACAATGCCCAGGGCATTGTCGCATGGCAATGTCGCCAACTCTCCTCAGGCCATGGTACATTGCATGTGACTGTGACAGTGCGACTATGACAGTCATTGTCGCGGGACCTTTCCGGAGCCCCGAAACCCGGCTTTTCCAACGCCAACAACCCCAATACTCTAGGGGACTTTATACAAAACATTTCCCAACAAAACCCCACTGTTTACAAGTCACAGAAACGTCCGGGTGACAATTACTTACCGAAAATTACGGGTGTTACATCAGCTGTCTCTTTGGGTGTAGCTTGAAAGGAGTCGTAGGGACACTTGGGCTTTTATGTCGTGAAGTGTCATATGATTAACTTCGTGTGAGTGCATACTTTTGTGTTCCTCCACTCTCATTGGATACGAGGCTCCCCCGTTATCGACCAGCAGTATTTTGGATATTTAAGTATCCATGCTTTAATATTTGGGTTTCATTTCATTTCATGGTCGCATGAGTATTGAATTTCGGTTCCATGTTTTCTATGTCATATTACATTTATATGGATTATTTTCCATCATTTAAGGGTCGAGTATTATGCCCCACCCGTGTTTTGGGTGTTTCGGGATGTAAAGTTTTATCTGCATTTTTATAAATTGGGAATTCGCTTTCTATTATCATTTGGAGTAAGTTTGGGTTGAATTTAAATTTACTAAAGAATGTTTTATGTCAGGATCTTAATCCTTAAAACAGTTTGGTCTGGTTAACATTCATATTGGTGTCTTTTTCGTTTAAAATGCATTTCATTGGTAAACGAGTCGTTTCCATATCTAAAGTAAACCATTTTGAAAGGGTATGATTTTAATTGCAATCTTCTTTTAACGATTCATTTATAAATGTTGAAAACTCTTGAGCTCACTAGGCATTAAGCCTAACCTTTTTATTTGTCAGCATGTGCATCAGGTTCCAGTTAGGGGTTTGGTTCTAGCAGTGTTATGAAGAGATGAGCCTTAGCTTTACACAAGGGTAAGTAGTTGGTGAAGCCTTCCGCAGTTTGGAGATAGTATTTGTTGTTAGGTTTTAGTAGCACCCGTTCTTATTATAGACTTTATGCATAGAATGAAATGTGTGTATTGAGGTTAAACCTTAAATTGTGATCGAAGATGAATCAATTATCGATGTATATAGAAAATTTTAAATTAGTTGTTGTTTCCAGATTTGAGGGCGTTACACGCAATCAAATGAGATAGCCTCTAGGGTTAAGTCCACCTTATTTAACTTTTCAATCTAACCCCTTACACTTTGGGCTTTGGCAATAAAACCCACCCAACATTGAAATTTGTGCACTTGAGCATGGTTATTACATATGTATGTATGTATGTATGTATGTATGTATGTATGTATGTATGTATGTATGTATGTATGTATGTATGTATGTATGAGTAGTTATAAACTACTCATCATATACATCTTATCGATCTCTTCAAACTTTACTTTGTATGTAATTTATTGTGTTCATTTGGTATGGTTTTATGTAATACCCGGGTTAAGACCAAGAAATAAAAGTTTGGGGTAAATTGTTGGAAAGACTTTAGTGAAGGGATCTAGAGTGAAAAGTTTGGAAAGAGGGTTTTAACCCTAGAGGTAGTAGTGTAGTGTGTGTGTAGCGGCTGAAATTGTTGGAGACGGGTCCTTGGCGATTTTGGAGAAATTGATAAGGAAGAAGATTCTTCAAGGTTCAAGTGTGGCTTTAAGTTCTCTTTGAGGTAAATCATCTGATAACCTAAAATCTTTATCTCTATTTGTTTATTGCAACAGTGGTTTTGATTTGGGGTAATGTTATCGATCTGATGTCTGGGTGCTTTGGGTGTAATAATCTGGGTGTTAGGATCGTTGGGATTAAGGCTTGAAAATGTATATTTATATATATTCCTTAAAGTAATCAGTGTTGGGGAAGTTGGTTTTTCATTATCGATTAATTAAGGATTGGGTTATGTGTTTAATCGCCAATCGAATCGATCGAACCGAATGACCTCGGTCGTTGGGGACCCCGGTCGACTCACAGACACCGGTCGAGAAGGGGGGGAGACCCCGGTCGACATATGGACACCGGTCTTAGGGGGAGACCCCAGTCTTCTTAGCTCCGGTCACCGGGGGGTGAAAGGCCCCGGTCAAACGCTGCTCCGGACGGCCAGCGGGGGGATCCGGTCCCCAGTTTCTGCATGTGGGCCGCAGCCCATGGTTGGTTTAATAATCCTGCATGTGGGCCGAAGCCCATAATTAGTTTAAAGTTTATTTTTTTGATGGGGCTTTATTTATTGGAAGGTAGGCCCATTGTCAATTTAATTCAAGGTACCTTATCGTGAGTTGAATTTAGTGTGTCGGTTTCTCTTAAAAGTTAGGAAACCGTTGAGATTTTGGGGTTGGAGGCAACTTCGTTAAAATAGAAGGTATCGAGAGTTTACCAAACAATGTCTTATTTTATAGGTTTCAATTCGGATTCTATAAAATATAGACGCAAAGCTTTGAGCAAAGGACATCAGGTGAGTTTTCTGAACTTAAGTCTCTTTTGACGAAAATGTTATGTTTTATGCATGTGAATTCATTTACCAGCTCTAAAATGATGTTACTTTATTAATTACCTGCGAGATTTATTTAAATGCTAAAGATGTTTCTTTTATTGTTGTTAAAGTGGAAATGTATGCATACATGGTCCTAAGTGTACGTGTTATGCTCAAAGTCGGGGGGTGTGGCCCGTCTGTGCTCATACCAGGGGGGTGTTCCGTTTATGCCATTGGGGGTGTGTCCCAACAAAGGCAGTGTGAGTCACAGACTCGCTGTCACCTTAGGGTGGCGGTAGTGTGAGCGGAGAAGTTTGTTGAAAGTTAAAGGTTTTCCTTGAAGCTGAAAATGGTTTATTTTATGATAAATCCTTGAATGTTTGATGAGTTAAAAACTGTTGTAAGAGGGGACTCACTAGACCTTTCGGTCTAACCCTCGCTCTTTTCAAATCTAAAACCCTTTTCAGGTAAAGAGTGGCGGTAGGAGGAGCAGATAAGTTTTAAGGGAAGATACGAGCTGGAGCTGAACTAGAGGACCTCCATTGTAGATTTCTTGTCGATGTATTATCAGTTGTGTATTAGGTTGTCTTTCCGCCAACCTTGTATTTTAGATGTTGTTTTGGGCCGCTTGGCATTATTATTTAAATAAGTTGGTTATGCCTTTTGTTGTGCGAGTTGGGTTGTTATATTTTAAGCACTTGATAATGCAGTTTTGGACATCATAACAAACTACTTTTGTTGTAGTAATATGTGGAATATTTTATGATGTTGCAACTTCTACGATCTACAACGTATACACATAAAAGGCCATAAATGCTCATCAACATTTGAATTTAATTCTACTTTAACCGTAAAATACTCTCTTTTTTATTGTTATATTCATTGAACAGTAACATCTCATAGATAAATGAAATCGTAGGGAAGAGAGAGCATTTTATTATCTCTTTCTCAGTCCGAGAAGTGCATTGTTGGAACTGGATTGGAAGGCCAAGCGGCTCTAGATTCAGGGGCTCTTGCTATAGCCGAACACGAGGGAAATATTCTTTATACCGATGCTGACAAGATCCTTTTATCAGGTAATGGAGATACTCTAAACATTCCATTAGTTATGTATCAACGTTCCAACAAAAATACTTGTATGCATCAAAAACCCCAGGTTCGGCAGGGTAAATGCATTAAAAAGGGACAAATTTTAGCGTATGGTGCTGCTACAGTTGGTGGCGAACTCGCTTTGGGGAAAAACGTATTAGTAGCTTATATGCCATGGGAAGGTTACAATTTTGAAGATGCAGTACTCATTAGCGAGCGCTTAGTATATGAAGATATTTATACTTCTTTTCACATACGTAAATATGAAATTCAGATTAACCAAGGCCCCGAAAAGGTCACTAATGAAATACCGCATTTAGAAGCCCATTTACTCCGAAATTTAGACAAAAATGGAATTGTAATGCTGGGATCGTGGGTGGAAACAGGTGATATTTTAGTAGGTAAATTAACGCCCCAAATGGTGAAAGAATCATCGTATGCCCCGGAAGATAGATTGTTACGAACCATACTTGGCATGCGGGTATATACTTCAAAAGAAACTTGTCTAAAACTACCTATAGGCGGTAGGAGTCGGGTTATTGATGTGAGATGGGTCCATAGTTCTAAGACAGATGAGACAGATAAGGCAGAAAGGATTCGTGTATATATTTTACAGAAACGTGAAATCAAAGTAGGCGATAAAGTAGTTGGAAGACATGGAAATAAGGGTATCATTTCAAAAATTTTGCCTAGACAAGATATGCCTTATTTGCAAGATGGAAGACCTGTTTATATGGTCTTCAACCCATTAGGAGTACCTTCACGAATGAATGTAGGACAAATATTTGAATCTTCACTCGGGTTAGCGGGGGGGGGGGGTTGCTAGACAGACATTATCGAATAGCGCCTTTTGATGAGAGATATGAACAAGAAGCTTCGAGAAAACTGGTGTTTTCTGAATTATATGAAGCCAGTAAGCAAACAACGAATCCATGGGTATTTGAACCCGAGTATCCATGGAAAAGCAGAATATTTGATGGAAGAACGGGGGATACTTTTGAACAACCTGTTATAATAGGAAAGCCTTATATCTTGAAATTAATTCATCAAGTTGATGATAAAATCCATGGGCGTTCCAGCGGGCGTTATTCACGTCTTACACAACAACCCCTTAAAGGAAGGGCCAAGAAAGGGGGACAACGGGTAGGAGAAATGGAGGTTTGGGCTTTAGAGGGGTTTGGCGTTGCTTATATTTTACAAAAGATGCTTACTTATAAATCTGATCATATTAGAGCTCGCCAGGAAGTACTTGGTAGTATAATCTTTGGAGAAACAATACCGACTCCTGAGGATGCTCCAGAATCTTTTCGGTTGCTCGTTCGAGAACTACGATCTTTAGCTCTGGAACTGAATCATTTTCTTGTATCTGAGAAGACTTTCCAGATTAATAGGAAGGAAGCTTAATCAAACGGAAGCAGAATTCTTCTTCTATGATCGATCGATATACACATCAACAACTCCGAATTGGATTAGTTTCTCCTCAACAAATAAGTACTTGGTCCAAAAAAATCCTGCCTAATGGCGAGATAGTTGGAGAGGTGACAAAACCTTATACCTTTCATTACAAAACCAATAAACCAGAAAAAGATGGATTATTTTGTGAAAGAATTTTTGGGCCTATCAAAAGTGGAATTTGTGCTTGTGGAAATTATCGAGTAATCGGAGATCAAAAGGAAGATCCGAAATTTTGTGAACAATGCGGAGTCGAGTTTGTTGATTCTCGGATACGAAGATATCAAATGGGCTACATCAAACTCGCATACCCGGTAATGCATGTGTGGTATTTGAAACGTCTTCCTAGTTATATTGTGAATCTTTTAGATAAACCTCTTAACGAATTAGAAGACCTAGTATACTACGGTGTGTGATTTGATCGAAATTCTAATTTTACAGATTCGAAATGAGAAACTGTCATCCCATTTAATCCAATCGGGATGCCCTGTACCTGACATGTTTCTTGGTAGGAGTAACATGAAGCTCAGAATTAGGGATGTATTCAAGACCCTCCCAAAAAAGGGAATTGATCTATGGTCGATTTCATAAGAATTTCTAGTTATACCTCGTAAAAAAAGACTTTTTCTTTTGTGCAATTAAGCAGTTCCTTTTTTTTAGAAAGAAATTATGTTCAAGTAAGCAAATAGAAAAGATGTCATGGTTACAAGAGTCTATCTATCGCATATAGACTTTAAGGGCATCGTGGCCTAACCGTCGAGGTGAAGTCAGGACCTAAAAGATCGAATGGAACAGTACATAGACAAGTAAATTCCTTATGAATTCCAAGGTACTCTCTTTAATTAAGAATTACGGGATTCATCATTCGAGGGGAAGTAGACTACTCAAGAATTTCACATTTCATTTATGTCATAATTGAATAAAGAATTAAGAAAATCTAAATAAAAATAATAAGGAAGACGGAATCAATGAAGTTTTGCTTGGTCTTCACTGGAAACTTGAGTAAGGAATAGATCTTTTTGGAGTTTTCTAGAATTTGAAAGCGAGAACTCCTTTCTTTTTCTTTATTTGGTGTACCTACTTGAGCCGGATGAAAGGAAACTTTCACGTCCGATTTTGAGGGGGGGAGATCCTATCCCAATTTTTATTTTGCTAGGCCCATAGATAAAAAAACCCACTTTTTTACGATTACGAGGTTTATTGGGATATGAAATCCAACCCTGGAAATACAAGATCCCAATTTTTTTTACTACCCGAAGCTTCGATACATTTCGAAATCGCGAGATGTCTACCGGGGGCAGTTCTATCAGACAACAATTAGCCAATCTAGATTTACGAATTATTATAGATTATTCATTGGTCGAATGGAAAGAATTGGAGGAAGAGGAACCCACAAGGAATGAATGGGAAGATCGAAAAGTTGGAAGAAGAAAAGATTTTTTGCTTAGACGCATGGAATTGGCTAAGCATTTTATTCGAACAAATATAGAACCAAAATGGATGGTTTTGTGTCTATTACCAGTTCTTCCTCCTGAGTTGAGACCAATCTATCATATAGATGAGGATAAACTAGTGACCTCAGATATTAATGAAATCTATAGAAGAATTATCTATCGGAATAATACTCTTACAGATCTATTAACAACAAGTATAGCTACGCCAGAAGAATTAATAATATCTCAGGAAAATTTGTTACAAGAAGCTGTGGATGCACTTCTTGATAATGGAATCTGTGGACAACCAATGAGGGATGATCATAATAGAGTTTACAAGTCGCTTTCAGATGTAATTGAAGGCAAAGAAGGAAGAGTTCGCAAGACTCTGCTTGGTAAACGGGTCGATTATTCAGGGCGGTCAGTGATTGTCGTGGGCCCTTCACTTGCATTACATCGATGTGGATTGCCTCGCGAAATAGCAATAGAACTTTTCCAGGCATTTGTAATTCGTGACCTAATTAGAAAACATCTTGCTTCGAACATAGGAGTTGCTAAGAGTCAAATTCGGAAAAAAAAACCCGATTGTATGGGAAATACTTCAGAGAATTCTGGATGACCATCCTGTATTGCTGAATAGAGCACCTACTCTGCATAGATTAGGCATACAGGCATTCCTACCCATTTTAGTGGAAGGGCGTGCTATTTGTTTACATCCATTAGTTTGTAAGGGCTTCAATGCGGACTTTGACGGGGATCAAATGGCTGTTCATGTGCCTTTATTTGTGGAGGCTCAATCAGAGGCACGTTTACTTATGTTTTCTAATATGAATCTTTTGTCTCCAACTATTGGAGATCCCATTTCCGCACCAACTCAAGATATGCTTAGTGGACTCTATGTCTTAACGAGTGGAAATCGTCGGGGTATTTGTGTAAATAGGTATAATCCATGTAATCGTAGAAACTATCAAAATGAAGATAATAACTATAAGTATACAAAAAAAGAACCCTTTTTTTGTAATACCTATGATGTAATTGGAGCTTATTGGCAAAAACGAATCAATTTAGGTAGTCCTTTGTGGTTCCGGTGGCGACTAGATCAACGCGTTATTGCTGCAAGAGGAGCTCCCATCGAAATTCACTATGAATCTTTGGGGACCTATTATGAGATTTATGGACATTATCTAATAGTAAGAAGTATAAAAAAAGAAATTCTTTATATATATATTCGAACCACTCTTGGTCATATTTCTCTTTATCGAGGAATAGACGAAGCCGTACAGGGGTTTTGGCAGGGCTTTTGTAATTCTATGCTACCAGCGGGAATGCGAGTCTCGTCGGTTTAACTAGGACTATAATTGCGGAATTTCTACGCGAATCAAGATCTAGAAAAGGAAGTTTTTCAATCACTGACTCAAACCCATTGTCAAATTCTACTCAGCGCAATATGGAGGTACTGATGGCACAACGGGC
The DNA here is from genome assembly GCA_954870635.1 of Arctium minus. Classification (NCBI taxonomy): domain Eukaryota; kingdom Viridiplantae; phylum Streptophyta; class Magnoliopsida; order Asterales; family Asteraceae; genus Arctium; species Arctium minus. The sequence continues at coordinate 70,809,463 of OX941095.1, read as the reverse complement.
CACTCATGTCTTTTACAATAAAATGATAGACGGAACTGCCATGAAACGACTTATTAGTCGATTTATTGATCACTATGGAATAGGATATACATCACATATCCTGGATGAAGTAAAGACTATGGGTTTCCGAGAAGCTACCACCGCATCCATTTCATTAGGAATTGATGATCTTTTAACAATACCTTCTAAAAGATGGCTAGTTCAAGACGCTGAACAACAAAGTTTTATTTTGGAAAAACACCATCATTATGGGAATGTACACGCGGTAGAAAAATTACGTCAATCGATCGAGATATGGTATGCCACAAGTGAATATTTGCGACAAGAAATGACTCCTAATTTTCGGATGACCGATCCTTTTAATCCAGTCCATATAATGTCTTTTTCGGGAGCCAGAGGAAATGCATCTCAGGTACATCAATTAGTAGGTATGAGAGGATTAATGTCGGATCCCCAAGGGCAAATGATTGATTTACCCATTCAAAGCAATTTACGCGAAGGACTCTCTTTAACAGAATATATTATTTCTTGTTACGGAGCCCGTAAAGGAGTTGTGGATACCGCTATCCGAACATCAGATGCAGGATACCTTATGCGCAGACTTGTTGAAGTAGTTCAACACATTGTTGTACGTCGAACAGATTGTGGCACCGTTCAAGGTATTTCTGTAAGTCCTCGAAATAGGATGATGACAGACAGGATTTTTATCCAAACATTAATTGGGCGTGTATTAGCAGATGATATATATATAGGTTCGCGATGCATTGCTACTAGAAATCAAGATATTGGGGTTGGACTTGTCAATAGATTCATAACTTTTAAAGCACAACCAATCTCTATTCGAACCCCCTTTACTTGTAGGAGCCCATCTTGGATTTGTCAATTATGTTATGGCCGGAGTCCAGCTCATGACGACCTGGTCAAATTGGGAGAAGTTGTAGGTATTATTGCAGGTCAATCTATTGGAGAACCGGGCACTCAATTAACATTAAGAACTTTTCATACCGGCAGAGTATTCACAGGGGGTACTGCATAACATGTGCGAGCCCCTTCTAATGGAAAAATAAAATTCAATGAGGATTTGGTTCATCCGACACGTACACGTCATGGGCATCCTGCTTTTCTATGTTCTAGAGACTTGTATGTAACTATTGAGAGTGAAGATATTATACACAATGTGTATATTCCACCCAAAAGTTTTCTTTTAGTTCAAAACGATCAATATGTAGAATCAGAACAAGTGATTGCTGAGATTCGCGCGAGAACATCCACTTTGAATTTGAAAGAGAAGGTTCGAAAACATATTTATTCTGACTCAGAGGGCGAAATGCACTGGAATACCGATGTGTACCATGCACCTGAATTTACATATGGTAATATCCATCTCTTACCAAAAACAAGTCATTTATGGATATTATTAGGGGAGCCCTGGAGATCCAGTCTAGGCCCCTGTTCGATCCACAAGGATCAAGATCAAATGAACGCTTATTCTCTTTCTGTCAAGCGAAGATATATTTCTAACCCCTCAGTAACTAATAATCAAGCGAGACACAAATTTTTTAGTTCATATTTTTCTGGTAAAAATAAAAAAGGAGATAGGATTCCTGATTATTCAGAACTTAATCGAATCACATGTACTGGTCGTTGTAATCTCAGATATCCGGCCATTCTCGATGGGAATTCTGATTTATTGGCAAAGAGGCGAAGAAATAGATTCATCATCCCACTCGAATCGATTCAAGAAGGCGAGAACCAACGAATACCTTCTTCAGGTATCTCAATTGAAATCCCTAGAAATGGTATTCTCCGTATAAATAGTATTCTTGCTTATTTCGATGATCCTCGATATATAAGAAAGAGCTCGGGACTTACTAAATATGAGACTAGAGAACTGAATTCAATCATCAACGAAGAGGATTTGATTGAGTATCGAGGAGTCAAGGTATTTTGGCCAAAATACCAAATGGAAGTAAATCCATTTTTTTTTATTCCCGTGGAAGTCCACATTTTGGCCGAATCTTCTTCCATAATGGTACGGCACAATAGTATTATTGGGGTAGATACACAAATCACTTTAAATAGAAGAAGTCGGGTAGGCGGATTGGTCCGAGTGAAGAAAAAAGCAGAAAAAATTAAACTGGTAATCTTTTCTGGAGATATCCATTTTCCTGGAAAGACAAATAAGGCATTCCGATTGATACCACCAGGAGGGGGAAAACAAAATTCCAAAGAATACAAAAAATTGACAAATTGGCTCTATATCCAACGAATGAAACTTTCCAAGTATGAAAAAAAGTATTTTGTTTTGGTTCAACCTGTAGTCCGATATAAAAAAACGGATGGTATAAATTTAGGAAAACTTTTCCCGCCGGATCTCTTGCAGGAAAGTGATAATCTACAACTTCGAGTTGTCAATTATATCCTTTATTACGACCCAATTCTTGAAATTTGGGACACAAGTATTCAATTAGTTCGGACTTGTTTAGTGTTGAATTGGGATCAAGACAAAAAAAGTTCTTCGATCGAAAAGGCCTGTGCTTCCTTTGTTGAAATAAGGACAAATGGTTTAATTAGAGATTTTCTAAGAATCGACTTAGCGAAGTCACCTATTTCGTATACCGGAAAAAGGAACGATCTGTCAGGTTCAGGATTGATCTCTGAGAATGGATCAGACCGCGCTAATGTCAATCCGTTTTCTTACATTTATTCCTATTCTAAGGCAAGGATTCAAGAATCCCTTAATCCAAATCAAGGAACTATTCATACCTTGTTGAATCGAACTAAGGAATCTGAATCTTTGATAATTTTGTCATCATCCAATTGTTCTCGAATAGGCCCATTCAACGATGTAAAATCTCCCAATGTGATAAAAGAATCAATCAAAAAGGACCCCCTAATTCCAATTAGGAATTCGTTGGGCCCCTTAGGAACAGGCCTTCCAATTTATAATTTTGACTTATTTTCCCATTTAATAACCCATAATCAGATCTTGGTAACTAACTATTTGCAACTTGACAATTTAAAACAGATTTTTCAAATACTTAAATATTATTTACTGGATGAAAATGGTAAAATTTATAATCCCTATTCATGCAGTAACATCTTTTTGAATGCATTCAATTTGAATTGGTATTTTATCCATTCCAATTATTGTGAAGAGACATCTACAATCGTTAGTCTTGGGCAGTTTATTTGTGAAAATGTATGTATAGCCAAAAAAGGACCGCATTTCAAATCGGGTCAAGTTCTAATTGTTCAAGTTGACTCTGTGGTAATACGATCAGCTAAGCCTTATTTAGCTACTCCAGGAGCAACTGTTCATGGACATTATGGGGAAATCCTTTACGAAGGAGATACATTAGTTACATTTATATATGAAAAATCAAGATCTGGTGATATAACGCAAGGTCTTCCAAAAGTGGAACAGGTGTTAGAAGTGCGTTCGATTGATTCAATATCGATGAATCTCGAAAAGAGGATTGAGGGTTGGAACAAATGTATAACAAGAATTCCTTGGGCATTCTTGATTGGTGCTGAGCTAACTATAGTGCAAAGTCGTATCTCTTTGGTTAATAAGGTCCAAAAGGTTTATCGATCCCAGGGGGTGCAGATACATAATAGGCATATAGAAATTATTGTACGTCAAATAACATCAAAAGTGTTGGTTTCAGAAGACGAAATGTCTAATGTTTTTTCGCCCGGAGAACTAATTGGATTGTTGCGAGCGGAACGAATGGGGCGCGCTTTGGAAGAAGCGATCTGTTACCGAGCCGTCTTATTGGGAATAACAAGAGCATCTATGAATACTCAAAGTTTCATATCTGAAGCGAGTTTTCAAGAAACTGCTCGAGTTTTAGCAAAAGCAGCTCTCCTGGGCCGTATCGATTGGTTGAAAGGCCTGAAAGAAAACGTTGTTCTGGGGGGGATCATACCTGTTGGTAGCGGCTTCAAAAAACAACCTAACAACATTCCTAACAACATTGCCTTGGAACTCAAAAAAAAGAATCTATTAGAAGGGGAAATGAAAGATATTTTGTTCTACCACAGAAAATTATTTGATTCTTGCCTTTCAAAGAATTTCCATGATACACAAGAACAATCATTTTTTTAGGATTTAATGATCCCTAAGAACACCCCTTTCTTTTATCTTTTATTCTTTTAAAAGGATCTGTTGGTCCAGTCATTTGATTTGGTAATAGTAATCAAAAAAATAACAAATAGAAAAGAATAATGGCTTGGGCTGTGTATCTACGCCAATCTACGGTAGAAGAGAAGGTTCCATCGGAACAATTATTTATTTCAGGGTACCTCTTCTCTTTTTTTTTCAAAAGGGGGAGGCAGTGTGGGGAGAAATGACAAGAAGATATTGGAACATTAATTTAGAAGAGATGATGGAAGCAGGAGTTCATTTTGGCCATGGTACTAGGAAATGGAATCCTAAAATGGCACCTTATATCTCTGCAAAACGTAAAGGTATTCATATTACAAATCTTACTAGAACTGCTCGTTTTTTATCAGAAGCTTGTGATTTGGTTTTTGATGCAGCAAGTAGGGGAAAACAATTCTTAATTGTTGGCACTAAAAATAAAGAAGCTGATTCAGTAGCATGGGCTGCAATAAGGGCTCGGTGTCATTATGTTAATAAAAAATGGCTCGGTGGTATGTTAACGAATTGGTCCACTACAGAAACGAGACTTCATAAGTTTAGAGACTTGAGAACCGAACAAAAAACAGGGGGGACTCAACCGTCTTCCGAAAAGAGATGCGGCTATGTTGAAAAGACAATTATCTCATTTGCAAATATATCTGGGCGGGATTAAATATATGACAGGGTTACCCGATATTGTAATCATCGTTGATCAGCACGAAGAATATACGGCCCTTCAAAAATGTATCACGTTGGGAATTCCAACAATTTGTTTAATCGATACAAATTGTGACCCCGATCTCGCAGATATTTCGATTCCAGCGAATGATGATGCTATATCTTCAATCCGATTAATTCTTAACAAATTAGTAATTGCAATTTGTGAGGGCCGTTCTGGCTATATTTAGAAATCCGTGATTAATAATAAGATAAATAACTTATTTCATTATTAATAATAAGATAAATAACTTATTTCATTTCGGAACCTTCATAGATTTATCGAATCGGTTACTATTTCTGAATCTCAAAAAAGAGATAAAAATAACAAGGAATAGAATTTGATTTAATTTGATTTTTTATTGCATATATTATTGAGTGTCCCATAGGCGTGTTATTCGGTCGGTTAAATCGGTTTTCGGTTTGGGTTAATCGGTTTTTGAGCTTTTTTAAAATAACCGATAACCAAACCAAATAAGGTTCGGTTTAATCGGTTTCGGGTTATTCGGTTTTCGGGTTATTCGATTCGGTACCCGATTAAGCCGAATAAGGATTTATATTTTTTTGTTAGACACTTGCTCAAATAATTTTCGCAAATTAAATGTACGTTGCTTCTAATTAATATATAATTGTATCATCCATTCATACTCAACAATTGATTTATATTAAGTAAAAACATCATCTATCAAAAACCAATATCTACCAAATGACATTATTTTTCTTCATACGATGTTGTAAATCAAACAAAAAAACATAATATGATAAAAAAAATTATCTATTATCAGTAAAAACATTATATAGCATTAAAATATGTAAAATGATAATAGTATAACATGTATTTGGTTTATTTTTTATGAACTTGATATATATAAAGTATTAGTAGAATGTGTTATTCGGGTTATTCGGTTTAACCGAATTAGAAAAAATTTAACCGAAAACCGAACCGAATAATTGGATCCTTATTCGGTTAACCGAACCGTTTAACCCGAAAACCGAATAACCCGAAACCATTTAACCCAAATTTCATTCGGTTCAGGTGGGTTATTCAGTTTCGGTTATTTTTGACACCCCATGTGATAAAATCATTTTATTTTTGCACTAGATATGTAATTGATCTGACTCGTCGGTGATCCAAAAAATAAACGACCGATTATGAATATGGCTATGCAAATGAAATTAGCATTGAGTTAAAAAGTGATATGTTAAAATTTTGTAAGTTATTGTTTTAATTTAAAATTTTGAATTTATATATTGTATTTTAGTTTTAAACTTATTAACTAATATGAGTTTGTTTTGCTTTAGTTTACTTTTAGAAAACAAATGATTCGTATTGTTGCACTACAATAAGATCGGGTTTATACAACGTAAAAAATATTTAAATGTTATAATAAACTGTTTTATCAGATTTAAATTTATAGGACCAATTAATTGTATGTCTTATATAGAAGCATTGCAATAAGTTTATAAGATAGTTTTTTAGCGTTCTCATAGGTTATTTAGGAGTTAGGACAGTTTTGAAACTATGTATCCTATTAATTCTTTGATATTATTTGAAAAACTGTTTTATAACAATTATCCTTAAAAAGGATGGGTTTATAAGACATTTCTAAAAAATGTCATGTAAAAAAAGCTAATACGACATTTTATTTAGAAAGGGTCATAAAAAACTTGTTAAAACGTTAAAAGAACATCCTATAAATTTATTGCAATCCTTTTTACATATAACGCACATTTGTTGTAGTGTTACGTGGTGTAACATATATAAATATTTATTCTCTTATATTAACTTTTGTTATATTAAAATACATGGTTGGGTTCACGTAAGACCAGTCTGTTTTCGTGAGACCTGTGAGACCATATTTTTACACTCGAAACTTCACAGCAAAACACTGTGAAGGTAAAAAAACGAACCTTCACAGCAAAAAACATTGTGAATGTTACATTCACAGGGTTTTGCTGTGAAGTTTCAAGTGTAAAAATATGGTTTCACGGATCTCACAAAAATAGTTTGGTCTCACATGATCCTGTGAGTCCGTGTGTTTGAACACGATCGTTACCAGATAATCAAACAACAAACATATAAAGATTACCAACCTGTTTAGATATATAAACGCGGATTACAAGGTTGATGTTCTTCTTCACAGTTTAAGCTCTCTCTCTCTGATGAACAGTAAGGTCGATTTCTTAGATTGTAAGATCTGAGATATTCTAAGATCTCACCTAACTTAGATTAACAACTAATAATATCTAATACAAAATAATATCTAACTAAATATCTAAACTTAATATAATATCTAGATATTTAGGAATAAACTAATATTAAATACTAAAAACAAACTTTGACTTTTATTACAAAGTAACATTAGACTAATCTTGAGAGCGACTTTTCAGCGTTAGCTTCAGATTGTAGTCTTCAGATTGGATGATCTTGAATCCAATAATCTTTGATCTAACAATCTCCCCCTTTGGATCAAGATCATTACTAAAATGATTTAGCAATTTGGTCTTCTCTTTTTCAGCTCAGAAGATGCAATCTCTTTCTCTCTCTTCATAATGTAATAATCTCCAGGCAAATTATCTTCAAAGAAAAATTTCTCTGAGATCAGTATGTCTTTAGAATACTTTGAAGAATCTTTTCTTGGTTAGCTCTTCTCCATTCTATCTTGGAAGAATTCTCTAAACCTTTGATCTTTCACATTTCTTGGTAGACTCTTCTCCCCCTTTTTGATGAAAAGTGCAACGACTTCATCAAAACATATATCAAGAAATGTATTTCATCAGGAGCCTCTGATCCGTCAATTCAAAAGATATTCATCCAGATCTTTGCAAATCCAGACAAAATAATCGTGTAACGCCTGAATCAACAAATGAATCAGTTAAAATGTCTGTCAGTAACACTAAGTCACTGTGTGTAACGAATACACATCGTAAAGGAGCTTTTTGATGTTCACTCCTCTAGGGCTTCCATTCAATCATCGAAACACCACAAGGGCAAATTCTATGAACGTTATAACAAAGAAACAAATTCCTTGTGTGTTCGTAGATGTGATAGAAAGAATTTAGCACGGATGATTGCTTATAGGCTCAAAATTGTGTAAACCACTGAGACAACAGTAAGTTAAACACAGACTCAATGTGCATGATTGAAGTGCGAAGGAGGGGCAGACTTCCTTCTTTTCAATATCCAGATTTTCCAAATGAAAATCAGATAGCAAATGTGTTGTATCCCATTTGAAAATGTGAAACACTTTCCTTTTAAGAAGAAAAAGAGTGGTTGGTGGGGTTTGATCAAGAGTTGTCATGGGCTAGTTGCCTGCTTCAATAATGATCACCAAAAAGTTGTGAAACACTAGAATTGTGGCTGCCCGGCTCAGAAAGTAGTTGGTGCAGAGTTGTGATATTCTTTTAACTCTGTTCTCACACCCTCTTTCTTTTAAACATTTAGCTTACTCTAACCAAACACTCTTTTTCATTATAACTCATCACTCAATTCTTTTCGATTTCTCACACTCAATCACTATGGATTAACTTCTTGGGTAGAAATCACTGGTTAAGGTGATTCCATAGAAGTTGTGTTAAGTCTTAGCACAATGAAATCATGATTTCCTAGAAAGCATGTTATGCTCAGATTGGTTTAACTATATCAGTTAAAGCACAAAGTAGATCTTGAAAACATATAAAGTCACACTTCCAATTCATGAAATCGGTTTGAGATTCAGGAAGTGGTTTGAACATTTAAGAACAATGTTTTCTATGATTGAAAGTTGTCCTCCTTTCAACCATATATGAGATTAAGATAATGGATTATACCTTTACGTGCGATCTTACATCTCATGAAGTTAAGCTTAAAGTCATAAAGATATGATCTTGTAAGCATCTCTTAAAAATCTGCAAAAGTCTTATGTCTTAGTCAAAGCAAATTTATTCACTTAAATTGAAAAGACAAAAAGCAGTAAAACAACTAAAGTACGAGTTCTGATCAGAAATAATCATAAGTCATCACCTTTTTACTCCCCCTGAAATTATACATTTGAAAATTATCATTTAAAAAGATATGCATTTAAAATTTCAGACAAATATGTACTCCCCTTGATGGTTGATTTCCTCATTTGAGTATTGGAGTACACTCTTCATATCAACACTGGAGTAAGGTCTTTTGATCTTTGAAGAACGAGTCCTGATCTGTACATAATCAGAAGTCGTCATTCTTTGAAGTTCGGGTTCTGAACTGAAGTATTCAGAAGCCTATTTGACTTTGATGTCCGGGTCTTGAGCTGATTTACTCAAGAACCATTCTTCTCCGACTCCCCCTTGACAGTAGGTGCCTGCAACACATAATCATCCTTTTTCTTTGGTACCCACTGGTATTTGGGTCCATGAGTGTTAGTTGCAGTTCTTGTGGGGGTTACTGAGTAAGAACCATACGAGTAATGATCACTAGTCTTGTGAACAAGATCATGTGTACGACAATAAGAACAATAGAATTTCTTACCTGATAAACTGATTAATTTATCTCTCGTGTAAACAAAATCAGGTTTACCTTTATGCGCATTGTTCTTCTTGGCATTAGGCGTATGTACACATGAGTTTTTACTTTTTAGCTCATATTTCTTCTTTGCTTCAACTGGTTTCCTGTTCCAGACCAGTTCTTCTTCTTTGTAGCTTCTTCTCCTTCGATGTGTACCTGAACCATCTATATTTCTATCATTGAAAAGGTTAGAACTACGAATTTGATTAGAAGATTTAACTGACCTTTTGGAAGAAGCAGTTTTGGATGTTGAACTTGTAGCTGACTTGAATGAGCATTCTGAATCAGCTGAATCATCTCGAGGTGAGTGGACAATTGACTCTGGAGTCTTGCGCTCAGTCACCACCACCATTGAAATAACCTTTTCAAGCTCATTAACCTTTGAAGAATAACTGTTTCTTTCTTTGACAAGAAGGTCAATCTTCGTCTCAAGCTCACACTTCTTTTTCTTCTCTTTCTGTGCATTCCTAGAATATTCAGATAGCTTTGCATTAAGCTTCCTAATTGCAGCTTCAAAGGTGCTTCTCTCTTCTTCAAAACCTTTCTTTGCACCCTTTCTTCCATCTGATATTTCTTTTAAGTATCCAACGTTCTTCTGATCAAATGCCTTCTTCTCCTTGGCAAATTGATCTCTTTCCAAAATGATTACTTTCTCAAAGTTACAAATTTGTTGAGAAAGCATTATACTTTTAAGCTCTATCACCTTCTTCTCTTCAACACTCTTCTTGGAATGATCTGAGAACTTCTTCTCAAACTCAGATATTTTCTTTTGTAGCTCAGCATTTGTACTCTCCAAGTCTTTTGATTTCTTCTCATTGCTCTCAATAGACTCTTGCTTCTATATTTGAGCATCAAGACCAGAAATCTTTCTTTTTAGCTCTGAGTTCTCAGCTACCAAATCTTTTGCTTTTAAGAAAACCTTTCGGTCTGAGACAGTCCATTCAGAGTTTAATTTAAGATAGTCCCATATCTCTTTCCCTGAAGCTTCGGGAATATCCATTAAATCATATATTTCTTTAGAAATACTCTTTCTCAAATAAACTCTAGCTCTATTATTAGCTATGTCTCTGTGCATCTGTGCTCCTTCAGACAATGATAATCTCATGTAGTGACCCAGATCATCATTATCTACAAAGCTGAAAAAATTAATTTTCCACTTTTCGTATTCTCCTTTGTTCAACATTGGAAAAATACCGCTTGAGTAAGTCATTCAAGTCTGGAACTAGCGCAAAAATCAAAGTTTGCGTTAAGAGGAGCTAGCGCACAATAGAGTTTTGCGTGAGGAAAGGATCGCGAGAAATGGAACTTTGCGCGAGTTAAAGTTGGCGCGAAACAAAGTTTGCATGAGATGTAGGTAGCGCGAAGTGCAGGTTTGCGCGATGAACTGTTGGCGCAAAAACACTCGATCGGAGATGGTGCGACCGGTGTGGTGTATCGACCGGATCGATCGATCGGTATTGTGTACGACCGGAGGTTGTGCTTGACCGGACCTTTGCACGACCGGAGTATGTGGTCGATCGGGGAAAAAAAAATTTCGACCGGGGGGTACTGTAGCGACTGGGTACTGTAGCGACCAGGTACTGTAGCGACCGAGGTACTGTAGCAACCGGGTACTGTAGCAACCGGGAATTTTATGCTTTTCGATCGGTAGTGAATAGTGTCGACCGGTGTTGCGTTTTCGACCGATGTGCGTGTAACCGGTATCGACTGGTATGAATAGTGACTTCGACCGGGGTCTTGAAACTATCGGTCGACCGGACCTTTGTTACTTGGACCGGTATGTTGATGACCGGTAAAGAACAGTGCCGACCGGTAATGAGGTGACTGGACTTACTTTGCGACCGGACTAGAGATATCGACCGGAACCGGGGTTTGAACGACCGGATGAGTTTCGATGGATTTCGACCGGAGTACGTATCGGCCCTGTAAATCCCAAATTGACCAACCTAGATGTCGATTTACAACACCAAATTTTGACAAGTTGATCGACTTGCAAACTACAACACACAACCTTTTGATTTCGAAAACAACCACAAATTGAAGATTTGATCGATTGTACAGTGTTCTTGAAGAAATGAAGAACACAGTGAGTTTAAGAGTTTGATTTTGATCTGGTTCAAGCTCTGATACCAATTGTGAGTCCGTGTGTTTGAACACGATCGTTACCAGATAATCAAACAATAAACATATAAAGATTACCAACCTGTTTAGATATATAAACGCGGATTACAAGGTTGATGTTCTTCTTCATAGTTTAAGCTCTCTCTCTCTCTGATGAACAGTAAGGTCGATTTCTTAGATTGTAAGATCTGAGATATTCTAAGATCTCACCTAACTTAGATTAACAACTAATAATATCTAATACAAAATAATATCTAACTAAATATCTAAACTTAATATAATATCTAGATATTTAGGAATAAACTAATATTAAATATTAAAAACAAACTTTGACTTTTATTACAAAGTAACATTAGACTAATTTTGAGAGCGACTTTTCAGCGTTAGCTTCAGATTGCAGTCTTCAGATTAGATGATCTTGAATCCAATAATTTGTGATCTAACAGATCCCAAGTCTTAATATGCATCTATATAAACAATCTAATTCATAAATGCAATGTTATAATAGTTGTCTCAAAAGTAGAGAAAATCGTCAAGTTGCTATAAAACAAATTTTCATTGATGAAAATCATCGCCGGTACGACATTGATCCGGTGATGGATTACCGACGATCAAAAAATGTTGATTTTTTACCGCATTTATTGATTTTTGGGGGACTTAGAAATACGTTTTAAAAAATATATATTGTTAGAAGATGATGATGATGATTGAAAGAGACGATAAATATGTTTAAGGCTTGATGACTTCATATATTGATTAAGAGAACAAACGTACAATACGGCTAATGTAATATGAAAAACTTAACCTAAACTAGAAGATACAATGGATTTATATACAGAGGCTATATGGGCCCATGGGCATGGGCCTTATACACATATATATACTAACATCCCCCCTCAAACTCAATCGGGAGAAGAATGAGCCAGATGGAGTTTGGAAACAAGATCACGAAACCGTCCTTGTTGATCCAAACTCTCTCAGTGATTTGATAACGACCCTCTTCTATACTTAGTGAAAATTACGTTTTAATATGTATTAGTGTTTCACCATCAGCGATCAGACTGAGTCTGTTCAGTTATCGCTGATGACCTTTCTTGTAAACATTTCATATGTATTAGTGTTTCACTATCAGCGATCAAACTGAGTCTGTTCAGTTATCGCTGGTAGTCTCTGATGTAAACAGCAACGTAATCCCAAAAGACATGTCTCGCGTCAACATATGTTCATAGCTGAATCAAAGACGAAGCCACTGAACAAAGACAAGTCTACTAGTGACCTGATGCGGATATCAGTGAAGCAAAGACGACTCTACTTATACGCGAAGGAACATGAGGAAAAGCTTCAGCGATAGCTGAACTTTATATCTCTGAAGGAAGAGATATTCAGCGATCAAAAGATCACGTAGCTTATGCCTCAAGTCTCCTTTTGTCTTACCTTGCACAACCAGTACGATGTGTCAGAACGGACACGTCTCTGCCACAAATCGTACAACAACTCTGTCAACTACACTGTTCATAATACGGCTGAAAGCATGTCTCCCAAAGTCAGACTCCCAAAGCCAATCACTGAACGCCACGTGTAAAGTGCCCTGCCATGCATTTAATGCATAGGGTATAAGTAGAAAGTTCACCCCTCCATATGTGGGTGTGCTCAATCCTTGAACTCCATATAGAAACCCTTGTTTTCTATCTCTCTTAATCCCCCATTCTCTGAATTTCTTGTGCAATCATCTTAGTGTTTCTTGAGTTTGTTTAGATTAAGTATGTCTTAATCTTATTCCGCAACAAACTTGTAAATTGTAGTTTGATTTATCAATAAACAATTTATTAAACTTTAATTTCTGTGTTTGTATTCAACCCCCCCCCCTTCTACAAACTTGTTAAGCACCTTCGGGACCAACAAGTGGTATCAGAGCAGTTTGTTTAATCTAATAAACAAGATCTTGCTGTATACTCTTCCTTGCTATTCTAAAATGGCACTAAACACAAACACAAACTACTATGATAATGGTTCACTTTCTAAACCTCCTCGATTTAGTAGAGATAACTTTTCTTTATGGAAAAATCGAATGATGCTATTTCTTGAAGGTGCAGATCCTACTATACCTGAATATATAGAAAACGGACCCTATGAACCTGTTAGAATTATAGTTGCGGTTCCCGCTACTGCCGCCACTGAAGCTGTCCCTGAACGATATGTCGTTAAGGAAATAAGACAGTGGAGTGATGAAGATAAAAAGAAGGTAGGAATAGATGCAAGAGCAAAAACCATTATCTCAATGGCTCTGCCTGATGAAGTTTTCCATTCCATCATGCATCTGAAAACTTCTAAAGAAATGTGGGAAACCATATGTGTTCAATATGAGGGCATCACTGAAATTCAAGAGACTCGAAAGATTAACTTGGTAAGACAGTATGAAAGTTTTATCGCTGGTAAGAATGAATCTCTTTCTGACATTCATCAGCGGTTTAACTGCCTGATCATTGACCTAAGAACTGTTGGAAGGACCTATTCTAATTCTGAGGTCCTAACAAAATTCTTGGAAAGTCTTCCTGAAAGCTGGGACAGTTATTCAATATGTCTTAAGCTGACAAAAGACTTACATACTCTCTCTCTAAGCACTCTGTATGGAATATTGTTCAACTATGAGCAATCTAATCTCCTGAAGAAGAATCTTGTAAAAGATTCTAAAGACTCCAAAAGCACTCATGTTGCTTTAGTCTCGTCAGAGATAATTCCATCTCAGCGATCTACTCTCACCATCACTGAGTTAGATTCTGAATCTGAGGATCTATCAGACCCTGATCTTTCAGAGTTTAATGAGTCCTTAGCATTCTTGACAAACTCTTTTAAAAGATTTGCAATAAAAAGTAACTTCCGAAGAAGTAAACCTCTCTCTCTTACTGAAAAGCCAAAATCAACTCCGGTTGATAAGGCTACAGCCACTTGCTATAACTGCGAAAAAATTGGACATTTTGCTAGTGAGTGCAGGTCGAAAAAGGTCTTCAAACCTTCTACCTCAAGAAGATCCAGTGATGACAAATACCATAAGCTAAAGAACAAATATCAAAAGCTGAAAAGCTATCAGCGAAAAGGTAAAGGTCTCATCGCTGAAGAACATGACTGGGCTGAATCAGAAGAATCATCTTCTGATGAAGAAGAAGTCGCTAATCTTTGCCACATGGCTGAGATTAAAGAGGAAGTAGAAGAACCATCTGAACCTTCTATGAGCTACATATCATCTCAGGTATCTATCTCTACAAATCCCTCTCTGCCTGAAGCTGAGAGAAGTCGCGCTGTTGATGTGCTGACGATTGACCTTTATAATGCTCTAAACGACAAAACTCAAGCTGAAAATAAAAATGTTTATTTAACACAAGAGCTAGAGAAATGTCATGAAAAGATCAGTGAACTAAATATTTTAGAAGAAAAGTTGAAAGATCAAGTCATTATAAATGAAATCATCAGCATTGAACGCAAACAAGCCATCGCTGCTCTAAAAGCAGAAAAGGCTCATGTTGAAAAATGGTGCAAATCATCAACAAAGATCTCTGAGATAATAAATGCTCAAACTCCTGAAAGTGATAGAACTGGTCTTGGTTTTTGGACACCACAGGATGATCCTAAAGAAGAAAGTTCCTCGCTTAAGTTTGGAACTTTTGTCACATCTTTCTTTGACACTTCTTATAATCAATTCTATCCCTGTTCTTCTTCAAATCCCATCTCTGAGGAAAAATCCAAAGACACTAAGTCTACGGATAAAGGAAAGTCCATTCTCCTTCCTCAGAAGACAACCAGGAAAGCAAAGCTGAAAATTCCTTCTAAACCTTCAGCTAAGCAATCCTCTAGCTCTGTGATAGAAATTTTTGATCTCTGTCCTCCAAAGCTAAAGATTGACCTTAGACCAACGAGATCTGAAGAAATGAAAATCTGTTGGGAACTGAAGATTCTACTAAGTGTAGTTACTACTGCTAGTACAAGTGTAGTTACTACTGCCAGAACAAGTTAAAGATTAATACTGCTAAGTGTTACTACTGCTAGTAGAATTACTACTGCTAGTTACAGTTAGTACTGCTTGAACAAAGTTAGTACTGCTTAGCTAGTTAGTACTGCTAGTGGTTAGTACTGCTTGCAGTTAATGCTGCTAGATGAAGTTAATGCTGCTGAGCATTATTAGTGTTGCTAAAGAGATCCGGATGGAATGTACGACAGCTGGATATACTGAAGATATACTTAGAAGATATACATGGAAGATATACTGAAGATTTGTTTATTCTTTGTAATTATCTTTTTATCAGTATATGTATAGAATGTTTAGAATAGATAGATATAACTTTTGATAATTGTTTTTCAAGAGAGAAATCAACCTCAAGGCATAGATCCTAATTCTAGAGAAGTAGAATTCGTATTGGTGAGCCTGTTCATCAATATTGAGGTTGAGTGATTAATCTTGTAACTGCAAAGCATCAAATAAAAGCTTACAGTTTGTTATTCATATTTACTGTGTTGATTTACTGTTTCATTGAATATCAAAGTGTTATTCCGCAAACTTCTTTGATATTGTTTCTGAGAATTAATTCTTGTTGAGAATTCGATCCTGACAAGTGGTATCAGAGCTAAATTCTCTCAGAAACAGTTATTCATCATGGAAAATCTTACAGAATCAAGCAGTACTTTGGTCTCAAAAGTTCCAATGCTCAGATCCAATGAATTTGACATGTGGAAAATCAGAATCAAGCAATATATTCTCCTCACAGATTACTCTATGTGGGACATCATTGAGAATGACCCATCTGATGGAGGAAAGATTGGTGAAGATGGCAAAAGAACTCCTCCAAAGACAGATACAGACAGGAAATCAAGACAGACAGAGATGAAAGCCTTGAGCACACTGCTCTTGGCCATTCCAAATGAGTATCAACACCAATTCTGCAATTGTACTGATGCACAGATGCTCTGGAATGCTCTAGAGAAGAGATTCTCAGGTACTAAAAGTACCAAGAGAAATCAAAAGGCAATCTTAAAACAACAGTATGAAAACTTCATCTCAACTAAGAATGAGTCCATGACTCAAACTTTTGACAGGTTTAATAAACTAATTGGTGAACTAGCTACTATGGGAGTACAGATTGATCAAGATGATGTGAACAGAAAGTTCTTAAGGTCCCTTGGAGATGAATGGACCATGTACACTGTGTCATTCAGACAGAATGATCAGTTGGAAGACAAAGAACTTGATGATCTGTACAATGATCTTAGAGTATTTGAAGCTGAGGTGGAGGCAAAGAAGAAGCCTTCTGGATATGTTCATAATGCTGCACTCCTATCAGCATCAATTGATTCTACTGCTAACCCTGAATCAGTTAATGCTGCTAATGGATCAAATTTAGATAAAGGCACTGATTATGTATTTGAAGCTCTTCTTTCTAATCATGGAAATTCTTCTCTGATTAATGATGACTTAGAACAACTTCATCCTGATGATCTGGAAGAGATGGATATTAAATGGCAGATGGCCATGCTCTCCATGAGGGTTAAGAAGTTTATAAAGAGGACTGGAAGAAACAACTTCTCACAAAGAAGAGAAGATGGAGCAGGGTTTGATAAATCAAAGGTAGAATGCTACAAATGCCATCTGAAGGGACATTTTGCTAGAGAATGCAGAAGTGGAATGTCTCACAACAACAACCATCAACAAGCTCAATCTGGAAGCTTCAATAACAACAGAAACTCTGCTCAAGCCCTTGTTTCTCAACAAGGAATGGGGTTTGATTGGAGTGATCAAGCAGAAGAAGCTATTCAGAATCAAGCTCTTATGGCT
Organism: Arctium minus; assembly: GCA_954870635.1. Taxonomy (NCBI): domain Eukaryota; kingdom Viridiplantae; phylum Streptophyta; class Magnoliopsida; order Asterales; family Asteraceae; genus Arctium; species Arctium minus. Next base: position 70,792,129 of record OX941095.1, on the reverse strand, counting down.
AAAGTATCTGATCTCCCATCTGAGGTAAGTTCTAATCTCTGCTCTAAAACTTGCATAGACACTGTTAAAAGGTACAGGGATCACAATCAGAAGATGAGTGATGACCTGAAGAGACTAGAAAAGGATATAAAAGACTATGTGAGGATAGTAGAGAGATTTGAAGATCAAATCAAAGGTTTTCAAGCCAATGAACTACAACACTCATATGACACAAATTACTGGCAGTGGGAGAAAAAGGATTTAGAACTTAAACTGACCAAATCTAAAGAGGAGAGTGAAAAACTGAAAGAGGAGTTAACCAAGGTTAAGCTTGATGTAGAAAAGTTTTCCAATGCTTCTAAAGCAATGGACTCCTTACTGCAAAATCAGATTCATGATAAATTAAGAAGAGGAATTGGGTATAATGCCACACCTCCACCATATAACAACAATTACATTCCTCCTACTTCAGACCTGTTAGACACCAAAGATAGGAAGGACTTGCCTGAGGGAGCCACTGAAATAGATCCCTTAAATGAGGTAATTGTTGAGGATAAGACTGAGAAAGAGGTTGGCAAGAGTAAGAAGAACAAGGTGAGTGGTGAGACTTCTATAGAAAACAACATTATCACCAATGAGGATTGTGGAAGGGCTTGGATCAAATCCAAGAACATAGAGAAGACAGAGGAAAAGTCTGGTAAGGTCCATTATAAACAGACCACAGTTGTGAATCCAGGTCCTTGCAAACAGTGTGCTTGTAAGAAGAATGAGCCCCAAAAACAGGACAAAAAGAGGGGAAATCAAAGAAACTGGAATAATCAATGGGCACATAAACAAGGGGTTGATCTGAGTAAAATCAATAGACCAAAACCTTGTTTTATCTGTGGCAAATTGAATCATCTTGCAAAATTCTGTTATTTCAATCCTATGAACCAAAGAATGAATTTCCAAAGATCCATGCAAAAACCCTTTGGTTATAAGAAAATTAAAAAGAACCATGTGGCTAAGAAAACTGTTAAAACTAAAAGTCACATGAAGAAAAAGTATTCTGTTAAAGAAAGTGTCAATATGTGGATTCCTAAAAGCACTAAAACTGTTAGTACTGCTACCACAAATAGTGCTGCTGACAATGATAGTGCTGCTAGAAGTAATACTACTGCTAACAATGTTAATGCTGCTAACAAGGTTAGTACTGCTAAACCTGTTAGTACTGCTACATCTGTTAGTACTGCTAACTCTGTTAGTACTTCTAAGGTTAGTACTGCTTCCAGTGTTGATTCTGCTAAGCCAATCATATTGACAAAGTACTCTAATAAAGAGTGCTCTGAGTTTAAAAACCTCATTAAAAAGGAATGTAAATACTTTGATGAGAAAGGAAGACCCAAGATCACTTTGGCTTGGGTCCCCAATCATACTAATTGATTTATTTAATGTGCAGGGCAACCAACAGCTCAAGGGAAAGAGCATATGGCATGTTGATAGTGGTTGCTCTAGGCACATGACTGGCAACATGTCATGCCTTCAGGATTTCAAGCAAATTAATGGAGGACATGTTGCATTTGGAGACAATCTTACTGGTGGTAAGATAAGTGGAAAAGGTAATGTCACCAAAGGTAAGATGACATTTGAGGATGTCTACTATGTTGATCAATTAAAGTACAACCTGTTAAGTGTATCACAGGTTTGTGACAAACAACATAGTATATTATTTACTAATACTGAGTGTATGATTCTTGCTCCAGGGTTCAAGGTAGTTGATGAAAGCATGATACTACTTAGAACTCCAAGGAAGGACAATGTTTACTGTCTTGATTTGGACAATGTTGATAGTGATTCATCTTTAAATTGTCTTGTTTCAAAAGCTTCTATAGATGAATCCTCCCTTTGGCACAGAAGGATGTGTCACATGAATTTCAAGACTATGAACAATCTTGTTAAAAATAACCTTGTAAGAGGTTTACCTTCAAAAGTCTTCTCATGTGATTATCATTGTGTTGCTTGTCTTAAAGGCAAACAACACAAAACTTCTCATAAGACCAAAGAGTTAAATTCTGTTTCTTCTTGTCTCCAGTTATTGCATATGGATCTGTTTGGTCCTACAAATGTTATGAGTATAGGCAAGAAATCTTACTGCTTGGTTATTGTTGATGATTACTCCAGATTTACTTGGGTATATTTTCTAAGGACTAAGGATGAAACAAGTGGTCTTATCAAATCCTTTATTCTAAGAATTGAAAACCAAACTAATCAAAGAGTAAAAGTCATTAGATCAGATAATGGAACTGAATTTAAAAATCATGATTTAAACACTTTTTGTGAAGGAAAAGGTATTGAGAGACAATATAGTGCTCCTAGGACTCCTCAACAGAATGGTGTTGCTGAAAGGAGAAATAGGACACTAATAGAGGCTGCTAGATCTCTGTTGGCTGATTCAAAATTGCCAATTACATTCTGGGCTGAAGCAGTTAATACTGCTTGTTATGTCCAAAACAGAGTTCTAGTGGTCAAGCAAAATAACAAGACCCCATATGAGCTTTTAAATCAAAGAAAACCTTTTATTGGTTTCTTCAAACCTTTTGGGTGTCCTTGTACAATTCTAAATACCAAATCTCACTTAGGTAAGTTTGATAGCAAAGCAGATGATGGATTTCTTGTTGGATATTCATCTCAGAGTAGGGCCTACAGAGTTTTTAACTCTTCTTCTAGAATAATTGAAGAAAGTGACAATGTCAAATGCAATGAGAACACACCAAATCCTGTTGGGTCTGGACCTCAATGGCTATTTGACATTGATTCACTAACTAACTCTTTTGGTTTCAGTAATGAGTATACAGGAACAGATGGTGGAGAATCAGAGATCACACAAGTTCAAGAAAGTATATCTAAATCTGTGATTTTTCCCATACCCACAGTAAATGAAGACTGTGAAAAGGAATCATTTACTGAACCAAGTCAGAGTGAAGAAGACACTAGAGATGAGGAGACTCAAGAATCAGAAGTGACATCTGAAGACACTTCAGTTGAATTGCATGACTCTAATCTAGAGGCTGGACTGAATGTAGAACCTAGTCATAACACAAGAGTTCAAAAGAATCATCCTCCACAGTTGATAATAGGTGATGTCTCTTCTCCCATGATGACTAGACATCAAAGCAGGCTTCAGGAAATGCAAGATCAACAGCATACAGTGCTCTCATGTTTTCTATCCCAGCTTGAGCCTAAAAAGGCACATGATGCTATGAAAGAATCTAGCTGGATAGAAGCAATGCAAGAAGAATTGTTACAGTTCAAGCTACAAGATGTGTGGGATCTAGTAGACCTTCCTAAAGGTCACAGAGCAATTGGCACAAAATGGATCTTCAGAAACAAGAGAGATGAAAGAGGTATTGTTATAAGAAACAAAGCAAGGCTGGTAGCTCAAGGCTACACTCAAGAAGAGGGCATAGATTATGAAGAAGTTTTTGCACCTGTAGCTAGGATAGAAGCAATCAGACTATTCCTAGCCTATGCTTCTTACATGAACTTCAAAGTCTACCAAATGGATGTAAAAAGTGCTTTTCTCTATGGGTCAATTGAAGAAGAAGTATATGTCTGTCAACCACCAGGGTTTGAAAACCCAAGCTATCCAGACAGAGTATACAAATTAAAGAAAGCACTTTATGGACTACATCAAGCCCCAAGAGCATGGTATGACACCCTGTCATCCTATCTCTTGGAAAATGACTTTGAAAGAGGAGTCATTGATAAGACTCTATTTATCAAAAGAAAGAAGAAGGATATCTTGCTGGTCCAAATATATGTTGATGACATTATTTTTGGTTCTACAAGAAACAACATGTGCAAGGAGTTTGAGGATTTAATGCATCAAAGGTTCAAAATGAGTTCCATGGGGGAACTTACTTTCTTTCTTGGACTCCAAGTTCAACAGAAGTCAGATGGCATTTTTATATGTCAATCCAAGTATGTGCAGGATATTCTAACCAAGTTTGGTTTCTCAGAATCAAAACCTGCCAGCACACCTATGGAAACACACAAGCAGATCACAGCAGATCTTGAGGGGGAGGATATGGATGTGCATCTTTATAGATCCATGATTGGCTCTCTCATGTATCTCACAGCATCAAGGCCAGATATTATGTTTCCAGTCTGTGTATGTGCAAGATTTCAAGTTAGGCCAAAGCAATCTCACCTTCAAGCTGTTAAAAGGATATTCAGATATCTCAAAGGGCAACCCAGATTGGGACTTTGGTATCCTCATAACTCACCTTTTGACCTAATAGCATACTCAGACAGTGATCTAGGTGGGGCAAACTTGGACAGAAAATCTACTTCTGGAGGATGTCAGTTTTTGGGTGCTAGACTAGTCTCATGGCAGTGCAAGAAACAAACCACAGTATCCACATCTACAACAAAGGCAGAGTACATAGCAGCTGCAAGTTGCTGTTCTCAAGTCTTATGGATTCAGAATCAAATGTTGGATTATGGGGTAACCTTTCTACACACTCCAATCTTTATTGACAACAGCAGTGCTATTAGCATTGTAAATAATCCAGTCAAGCACTCAAAGACAAAGCACATTGAAATCAGGTATCACTTTATAAGAGATTGTAATGAAAAGAAACTTATTCAAGTTGTCAAAGTTCACACTGATAATCAGTTTGCTGATCTATTCACTAAAGCTTTTGATGTGGGTAGATTCACTTTCTTGGTAACAAGTGTGGGAATGATAAACTCTGAATAATCTTCTTCTCAACAAGTGGTTTTATACCTGTATATTTTTATTCTTGGTGTTACTAATCTTCTTTTTCAGGATATGCATAGCAGTACTCAGTATTTAGCAAGTTTAAAAGGAGTAAGTCTAGTTAATACTGCTTGTAGTTAATACTGCTTGTGGTTAATACTGCTTTCAGTTAATACTGCTTGTGGTTAATACTGCTTGTGGTTAATATTGCTTTCAGTTAATACTGCTTGTGGTTAATACTGCTTTCAGTTAATACTGCTTGTGGTTAATACTGCTTTCAGTTAATACTGCTTTCAGTTAATACTGCTTTCAGTTAATACTGCTAGTGGTTAATACTGCTTAGTAGTTAATACTGCTAGTTAGTTAATACTGTTAGCCGTTACTACTGCTAGTAGTTAATACTGCTCTAGGTTAATACTGCTTATATTCCGAATACTATAAATACTTTTTGCCCGCCTAAAAGTTCATAACGACTCCTTGCATACTGTTCTCTTGCGCTCAAAACCTTTTCTCTCTCAAGTTCGAAGTTTTCAGGCAAGTTTTCACTAAGATCAATGGCATCCATGACATTCATCGACGAGCACAACGAGATTGCGATGCTACAAAAGCCAAAGCAAGCTTCAGGATTTCATCAGATTGTGGATTTCCTCAAGTCAAGTCACATTGCTCATGCTCTTACTGTATCACCTACAATCTACATTGAGCACCAAAGGCAGTTCTGGGCTAATGCAACCATTGTTGTGGAAAATGGTGTGCAAATGATCAAGACAAGAATCTGTGATCACTCACTTACAGTTACTGAAGAAGTCATTCGCATCAGTCTACGTCTAGACGATGCCTCTGGTATAACGTCTATCTCTAATGATGAACTGTTTTCTAATCTTACTAGAATGGGGTATGGAGGCCCATTGGGTGTGTTCAAATTCTCAAAAGCAAAGTTTTCACCCCAATGGCGTTTTCTTGTTCATACCCTGATGCATTGCATCTCCAAAAAGACCACTGGATGGAGTGAGTTCAGCAGTCCAATTGCATATGCTTTGGTATGCTTGGCTACATCCAGAAGGTACAATTTCTCAAAGATGATTTTCAGTGATCTTGTATCAAATATGGGAAACAAAAAGAGTTTCTTTATGTATCCCAGATTTGTTCAGGAAGTAATTAACCATGAATTGACGGATATACCTCAACCTGTTGGGGTATATGTACCTAAACCCCCAAAAGGCAAGGTTTTCTCAAATATGAGAAGATCTGCTGGGGACTCGGAAGGAGTTGACACCCCATTGTTCTCTACAATGATGGTGGTGTCCCAAAACACTGAAGGTATGGCAGCAGGGTCAAGGCCCTCATTAGACCATCCCACTGCTAGCCAAGCCCAACCTTCTCACTCAAAAACAATTCCCCAGTCCATTCTTACAAAACCAACCTCTCCAATTTCCCATACGTATAAGAGAAAACAGGTAAAGAAGGCTCCTTCCCTTCTTGTACCAGAAACCCCTAAGTCTTTAAGCCCTCTAAGGGAGAATACTCCTTTAGAGAATATCCAAAGGGAAACCACAGGGGTGTCTCCCAACCCCAAGGAGGTGCTCTCTGAGGAGGAGGTAGAGCATATGGGTGCTGAGGCTGCCACTACTCCTGCTAGCACAGAGGAGGAAAATGGCAACATCAATAAGACCTCCCCCATGGCAACTTTAAATGAGCAATCATTTGAAGGTCCCTGGTGCCCAGAAACCAAGGGGGTGGATAGTGCTTCTGCTAGGCAGAAGACTTCCACTTCAAAAAGATCCAATGATCCTTCAATAGGGGGTAACACTCCTGGAGAAGGTGAGGACAGATATAACTATGATGAATTGATGGAGGCAATGGGCAACATCAACATGGATGTACTCAAACAGGGCAAAGATATAGAAGAGCTAAAACTCATAGAACTGTCACAACAAGAACAAATCATCAAGTTGAAGCAAATGGTAAGGAAACTGATTCTGCAAAAGAAGAAGAAACAATTTGTGCTCAGAAGGAGGGAACCAGTGACTGATGCTCCCAAAAAGGGGGAGTCAGAAGCTGATGCCAAAGCTAAGGGGGAGCAAAAGGAAAAACATAATGTTGAAGGGGAAAATGAGCAAGCAGCAGAAACAGAGCCAGCAGCAGAAACCATTAATACTGCCAGTTCAAGTAAAGCAGCAGAAATGGTTAATACTGCTGAGATGAAAGAAGCAGCAGAACAAGTAAAAGAGGTCCTTACAGAGCTTGAGGTTGCAGAAACACTCATCAAAGCAAAACATGATACTCCCAAGGTCACCTCAAAGGCCAAAGGAGTTGTCATAAAAGAAAGAGGTGATGCAGCAAAGAACTCTAGCATTGAGAAGGAGATGGGTAAAGATAAAGGTAAGGCAAAGTTAGTGGAATCTGATCAACCAATCAAGAAGCAAAGGTTGGTTGAATCAGATGAAGCTTTAGCAAGGAAAATGCAGAAGGAGATGGAAAAAGAAGAAAGAGCTCAGGTGGAGAAGGACAGGGAAATGGCAAAGGCTTTAGCTGCTGAGCTAAATAAAGCCTATCAAAAGGGGCTTGAAACTGAAAAGGCTAAACAAAGGGCTATAAGTCTGAGAAAGGCTATGATGGCTAATACAAGTGCAAAGAAAAGAAGACCTTCACAAACTTATCTTGCCACTCAGGAAAGAAACAAAATGATAACTTTCTTGAGGAGTGCAATTGGGGTAAAGAAAGAAAGGTTTGTGAAGATGAGTTTTGATCAAATCAGAGAGCTCTATGAAAAAGAAATGGGGAATCTGAAGAGCAATGAAAAGAAAAGAGTAGAGTTTGAAAAGAAGGCCAAGGAGAGTAATGATATAGATATGAATCAACCATTCCCTGAAAGTGAAGAGGGAACTCCTATCAAAGAAATGGCAAAGGAAAAGGAAGAAAAGAAGAAGGAAGCTACTCTAGTACAGGTTCAAAAGACTTTGAAAAGAACCAAGATGATGGCCAAAAGAAAGAAAGATAAGAAGCCTAGAGTAGAAGAAGAACAAAATGTTGCTGAAGAAGAAGTGGCACCTGAGTCATCAAGTCAGCAAGGGTCATCAATCAAAGATGATGTAAGCTTATATATGGTAGTGATGGACAAAGTGCCTGAACCAATTTCTGCAGAACCTGTTGGAGTTAAGCCACCTGAGATCATTCACTGGGATGTACTGACAATGGATGGGAAAGATTACATCAGACTCAAGAGGAAGGGTGATAAGTATGAAGTATTCAACACTTGGGTCAAGATTGTCAGAACATGCTCTAGATCTGATATAGAAGAGATGTTTGACATAGGAATTAAGCTGTATGCAGATCATCTGAATACTCCAGGAATTTCTCTTACAAAACTGGTGATGGAGTATCTATGCATGATGTTCAAACCTGAAGAAGTGGACCAGGTCATCAAGAGTGTGTTTAAAGAAGTCACAAGTTGGACTCTATATGAAACTAGTGGAGTATATGCAGTGACTTTGGATAGAAATCACACAGAATACTTCCTAGTGGATAGAGTATATAATCACACCAGACTGAAGGTTCATGCCATGCTAAAGAAGAAGTTGGGTTGTGCACCAAATTCAGAAATGGCCAAGTATCTAATTCAGAGGATAATCAATCAGAGTTTGGGACTGAATCCAGACTTAGGAGCATGATCTTGGAAGTTTTGGGAGCATCAAAAAGAGCATCTGGAAGAATATCTCAAGAACTTGACTTCTCTTCTAAAAGTTAAGTTAGGGGGAGATTGTTGGGAACTGAAGATTCTACTAAGTGTAGTTACTACTGCTAGTACAAGTGTAGTTACTACTGCCAGAACAAGTTAAAGATTAATACTGCTAAGTGTTACTACTGCTAGTAGAATCACTACTGCTAGTTACAGTTAGTACTGCTTGAACAAAGTTAGTACTGCTAGTGGTTAGTACTGCTTGCAGTTAATGCTGCTAGATGAAGTTAATGCTGCTGAGCATTATTAGTGTTGCTAAAGAGATCCGGATGGAATGTACGACAGCTGGATATACTGAAGATATACTTAGAAGATATACATGGAAGATATACTGAAGATTTGTTTATTCTTTGTAATTATCTTTTTATCAGTATATGTATAGAATGTTTAGAATAGATAGATATAACTTTTGATAATTGTTTTTCAAGAGAGAAATCAACCTCAAGGCATAGATCCTAATTCTAGAGAAGTAGAATTCGTATTGGTGAGCCTGTTCATCAATATTGAGGTTGAGTGATTAATCCTGTAACTGCAAAGCATCAAATAAAAGCTTACAGTTTGTTATTCATATTTACTGTGTTGATTTACTGTTTCATTGAATATCAAAGTGTTATTCCGCAAACTTCTTTGATATTGTTTCTGAGAATTAATTCTTGTTGAGAATTCGATCCTGACAAAATCCCTCCCATATCTCATGAGAAAAGCCTTCTCGGACCTGGTCCTGCTCATCTTAAACTTGCAAAACCTTCTATTTTCAAATACAGAAAATGTTATCACTCTGGTTTTATTGATCATATTGCAAGTAAATGTCCAAATACCACCAAAGCTGATAAAACAGCTAAAGTGAAGAAAAATGACTCTAAGGCAAAGAAAGTCACCAAAGTTGAAAAATCAACCAAAGTGAAATATACCACTAAGGTTAATAAATTAACCAAAGTGAAGATTACCACTGAAGCTGAATCTTCATCAGCTGTGAAGACTGTTGAATCTTCCTTATCCACTAACTCTGAAGGACCTATTGAAAAGTGGGTACCAAACAACGCTTAATCTTCCTTATGTATGCAGGGATCAAAGGGCATCTGGTATCTCGATAGTGGATGTTCTCGTCATATGACTGGACAAAGAGACCTGCTCACTGAATACAAGGAAGAGAAAGGTCCCTCTGTGACCTTTGGTGGAAATGGAAAAGGATTTACCCGAGGGTTTGGTGTCCTCAGCAATGGGACAACTACCTTTCGAAGAGTCGCTTATGTAGATGGACTGAAGCACAACCTTCTAAGCATCAGTCAGCTATGTGACAAAGACTATGAAGTTCGCTTTTCTAAGAAAGCATGTTCAGTGGTAGATGAAAAAGGAAAACTTGCTCTCATTGGTTATCGCAGAGAAAATGTCTATGTAATAGATATGGACTCTACTATCACTGAAAACTTATGTTTTCTCTCTAAGGCCTCTTCTGATGTCAACTGGCTATGGCATAAAAGGCTCTCTCATCTAAATTTCAAAACCCTGAATTCTCTCTCTTCTAAGGAACTGGTTTCTGGTCTTCCTCAGCACTCATATGCTAAAGAATCTCTCTGCTCAGCATGTGAAAAAGGAAAACAAACAAAAGCTAGTTTCAAGTCAAAACAAGTTTCCTCAGTGACAAGTCCTCTTCAGCTCTTGCATATGGATCTATTTGACCCTGTCAACATCCAATCAATAGCTGGAAAGAAATATACGCTTGTCATTGTAGATGAATATTCTCGCTACACCTGGGTTATCTTTCTTCGCTGTAAGAGTGATACTCCAGAAGAACTAATATCTTTTGTGAAAAAGATGGAAGTGCTGAACAATCTTACTGTTCGTTCAATAAGAAGTGATCATGGAACTGAATTCAAAAATAGTTCCCTGAACAATTTCTTTGAGAACAAGGGAATCTCTCACAACTTCTCTTCAGTAAGAACACCTCAGCAAAATGGAGTCGCTGAAAGAAGAAACAGAACGATCATAGAAGCTGCTAGATCAATTCTCAGCGATTCTCACCTCCCTACTCAATTTTGGGCAGAAGCTGTAAACACTGCATGTTTTACTCAAAACAGATCGCTGATAATAAAGCGATTTGGGAAGACAGCTTATGAACTTTTTCTTGGAAGGAAGCCTTCTATCAGCTTTCTTCATATCTTTGGTTGTCAGTGCTTTATCTTAAACAACAGAGATCAACTTGGAAAGTTCGACCCAAAAGCCGATGATGGAATATTTCTAGGATATTCCTCCATCTCCAAAGCCTACAGAGTTTTCAACAAGAGAAGACAAACCGTAGAAGAAACAATTCACGTCAATTTTGATGAAACTCGCTCAGCGAACTCTAAACCAATCGCTGACAATGAAGAGTTAAATGTTTGGATGCTTTCTCACTACAGAGAAACAGAACATTTCTTCTCAAACCATCAGCATTCTAATCCTCCAACCGCTGATGATGATCCGAACATTATACATCCTACCGCTGAATCCACCTCATGGGTCTCAGCAGAACCTCTACACACATTACTACCATCAAATCTGCCTTCGTCTGAAAACCTTTCTAGTGAATCTACTCAACAGTTAATCGCTGATGAACCTCAAAAGTCCTCATCAGTAAACATTCCAATTGTTGATCCAACCTCTGAGTTAAGCAATCATGCTCCTGCTCAGCGATGGACCAAAGATCACCCAATAGATCAAATTCTTGGTGATCTCGAAGCAGGTATTCAGACACGACGAAGCTCAGGTAATATCTGTCTCTTTGTAAATTTTCTCTCTTTAATAGAACCAAAGAAGACTGATGATGCCCTCAGAGATCCAAACTGGGTCAGCGCTATGCAAGAAGAGCTGACTGAGTTCTCTCGAAACAAAGTTAAGAATCTCGTTCCTAGACCATCTGATAAAACTGTAATAGGCACCAAATGGGTGTTTAGAAACAAGTTAGATGAACATGGAACTGTAACCCGCAACAAGGCTCGACTTGTTGCTCAGGGATACAGACAAGAGGAAGGCATAGACTATGATGAAACCTTTGCCCCTGTGGCCAGGCTCGAAGCAATTCGACTATTCTTAGCTTATGCAGTCTATAAAGACTTCATCGTTTATCAAATGGACGTAAAATCAGCGTTCCTAAATGGAAAGCTAAATGAAGAAGTCTATGTAGAACAACCACCAGGGTTTTATGACCCTAAGTATCCAAATTATGTTTATAAACTGGATAAGGCTCTCTATGGTCTAAAACAAGCCCCTCGTGCTTGGTATGACACTCTCTCATCTTTTCTTATCTCTGAAAATTTTGAACGTGGCAAGATTGATAATACGTTATTTTTCAGAAAGATAAAAGGTCATATAATTCTTGTACAAATATATGTCGATGACATAATATTTGGTTCTACTAACCCATCTCTGTGTACTCGCTTCGCTGAAAGAATGAAGAAAGAATATAAAATGAGTATGATGGGTGAGCTGACATATTTTCTTGGTCTTCAGATTAAACAATCTGACAAAGGTACTTTTATCTGCCAAGGTAAGTATGTTAAAGATATGCTGAAGAAGTTTGATCTCACACAAACTTCAGCGATGAAAACTCCTATGGCACCACCCCTGACACTTAACAAAGATCCTTCTGGTAAACCTGTTAATGTCACTGCCTATAGAGGAATGATAGGCTCCCTGCTGTATCTAACAGCGAGCCGACCTGACATTATGTACTCTACTTGTTTATGTGCACGCTATCAATCTGAACCCAAGGTATCCCAAAGACTCAGGGTTCGATCTAACTGGTTATTCTGATAGTGATTTTGCAGGCTGTAAACTTGACAGAAAGAGTACCACTGGTGGATGTCAACTCCTGGGAGGAAAGCTGGTAAGCTGGACAAGCAAGAAGCAAAATTCTGTGTCCACTTCCACAGCTGAAGCTGAATACGTAGCGGCTGGAAGCTGTTGTTCTCAAATCTTGTGGATGAGAAATCAACTATTAGATTATGACCTTCAGCTGTCAAAGATTCCTATCTATTGCGACAGCACTAGTGCTATCGCTATAGCAAATAATCCAGTGCTACATTCAAAAACGAAACACATTGAGATCAGATATCACTTTATCAGAGATCATGTGATGAATGGTGATATTGAACTTCACTTTATCCCTACTGACTTTCAGCTTGCTGATTTATTCACCAAACCTCTTGATGAGACAAGGTTCAACTTTATCATCAGTGAGCTTGGAATGCTGAACCTCGAAGAAAATATTCTTCAGCGTTCATGTATTGTGTCAGTAATCAAAAGTTCCCCTCTCATCATTCTCTCTGATAAACATTCTGACTCTCAGGTATGTTCTCTCCTTTCCCTCAAAGATGTTTTTCTTCAAAATATAAACTTTAATCACTGAACTTTCTTCAAATGATTAAAAGCTTTTTGAAAAATACATTAATCACTGATATTTCTAATCAGTGATCCTTTAAAAGGAAAATCTATCCCTATCTTTACAATCAGGGATACTTTTAAAAAGGAAAATCTATCGCTGACTTTTCTTCAGTGATAATTTCAAAACGGACAAATAAACAGTCTCTCTCTTCTATGACGTCATTTGAACCGACAATCCACGACATGCCTTTTCTGACACGTTCGTCCGTTGCTCTTCTATCCAATCAACTTCGTGGAACGTGTCAATGTCATGATGATCCTTTCTTTTCCCGCTTCATTCCTACTCTCTCTCTTCTCTCTCTTCGTATAAAAGGAATTCTTCTCTCCTTTATACGGTTTACGCTTTCAAAACTGTCAACGCAAGAAACATTTTTCTCTCTCAAGAACACTCAAGCAAGTAAACCCAGAATATTAAACCTGCAACTCTTCTTCTTCAAAATAAACAGGTTTATTTCATGTTTATGTGCATTGTTCGTATGCTTTCTATTCTTTTTTAAATCCTACTCGTTCTTGTTCTTCATGGATTTTATAAAACGTTTTTTTTTTAAAAACTAAAGATCATTCTTTCTGATTTTATGTTTTTCAATAAAAACCTTTTGGTTTTTAAAGTGTTCTTCATTCTTTCTACCCATAACACTATTTTTCTATTCCTAAAAATAGCTTGATATTTTCCAGTTTCCCTTCTTCTATGGCAACTGGTAATCATATTATTTTTAATCTAAATCATTTATTCTATTATGCTTCTTTCCATAACAGAAATGACACAGTCTTCAATCGTTGCTTCCAAGCATGTACGATTCGCTCTCACTGAAGTTGAGATTACTAAATGTAATCATTTGGCAAGACTCGAGTTCAAAGCTGACAAATACCCACATCTGGTGGAAGCTGCTAAATTCCTCAAGCAGTCATGTATAGCTTACGCGATCACTGTGGATCCTAAGCCTTCCAAGACTCTACTCCAGCAGTTCTGGTTCACTGCTGATGCAACTGAACTCACCAACAAGAAAGGTGAACGAGTCCCTGCTATCTCTTTCAGCACGGACTTGGGGCCAGGGAGCATGACCGCTCTTAGCCTCAGGAAATCTTTAAGATTCCCTGACAAACCAAAGAGTGGGTTCGACGCACTCCCCACTGATGATGAGCTGATATCATTTCTGGACGCAATGGGTTATTGTTGGGAAAACAAACCGAGATCTTCTATTCCCAACAAGAAGCTCACCAAGATCCTCAAAGCTCAGATGCCCTCACAACTGAACTTTATCTTCTCGCACATAATTCAGTGCATGAGCGGGAAGAGTGGTTCGCTGGATCAAGCCAGCAAAACACAACTGCAGATGGCCTACTCCGTTATCGCTGGTCAAAACTTTGACTACGCCACAGCAATCTTTGAAGACCTGAGGTCGAGATTAGAGAAGCCTGAACGAGATCCCAAGATCTCGTACGTACGTTTCATATGTACGTACATCAAGTTCCTCTATCCCAACACCTATCCCACCAAAGATGATGGCACCTTTGCCAGGGTAGGTCAACGATCACTGGAGGTAAAGCCACTCGCCGACGAGGTAAGTATCTCTCTCCTTCGCTCTCGTCTCTCTCTCCATTCTTCTTCATCTTCAGTGACCACGCAGACGGTTCCTTCGTCTGCTATCCCTGTCGCTACCACTACTTCTAAACGACCATCAGCTAGTCCGATTGGTCCTTCCAAAAAGGCCAAAAAGACTAAGGAAAGTACACCCTCTAGTACTATACCTGAGGGAGTTTCTCAACAAGCTACCTTAGATGCATTTGTGGGTCTTTCCTCCACAACTTCAGCAGTCACTCATACTGCCGTGTCAGCGATCTCGATCGCTGTCACATCATCAGTGACCCCACCTACTATCTCATTCGCTGAGATTAACCCCATCCCTACTTCTATCCCCAAAACTCTTCCCTTTTCTACTCATTTGGTCTCTGAACCCGCTACCTCTTCTTTCCCTATAGGACATGAACATCAAACTTTTGAGGAATCTATGCAGTTCTACAAAATGTTTGATACGTCAGGTACACCTATAGGATTAAACACTTCTTTCCCCACCTCTCCAAATAAGCCCGTATCTGAACTAACATTATTTTCAGGTCCTAGTTTGGCGTCTGTTGACACGCATGTCAACAGTCTGGGAGAGAAGGTGGACGCCCTCACCAACACCATCAACGAAACCACCAGGGCCGTCAATCAGGCTGGTGAGGAGCTGAAGAAGTTGACCGCGACCTGCTCATCTAAAGCTGAGAACTCACAACTTTCAGCTGTTGAAGAACATGTCGTCCAACTCAAAGAGTCCTCTCAACTCTTTCAGGGGCGATTTGAGTCTCTTACCGCTGAAGTTCGGGGTCTCTCTTCAAAGGTTGACCTCTGCACGTCCCTTCTTCAGCAAATTCAACAAAAGGTGAATGCACCAGCTCCAGCGCTGCCTCCCTCCTTCACTGAAGATGATCGGACCAACCTCAACATCGCTGTGGAATTCATCCATGATGCCACGTGCGACATCCCTGCGGTTGAAGACCGGGTCAAGCGTCTGGAGGCTGACGTCCAAGTGCTAAAAGCTTCAACAGCAACTCCGGCAGCTGAGCAACCCCCCACCGCTGATAATGACAAAGTGGGGGAGAAAGCTGTAGAAACATCTATCGCTGCTGCTGGGGAAGCTAAGACTCCAAAGAAACCTCCCTCTCAATCTGAGGGGGAGAAGGTAAAAGAATCCTCATCTATTCATTCTATTCTCTTTGAAGATGATGAGGAAGAAGACGATGAAGAGGAAGATGATCTAGATCTTGATAATCAAGAAAAGGATCAACCCTCTGATGACGATGACGACGATGAAGAAGACCAATCTATGTGGTTCTCCAAGCCGAACGTCGCATCAGGGACAACTTCGCAAGAGGCTGTCAAAGCAGGGGTGAGAGGTGATACATCTTCAAGCGCTCCTTCGCAAAGCAAAGACAAGCAACCAATCGCTGAAGAATGCTTGAGGACTGGATCACAATCTGAGGGGGAGCATCCTTCTCAGGTATGTCTTTCAATTGTACCACTCTCCTACTCTTTCCAAACCCCTATTTCCTTCTAGCCTTTATCTCTCTTTTTCTAAAAATATACACTTATCCCTTCTTTCCTTCATTTTCTATCCAGACAGTTCTCACCCCTGCTTAAGGGTTCTGAACTACAAATAATTCCAGCTACTATCGCTGAAGAAATAATCCCAATCTCTATCACTGAGATTGATGAAGAAGAAGAAGAAGAAGAATATTCCTTGGTCCATCAAGGAAGGCCCTCTCAACCATCTCATTGGTCAGAGGAAGTGGTGAAGAAAAGAGTTGAATTGATCGCTCAACTAGAAAGTCAACGGCTGAAAGTCCCTCTTCAAACATCCACAGAGCTCGACTTTCTCACTGAAGCCGAAAGAGAAGAATCTGCCAAAGCTGAGAAGCTGATCGTTGAATGCATACAAGATGCCCAACTCGCTTTAAAGATTCAATCTTCTCTAGTCAAGGACAAAAAGCTGAAAAGCAAGCCTGTGGAAGTTCAAGCTGCACTGCTGAAAGAAATTGAAGAGGAACGCTCCAAAGAACAAGAGATCAACGATAGGTCTATCGAATGGTGCAAACAGAAGATGGATTATCGTTCTGATCTTCTTCCGATATCAGCCGTGACTATCTCTGGTCGCAAGAAGAAGGATCAACTCTCAGTGACCATGGAGATTACCAGAGAGGATGGAACCCAAAAAGCTATGTACGTATCCAAACTTGAGAGCTTCGGATTTACGGAATTGTTAGAGTTCTGGGATGCGCTGAAGAAATCCAAATCTACATACAGAGGCTACGTTGAAGGACTTCTTGAAGCCCTCATAAATAGAGTCGCTTCTGTACTAAAGTTTCCATCTCCTCTTCCTCCCAAATCTTTGAAACTCAAGAGAAGAATTGGGTCCTCCTCCTCTGAAGACATCGCCATCATCAGGAATGAAACTTCTATCAAATTTTCAAGAGATGCACTGTTTGGTCCTCCTCCCGATCTTTCAGTTCTGGATCTATCTCTGCCTCGTGGTGGTCCTTTCCAAGGTGGTCAAGTAATTGACGATCCTTATGGAGTGTTCTTCAGAGATGATGATGAGGAACTCAGATTTCAAAGAGTCTCTGAGATTCCTATCTGTCCTCTGAATCATCTCAAGGATCTCTTATGCTTATGGTGTGACTTCTCCCCTGCTGCTGAGAAAATCAAAGAAATTATCAGCCAAGAATCTTTGAAACGAAGACAGAAAGGAGAAGAAATACCTGAGTATATGATCAATCCTCCTAAGTCTTCTTTTAATAGCTGATAGATTAGTTTCCTTTTCTGTAATCTATTAGTTATACTTACAGTAGTTAGTTATTCACTTGTACTTATGATTTTCATATCTTGTAATTCTATCCCTGAATTAAATGAAAATTGCAGTGATGTACTTAACCCTGTCAGTACTGTAAAAGATCCCTCAAAATAGTAATTGGGACATGCATGCTATGAGTCCTTTTTATTCCTATATTTTGAATCATAAAGTAATTTTCTTTAGTTACTTTGTCATTATCAAATAGGGGGAGATTGTTGATCCAAACTCTCTCAGTGATTTGATAACGACCCTCTTCTATACTTAGTGAAAATTACGTTTTAATATGTATTAGTGTTTCACCATCAGCGATCAGACTGAGTCTGTTCAGTTATCGCTGATGACCTTTCTTGTAAACATTTCATATGTATTAGTGTTTCACTATCAGCGATCAAACTGAGTCTGTTCAGTTATCGCTGGTAGTCTCTAATGTAAACAGCAACGTAATCCCAAAAGACATGTCTCGCGTCAACATATGTTCATAGCTGAATCAAAGACGAAGCCACTGAACAAAGACAAGTCTACTAGTGACCTGATGCGGATATCAGTGAAGCAAAGACGACTCTACTTATAGGCGAAGGAACATGAGGAAAAGCTTCAGCGATAGCTGAACTTTATATCTCTGAAGGAAGAGATATTCAGCGATCAAAAGATCACGTAGCTTATGCCTCAAGTCTCCTTTTGTCTTACCTTGCACAACCAGTACGATGTGTCAGAACGGACACGTCTCTGCCACAAATCGTACAACAACTCTGTCAACTATACTGTTCATAATACGGCTGAAAGCATGTCTCCCAAAGTCAGACTCCCAAAGCCAATCACTGAACGCCACGTGTAAAGTGCCCTGCCATGCATTTAATGCATAGGGTATAAATAGAAAGTTCACCCCTTCATCTGTGGGTGTGCTCAATCCTTGAACTCCATATAGAAACCCTTGTTTTCTATCTCTCTTAATCCCCCATTCTCTGAATTTCTTGTGCAATCATCTTAGTGTTTCTTGAGTTTGTTTAGATTAAGTCTGTCTTAATCTTATTCCGCAACAAACTTGTAAATTGTAGTTTGATTTATCAATAAACAATTTATTAAACTTTAATTTCTGTGTTTGTATTCAACCCCCCCCCCCTTCTACAAACTTGTTAAGCACCTTCGGGACCAACAGTCCTGGTAGATGAGCTTTAGTGAAAATGTTGGCCGGTTGATCAATAGTTGAAATAGGAAGAAGCTGGATAGTCTGACGAGTCACGTGTTGACGAACAAAATGACAATCAATTTCAATATGCTTCGTTCGCTCGTGAAAGACGTCATGGTGAGCGATCTGAATCGCACTATTGTTGTCGCACCACAATGGAGTTGGAGAATGTTGAGGACCCCCCATGTCAGAGAGTAGCCAGCGTAACCACACAAGTTCTTGAGTCGTGTCAGCGAGTGCGCGATACTCAGCTTCAGTACTGGATCGAGCTGTGAGAGAATGTTTCTTGCTCCTCCAAGATATGAGTGAGTCTCCAAGAAAGAAACAGTAGCCGGTAGTGGAGCGACGATCAGTCATGTCACTGTCCCAATCAGCATCAGAAAATCCTCGCAAAGTCAATGATGATGCGGATGTAAAATGAAGACCGTGAAACATAGTCCCCTTTAAATATCGAAGGATGCGAAGGACTGCATCATAGTGATCTGAACAGGGTGCAGACATGAACTGACTGACTGTATGAACAACATAGGCAATGTCAGGGTGAGTCACTGTCAGGTAGACAAGTGACCCCACTAACTGTCGATACAAAGTAGGATCACGCAGAGGGGGTCCAGCATTCGGAGCCAAATGAAGGTTGTGCTCAAGAGGAGTGGATGCAGTTTTGTTGTCAGTAATCCCAGCTTTTGACAAGAGATCCGAGGTGTATTTGGCTTGACAAAGATAAATTCTCGATGAGTCTGAGAGCACCTTAAGACCAAGAAAATAGTGTAAAGAACCAAGGTCCTTCATCTCAAAACAGTAGCTGAGAGATTTCTTGAGATGAGTTATGCCTGTAGAGTCACTGCCAATAATAATCATATCATCCACATACAAAAGAAGTAAGATTGTGCCAGTCTCAGTGGTCCGGGTAAATAGTCCTGAATCGTAGTTGTTGGGTGAGAAACCCAGAGAGGTGACTGTGGAACTGAACTTCTCAAACCAAGCTTGCGGAGCTTGCTTGAGTCCATAAAGAGCCTTCCGAAGACGACAAACATGACCTTGTGGAAGTCGAACGCCTGGAGGAGGTATCATGTAGACTTACTCAGATAAGTCATCGTTCAAGAAGGCATTCTTAACATCCATCTGAAAGAGAGGCCATTGTTTGGTAGTTGCGATGGCTAGGAGACTGCAAACAGAAGTGACTTGAGCAACAGGTGCAAATGTCTCCTCATAATCAATGTCGTACTCTTGATTGAAGCCCTTGGCCACCAGGCGAGCTTTGTACCGATTGATAGAGCCATCAGATTTTGTCTTGATTTTAAACACCCATTTGGAACCAATGGGTGACTTGCCCGGTGGAAGAGGGACAGAGTCCCATGTCTGAGCTTTGTCAAGAGCCTGAAGTTCCTCATCCATAGCTTTCTGCCAATCAAGATTAGAGGAGGCTTCCTTGTAGGAAGTAGGTTCGTGATTGGACAACAGAGTAGCATAAACATGATAATCACGGAGATGAGAAGGAACTTGTCTTACCCGATCTGATCGTCTAACATTCGGAGATTGAGACGTTCCAGGAGCCAAAGACTCAACAGGCAGCTCAAATGTTGGTTGTGCAGATGGAGCAGATGATTGATGTTGATCAGGAAAACTAGGAGAGGCAGGCGGTGTAGGGGCAGGAGACTCTGAAGGAGAGGCAGATTCAGAAGGTGTTTGAACAATAGGCGGAGACGATATGATGTCAGATTGGAGTGAGTCCAATGAGACGGAAGCATCAGTAAAGAACGGAGCGGTGAAGTTAGGGGACTCACGAAACTTGGATATAGAAGAAAAAGGAACATGTTCCTAGAAGGTGACGTGACGAGATATACGAAGACGCTGGGAGATAGGATCCCAACAGCGATAACCCTTGTGCTCAATACCATATCCAAGGAAGCAGCAAAGTCTGGAGAGAGGTTCAAGTTTGGTATGTTCATGAGGTTGTAACTGAACAAAGCAAGCACTACCCCAAAATTTTAGAAGTTCATAGGCAGGGGAGACCTCATGAAGAGCCTCATAAGGAGACTTATTATTAAGAATGGGAGTAGGATGACGATTGATAGTATAAACTGCAGTGAAAGCAGCTTCACCCCAAAAACGTTCTGAACATTTAGCAGAAATGAGAAGAGTGCGAACCGTATCAAGTATATGACGGTGTTTGCGTTCTGCACGACCATTTTGAGGAGATGTGCCGGGACAGGAGTACTGAGAGAGAGTCCCCTGAGATTGAAGAAATGAGAGAAGAGATGACCCTTTGTATTCCATAACATTATCAGCTCTAAGAATCTTTATAGATTTTGAGAATTGGGTGTGAATCATCCGAGCAAACATAATATAAATTTTAGGTAGCACCGAACGATGTTTCATGAGATATATCCATGTGAAACGTGTATGATCATCAATAAAAATAACAAAATATCGAGCACCCTCCATGGATTGATGTGGTGTCGGTCCCCATACATCAGAATGAATAAGATCAAAAGGAGAAGTAGAATTAAACTCATTTGATTTAAAAGATAAATCATGATGTTTTCCAAGTTTGCATGATAAACAAGAAATACTGTCAGTTGACACACAATTTCCTAACACCCCTAAATTAGCTAATGATTTTATTCTGGCTAGAGATAAGTGACCTAGTCGGGCATGCCACAAGATGTAGTTGCTTCCATTGAAAACAACCGAAATTGGATTTGAATGACTGAGATTGGCAGCCATAGATAAAAAAAAACAGTAAACAGCAACACATAATTCGTAATGGTAGAGGAATATAGCGAAGTCTTCAGATTTGCGCTAAAGGCATGTGGCACAAAACGACAGTTTGCGCTAAGAGTGACTGACGCAAAAGAAGTCTTTGCGCTTATAAGGGCTGGCGCAAAAGAACACTTTGCGCGAAGAGTGACTGGCGCAAAAGAACACTTTGCGCGAAGAGTGACTGGAGCAAAAGAACACTTTGTGCGAAGAGTGATTGGCGCAAAAGAACACTTTGCGCGAAGGATAAGACGTGCTGGCGCAAAAAATTAGTTCGCGATTGGGCGATGTGCGATATCGGGATTGGAATTCCCGATTGGGTGAGCGATATTGGGATTGGAATTCCCGATTGAAAAGATTCGGGCAATGAGCGGCATAGAAAAAAAAAGACGATAAAAGGAACAGTAATAAGGAAGAAAGCAAACCTACTGCTCTGATACCATGTTAGAAGATGATGATGATGATTGAAAGAGACGATAAATATGTTGAAGGCTTGATGACTTCATATATTGATTAAGAGAACAAACGTACAATACGGCTAATGTAATATGAAAAACTTAACCTAACCTAGAAGATATAAGGGATTTATATACAGAGACTATATGGGCCCATGGGCATGGGCCTTATACACATATATATACTAACATATATATTTAAAATTACCGACGGATTGATAAAAATCTATTGCTAATTTTAGTAAGAGTTCTTAGAAATTTTAAATTTACCAATGAATTTTAATTAATTAAAATCCATCAGTAATTATAATTTTAAAATTTTTATTTTTTTAAATTACTGATGGATTATCGACATAAATCATATAATCAAATAATTATTTAAATTCAATGGATTTAAGTTAAATAGGATTTTTTACTATATTTATTTCTTAAATTTACCGACGGATTACCCTCGAAATTTAAGTGATTAAATGTTTTTTTAAATTATGTCGAGAATCCGCCTATAACTTAAATAAGATTTTTATTTTTTTATTTTTTTTAAATCACTAAAGGATATTAAAAATCAGTCAATAACCCGCCGATATTAGCAATTATTTTTTAGAAATTTTCATTTCTTGAAATTATCGAATGATTTTAAAAATTCATCGGTAATCCATCATATCGAAGTTGTTAATTTTCTTTCTTAACTTTGCGAGAAGACGAGAAGTGGAATATCATATATATGATACACAAGTTTAATCATACAAGTTTAATCATATATGATTAAACACATGTTACATTGATAATACATAGACATTTAATCATATATAATTAAACATACCTACAATCCGTGTAATTATATATGATATCACACTTCTCGCTTTCTCGCAAAATGTTTAACTTTCATGATCCTCTCTCTCTCTCTCTCTCTCTCTCTCTCTATATATATATATATATATATATATATATATATATATATATATATATATACTAAAAGAATGACAAATAGAAGACAATTATCAAGTTTACCATCAAATCTATCTTTTTATTTTCTATAATTTCAACCATTATATTTATTTTTCATCACAAATGAATTGAACGACCATTCTTTTGAAAATGTTATGGGAACTTTGTTTATGATCTTGGGATGTTTTATGAATTGATTTTATCTAGATTTTCAATATTTTATATTTGGAGATTATTGATTTACAACAAACAATATATTTAATTTGTTGAATTAAACGGTTTTAAATAATTTATAGAGAAATAAAAAAACACGATAGTTGGTTTCATATAAAAAAGGGGATCATTCTTTAGACAAAAAAAGGTTTTTTGTATTTTTGTAAAAACTACAGTGTTTTATTAAAAGATAAATAAATTTTATAATTGTTATAAATTTATTATAAAAATTTAATAAATAAGTAGTATAATGGTCATTTTGTAATAAAATTGAGACCATTTCTATTTTAATAACCCCTCCTATATGAGTGGTATGTGGGTGACGAGGGACGAGGTATAAAATATAAGTGGTGTGAGTGATATTGCTAACCCGTCTTTATTTTTCAAGTTACAAAAGTACTATTGATCTCTCGATAATTACCGACATAAATATTTATCAATAAAAGTCCGTTATTTTTTTAGTAGTAAGAGCATCTCCAACAGCTTCTCCAAAATGGAGAAAATAAGGAAAATGAAGATTTTAAATATATTTTTACTCCAACAGTTTCTCCATAACTATCCCCAAAATGGAGAAAGTAAGAGAAAGAATGAGTTTTTCTCCAAATATGGAGATAACCCCAAAAATGATTACTAGTTAGGAACACCAATAGAAAACTTGGAAAGTAGATATTTATGAGAGAGAAATAATATTTTAATATATCAATGTAATATTTTAATATTATAATTAATGTTTGATTCTCCAAAATATTTTAAATGGAGAATCTGTTGGAGATGGATGTAATTTTTTTTTGGAGATTTTGACTTTTGGTTCTCCATTTTGGAGAAATTTTGAGGAAGCTGTTGGAGATGCTCTAGATGTTTTGTATTAGAGGTGTTACATTTTATCAACTTTTTTGGGATAGAATAAATTTATAAACTATGGATGACAAGGTTAATACCTTATAATTAATTAGTGGCAACCCCGTGCGTTGCACGGTAGCGATAAATTTTTTTAAAAAAGTACTTGACCGAGTTAAAATAGAACATAATTTCTTGCTTAATAATTAATGAGATACAATTTAAAATGAAGAATGTATTTACATAAGTGGTTTATTTTCACGTATTGATAACCTTTTATTGTTACGAAGAGTTTGACACGTATTGACATTAACTTTTTTGTTATGTTATTTAGAATGAAACAACATGTCATACACCCATATCATTATTGTTGTTACGAAAGTTTTGAGGAATCACCGTCTGGCTCAAATTTGAGTTTGATAATTTTGAAGTTTGAACTTAAAAAATGTTGCTTATTATTTTAATGACTCAAACTTGTAATGCGCTAATATGATATCCAACTTGATTCGTTCCAAAAGTTCGTTTGATGCTCTTGAGTTTATATATAAGGTGACATATAATAAAAACACTCTAACAAACATGTTGACATTAAGTTTTAAACTTAAGGCCTAAAGTAGATGTATAGATTTTTTGAAAAATTATTGTTGGCCAATATATTTAGTCAAACCTATTTTTAAAATTTTCAAGCCAACTTCTACTCATATATAACCATCTATTTTTAAATTTTATCATCTTCATAGTAATGTGGGATAATTTAACCAAACCATAATTTAACGTTTAATAATACTCAAACTTGGTTAGGCCACATCATCAGTTGTGGCGATAATTATTTCAGGAAATATATGTATCGAGATAAGAAATATAAAACATAATTCGTCAGTTAACAGTTAATTGAATACAATATAAAATAATTGATGTGTTTCAATGAGTGGTTAATTTGTATATATATATATATATAATTTTTTTTTGGAAAATGAGAGTTGACAGTCAATATCAACCCTCTCTTCCAAATCCTACTTTCTTGCTAATTTATTATGAGATTTCAATCGTGAGGTAAAACATATTTATCCAACTAAAATTTTGATTATCAAAATCAACCCTTGTTTCTTACAGTCATCTTCATTCTCCAATCTTGCACCTTGCATCAAGGTGGGATAACTGAACTACAACACAATGCAATATTTTAGAATACTGAAATCTCACAATGTTATCTCATTATTTATGGTTGTTCTTTTTTATATAAATAAAGTCACATAAAGATTAATATTTTATAAAATTTGATTTTTAGCGAAAGAGGTCGACTAAAATGAGACAACCACATAGGTTGCCACAAACTTTTAAACTTGTAAGTCATCTTATCCGCCTTTTCTTTTGTTTACCTCATCTTCCAAATTTATTATCTTTACGTTGATGTGGATTAACCAAATAAGACAGCTCATGCACCTTTTATATACTAATCTCTTCTTTCAAATCTGTCTTTTTTTACCGATGTGGGATAAATAAATAAGACATTTCATTCAGCTTTTATATACTAACATCTTCTTCCAAATCTATTGTCTTTATGTCGATGTGGGACAATCAAATAAGACATCTCATTCAACTTTTACATACTCATCCATTCTTCCAAACTTATTTTCTTTCTATCAATGTGGGATAACCAAATAACATCACAATTCAAGATTTGAGAATACTTAAATCTTCTTGTGACTTGTGAGAAAATAAAAAGACATGAAGGTTCAACATTGATAATATTGTATAAATTGATGAAATATGATGATTTGTATACATTTGTCTATCGATTTATTTGCTTATATAAATGGGTATTTTTAACAAAAATAGGGGTCGGCCAAAAAGAATATTTAGCCAAGTAATCCTTTAATTTATCAAAATCTAAATCTCTGTGTTTCCACAGGTATATCTTCATTCTCCAATCTTATATTCACTCATCAATGTGAGATGTGTAAAACACCACCAGAATATAGTAGTATTTGAGAATACTCGTATCTCATATCAAATCCAAATGTCCTCGTTTCTTATAGGTACCTACATTACTCAAATCTCACAATGTCATATCATTCTCTATGGTTCTTTCTTTTATATAAATATATATATATATATATATATATTGATGATTCTTATTTGAGGCGTGTCATTTCTCTTAGGTAATTTTACTTTTATATATATATATATATATATATATATATATATATATATTAGATTTCTTAATCCACATCATGATATGTCATTTTGTCTTGTTTTTCATTTTATGTATACAAAGACAAAAAGATATAAAAAATAAACAAATTAAATGAAATAAGTGTATCTTATTAGTTGTAATACAATATATATCAACACCAATAAATTTGTAACTAAAAATCAACTCTTTAATCCAAAATGGATTAAAACAAATCATAAATCATGTAAAAAAAAAGTTGGCATACTTTTCCTTTTATAATCATCTTCATGTTCCAACATTTCATCTTTCTATGAATGTGGGATGACCAAAGTTAACCACAATCCAATATTTTAGAATTCTCAATCCACATTGTACCATGTCATTTATCTTGGTTTTTGCTTTTATATATTTAAAGATAAAGATAGTTGTAATACAATATATAATATATATTCAACATCAACAAATATTTAACTAAAAATAAACTTCTTAATCCAAAATGGATTAAAACAAATCATAGGTCATGTCAAAAAAGTAGGAATTCTTCTTTTTTTATAATCAACTTCATGTTCCAACATTTCATTATTCTATCGATGTGGGATGACTAAAGTTAACCACAATTCAATATTTTAAAATTTTCAATCCACATTATGCCATGTCATTTCTCTTGGTTTTTGCTTTATTCTATCAATGTAGGATGACCAAAGTTAACCACAATCCAATATTTTAAAATTCTCAATCCACATTGTGCCATGTCATTTCTCTTGGTTTTTGCTTTTATATATATAAAGATGTATAAAAATAAAGATGGTTGTAATACAATATATAATATATATTCAACATCAACAAATTTGTAACTAAAAATAAACTCTTTAATCCAAAATAGATTAAAACAAATCATAGGTCATGTCAAAAAAGTTGGCATTCTTCTCTTTTTATAATCAACTTCATGTTCCAACATTTCATTATTCTATCAATGTGGGATGGCCAAAGTTAACCACAATCCAATATTTTAGAATTCTAAATCCACATTGTGCCATGTCATTTCTCTTGTTTTTTGCTTTTATATATATAAAGATTATGCTTTGAAACTATGGTGATGATTAATGGTTTTTGGCTACACCATTAAAATAAAACAGGCTATTAATGATGCTTTGATATGATAATTTTTAAAAAGTGGGACTTTTGGGATCGCATTAGGTTGTTTATCTTTGTTTTAACAACTTATCGTTTCATAAATATAAAACTTGTTAGTTTGTATAACTTTGATCTAATAACTATATAATCTTAATGTCTTTGTATATGTCATAGCACAATCGTTGGTCGTATAAACTTTAATTCGCTCCGTTCTCGTGTTTTGGAAGGAAAGAAACGAAAGGTTTTTTTTTCTTTTTTTTTCTCCCTTTTTTAGAGTAAAAGGAAAGGAAGTAAAGGAAATAAATTTTCATGTTCTTGAGCATGCGAGAAAGTAAAGGAAACACGTTATTTTACAAACATACCCATTATTTATTTTATACTGGAATGTAATTGATGGATAAATATGTAATTTTATAAATACTTTTAATTGTTATAAATTCTTTCATTTCCTCCCACATTTGGGAGAAAAATCAACATGATTTTCCTCCCTTCCCTTTCCTTTCCTTTCCTTTCCCTCCTTAAAAAAACTCGAGAACACTGGATTTTTTCTTTCCCCCTACTTTCCTTCCCTTTCTCTTCTTTCTGCTGTAAAAAAACACTCGAAAACGCAGCGTAAGCCTCTCTATTCCTTGAGAAACCTTATTACTTGGTGTGTGCTTTATTGTATTCATCTAGTCCAGTCCAATTCAGTCTGGTCTTAGGTATTTTATAAGGTGGTTGTGGATGTCATAACATACCAATTTTGTTGTAATAAATACGACAAATCATTTGCATAGTATTTTATTATGATGTTGCAGCTTTTACGGACTACCACGTATGCACCGAAAAAGCCATAAATGCTCATCAACATTTGACTTTAATTTTACTTTAACCGTAAAATATTGTTCTCTTTTATCATTGTTATAAAGTCATTGAACACTATCATCTCAGAGATAAATGAAACTTGAAGGGAAGAGAGCATGAAATGTGTGTTGTATATTATTGTGTGTTACATATGTGTATGACCATTTGACAAAAATCATTTTTATTTTTGCAATCTTTGTTGCATTTGATATGTAATTCATCTGGCTTATTGAAATATCCTACTTATGTTATTTATATGTATAATGGGAGTTTTAAATAAGAAAGTTAAATATCGTGAGAGGGTAAAAAATGAAAGTTAAGGAGGTTTATATGTGAATCATTGAAAAAATTAAAAAAAAAACTATTTGAACATACATATGTGAACCAACGTTACAGATTATTCATATGGGTTCACATTTGCATCTTCGAATTGATATTTCAATGATTCACATATGAATATTCCCTTAACCTTTCCTCCTTAATTACCTTCTCACGATATTAGTCTTCTTATTTGAATCGGCTCATCTGTGTGTGTATTGAGAGAGGGGGGTTGTATGTGTATATATAGATAGATAGGGAGAGAGCAGGAACCCAAAATTGATTAGGAACCTAGGAACCGCTCACAGGGCACTATGTGTCCCTCTTTAAGATAAATATTCATCATGTATAACACATTCATGGTGAATATAGAAGTGTTATTCATCATAAATCACACATTCATGATGAATAACACGTCCATATTCCTGATGGATATGCCACGTGCAATGTTGTGGGCGGTCCTGAGGTTCCTAATCAATTTTAGGTTCCTAACGAAACTTGTCCACACCCACACATACACACATGTATATTGTAACACCCTGTCTAGTAGAATTGTGGACAATTTTAAAAAATTTCAAAACTTATGCTTTGTAATAAACCACCAAAATGGAAGTCTTTGTTTTAAGCTAGAGTTTGTAGAAATTTTACAAAACACGTTAGTTAATATAAGAAAAAGTTGCATAACTTGATCATATAAAAGTGTTTAACAAGTTTGGTGTTACAATTATATACCAAGACCATGATTCAACAAGTCAACATATACAAAAGATAGTGTCCTTCAAAACTCATGATCTTGCTAAGTTTCCCACAAGCCTTCATCAACATTATCAACAACTATTGATCACCTGTGGATAAACAACGGGTAGAAAACATTTGTTAACCAAAATGGTTAAGTGAATGCAAGGTGTTTTAATCAAAGCATACTTAAAAGCATAGCCATCAATTCATACAAAATCAACTTATACAAACAACACATAGAATCATGATTAATAAGATGTAAAGTTAATTCACTCAATTCTCATATTTCCCGATAACTAGTCGGTCCATATAGAATTCTAATGAATTACCTTAACACCGCCACACACTTTAAGTTAGGAAATTCCAACTTGGAACGCCTCCATCTTATAGGAATTGCACCTCCCACATGGCATTCGAATTTCCTGTTACCCTAAGGTCACTTATAGAGTATGGTGCAATACTCATGGACCAAAGAGCCCTGAAGGTTACTGAAAGCAACCAACTGTCAACTATAGTCCGGACTAATACTATATGCACATATAGCAAGTACATGGTTCTCAATATGTAAAAAAAACCATTTACATATCTTATAATATCAACTAATGCAAATAATAACCCAATAATCACAACTAAATTCAAAGTATTCATACACAATCAACAAACATTTGATGACTATTATTTTCATATAAAATAGCATTTTGTTGAATATCCAAGTTTTCAAAATTCAATGCACTCACCTTAGGAGTTGGTGGAAGATCTCAACTCAATTACCACAACCACTAATTACAATGTTTACCAATCTTCAATCAATCCTAAGAAAGAATTTATAACAAACATTCTCTTATTAAAATTCGACATTTCATTATTCAAATCACTAGACTAACCACTAATGTCCAAACCGAACAACACATTTAAAAATAAACCTATGTGTGATAAAAGGCCCTCATTACTAATTTAAACATGATATCAAAGCATTCTAAGGGACCCCATGAAATATTATAACCCAAACGAACCAAAACTTCACTTTATAAACATAAAGCATATTCTCAAATTGACCTCTCTGTCTTTCTTCACGTTTTTGACCCTTAAAACATTTTTTTAGCACCTGACATATTAAAGATAATTAAAATAGACTCAACAAGCTTTCCAACGATATATTACACGCCCCATAACGATTTTTCTATGATTTTCTATGAATTTATGAATACTGCCCAAAAATTCCGAACAACAACATGTTGTTTCGATTTTTACACCAAAACTTGAGATTTTTCTCATCCAAATCGACTTTTAAGAGTACCAAACTCAAAACTAAGTTTATATAACATGTTTTGGTCATTTCTAACATCCCAAACATAAACATTAGCCATTTATTAAGAATCAAACCCTAATTCAAGAAATTTTCACCCAAATGACCCGATTATTGACCCATTTCTATAAAACAAGACTAGGGCTCAACAATCCTATACATAAACATTGAAACTAAACCACAATAAAGATTAGATTTTACCTTTTAGTGTGTACCCAATCTGCCCCAAACGAAAAAGATCAAAACCAAGCTTGTCTAGTGTGTATATGATGTCAAACACTCCAATTTCATGAACAATTCTTACATGCATCCACTCTAGGCCATGAAATCTTCAAGATCCACCATTTTTTTTGTGTTTGGGAGCTAAAATCGTTGGGTATGAAGAATGGAGAGGAAAAGTGTCTTTTTCTTGTATATTTGAGTCTAAATACATATTTAGACAATTACCATTATGCCCATAAGTCACATCTTATTTACCCTTTATATCCTAACTAGAACATGCTTCAAAAGACTTGTACATTGTGCATGCATAATATAACACTTATTATAACCCAACAACTTGAATTAACTTAATAATTCTTAAAATTAAACCTTTATAATTAAACATATTATATAAAAAGGCATAAAACCACAATTTGCACATATATATACTAAAATCAAATTGAGAGTGTTACATATATATATATATATATATATATATATATATATATAGAGAGAGAGAGAGAGAGAGAGAGGGGGGGATAATCATTTAGAAACCTTCTAAATGTTACAAACTATACAAACCCATCTAGGTCATCCAAATTTTTAATCAACGGTTGAGATATTTTAGGACTTAAATTAATTTAAAAAATAGGGAGAAAATAGGGAAAGGGTAGTTTAGGAATAGTTTTAGTTATTTTAAATTTAAATTTAAATTTTATTAATTAATTTGAATTATCTAATTATGGTTACAAGATATCCTTAATTTTCTCCATATTTATCTCTCCTTCTATCTAAAAAATAATCCGGCCACCACCACCATCATCTCCATCATCATCACTACGCCGGCGACCGAGAACCACCGCGGTTCTCCACTACTCCATCCGACGACTGTCGTGCGCCGCCGCCATCTGCCAGAAGCCTCCTTCGCCACCCCACGTATCGTGACCTCCTCCTCCGAATCTCCGACGAGTTTATGAAATTTCAAGTTCATACAATGTTTGTTCGAGTTTCATAAACTGTTTTTTTGAAACTTTATAGTTTCATATATTTTCATAAATGGTTTCATATATTTTTCTCCATATGAATAATCATATTTTAAAGTTTTATATATTTTTCTCTCATATGAATATTCAGATTTTTTCGAAATAATCATATATTTTTTAAGTTTCATATATTTTTCTCCTATATGAATAATAAGATTTTGAAGTTTCATACATTTATCCAATATTAATGATCAGATGATGAGACGTGAAAATTTCAAAAAAATATTTTATGAAACCAAAAAAACTTGAAACTTTCGAAAAAACAGTTTATATATGAAATTCGAAAAAATTATGAAACTTGTCAGAAATGGGGAGGTCGCCGGAGTGGGAGGACGTCACCGAAAGTGGATGGAAACGGTGGATCGTGAGTGTGTGTGTGTGTGTGTGTGTGAGAGAGAGAGAGAGATGGAGAGATAATTAAGGAAGAGATAATTAAATAATTTAATTTTTTCCTAAAATTACGAAATTTGTAAAAAAACATAAATGTCCTGGTTTGTATTGTTTGTAACCTTTAGAAGGTTTGCAAATGAAGGTCTCTCTCTCTCTCTCTCTCTCTCTCTCTCTCTCTCTCTCTATATATATATATATATATATATATATATATATATATATATATATATATATATATATCGACGACATGTCATCGCTATAGCTTGTGGATGAAACATGTAACTGCTAAAGGCGTGTCGCTGAAACTCGCTTTTCTTGTAGTGTCTAGAGCTTTTTTTATTTGAACTATAATAAACTAGGCTAAATGCACCCCTCATATGTTACTAAATGTACCCCTACCTACTAATTTTGTTCTCACACACAATATATTTATACTTACTTTTTACATTCTCAATGCATTATTTAACCTGATTCTGATATAACAAGGGATGCATATAACATCGTCTTTAATAAATAAGTTTTAATTGAAATAAAATAGACAAAAGATATGTTTAAATTAAAAATATAAGGAAATAAATTAATCTTCAAGAGCATGGTTGAAGAAAAAGAATTTTAAATTTAAGGTATGAAATCTTCATACCCTTTTTATTACTTAAAATATTGGCTACACCCCTATTTTTTTTTTTTTTTACTTAAAAAGATATAATAAATGAGTCTAACAAACTAGATATTGGTGATAAATACAATATAATGAATAAAACTAACTTTTTCTGAATTGTATGTATTTATATGTAAACACAAAAAACATATCCATTTCATAGTGTGACACATAAATCATACAATGTTAATCTATATATACTGAGTTAATTAATAATTTCTAAAACAATATAGATATCATAAGTTGAGATCTCATAGCTTGTAAGTTGTTTGATATATAATTTCTTTTTACTAAAATGATGACAAGTATAGAACAATTATCAAAGTTTACTATCAAAACTATCTTTTTATTTTCTATACAATAAATAGGCTGTAGATGTTTTTAACCATTATATCTAGTTTTCATTACAAATGTACTATCATTCTTTTGAAAATGTTATGGAAGCTATGTTTATGTTAGTGATTTTGGGAATTCATTTCACCTTTTTTTTTGTATTAATAAATTATTGATTTACAACAAACAACATAGTTTGTTGAATTAAGTGGTTTTAAATAATTTATAAAGAAAAAACACTGTAGTTGGATTTTTATAAAAGAGCGCTCCTTTCTAGAAAAAAAAATCTTCTTGTATTTTTGTAAAAACGACAGCGTTTTATTAAAAATGAATGAATTTTATAATTGTCATAAATTTATCGGATAAAAAAATAATAAATGAATAGTATAATGGTCATTTTGTAATAAAATTTACGGCCAATTTTATTCATATTATAACCCCCTTCTATACGAGTTGTATGCGAATAACAAAGGGGTATAAAACGTGATTGATGTGAGTGACGAGGAGTATGAATAGCAAACATCTAAAATTAATATTTTCACCTCTAAATATATAGACACCCAATTTCTTTTCCTTAGTTCCTTTCTCTAAAACCACCCAAGTCCTCAAGATCTCTCACCATCTTCAACAACTTCATTTCTTTTATACCCATAAGAAGGTATATATTTTTAACTCTATTCTCTATGTGTTTTCCCTTTTTTCTTGCATTCTCATTTTATTGTTCTTTTGTTCATAATCTATGTATATCTTCTAGACATGAGTTTGTATTATTTCATGCATCTTAACTTCATTTCTACATGTGGCTCTTGTTACCTACAAATTTGTATGCAAGTTCAACCAAAAAAAAAGTCCTCCTTAATTTTTTGAATTTTTTGGGTTTGTTTCGTAGTTATAAATTATATGTTGAATCATCTGAGACGGTGTTCTAAAAAAAGGATTTTTGGTAAAAGTACTGATTCATCGGAAAATGGCGTTAATTTTGTTGATGATCGATCGATGATGATTTGATTTTTTATGTCCAAGTTATAGAAGAAGTTCAGTATTATCAGTGATATCATAATTGAGCATCATCTAATTATACGAAGTGGAAATTAGTGTTAAAGGTGTTGAAAATTCCCAATTGAACATTGATAAAATCTCTCTTTTGATGGAGGATTGTTGAAATTGTTTGTATTTTCGGACAATTTACTTAGCTTCTGATTACGTTCATTATTCTTGTTTGATTAGCTATATATGGCATGAATCGATGATTTTGTTGGTGAATCGGCGACCATTAGACCGAATGCTTTCCGATTAAGTTTAATGCTCGTGTTTGATGATCTACCGGATATTTTGCTTTTTTAGGGTTTAGATTGTTTTGCTTGATTTAATTTTTTGGGTATTAATTGGCTTTTCAGTATTTGCTTTAATTTGTTAGTACAAAAAAAATCAATCGGAGGAGATTGTGCGAAAATGGTAAATAAAATCAAATATCATCGATCGATCCACACGATGGATTTCTAGCAAAACCCATAAATTAAATCGGAAAAAGGGTGTGTCAATGTATCTACAGACATATATAGATAGATATTTCATATGAGGGTTAGGTTCACGTGAGACCAACTTGTTTTCATGAGACCCGTGAGACCATATTTTTACACTTGAAATTTCACAGCAAAACACTGGGAAGGTAAAAAAATCCGAAACTTCACAGCAAAAAAACACGTTCACAGTATTTTGCTGTGAAGTTTCAAGTGTAAAAATGTGGTCTCACGTGTCTCACGTGTCTCACGAAAACAGATCGATCTCACATGATCCCAAATCTTTCAGGGTGATTGAGACTTTCAAACGATAATAACTTGTAGAGGTTCTAACTTCAATATTAACCAATGGGTATATCTAAGGGGTTGTTTGATTGTTTTTCCATTAAGTCCTGTGCAGATAAAGTTGGTTGTATGAATTAGATAAAATTGTTTATTTGTTTGTTGTCCAGACTAAACTGTCTTAACGATGAAAATGACAGTTTTACCCTACAAAAATATTTGATTTCATTGCTCTAAGAAGAAATTGAAGCCACCAGGCAATTAGATGATCAAATCATCTGCCTATGTGAATGATTCAATATAAAGAACATTGAGAACAAAAGTCTTGATTTTTTTTTAAATTTTCCATTTTGTAGATCATACTTGAGTTTCTTTCTTCAATAGTTGTTATGTGATTTAGCATTTGATTCATGGTAATCTTACTAATGGTTTTGTTTTTATTTAGTTCTACTTTCTTGATCAAATCTCACACTATTTTTCGGTTTTTCGGTTTTCATCAGATTGTTGAGTAAAAGGCTAACAGTATGGATAACTTTCGCAAACCAAAAACGACTACACGAGTTGGAGTCGAGAACCAAGCAAAAATCCCGCGTTTGATGGAAAAGCACGAACCTTCAGAGCTCACATGTTACGATCTCCCGATTCCAGTCACATGGGTTCATAGTAATCAACCTAAAACCAGCAACGAAAACGCAATTGAATCTAACGATGCACGTGAATCGGCTACGGTGGATGGTGAATTGATTCCTCTTCCTGGTTTACGGATTGAACCTTGGAGCGCCATCGAACATGGTAGTTTTCTTCTCGGTATATACGTATTCCCGAAGAATTTTCGTCTCGTGAAAAGACTCATCGGGAGCAAGAGAATGAGAAGCGTAATCAGTTACTACTATCGGGATTTCCATAAATCCGGTGCTCATGACATATGGTCGAAATGGCGAAATGACACGCTTAAAAGACCATGCTATGCGAGAAAGCTTTTCACCGGGTGGAACCATCAAGAGCTTATATCTCGTTTATCTTCTAACGTGACCGACGAATGCAAAGATCGTTTGATCAAGGTATTTCTCTAAGAATTCGCGCTACCCTTTTACGCTATTTATGCGCTACCAATCACATATATCTAATTCATGTTTAGCACTTTCTTGCATTTTCACAAAGCTTATGTTATCTGCAATCATGTAGTAAAGGTGCATTACTTTTGATCCGTGCCTAATCTCTACTAAGGTTCGTTGATTCCTCGAATACTGAACCTTAGGCTTCAAACTTCTGATTCACAAGAACTTCAAATTTGGAAGAAAAATCGAAATTTCTAGATTCATACTTTGACCATCCAACTTACACAAACAGAGTTTAAATAAGAAGGCGAAAACAAAATGGGTCCGGAAAAAGTCCATGGGCCGAACAAAATCGCCCAATGAAAATGCAAAAAAAAGAAGAAAAAACACTAAAATGTCAGTGTTTTTAGGGTTCAAACCCTAAACAGTGTTTAGGGTTCAAAACCCTAAACAGTGTTTTTAGGGTTCAAAAGTCAGGGCCTAACCATGGCATGCATCTCGTTCCGGGCTTCGAATCAACCGGTCGTGGGTATGAAATGGAGCCCCGTAGCCAAAGTTACGACTTTTTAAGCGTGCCTAACATTGGTAGACCGATCATCGGCTTCCAAGACTAATAGGGCCCAATCCTCCATGCCAAGGCCCGCATTATTCTGTGAAAGGCAAATTCGAATTTTATTTTCTATGACATGAACCCGATCCGACTCTGATCTTGTCGAAATTTATCAGTTTTTATTGTTATTCAAGAAATTTTCGTTCCGAGTTTTATGTACTTGTTCTACGAATTCTTTCAGGATGGTACGAAATATATCGAAGGAAGACTTTCACTTACGAGGTTCGTATTCGCTCTAAAGGATAACGTCGGCATGAATCTGCTCATCGAAGCTGTCGCCATTGGACAAGAAGATCGCGACCTTTTGGAGTTTCGACCAATCAGCGATTGGTTTTATGTGAACATAGAGGTCCCTATTGGCAATGCTTGCTCCTCTCACACACCCCAAGAAATCCTCAAAATCTTGAAGGGTGATGTGAGATTAAGCAAAGCGAGGTCGAGCGACCTCTTTTGGGACGCGGTCTGGCCGCGTCTTTTAGCCCGAGGATGGCATTGTGTGCAGCCGAGAAATAACGTTCTTCAAAACTCGAAGACTTTGGTGTTTCTGGTACCTGGTGTAGTCGCCGAGTTATCGCGTAACGAACTTACGAAAGGAGTCCACTACTTCGATTCTCTAACCGATGTCTTGAGTAAAGTTGCTTCCGAGCCCGAGCTTCTTGAACTTGAATCTGACCAAGACGAGCCGGTGGGCTCGGATGCAAACCAAGACCCTCAGGATTACGTCGAGCCAGATGTTCCTCAAAGCGATCGAGATTTGAAGCTGTTTACGATCGTGGATATTAGTTCGGATCGTGACCGGGATGGGGTTATTAAATCGATCGAACTCCCAAGTTTGCCTGTTTCCGAACCAATTTATATCGTCGAACAAGGGCCTGATCGCGATGAGCAAGATCTTAACGAGTTCTGCAACAACAACAACAACAACTCGGTAAACCATCTTGATCTAAAACGTAGCGAGTGCTACAACGAGTCGAAGCGAGTAGATGATACTGACGAAAACATTGGATTTCAAGTGAAAACGCCATCAGGGAACGGTGAAAATGAAGAAATGGTCGAAGAACCGTGCTCAAATCGCAAACTCGACCAAGGGGTCATCATAGACCCGAACCTCTTTCAAATGGCTCCGGACTCGGACTCCGATCAATCATCACTTTCTGTAAAACCAGCCGCGAACCCGCTTGAGTTTTCGAATGCGGGAGCCGTTATGCTTCAGCAGCCGGTCTCGGTGCCACAAAGGCAAAGTACGAGAAGCCGAATGTTAAGCACAAAAGCGTTGGAAGCTCTTGCTTTCGGGTATCTAAGCCCAAAGAAGAAACGGAAGCGCACAGAGGAGAAGTCGTCATGTAGCACCGCTACAAAATTGGTTTTATAGGACGCCACCAATTTCTAGACGTTTAATAGACTGCTTTATAAGACTTCATTTATAGGACCAAAAACTAAAGGGTTGTAATAAGCTTATAGGACACCTTTAGGGGTCTTAATGGGTTTTTTAGGACACTTCTAATATAAAACGTCGCATTAGCTATTTTATAGGACACTTTTGAAAAAGCGTCCTATAAATTCATCTTTTTATAAGACACTTGTTTTTATAGAACAAATTTTGAAATAGTGTTCTATAAAACAACTAATACGACGTTTTTTTTTAAATGTTCTCAAAAACTTGTTACAACGCCCAAAAACGTCCTAAAAACTTATTGTGACACTTTGTTATTTTTAATCCTATAAATTAAGTCTTATAAAGCAGTCTATTATGACACTTAGAAAATTTTGACGTCCTATAAACCTAATTTTGTTATAGTGTAGGTGGGTTCGTGGCAAGACTGCTACGGTCTCAAGTGGTAGTGCAGGGAATGTTGATAACGCGATGGATGGTCCGTTCAGTGGTTCGATGGCTAGGCTGTCTAATGTCGTGATCCCTTGCCAGTGCTTCTAGCCGATATCGACATGTAGGGTTAATTAATTAAGTGAAATCTGAATAAAATGAACATAAGAGTTGTTTCGGTTTTTATCTAGAGTTAGGTCAAATACAAATAGCGCGAACATGCGCTTGTTTTATCAAGCGAACTTGTTGTGCTTTGTTTTTTTTTATCGAGACTACCATAAAGTTTGAAAGTTGAAATGATGCATATATTTGTCGTTTGATTGCGATTTGTGAATTAGTATTTTGTACCTCGATTGTGCACTTCTTATTATGAGCTTGTTTCATCAAGCGAACTTGTTGTGTTTTGGTTTTTCATCGAGATTAGGAATAACGTTTGAAAGTTGAAATGATGTATATATTTGTCGTTTGATTGCGAGTTGTGAATTAGTGTTTTGTACCTCGATCATGCGCTTCTTATTATGACCGTAAGCAACTCATGGCGGAGCTCAAGCTCGATTCTATCGGCCGTATTCGACTAAGCTCGAATTCGATTTGATAACTTCATCTTAGTGCAGGCTCAAGCTTGACTTGAGAAATAATATTGAAGCTCTTGAATGACTTCAAAAATATTTAGTGTAACTAGATTAAATAAATCAAGATCAATTATAAAAAGTTTAAATGGCTAGAAAATATATATCGAAATTATGTGCGATAAAACAAACTCGATTAGAATTTGACCAAAAATATATATAGAGAGAGAGAATCGGGTTTAAACGAGAACAGTACTGATAACTCTCAAATATTGAGAGTTAATTCCTCTCTTTTTATATTCGTTTTACCACATTTTCCCCCGTTTTGTCTCCCATCTCCTTCATTTGGTCTTAATTGTTCAAACATGATGATGAAGTCTCAAGAATGCAAAAATTTCGGTTTCACTAACTTTTGTGCAAAAAGTGGCCACCTTGCTGGCACCTTGTCATCACGTTGAACATGGGCTGAAAATTTGTTGATAAGTTCCAGCCATTTTCAGAAAGTTTGACTTCTGAGGGAATGTAAAGAGTCTTCTGATCTTTCACTAGAATATTCAAGGAAGAGGACAAAAAGTGGAGGTCTAAGGAAAGTTCAACACTCTTCCTTAAAAACTACTTTTGAGGAATAGTCACATCAACACTTTTCTCTTCCTTGGGCTATAAATGAGGGCTTGGAGGAACCATTTGGAGATATCACAACTTCCAGGAGCATTAAAGACTTCTGGAGCTTAAGCATTTAATTTCTAGTCTTTCTTTAAAGCTTGTAATTTAGTTGCATTTAATTTTAACTTCTTTGTAAAAGTTGTCGCCAAAGTGGCCACCTTGTCACCACTTTAGCAGTAGCTCTTTAGTTATTTATGCACTTTATGTTTATGTTTTCTCCTTCTTTTCCCATGTCTTTTACTGTTGTTATGAGCTAAGCACCCCTTTGGGTGTGAGTATGAGCCAAAGCTAAGACTAGTAGGCAACACTTGGGTGTTGCTATCGTTGCTAACTCTTAGACTTGGTCACTTGAGTCGGGACTTCAACTCAACGCGGACAAGTCGATCACTTGTTAGTGTTAATATTAGATCTTAGACCTCGAGAGGGGCAGATCTGAAATACGGATTGGGTGATGCAAAGAAGATTTGAGAAAGTCTTTTATAACCACATAGAGATACGGGTTTTTGCATGACTATAACTAAGGTTCAAATGTCGGTTGATATGAGTGTCACAAAGAGATTTGGGCGTCCATATTGTGAGTCCAAGATCAATGAATTCTAGAGAGAGAAAGTAGAGAGAGAGACTTGGAAGCGCAAAGTAATATATTGAATGAATGTGCGTGAAGTTCTTACAAAGAAACAAGACCAAAGGGACTTAAATACCCTTGGTCAATACAATACAATATAAGATTGTGAGTCCAAGATCAATGAATCTTTAGAGAGAGAAAGTAGAGAGAGAGACTTGGTAGCGTAAAGTAATGTATTGAATGAATGTGCGTGAAGTTCTTACAAAGAAACAAGACCAAAGGGACTTAAATACCCTTGGTCAATACAATACAGTATTTGACCAAGACCTATAAATACAATGATTACTATAAAATCAGACTTAACAATCTCCCCCTTAGTAATCATTGGCGCTTTGGTCTTCAAAATTCATCTTCTAAAACAGCACGGACCATTAAAGCGACTTTATGAAGCTTTCTGACTTTTAAAGAAAAATTTCTTCTCAGCATCTTTCAGATTGATTTGTCTTTGCTGCCTTTGACAAGTCTGGACCAGATTGGAATGAACTTGAATGAACAGTTGATTCATCAGCTTGTGCTATAGACGACACACCTCTTATGAAAGACCTTGAATGACCTGTGGTGGTCGGAGCAGGAACAACAAAAGAAAAAATTTAAGGTGAGAAAATAGAATCTTTGAGCGAATCTTGATCAGCAGATAAACTTTTGAGCTATTTGTCTCTTTATCATCTCCTTGACTTCTCTGATTTATCCCCCTCATGACCTTGATGAACTGGTTCAACTAGGTCATGCCAATGTTGGAGACGAGACAGCTTAAGATCTGCAAAATCAAAGAAACAGAGAAAACAGGGGAGGTTTGCGCTTCACGTTGGTTGCGCAAACTAAGGTTTGCGTAACACCAAAGTGGCGCAAAGTGAAGTTTGCGCGAAGCGAAGGTGGCTCAAAGAAGGTTTGCGTGACCAACTGATGGCGCAAAGCAGCCTTAGAAAAGATTTTACCTTTTGAAACTCTTTGACTCCACCTACACAAATGCACTAGGTATGACAATTCAAGTTAGCATTCAAATAAAGAAAATCAGATACTCCCCCTCAAAAACAGATATGATCATTAAGAAAAATTCTCCTTTTTCACTCCCCCTTGAATAATGCTCAAACCCATTTGAAATATATTTATGAGAACACAATGAATGTAAACATCAATGTAGAAAGAAAAATATACTGAATATGTATTTTGAAACGACTAAATATATAAAAATTTAAACAGAAACAAATAAAATTCTACTTAGTAAAATAGCACAATAAAATCCATCAAATGAAATCAAATGTATGTATTTGGATACAGAAACAAGTTTTATTGCATATCAAGTTAAGACATGTTCAGTTTCAAAAACTTTCATGAATCTATTCAGTGTGCTCGCATGTGAACTTCGATTAGCTTCAAGAAAATGCAATTCTAAAAATATAATAGAGAACTTTGCATGTAATCACACTAAGCCATCAAAAATTCAGACTTTCACAAATTTACAGGTTTATTGCAACTTAGAAATTTATAACCAAGTATCATGAGATGTGTGCTCATTGGCATCTTTTAGGATTGTGCACTATGGCATCTTTACATGAGTGTGCTCTTTGGAATCTTTTAAGCTTGTGCACATTTGGCA
Organism: Arctium minus; assembly: GCA_954870635.1. Classification (NCBI taxonomy): domain Eukaryota; kingdom Viridiplantae; phylum Streptophyta; class Magnoliopsida; order Asterales; family Asteraceae; genus Arctium; species Arctium minus. Next base: position 70,750,575 of record OX941095.1, on the reverse strand, counting down.
TCTTTTTAATCAAAAAGTTTATTAAGTAAAGAACATGCCGTAAACATAACTTTCTATCTGACCCTATTGCAGGATTTGGGTCAGCCACTCCCAGACCAGTTGGCCTTAGGGGACTAGGTGTCAAGCACCCCTTGGAACTTACTTTCCTAGATCAGAAAGGCTACATCGACACATCCTATACCCATTCATACCAGTAGAACATGACTTTCGATCTGATTCTATAGAAGGATTTTTTCAATCGCATTGTTTAAACAATGAGGATTTTCAAAAACAAGTCCCCACCTTTGTTTTAAAGCTTCTTCACTCCTCGGTTTGTTCATAAAAATTGTTTGTTCAGATTGATTTCTCCGATATAATTTTTCTTCTAATTTATTTATTTTATCTGAAAATTCATCTTTTAAAGTAGTCATAGCCGTCAAAGATTCAAGATAAGTCTTATTTGAATTTTCCAAAACATCCAATTTCTTTTGAAAGATGTCTTTAGTATTTTCTAAAATAGATTTTTCATCTTTCAAAGAAATTTTCAGTTTGGCAATCAAATATGACTTTTCAGAATTTAAATTCCTTTCAGATATTAACTTAGAACGCAAATCAGACAAAGCATTAATTATGATATTCATCTGAGAGGTAATGAAATTATAATCAAATGCAGAATATACCTCATCTTCATCTGTTTCAGAATCTTCTGACTGATCAACTCCAACCAAGCACATTTGAGCGATCTCAACGTTTGCAGCTTCGTCGTCAGAGTGATCCAGCCAGAATTCTTCTTCGGCCAGTAGAGCAGTTCCATTCTCTCTCTTTTCAGCCAGTTCCATTTTCTTCCGGTAGTAAGCTGAGTCCCTAACCTTCTTAGCTCGACACTCCTTTGAGTAGTGGCCCGGCTTTCCACAGTTATAACAGGCAGTAGACTTTGGCTCGGGCACTTTGACTGTTGAACCAGAAGTGAAGCGAGAAGTGTTGGAACCCGATCGAGGTTGGAACTTTTTCTGGTAATGCTGAGAGAGAAGGATCATTGCTTTCTGCAGTGCCTTACCATCATCCTCAGTTGACCCGTTGTAAGCGTTATCAGACAACGCTTGTTCAGCCAGTTGGCTCGTGAGAAGAGCAACCGGGTCTACTGACTTCTTGTTCTTTTTCTCCAGTTTGGCCTTCTTCTCTAGCACCAAACTCTCATCAGTCATCAAAATCTCATATAATTCCTGGATTTGCATAGTGGAGATTCTGACATCGTTCCTCAGTCTATGGCATGATTTATTCCATTCAGGTTGCAATGTGTTGAGGAACTCCAGATTTATCTCAAGCTCGGTCTTTTCAATTTTAATCTTCCTCAGATCATTGATAATGGCACAGAAACGATCATACACAGTCTTTATGTAACACCCGGAAAATTCAAAATAAGCATCATTGTTCAAAATCCCCGTTTTGGGAGAAGCCTCGTTTTGGAAATCATTTAAGAACCTTGTAGACTCGGTGTGGGCACTTAGATCGACAAAGCAAAGAAATCGGAGCGTGTCATGCTTGGTGCGACTTTTCCACGTGACACGCTGGTCACAATCGCGGAAGACTGGATGGTCGCGGTACGAGTCCTGCGACTGTGACTCGCGACAGTGACAGTGGCACAATCGCGTGTCACTGTCGCGGCAATGGTACCGAGAGCGGGGTGAGGCTCGCGACTATGACTCGCGACAATGCCCTTGGCACTGTCGCCGGGCATTGTCGCCCACGGGGTCCTGAGAGTTTAAAATCCCATTTTCATCCCAATCAACCTCATTTCTCTCCCATCACATTTCAGACCCGATTTAGAGAGCCTCTTAGGCGATTTTCACTCCTTAAACTCCTCTCCTCATTCTTTGAAAACCTAGGGTTTGTTGGGGTCAAGTGTGGATCACCAAGAGCTTAAGCTTGTGGGTTCAAGTGTTGTGTCCAAGGTAATCTCCTCCATTCTTCACCCCAAAAGCTAGGGTTTTGGTATTTATTTCTAGGCATGGAAATGGGCCCCGACCCGTCGGGGAACCCGATCCACCCGCCCCGATCGGGGATGGGGATTCCCCGCTAAACCGGGGATGGGGAAGGGGATCCCCGTTTGTCTCAAAGCGGGGATGGGGACGGGTATCGCACTCCCCGCCCCGCCCCGTCCCCGTTATATATTTTAATTAATATTTAATATATATTATTTATTTAAACTAAATCGGTAATTCATAATTTTCTATTTCCTAACTAGGTTTATAATATAAAATTGTTATTTTTTTATGTTAGTATGTATTTTGGATGTCAATCAAAATACAATTACTCGATATGGTTTTGAATATTATTCGATATCTTTTGATACGTGTGAAGTTAAGTTTTTTTTTCTGAATTCGGTTGAATTTTTGTTGGTTTTAAGTTATTAATTATTATATGATGTTGTGATTTTTTTATACTAAATTAAATTTCTTTCGATTTTAGGTTTATTGGAAATATGTGATATTTAAACATGTGCGATGTCTCATATATTTGATTTAAATACCTTACATAAACGGAAAAGAAAATCCCCGTTTCCCCGATGGGGATCCCCGTTCCCCGTTGGGGATGGGGATGGGGATGTGATCATATTCCCCGGCGGGGACGGGGATGGGGACGGGGATGAAGATGAGGGATTGGGGACGGGGATGGGGATTGAGGTCCCTGCCCCATCCCCGCCCCATTTCCATGCCTATTTATTTCCTTATTCCATTTTTTTGAGATTTAATGGAGTTGTGAGGATATTTTGTGTCTAAGGATCTTGGTTGAGAGTTTGGAGCTAAGGATCTAGGAGGTTTCAAGTCTTCCTTCAAAGAACTCAAGTGGTGTTGGTAAAACCTAGATTTAGTCTAAATCTAGCAAGGTGAGTTCTAGTTGCTTTGAAAAACTATATACATGTCAAAATGCGTATATTTTGGTGTTTGGAAAATATGTTTACGGATTTACCTTAGTTTAACAAGTCTTGTGAGCATTTGCATATTTGCACAAAGTGTGCCAACAAACTCTTGGGAAATAGTTTACAATATTTTATGAAGTGTTTTGGTGTTTTACCTGAAATGGTTAACTGTTGATAAGTTTGGGTCTTTTGAAAATGGTTAACTTTATGAATGTGCATATAGTGCATATCTTTGTTGTTTTGGGCATTTCGATAAATGTGTTATAAAGGAATGGGTTTTGAAGAATTATTACGTAAATAGGAATTTGGTCGGAAATACACTTTTAAGTATTTTGTTGGGTTTTATGCATAATTCGGGAAAATAGATGTTTGGAAAATGTAAGGGCGTGAGTCCTAAGGCTTTGGGTCACTCCCGACTTTGGGAAAACAATTGTAGAAGTGGAAAACCTTTTTAGCTTTGGGCCGGAGGCCAATGGTAAACTGTAAATCAAAGATTTTGGAAAAATGTGTATTTTGGATGTGTACCCATATTGGCTCTCGTATTTTAGCCAAATGTCTATTAAGCCTCTTGGGGCTTGATTTGTACTCGGTGGAGTCTTGGGAACTCTTGTTCGTTTTGGTAGCTCGTTGATGGAGTCTTGGACGTATGGTGTACCTAGTTGCATCCTATGTGAGAGTTACATGTGTCGAATGTGTTAGTTCATTTTGGTGAGTCATGTAACGGTTTAGACTATAATGCATTGGATCCATAGGCATATGAGTCGTCATGTTCTTCATGGAGTTCAATTGTCCATGTTTGAGTCTAGTGAGTAGTCCCCAAGTCATGTTGATTTTGTAAGCTTGCGGTGGTGCTCTTGGAGAGCCGTATACGGAGCTAAGTCTTGCAGTGGTGCCCATGGTGAGCCGGATACGGGGACTTGTGACTTTGTGGTGAGACTCATCTAGAGGTCGAGTAGACACTAGGACCAGTGGTGTCTTGCGGTGGTAGCTCAGATGAGCCGGATACGGGGAACCATGGTCTTATGTGGAATTCGGGAACGTTGATATGTGGCTTAACTTTGTGTGCCCGCCACATTCGATGGAATCGGGTATCCCCCGTCACCTAAAGGTGTTATCTTGGGTATTCCCTTATACATGCCTACGGTGTTAAAACGTACTATTTTATTTACACAAAGAGTCTTTTGACGAAATACCATGTGGGTGCGTTTTGGGAGACTTGGGTGTCGAATAATTATTGAAATGGATGTTTGGAAATTAGAAGTAACTTGTTTGGCAAATAAAGCCTCTTTATAATCAGTATTTCTAAATGGCCTTATTCGAAGTAAAACGTTCACTTTAAATGTTTTATGTTTTATATGATGAAAACTGCTTTAACTCACTAGGCGTTAAGCCTAACACTTTTTCTTTTCGACATGTATATCAGGTCTTAGATGGATCTGTGTGGCGAGTGGAGCTTGGTAGAAGTTCCGGTAGGATGGCTTTAGTGACGTCATCCGGTTTGGTGAAGATAGCAGCTTTGGTGGTTTTAGTAACACCCAACTAATGTTGTCCCTAGTTTGTGGGACTGGATAGTTCCGTTAGAACTCTGATACATTGATGTAGTGATTCTTCCTTGTAACTTTAGATATTTGTTGTTTCAAAGCTTTATATTTAAGAGTTTTCGGAAGTTTTAATTTGTCTGCTATTTTCGAATTTTAGGGGTGTTACACTTTAGTGGCTCCCCGTCTTTGGCTTTGAATTCTTCAAAATTATTCATGTAACGAGTGTGTCGAAGTTGAGTTGCAACAGAAGATCCAAGCATAATCTTTTCTAGTTGTTGCCACATTAGATTAGGATAAGTTTTAAAACAATCAATCCTGTTGTATACAGAGTTGGGCAAGGCCAGCATCAGATTTGCCTTAATGTCACGATCAGCTTGATATGCAGACAACTCATCATGTGAATACTCTTTAGTGGACTTATATAATCCAGAGGCCAATTTGGGTTTTTCAAATGGTCCTTCAGATAGAATGATCAACATGTCATTTCCATTCTTTTGTTGTTCAATAAAATTCAAGAACCGATCTTGCCACTGTGTAAACTCATTTTCATCTATCAGCACTGGTGGAAGATTTTCTGTACCCACAGACATCATAAGATCATTTTTGTAGAACTGAGCTTGATAAGCAAATTTGTCAGAATCCATGTTTCAGAGAATCCAGAAAAATTCTAAGTCTGAGACTGGCGCAAAGTAGAGCTTTGCGTGAGAAGCAGAAGACGCAAATTGAGCTTTTCGCAAGCAGGCTGTGGCGCAAAGTAGCTTTGCGTTATAAGGTAGAGACGCAAAGTAGCTTTGCGTTATACGATGAAGATGCAAAGTAAGCTTTGCGTTAGATGATGGATACGCAAACTATACTTTGTATGAGGCACTGGAGACACAAACTTAGGTTTGCGTGAAGAAAAGAAGACGCAAATTGATTTTGCGTGAGATGTGAGTGACACAAAGTAATCTTGCGTGATCAGTGAAAAACGCAAACTGGACTTTGCGTGACACAAATGAAGCGAGAACCTGAAACACTAGCACAAAATTAGTAAGAACATGCAAATTCAATGATGAACTCGCGCAAATGCACATGAACTCGCGCAAATGGAAGATCTAGCGCAAACCGATAGAAAACCCATAAAACTTCCAAAAACTCGATTTCAACATTGATTTTGACGAAATTTTCTTATATCAACACGTTCGAAAACAACTTTTAAACACTTTTCAATCAAATTTTCGATTAAAATCCACAAAAACACGATTTCGATAATAAAACAGTACGTAACCACGAGTTTTCCAAAAACTTCAAAAATCTCTAAATTGACAATCAAAACAAGTTTTTCTTGCAAACCGATGTGAATCAAAGATGTTCTCCTATCAATTTCGAATTCAACAAACCAATTTTCAAAGAAATTCAATCAAAAACACACCCGAATTTGATGAAAAATCAAGAAAACGAGATTTTCTTGAAAAATTCAAGAAAATCGATCAAATTTTCGATTTAATTCACAAATTCAGGAACGAAAAATACAAACTCTCAATTCTCTCAAGATCCAGATGGCTCTGATACCAATTATGAGTCCAAGATCAATGAATCTTTAGAGAGAGAAAGTAGAGAGAGACTTGGTAGCGTAAAGTAATGTATTGAATGAATGTGCGTGAAGTTCTTACAAAGAAACAAGACCAAAGGGACTTAAATACCCTTGGTCAATACAATACAGTATAAGACTCTAGATACAGTATTTGACCAAGACCTATAAATACAATGATTACTATAAAATCAGACTTAACACATATCTATACTGGTGGAACTGAAATCCTTAGAGGTTTACTTAGTTAAGTCGGCAAGTCTAGAGTTGGCCAACGTGGTGACAACGTGGCCACGTTCCGAGGAAACTCATTTTCGAGAGAAAAGGGTTTTTAAGGCTGTCGTGTGTCATTTTGTTTTTGACCAAGTTGTTACTACATCAGTCTTAGTTAATGCTTGTACCCACATCCTGCCTCTAATACTATTAATTCCGTTTAATCGTTGTTTAGTTGCTTAAAATCCACAATTATTTATTTTGTTCTCAAAACTTAACCAAGCACTACAAGTTCATGAAAAAGTCTCTGATTCTTAGTTGACTAGTCCCTGTGGAAACGATCTCGGTACTCTACCACTTTATTACTTGTAGCGATCATAGTGTCCGGTGTGCACTTGCACCGCCACTGTGGCAACATAGTGGCCACTTTGTGGACCTATACGATTTTCCGCTATCAAGTACATATTTAAAATAACACGAGAACTAACAAAATCATTAATGATTTTACATTGACACACGAAAACAGGACTTTGGCCGCGACTTCAGGTCCACATGGCTTTTTTGCACGTTAATGTAAAATCACTAATGATTTTGTTAGTTCTCGTGTTCTTTTAAATAGTTATTGTTCTTGTTTGATCCTCTCTCTCTCTCTCTCTCTCTATATATATATATATATATATATATATATATATATATACTACAACTTTGACGATGAATATATACGTATGTTGCAAATAGTTTGTTAAGAATTCGAGTCGAGTTTCTATAAATTTGAATTCAACTTATATGTTTGAGTTCATATCTATGTTTGACATTTCTAGAAAACAACCATATAAATTAAAATCAATAAAAACGTTTAGGGCAACTTGTTCGGTCCAGTCTTACAGACAACTTGTCCGGTTGTCGTAATCCAATTTTGTTCTGTTCTGTTCAGTTCCGTTCCTTTTTGCATACCAAACATTATCTTAATGATCATATGGACCATTAATTACCCAATGTATATACATTCTTATACCCCGAAATATTTATATATACAAAATTCAAATTGTCGTTTAAATTTTCGACGCCTCTTGGACGGACCTGTTAAATAATTTTAAAAATTATTTAAATATTTTCGATGAGTATTTGGCAGAAACGAAAATATTAATAATTAAATTCCTGAACTTCTTTCGATGATTTTCAGCAGAATCTTCGACGACTTTTCAACGGAATATTAAGAACAAGAAGATTCATACTTTTTTGAAATTGTTTTCGACGAATACATGTCATCGATTATCTACTAAAAAGGCAGCGAAAATTTTCGATGGGATTTTTGTCGTCTAAAAGTAATCGAATATCGATCGGTCTAAGAATTTGGTGCTTACAAGTTCACCAAAAAGTTCATGTACCGGTAGATTGTAACAACCCAAACTCTCAACATAAAGCAAAACTAACTTTATTCAATAACAACGCCACACGGCCTAAATCAACATCTAAAATTAAAGGTTTGCGGAAAGACAATCTAACACACAACTGAGATTACAAGGAAGGAAAACTAAAATGGAGGTCTTCTAACCCAGCTCTGGCTCACATCTTCTCCATATCCTTGTTCGATCCTCCTACCTCACGCCTGCCTGAAAAGGGTTTTAGTTTTGAAAGAGCGAGGGTTAGACCGAAGGTCTAGTGAGTCCCCCTCTAACGACAGTTCAACAAGAGAAATATAAAAAAGATTTATAACAACATAAACCCATTCAGTTATAAACATTTCAACATTTGCAACCATACTTCTGGCACACACTACCGTCACCCGAAGGTGACAGCGTGTCTGATTCACACTGCCTTAACTGGGACCCCCCCCCATTGGCATGAACGGGACACACCCCCCGGTATGAGTTCAAGCGGGACACACCCCTCGACTTTGGTTGTACTTTCTCACAATAATGCATGCATACATTTGAACACCAACTTCAATATAAACCACATTTAATGAATCTCGCGTAAATATAAAGCATAAATAACGAACAAAATGCTTTAAATAAATCTTTACATGTTTTTATCCACTTAAACATTTTCAACGGTTTAGTTAGAAAACTCATCTGATTGCAAGGACTCCCTCCCGCTCCCTTGCACACGTTCCAACTCCTAAAACGGTCACCTAAAGAGATAAGATAAATAAGTCCCGTAAAAAAACACTCCGACCGAAACCTTCCCTGGACATCACTCGGGTCTCCCCCTTTTTCCCTTCCCACTGTCGGCGATCGGCCAACTACCAGGGTCGCCCGACTCCCGGGGCCCCCCGGTTTACCCCGCCTCCTGGGGTCAAACTCCCTCCCCGGGTGCCCCGACTCCCGGGGTCCCCGCCCGGGTTACACCCCCGCCGCCCGGGTTCATTTACTCCGGGCTCCCCCGACTCCCAGGGTCATGGCTCGGTTCTTCACCGAACCCTAACTCCCGGGGTCGCACACCCCTGGGGCCTCGCCACGACCGGGACTCCCCCAGTTTCTCCCTGTCTCCCGGGGCATCGACCAACACCGGTCACTCGCCTCCCGAGTCCGCCCAGTGTTTCAGTTCACCCAGTTATAGAACGAGGGCGATTAAGGGTTTTTAGTGCGAGCCCAAAAACCCCGAATCCCAAGAAAATCCTTAATAAACATGATGTTGTGCTTAGTAAAACAAATGATTAAAACAACATTTCATCCATAACCAACTCCTTTCAACTAAATCCATTTATATGATTCCCAAATAATAAAAAGGGAATTTCCATCCATTTCCTTGACAAAAACTTGATTAATGAAAACCAAACAACCATCAAGGCATAAGATGATAAGGAAGAAGATTACCTTGATCGATTGATGAGGTTAAAATCCCAAGAACAAATGGCTCATTTGCTTTCTTCTCCAAGATCACCCTCTCCCTTCCTCCCTAAAACCTTGAGCCACCAAACACAAATGAAAGGAGAAGGAGAGAGTTAGGGGCCGTTTGGTTCACAGAATGTTTTTAGATGTAATGGAATATGTCAAATGAATTTGACTTTGAAGGAATTGGAATGGAATGTTGTCAGGTTTGACCACCTGTTTGGTTGACAGAATTGGAATGGAATTTGTTAAATGAATTGGAATTTTTCTGTTTGGTTCACAGATTGTAGCTTTAGAATTGGAATGGAATTTTGGTAAATGATCAAAATACCCTTTTTGTTTATTTTAATTTTTTTCAACAAAAATTACTTAGTCATTAAATAGTTTAATTTTTAACTAAAATTGCTTTGATTATTTTAGCACACGAATGATGATGAGAGAGAGAGGGAGAGAGAGAGGAGAGGGAGGGAGAGAGAGAGGAGTGAGAGAGGAGAGGAGAGGAGAGAGAGAGGAGAGAGAGAGGGAGAGGGAGGGAGAGAGAGGGAGAGGAGAAAGAGGAGAGATGAGAGAGAGAGAGTAGAGAGAGGAGAGAGAGAGGATAGATTGAGAGAGAGAGGAGAGAGAGGAGAGAAAGTTGGTGTCTGCTAATAATGTTGAACGGTAGTGGTGGCCGATGGTGGTGGTTGCCGGTGGCGGTGGTGGTGGTGGCCGGAGGTGGTGGTGGTCGATGACGGTGGGTAGAGGTGGTGGTGGTGGTGGTGGTGGCCGGATGTGGTGGTGGCCGGTGTTGGTAGCCGGATGTGGTGGTGGTTGGTGGTGGTCAATGGTGGTCGGAGGTGGTGGTGGTGGTGGTGGCCGGAGGTGGTGGTCAATGGTGGCCGGTGGCGGTTGTCGGAGGTGGTAGCCGGTGTTGGTAGTTGCCGGTGGCGGTGGTGGTCGGAGGTGGTGGTGGTTGGTGGTGGTGGCTGGTGGTGGTCAATGGTGGCCGGAGGTGGTGGTGGTGATGGCCGGTGTTGGTAGCCGGAGGTGGTGGTCAATGGTGGCCGGTGGCGGTGGCCGGAGGTGGTGGTGCCTATTAGGATGAGGGGCAATTTTGTCTAAAAAAAATATGACATTCCATTCCAATGAAATACCACATCCCCCCCCCCCAACCCAAGGAATGTTGAATTCCTTCATTTGTGGAATTCATTGGAATTCAACATTCCAATTCCTTAAAAAGAATGAACCAAACGATGTAATGGAATCTGGTCAACGGAATTCAGCATTCCAATTCCATCAGAATCTGTGAACCAAACGCCCCCTTAGGGTAAAATCCCTTCTCCCCACAAATTCCAACTTGCCCCCTCCAACTTTCGTCCTGATGCTAAACTTTCACCCAATCTTCAATTTATTAACTTCTAACACGGTTACTACACAAACTCTAAAATTAAACACTTGAGTCCGGATATTACATAGATCCTATTACTCGGGACTCGGGAGCGACATCTTCTTATGAGCTTCGTCTATCCTCATATTGTCTGCTTTACAACTCAATATAGCCTATTATAACCCATTACAACCTACTTGAATTATCATCAAACTATTAGAGTTATATGTATAATTTAATGTCAAATTGTGGTGTATATTTAGGTCAAGTCCTAATTCTTATATATATATATATATATGGGTTCACGTGAGACCTGTTGGAAAATTTTAGTAAAAATGTGGTTTTTTACTAACTTTGGACACAATTAAATACATGTATATGTATTGAATATATCTAACTCTTCGTGGATTTGTGTTCTTCTATATGAGAGCTTCGAAACGATATATTATGTGTCCAAAACGGAATATGTGTGAATGAGATATCGATGCTCAAAGTTGAGTGATTGGGATGAAATTAGCAAAAATCAAATGGGTGTGGAATGTGTCCCACATTGGAAGGAGTAGTAAACCTTTTGTGGTTTATAACCTTGAATGTGGAAGGAGCTTACAAGCTCTTTGTTTGGTTTTACTCCAACACCTACCCGCACGCAGAGGGGGTGCCGATTGAGATTTTCGTAGGCTAAAATCGGCGAACTTGTGCGAGAGCGCGACCTGCGGACACGAATGCAGCTCCGAAATCTTGTGCTCGCGCAGGTTGGCTTTTGCGAAATTTTTGTTTTGACCCAGTGAATCACGCGGGTTAGGTCGCGGGATTACCTGCGCCATAAGTCGCGACATGCACTGTCGAGAGGATGAGAAACAGTGCACCACGCGGGTTGTGCCGCGAGTTTACCCGCGTGGCAAGTCGCGACATTCACTGTTTCAGATTCAACTTTGTAACTCCTTTGATACTCATCATTATAAGGATTAATATGATTAATGGTCAAATAATTCAGTTTAATGACCGATTAATTTCATATTAATTCTTCGGTTTTCAATCGTGAGTATAAAAAGAGGAGTACGGATTCATTCCAAATGACCCGAATATTGAACGATACATATTCTTTCTAATCTTCTCTGCATACGGTTTCTCTCCAACGAATTTTCAGGCAAGTAGTTATATCCAGCAGTGCACACTGCTTACGCTGTTGTACCCTGATAACAGACGGCGAATCTGTTTAAGGGAATTGTGTTATACACGAGCCTCAGCGCCGTTTCAGTTTATCTACGGTTTATTCGTTATTTTCTGCCGATTCCCTTATATACGAATTTCTCTAATCATTTGTTGATTGTATTCAGTTTTATCATTTGTTGTAATATTATATGTATTGTTAAAATACATATCGTTTGTACTAACAATCTTAAACAGATTTGTATCGAGTTTGACTTGATACTTTTGGTTCTCTGTTTTTTGTAAACAGATTAATACTTGTTGGTATCGATTTCTGTTTTGTGTAAACAGAGTGATTTCGTGATACTAATTGTACACGAGATTCGAATCGAGTTTAGCTCAATTCAATTGGTTGTCTGTTTTGTGTAAACAGATATTATATTGAATTTATTTAAATTTGATACGAATCGAGTTTTGTCACGATTTAAGGGTATAAGTATATACTTGTATAAACGAATAGATAATCGAGTTGTTTCGATTTAATTCGTTTTAAGTGGAAAAGAATTTATATCGACTTTGGTTTGATTTATTTCTTTTATGTTTTGTGTAAACATAGTTTAAATCGTATTTGTCGATTTAAGTAATTACTGTTTGTAAACAGTTGTAAAATCGAGTTTGTTTCGATTTTTGTGTAAAAAGATTCTAAATCGATTTTGTATCGATTTTGGGGAAATAGAATCCAAATCGTGCTTGTTTTCGATTTGTGGAAAAAGATTTTAAATCGAGTTTATCTCGATTGTGTTCCGATTTTGTGGAAACGGAATCGAATTTGTTTTGATTTTGTGGAAAAGGTTCTAAATCGAATTTGTTTTTTTTTTATAAACAAATTCTAAAACAAGTTTGTTTTTGATTTAAGACCTTTTCTGTTTGTATAAAAGGATTCTCAATCAAATTTGTATTTGATTTAATTTCTTTTCTGTTTTGTGTAAACAGATAGAGATTGCGTTCACGTGAAATTTATTTTCCACGATGGTGAACGAGTATGTGGTGGGAATGATCACGGATCCCACGGCCATGGTCTCAGAGTTGAATGTGATTGGTGCAAACTCTAGAGAATGGTGGGTTGATACCGGAGCGACCCGTCATGTGTGTCATGACAAGAGAAACTTCAACATCTACAAGGATGTTGATGATGGGCAAAAGCTCGTTATGGGAAATGCCGCCACCGTCGATGTCAAGGATATTGGAGACATCATTTTGAAGATGACCTCCGGGAAAGAGCTCAAGCTTAAGGATGTTTTGTATGTCCCAAAGCTTCGAAAGAACCTCGTTTCGGGTTGGTTGTTAAACAAGTTTGGTTTCAAACTAGTGTTTGAGTCGGATGAATTTGTTTTGTCCAAGAATGGTATGTATGTGGGAATGGGATATGCCTTGGATGGCATGTTCAAGTTGAATGTAACCGTTATCAATGGAATGAATAAAACAAATGCTAGTTCTGCTTATTTGCTTGAGTTTTCAAACGTTTGGCATGACCGTTTAGGACATGTAAACTTTAATTCCATTCAACGTTTAATTAAACTAAATTACATACCTAAATTTGATATTGACTCGAATCACAAGTGCCCCACATGTGTAGAATCCAAACTTACTATAACGTCTTTCAAATCGATTGAAAGGAAAACCGAACCCCTTGATTTAATTCACACTGATGTGTGTGATTTAAAATCGATCCCTACTAGAGGTGGGAACAAATACTTTATCACGTTTATCGATGATAGCACGAAATATTGCTACGTATATTTACTTAAGAGTAAAGATGAAGCAATAGACAAGTTTATCTTGTATAAAAATGAAGTTGAAAATCAACTTAACAAGAAAATCAAGGTTGTTAGAAGCGATAGGGGAGGTGAATATGTTTCACCGTTTGCTGGATTTTTGTTCTAACAATGGAATTCGACATGAATTCACAGCACCCTACTCACCTCAGCAAAACGGTATGGCTTAGAGAAAGAATCGCACTTTGAAAGAGATGGTGAATGCCATGTTGATCAGTTCTGGCTTAAGTCAAGAACATGTGGGGGGGAAGCTATTTTGTCGGCTAATTATCTTTTGAATAAAATACCCCGTAAGAAACAAGATGAGACATCGTATGAACTTTGGATGGGTAGAAAACCATCTTACAAGTACTTACGAGTGTGGGGGTGCCTAGCTAAAGTGATTGTACCTCCTCCTAAGGTACAAAAGTTAGGACCTAAAACAGTGGATTGTGTATTCATTGGATATGCACAAAATAGTAGTGTTTATCGGTTTCTTGTGTATGAATCTAAAAATCCCGAGATACACAAGAATACAATTATGGAGTCAAGAAATGCTTCATTCTTCGAAGACGTGTTTCCTTGTTTGAACAAGGAGGATCAAACATCATCTTCTAAAGGTAAAGAAATTGTTCGAGAGGATGAACAAATTCTATCTGATGAAGAAGTGGTGGGACCTAGAAGAAGTAAACGGGCTCGGGTTGAAAAAACGTTTGGTCCCGATTTTCACACCTACGTGGTGGAAAGTGAACCCAAAACCTATCGTGAGGCGGTCACGTCTTCGAAGGGACCTCAATGGAAAGAAACCATCAAAAGTGAGATAGAATCTATCTTACAAAACCATACATGGGAACTAGTGGACCAACCACCGGGTTGTAAGCCACTAGGTTACCGTTGGATCTTTAAAAGAAAGATGAAAGCTGATGGCAGTATTGACAAATACAAAGCGAGATTAGTGATTGATAACTCTCATTTTGAGCGTTATTTACACGTCATTTGTGTGAGTTTTTCTTTCATTTTAGTTGTGTTTCCTTTTTATTTGTTTGTATTTCTTCCTTTTATTATTTTATTTTCATTTGGAGTTGTTGAGAATGTTTTTATGGTTAAACGCATCATTTTTTGGGTTAAAACGTCACTGTTCCGCCGTGGGCACAGTCTGCCCACTGTGGGCACCCGAGGATAAATACGGTATTGGCTACGTATTCGTATTCTGGGGGTATTGCAGAAATAAAGGATGGAAATTAGATGGAAATTAGATGGAAATTAGAAGATGGATGCTAGTCGGAGGAATCTTGCTAATCATTGTACTCTTTTACCCAATGGTTATTATCCTTTAGCTTTTGGGTATTACCCATTGGGTAAAAGCTTGATTTTCCCTTATAAATAGGTAGGTTTGTTATCATTTGAAAAGAACACCAACCAAGAAAGCTCCACAATGTAGCACTTCTAGTCTTCTTTACATTTTTTAGTTGTACTTTATTATTTTAGTTGTAGTTTAATTTATAGTCTTTTACTTTCTTGCATTTAATTTCCGCATTTACTTTCCGTCTAACTTTGTAGTTTTATTTCTCTCTTTATTTAATGCGAGTAGTTAACAAGTATTTATTTTCTTACATTATGTCTTTTATCTTTATTATGAGCTAATCATCTTTTGGTTGTAGGTGTGTGCCGACTTGAGACTAGTAGGCAACACTTGGGTGTGGCCATCATTACTAGCTCTTGAGCTTGGTCACTTGAGTCAAGACTTAAACTCAACGCTGATAAGCCGATCAATTTGAAGTGTTAATATTAAATCTAGACCTCGAGAGGGGCGGATTCGAAATACGGATTAAGGGATGCACAAAGATTTGAGAGAGTCTTTGATAATCACGTAGAGATACGGGTTTTGCATGATTTATTGCGGTTCAAACGTCGGAGGAGATTTATATCACAAAGAGATTTGGGTGTAAATCTCCGCACCGGTAGAACTTGATTTTTATCAACGTAATTAAGTCGGTAAGATTAAGAGTTGGTAACGATGGACACTTTATGGGCATTTTGTAGGACCGGTCTTTAAAAATCCACTTTCGAGAGATCGGGATTTTTATAGACACTTTGTGCTACAAAGTAACTAACCATTTTTTACTACATAAATCTCAAGGAAAACTTACACCTATACCCATTTTAGTTTCTTATTTAGTTTTTGTTGTTAAAAGCACCAAACTCTCTCAAAAATATTTCCTTCTTCTGTCATTGAAATCGGTGTATTCTCGACTTAGGACTCGAAACTTTGAAGTCCAATCCCTGTGGATACGATCTCAGTATATTTACCACTTTATTACTTGTAGCGACCATAGTGTCGGTGTATACTTGCGCCCACACTGTGGACCTATACGGTTTTTCCGCTACCAAGTTTTTGGCACCGTTGTCGGGGATTGACGTATTTCCAGAGTTTCTTGAGTTATAAGTTGAGTTTTTCATTGATTTTTCTTTCACCATAATGGATGGTTTTAGTTGGGATGCCCCATATTTTAATACTTTCGATTATTCATGGGAACAACATCCTAACTTTTTGGAAAATATTCAAGATGATGGCACCTACACTTCATTTTCACCTCCCTGTCAAGATTGGAATGACACGTTTATAAATACATTTGACCAATCATGGGAGGGGAATTTTTATTATTCTTGTGATTTTCAAGGGAGTGATCCTCATTATGAATTTGCGTCCTTTGTTTCCAACTACCCACCCGAGAATGTTTTTGAACAACCCGAACCATCTCACTCTTTTGAAACTTTTTCCCCAAGCGTAACGGAAAATTTTACAACATTTTTGGGAAATTTCACATCCTCTTTTGAAGCCTTGAATACTAAGATGGGACAACTAGTCGACGAGTTGAAAAATCAAAGTAGAGGTCCCTTACCAAGTGATAATGAAAAATCTAAATGTGTTGGTAAGGATGAGAGTGATGTTGAGAAAGAGTTGGATATTTTTAAGGCAAATTTTGAGCACATGAGCAAGCCTTCTTTACTTTCCAATAGTGAAGAGGTGCTTCAAGATGCTAAAATTCCTAACTTAATAATTTTTGCTCATGTTGTGTAACCTTCTTTTTGTGATCACAATGTTCCTACAAGGATCATGCCATGGATTGTTGGGAGGATTTGTGTGATCAAAAGTTCGGGAATTTTGCCTAGATCGTGTTCTTTGGGTGGTGGACTTGTTGGAAGAAGCTTTGGTATCGTGAAAGTGCCTATTATCTTGAAGCCACTCCACTTTCGGAAGATACACTCGTGGGGTGGTGAATCACATCCAACATAACCTTGATGCAAACTCATCTTCTTCTCTCAACTCCAATTTTGTGTCTTTTATTTTACGTTTTTGTGTGTGTCGTTGAGTCTATTCTTTTTCGACTAGTATCAAGAATTTTTGGGATAAAAAAAAAATATCATGCATCTTATATCCTTAGATTTTTTTTTTATGTTTCATAGTTTGAATAATTTATCCACTACTAGCAGATTTCTAGAACTAAGCAACCAATTCCCCGGTATCCATATTGATTAAACTTTGAAACTCTAGAAATGACATAGACCTTTTTTTAAACACTTGGCCGATACACTTTTCCTTTGTTGCCTTACCCGAGCCTTTGAGTCTTACCATTCTCTCCACATTGAGAACATTGAGTATTTTAAGTTTGGGGGAGAAAACTCAAGTGTTTAAAAAAAAGTGATAAATCCTTCGAAAAATTGGAAGGATAAAAAAAAGTTATAGATATACAAATAGCTGAAGTTGACACTTTGAGGTGAAAAATTTGGGTAAAACACATCAAATATATAATAGAAAAAAAATCTTGTGTAACCCAAAAAGACAAGTTTGGGGGAAGATGAAAAATGTAAGGAAAGTGAGAAGCCTTAAACACCAACCCTTCCAAGTCCTATGGATCTAAGTTTGCGAAGTCAATTATCATAAGATGGGTGAATTATATCTTAGTTTATGGAAATCAAATTGCAATAAAAAGAACATAGTGGAAATATTAGGAAAAACTATGGATATTTTTAATCAAAGGGATTTAAGATGCAAAAAATAAAAAAAAAAGTTGAAGATCCTATGTGTGATACTTAGTCTTGTTGTGTATTTTGTATCTTCATTTGTTTTTATTTTTGTTCTTTTAGTTATTTGGGGACAAGTAACAAGTTAAGTTTGGGGGTGTGATAACTCTCATTTTGAGCGTTATTTACACGTCATTTGTATGAGTTTTTCTTTCATTTTAGTTGTGTTTCCTTTTTATTTGTTTGTATTTCTTCCTTTTATTATTTTATTTTCATTTGGAGTTGTTGAGAATATTTTTATGGTTAAACGCATCATTTTTGGGTTAAAACGTCACTGTTCTGCCGTGGGCACAGTCTGCCCACTGTGGGCACCCGGGGGCACCCGAGGATAAATACGGTATTGGCTACGTATTCGTATTCTGGGGGTATTGCAGAAATAAAGGATGGAAATTAGCTGGAAATTAGAAGATGGAACTTATTTTAGAAATAAGTTTGTGCATGGATTTGGTCGGCACTCAACACTTTAGGACTACGCTTCTCAATTTCCCGACAGACTATCGTCCTTCAGATGCATCAAACATCTTAAAGTCACAATCTCAATAATTTGATAAACTTACGAATTCTCCTTGAAATAGAATCGGTCTAACAAACTCACAGATCTAAATCCAACCAAGATTTCCGACCCAAGAGGATCAACTTAGTGACCTCGCGCTTAGCTATCTCTCCCGGTGACCTTGATATAAACATCAATCCTTCCTTAGCTGACTCACTTAGGAACTTTCTCACTACCCCAACGGTCATCATTTCGAGGTAGCGCAGGTGTATATATGTAGCATGTAGGTTCACCATAACACTGGCCAAGTGCTATTATGAACGTACCGTACATGACCATCCTTGCGACCCTCGACAATTTTCCCGTTTCTAGCGACTAGTCATCCTCAAAGCATCTTATCTTATGGTACCTAATGTGCAACTCCACTTATCTTCGCTTATAAGAACGCTAGTTTGAGTCTAGGCATCCTAAAATAAATACCTAAATCTCTCAAACTTAAGCTCTGATACCAACTTGTCACACCCTCAAATCTGGAAATAGCAACTTATTTAAAATTTTCTAAATACATCAATAAAGGAATTATCTACAACCACAAATTAAGATTTAACCTCAATACAAACATTCATTCTATACAAAAGCCTATGATAATAACGGGTGCTACTAAAACCCCATAATAGTCACTATCTCCAAAATTGGGGAAGACTTTACCAACTACTTACATTTGCACAAAGCTAAGGCTCAACTCTTCATGGCTGCTAGAACCAAAACCCAACTGGAACCTGATGCACACGCCGACAAATAAAAAGGTTAGGCTTAACGCCTAGTGAGCTCAAGAGTTTTCAACATATATAAAGATATATGTGAAAATAGATAATGCAGTTTAATTCATAATCTTTCAAAAGGTATGCTTTGAATATGCAAACGACTTGTTTTCCAATAATATGCATTTTAGACGGAGAACACCAATTTGGACATTTTCCAAATCAAACTACTACAAAATGATGATACCAATGTAAACCGCCCCTTCATAAATTAGCTTTAACCCAAAACTCACTCAAAGCGTAAATATAAATTGGACTCTCCATTTAAGAAGGTACGGTTAAACCTTATATTTCAAAACACCCAAAACACGGGTGGGGCATAATACTCAACCCATAAATCAAGGGTAAAACCCAAATATACAAAACGTCACCGAAAACTTGGATAATAAAACTCAATACCCAAAAACAACACCTTTCGGTGACGGGGGATTCCCGATTCCATAAAATGTGACGGTCCACAAAGTAAGCCCATTTTATGTTGTTATGACTAGTCATATAAAAAAAAGTACACGCAAGAGATGTCAGGCTCAGTAGCTTTAAACGTACACCCACGGAAACTCGAGTTCAACCCCGTCGGGTTCCTATGTCGAGCCCCTCATCTAATATCGTAATACTTGAGCACGAAGAACTTATACCCACATCCGGTGCCTAACGTGCCTCGACGTGGAAAACTAATCGTCCCACGCCGGACAATAATTCCAAGCGCAAGGGATGTCAGGCTCAGTAGCTTTAAACGTACACCCACGGGATTTCGAGTTCAACCGTGAACGGTCCTTATGTCGAGTCCCTCATCCAATATCGAAACCAAGGCTCTAAGTCGAGCTACCAAAACTGGACAATTGTCCAAAGACTCCAAATCAAATAAAAATACCAAACCGCTGGCTTAGCACCCATTGATCCATTGATAAATGAAGTAAACATACGATAAAACGCACTCAACCAACGGTTATGCAAACACAACGACTAAAAGTAAGATTAGTTCAAAACTCACATTAGTTGAGGTACCCATTTTCCAAGTGAACATATACTCCCATATTTTCCAAATGCCTCATAACACATAATATGCATTTTCCAAATTTAACTGCTGATGAGAGTGAAAATCATGAAATGAAACTATACACGCTCTTTCAAATGCCTCACCTAAAAATGCAAGTAATACTTTATAAAACACTCCATTTCATGAATGATACATGAGACTCGACAAACATTTAAAAGTGTATTTATGTGACCAAAGATCTACTTATGAAATAAGACCTCAAAACACATTCATTTGTAACACCTTTATCAAAATGCCCAAACATCCCAAATGTGGGTATTATACAAAGTTATAAAGTTAAATACTTCCAATAATCAAAGATTAGCAAATAACCCAACATTTGATAATTTCATGTAGAACACAAACACTTTTGAAATAAACATTTTGGCATGTACAACGTTTTCACAAATCAACTTGAACTCACCTTGCTAGATTTAGTGCTAAATCTAGATTTCACCCAACGAGCTCTTTTGAAGGCCGCTTGAATCCTCAAGCCGAGAACTTCCAAAACCTAGATCCATACATACCGAACCATAAATATCCATAACCAACCACATAGAAACATTCCCCAACATAATATACTAAAATCCCACAACGAGGTCAAAACCCTAGTTTCACCAAAACTAACAAATCCGAGATTTAATAAACCAAACACTAGGGAAACACCCAAATCACATATATAACCTTAAATCAAAGAAGCTTACCATAAAATATGACGAGACTTTTCGAGAACACCCAATCCAACACTTCAACCCGAGCTCCCAACCGAAGAACTTGATGAGGAAGATGAAGATGAAGGTTTTGTGGGTTATCATCCCAACTAGCTAGATGATTAAGAATCATGTGGTATGAAGAAGAAAAGCCTCCAAAATGGGTTAGGGTTCGGTTTTAGGGTTTGGGAGAGAAAAGGGAAGAAGATAGAAGTGAGAAATGAGAAGAAATGTGAGAAATTCGGACTTAACAGCCTCTCATCCCCCGTCCGCGACATTGACACGGGCATAGTCGCCCGCCCCTTAGGGGCCGTGGTACCTCTCCCGCGAGAGTGACACGGCGACTGTGACACTTGTCACTGTTGCAGGCAATGTCGCCCAAACTTCTTCGAGCCCCAAAACTTGACTTCCTTCATGCCAACACTCTCGAAACCCTTAGGAACTTTAAACAAAGCAATTACCAACAAAACCCCAAGGTTTACGAGTCACGGAAACGTCCGGTGACAATTACTTACCGAAAAATCACGGGTGTTACAGATTCGTTACCCCGGGACAAGAGAACATGGTTTGTAAACTTATTAAATCCTTGTATGGCATAAAGCAAGCTCCAAAGCAATGGAATCAATAGTTTGATCAAGCCATGTTAGAAAGCGGTTTTAAGATAAATGAGTGTGATAAGTGTGTTTATATGAAAGACACCACTCATGGATATGTCATCTTGTGTTTATATGTAGATGATATGCTTATCATCGGTAGTGATGACAAAATGATAAGGTCCACAAAGGATATGTTGAAATCTAAATTTGACATGAAAGATTTGGGTTTAACGGATGTGATTCTTGGGATAAAAATCACAAGAACCCAAAATGGTCAGGTGTTAAATCAGACACATTATGTGGACAAGATTCTTGAGAAATTCAATGAAGGAGATACTAGTATAGCTAGAACTCCGATTGACACTAGTCAACATCTATCTAAGAATAGAGGGGAAGGTGTTGCACAAGTGGAATACTCAAGAATAATTGGCAGTTTGATGTATCTTATGAGTAGTACTAGATCTGACTTAGCATATGCAGTGAGCAGGCTAAGTAGGTATACTAGTAATCCCAGTTTAGAACACTGGAAGAGTATTACTAGATTATTAAGATATTTAAGATACACACGTGAATATGGACTGCATTATGGAAAATATCCAATGTTAATCGAAGGTTACAGTGATGCAAATTGGATATCTGATATCAAGGATTCCAGATCGACAAGTGGTTATGTGTTTACACTTGGAGGTGCGGCTATATCTTGGAAATCATCCAAGCAAACTGTCATAGCCAAATCCACGATGGAATCTGAATTTATTGCCTTAGATAAATGTGGTGAAGAGACAGAATGGCTACGTCAGTTTATGGAAGATATTCCCAAATGGCCTAAACCGGTAACGGTTATATGTATACATTGTGATAGCCAATCGGTAATTGGTAGAGCTCAAAGTACAATGTATAATGGGAAATCTAGACATATTAGACGTAGACATAATACGATTCAACAATTACTCTCTACTGGAGTTATCACGATTGACTATGTGAAGTCAAAGGATAACATTGCGGATCCGCTTACGAAAGGCCTAAGTAGAGATTTGGTATACAAGTCGTCGAGAGGAATGGGACTAAAGCCCTTGAATGAGTAATTCATGCAAAGGAAACCTTACCCAAAAGACTGGAGATCCCAAGATCTGGGTTCAAAAGGACAACCTAGTTGTATGAATAAGAGAAGTCACTGTGGGGGAGTTAATAAACTTCCTAGTCCATTTCTGAAATTAGTGATAGTGAGGTTAAGCGTAAGGCTTTTAATGATTATTGGAAAGTCACCTATGTAAGAGAGAAGTGGGGTCGCTTCGAAGGGAATTGTGGGGGCGCAGGCTAGTGTTCATGACCATAACGAACACGACTATGAGGATATGACCTTATTAGGAAGATTCTGTGTGAAATGTATTGTCGCCTACATAAATGGCAGTTCGGTTCAAGGACATCGAGTCTACTGATAGCTAGGAGGCTAAGTGGGTTTCACAAAGGAAGGTTCAAAGGATAACACCTACCTATCCTATGCAGGATTCGACCATTGGAAATTTCGTAGGGAAATTTTCGTATGCAAAGATCAATCTCCATTCATGTGGGGGATTGTTGGAAAATTTTAGTAAAAATGTGTTTTTTTACTAACTTTGGACACAATTAAATACATGTATATGTATTGAATATATCTAACTCTTCGTGGGTTTGTGTTCTCCTATATGAGAGCTTCGAAACGATATATTATGTGTCCAAAACGGAATATGTATGAATGAGATATCGATGCTCAAAGTTAAGTGATTGGGATGAAATTAGCAAAAATCAAATGGGTGTGGAATGTGTCCCACATTGGAAGGAGTAGTAAACCTTTTGTGGTTTATAACCTTGAATGTGGAAGGAGCTTACAAGCTCTTTGTTTGGTTTTACTCCAACACCTACCCGCACGCAGGGGGTGCCGATTGAGATTTTCGTAGGCTAAAATCGGAGAACTTGTGCATGGGCGCGACCTGCGGACACGAATGCAGCTCCGAAATCTTGTGCTCGCGCAGGTTGGCTTTTGCGAAATTTTTGTTTTGACCCAGTGCATTACGCGGGTTTATCCGCGTGACAACTCGCGACATGCACTGGAATGTCGACAAAAACAGTGAATCACGCGGGTTAGGTCGCGGGCTTACCCGCCCCATAAGTCGCGACATGCACTGTCGAGAGGATGAGAAACAGTGCACCACGCGGGTTGTGCCGCGAGTTTACCCGCGTGGCAAGTCGCGACATTCACTGTTTCAGATTCAACTTTGTAACTCCTTTGATACTCATCATTATAAGGATTAATATGATTAATGGTCAAATAATTCAGTTTAATGACCGATTAATTTCATATTAATTCTTCGGTTTTCAATCGTGAGTATAAAAAGAGGAGTCCGGATTCATTCCAAATGACCCGAATATTGAACGATACATATTCTCTCTAATCTTCTCTGCATACGGTTTCTCTCCAACGAATTTTCAGGCAAGTAGTTATATCCGGCAGTACACACTCCTTACGTTGTTGTACCCTGAGAACAGATGGCGAATCTGTTTAAGGGAATCGTGTTATACACGAGCCTCAGCGCCCTTTCAGTTTATCTACGGTTTATTTGTTATTTTCTGTCGATTCCCTTATATACGAATTTCTCTAATCATTTGTTGATTGTATTCAGTTTTTACATTTGTTGTAATATTATATGTATTGTTAAAATACATATCGTTTGTACTAACAAGACCAACCTCTTTTCATGAGACCCTTGAGACCAAGATTTTACACTTGAAACTTCTCACCAAAACACTGTGAAGGTAAAAAAAATCCGAACTTTCACAGTGTGTTGTTGTGAAACCTTCATAATGTTTTGTTGTGAAGTTTCAAGTTTAATAATGTGGTCTCATGAAAACAGGTTGGTCTCACGTGATCCCAAGTCTAGAGATGCTTTATTCGGATTATTGAAACCGGTTCTTTGGAATAGTTGTTTTTGATAAGGGCTTAGTTACATTTTTGTTCAAATATGCGTATCTTTGTACCTACTTTTCGGTATATATATATATATATATATATATATATATATATATATATATATATATATATATATATATATATATATAGGGGCAAGTTCAAACGAGAAGTTAAACATTTTGCGAGAAGGCGAGAAGTGTTTAATCATATATGATTAAACACATGTTATATTGGTAATACATAGACGTTTAATCATATATGATTAAATACACCTAGAGGCTGTGTAATCATATATGATATCACACTTCTCGCATTCTCGCAAAATGTTTAACTTCTCGCATGATCCTTCATCTATATATATATATATATATATATATATATATATATATATGTATAGATGTATATTCAAACCATTTAAACTCTAATTATATATGCTTGATTTATTTAACATAGTTACAATAAATATTTTTGGGTCATTCAAGAGCTTCAATTTTTCTCAAGTCAAGCTTGAGTCTGCATTAAGATGGAGCTATCAATTTGATCTCGAGCCTAGTTGATACGGTCGAACAGGGACGGGTCCAGAATTTTTTTAATACTTTGGAATCATAAAATATAGACAAAAAATAATTACAAAAAACATTGTTTTTATCGATGTGTCTTCATCTTTTTACCAACGTTCAATATCGTCCGATGTGTTTATAACCTAATTCCACCTCTTCAAGAGATTTTTAAAGTTTTTTTTTTATTGATTTCGAGAAAATTTTACGTTTTTTATTGATTTCCAGGGATTTTTTCGGTTTTTTGGTTGATTTCAAGAGTTTTTTTTTCGTTTTTTTGGTTGATTTCAATAGTTATTTATTTTATTTTTATTTTTTTGGTTGATTACGAGGTACGATTACACCTTCTTGAACTCTTGGATATCATAGGGTGACACCTTCTAAAACGTAAAACTTTTAACCTTTCTGTTATCCCAGTTTTCTAGTTGATAATTAAACACAACACAATAATATATCAAGAGATAAAATAGATCAGAATAACATACCACAATCCCTTGAATAATCAATGAAAACCTTGTGTGTTCTTGATACCTTGAATGTAGGATTACAATACTGATACGGCTACCTCTCTCTCTCTAAACAATAATTATGAAAGTAATTCTAAGAGGTTTTCCTAAAAACCTAATTAACTAAAACATTAAATATTTGGGCGTTTAAGGCCTAATGGGCTTGGGCCCATTTACAACTCAACTATCAACTTATTACACATTAGACCCTCTAACTAACTTTAACACAATTGCAATTTAAACCCTTAACTTTAACTTTAATCTTGAATACAATTTATGATCCAACAATCTCCCCCTTTTGATTCAAGATTAAAAAAAATTTGCAATTGTCTTCAGGTCTTCACGTTTCTTGAAAACTGTAGTAGATATGACTTTGACAGCTTCAAATCTTGTAGCTCTACACAGTCTTCAACTTTCTCTTACTTGAAGTGTCCTTCTGACGATCATCTTCAATCAGACTTTTGATAAATCAATTAAATTCAGACACTTTGAATTCTTTGAAATCTTCAGCAGTCTTCATATTATATTCTCCCCCTTTGTATATTCTCCCCCTTTTTGATGAGTGATGAGAATCAGCATCATCAAAACATAGTAAAACAATCTCCTCCTTTATGGAAAATCAGTAAATAAGCATTGTCTTCATGTAACGAGCCCTGTGTGAAATAAGAGCAGTCTCTCCAAATGGAGAGATTGATTATTTCAATCTTTTCAGATTCAAGTAATAAAAAATGGTAACCCTGAATCAACAAATGACTCAGTTAGAATGTCTGTCAATGACACAAAGTCACTGAGTAACACAAAGTTACTATATAAGGAGCTGGTTTGATGTTGGCTCCCCAGGACTTCCATTCAATCATCGAATAACACATGGTTATCTATGAACGTTCTGACAGAAAACAAATTTATGTGTGCTTGTGCATGTGTATGAAAGAATTAAGCACCGATGATTGCTTTTCAATATAGGCTCAAAGTATATAAACTTGTTGAGACAACAACAAATTATACAAAGACTCAATGTGCATGAGAAAGGGTTCGAAGGTGGGGCAACTTTCCTTCTTTTTCAATATTAGTATCTTCCAAATGAAGAACCAATAGCGTATGTGTGGCGTCCCCAGAAAATGTGAAACATTCTCTTTTTGAGAAAAGAATGAGTAGCTGGTGGGGTTGTATGCAAGAGATGGCATGGGCTAGGTGCCTTTTTCAATGATGGTCACCAAAGAATGTGAACCAATCAGATTATGTGGCTGCCCGGCTCAGAAAGAAGTTTGGTGCAAAGTTTAATATTCTTTTACTCTGTTCTCTCACCCTCTTTCTTTTAATGCTTACTTCTAATCAATCTCTCTTCCATTTTACCTCTTCACACACCAACACTCAAATCTTTTGACCCCTCTCCCCTTAATCACTCAGGGAATACTTCCTGGGTAGGAAACACTGGTTATCGTGAATCCATGGAAGTTCTTGTTAAGATCACACACTGAATCCCTTGTATTTTCCTAAAAGAACGTGTTATTCAACAGTCTTTTGTACATGTAAGCACAAAGGAATACAATTACACGAAGAATAAAAATTTGGAGAAGTCAAAACATAAGTGTGTTTGACAATGATATTCTCCCCCTCAAACTAAAAAGAGTTTGAAAGTTAAGCTCTAAAATCATTTAAAATCACACTTCACAATTCATGAAAACATTTAAAGAATATGAAGTGGTTTGAACATTTAAAACCATATTTCACAAGTGAAAGTTGTTCTTCTTTCAACAAGTGATAGAGTGTAAGGATTAGAAGGATATACCTGTAAGTCAGAATCCTTAACTCCCCATGGAATGAATATTTTCAATGAAGTATCCTTGACAAAACTCAGATATCCTCCCCCTTGATACCTGTAAAAAATCAGTTAAATCAGAAGAATATATCAGTAGATATATTAAGCATATAAGCTCCCCCTTAATATGTGCATAATCCTTAATCATGAAACAGAGTTCTGAATTACTAGGATTAAAGTAAATTCAGAAGTCAAACTCGTTGACATTGATGTCCGAGTCCTAGACTGTATTGTCTAGAAGTCAATCTCCGTTGAAGTACGAGTTCTAAGTTGATTTACTTAGAAGCCTTCTTTTCGACAATGAGGCAAGAGTCCTGATCTGTAGTAATCAGAAGTCATAGTTCTTTCTCCCCCTTAAACGTTGGGTGCCTGCAACACAGATTTAGCTTTTGGTACCCACTGGTAATTGGGTCCTAAAGGGTTAGTTGCAGTTCTAGTGGGAGATATGAAATAAGAACCATGCCAGTTATTCACATAATCTTTTCTTACAAAATCATTTGAGCCACAGTAGGAACAACTAATTTTCTTTTGTGCTAACCTGATCAATTGATTGATTACGTAAACCAGATCAGGTTTGCCAAAAGTTTTACCTTTTGAGGCATAGTTCCATTTTGCATTTGATGTATGCACAAATGATTTGTCGGTCTTCTTTTCCTCTGAAGATCCTTTAACTTTCCAGATCCAATTTCCTCTATCTTTCTCATCATCCCTTCTCCAGAAGCTTTTCTTTCGAGACTTATTTTTCTTGAAGTTACCTGAACCATCAACATTTTTGTCATAGAAAATGTTAGAAGGACAAATTTGATCTTTATGTTCAGATGTATGATCATCAATTACATCAAACAAAGGATTATTAGAAACATTAGTAAAGCTTGAACTTGCTGCTGAATTGAATGAGCATTCGAATGCAGTTAGATCATCTCTCGGTGATTGAACTATTGACTCTGGCGTCTTGTGCTCAGTCAGCTTCACTTTGAATACGATCTCTTCAGGTTCCTTTATCTTTGACGACAAACTGTTTCTTTCCTTTGCAATCAGATCAAACTTCTTATGCAACTCAGATTTTGCATTCTTCTCCTTCAAGATGTTTGTTGACAACTCAGATAACTTTCTTGTCAGCTTAGCTATCTCAGTCTCTAGATCTTTCTTTTCTTTAGAAAAGTCTTTATTGACTTCCTTCTACTCAGTTTTCTTCTTTTCTTTCTCAGCCTTGTCTCTCTCAAGAATGATAACCTTCTCAAAGTCTGAAACTTGTTGAGAAAGCTTAACACATTTAAGCTCTAACGATTTCTTCTCTTCAAAAGCTTTTCTGGAGAAATCAAAGAATTTCTTAGCAAATTCTTTTCTCTCTTTCTCAATATTCAACATCTCATCTTGGACTTTTGTGTTGTCTCTTTCTTGGGTTGCCTTTTCTTTCAGCATATTAATCTCAACCTCAAGACTAAAGACTTGATCTTTCAGTTTCTCTCTTTCCGCAAAGACTTGAGAATTTGTCTTTCTAAGCCCTTCAGATGTTTCTCTAGCAATGTTTGCTCTCCTTCTAAGCTCATCAAGCTCTTTTTGCATTAACTCCTTCTTTGACCATGTAGAGCTTGAATTAAGACTCTCAGATCTTTTCAGCTTTGCTTGAAGATTTAAGATCTCTTTCTCTTTCGACTCAATAACTCCTGCATAATTAATTTTAGAATTATTAATGCATTCTGAGCAAACAAAATCTTTCTCTGAATCTTTTGAATTTTCTTTTAAAACATTGATCTGAGTAAGAAGAGATGAGTTCTGAATCTTTAAATCCTTGTTCTCAGCTTTAAGAGGTAATATCTCGGATTTGAGCTTTTTATTCTCTTTTTCATAACCAAAATCCATGCTTGTATATCTTGACAACTGTCCAGCAAGACGTTTAGCATTTGCTTTTGCTTCAGAAAGTGTCATCTTGTCAAAATCAAGGCTATAACCTTCAGACATCTTTAGTTGTATGGTTAGAAATCAAACTTGTCTGTACCAAAGGAATCAACTAGATGAGATCTTTAGAATCAAGTATAAGATAAAAACTACACTCAAAATTTTTTAGAAAAAAAAATTCCAAAAAAAATTTCAGTGCAGTATTCACAATCAGTATAAAGCACAAAGAAATTGATCATAGAAAAGTTGGCGCAAAGATAAGCTAAGGCAGTGACGCAAAAAGACAGTTCGCGCGAGAGACAGGTCGCACGAAGTGAGGTTTGCGCTAGCAAAGGATGGCGCAAAGAAGAGGTTCGCGTGTTATGTGGGTCGCGCAAAGTGAGGTTTGCGCGAGCCTCGGGTGGCGCAAAGTATGATTTTCGCGAGTAGACACTGGCGTAAAGTGAGTGTGACCGGTACCTTGCTTGGACCGGTAACTTGTTCGACCGGTATGTTGCACGACCAGTATGGTCGACCGGTAGGATGCTTGGACAGGGGTGACTCGACCGGTATCAATTTGACCGAGATGGTGTTGTGAGGGGACCGGTAAGGTGCTGACCGATATTGTTGACCGGACCAATATATGGACCGGTATTAGACAGGGACCGGACTAAGTTCGACCGGACAAGAGTGTGGACCGATAAAATGCTTTGACCGGTTATGAGTGTGAGTAGTCCGGGCGACCGATATGAGTTCGACCGGTAACGTGTTTGACCGGTAACAGTCTTCGACCGGTAAGGACCTATATGCTATTACGACCGGTATGCTACTTGGATCGGTATAGGCTGTGAGTTTACCGGGCGACCGGTAAGGTGTATTCGACCGATACAATGTATTCGACCGATAAGATGAGGTCGACCGGACAAGTGTAATGAAATAACGACCGATGTGTTCTTGAATGTTCAACCGGTATGTTCTTACAGGTCGACCCAGAACGATGATTAACAGCCCAGAAAATACATCAAATACTCAAATTGAAAGCAGAAATCATATCTTTGTGCCTACTAACATGTATCGATCACAATGCAATAAAAAACAAAGATTAAATTTAACTTTCATGCATCAATTTGATAAACACAATGGTCGACTACTATACGAACCCAGATAACCAGATATCCAAAAATTCAATCAATTGAGGATTTACAATGCTATTAACCAATCAGATAACATTCAATCGCATAAAACTCATCTAATCTATTCGATTTTAAGCATAAAAACACATAGATTCATGAAATCGATTTATTAGAATTCGATGAACACAGTAAACTCGATGAACAGTAATATCCAAAAAAAAAACTTGATTCTTTTGGCTCTGATACCACTTGTTAACCCAGATTAATCTAGTTGATAATTAAACACAACACAATAATATATCAAGAGATAAAATAGATCAGAATAACATACCACAATCCCTTGAATAATCAATGAAAACCTTGTGTGTTCTTGATAACTTGAATGTAGGATTACAATACTGATACGGCTACCTCTCTCTCTCTCTCTAAACAATAATTATGAAAGTAATTCTAAGAGGTTTTCCTAAAAACCTAATTAACTAAAACATTAAATACTTAGGCGTTTAAGGCCTAATGGGCTTGGGCCCATTTACAACTCAACTATCAACTTATTACACATTAGACCCTCTAACTAACTTTAACACAATTGCAATTTAAACCCTTAAGTTTAACTTTAATCTTGAATACAATTTATGATCCAACACTTTCGACGGAAAGATAATGCGATGACACGTGCCACATTGGCCCTTCTTTGGGTCCGTCCATGCGGCCGAACCAAACTTTCGCTCCGTCGTGACTTGCTTACGGTCACAACAAGAAGTGCACGAGGTACAAAATATTAATTTATACAAATCGCAATCAAACGACAAATATAAGCACCATTTCAACTTTCAAACTTTACTATAGTCTCGATGAAAACCCGAAAAACACAACAAGTTCGCTTGATAAAACAAGCGCATTTTCGCTTTATTTTGATTCGACCCAACTCTAGATAAAAAAAACCCCGAAAACAACTCAAAAGTTCGATTGAGAAAACAAACATATGAACATTGTTCATGTTCATTTTATTAGATTTCACTTAACCTTAAAAGTCCACCGTATCGATCGCACCACCGAATTCACTATCCACCGCATTCTCGACATTCCCCGCACCACCGCTTGAGACCGCATCAGTCTTTCCACGAGCCCGCCTAGGCGTTTTCTCCTCTGCGCCCTTTCGTTTCTTCTTTGGGCTTAGATCCCCGAAAGCAAGAGCTTCCAACGCTTTTGTGCTCAACATTCGGCTTCTCGTACTATAACGCCTTTGCGGCACTACAACCGGCTGCTGCTGCATATTGGCGGATCCTGCAGCGTTCGAAAACTCAACCTGGTTCGCAATTGGTATTGCGGAAAGTGATGATCGATCAGGGTCTGTGTACGGAACCGTTTGATAGACGTCTAAGTCTATGACGATCTGTTGCTCGTGCTCGTTCTTTGAGCACGGTTCTTCGACAATTTCTTCACGTTCACCGTTCCCCGATGGTGTTTTTTCCTGAAATCCAATGTTTTCGCCGGTATCATCTACCGGGTTCGACTCGTTGTAGGACTCGATACTTTTTCGATCAAGATCGTTCGCCAAGTTGTTGTTGATGCAGCTCTCGTTAATTTCTCGCTCATGAGCCCCTTTTTCAACCATATAAGTCGGGAGTTCCATCAATTTAACGATCCCATCTTTATCACGATCCGAACTAGCATCCACAATCGTAAACATATTCGAATCTTGATTGGTTTCACGAACGTCTGGCTCGAGGTCATCCTGATGTTCTTCGCGGTCCGGGTCTTGGTTCGTATCCGAATCCACCGACTCGTCTCGATGATCAGATTCAAGTTCGAGAAGCTCGGGCTCGGAAGCAACTTTACTCAAGATATCGGTTAGAGAATCGAAGTAGTGGATTCCTTTCTTGAGTTCGTTACGCGAAAACTCATTGACACCGGGTACCAGAAACACGAAATTGTTCGAGTTTTCGACAACATTATGTCTCGGCTTCTTGGAATGCCATCCTCGGGCTAAAAGACGCGGCCAGACCTCATCCCAGAAGAGATCGCTCGACCTCGCTTTGCTTAATCTCCCGTCACCGTTCAACGTCCTAACGATTTCTTGTGGCGTAAGAGAGGAACCAGGGTTGTTGATTGGTACTACCTCTAGATTGACATTAGGCTGATCGTTGATCGGTCGAAACTCCAATAAGTCGCGATCTTCTTGTCCGATGGCGACAGCGTCGACGAGATGATCCATGCCGACGTTTTGCTTTAGAGCGAATACGAACCTTGTAAGTGATTGTCTTCCTTCGATATATTTCGTACCGTCCTGAAAGAATTTGTAGAACAAGTACGTAAAACACGGAACGAAATTTTCTTGAATAACAATATAAACTGCATGTCTCATTCATGTCCCATCAATGAAATTAAGAGTTTAAGACGCATCAAGTTTTATATATTTTTAACCTTAGTTAATTCAGGTTCATATTTTCTCTCTGATATATAACATGTATTCATGTGATTAGTGGACATGAATGAGACATTATAATTTAGGACAATAGATTTTTATTCGTCTAGAGCATTGTAATAAGTTTATAGACATACGCTTTGAAGTGTCGTAACAAGCATTTTATGACACTTTAAATATAAAGTGTTGCATTAACTATTTTATAGGACATTTTTGGGAAAAAAAAAAAGTCTTATAAACTCATCTTTATATATGACACTTGTTTTTATAAGACATTTTTTTTGTTCTATAAAATAGCTAATACGACATGTTTTTATAAAAATGTCCTAGAAATACAACGCCCAAAAGCATCCTATAAACTTATTACTAACACCTTTAGATAAGATCTTTCATCTTTTGGTCCCATAAATTAAGCCCTGTAAAGCGGTTTTTATGACGCTTAGAAAATTCTGACATCCTATAAACTCAATTTTGTTGTAGTGAAAACATGAATTAGATTTAGCTATATGAATATGATTGTATAGCATAATTGGTAGCGCAAAAAATTGTGATTATTAGAGAAATACCCGGATCAAACGAACTTTGGATTCTTCTGTCGCGTTAGAAGATAAACGGGACATAAGTTCTTGATAGCTCCAACCGATAAAAAGCTTTCGTGCATTTAGCGGCCTCGTACACCTATCCATTCGCCATTTCGTCCATCTATTATAGTCACCCGATTTATAGAACTCCCCATAGTAGTAACCGCTTATGCTTCCAATTTCTTTGCTCCCCATGAATCTTTCCACGAGACGAAAATTCTTCGCGAAAAAATATAAACCGAGAAGAAAACTACCACGTTCGATAGCGCTCCAAGTTTCAGTCGATAAACCAGGAAGAGGAAGCAAATTATCGTTGTCGGGTTCACCTGCATTATTGTTAGATTCAATTGCTTCTTCGTTGTTGGTTTTAGGTTGATCGTTACGAACCCATGTGACTGGAATTGGGAGACCGTAACGCATAAGCTCTGGAGGTTCGTATTTTTCCATCACGGACGGAATGATTGCTTGGTACGCGATTCCAACTCGAGTAGTCTTTTTTGGCTTGCCGAATTTAACCATATTGTTAGCGTTTTACTCGACAATCTGATAAAAAACGAAAAATAGTGTGAGATTTGATTGAATAAAAATCACACGTCTCATTCTTATCCCACCAATGAAATTAATCAAGACACATCAGATTTTCATATGTTTTGAATTTATTTAATTCATGTTTACTTTCTCTTGCTGATTACGTGTATTCATATGATTGATGGATATGAAAATTTAGGAAAGTTGATTTTAATCCAGATTTAATCAAAGAAAGTACAACTAAATAAAACAAATATTAGTAAGATTACCATGAATCAAATGCTAAATCACATAATGCTATTAAAGAAAGAAACTCAAGTATAATGTGTAAATGGAAAACAATAAAAAATCAAGGCTTTTGTTAAGTTTTTTTTTTTTTTTGGATCATTCACATAGGCAGCTGGTTTGATCATATAATTTCTTCTTATTAATAGTGGGGGTGGGGTTGAATTTTTTTATTTAAAGGGATGTTTACTTATAAATTAATGAGTTTAGTGGTCTGGATTTCTTATTCGTTGGGCCTATAAAGTGTGTTTTTACGGCTTAATCATTAAGACACTAAAACAAATCAAATGACTACATGAAATAAGCCAGAAATGCCCTAAAAATAATCCGGCTCACTCTCTTTGCCTCCCTCAAAATCATCGGTCTCTTGTTACTTAAACAGACTAATTTATCCGGACAGACAACCTAACCTATACAGGGCTTAATGAAGAAGGAAAAAAACGAACAACTCCTGACTTAGTTCATTACATTGACGCAATTTAATTATGGGTTTTGCTAGAAATCTATTGTGTCGATGGATCGGATGATATTTGATTTGTTTACCATTCTAACAAAATCTCCTCCGATTGATTTGTTTTTGTACTAATAATGCAAAAACAGAAAGAGCAATTAACACCCAAAATTCTAAATCAAACAAAACAATCTAAAACCTAAAAAAAATCATCGCGGTCATAGATCGTCAAACAAGAACTTTAAACTTAATCGAAAGGAACCATTTCTAATTAAGCATTTCGATCTAATAACGATCACCCTTTTTCCAATTTAATTATGGGTTTTGCTTGAAACGCATCGTGTGGATGGATCGATGATATTCGATAGATTTCTTTACCATTTTCACAAAATCGCCTCGGATTGATTTGTTTTTGTACTAACAATGCAAAAACATAAAGAGCGATTAACACCCAAAATTTTAAATCAAGCAAAACAATCTAAAACCTAAAATCAAAATCATGGTTGTGATCCAATAGATCATCAAAAAGAGCATTAAACTTAAATCGGAAGAAACCATGTACAAGAATTAATTCGGTCTAATAATCATCACCGATTCACCGACAGAATCATCAATCCATTAATTCTTGAATCCACAAAACATATAGATACGCAAAACTCAAAAGGCAAGAGCGGCTACAAAAAAACATCAAACAAATAAAACGAATGCAACGAACTACAAGCAAAACTCCATACACATTCGAGATGAAAATTTGGCATCGGTATAGCTATTTTTTGCAAACTCATTCGATATGTTAGAACCAAACATAAACTCTAATTTTCCGATGGATCGGTACTTTTACCAAAAACCCATTATTTAGAACACCGTCTCAGATTCAACCAAGTAATGTATAACTACAAAACAAACCCCAAAAAAAACTCAAAAAGGAGGGATTTTTTGTTGAACTTGCATACAAACTTGTAGGTAACAAAAGCCTCATCTAGAAGTGCCATTAAGCAAATGAGTAATGAAAAACTGAGGAACACTCTGATAACAATTTATCTGGATGGATTGTGCATACAGGATGTTCCTCAGTTTTTCATTTTTTTTTGGTTTTTCTCGGAACCCCTCTCTCTATATATAGTTTTGCATGAAATAATACAAGCTCATGCCTAGAAGATATACATAGACTATGAACAAAAGAATCATGAAAATAAAATGCAAGAGAAAAGGACAACACATAGAGTAGAGTTCATATGGATATAAAAAGAAATGAAGTTGTTCTCACCAGGGAAGATTGTGAGAGATCTTGTGGGCTTAGAGGGTGATTTTATTTTAGAGAATGGCACTAATAAAAAGAGGTTGGGTGTCTATTATAAATAAAGAGAGACCATAAATTTTATTACAAAAAACCATAATACTATTCATTCATTATTTATTTTTTTTATAGAAATTTTATGACAATTATAAATATTTTATTTATGTATATGTAAAACGCTATCGTTTTTACGAAAGTACAAAAAGACTTTTTACTAAAAATGGACGATATTTTATAAAAAGCCAACAACCATGTGTTTTTTTCTTCGTAAAGTATTTGAAACCGCTTAATTCAACAAATTATGATGTTTGTTGGAAATTAAATTAATAATTTCCGAATCTCAAATAATCTTCAAATTTTACAATTCATAAAATCCCCAAAGATGGTAAAAGAAGAGATTCTATAACATTTTTCAAAAGAATGATAGTACATTTGATGAAAAACTAAATATGATGGTTAAAAAAACTACAATTTGTTTATTTTATAGCAAATAAAAGGTAAAGTTAGTGGTAAATTTGATAATTGTTTTCTATTGGTAATTTAGTGAAAAGTGTTATATTATACATTTTTGCCTCGCTCCTTTTTTTTATTCTGCTATTTAATGCTAATTACTTAAAAAATAATCATTAAAACTGTATGTATTACATTTAATGCTATTTATTAATTTTCAATCATTATCTCTAACCATTTTAACTCTTCTAAAATCATTTCCCAATTTAACTCCCCTAAAATAACTCTCAGCATAATTAAATATATAATAAAAATCAAATTTTAAATATAAAATTATAAAATATAATTAAAAAAATCTAACAAAATATTTTATAAAAAAATTATATTATTAAACCAAAATAAATTACATTATATTATTAAGTCTAAATTAAATAAATCATTATCACTCTCTCACAACCAACCAAAATCGTAATGTAAATCGACAAAAAATAAAAAATAAAATGAAACATTAAAATCGTGATGTATCTAGCGGCATTGCTCGAGTACACTTCTAGTTCATATTATCAAGGTAGAGGTTCATCTAGACGGTATGTACTTGTGCATATAAGTAAATTAAGTTGTTTTTTGGTTTTTATGTACGTGTACATTAGGCATTTGTGCAAGTTAATTGTATGTACAAGTGTATACCGTTCAAATAAATGACTATCAGAGTGTTCATCAGTTTTCCGGTTTTTTGAGGTTTTTCTCCGAACCTGACTCTATCAAAGTATTGATATGTTTTTTGTAAAATTAATTATCACGTAATTTACAAGTGTGAGATCTAAATTCACGATATTTATATTGTTTTAGCAATTATTAAATCTGTATTTGATTCATCTTTGCATGAGTTGTGTGTCGTTTATTGAATCCTAGGGGTGAACATGGTACGGTACCATGTTTTTTTTCTCAATACCGTGTACCAACCAATTATAATTGGTACGTAAATATTTATATCATGTACCAACCAACTCTACTTGGTACCAACTTAATTGGTACCAACTTTTTTCGGTTGGTACATGTTGGTACGGTTTTGTACCAACATCTCAAATGTTGAAGTTATAATGGGCTCTAATAGGTTAAAGAATAGATATAGAAAATGCATTAGAGCGTCGATAAGATGTTAAATTGATAAATTCCTCTAAAAGAAAAGGATTAATAATTAAATATAATTCACTTAATTGATTTTTTACTTAACAAATAATTATATATATAGAGAGAGAGAAGTCGGTACGGTACGGTATTACCATGGTAGGCGACTTTCAATACCACGTACCAACCAAGTTTATGAAGTTGGTACGATATACCAATCAATTTAGTTGGTACCAATTTAGTTGGTACGGTTGGTAATGCAATTGATTGGTTTGTCATGGTACAAATTTGACAACCCTATTGAATCCTACCTTTATCTTTATTTGCTATTAGGGCCGGCCCAACAGTGCAAAGCCCATGGGACATCACGGCCCAACACTCATATAGGGCGCTCAACGGCCTTTCAATCTCCTTTTCAAAACTCGTTTTCGCCGGCGAATCTCACCGGACTCTCGGCTGTCGATCTCCGCCGTAAATCGGCGGCCGTAAGCCTGTCACTTTGCTTCTCTGCCGTAGCTCTTCTCTGTTTTCTGCCTTCTGGAATCTGGTGTTGGCTCTGTAGGATGTAAAGGAGCAAGTTTGAAATCTAAAAAATTGGTAAAATTTTGATTTCTTAATGCTAATTTTTATTTTATTTTACATAGATGAGTTATGATGAAGTTATGGTTAGATAAGTTTATGTGTTGTTCTTTGAGTTGGTTTTTGATCTTGACTTGGAATTTTTATTGTTTTTGTTGATGAAGTTATGATTTTGATTAGGTTTATTTGATGAAGTTGATTTTGATTATTGATTGTTAATTTACTATGTATTTAATCGTTTATGTAGTAAACTGCAAGTTTTAATCATGTCAATTTTGTGAATTTTGAGCTGTTATGGAATTTGTTAGGGCAATCTAATGAATTTAATATTCCTCATATATCATGATCAATTGATCGAAATAACCAAAATTTTGCAAGTAACAGTTTAGCAACTTGTGAAATCTACTTTTTTATCAATTTAATATTCATTTAGTAACACTTTAGCAAGTTGTTGTACTAGGTGTGAAACGCTAACATGGCAAGTAACACTTTAACAAGTTGCATAGGTGGCACTTTTTTTTTTTTTTTGGAAGGGTGTCCCAGGCTATATGCCTATACTAATCCCTTAGCAAATTATGACCGTAAGACATCAACCCTGATTAAACCTAAGTGGCCACAATTGTTGTGTACGTCTAGATTCGAACCCTGGACAGATGGGATATTCTACCACATCCCCAGGGCCTTAACCAGTACGCCACAACCCTTGTGGTTGCATAGGTGGCACTTCCACGTTAGGTTTTTGTTACTTAGCAAGTAGCACTTTTAATGGTTATACATATGTAATATCCTCACTGAGTTATATAAAAGAATTCTTGAGTTACTATTTTAGTTTATCCTAAAATAAGTGTCCACTTTCAAAAGTAAGTATCTACTTTCCCTTTCTACCCTTATGAGATGGAGAAAATTCTCCCTCTATAATTAAAGGTAAAATTGTTAGTTAGTTAAAAAGTGTAATGATTACACATTCCTAAAACTGGATGCCTTTTTTCATTGTGGATGTTTGTTTTGGGACAGAGGGAGTATTTAATTTTTATTTATCTATTTTTTTTGAACGGCAAGTTAACGCACACACACGTTCCTGCGGTATCGGGCCTCCATTACGGGCAATCCCACTAATCCGCTGCGACCCGGGCCAACCTTTGGCTGAACCCGACCGGTAGGGTAGAGGGTCCCATAGACCGGTGAATTTTTATTAATGAATTTTTATTTATCTATGCCTGGTGATCCCTCGATTCGAAATTCTGGCTCCGCCCTTGCTACACTGACGAATGAAACTGAGTTCTTGTTGTTGTGCCAAGTATTGCTAATCTTGAAAGTTTGGGTGTTTTACTTGTCGAATTCAAGTTTTACATCACCGTGTTAAGTTTATTCCCTCGTTTTTTTTATTTTTTTTTCTATATTCATTAATAGAAATACGTTGATGTTAATAGGAAAATCTTCTATATCCGTCACCGAGAAAGCATGGCAGGAGGAAAAATCATGAAGGCAAAGCCCGCACGTGGAGCTGCGGGCTCGTCCAATCACTATCAAGGAGGTATATCGTTCCATAAATCAAAGGGTCAGCATATTCTGAAGAACCCTTTACTCGTTGATTCGATCATCCAGAAAGCCGGCATCAATAGCACAGATGTGATTCTTGAAATTGGTCCTGGTACGGGTAATCTTACCAAGAAACTTCTAGAAGCTGGGAAGTCTGTTGTTGCCGTTGAGCTTGACCCACGTATGGTCCTCGAGTTGCAGCGTCGTTTTCAGGGCACCCCGTTCTCTAACCGACTCAAGGCAAGTATTTCCATTTAAATTCATGCTTTTTTCAAGAGTATGGTAGTGCATTATGGGTGTCTTAATAAGAGGGAAGTTCTGTTAGGAACCCAGGAATCGTCCATAGAGCTCCACGTTTCCCTCTTCAGAATGAATATTCATCGTGATGATGAATATGGACTTGTTATTCATCATGAATCGCACATTCATGTTGAATATGTTAAAAAATTCATGATGAATAACGTGTCAATATTCATCTGTGCCGTGCTGTCTGCGGTTCCCGAGTTCTTAATCAATTTTTGGTTCCTAATGGAACCTGCCCCGTCTTAATAAGATGAGTTAGTTGCATGATTGGTTTATGTTATTAGACAAGGATTTATCCTTTCTTTTCGCACACTTTGCACAAGCTGGAAGTCTTCACGGAAACAACCGTTCTACTCTTTGAAGTAGAGGCCAGGTCTACCTACATCCCCCAAGAGCGGACCCACTGTGGTGCGTACGGTGGCACGGGCCACCACTTTGTTCCTCTGTCGTGGTGTAGAATTTTTTAGGCTTGTGAAAGGTGCCACCGTATTATTTTGTTGGATGCAATCATATATACTTGTTTCGTTTGGTTTTATTTCCAATTTTTGTTCAAAATTGCTCATTTTTGCAACCTATATCGTTTTTCTTTCTTGTGCTCTTGCAAGAACGATGGTCAATTTGCAACAAAAAGTCGATCACTCTTATATATACCGATAAAAATATATAGATCGGTCTATGTGAACATTAGATTATAAGCTAACAAAATCCCTTATAAATTTCGACACTTTTTATAGGTTATCCAAGGAGACGTGCTCAAATGCGATCTTCCATATTTCGACATTTGCGTAGCCAACATTCCTTACCAGATATCGTCTCCTCTTACCTTCAAGCTATTAAATCACCGGCCGTTATTCAGATGTGCCGTGATAATGTTCCAAAGGGAATTCGCCATGAGATTAGTGGCTCAACCTGGCGACACTCTCTATTGCCGCCTTTCGGTAAACACCCAACTTTTATCTCGTGTTTCCCACTTACTAAAAGTCGGAAGAAACAACTTCCGGCCCCCACCGAAAGTCGACTCGTCGGTCGTCAGAATCGAGCCGAGAAAACCGGCCCCGGTGGTGAACTTTAAAGAATGGGACGGTTTGGTCCGAATTTGTTTCACCAGAAAGAACAAAACCCTCGGTGCAATCTTCCGGCAGAAACGCGTACTTTCGATTATGGAGAAAAACTATAAAACGCTCCAAGCGTTGCAACTTTCTCAGAGCACCGATGATCAAATGGCAACGGATGCTTCTGTTCTTGGAGATTCCGGTGAGTTGACCATGTTGACCGATGATGACGATGACGACAACGACGATGATATGGAAATGGACGATGGCGAGAAAAAGGGGTCGGATTTCAAAGAAAAGGTTCTCGGTGTGTTGAAACAAGGAGAATTCGAAGAAAAACGATCGTCGAAACTTGCACAAGCCGATTTTATGCATCTGCTATCGCTATTTAACCAAGCTGGAATACATTTTTCTTGAATGAGTTGCAAATGATCTTGTTGTTTTTGTTGGGATTTAATAGCGATTTTTGGTCGATTATGTTCGGTTTTTTGTTGTAGATCGTTGTTTACGATCTATTCTTCAATATAATCGACCCGTTTTTTCCTTTTGATAACAAAGGCTATTTATTGAATATCTTTTTGGTACTTATTGATGACTCTTTTTCATACGTCAGTAGTGCATGTTCATCTTCTCCGCTTGGTGTATCCTACAACCGATCTTGGTCCGTGGATCCTATCCATTTGTTCTTTCCTATGTTCTCTCGGGTTCGTATGCGGGATTGGGTGCTGATTCCACAAGATCTTCGATCAATGTTCCTCTGTCTTACTATTCTCAGACGTATCATCGATGAACTACTAAATGGAAGACTTAGTTACGGAACTTTCTCTAGACCTGGCAAACGTGTTGTGTCGGGTTCAAAGTTAAACGGGTTGAAAGTGTCTAACCATAACCCGACCCGTTTAATAAACGGGTCAGAAAATCCCAACCCTAACCCGGCCCGCCATGACCCGCCTAACCCGTTTAACATTTATAAAATTTAAATTAAAAATCGAAAATTCACAAAAAAAATACAAATACAAAATTCAAATGAAAGCATTATAAATCCAAAATTTATAGTTCAAAATTATAATAAAATCTAAAACACTAAAAATCCAAAACATTTGTAACATCCCATACTTAATTACAACAAGATAGCAACTTATAATTTAAATAATATAGCCAAACGGTTCAAATCTACATCTAAAATACAAAGTTTGCGAAAAGACAACCTAGTACACAACTAAGAATACACCGCCTCAAAAGAATCTACAATGAAGGTCCTCTACATCAGCTCCAGCTCGCAACAACTCTTAAAACTCAACCGCTCCTTCTTATGCCACTCTTTACCTGAAAAAGGTTTTAGAATTGAAAAGAGTGAGGGTTAGACCGTAAGGTCTAGTGAGTCCCCTCTTATACAATATTTAACTCATCAAACAAACAATCACAAATTTATCACAAAATAACCATCTTCAGCTTCAAGGAAAAACCTTTATCTTTCAGTAAACTTCTCCGCTTACACTACCGCCACCCTAAGGTGACAGCATGTCTGTGACTCACACTGCCTTAGATGGGACACACCCCCCATATAGCATAAACGGGACACACTCCCCGGTATGAGCACAGGCGGGCCACACCCCCCGACTTTGAGCCTTCTCACTTAGGTCCATGTATGCATACATTTCCACTTGGACAATAATAATAACAAAAAATATCATCTTTAGCATTTAAATAAATCTCGCATGTAAGTGCTAAAGCAACATAATATCAAAGCTTGCATATAACTTCCATAAAACTCATGCCATCATGTAAAATCAAAGTTTAGAATAAACTTCCGCATGCCATCGCAAATAAATCAAAGTTAGTCGTACCTGGGAATGCGGGTTCGGTCTTGACCGGACTTAGTCGTACCTGGGCGGGTCCAGTCCATTGGGGCTGGGCCGGGTCGCCGCGGATTAGTCGG
Organism: Arctium minus; assembly: GCA_954870635.1. Classification (NCBI taxonomy): domain Eukaryota; kingdom Viridiplantae; phylum Streptophyta; class Magnoliopsida; order Asterales; family Asteraceae; genus Arctium; species Arctium minus. The sequence goes on along the minus strand of OX941095.1, from coordinate 70,708,050 downwards.
TGTTGCCCAATTGGATGCCCGGATACCGCGGGTGCGTGTGTGTGTGGGCATAGCCCAAGTTGTCGTACAAAAAAAAAATCAAAGTTTAAGATAATTTAACTTTACTTGCTTTTGCTATCAAAAGGTTTAATTAGAAAAACTCACTTGATCCTTGCGAAGCTTCCCTTCTATCTTCTTAATACTGGCCCTATAATCACGATAGGATAAAACATACTTAAAAGTCAACACTCACAGCTCTAAACTGGTATGGACTGAACTGCACTACCCGACCTGACCGAGACCTGCCCGACCGATGCTCGACTACGACCTCGCCTCGCCCCAAGCTGACCCGAGCGGCGCACGAGTCGCGCCCCACGCGGCGCACTCCGAGCGGCACCCATGACCGGGGTCTAGGCAGCGACCGGTACCGCCTCCATCGGTACTCCAGGCAGCGACCGGTGCCGTCTCGACCGGACCTCACACATACCGGTCACTCACTCCTCGACCGGACTAACACATCAACCGGGACTTTTGGTCGACCGATACTCACATCGACCGGGGGCGATTCTGGGTTCTCGAACCCACCCCCTTTCATCGATTTCAATCCCACCAAATACAATCACAGCTTCTAATCCCAACATAATAATCATTACCTTAACTCGATTACAACCACAACTATAGAAATGAAAGAAGAGGAGAAGATTTAAGGACACTACGGGTTCATAAACATCTGATTCCCAAACTCACATACAGACCCAAACCAAACTTAAAATCAGAAGATAAAACCAAGAAAGGAGAATCAGATTTGAACATTACCTTTGAAAATGGAAATCAAGCGCACACCCTCGAGTTCTTTTATCCTCTTCTTTTCTCCATCGACTCTATTCTTCTCCTTCTTCTCTGTTTCTTTCAGCCGCCAACATCAACAAAGGCCCAAAACCCTATGCTAAAATCTCATATACAAGACTTTTACACTTAACCCCTTCAAGAATTAAAATTTTCTCTATTTCCACCCAACTTAAAGTTTATTAACTTTGGACCGGTTATTACAACATTAAAAGGAAAACTTATATATATACATACATATGGGAGGATAATTTGCAACCCACTAAAAGGTTGCAACCCTTGCAACCTTGATCTGGACCGTTCGTTTCATCTTGATTGCTTTTAATTAATATATTATTAGTTTTAAATTCGGAAGGGCATTTCTGTCTTTTGTAAAATTCTGTAATTTTTTTTTGAATTAATATAGAGGTTATTGTTTCCTTAAAGTTAGCAGTTTTTAAAGGTAGTTTCCATAACCGGTTTTGGTTTTTTTTATATTTAATTTTTAATGATATTCATGAATCTTTGATTTATTCAAGATTATCAAGTTTCCATTTTAGAGCAGGTTTGTGATATTCATGAATATTTGAAAAGTTTTGTTGGGGTCGAATATAGCTTCTGCCTTAGATCAATTTTCGTGTTTCTGTGCGTTTTTTCAATGGATAATGATAAAGAGATCGTCGGAAATTGCGGCGCAGGCGCGGTGTTTGTACCGTTGGAATATGCTACAGGGACTGCTAATGTTGATGTCGTCGGCTAAGAAGTTGTTGCTCTCGAAGAAGAAGATGGTTCGTTGAAAGCGATGACGTCTGAAAGCGAAGAGTTGTATTGGCTTTTGATTCTCTTAAGTGTAACCCCATCCAAGTGGTTGACGACTTATCGAGACAAGTCGAAGTTTTTCGAGTTGAAAATTGCTTTGTTCCCCATGAGGGTGTTGGTGAAGAAGGTTTTTTTTTTTTTTTTCCAGGTTAATTGATGTAAAGTGGTGTGATGTTTCTTTAGATTGGAATAGTTATGAGTGTAGTTGTGATTTATATGATATCTTCTTTGGTTCATGAGATGTTTTTATTTTTTGTTGTGTACAACGAATCGTGAATAACGGTTCATGATTTGTATTTCATGTTTGATAATATATGTTATGTTATTTTTTCATGGGAGATTTTTAGTTTGTGTGTACATCGAATCTTATATTAGTTTCATTGTTTTTCCTTATCGTGTGATTATAAATCCATGAATATTTGTGCATGAATAATGCACTATGACAACCTAATCATCATATATAACAGTTGGCAATAAGATGTTGATGCGGCTATGAATTTGTTTTCATGTATTGTATGTGTATGGTGATGCTTGGTGATTAATTGGTAGCGATGATGATGGGATTCCAGTTTTTTAAACCCACGATTTCATGAATAGAGGATGTTTGAATCTTTTTGTTTTTCCCATATTACCCTTTAGCGGGTGATATCTCAATTAAAAAATAAAGGAAAATGATTTTATTAATTTCAACTTTCATTATATGATCTTGACCGTCCCTCTTGAGATCTATGGTATTTAAGAAGGTTGCAACCTTTTTTGGGGTCATTTTCGAGTTGAAATTTTTGACCCTGACCTTACCCGTTTAATTTTCGTGCAGTGTCGTGTCACCCCGTTTACTTAAACGGGTTGAAATGTATTACCCAAACCCGTTTATTTCGTGTCGAGTTCGTGTCGGGTTAGCGTGTCGTGTCAGTTTTTGTCAGTTCTAACTTTCTCTGGGAATTCCGTCGCTAAAGGGGTGATTCGTCACAAAACTATAACAAAATTTGGTGGGCAAATTGTTGGTCGAAAACTCAAATTAGTGATAGATAACCCAAGGCCTGATTTGTTTATTTCCTTGAAATACATCAAATTCAATTGGAATCATTGGTATTTTGGAGGTAATTCGTCGGGTCTGATTTATTTATTTCTTTGGAAAATATCGAGTTCTACTGGAATCATTGGTGTTTTGTAGGTGATCTGTAACGGTTGAGGTGAGGAGGTGGGTGGTGAGATGATGGATGTGGGGTGGGCTGTCTCACGACGAACGTGAGGGGGGGATTAAATTGACCAAAATGCCCCTCATTTTAACGGTCGTTAGTGGGAGGAACGAAATCCGATATATTTTGAAAACGCATGGGACAAATTTGTAATAAAATAATCGTAGGAACCAATTTCGTTGAAAATGACAAACTTCAAGGACCGAAAATATATTTACCCACTATATTATTATAATATTCAATGCATTAAATATTCTAACAAACATTTTATAAACTATTGCTTTTATATTATGTCTTCTCTTTCTCTCTCCTCCAAAATAAATAAAAAATAACTAAAATATACACTCTCTCATCCAAAATTTATGCCTTTGCTCTCGAGACCTTTTTACAAAGAAAAGGAAATGAAATGAAAAAAATAACTCGTATCTTTGAAATTTTTTTAGGAAAGAAAGAAAATAAAACTTAAGAAAAATAATGATAAGTTCCTTCTAAAATGGGAGAAGCAGGAAAGAAATTTTTTTTTTAAAACCCTTTAAAAAAAGAATAAAATTACAAAACTACAATACCTTTCATTTTAAATGATATATTTTAAGTTTTTAACGGGTATATTAGTAAAAATGAAAGATTTTCTTTTCTTTCTCTCTTGTTCAACATAAAATTTTATTTTATTTCTTTTCATTTCCTTTAAACGGTTATTTTCTTTCCCCTTCGAAAATACAAATAAAAAATTATTTTCTTTCCGTTTATTTTCCTTTTTTCCCCCAAATTTGAGAACACATCATTACTTTTAAAGATTTTTCTCTCTCCACCAAATATGGAGAAGGTTTTTTCCTTGTCTATTCTCAATTTTGTAGAATGCTTGGAGAGCATCTACAACAGTTTCCGCAAAATTTCTCCAAAATGAAGAATAAAAAGTCAAAATCTCAAAAAAAAAATTATAACCATCACCAATAGCTTTTCCATTTTAGTATAAATCATTGATTATATTATTAAAATATTTTATATATTTAATAAAATATTATTTCTCTCACCTAAACAATTCATTTCAAAATTTCTCATTGGTGGAATGTAATAAAAAAATAATTTCTCTCTCTTGATAATCATTTTTAGGATATCTCCAAATTTTGAGAAAATGTATTCTCTCTCCTACTTTCTCCATTTTGGAGAAAGTTTTGGAGAAGCTGTTGGAGCTCATTTTACACCTAAAATCTCTATTTTCTTCATTTTCTCCAAAATGGAGAAGCTGTTGGAGATGCTCTAAAAATTTTGTTAGAGGAAAAAAACTTCAAAATCTTTGTTTTCTTTATTTTGTAGATTTTGTTGGAGATGCTCTAACTTCTAAGATTTTAACAAATTCTTCAAAATGGAAAAAAAAAAGTAAATATTTTAGAATTTTTATCCTTTTCTTGTTGCAACAAATATTTCAAGATTTTCTTGAAAATGGAAAACGTACGAGAAAGAGGGTAGTATGTAAATTTGTAGAATCCTCCAAAATTAAATGTTAATGGAAAGAGAAACATTTTTTAATACATTTTTCATTGATTAAATGGTGAAAGTTTGTTATTTTTTGTTATTTTAAACATATTAAATATTTTAGTAATATATTTAAATCTTTAAAATAGATAAAAGTGTTGGAGATTGATATACCTATATGTTAGGAGATTTTAAATTTTCATTTTATATATTTTTGGAGAAACTATGAAAAAAAACTATTGGAGATGCTCTAAAAATCTACAAATTTGAAGAACCCTAAAAAAATAAATATTGTTGGAGATTGAAATATATTTTATTGTTCCACCAATTAAATACCGGAAATTTGTTAGAATATTAAATGTATTATCTTTCTTAATTTGATATTTATGTAATTTTAATCGATTTGATTATAAATGATATTTTCTTTATAATATTTATTAATCTATATTTATACTTTTATACTATATTATAAAGCACGGATAAAAAACTCTTAAATACAAATTATTAGGCACAAAGTACCATCATTTTATGCAAGATTTTAAAAATCTCTTAATTTACAAGTATCAAAGCACATGACCGTCTATTAGCATGTTAAATGTGGGTTTTTGAACAGCTATCTAATTTCTTTCAAAATACAAAAAAGGTTATTTATCAAAAAATACTCAGAATTTCATCCATCAAATTGGGGTCATTGAAGGCTTCTTTGACATTTCAGAATTTTTCATCAAAAACATTATTCTCATTTTGTCATTTTAAACATTTCTGTTGCTTTAACTTGTAAAATATTTAATATGACATAACTTTTATATTTTATTTTGTTTATTACTCACTTTAGACGATCTATAGTTTTACTACGGGTGTAACAAGGACTCCAAAAAAATTGGGACGACCATGTCAAAGCACAAGATACATATTACTACTGCTGACTTCTAACACCCACCAATTTGGTATGTGCAGGGTCTTCCTTTTTTGCAGACATTTTCATGTATCACTATTAATTAATATATTATATTACTATAAATTTGTTTTAATTATATTATTAAATATGTAATTGGTTATTTTTTCTAGATGTCATTAAAATATATAAAATAATCATTGAATTCTAATAAAATACTTAATTTTTTTATATATAAAAAACATTATATTATTAAGCCTAAATTAAACAAATTTATAAAAATATTATCACTTTCTCAAAATCATCCAAACTCGTACTGTAAATTGAGAAAAAAAACAAAAAAAAAACATTAAAATCGTGATGTATCTAGTGTTGGGCACGTGCATTGGACGGGAGGATAAATTTTTTGTTGGAATATTGAACCGAGTTAAAATAAAACGTAATTTCACTGTTAACAGTTAATGAAATACAATGTGAAAAACGAATGTATTTTCATAAGTGGTTAACTTGCATATATTCTTAATCGTTTGTTGTTATGAATTTGTGCAATAATATTGGTAATAGTTTTGTATTATATTATTTAAAACTCAAACGACATGTCTCACAACATATCACTATTATTGAAATAATTATAAATATGAATATACGTTTTTACAGATTTTGCAATTTTTCTGAAACCTCCTCGACAACACTTGACAATCATTTTGAACGTATAAATCTGTAGATTAATTAACAACATTCAACCCACATCAAATATGACAAAGAAAATAAATGATTTATATCTTTTGTAACCGACAACTCAACTGGTATAGTTCAAATTCACTTAGTACCACTTGAAAATTTATCTGACTATTGACTTCAAGACCTCATAGTATTAGTCGATAAAAATAAAGATATGTATATATATCTTATTCCCCTACTTCAAAAAATATGATTGTGGATTTTGAAAAATATAAACAAATCCTCAGTAAATAAAATAAAATATAAAAAAGTAGTTTTTCAAAGAAACAAAAATATAGTGGAATACCTTTTGTTCAGTTGCAGGTTCCGCCATTGACACCCGACCGTTCGTCTTCTTCTTGTATTCGGATGATACATAGAGAAGCTATATATATTTATAGTGAATGTAGAGAATATTTTAAAATCTTTTATTTTCATTTTCGATTTTACATTTAAATGTAAATATATTAAAAATATGGAAGAATATTTTTATATCTACATCATTTCTATTTTATTTTCTTTACACTTGGTTAATTTGGAAAATATTGCGGAATATTTTTATTTTAAAGAATACGATAATTTATTAGTGTATCTCGTTATTTTTTATTTTTAATTCATATCAATTTTCTTTTTTCTTCTTTTAATGCTCGTGAAAAAAATACGTGTAAATTTTATATTAGTAAAAAAAATACGTGCAGATTTTATATTATGCTAATATAAAATACGTGTAGATTTTATAAAATAAAATAGATTTTATATTAGCAAAAAAAATACGGAAGAAAAAAGAGTTTATATTACATCTCATTATGTAAAAAGATTTTATAAAATAAAATATGAAAAAAGATTTTATAAAATAAAATATGGAAAAATCATTATGAGATGTAATATAAAAAAATATGGAAGAAAAAGATTTTATATTACATCTCATTAATATAAATTTAAATGTAAAATCTACATTTAAAACAGATTATGCTAATATAAAATCTATTTTATAAAATTCTCCACCAAAAAAACAAATATTTATATTAATAAATGAGTATCTATTCCATAAATAGATGATTATGTGAGATATTGTGCTTGAAAAGGTTGTACCAAAGCATTAAGAAATTGTAGATTAAGTAATTGACTTTAATTAGTTGTACCTTGTGCTTAAAATGTTGTAATTAAGAGTTTTTTATATCGTTTTTATAAATGCAGCTAGATACATCACGATTTTAACATTTCATTTTATTTTCTGTTTTTTGTCGATTTACATTACGATTTTGGATGGTTGTGAGAGAGTGATAATGATTTTTTTATATAAACTTTTTTAATTTAGACTTAATAATATAATGTAATTTATTTTGGTTTAATAATATAATTTTTTTTATAAAATATTCTGTAAAATTTTTTAATTATATTTTAGATTTTTTATATCTAAAATATGCTGAGAGTTATTTTAGGGGAGTTAAAGTGGGAAATGATTTTAGGGGAGTTAAAATGGTTAGAGATAACGATTGAAAATTAATGAATAACATTAAATGTAGTACATACAACTTTTATGACTGTTTTTAAGTAATTAGCATTAAATAGCGATACATTAAGCTTTAAAACTTGTTTTTAAGAGTTTTTTATGTCATCTTTATAATATAGTATATATATAGATATTAGAGACTATATTTAAATTAAATTATAATATATAAGAAATTTCATTTTCGAAATATAAAAACAAATTTCAATTTCAAACATATTAAAAGTGAAATACTTTATAATAAAATAATAATTAATTTAAAATTAATTATGTAAGAATAATTTGTTTCGGTTACAATTCTATAATATTATAATCAATAAAAGTTAAATGTAACAAAAAGAATCTATAAACAACTAATAAATATAAATATACTATTGAGCAGGTCTTCTTTTGAAAATCTATGAAATTGTAATAACATTGTGAATTAGTGAATCATGTGCTATTTCATTTTTTTTTTCATCTAAGACTAAGGGTCTGTTTGTTAGCAGCTTAATGAGCTTAATGAGACTCATAGCTTATTCAGTCAACTATATATGACTGTTTGGTAGTGGCTTAATGATATAAAAAGTGGTTTATTCAGTAAGATTTCAAGGGGAAGCTTTATGCAGAAAGCCAAGTTTTTTTCTAAATCAGTCCATTCCATTAAAAAACACGTTCCTTCCATATATAAAAAAACTCTCACAAATAAAAATCTTTCAAATCTATACAGACAGATTAATCCACACAGACAACTTTATCCATACAGAACTTAATGAAAAACCAACCAAACAACCCCTAATGATTGGTTTTCCATTAAGTCCTGAGTGGATAAAGTTGTCTGTGTGGATTAATCTGTCTGTATAGATTAGAAAGGTTTTTTTTTTTTTTTTTGGGAGGGGGTCGTAGATGGAAAAGGGTGTGTTTTTTAATCGGGAATAACAAGTTTGGAGAAAACTTGGCTTTCTGCAGAAAGCCCCCCCCCCCCCTAAAAACTTACTGAATAAACCACTTTCTATATCATTAAGCCATTACCAAACAGTCATGTATAACTGATTGAATAAGTTGTGAGTCACATTAAGCTGCTAACAAAATTGCCCTAACATTTAAAATATTGATTAACTTCAATTTGTTTTACAATATGTTTGACTAACATGTATTTGCTTCACAATGTAAACATTTTTTACCTATTTGTTGAAACGAAAGTTACAAGGAACAAAATTCCATATTGTGAATCAATACATACAAAATACATACGTTGTAAAACAAATATATGTTAATCAATACATTAAATGTTAGGCTTATAGGGAAAAAAAATAATGCAAAACAATATCTTAAAGTACAAGTTCTCATGAATCTTACAAATTTTGTAGTTCTTAAATGATTAAAAACTTATTATTAAATATCTATAAAAGTTAGAAAAAATATATACTTGAAATATTATATTTGATGTTAAAGCCGTTACAGTTTGGTGCAAGAAATGATATAAATTAGGTTAACAACAATACAAGAGGGACTAAAATGCTAATAAATTTTCATTAAAGGCACTAGGGACTCCCAATAACTAAATTTGGGGGACTATTATTGTAACTTATTCATAAGTTAAAGGACTATATATGTAATTTATTCATAAGAAATATAGAATTTGATTTTGTAGGGACATAAGAGCATCTCCAACACAGCATTGCTAAAATAGAAAAAATTGGTTTTTTCTTTGTTATTTCTCTCCAACAGCTTTGCTATATGGTTTGTTAAAATAGAGAAAGCTCAAAAAATCTCTGATTATAGAGAATTCTCTAAAATCTTTAAATTGGAGAGAGAAAATATTATTTTATTCAATTCAACTAATAAGATTTAATATTTAACATTTTATTTTAAGTTTTTTTTTAAAAAGTGTATTGGGATGATAAATTATAGAATATTATAATAATATAAATAATGATTAGTCCTCTAAAATAGAAAAGCGGTTGGAGTTAAAAGATTTTGGCTTTCCATTATCTATTTTAGAAAAAATTCTCTAAAGTCTGCTTCTACTACTGTCAACTCTCATACTCGCATACTAATCGACGAGAACATTGCGATTCGCCAAAAATTTAGGGTTCTTCCGAGTTGAAAAAGAATTCATGTACTTTTCGACTGTTTGATTACTGAGAAAGTAGAAATAACGAGCAATTCGTCATTGTTCATGCTTAAAAAGTCCGATTTCGCAGGTTTTGCTTATAGTTGGAAGTTTATTTGTTATCGTTTGAATCTCGATTGTGTTTTATGTGATCTGATTGCTTGGAAGATGTTTATTGTATGTTATATCTTTATTTGACTTAGAATAATTGATTTATGATTTTACTTTTATGGACTGCATTTGCACTAATTTAAGTATGAACCGTGGGATTTATAAAGAATTCAGGTACTCTTCGACACAATTGAACTGTTTGATTACTGCGAAAGTAGAAACAACGAGCAATTCGTCATTGTTTATGCTTAAAAAGTCTGATTTTGCAGGTTTTGCTTATTGTCGGAAGCTTCTTTGTTATCGTTTTAATCTCGATTGTGTATTTTGTGATCCGATTGCTTGGAAGATGTTTATTATGTGCTATATCTTTATTTGACTTAGAAGAATCGATTTATGATTTTACTTTAATGGACTGCATTTACACTAATTTAAGTATGAATTGTGGATTATACATAGATTGCGATTGATTTTGGTTGTTGACTTTAAATAGCCGTTAACATAAACTTTTGTCGATTGAATCGAAAGAATTGATCAATTGAAGTAGACTTGTCATTAAGGCCTCAATAGGAATTACGGGGTACTAATTTGGGGGTTAATTTTGGTTTTAGACAATCAAGAAACATCAAGCATCTATGATTTTGTTTTAGACATTTAAAATGCATCTAATCCATGGACAATCCTTGTCTGTAATTGATGTAGATATCAATGAAATTTTTGATTGGCCTCTGACATGCTGGTACCTAGGATTTGATTACAGTTACTACATCTTGATTCCTGAAAGCGTACAAGGTCTACATTGTGGTAACATGAGCATCCATGTCTTGCACAAATTTGTTTGGCTAGGTTGTGTTAAATTTTATTGGACTTATTAAATAAGTACACTTGATCTACAGTGGTCACAGGTACATGTCATCTCATAAGTTTGTTCAATATATGGTTTCTTGATGGATTATTATACTGTATGCAGCTTAGACTTTGTGGAAGGAGTTGTGCGACGATGACGACCTATTTGATGACCATTGAAATAGACGAAGGATGGCAGTTCATGGAGACTGGGATAACAAAGCTGAAGAGAATTTTGGAAGGGCTTCCTGAACCACAGTTTACCTGTGAAGAGTACATGATACTATACACGTATCCTGGACCCCGTTGAATCCATTTTTTCATTATATTATTATAGTGGCTCCCGTCTTTTCCTTAAATAGATTTCATCTCCTTATCCTATTACTTGTCAAAGATTAAGACTTGGTATTGTTCCTTAACTTTTGAGTACAGCACCATCTACAACATGTGCATCCAAAAGCCCCCTCATAATTATTCTCAGCAGCTGTATGACAAGTACAAGGAAGCATTTTACGAATACATCAATTCAACGGTGCCCCCTTCTATTTTCTGTACATAAGCATACATCATGATTCATGCATATACACAAATAGAGGATGCTAATTGATGTCAAATTACATGCAATTTCTGCTTTAGGATAGGTTTCGTTGAAATGCACATGATTTGCACATTTCTGCATGATTATAGTCCTTATCGTTGGTTCTAAAAAAATTAGAGTGGTTATGCAAGCTTAGGAAAATCGATATCACCAAGTTCTGTCTGTATCAGTAACAAGGATTTATATAATTGATGGAAAGAAGTTGGAGGATGGTAATCCATCCTGGAAAGTCTTACTGTTACGAATTGTGAGGGGATTGACCATTCTCTAAGGGATTTGATACAAGGAGGGGGGTCAGAAATTTTATCTAGGGTTAACCCATGATATATCAAACGAAACGAGATCATCTTATGAAACATTGCAAGGAAATTTGAAGTAAAGTGAAAGATTGAGAGCTTAAGAGATTAGATTGAATAACAAAGAATCGTGAATAGTTAGATTTTTGTTTGTAAACAATTGGGAAAGAGAAACTACTTCTATTGTAGTGTTATATTGACCTCGTGATCTATTTTATTATTACATTAACGAGTTTTAATATACAAATAAAAGATAAATGACATCCATATAAATATCTAGATTATATTTTCTATACAGAACATAACTAGTGTTGAAAAATAGTATTATAAAAATCGAGGCCAGAAAAATGACATTACAAAACCTAATTATATGTAAAACATACTTATTTTTAAAAGTCTTAAAAATCTAAAATAAAAATAATGGTCAATAAATTGGGAAAATATGAAATTAAAAAACAAAAGATAAGAAAATAAAAAGACTTATAAATTTAAAAAAAAAGATGAAGAACAAAGACTTGTGGAGAGTCAAACACAGGATCACTTCTAGATAAATTTTATGTAATGATTTCTGTGAACAAATTATTACTGTGAGTTGAGGGTGAGTCCATGCCCATCCTGGGCACAAGGTGGCTCCACCTATGCATTGATTGTTAAACTTTCCTGTTATTTTTCATTGCATTTGACCAAGTTTAATCTTAATGGTTTTTCGAGATAATCCTCCATTAACTACTCCAATTCATAAGCTGTTCTCTTATAGTTGGCTACATATATTTATTATCGACTCACACAGTTGTATCTGCTGTCACTTTTAAGGTATTGCTGTCATTAAGAGGGAAGCATGATGAGTTTATGTTGCGGGAACTTGTGAAACGATGGACAAATCATAAAGTCATGGTTAGGTGGCTTTCTCGGTTTTTCAGTTATCTTGATCGTTATTTCATCCCAACGTGGTCCCTTCCAACACTGACTGAAGCTGGGCTAACTTGTTTCCGTGACACGGTTTGTGTAGTTAATTTATTTATCTTCTACGTTAATTAAATAGTTGAGTACATTATTCATCTTAGGTTTAGGTTTTCTTATTTTCATCGGGATACTTTTGTTGTTTGAATACAGGTTTATGAGGAGTTTAAGGATAAAGCTAAATATGCTGTTATTGCTCTTGTAAGTATTTGGATATGTTAATCCACTGTCATTTTATGTTCTATAAAAAATTGAAACTAAGGATATTTGTGAACCAGATTGATCGAGAACGAGAAGGAGAGCAGATTGATAGAGCATTGTTAAAAAATGTTCTTGATATATATGTCGAAATTGGGATGGGAGAAATGAAATACTATGAAAATGACTTCGAAAAGGACATGCTTGCTGATTCTGCTGCTTATTATTCTCGAAAAGCATCAATCTGTATTGCGGAAGATTATGGTCCCGACTACCTCTTGAAGGTAAATCTATAAGCTCTTACTGCATTTACATATTGTTATTGTTACTATTGCTACTGTTGTTTATTACTGTCACTGGTACTCACAACAACAAAATTGGGTTTATAGGACGCAAAAAATTTCTAAGCATCCTAATAGATCGCTTTATAAGACTTAATTTATAGGACCAAAAAATGAAATGTCCTGTCTAAAGGCGTTGTAATAAGTTTAGATGTTTTTGGGCGTCGTAACAAGTTTTTTTAGAACATTTTTATAAAAAAGTGTCGTATTAGCTATTTTATAGGACACTATTTGAAAGTGTCTTATAAAAACAAGTGTCCTATAAAAAGATGGGTTTATAGGACACTTTCACAAAAGTGCTATAAAATAGCGAATGTGACTTTGTACTAGAAATGTCCTAAAAAACTTGTTAAGACTCCCAAAAGCATCCTATTAACTTATTACAACGCCTTTAGAATTTAGATTAACACTTTATTTTTTGGTCCTATAAATTAAGTCTTATAAAGCGGTCTATTAGGACGCTTATAAATTTTTGGCGTCCTATAAACTCAATTTTGTTGTATTGACTATCATCACATCATATGTTTATGTGATCTTGTTTAACCTTCAATTTCTTTTATGAAACGCAGGCTGAGGATTGTATGAGAAAGGAGAGGGAGAGAGTGTCTCACTATCTCCATTCAAGCAGTGAACCAAAGCTTTTGGAGGTTAGTTTTTCCAGTCTATGCAGAAAGTTTAACAAAAGAGTAAAATATTAGAATTTTGGGTGAGTCAATCCAAAAAATAAATATGAGCACCAAATGCCTAGCTTTATGGTACATTGGATTCTAATCTGGTTTTGACGATGCTTCTTTCTTTTGAGACATAGTAAGGTATGTGTACATCCTACCCCTAGACCCTACCTTGGGGTGGGGTATACTAGGTTTGTTTGGTTTCTTTTGATTTTAAAGAAAACTTGTATCTTTATATGCGTTCACATTAATTTGTGGAAACCTTTTCGACATCCACATATAGTGGCAAGTTTCGGATGCAATGATGTTAGACTTTATTCTATGTTATGCAGGGCACGAGCCTATATAATCCCCTCCCCCCCCCCCCCAAAAAAAAAAAAAAAAAAATCCCAAATTAAGCTTCCACCTTTCTATTTTAGTTTGTCCCAAAACAAGTGTCCACTTTCAAAAGTTAGTTTCCGCTTTCCCATTCTACCCTTAATTATAAGGAGAAAGTTTCACTCTCTCTTATTAAGGGTAAAAGTGTCATTCAGTTATTAAAAAAATGTAATAATTACACATCCCTAAAATTGTGTGCCATTTTTATTGTGGACATTTATTCGGGATAGAGGGAGTATACTATATGTTGTTGGAGTTCTCATATATGGAATGATTTCAAATCTCTACCCTAATATTATCAACAATGCGTTAGGTGAAATGACGATTCTTCAAGATTGAATAAATAAATAGTTTACCTTAAAAGGATGAAGATCCAATACAGATTAATGGTGATGGAGAAACATTGTTGAACGTTACACAAGAACATGCTTCGACGTGTAGGGAAATTTGTTTCTTGATTTATTTTGGGTTTCCATCCGCCTCCATTTGAATGATTTTATTTTGGGGATATCACCACCATTATGAAGCTCCCTATGTTTTTTTTTTTTTTTTTTTTTTTTTTTTTTTTTTTTTTTTGTGGATTTTGTTCACCGTTGTGGGAGCGATTGCACGTTAGTTAGCAAAGCAAAACAATAATTTTAAAATTACTAATTTTACCTATTAGCTTTTGTCATTGGTGTGGCATAGCGGTGGTATAGCGGTTCATATAATAACTATTATATATATATAGAGAGAGAGAGTTAGGTTCGTATGAGAACAGTAACGAAATAAAAGAATAAGAAAACAGTCGAATCACATGTGATTTTACACTAAAATCACGTGTAAAATCACATGTGATTCACGTGACCTCGGTTGCGACCTCAGGTTGCAGGCCACGTCGCCCGCACACCCTTACGTTGACCGTTGGTGTAAAATCACATGTGATTTTGCACGTGATTTGGTTGTTTTCTTATTCTCTTATTTTGTTACCGTTCTCGTTTGAACCTCCATCTATATATATATATATATATATATATATATATAAGTAAACATAACTCAACATATTATAATGTATTCAATAAAAATATATATAAGAATAATGATGTTCAAGTCCAAATAAAAATAAGTGAACAATGTGAATACTTCTGTTCAAAGCTAAAGGTCAAAGTGATGGTGTCCATATAAAAAAAAATGGTGTCCAAGTCCAATAATATAAGAATAATGAAGCTTAAAATTGTTGGACTAAAATAAAACCCAATGCAAATCCAAAGTAGAAGCCTACAAAATTACTTCTTAACACCAAAACAACCTATCTATAGACTACAAATAACGGTTATGTGGCCGGATTTTTGCATGCAAAATGCGGTCATTTAGCGGTCAATAGCACCGCTAATCACGGGACCGTTATATCACCACCACTAATGGTTCCATGACCGCGAACCGCAATAGTACTGCTATAGCGGTGCGATTAACACCATGGCATAACATAAACATTGGGTGACAAGATGTCTCATAGTTGAGGAGTGATTTTCCTAGATTCAGTGTCACAACTTGAGGTTGGTTATTGATATCCCATACTGCTTAAAGTGCAACCATGACAATGCATAAAGGTCTTCATGGACCTAGGTTGATGGGAGGGCATGTCCTATCGAAGTGAGGTGCATCGGTTACAAATATCTCAATCTTTTATTAAACAAGGACAACCAGTGTAATGTAATTTTAGAGGTGACCAAGTAGATGGTTGAGTAACGGGTTGGGCCGACTCATCAACACTGTTTCTTTCCATTTCATTTAATTTCATAAATAGTTAATGTATAAAATATTATTACAAAAATTATTACTGAAATAATGATCCAATCTTTTGGATAAAGCAATTTAGGAGGTTGTAAACACTTGGGTGGCGTTTGTTTTTTAAGAGGTCTGAAGTCTGAAGTCTTATTTCCCTTCTGATTAATAAGAGGTGGTGCTGAAGTCTGAAATCTGAATCAATAAAACTGTTTGTTTTTGTAACATCTCGACGCGTCTTGAGAGAAATGAGAGCATATGAATTGAAGCGGCGATAAGAGGTTTTAAGACGTTAGGTCACCACTTCTCATTTTAGATGTATTTAAGAGTTAAGAGGTTCTAAAAAGTGGGAAAAAAAACAAACAGTCTGAATGTAAAAAGATCTAACTGATTAAGACTTAAGAGCCATTAAGAGGTTTTTTTTTTTTAAAACAAACATCCCCTTGGTGTATACTTTGAGTAACATTTCAATTGATTGGCCCGTTTTTTAGTTATTTTTTTTTTTTACCAATTTGGCTTGTTAGCAATTGGACACGTTCGGAGGACACAGACGACGATGCCAGTGAGGATGGTAGAGAACGTGACATTCAAGGGGGTGAGGAGGAGTGGCAGGCCGAGGAGGACGTGGGAGGAGCTAAGGTTGGACATGGCAACCTTGAATACTTCCAAGGACATGACCTCTTATAGGAGGACTTGTAAACTACTATGGATGAGTGTAGGTTGGAAGGTAGGATGGGAGGAGGGTGAGAGCGACAACTAGGTTACCAGAGCCCTAGGTTTGATAGGGGGCCTCTTTGGTGACGATCACGAGTGCCATAGGTGAGGGTTACCCCGGAGGCCTTTTGGCTTACTTACCGGTCTTACATTATACCGTTCTTCATTTTTATTTTGTTTAGTTTCTCATACACTTTTATGCTTTCAATTTTTCTTATTGCCTATTGTACTTGTTCTACTTTTAAAATTCATTCTTACTTTACCAAATATGTCTCGAGCACTTCTTTAACTTTTCAAATCCATCAAATCTTTCAATTTTTTTGGACAAACTATCTAGGTCGCCCAAGAGTTCCCCAAAACTTTTTCACAAAGCGTTTATTAAGTTGGGGGTACTTACGACAACAACCTCTCTACTCCTTTGGTAGGTGGTAAGGTGACGCAGCGGGAAAGTGCGGAAAGATCGACAAACTTCTAAACCCTTTAAGATAACGATCCTACAAGTGTAGCACCCGGAAAATAAGAGAACCCTTATAAAACTAGAGATAAAACTCTAAAAGATTTAATTTATTAATTATCAACTTAATTGAAAGAGAAAACAATAAACCCCATTTATAGATTAAACGAAGTAACAGATAACTATGGAACCTAAATTCAAACTCAATCGTAATCCTAAACCAACTATGAAAACATTTAAATAATAATTAAAAATGAAAACTAAATAATAATAATAATATTATCTAATTATGAAGCAAATAAAAAATAAACAAATAATAATCCTAAACAATTTAGGAAACAAAATAAACAAATGAATGCAACATGTGAGGACACACGTACGACCTTGCACGCGACCTAGGTCGCAAAAGAAGCGCAAGCGACTGTGTTCAAGTTTACGCTTCAGAATATTGAGCTTCTTTTGAGCTCGTTCTCTCTTTACCCATTGATCAATGATAGAGCCCGTTGACTCTCAAATCCTCTCTGTATCATAAGGTTTGTGTACTACCTACCTTCCCAGACCCTATTTCCTAGTGGGATATACTAGGTACGTTTTAGTTTGACCCATTTTTACATAAATGGGTTATCCCCCCCCCCCCCCCCCCCCCCCTCTCTCGAGTAATTTCTTGAACTTTTAGATAAGAAATTAATCTTACTTGGTCAAATCTACAATTAATTCCTTTCCTTCTCTATTACAACTCAATTTTATTCTGTCATCTCCAAGAAATATCTGATTACCTCTCCATTACTTGACCTCTCTCATTTTTAGTTATTTTCTCCCATGTTCTTTTACGAATTTTCTTTTCCTTTTTCTCTAGATCATACTTTTTCTTCTTATGCTTTTGTTTCGTCCCATTCTCGTAACCCCATTAAAATTTTCATGGCCAACAATTCAAGGATATAGTCAACATTGTATCGGGGCGCACGGGGATTCGGAAAGGGATAGAAACACCCTTGCTTCATAGGAACTAGGATTTCTTTGGAGATGATATTTTGTTCTCATTTAAATTTTGAGAACTCGCGAAATTTGGCCTCTTATTTTATAAAAGCTAAAGATACGTACATGGGATCCAAAAAATTGGTTCAATTGTTAATTCTATCTTGACATGGTGTTGAATAACAACTCTTCCTATGTATATACAGCATAAATACATACCCATAAATGAGAAGTAAGAATTGAACAAGTAGTACATTTCAACATGAATGGGCAAGCATTAAGTTTTAACTATCATTGATGCCCGAATAAGTAAATCTTAAAGGAGTTCAAGCAAATGATACATCATAATACAAAACATTGACTAAATAATAAATATACTAATTTTGGAAAAGGAACATATCTACATTTTTCATTACCGTGTTTCAAAAATATATCGTGTCCGTCGATTTAATGACCTTAAATATTTCTTTAAAATCCATGACCTTCTGGCAGGTTTTAACAAGCCACCAGAATGTCACTTCAATACACCAAAATGCCACTAAACTTGTCAGAAGTTTTTGTTAATAAAAATCTCATTTAAAGTCAATGGCCTAAATAGTCCAAATATATCAAATACTAATTAAGTAATCATCATGACGTAAATGAATTAGTACCGTCATCACTTGAACCGCGTGCACTACCTGATACACATAGAAACTATGTGCATCTCTTTAGCTAATCAGGATCCTATCTAAATATTAACCGTATTGACAAATCACCATTGTAACATATAATGTTTAAAAGTATCCGTCGCTTGATTGCACACACTCTTACCTGTGGCTTGCTCTCTCGTGCTTTTTAATTTTTATCTTTACGGGAACAACCTCTCTACCCCTCGGGTTAAGTCTTTGGGTAGAAGGCCTGCTTTCACATCCCTCCCACCCCCCCAACCTTACCTCCGGGGATTTGTTGGGTTTTCTTGGGTTGATTTGGTTTTGTTTTACCATTGTAACATACTAAACATATAATCAAATCGTACTATACGGTTCTATACAATTTACTTTTGATACCTTGGCTTATATAGTTGTTTTTCTGGATATATGTTTAGAGTTTGTTGATCCAAAACTTATGTGTATCTACATGCATAGAAATGATTTTTGCTTGGTATATATAAGGGGAAACCAAACCAAATGATCTCAATCGAAGTAGGGTCTTGGCGGAGAGATGTATCAGGGGAAGTCATAACTAAAGAGTAATTGTACAGGACAACATTCTCATGATTAAAATCAGAATCAGAACCAAATACAAAAAGCAAATAAAACATTCGAATTAATCCAAATGAATAAATTATCAGTAGCTCTTAAGTTTGTGTTTCTAGTCGTATTCATAGCAGGTGTCTAATGTCTTCTACCGGCCCGTGATATCTTGCCATAATGTTTTTAGTCTTGCAATGTGCAAGTTGACGAATGGATTCGAATTATAACTCTCTTGGTGTAATATTCGCTTTTCTGTTTTCCCCTATTTGTAGAATGGGCAAAATGAATAGTTTGTCATATATGGTAATATGGTTGGGGTTATTTTTCATGATTATATCATGTAGATTAGAGAAGTCTAGTGATTTGTAGATCACTGATCAGTTTCTATAGATATAGCATGCCTGCCTATGATGCCTGCTCCACTTTGTTCCACATAGAAGTCCTGCCAAACATGTTCTGTTCTGTTTAGTTCTGTTCTATCCAGTGTACCAAACGCACCCTAATTGATATTCGGCTTTGCTTTGCTTATTTTCTTTTGTGAAGGCAGAGTCATTTCATAGGCTTAATTTCCCTACTTTAAACACTTCAAATGTACAGCTATATTTATGTTTTTCTTTTCTCGTTTGTAGAATGTGCTAAACAAGTTGTTGGCTGTACATAGCAGTCCATTGCTTGAGAAAGAGCATTCCGAGTTCTACTCCCTGCTACAAGATAATAAGGTATTTGATTCCACACCAATGACTTTGACCTGATTATTAGGATGTGTAACTAAGTTATCTTGCTCATCTAAAACGAGGTGGATGATCTCTCGAGGATGCATAGACTCTTCTCAAGAATAGTCAAAGGATTGGATCCTGTTTCTAATTTGTTCAAGCAGGTACATGTTTAGTCATAGGAGATGATCTATGTTCACTTTCTTCTATGATATCACTTATATGTTATGATTATTGTTTGATGCTAATACATTGTTGTCGAAGGGTGGCCTTAGTCCACGCTGAAGATGTTACATGTAATATGGTGAGTGCTACTTTTCATGACACTACAACAAAATAGGGTGTATAGACGCCAAAAATGTCAAAGCGTTCTAATAGACTGCTTTATAAGACTTAATTTATAGGACCAAACAATAAAGTGTCCTATAAAGGTGTTTGTAAATAGTTTATAAGACGTTTTTGGGATTCGTAACAAGTTTTTAAGGACATTTTTATATTAAAAAACATTGTATTAGCTATTTTATAGGACATTATTTGAAAAAAGTGTCCTATAAAAACAAGTGTAATAGCTAATAAGACGTTTTGTATAAAAACTTAAAAAGTGTCCTAAAAACTTGTTAAGGCGCCCAAAAGCATCCTATAAACTTATTACAACACCTTTAAATAAAACATTTTATTGTTTTGTCCTATAAACTTAAGTCCTATAAAGTGATCTATTGGGACACCTAGAAATGGTTGGCATTCTATAAACCCGATTTTGTTGTAGTGTGAACTTATTTTCCATGACACATTCCATCCGTTTCTTTTCGCCTATTTGATGAACTTGGCAGCATCTTTATATGCTATATCAGCTATCGTTCTTGCTTTGCTCTAATCGGTTGTTAAATTGTCAAGGCTCTAAACCAATCATAACTCTTATCATCAAAAAGTAGCTATCCAATTCAAGTACAAGCATGATAGATTGTGTTTTCAAATCTTGTCGCTGTAAATGGATTCTACATTTTTTACTCACTTGTTTCTACGTGTGCTATTGTTTCTACGCTTGTGACTCGTTTGTTGTGCATTAGTCTTACAGTTTCTTCATGTAATTGTAGTTGCCTATACTTAGCTTTGTGCTCCCTGTCCCCTTATTTGTGTAACCTATTTCCCTTTCCATTCCTCTTCCCTGTTACATTGTCCATTTACTTGTGCACACACTCTCACCAATATCTTACTCACTTCTTATATCTATTTGTTCTGCACCCCCCCCCCCCCCGGGCGCGGGTTGGGGGGTTGGGGGGGGGGGGGGTCTTCATGGAAACTCTCTCTCTACCCCTAGGGGGAGAGGTAAGAACATCTCCAATGGTGTTTCTTATAAGCAAAAAAGCGTAGGTTCTTATAAGAACTACCATTGGAGAGAGTTCTTATAAGTCACTCACATATTTGGAGTCTTTGTACAAGAATCTTAGTTCTTACCTTGAACTTTGTGTGAAATGACATTTTATATTTATTTTTTGACTTTTATATAATAATTATTGATGTTGAAGAATTCATGGGACCCACAAAAGGGGTTCTTATAAGAGGTATGTCTCTTTGCTTGTCTATGATTTTTGGTTGCTTACTTCTAACTCGTCTTCCAAATCTTAGCACTACCTTTCTTGGTTTTAAGTTCTTTTTGGAATGTTCTTTTTTCGCAGTATTTTTCCGAACTATGCACAAGCCCGGGGGTCTTCACGGAAACAGTTGCGCTACCCATTTAGATGGAGGTTAGGACTGCGTACCCCCCCCCCCCCCCTTCCCAACAACCAAAGGATATACTAGGCCTGTTCGGTTTGGTTCAGTTACTTGTACGTCAGTCTTAGTTTTTATGTTTGCCCTATTAGTTTTAGTTTTACTGCTTTATGTTTTATTTTATGTCCCTCTCATGTATTTGTGTTCCTTTTTTGTTCATTGTACCCGATGCTTGTTTGTGCACACAATGCTACTACTTCTCTAACTTGTATCCTTGTATTTTTTGTTTTGCAAGCCGGGGGTTTTCAAGGAAACAGTCTCTCTACCCCTCGGGGTAGAGTTGTGGTAAGATCTGCTTACATCCTACCTCCACCCCCGCCCCCACCCCTAGACCCTACCTCTGTGTGGGTATACCTGATAGTTTGGTTTGGTTTCGTTTGGTTTTAGTTGCAAAACTGACATGGTCAAATCTTCAGATGTTTGTCAGGAAAGTAATCGAGCTGTACGACAGGATTATGACATACGTTACTGATTGTTTCATGAAACCACCTGCTGTTTCACAAGGTCCGTCTCTTGTGAACTATTCTCGCTTCTATTTTTGTCGGTTGGAAAATTCACTCCATGATTTATTCTTCCGTAGGCCGTTAAAGAGGCATTTGAGGTATTCTGCAATAAAGATATCGCTGGTAGCAGTGGTGGCGAGCTGTTGGCTTCGTACTGTGACAACATCCTCAAGAAGGGCGGAAATGAGAAGTTGAGCGATGATGAAGCTATCGAGGAAACCTTGGATAAGGTATGTTCATCTTATCGGTGGTCGGTTCATTTTTTTGCCATAGCATTCTGATGTTTGAGACAGTCTTCACTGAAACAGTTTCTCTACCCCAAGGGGTAGAGATAAGGTCTGCATACATCCTACCCCCTCTGACAGAGGCCGATTCTGAATTTTTTTCAAACAGGAGTGCGTAATAATTAACATAATATAAAATAAACAAAATTTAATTATAAAAAGTATGATTCAATTAATAATGACATAAGTGGTTTTTTCTTCTGCTGTTATTACCAAAAAAATTGAAAAATGGCCAAAAGAATTCGAACTTGCAACGTGTTTTGCTGCATGCAATGACAATACCAGTCAGCTACAACCACTTTTTGTGAGCACACATCAGATTAAAGCAGGTGCGCTTTTAATACCTGATAACTCTCATTTTGAGTGTTATTTACACATTGTTTGTGTGTGTTTTTCTTTGATTTTAGTGTGTTTTCCCTTTACGTGTTCATGTTTCTCTTGTTTATTTATTTATTTTCATTTGGAGGTGTTGAGGATAAAAATTTGTGTTTTGATGGTTGAAAGCATCATTTTTGGGCTAAATGTTGGACTGCAGAAAGTGGCCACTTTGTCGCCACGTTGGTGAACGATGTAAATCCGAGGACAGCTGAAAAATATCATATTTTGCATGTATTTTTATGTCCATTTCAGCTGCATAATGGCATTCTTAAAGGCTAAACTTTAGAAACCAAGGGGATGAAGAGAAGACAAAAGATAAAAGCAAAATCTTGGTGGAAAGATATCAATGCCAAAAATGCCTATCTAAAAGCCTAAATGAGATAAAGCAAAATAGGAGCCTTTGGGTCAAAGAATGTTTGAACTCATTGAAAGGTTTTGTGGGTAAAATCCTCCACCACCCTTTTCATCTTCCACTATAAATTGAAGCCATGGATGTCATTTGAAGTAGAGCTCCAACATGTAGCATAATTCAGCTATTGTTCTTTCTTTTTTCTCTTAGATAGTTGTAGTTGTAATTGTAGTTGTAATTTATTTTCTAGTATTTAATTTCTAGCTATGGCCACGTTGTCACCACGTTGGCAGCAACTTTTAAGTTTCATTTATGCAATTTAAGTTTATGTTCTCTCCTTTTTTCATGTCTTTTACTGTTATTATGAACTAAACACCCCCTTGGGTGTGGGTATGAGTCAAGACTAAGACTAGTAGGCAACACTTGAGTATTGCCATCTTTGCTAACTCTTAGACTTGGTCGCTCGAGTCGGGACTTCAACTCAACGCGGACAAGCCGATCACTTGTTAGTGTTAATATTAGATCTTAGACCTCGAGAAGGGCAGATCTGAAATACGGCTTGAGTGATGCAAAGAAGATTTGAGAAAGTCTTTTATAACCACGTAGAGATATGGGTTTTTGCATGACTTTAACTAAGGTTCAAAATGTCGGTCGATATAGGTGTCACAAAGAGATTTGGGCTTCTATATCCATACTGGTGGAACTGAAATCCTTAGAGGTTTACTTAGTTAAGTCGGCAAGTCTTGAGTTGGCGAAAGTGGTGACTTTGTGGGTGCAACATGGCCACGTTCCGAGGAAACTCACTTTCGAGAGAAAGGGGTTTAAGGCTGTCATGTGTCATTTTGTTTCTGACCATGAGGTTACTACAAATGTCTTAGATAAAGCCTACACCCATCCCCTTTTCTTTAAATTATTTGTTAATTGTTAAAAGCACCAATTTCGCACAATGATATTTTCTTCTTCTCTAATTGAAACCATTGTATTCTCGACCTACTACTCGAAACTTTGAAGTCTGATCCCTGTGGATACGATCTCGGTATTTTTACCACTGTATTACTTATAGCGATCATAGTGTCCGGTGTGCACTTGCACCGCCACTGTGGCAACATAGTGGTCACTTTGTGGACCTATACGATTTTCCGCTATCAATACCCCCTAAAAAATTTCATTGCATCGGAATGATAGAGCGACAATTATTGAATCCTCTCCTTGCCCTAAGAGCTCAGACCCTACCTTTGTGAGTTTGGTTCTGTTTGGTTTCATTGTGGTGTTTGAGTTGCCTCATTTTTTTTTACTGGTTGTTAAGCTTCTAGCATATATGTACACCAATAGGTGCTCTTTAATCTCCATAATGTTCAGATGATGTCGAAAAATGCTAGTTTGTTCAAATTAACTAAGGGATTGTTTGTTTTTTTTAAAAAAAACTTCTTAGTGGTTCTTAAGTCTGAATCGTTCAGACATTTTTACACACCACCTCTTATTAATCATAACTAAAATAAAATTTCAGACTTTAAACCTCTTAAAAAACAAACGGCACTTAAATCTTATATCGTGCATATAGGAAAAAACTTTCTCACCGTTTACTTTTTGACAAGACCGTGAATGATGTAACACCCTAAAAATTGGGGTAATTTAAAACTTTAAAATTTTGGCAATATGACGGCTGTAAATTGATAAAAACCTGTTGTACAAGACCCGCCAAGGTATCAACCCAAAAAGGGAATATAGTATAATGTGTACAAACTCATTAACTGAAGAATAAATTTACGACAACCTAAATAATCTAGATTTCCCTATCAGATTACAGTCGGGTGTTGCTATCCTCTCAAAAATGGTGACTATTCATCAAGTATACCGGTCTCTAGATCTCCCAAAATGACCGCTCTCGATCGCACGATCGACCACTCATTCCCGTAGATTCCCGCCACTAGAGTTTCTTGTCATACATGACAACCAAAGAAGCAAGTGTTAGGCTAAGGCCTAGTGAGAACGCATAAATACAATTTAATTTATAAAATGTAGCCTCAGTACAATAACACCGTATTTACACGACGGTCCATCAATTTGCTTCACCTGTCATAAAAGGGGAATCACAATATAATATTGTCAATGCGTTTATAATTTCTCTCAAGTCGTTTAACTTGATTAGCATCAACCCAAACGAGATATTTAGCTATTTGAGCACTCAATCCAAACCAGGTTTTTAGCATATACACGACATCAACTCTAACCGAGTCTTTAGTCTATTTATAACTTCAACCCAAACCGGGCCTTTAGTCCGTACATGACTTCAACTCAAACCGAGTTTTTAGTCTATTCACGACCTCAACCCAAACCGAGTCTTTAGTCTATTCACGACCTCAACCCAAACCGGGTCTTTAGTCTATTCATAAATGGCAACTCAAGTCGAGACTTAAAATCAACATCAAATCCCAAATACAACCAAACATACAACTTATTACTCTTACATGGCTCTTGCTACATATCTTGACCAAATAGTATGTTTAATACTCTCCATTTGCAACTTTACCCACAAATGGGGTTTTAGGTTAACTAACAAGTAAATAAATAACCAAAATGCACATAAATACTAGCACATTATTAGACATGTATGAGAATGGAAGAGTCAAGAAAGCACTCACCTTGTTGATTTCTCACAAGAAATCAAACCCTAGAAATGGAGGATGGAGAGTTGAAAACTTGAGATGATAACACAAGCTAGGTTCACCAAAAGTTCACCCTAACCAAGCATTTACTCCTCATTAATGGTTGTTGGAGATCAATAAATGAAGAGATGAAATTTAGGGTTTGGAACTTACCAAAATCGCTGAAGAAGAGCTCCCAAATCAGTTCACAAACTCAAATAATCAGAAAATCCCGAAATCTGATTTTTATACTCAAACAGCCCGTCGGCGACTATGACACGGCGACTATGCCAATGTCATAGTCGCGAGGCAATGTCGCCCGCGTTGGGGCCCTCTCGGTACGCCCCTCGCGACAATGACCAAGCGATAGTGACCCAGACATAGTCGTCGGGCACTATCGCCGAACCTTTACCGCGAGCCCGTTCCCTTCCGCGATTATGCCCTGCGACCTTGACACATGTCATAGTCGCCGGGCACAATCGCCTGGTGTGTGTGAGCTGCTCGAAAATCCCTTTTTCCATTTCAAACTGATCAGATAACGATGTACGAAACTGACCACTAGCCCCGAACTCAATAACGTACACATGCATTATGTTCCAAAGTTAATTTATATAACGATGGGTGTTACAAATGACGATCATGAAAGGCTGATCATCTCAAAGTTAAAGCAACAATTTAGTAGACAATTCACATTAAAGATGGAGGGCATGGTAATTTCCTGCCAAAAATTGGTTTGTGGGATTTAGTGAGATTTGGAGGATTCAAATTCAATCTTGTGTTTGGTTTAAAGGAAAGTGCGGAATCAAAATCCCACAAACATGGGATAGTTGGCATTTCACGTAATATGGCAATGGCAAAATAAGAAGAAATTTTTTTTGTCTATTTAACGATTATATCTCCAGTAATTTAACGATCCAGGAATTGATTTAACCATCACCGTTCTCATATGGCCAAGTTACAAAACTTCTTATCTTACCCTACCTACGGAGATGGTATGTTTTTTCTGAATTGTTGATTCGAGATCTATTATCAAATACAATAATGGGAAAAAAATAGGTCTTTTATTTTATGTGAAAGATACACATGGATTTTTTCTACAAGACAAACGAAACACGAAAAGCTTACATGGATTTAATGGTTGGGAACATGCAAAGTAAAGGGTTATTATGACCAGAAAACCATCAAACTGGCCTTGGGAACCTATCAGGTATTGTTTGTGTAAGAAAATAACAATAATCTTCTGGTGTGTTAATTCTTTGTTTGAATGGTCTTGTCAGGCTGCAGTCCTTGTGCTGTTCAATGTGTGTGATAGACTGAGCTATTCGGAGATCAAGAATTGGTTAAATCTTGCTGACGAAGATGCGGTGAGAATACTCCAATTTCCATCTTGCGCCAAGTACAAGATTCTCACCAAAGAACCAAACACGAAGTCCGTCTCTCAGACAGACTATTTCTAGTTCAATTCCAAGTTCACGGATAGGATGAGAAGGATCAGGGTGCAAACCTACTGCATCTTTTTTCTTCTCTCTTTATCTTCATATAACGTTACATGTACCTTACACCAATCAGATTCCTTTGCGACATTTGGATG
Organism: Arctium minus; assembly: GCA_954870635.1. NCBI lineage: Eukaryota > Viridiplantae > Streptophyta > Magnoliopsida > Asterales > Asteraceae > Arctium > Arctium minus. The sequence continues at coordinate 70,680,764 of OX941095.1, read as the reverse complement.
AAAAGAAAAAGGTTGTGGAAAAGGTCAACAAGGACCGGTTGCATTCTATAGATGTTTCAATCATAAGCATAATGAGGTCCCGCAGAATTCTTCTTCATCATCACCTTGTTATGGAGTGTGTAAACCAGCTAAGCTAAGCTGCATGTGCATGTTCAAGGTTTGCCATCAAATCCTTGAAATATAACTGACAAATAACACAAACAAAACCACAAACTTACACAAACATAGGGGTTGTTTACCAAGTAAGCGCTTACCAGGTCACTTAACTTGACCCTATATATATATATATATATATAGAGAGAGAGAGAGAGAGAGAGAGAGGAAGGTTCAAACGAGAACACTAACTATTTAAGAAAACAACAAATCATGTGCAAAATCATATATAATTCGGAATTAACGGTCAACAAAATGGACGTGGGCGACTTTGGCTGCGACTTAAGTCGCGGGCAAAGTCGCGTGAATCATATATTATTTTATACGTGAATCATATATGAATTTGTATATATTCGGCCGTTCTCGTGTTTTCTTAAATAGATATTGTTCTCATATGAACCTACCTCTCTCTCTCTCTATATATATACATATATATATATATACATTAGACTAAGATATTAATTTGTAAAGTTGGTGGTACCAAAGTGTAAATATTATCATTATATATACCGGTGAATGTGAATGAATAGGGACACGGTTTTCTGACCATTTTCGAACGGGAGACTGTTGACTGACGCTTAGAGGACCATGACAGTAAGTTGTCTCCCAGAAATACACAGTAGCCAGAGGTGGAACGGCGGGTGTCTGGACAACCCGCCCAATCAGCGTCGGTGTAAGCCATAAGAGTGAATACTGAGGTACGATTCATGTATAATCCCATGTCAATGGTGCCTTTGACATATCTAAGAATGCGTTTCAGGGCATTCATGTGTGACGTCCTCGGAGCGTGCATGTGCATGCAAACTTGTTGGACGGCGTAGGAGATATCAGGACGTGTGAATGTGAGATACTGTAGGGCACCTGCGAGCCTGCGGTAGGTGGTGGGATCATCGATCAATTCCCCAGAGTTGTGGTTGAGCTTCCCGTCGGTGTCAACTGGAGTGTGGACAGGATTGCATTCAGTCATGTTTGCCCGAGTAAGAATGTCAGCAGCATATTTCTTTTGAGATAGGAATAGGCCAGTGGGGTCACGCTTGACCGAGATACCCAAGAAGTAGTTGAGATGGCCCAAGTCCTTCATAGCGAACTCATTGGACAAATGAGTTAGGATGTGGCGTTTGAGAGCCGATGATGATGTAGTGAGAACGATATCGTCGACGTAGAGAAGAAGATAGGCCGTGTCTCGGCCGTGTCTGTAGATAAATAGGGAGTGATCGCAGGCACTATGTCGAAAGCCAAGCGTAGTGACATAGTCAGTGAAGCGTTGATACCATGCACGAGGTGCCTGTTTGAGGCCGTAGAGAGACTCCTTTAACCTGCAAACATGGTTGGTTAGGATAAGACGGATGCCGAAATCCCATGGGTTGATGCATGTACACTGTTTCCGCTAAGTGTCCATGGAGAAACGCGTTTTTAACATCCAGTTGGTTGATTTCCCACTGGTGGGATAACGCAATGCTGAGGACCGTGCGAATGGTTGCCGGTTTGACCACCGGGCTAAACGTTTCGTCGCAGTCGACGCCAACCTGCTGTGACCTGCCATCACAAACTAAGCGCGCTTTGTAGCGCTCAAGAGATCCGTCAAATTTGGTCTTATGTTTGAAAATCCACATGCACCGGATGATATTCATCGCCGGTTGGGGAGGTACCAATTCCCATGTATTATTGTCGATAAGGGCATTAAACTCATCAGTCATGGCTTGGTTCCAAACGGGAGTTTTGAGTGCCTCAGTAGGGGAGCGGGGCAAAGGCTCAAATGGGGCAGAGGTAAGGAGATTGAAAGGTTGTTTTGGTTTTGAAATGCCGGTCATGCTACGTGTGTGCATGGTGCGGGTGGGTGGTGGTGGTGGGTCTTGGATAGGTGAGGTTGTGGCGGGTGGGGGAGGCGGTTGGTGTGTGTCGGTGGGGTGTGGGTTTTCGCGTGGTTTGGGTCGACGTGAGTAGGTTTGGAAGGTGGGAGTCGGTTGAGGTGAAGTTGGGGACGGGGGTTTCGGCTTGTGGAGGATGGGGGGAAGGGGCAAGAGGTTCATTTGGGGATATGGATTGGTTTGTGGAAGTGACGGATTCCCAGTACGGATGGAGCTCACTGGATTGGTGGGAGTGAAGAAAGTCGTAGGAAGGGGAGAGGAGTGAAGTGTGGCAAACGGAAACACGGTCTCATCGAACACGACGTGACGAGAGAGGATGATTTTTCTGGTGGAGAGTTCGTAGCATTTATACCCCCTATGATTGGAGGGGTAACCGAGAAAGACGCATGGGGTGGACCTGTTTTCAAGTTTGTTAATAGATGGAGATGGGATGAGGGGATAGCAGAGACAGCCGAAAGTTCGAAGACGAGTGTATGTGGGGTGTTTGTTGTATAGAAGAAGTGCGGGGGTGGCGTTGTTTTTGGTTTTGGAGGGAAGTATGTTAAGTATGTAGGTGGCCATTTGTAGGGCGTGATGCCAGAAGGTTGGCGGTAGGGATGCGTGGGTGAGAAGAGTGCGGATGATGTTGTTTATGGAACGAATTTTTCGTTCGGCTTTCCCATTTTGAGAAGAAGTGTGGGGACATGAGAATCGGAAGACCATTCCGTGTTGAGCACAGAAATCGTGAAACGATTTATTGTTGTACTCGGTTCCATTATTGCATTGGAAGCTTTTAATTGCACGTTCCATTCCGTGGAATGTGTATGGGATTTGTGTGTGAGAGGGTAAGTCCATAGATAGTTGGTGTAGTCATCCAAAAACAAGATATAATAACGGTGACCCCCGGAGCTTAGAACCGGGGAGGTCCATAAGTCACTATGCACAATATCAAGGGTAAACACGTAACAGAAGTAGAATCATAGAAAGGTAATTTAATATGCTTGCCAAAAACACACGATTGACATAAGTGTTTATCCGAAAAAGTCTTAACAGAAATAAAATTGCGTTTATTTAATACTCGTAACAGAGAGGAACTAGGGTGGCCCAGACGCTTGTGCCAAAGATCTTGCGTCAAAGCAGCAAAAGTAGTAGGTGGTGTAACTTGAGCGGAAGGTAATGAAAGAGGATAGAGATCGCCAGTGCTGTCACATCGGATAATAGGAATCCGTGTCTGAAAATCCTTCACAAGAAAACCAAAACGATCAAATTCAATGGAAATAGGATTATCAGTGGTTAGTCGGCGAACAGAAAGAAGGTTTTTGATAAGTTTAGGTGCGTGAAGGATATTGTTGAGTTTTAAAGGTGGGTAAGGTGGTTGGAGGGTGGTGTGACCGGTTCCGAGGATAGGTATTTAAGAACCATTGCCAACGACGATGTTGTTTTGTATACCATTATAGACATAATTGGAAATGTTACCTGTGGTGTGTGACATGTAGTTCGTGGCGCCGGAGTCAAGGTACCAGTTCTGGTCCGGATTTAATGTCATCGTGTGCATTGCTTGCTCGATGTTGGTCGGGCTGTATGAGTGCTCGGAACCCGGATTGCCGTACGGATTAGCGCCAAGGATACCTGCAAAATTAGAGTTTCTGGGAATAGTACGGTACCTGTTGGCCGGTGTCGTAGGGAATGATGCAGAAGGGGTGTTCCATGGTTGTGTTGGCCATGGAGCATTCCACCCGATGGATGGTGGTTGTGGATAGTAGCCCGACTGAGAGTGTAAGGCACGTCCGCGACCGCGACCACGATCACGTCCCCGACCCCCTCTACCAGTAAGGCGCCCTCTGCCGCCGTAGTCAAGAGACTCAAACTGTCCACGCCCACCGCCACGGTACGAGGTTTCGGTTGATGAACGTCCATCCTCGTTAGTGGCGGTTGTTTGAGCGTTCATGGTTGTCGCTTCAGTCGTGGCCTTGGAGTTTTGATTCTTGCGAGTTTCTTCCAAGATCAGTTTGGATCGGGCAGTGTAGAAATCCGGAAGAGGGGTGGATTGTTGGAGTAAGGTGGCGAGGCTTTCGTATTTCTCGCCAAGTCCGTTGATGAGTTGAAGAACCAGACGGTCGTTAGAAACAGGGGCATCAACATTGGTGAGTTGATCGAATAAAGCCTTAAGCTCTTGACAGTAAGCGGAAACATTAGAGAAAGACTCCAGCTTGACATTATTGAATCTGTTTTCTAGATACAGAGCCCGTGAGGGTTTGCTATCGATGAAAATGTTTTCCAACGATGTCCAAGCTTGAGCGGCTGTTGAATTTGGTTTTAGAATAGTAATTAACAAGTCTTTAGAAATCGTACCGTAGATCCATTGAAGGACAATGAAATCCAGACGTTTGAAGAGAGCCACATCATCTGTTTTCTCTGTCTTTGCCAGCCGCAGGTTTGGATGAAGAAGATTCGTCGGGAAGAATGTGATGGATGACATCGTGTGCACGACAGTGGATCTTGAATAGTTCGACCCATGACGTATATTGTCCGTCGTCCATCTCCAAAATGATCGGGATGAAGTTCCGGATGTTGGTGACAGTGACAGCGGGATGCAGGGAGGCCATGAGTCAGAAGTAGAAACCGGGATTTCTGGATCGATCCTGTGGTGAGAACGGCAGAAATCTTGGTCGATCTGTCGGAAGTACTGTTCACGCCGGAAGTACTGTTCATGCCGGAGGATGGCAGAAAATGTTGGCAGAAGACTGGAGCAGCAGTGGGAAGAAGATGACGGCTAGGGTTTGTTAGGTGTTTGCGGCTAGGGTTTAGGTACGCTCTGATACCATGTAAGAATATGGTCAGAAAACCGTGTCCCTATTCATTCACATTCACCGGTATATATAATGATAATATTTACACTTTGGTACCACCAACTTTACAAATTAATATCTTAGTCTAATAATATATATATATATATTGGGTTTCGGTGAGAAGTTGAGGTTAACGTGAGAAGCGTGAGAAGTGGTTGTCGACCGTTGGATGTAAAATGGATGCACATTAGGATGAGATGCACCGGATCAATTCCCTTCTAAGCCGCAATTCATGGGAGGGCATTTGATTGATTAAAGTGAACAACGGTTCAGATCCACTTCTTATGCTTCTCAGGTTAACCTCAACTTCTCACACGATCCTTCGCCTATATGCTTATATACGCACACATACCTGCAAAAATCTTCGATAGGTTCATTGAATTGAAACAGATCTTCAGGTTGAATACCAGCATGGCTTCCTTCTACCAATAATCTGGAGAACAAATCATTGCCAGGTTTCATCATATTGGAACAGATATTTAGGTTAAACACCAGCAAAACTTTCCCCACCATTTATCTGGATAAATGAGTACAAACAAAAATAACAAATGATCATATCAATAACACTGCAGAACTAAGAAAATACCACATTTGGTTGATCCAAAGAGGGTTATTAAATTTGGCAAAATAAATAAATAAAAGTGACGATAGGGGTCGTAAAAGGTTCAAGCCTTACCAAAACTGAGGAGTGTGTGAGTTTTTTCGTATATAAAATACTCCAGTGTCCACAATGAAAGACACAGTTTTAGAAAAGTATAATTATTACACTTTTAATGAACTAAATGACAGTTTTACCCCTAATAATAGAGGGAGTAATTAATTTTTCCATCTCATAAATAAGGGTAGAATGGGAAAATAATCACTTATTTTTCAAAAATGGATGCTTATTTTGAGACAAACTAAAATAGAAATGTTTGACACTTTAAGACGGAGAGAGCATTATATACTTCAAAAAAGAACTAAAAGTATTGCCATAGAGGGTCTTCTGTCCTAACAATGTGATACAAATGACCAAAGTTTTGGTGCATACATCTCAGTAATTGTTGTCCATATAACAATGCTAAAGCAGGAATTTTTGAGTCGTGTTATAGGCCGTGTTGTATATGTACCTCTGCAACGTTTGATTAGACATGGTTATACATAAATGTTTTGACTCTTTGTAACATGTCTAAATTGACCTTAAAGCATATGATAAAACAAGGGAACTTTTGTATATCTAGTAGCGAATCAAACCAAACAGACTCGATATATCCTAATCCCACCCACAGGTGGGGGGGAGGGGGAGGGGGGGGGGCATTTAGGCGTGAACTTACCTTTGTCTCACGACACACAAAGGTTGTTACCTAGAAGACCCCCGACTTGTATCTAGTAGCAAAGAGATAATTATGAAACGTAATTTCCAACCATGTGGATGCTATACATTAACTAGTAGCTTTTAGGATTTCTGTTACTGTAGTATGCAATTTACTTACTGCAGCCAAAATCAAAAGAAGCTTTAAAAATCGACATGTAAATGTGTAGCATTCTTATAGAGTATATGTACCTGAAAGAATGAATCATTTGGCAACTATAAAGAAGATCCATAATACCACCAACCTGCCAAGGAGAGACCACAAGTTATATTAGAATCTTTCAACTGTTCTACTAGAAATTTGAAAAAAAAAAAAACAAAGCCAGAATGTGCATCTCTTCACCAGTGGAAGTACTTATTTTCGCAAGGTGCGCATTAAAAAATGTCTAAAATACCCTTCAAGCATGCTGCTTTACGCAAAATCTCAAATAAATGTGACTTCAACAAAAATAGGACTTAATCTGAAGACATGTTTGCAACTCATACCGATCTTTGTAAGCGCTGGCATGTGAAGAATAGACCACTCTCAAGTAAGCCACCACCATGCATTTGTAGGCCATGTATTCATGAGCACAATACCTAATAAGCCGCATTTGTTACAAGAAAGAGAAGAACGGAGCCTAAATGAGCAATTCCACAAGAAAGAAATTATACTATCTATAGAAAAAGGTCGGTATACGAAGGTAAATCCCATCAAAGAAAAAGTATGGGTATATGGGTTGGAAGCAGAATTGTCTTCCACCCCAAGAGAAAGAGGGGTTGCACATGGGTTGGGTTGGCCGGTTTGGAGGCACCCAATCCAAAATCTCAACCGTTAAAAGAAACTAATACATAACATAACCCAACCCAACCCGTACGGGTTGGGTTGGTCGGGTTGCTACATAACAGCAACACTGCAGCAACAACAACTTACTTAAACAGCCATTATTCACTACGACGAACTAATTGATCTTTTAAGCTACATGGGGAACAAAGAAAAAACCAAGAAAAAAGTTGAAGATTCATGCAAATAGGAAACTAAAATTACGGGTGGAATTGTGATACACTTGTGAAAAGAGCTAATTATGGGTTGGTCTAATGGTCTAATGTAAATATTATTACGGGTGGAATTGTGATACACTTGTGAAAAGAGCTAATTATGGGTTGGTCTAATGGTCTAATGTAAATATTAATTAAGGACTTAACAATCATATCAAATCCAAGGAATAGAGGGGTATCAGGTTCATTAGGTTGGGTAAGGTTCAAATGGCCCAAACCCACATCCAACCCAGTGTCTACAATTTGAAGGTTTTACAACTCGATAAGGCATCGAGTGGCTTCGGGTCCGGGTTTGTTGGGTTTTTGTGCACCCTGGACGACTGCATCCATAAAACCCGGTTTGTGTTGTTTGTGCATGGTATGAGAAATATTTTAAGAACTTGATGGAAAACCTTGATCGTGCAGCTTAGCTGGGTTACACACTCCACAACAAGCTAATGATGAAGAAGAACTTTGCAAGACTTCATATGCAAATGATTGAAGTATCTATAGCATGTCACCGGTCCTTGTTGACCTCTTCCACAATCTTCTTCTTTTCATCCAAAGGTGGCAAAGGAATCTGATTGACAAAGTAAACCACGTCAAATTATATACAAATGAAGAGAAAAAAAGAAAGATGCAAGCAGGTCCTTAAGTAGGTTTGCACCTTGATCCTCCTCATCCTTTCGGCGAACTTTGAATTGAACTGAAAATAGCCAGTCCGAGAGACAGATTTTGTGCTTGGTTCCTTAGTGAGAATCGTATACTTGGAACAAGATAGAAAATGGAGTAATCTCACCGCATCTTCGTCACCAAGATTTAACCAAGTCTTGATCTCCGAATAACCCAGTCTATCAAGAACAATGAACAGCACAAGAGCTGCAGCCTGACAAGACATTCAAACAAAGAATTAACACACCAGAAATCAGACTACTGACCAGTTGCTGTTATTTTCTTACACAAATCTACCTGATGAGTTCCCAAGATCAGTTCGATTGTTTTTTGGTCAAAATAACTATTTACATTGCATGTTCCCAAAGAATAAATCCATGTAAGCTTTTTGTGTTTGGTTTTTGTCTCCTAGAACTCCGTAAATGCTTCCACACACTTCACCTGAAATCCAGAAGAAGAAAAAAATCCATGTTTATCTTAGTGCCCAATACACTACAGCAAAATGGGTCTTATTGGGATGCTCGACCATACTTGGAAGCACGCCCTAATAGAGTGCTTAATGGGACTTTATTTTATAAGGCCAAAAGTGGTGTCATTGTACAAATGCTTTACAACAAGTTGTTATGACAAAGTTAGACAACCTAACAAATTCTATAAACGAAGTTGGACAACCTAATAGGATTCAAAAAGTATATCACCATTTTAACACTTTTATAGTACACCTTAAAAGATATCCTATTTGCCTTTTTATAAAACATGACACTTTTCGTATTAAAAACTAATATGACGACTTAATTCTTGTGTCCTATTTGGTTGCCCAACTTCGTCGGTAGAACTTAGGTTGTTACATAACTTTGTCCTAACAACTTATTATAACACATTTATATATGACGCACACTTTTTGGTTTATTAGGGCACCCAATGATACTCGGGCGTCCAAAAGACTCATTTTTTGTTGTGATAATAGATCTCAAATCAACAATTCAAAAGAGCAGACATACCATCTCTGTAGGCAAGGTAAGATCAGAAGATCTTTATCTTGGCCATAAACCGGTAGCGAGAACTGTGATGGTTACATCAATCCCAAAATTAACAGTCGGATTCCTGGAGATATAATCTTTAAATTCAGTAAACACCGAGAAAGCTTTTTCCTACATGCACGATATGATATTTAGTTAATTTGAACAAACTTGTCAAAGAACCGCGTCAACTACGTAATAAAGTTCTTTGAAAAGACATGGAGCATATACAAACACATCATTGTTGCACTAAAAGAACGAGTAAATCATTAATTGCATTATATTGAACCAAGCACCATCATTCATTTCCATTCCCAATCCTTACCTCCTAACACCCCCAAACAAATATCCCCTTAGATTTTCAACTATTATACTCCTCACTTCATTGCAAAACCACCATTGTACTTTTGAAAATGCAAAAAAGGCTTGTGATTTGCAATTTGGGGCATTCTTTTACCAAAAGTTGATGAAATACAATGTTGGTTTTGCTAAAAAGTAAAATTTTGGTGGTTAAAAGTGGCACAAAAAGTGTATACTCCGATAATTCTTTTGCACTTTCACAAGCGTAATACGGTGTTTTGCTAACAAAGTGACATGTATGATGTTTGAAAAAATACTAATCCTAAGATCAGGACAATAGAGATTTACAAATAATCCTAGTTCTTTTCGTATGTTAGATTCAGTCATTTGTTCCATACCTGATGAGATAAACACATGAAATCTTGCAATAAATAAACCTCAACAAGTAAAAAACATGGATCTTTCATCAAGAACAGTTCGCAGTGATAACAGATCTTCATCAACTACTGATAACAAGTAAAAAAAGGAATGAACAAAAAGGAGACCTATGATGAACAGATCTGTTGATAACAAGTACACCATAAGTAAGAGGTATGAACACATCTATAACAAAAGGAACAGATTTATTGATAACGACGAAAACATAAGTAAAAGGCATGAACACATCTATAATAAACAGATATATATTAATTACATCTATAATGAACAGATCTATAGTAAAAGGTATGAACACATCTATAATAAACAGATCTATATCAATTACATCTATAATGAACAGATCTATAGTAAAAGGTATGAACACATCTATAATAAACAGATCTATATCAATTACATCTATAATGAACAGATCTATAGTAAAAGGTATGAACAAAAACAGATCTATAATAAAAGGTATGAACAAAGAACAGATCTATAATAAAAGGTATGAATTAAGAACAGATCCATAATAAAAGGTATGAATTAAGAACAGATCCATAATAAAAGGTATGAATTAAGAACAGATCTATAATAAAAGGTATGAATTAAAAAAAGATCTATAACAAAAGGTATGAACGAAAAACAGATCTATAATGAGCAGAAAACAGATCTATTTTTAAGAAGAGGATAGGTGAGGGTTACAAATATATACCAGAGAAGCGACGAGGAGGGTAGGCGAGGAGATGATCGGCGATGGCGAGGCTGGAAGAGATCTGACGACGAAGAGCGTGTATTTTCTTTGCAATTTTTTGAGGAGCGTTTCTTTTAAGATGTGGGAGCGTTTTATGACAAGGGTATATATAGAAAAAACAATGGCTGAATGGATACAACACCTGTTACTTGGCTGACCGAATAAGCCACTAGCTGAGTTATTAAGCCACAACGAGTATTTCTTTTAAAATGTGGGAGCGTGTTATGACAAGGGTATATATAGAAAAAAACAATGGCTGAATGGATACAGCACCTATTACCCGGATGACTGAATAAGCCACTAGCTGAGTCATTAAGCCACAACCGAATAACCTTGTATGGCTTACCGAGTAGCCATACAGCCTATTCACCCCATGAAGCCACAACCGTACAGTACCTATGTTACTCGCAAAGTTTTGCAGTGCCACTGTATATGACCATCTATTGAATCATATCAGCATATTTGACACTCTCAATGTAGCACGATTCTAATAAAGAGGCTATGAAGGAACTTAACGAATGCATGGATATACAGTGCTCTATGGTCAAGGTTTGATCCAAAATACTGCAAATATTAGCCAAGTGGTGCCAACTAAGTTCTAAAACTATATGTAAAAGAATGAGCAGAAACCTTACGGGATCAGCCGTGTACTTAAGATTTGTTGCCTCTTTCAGAGCACTTGCTGCAGCCTGATTGGGTGTATCCTTTCTAAGGGGACTGGGAGCATCGTGATCCCTGCCCTTTATGACTGTTGGAGAGGGATGTCTCATATTCCTAAGCTGATCTAGCTTTCTCATCAAAAGGTCATGGATATAATTAAAATCTCATTTAAGGTTATATACCTAAATATACCCCAAAAAAGGCACGGTTGCAGCAGCTGTATCAGAAAATAGCCGGTTGATGTGAACCCATGTTTGCATATACTGACATTACAAAGATGGATTTGGTTTCTATTACCAATTAATCTTTCTTCTGATGAACGGTTGCTTTCCAATGTGCGTTTGTTAATAATTACGGAGTTGTTTAGCCTTGTCCCCAGAAGGCTTCTGCAATGCTATGTTATCATCATCTTCCTGTTCAAGATCAAGTTCTCCAAACAAACTTTACAAGTCTCTCTGGCCTCCCCGTTATTTCTTTTAGGATCTCCAATGCAACTTTTTGGCCCATAAGCACCATACTCACATTCAGATGTAGCAAAAAAAAATCATGTTTTAAAACACCTTTCCAAACATTTACATTTTGGAAACCATTTTCCAAAAGCTGACTACCTTTTGACTTCTTTTTGCCCCTCAAGATGATGTCCCCCCTCCACGAGCCAGTTCCATTTTGTCTTTTTCATATTCTAAGTGCCCTTCTGCATTGGAGACTTTACTAGTCCACTATCAAGAGTTCTGCTTCCCATGGAAACATATGAATTTGCTTTTCTAGAGAAAACTGAGCACGTTTTCATCAGAATTCGTGTCAGCTTCCAAAATCTTCCCAACTGAGGCATCATTTCTGTTAGGCTTCTACACCCGCCAGTCATCACAGGTGAATGCTGGATTCAAGGGTTCCTCTTTTGCTAGATCAGATGACTCGTCATTTGACTCGTGATTGAAAGCAACAACCTTTCCAAAATCCAGAGTATTACACTGTGTATGGGATAGATGATGTCCCTAGAACTAGCAACAAGTTCTTCACAAGCCAAATTGTCCATGCCTGTTTACCTCGTTACTAGAATACTGACGCCAATACAAACACCATTACCATCTATTGATTCCGTTGAAACAGAACTTCTCTGAGATGACTTTTGCTTCTTCTCTTCAAGAACATTTTGCTCAACTTTACCAGAATCAGACACATGAAGAACTGTCATGACACTTTCTTGGCTCCCATAGTGCACAGATCCACAACTACCATCCCCCCACTTTTTCCTTTTCAATCAAATGCAGCAGATCATAGGGAAGCGGAGATAAGAGTAGACTTCCAGACACTGGAAACACCATCATTATCTGTTGCAACATCAAAGTAAAGGTCTTAATACTTTAAGCCATTTCATATACAAGTAAGAAAAAGTTAGTAGAATACTAACCTCAAGAATACTAGTCGGGGATACATTGGGGCCATCCTGAGGCACATGAAAAAACCGATCACTGCCAACAGGATAGCCTTCAAATGAAGATGAGGGGGAGACATCAAGCCCAAGTCCACTGTAGATTTCAGCATTTCTTCTAGTGGACCAGTTACCAATGCCAACTTCTATTCGAACCTTCAAAGACTTTTGGTCAGAAGCATTTGTGAAGTTGTGAACATGTTGTGCATTTGAAGTTGATATGTTACCACACTTAGCAGGTGATGTAGGAACTTCTGTCAAACTACCATTTGTATATCCCTCCCTAGATGTTGGCAATGGTCCAGCACTAAAAGAAGCTAGTCTATGTCTTGCTGGTTGTGATTCACTTGATTGGGAAACGGAGTTCTGATGACCACCCCGTGTCATCATACAACTTGAATCCTTTAGGTAAATCACAAGCACCCTCATAAACTCAACATTGTGTCAAAAACTTGAACAAACTTAGATTTACCATTCAACACACACCAAAAACCACCATAACTTATCATCGGGACCTTTGGGCTCCTCCCTAGAGGTCGCCGGTTCGAGTCTCCTAAGTGTCCGGGCCGGCGGGCCCCACGGAATTAGTCTTGGTAGGCGCAAGCTGGCCCGCACACCCACGGTTACCCCAAAACCACCATAACTTTATCACGAGTGTCGATACACATTATCATAATTTGAGTGCTGTCCAACTTTTTCCCCTTGAGCTAAAAAATTAGAGCATTAGGCTATCAAGGAAGTGCAATTAACAACTATCAGTACTAATGAAAGAATTAATGGCATGGTCCGAATTCCAAAAAGAACCACCTCAACATGACTTTACTCAGAGATATTGTTTGCAAAAACTTTGGAGGTGACTTTGGATGAGATCAAACAGGAGATTGCTGATAAGTGGGCAAAATGAATCATATCCCCCAAGCTTTTTTCCCTGAAAAAAAGTATATATTCTGATATGGGATTGCAGCACTGGTGGTTTTTGGATTACCAATGATCCACCAACTTACCCAAATTTTCAGCAGAAACTTCACCTTCAAACTCTTTCTGGCAATGTCCCAAAACATCTTGACGTTTCTCATACTTCAGAAATTCCTACAACGAATACACATGAGAATCAAAGAAGCATTCACGATGATAAAGAGCATGATAAGAGAATTCACAGAAAATAAAGAAAACAGCCAACTTAACATGTTAACTTCTCTGCCTACTTCAGCAAAAGACAACCAGGCTCCAATTCCTGCACTCTAAAGCTACACAATCAAAGAGTTGATGCTTACTCCACTACAAGTAATCTTCATCAGATGTGAAAAAAATGAACAAAAACAAGAGTGCAAATGTCAGGCAGCAAACTGAATGTCCACAGTTTCTACTTAAGTAACTATATCGTTTAAAGAACATAAGTGGCATCTCCAATGGGAGGTTCTTATAAGCAAAAAAAGTTTAGTTCTTATAAGTCACTCAATGTTTTGAGCTCTTGTACAAGAACCTTGGTTCTTACCTCAATTTTGTGTCAAATATTATTTTATTAGTTTTTAATATAGTTTTTTTGACTTATATAATAATTGTCGATGCTGAAAAAATACATGAGACCCATAAAAAGGAGGTTGTTGTAACTTGTAAGTGACTACCATTGTAATTTTTTGAGTTGTCAATGATTTGGAAAAGAAGTGCAAGAAAAGGAGTTCTTGTTAAGTCAAAGATGCCCTGATATTTACATAGGCACAAAAACTTCTCACCAAATTTTACCTTTGGTAATGCATGAATGCATGGTCAGTAACTATATCATTTGAAAATTATGATATTCACATCAAGAACACAGCATGAATCTTCAAAATCTGTTTTACTGTTTCGAATAATAAAAAACCATAAAAGACAATTTCTATGGAAACATCAAAGATCGATAACACAATATAACATGCATCAAACAAAATCAAAACAATGCAAGATCATCCACGAATAGAGTTATCGATCTCTAATCAAAACTAGTTAAAAATCGCAGACCTTAAAAAAAAAGTCTGTGACGAATCCTATGGAAACATCACGATCAATAGCAAAATAACACATTCATCAAACAAAATCAAAACAATGTAACATCATCCACGACGAGAGTTATCAATCTCTATCAAAAGTAGTTAAAAATCGCAGACCTTAAAAAGAAGTCTGTGACCATTTCTATGGAAACATCAAAATTGATAACAAAATAACACATTCATCAAACAAAATCAAAACAATGTAACATCATCCACGAAGAGAGCTATCGATCTCTAATCAAAACTAGTTAAAAATCGCAGACCTTAAAAAGAAGTCTGTGATGATTTCTATAGAAACATCAAAATCGAGAACACGACATAACATTCATCAATCAAAATCAAAACAATGTAACATCATCCACAACGAGATTTATCAATCTCAAATCAAAACTAGTTAAAAATCGCAGACCTTAAAAGAAGTCTGATGATTTCTATAGAAACATCAAAATCGATAACACAACATAACATTCATCAAACAAAATCAAAACAATGTAACATCATCCAAAACGAGAGTTATCAATCTCTAATCAAAACTAGTTAAAAACCGCAGACCTTAAAAAGAAGTCTATGACGATTTCTATGGAAACATCACGATCGATAACACAATATAACATGCATCAAACAAAATCAAAACAATGTAAGATCATTCACGAATAGAGTTATCAATTCTAATTAAAACTAGTTAAAAATCGCAGACCTTAAAAAGAAGTCTGTAATGAATCCTATGGAAACATCACGATCGATAACACAATAACACATTCATCAAACAAAAACAAAACAATGTAAGATCATCCACGAAGAGAGTTATCAATTCTAATCAAAACCAGTTAAAAATCGTAGACCTTAAAAAGAAGTCTGTGACGGCTTGGAGATGGTGTGCTCGACGTAATATTTTCTCCTCCATCAACCGCCGCGAACACCGCCATCTCTCTTCATCCGATGGCTTGCATCTCCGTTCTTCCGGCAAATGAACCAATCGCGTTTCCGTCAAGCACACTACCTCCATAGCCGACACAGACCTCTTACTAGAACTTGGATCGTACAAACTGTTTACGATCTTTCCATTTTCATCCAATCGTCGTTTTCGTTTAGATTGTTCAGTAAATTACATTTTTGGTCCTTTGGATTTTTGGTTTGTCTCGGTTTGGTCCTTTCATTTTATTTTATTACTAGAATAGCCTCGTGGTTTGCATTTTGCTCAGAATTGGTCCCTTCTTACAATTAATGTAATACACGTTTGATTCTTTATATTTCGTACGTGATTTAACTGGTAACTGGTAAATCTGAAGACAACTAGTGGCATGTATATCAAGTTGTTAAGTTGTTTTGTAATTATTAATTATGTGGAAAAATATCACATCAAAATCAACCGGTGTCACGTAGGCTGAAAACTTATTTATCATGTAAATGGGTACGAAACAGAAAGAACTGAAAGTTTGTTGCATTAATTGAGAGAAAAATCCATAGTTACACCAAATAGAAACTAAACCGCCATTTGATTGATTTTCTATTAAATCATGTATATGTATGGATAAAGTTGTTTATATTGATTAATCTGTCTATATAAATTGAAAGAGTTTTTGTTTAGGGTTTTTCTGTAAATGGAATGAGCTTGTTTTTTAATTGAGAGGTGCAGGTTTGAGAGAAGAAGAAAAAAAAACAAACTTGACTTCCTACATAAAGTTCCCCCTAAAAGCTTAATGGATAATCCATTGCCATATATTATATATATAGTCATGTGTATCTAACAGAACAAGATTTTCGATTCATTTTCCATCAAGACTAATATGGATAAAGTTGTCTGTATCATCTCCCTTCCTTTTTTTCCCCTCCAAACATCTTAGCATCATCTCCTTGATTATACCATGAAACAAGAGACATGTAGTTTTAGGAAAATGTTTGATTATTTGTAGAATGTCTAAAATACCCTTAGTAATGACAAAATAAGGAAATTATGCACTCCCAATCCATATCGACACCTTTATGTAGGACAAAAACAAGAAATGCAACTCGAAATTCTCCAAATATAGAAACTACTGCAAATTTTCATCGAGACAAACAGAGAACACGTTTACATAGTATCGGCATTCAAATCTATGAAGCCAACTAAAGATTAAACAAATAGTTACACTTTGCGGAGCACGGATTCTTTAGCTAAGCTTAGGTGCAAAATTACCATTTTACCCTCCATCGCCACACCGATAAGCATCCACTTCTGTTGCTGCTGAATGCAATCTAACTTAAGAACTCCATTGTTTATATACATAAAAACATCAACTGCAGCCAATTGACATATAAATGTATAATATATGTACCTGAAAGAAAGATTTCATGGAACCATTAATGGGGAGAATTACCACCCGCAAAGCAGATATATCAAACGAAACCGATATATATCCCACCAAAAAGGTAGGGTATGGGGCTAAGATTTACGCATACCTGACCTCTGTCCCAAAAGACAGAGAGGTTGTTTCCAAGAAAACCCTTGCTTGCAAGAAAGGTTTAGTAAAAGATATAAACGCAAGGCAGGCACAAAGCAGATAAACCAAATTAAACCGGTATATACCAACTAGAGATAGGGTCCGGAAGGAAGACGTAAGCAGACCTGACCTCTATCCCAAACGACAGAGAGGTTGTTTCCAAAAAAAGACCTTAACTTGCAAGGCAGGTTTAGTAAAAAAAAGCAGATAAACCAAACGAAACCCATATATCCCACCACAAGTAGGGTCTGGGGTTCCGTCCCCTTTTTCCAAACAAAAAAAAAGTAGGTTCTGGGGTAAGATGTACGCAGAACTGAACTCTGTCCCAAAAGACAGAGAGGTTGTTTCCAAAAAGATGCCGACTTGCAAGGAAGGTTTAGTAAAAAGGCAGATAAACCAAACCAATATATCCCACCACTGGTAGGGTCCGGGGGTAAGATGTACATGGATCTGACCTCTGTCCCAAAAGACAGAGGTTGTTTCCAAAAAGACCCCGAACCAATATATCCTACCATGGGTAGGGTCTGGGGGGTAAGATGTTTGCAGACTCGATCTCTGTCCCAAAAGACATAGTGGTTGCTTCCAGAAGCCCCCGACTTGCAAGTAAGATTTAGTAAAAAGGCAGATAAACCAAACCAAACCAGTATATCCCACCACAAGTACCCCCCCTCTCCCGCCCTGCCGGGGGGGGGGGGGGGGGGGGGGGAAGATGTACGCAGATCTAACCTCTATCCCAAAAGATAGAGAGGTTGTTCCCGAGAAGACCCCAGCTTGCAAGAAAGATCTAGGAAAAAATAGCATGGATCAATAGTTTTTTTGGGTAATCATGGGTATTCTAGCCCGCTTGCAAGAACCAATAGTTATATCAAAACAGAATAGAACTTTGTTCTAGAAAGAAACTTCATTTCAACCATTCTCATAGAAATTAAGAGGGCAAAAAACAAAGCAAAAAAAAAGGTTTACCTGAAGAGCGCGCAGCGCGCTTGAATAAGAAGATAGAAAGCGCTTTTCTCCAAACCCCCTATGCGCTCTCGGGTAGCACGAATGTGCGCCTCGTTGAATCAATCAAGCCGGTAATCATGTCGACGATAACAAATTGATCTTGGGATTTCATGAAACGACAATCTTGATTAACAAATTAAGTTGATCATAGCAACCTTGCTCAAACACTTTGCACATTGGTCTTGAACTTGAAGCTATCCTCAATGAACCAGTAGCACCGATGACGATCAAACGTTGTCAACTTTTATTCGAAAGTATTTACAAGCCGTGATTGCATCCCGGGTCCCTATTTTGTACCCAAGATCTTTTCTTTCCGAGAGACTGAACAAGATCGATAAAGACTGTCTTTATGGCTAAGAACTCCACTTGATTCTATACGCTTGATCTTTATTGCATACCCAGATGCAAAAAACCGCATAAAGTGATATCCGATGTGATTTCAAGTTTTTCAACTATAACGGGAATCATCTATTGATTACTTCCATCGCAACACGTACCAGCCGCAACAATTCTTCCACATCGTGGAAGTTGAAATCAAGAGCCTTTTTAACTGCAGATAGACTGGCCTCTTGTTTTGCACTAGAGGCTGCAAACGCACTTCGTGATTTCCGTGAGGCTTCCATTGCCGAATTGACATCCTGTGTCTACAAAGATTCAGAGTAAAAACGTCAGAAACCGCAAATATCCACTAGGGGGTAGGTTCATTTGAGAATTGTAAATATTTTATATTTTAAGAACCGTGAGAACCAACTATTCATGAATTATTCATGATGAATATTGTGATAGATATTCATAATGAATAATGAAAATTCATTATAAGGGTCGGTTCAAATAAGAAGGCTAAATATCGTAGGAAGTTAAGAAGGAACGATTAAAAGAAGGTTCATATGTGAATCATTTAAAAAAATCCGAAAAATTTTATTTGGGGATGCATATATGAACTGACGTTACAGATTATGCATATGGGTTCACATATGCATCTTGAAGTGAATTTTTTCAATGATTCACATATGAACCTTCTCATTTAGCCTTCTTATTTGAACCTCCCACATGCATTATATTCATGATGAATAATATTCATAAACAAGGTTCTCAAAATATTTACGGTTCCTAAATGAACTTTCCCCTATCCGGTAGTGTGATTCATCAATTTATTGGATTTCATGAATTATTCATGATGAATAATGTGATAGATATTCATCATGAACAACGAAAAGGCATTATATTCATAATGAATAATATTCATGAATAGGGTTAAAATATTCATCAATTTATTGGCTTTCGAGAATGCACTTACAAAGTTAAGAATCCGCATAAAGTTGGGTTTGTTTCGAGCAGCGATTACATGATTTCCAGCAATTTGAGGAGCGTTAAGACCCTTGGCTGAGGCAGCCTTGTCGACGGTTGCTGGGTTGTTGTTCATGTTATCAAGATCAGAAGCGGAGGCAGAGGATGAAGGAGACTCGCCTATAAAATTATAGAAACAGGAATTGTTTTACGCCAAAAGAAAAGATCGCCGGGAATTGATCATCCAACATGTGAGAATATGTGAAAAGAAAACCCCAAAATTACTTTCCAAAAGAGCCCTCGAGGTGAAAGGGAGTATCCATTATAATATTAAACGGGTCCAAGTCTAGCCGATGTGGGACCCCAACACACCCCCTGCAACAAAGGCTAGACGGACACGGATTGTCCCAAAGTGTCGAGTCCCTAGAGTGGTAGACCTTGGCTCTGATACCATTAGGGGTGTTCAGGGTTCGATTCAGTTCCGTTAGTAAGGAAAATGTGAACCGAACCGCATGAGGCGGATACCTAGTTACCCGAACCGAAACCAAACCGTAGGTTGCACCGAACCAAAATAAGGTGGTTATCCATGGTTCGGTTCACGTTACCCGAAGTTATAAAAAAATATCATTTACAACAAAAAAATGGTACCGGAATATAACATTTAAAGCAATTATACAACAAATAAATAAAAATAATCAAAGCGCTACAAATTAAAATAAGTTTTATTGTTTAAAAACATCCATTTATCGGTTAATGTCGACTGGTTCACGAGTCACGACTACATACCGCCAAATTTAATCATCCACCGTAATGATCGACAACAAAACATAAAAGACTTTTACTTATTTAACTTTAGGTAAATAAATCAATAAATAATAATAATATAAATTAAATATTATATATGTATATATACATTATATCCGGTTCGGTTCGGGTACCCACGGGTACCTAAAATTCAAAACCGAAACCAACCCGTGAATACTCGGGTTTTTCAGTTTTGGTTTTTTGATTTTCGGTTTTTTTGGTTTCGGATCAAACGGTTCGGCTCGGTTTCTCAATTTTGCGGTTTTTTAACACCCCATGTGAGAATAAGTATAAGACTAACCCGTAGGACCTATCTGAAGAGATGTTTGCAACTCGTTCACATCTTTGCATGCGGTGGCGTGTGAAGAATAGATGACTTTCAAGTACGCCACCTCCATGCATTTGTACGCCAAAGATGCAGTTGCCATTTCCTTGGTTCTCTCGTATTCATGAGCACAATACCTAAATAACCAGTAATCGATAAAAAGAACGGAACCCAAATCAGCAATTTCAGAAAGAAAATAATCCACCATCGATAAAAGCAGCAAGAGACGTTGAAAGTATGGCCCATCAAAGATTCGTGTGAAGACAAGATGCAAGCTTTTATTAGTTTCTTGAAAATGCATAAAAAGCACGAACACTTCACTGTTAGGGTGCGTTTGGTATCCAAACAGGACAGGACAGGAAAGAACAGTTGGTAAGCATTTGGTAAGACAGAACTGGATAGGACAGAACATGTAAAATGACCAATTTATCCTAATGAGTTGTTTATATCTTTTATACATAAACAACGAGACGTTGAAAATATGGCCCATCAAAGATCGAATGAAGACAAGATGCAAGCTTTTATTAGTCTCTTGACAATACATAAAGAGCACGAACACTTCACTGTTAGGGTGCGTTTGGTATCCAAAGACAGAACAAAATATTTGTTCAACGTTTGGTAAGACAGAACTGGATAGAACAAGACAAGTAAAATGACCAATTTACCCCTAATGAGTTGTTTTTATATATAAACAAATGTTTTGTTTTGTCCAGTCTGGATACCAAACGCACCCTTAACACTCCCAAAAATATTGGAGACCAATAAAAAGAGACGAACAGGGCCTACATATTACTTACTCACAAAGCTTTGCCGTGCTACTATATATAGACATTGATTGAATCATATCACCATATCTCCCAGTCTGGCTATGGCAGGATTCGAACAACGAGGCTACATGAAGAAATTTGAGGGCTGCTTGGATATAAAGGACTCTACTCTCGAGGCTTGATCCAGAATTCTGCAAATATTAATAATTAGAAAGGGAAACAACAAAAAAGTAGG
Organism: Arctium minus; assembly: GCA_954870635.1. NCBI lineage: Eukaryota > Viridiplantae > Streptophyta > Magnoliopsida > Asterales > Asteraceae > Arctium > Arctium minus. The sequence continues at coordinate 70,659,369 of OX941095.1, read as the reverse complement.
GGTGTTCGCGGTCCGATTTGGGCAGTTTAGCCCCCCTAACCACAAACCAAATCGCAATGACGGTTTAAGTTTTTTCCCAAACCGGTCAAACTAGGCCATAAAAAGGCGGTCTGGTCTGACCGGTTTTAAGCGTTGTGGGCCTATTATGGGCTTTAAACTAAAAAAACATAACATCTATCTCCAAAATGAAATTTCTACCAATATAACATTATTAAAAAAAACTATACCGGATTATAAAAAAAACATCTACTCCAAAAAAAAACATCAAGAAAGGTGAAAAAAGTTGAACAATTCCACCAAAAATATTAGAGTTTTGGACAAATATTGAGCAAATCGAAAGACGCTTTGGAATTTTGGGTTTAATTTTTGACAGATTTCGGAATTTTGCCGATTTAAGGAACGTAGATAATTGAGAAGTGAAAACTAAAAACTTAATGTCTTGTACACTCTTTTTTTAATCGGGTCATAAAAGTTGAGCCTACAATATAAAACTAAATAAAATTAATACATGTGTATTCAGGCGGTTGATTCGGTCCAAACCGCTCAAAAAACGTTCAAACCGCAAACCGGACCAGGCCGTGCGGTTTGCCTATTTTTCAGACCAGACCAGACCACCAAACCGCTCAAACAACAAAAAACGGTGCGGTTTGACTTGGTTCGGCCGGTTTGAGCAGTCCGACGGTTTTTTTGAACACCCCTACAAAAAAGAACCGTGACTGCAAAACAACAACTAAAATGGGCCGAAAGAAAAAGAAATTGCACCTTCATACGATCAGCCATGTGCTTAAGATTCGTCGCCTCTCGTAAAGCATTCGTAGTAGCCTGATTCGATATATCCCTTACAAGGGTAACAGGGGCATAATCATCATTTCCGCCCTTATGCCTGTCGGGTGTCGAATGTTCCGTATTCAAAGGCTGTTTTCCATTTGGGTTCTGAGCTTTCTTATTCGGTTTTGACGCCTTCGATGAATCACTACGTCTAGCAGCATCAAACGACACGAGGTTTCCTCCATTTTCTTGACGTTCTATTCCATTTTGACCCTTTCCGGAAGGTGGCAACGAGTGTGACTTCCCTCTTCCGGAAACATCCGTCTTTGAAGGCGGCTTTCCATCTTGGCTAGAATTAGCATCGATTCTAACATCCGAACCATCATGGTGTCTACGATCCGATTGGCCAAAAGTTTTCGCATTCCCACCTAATGGTAACTCCTTAGAAGCAGATCCGTTCGCAAGATTATCAGATTTTCTACCTCCTTTTTGTCGGTAATCTACGTTTTCGTTCAACGGTTTAGATATCTGGGGAGTACCCTTATCGATAATATCGGATCTCGACCGACTTTTTTCCTTAGATCTCAAAGACGACCCCTTTCCATGTTTTCTTGAACGGGACCCGTTTGAATGCGACTGATTACTCTTCATCCTTTCTTCATTATGGCCATGAGATGAAGTCTCTACCCGATTACAATGCCCCGAGGTTCCAACACCGCCCCCAGCGACATGACAAGTTTCGAATTCCGAAGGTACAATTTTTTCCTTGCCTTGACGGTGGGTGGCAATTTGAGCATCATCATCCTGTGGGCATTTCTTGGGGTCGGGGGCGTCTTGGGGGTCGTCATTGCCTCTAATATTCCTTCTTGATGACGTAAACTTATCAATATTCAAGATTCTCATCGGAGAAGAAGAAACCGACTCCACCGGTGACCCTTTTGTTTCTTGGTTATCGGCTTTAGTTTTACGAGAACCCGAAACTTTTGAAGAGCTCGATGTGGCAGCCACGGATGAAACCACTCGAACCGTATCTCGTCTTGAAAAATCTTCAACGTTTTTTTCACCTTCATCCCCAGATTTTAACACCCTCGCTTTCTTTTCCGTCCTACCGTTAGTTTCACTTGCTTCTTTCACGTATTTACCGGTACCCTCGAATTCATTCGCTTTTCTTTTCTTTGCAACGTCTGTTTTGTTGGACTTTCCCGTGCGGAAGGTCCCGTCATTCGAGCTCGTTTGGTTTTGGTTTTCTTGATCAAAGGCTGAAACTTTAGAGACGGGGTTCTTGTCTTTGGGACGGTGATCAAGTTTCCCACGGTCGTTTCTTGAAATGCCTGCAGGTAAACCGCTACTCGAGCTACAACTTGCCTTAAAGACGGCTCCACCGTGGTCGGATGTCCAATCTTCATCGGTCCCGTGATTACCGTTGGTCTTAACTTTCTTGAAATCTCTCGGAAAATCTTGAGTACTCTCTCTTTTGTTGCTGACTTTGGACCGATGAATATTATTACCTGAGGAAGTATTATATCAAGGACATGCATTATACACGGGGATTTTTAGGTATATAATATTTAAACGAGATTTTAATTAAATCCATGACCTTCTCAAGAGTATAAAGCCATTTTTTCCTTAATAGGCCAGGAGGTCATAAATTTAATTTAAAAAAACTCATTTGAGGTCATATCCCTAAATGACCCTTATTCACTGCATTAAAATGTAACGTACTTTGGTCTTATTTCTATTTTAGCTAACGTACTTTGGTACCTAAGATGTGACATCTCAAACATTTAGATATATGGCAACTAATATAAAAAAAATTACATCATTATTTTTCAAAAAAAAAAACAAATTTTGTAATACTTTTTTAATGATTACATGGTCTTGTTCTACCCGATTAAAAAAAATATTAAAATTATTACAATTAAAAAAATAATGAAGTCGAAATTTTTTGAATAGTTGGGATTTTAAAAATAAAAAATCGATGTGATGTCATCAAAAAACTAATCATATTCGGTACTTTCAGGTTATTTGATAAACCAGGTACCTAAGTGTTTGAGATGTCACATTTCAAGTATCAAAACAAAGATTTTGAAAGACCGTTACCCAAAATAGGAAGCGGTGTATCGCATGAAATTTTCATGCAATTGGTCATGAACATATATGCAAGTACAAATCAATGTCAAAAATCATTGAAATACCTTCATCCACAAAGTTCCCACTTCGTTTATCGTTCCCTTTTCGCTTCGATCTATCCTTTTCCGCAATCATGTCCCTAGACTCGCCGGAATCCTGAAATTCTGCTTCGTTAATGCGCGGAGACCGGTTTGCGCCATTTACGCTCCGACTTTTATACGACGTGTGAAGGTTCTTCTTTGCTGAGTTAGAAGACGATGAGGGTCTCTCTTGCTTCACTTCATTCGTTAGATCTTTTAGTTCGTGCTTTTTCTTGACACCGACAGATGGAATTTCCGAACCAAAATGTCGGTTTCTACCATCAGGATATGAAGCATCAAGGGAGATCGCTCGTAATTGAGGTCCGCCGGGATGAACGGGCTGAGAACCTTGAACAAGAGAAGGACCGGGGAAACGGGAGGTTATAGCCTTAGTCGTCTCCTCCTCACTGATGCTACACCGATTCATTCCGGGCCTAGAGACATGTTAAAAATGTTCAAATCCGTCAAGAACTCGTGTATCTTGTCAGAAATAAGCAATGGCAAGAAAGTATTCCCTTCGTCCCAAAATAAGTGTCCAAATTTCTATTTCAGTTTGTCCTAGAATAAGTGTCCACTTTCAAAAGTAAGTGCTTACTTTCCAATTCTACCCTTAATTATAACATGGATAAATTCATTCTCTTTCTATTACTAAGGGTGAAATTGTCATTTAGTTATCTAAAAAAGTGTAATAATTATACATTTCTAAAATTGTGCGCCTTTTTCATTGTGGACATTTATCTTTGAACGGGCTTACTTTCCAATTCTACCCTTCAATGGGAAGAAAGTACGTCATCCCAAAATAAGTGTCCATATTTCTATTACATTTTGTCCTAAAATAAGTGTCCAACTTTCAAAAGTAAGTGCTCACTTTCCAATTCTACCCTTAATTGTAAGACGGATAAATTCATTCTCTTTCTATTACTAAGGGTAAAATTGTCATTTAGTTATCTAAAAAAGTGTAATAATCACATATTTCTAAAATTGTGTGCCTTTTTCATCGTGAACATTTATTTTGGAACGAGTTTACTTTCCAATTCTAACCTTCAATGACAAGATAGTATTACACATTCCTATTTTATCTGGTCCTAGAATAGGTGTCCAACTTTCAAAAGTGGTTGCTTCCCAATTCTACCCTGGATAACTTAAGTACTCTCTCTATTACTAAGGGTAAAATCGTCATTTATTAATCTATCTAAAAAGTGTAATAATTACACATTTATGAAACTGTGCACCTTTTTCATTGTGGACATCTATTCTGGAACGGAGGGAGCACCTTCTTTTATAGGGAACTTTTTTACTACATGTAATTTTAATTTAACCTCCATTTATAAACAGAAAACCACGTTTCACGGTAACAAAAATTTAAACTTCATGGCACATTCGGAAAATAACTTACAGCCAATCGAGCATGCTACAGAGCCACTTCTCCGGAAGGCTACCGGGATTAACCCCGGGTGGAAGAAGCCTCCATTTCTCGCATTTATCACAGCAGACCCAATCTTCGTTGACCACAGGAGCCACCGTAGCCACAACTGCATCAGAACCTAACCCGTTGTCAATTAACGGGCCATGCGAACCCACTCTCGGATACAACGTCGACGAAGATGGTTTTTGACTTTTCTTTACAACTTTATTCTTGAGCGCGCCTTTTTCGTTAACGATAGAGTCCTTCAGTCCACCCCGAGAAGGTTTCTCGAAAGCCGTTTCATCGGGATCTTCGTGTTCGAGATCGAGTTCTCCAAAGAAATCTTTGTACGTCTCTCTAGCCTTCCCGCTTTTTGACCCGTAAGCATTGTTCTTACCTCTAGATGTAAAAGCATCGTTCTTTAAACCACTTTTCGACATATCGATGTTTTGGGAAATATTATCCAAAACCCGACCTTTTGATTTCCGTTTTCCCCCTGAAGACGGTGTCTTACTTCCATGAACCGATTTCATGGTGTCCTTTTCACGTAACGGAGCATTACGACCATCCTTCTGCTTTCGAGCCTTTACTAATCCGCTATTTTTGCTGCCACAAGAAACGTCTGAATCGGCTTTTGTAGGGAAACCCGAGTTATTTTCGTCACAAGTCGTGTTGTTACCTTCCCAAACCTTTCCAACTGAACCACTGTTCCCGTTAAGCTGCTCAACTCGCCGATCGTATCCGGGCAATACCGGATCCTCGTCTTTTGCTATATCGGAAAAGTCGTCATCTGGGTCGAGACCGAAAGCAGCGTCCTTTCCAAACTCCCCCGTATTACGCTGTGCGTTGGACGGAAGAGGTTGCCTCCGAGGATTAGAAACGAGTTCTTCACAAACCATATTGTCCATGCTCGTTTCCTTCTTCTTCGCTAGAATCCCGGTGCCATTGTGAACGTCGATACCGTTTGTTGATTCCATTGAAACGGTATTCGTCTCGGATGACTTCAGTTTCTCTCCAAGAACATTTTGATCGGTTTTACCCAAATCAGACCCGTGAAGAGCTGTCACGGTACTTTCTTGGCTCCCCTTGTTTTCGGTCAAATGCAACACATCATAGGGAAGAGGAGATAAAAGACGACTTCCACGAATCGGAAACGATGTCATCATCTGTTGCATTATTGAATTAAAGATTATATCACTTTAAACCATGATACAAACTACACGAAACGAACCCAGTGAATAACTTTCTCACAATAGGGCTCTAGCTCGACTCGAATAACTGTCTCACAACAGGGCTCGAGCTCGAATATTTTTTCAATGTTCGACTTCGAGCTCGATACTTGTTTACGGGCTCGAACTCAAGATCGATTAGCTCGGTTATTGGCTCGACCTCAATAATTTTAAACATTGATTATATGATTTATGAACAGATGAACATGTTTGACTCGAAAAAGTGTATGCTCGACTCGAAAAATTTAATCGAGTTCTTGAATGAGTCGAGTCGAACATTGGTGTTATGGAGCTCAACTCGTTTAGTTAAACGAGTTTTAGTGTGTCTGAGATCGACTCAAGCTCGAAAATTATTAAGCTCGAGCTCGAGTAGCTCGTTAAAAGCCCGACCCACGGCTTGTGAAAAGTGTGACAAAGAGAGAATCGGAAATGATAAAAATTTGAAAAGAATATTGGTAAAAACCAACCTCAAGAATACTAGTGGGGGATTCGTCGGGACCGTCATGGGGCACATGAAAAAACCCGTCACTATCTACAGGACTGATTTCCAATGAAGACGAAGGAGAAACATCAAGCCCAAGTCCACTGTAGATTTCGGCATTTCTTCTAGTTGACATGTTATCGGAGCCAACTCTGATTCGAACCTTGAGACTCTTCTGGTCCGAACCGCTAGCAAAGTCGTTAACGGTTTGTTGGCCGTTGAAAGCGGATTTGTCGCCGTGCATAGCTGACGATGTGGGGGGTTCTTGTTTCGATTTATCGTTCATAGATGACCTCCTAGGTGCTGGTGCTGATCCGCCACTAAAGGAGGTCGGTCCATGTCTTGCGGGTTGTGATGCACTCAATTGGGAAACGGAGTTTTGATGACCAACCTGCATGGTGATACAACGTGAAACGTTTATGAAGAATAAAGATAAATTCATACCCTTCATATTACACAAACTAAACCAAAGCGAACGAGCGCGGTATATCATACCCGGAGGTGGGGTGGGGGGTAAGATGTACGCAGGACTGACCTCTAAAGAGTAGAGCGGTCGTTTCTATGAAGACCCCCGGGTAGTGAAAAGTGTGTGAAAGGAAGAAATTCGGATATGCTAATTTTTGAAAAGCTAGATATAACAATATAATAGAAAGAGAGAAAGTCAGATATGCTAAAATTTGAGAAACTAGATATCAGGAATTAACAATATATATATATATATAGAGAGAGAGAGAGAGTGCATAAACATTTTATGCACATGTTCATATGTGAATCATTGGAAAAATTCTGAAAAAATCTATTTGAAGATGCATATGTGAACCAACGTTCCAAATTATTCATATGGATTCACATATGCATCTTCAAATGGATTTTTTTCAAATGATTCACATATGAACCTTCCCTTCCTTCCTTCCTTCCTTCTTTCTCTCTCTCTCTCTCTCTCTCTCTCTCTCTCTCTCTCTCTATATATATATATATATATATATATATATATATGGGGAGGTTCAGGAAAAACCTCAAAAAAAAGAACTAAGGAACACTCTGGTAACCATTCATCTAGACAATATGCACATGTGCATACAAGTAATTGAAGCTGTTTTTTGGTTTTTATGCACGTGTGCATGTTACAAATTACTTGTTTGGACATGTGTATACCTTCTACCAGGGTGTTCCTCAGTTTTTCATTTTTTTGGGGGGTTTCCCCCTGAACCTCCCTATATATATATATAAGGTACATGAAACGCATAACCAAAGTGTGGAAACTACACACCTCTAGTCTAACATAGGGTTCTAGTAACTTAACTACCAACTCACTAACTCAAACCCCATGCCAAAAACAACATATACACATGTAAATGTACGTTACCATAATCTTGACGGTGGTTAAATCATGCAACTCGAGTTAGAAAATTAGAACCTTAAGCTATCAAAAAAGCAAAAATCAATAACTTTTGGTACTAATGGAACAATAAATACACTTCCAAAAAGAACCACCTCTACATGTGCATTATTTGGAGAGGCGTGTGCACTGTATGTAAGAACTTTCGGAGGTGTCTTTGGATGAGGCCAAACAGGAGAACGTTGATAAGTGGGCAAAAACGAACCATATCCCCCAAACTTCGCCCCTGCATATAACCATGAATTCCCGTTAGCTCTGCCAACATTTTTTTTGGTTTTGACTTGCCAATGATCCGTTAACGTACCCAAATTTTCAGCTGAAACTCCCCCTTCAAATTCCTTTTGACAATGTCCCAAAACATCTTGAATTTTCTCATCCTTCAAGAATCACAAGAAGGAATGTAGGTGAGAAACTATTCAAACAAAACAAAGAAAGCAGGCAAAGGCCATATATTTTCACTTCTTTATACTCCCTCCATCCCAAAATGAGTGTCCATATTTCTATTTTTGTTTGTCCCAAAATAAGTATTCAATTTCAAAATAAGTAACTAACTTCTCAAATCTAACCTTAATGAATGCACAAATATTTAAGAGTTGTGAAGAGAGAGAAGTTAAATAAGGGTAGTATTGTCATTTGGTTAACTAAAAAGTGTAATAGATATGCATGTCTAAAACTGTGTGTCGTTTCAATTGTGAACACTTATTTTGGGACGGAAAGATTATATGAGTTGGTTTCCGGGTGAGAATAGTAGTTATCGTGAGAAGGGTAAGAAAGGATCTCCACTGTTGGATCAATCCTAACGGAAGATCAATTGAAAATTCTCTTCTAAGCTAATTCATGGGTTATTTTGGGACTTAATCTGGACCATTAGATCAACACTAATTAAAAGTGATCAAGGGTCCAAATCCCTTCTTACTTTTCTCACCTTAACTCCTATTCTCACACAAATCTTCGTCCTTTATATATTCGGTTTTGTTAAAAGTAAAACTAAGGAGCGAAGATATAAAAATATAGCCACCAATTTAATACCCACATCCATAATTACCAAACTTAACAAGAAACCCAATTAATTTCGCTATGCCCATTTCAAAATAGCAAGTTTATACTCAAACCCCGATATATAAACAAGTTTTCTTGATTTAGAAAAAGCCAAACTGTATCTTAATCATTAGAGTTGGTTTCCGGTAAGAATAGCAGTTATCGTGAGAATGGTAAGGGATCTCCACCGTTGGATCAATCCTAACTGAACATCAATTGAAAATTCCCTTCTAAGCTAATTCATGGGTTATTCTGGGATTTAATCTGAACCATTAGATCAGCACTAATTAAAACTGATCAAGGGTCCAAATCCCTTCTTACACAGTTACACCTCTCACCTTAAATCTTGTTTCTCACACAAACCCTCGTCCTTTATATATTGGGTTTTGTTAAAATTAAAACTAAGAAGTGAAGATATAGCCACCAATTTAATACCCACATACATAGTTACCAAACTTAACAAGAAACCCAATTAGTTCCGCTATGCCCATTTTAAAATAGCGAATTCATTAAACTTTATACTCAAACCCCAATATATAAACACGTTTTCTTTGATTTAGAAAAACCCAAACTTGTATCTTAATCATTAGACTGCATTGTTGTATAAATCAATTAAGATATGATAACAAAAGGACAAATAAGGCAAGAAAGAAAGAGTTCAATTGTAGCTACCAAAATCCAATTTCAAAACCATCTCCAACACATTCAACTCCATAATCACCCAAATTTAACAAAAAGAAAACCTTATTGTTTCAATTGCTGAAAACCAAAGTTATCATTAGCAATTAGCAAACACTAGTTCAAGAATGTAAAACTAATTATAAAGAAAAATGTCCAATGGTAGCTACCAAAATCCAATTTCATAATCATCTCCAACACATTCAACTCCATAATCACCCAAATTTTAACAAATAAGAAAACCTTATTGTTTCAATTGCTGAAAACCAAAGTTATCATTAGCAATTAGCAAACACTAGTTCAAGAATGTAAAGCTAATTTATAAAGAAAACAGATTCAAGTAGTGTGCATTTTAATGAATCATCACAATTCACAAGTGAATAATGAATTATTGAGACAAAACAAAACAAGTCAAAAAAAAAAGGTTTACTTACAATATAAGATAGAGATATATCAGGATCAATTGTTGAATCATCATCATCATTATTATTCTGAAAACAAGCTTCACCTTCTTCAACTTCAGTCTCTAATTCCATCTTTCCACCTTCAATACCATACCTCAAACTCAACCCCTTCTTCTCATCTCTACTCCCAACAGAAATCATCCAAAAAAAACACCAATTCACCAATTTCAACACCCTTTTCTCTAATAAACTCTTTTTTTTTCTATTTTAAAAAAGAAAATATATCATTAAAAAAAACAATAAAACCTTTCTTCACCAAACAACAACAAAACTTCAAAATCTCATCTACCCGGTTCAAATAATCAAAAACCCAACAAAACCCACATAAAATTCTCCGAAAAAATCAAGATCGGAAATATAAAATTGATTACCCACAGATGAAAGATTGATCTTGTCGGTACTTTAGCTGATCTTCGATTCAAATTGGTGAAAAATCGGTGAAATTGGAGCTTGGTGAGTGCTAACTTTTTACGATCTTAATAACTTTAGAACAAATCAATAACGACAGAAAACCGGAGAAGAATCTGGTTTGGGTAAACACCAGCCGCGTTTTTCTTCTCTCTAAATTTTTTTTTATTTTCAAACAGTAATTGAGTATTTGGTGGTCTTTGGGGAGTACGCAAATTTTCAATTACAAGATATTATTTCATCTGTTTTGTGAATTTACAGTTTCTACCCTGTTTATGTAAATTCTTTTCTTTTGAGTACAACAACCGACTGAGTGATGAATAAAAACCACACGCAAAAGAACGCGTGAACGACACGTGCTTTTGTAATTTTGATTTTTAAGTTTACTTAAAAATAAAGTGGTTTACAAAAAATAATGTTTACGCGATAAATCGAGAATTTGTTCTGTTTGGTAAAACGATGTTTCTGATTATCATGAGTGTTAAATATCGTGTGAGTGATTTGGATATATGTTCACGGATAAGTTTAGTTAAGGGGGTGTTTGGGATTGCTTATTTAAAACAACTTATGCTTATTTTGAAAAGTGCTTATTAACTTATGCGGTGTTAAACCGGAGTTTTTAAAAAAGTGTTTGGATTAGCTTATTGTGGTACCAAAACGTAATAAGCTAATAAGTTATTATTTAAAAGTGTTTGGGATTGCTTATACATACAAAATAACCAAAAAAGTAATAAACACTTTTCAAATAAGTTGATAAGTCAGAACAAAATGACTTATTAAAAATGGCTTTTTAGCGGTTTGGCACCGCTATAAGCTCTTTTCATTTTGTTCCATCCAAACACTCAAAATGATTTATCTGCGGTGCCAAATCGCAATAAGCTAAAAAACCCCTCAAATAAGCAATCCCAAACACCCCCAAGTAAATGTATTTTGTGGTTATGATAACGAGATCAGTTTATTTTCGATAACATTTGAAAAGGTAAAGTGCGTAAGATTTAGGATATCTCAAGGGGGTCACATTTGTTAACTAAAATAGTTAAAATTTATCCGATTTATATAAAACATACTTACATAATTATTTTAGACTAAGGGGGTGTTTGGGATTGCTTATTTAAAACAACTTATGCTTATTTTAAAAAATGTTTATCAACTTATGCGGTGTCAAACCGGAGTTTTTAAAAAAGTGTTTGGATTAGCTTATTGTGGTATCAAAACGTAATAAGATAATAAGTTGTTATTTAAAGGTGTTTGGATTGCTTATACATATAAAATAACCAAAAAAAGTCATAAGCACTTTTCAAATAAGTTGATAAGTTAAAATCAAATGACTTATCAAAAAGTGTTTTTCAGCGGTTTGGCACCGCTATAAGCCATTTTAATTTTTCCCCATCCAAACACTCAAAAGTGCTTATCTCCGGTGTCAAATCGCAATAAGCTAAAAATCATCTCAAATAAGCAATCCCAAACACCCCCTAAATAAGAAAATTTTGTCGTATACAAAAGTTATACGATCATTTCAACTTATTTACCTGGAATTTAACCAATTTATGTTATATTTACAATTAATATTAATCAAAGTATAATTGAAAGAAATTGACAAAAAAAACTTCTGGAGTTTATTGAGCCACTACTTAAAGCAACGTTTCAAAAAGCTATCTTATGATCATCAAAATCAGGATTTTTTCAAAGAATTCAAAAAATAAGTTTGCTTGTGATTGCGAAATATGGTCTATATTAGAAATGCACAAAAAAATCCCATAAAAGCTAGGCCTAGTGAGACAAAATTGGGTACGAGGCAGATCTCAAAGCCCGACCAGAATGAACTTTTGGGGGTAGGCCCTGTCCAAAAAACCAACTTGAAAAAGGTTGGAAAAACCTGGTTAAGCCCAAAAAAAACACGGACTAAAAAGTCAAATGGCCCCTTTTTCAACCTAAAGTGTGGTCTGACTCGATCCGGCCTGAAAAAACCTCACCTTTTTATGGCTAACTAAAAACATGTTTGGAAGATCCAAGTAGGAGTGAAACGAGGCGTGTATTAAACGGATAATGCATTCCCAGCTCCTGATCCTATTTAAACCCTTTGTCCCCGACCTCGCCCCCACTATCCCAGACAAAAAACAATAAAACAATGTATTTTTAAAACTAAAACTAGGCATATACCCGCGTGATGCAGCGGAATGTAAGTAAAGAACGAACAATTAATGTTATTTCCTTATATACATGTTGAATGTCATCAACAGTTAACCATGACCTAAGAATCACAACTTATGAAACCTAAACCCATAAAGATATTCAATAATTAGTTTATATTAGAATTATTGACGAAAAAAAATTATAATGATATAATTTATAATAAGAATGAAACGTATTTTACGATTATGTATTTTTAATGTGCTAACGGTGGAAAAAAAACGTATGAATAAAAAATAAATTATTTCGTAGATATTCATGATATTTAATTGTATGGTTAAATTAAAAAATATTCAATATTGGGCTCGTTTTAAAGGTATTGACGAGACGATTATAATGGTATAATTTGTAGAAAAATGAACGTATTTTTTCATTGCATTTTTGTTAATATATGATTATTTGTGTTAATATGATAATGGTGTAAAATGAAAAATGAAAAAGTAATGGATATAAAGTAAATTTAATAAGTAATTGTAAAGGTGATAAATGTAATTGTATAAAAGTTTGTAGTATAGATAAACAATGAATCATAACTATATTAGTTATCAATAGTGAAAATCAAATATATATGTATACATGTATATTTATTTATACACACACTATATACATATATTAAATAAATTTAATTTAATTGGGTTGAATTAGAGACGGTAACATCATTTCCAATCCCATCTGACCCTGCTTCAAATATGAAAATAAATCCCCTCACTACCATGTTATCCACCAAAACAGAAGATCCTATCCTAGTAAATTTTTTAGGTCAATGATTAATGACATCCTTATTAATGTCAAGGTCAATTAATGCATTGGTAATATAAAAAACAGGTTTTAATGTTGATGTATGTGAAGAGAAAATCATTTATAAGAATGTCATTAGTAAAGTATAAGATGTCATTAGTCTCCCTTTTTTTATCTCTAGACTTGGGTTAAAAAAGTCTTTTTAACTTTGTGTATCTATGTTTATGTCAAAGAACCTTATTTATTTTGATTAAATAAAAATAAAAATAATCCATAATTTTTTTATTTTTTTATTTTTTTTTTAATTTAACTCAATGGCGCGTGGAGTCCGCGCAAAATGTGTCTCCTTTGGCGGCCCATCTAATTTTTAAGGCAATTGTATTTAAAAATGTGAAAATATTTAAGAAAAATAAAAAAAAAAGTTTCATAAAGCGTTTTAAGACCAAAAAAAATCAATTAAAATTAATTTTATTTCTTTTAATTGTAAAATTATACATATGTTTCCTTTTGTTTCCGACTCGAGAAAACAAGAAAAGAGAAACGTTTGAAAATCTCATGGGATGTAATGGGCGGACTTATGTGGACGATTGGGTCTCGTGCACCTGTTCAACCAATTTTAGTAAGTAAATTTTATTAGGATGTATAAAAGATGCATCTGCTAAATTTGAAAGGTGCTCTGTTTTTTTTTTTTTTGAAGGGTGTTCTAGGCTATGCCTAGACTAATATCCCTTGGCAAATATTGACCGTAAGACATCAACTTTGATTAAACCTCAATGACCACAATTGTTGTGTACGTCTGGATTCGAACTTTGTGCATATGGGATATTCCACCACATGTCTCAATGTCTTAACCAGTACGCCACAACCCTTATGGTTTGCTCTGGGATATTAGAAGATACAAGAAAGTAGAAGCATCAACCAAAAAACAGAACAAAAATATTCGAAATCAACCAAAAAATCTATCGAAATGAATCAAAAATGACCTCTAAAATCTTTTGAAATCAACCAAAAAACTTCAAGAAATCTCTTGAAACGGTGAAATTTGGCTAAAACGCATCGGACCACTTTGCGGCCCTTTGATCCACCTTAAAGGTGCATCCGCTCGGCAAAAGTCTTGGATCGGCCACTACTTGTGGCTATGGAAGTTCACTTGCCATAACTCTAGGCTCGTAGTCGTCTGGGAAATTAATCGGTGCACGTAAACTGGCTCATATACCTATGGTTACAAAAAAAAAGCGTTTGAGAAGTTCCTAATATATAATTTTATTTACGCTACCTTTTAAATTGTAAGTAAATATAAATATCGAAAGATATTGAAACGTTTTGATATATTCATATTCACTGTATTTCAGGTAAGTTCCAAACAACTGGTAACACATACAAAAAAAGCCAATATCTTGAACAACCCGTAACATGTATAAATATTTTTTGTTATTTTATATATAATATTGTATACAGTAAATGAACTCACGTACACTACTTATATTTTATAAGGTTTGAACACTTCACTTACTAAAAGGTTGGATTCTACTACTAACCCATACATCGCTAAGCCAAATACCCTTTGATTACAATATCTGATTTTTTCAGTACTATTTATAACATACCATAATCCAATAAAATATTTTTAACTGATTATAATAATTAATAATAGTAAACATGAAAAATCAAACTCAAAATATATAATATAATAAATGACCAAATAATTATATTTATGGTAAAAAAATTTGTTGGCCTAAAAAAGATTACACTATTAAAAAAAAGTAAAAAGATTTATTGAGATTTGATTTAGAAAGAAGTTTGAGATACACTTCTTGGAGGTTGGTTCAACCTATTAGAGACTTCATACCTAAAAATTTTGAATTTAAGGTTTTTAAGCAAGTTTGACATGAGCTATGACATGGTGGCGAAATTAAGTTTTAAGAGCATCTATAGTCATGAACTTTTTAAGAGTTTTATGACTTTGTCACATCAGTTTTCTCTTTTTACTTATTTCATAAACCTTTCACCTTCAATCATGGACTGGTCCATGATTTATATAATAAAAAGTTACAATAATAAAAATTATAATGATCAACATTTACTTATTATAATTAAAAAACATAATTAAAAACTAATCATAATTAAAAGATAATAAGTAAAAGTTATAGTAATAAAAAGTCGTAATAATTATAATTTACAACAATTAAAAATTAGCACATTGATTATATATTATCAATAATTAAAAGTTGAAAATTAATTTATTTATTTATTTACTTTATTAATTTTTTTAATAAATTGATTATATATTAAAAAATAAAAAAAAAACTAGATAAACAATATTGTGTGAATTATATTAAATGGTTGAGATTTGATTGTTTAATATAAAAAAAATAAGTGAGACATTTTTACCTTAAGAAGTGGTTCCTCTGTGCGGACCGCTTCAATGAGGTGACAAAGAACCTTCACATGCCCAATGGTAGAAGAAAAGAGAGGACCGGTTTAAAAGTGATGAGGTGACAATGAACATTTACCATTGCAGATGCTCTAAGGTGTCGTTTGTTTTTTAAGGGGTCTAAAGTCTGAAGTCTTATTTTAGTTATGATTAATAAGAGGTTGTGTGTAAAAAGGTCTGAACGATTAAGACTTAAGAGCCATTAATAGGTTTTTTTAAAAAAACAAACAACCCCTAAGTCTTACGAATTATAGCGAGGTTGTGGCGTTTTTCAAGACATATTCTAAGGCAACATATACATACATATATGTATGTGTATATATATATTTATACTTGTGTGTGTTAGGTGTCGTTTGTTTTTTAAGAGTTTTAAAGTCTGAAGTCTTAATTTACTTATGATTAATAAGAGGTGGGATGTAAAAATGTCTGAACGATTCAGACTTAAGAGTCATTAAGAGATTTTTTTTTAAAAACAAACAACCCCTTAATAGTCTTAATAATATTGTAGAACAATTTAAATTTATATAAAGTTATAAAATTAAAAAAGGAAATAAGAACCATTTATATAAAATCTATTGAACTTAAACGAAAACTATACTAAGAGTGGAAAATTATGATTAAATTTTTTGAGCCTCTGGTCACTATTTTGTTCAGTTTTTTAAGATTTTTTTTTTTACTCTTCGTGCACGGGAATGAGAGTAAAGATTTACCTGATTAGGATTTTTAGTTTTTATGTTTCCTTTAATGTTTATTTAAGTTTTGTGTCGTTCATAATTATCGTTTATCCTCCACGTTATATGTTTAAAAAAGTTATAAGAAAAAATCATGTAATAAAATGTGTCTCAGGCCTTAAAGTGGAGCCACATGAATTAACGTGGCGGCGAAGTCAAGTCTCAACGCCATAACACAATATAATGAGTTATTTAAAACCACAAGTTTAAGTAACATAAATTTGAGATAAGTTTTTTTAGTTTTGATATATTTAAATAATTCCATTGCAAAAAGAATCAATTTTTTTTTGAGATGTCACAAAATTATAACCTATTTTTACTAAGTAGATTTGTTTGCAATGTAGTATATAATTAAAACTGCAAGTTAAACTGTACAAACAGTTTGAGTATTTTTTTTTTCAATACATAAACTAAAAGATATATGTTTTATACCGTAAACTATTGTAAGTCATTGTGTTTTTTACCCATCACATGTTTAATTTTTCAGTCAATTATATTGTGTTACTTATAATTTGAAAACTTCGAAAATTTACAGTTCATACAATATAAAGTAAAAGTAAGCAATACATATAATATAATTAAGTCTAAATGCATAACAAAGCTTAATCAAAATTTTAAAAAATAATTTAAAAAGCCATAACACTTCTTGTTAATCATTTTGTAACCACAAACCTATTTTTAAGTTTCACAAGTCACAACACTTGTCGTAAAATCATTCCTAATTGTAACCTGTTCATTACGTGGACACCGGATTGATTACTGGATCGCATAAATGATTACTGATTTCATGCAAGTATTTCTCAAAATGCACACGCTAACATGTAAATATGTAATCCATAATGTTTCATGAAAGTACCACTTTCATACGATACATCGCATGAACCGTAATGTGCATCAACATATGCTACAAAAATTCGACAAAATCAGATAAATTCATTTAAAGAATCAATGAGAATCCCAATACAATGTGCTAAATGAATGATTTAGATAAGAGTTGCACGAGGTTGCAACTTTTTACTGTGTTGCATAATAACCATGGCCTATATATATATATATATATATATATATATATATAGAGAGAGAGAGAGAGAGAGGTTCATTTGAGAAATGGTAAATATATGAGAAATAGATAAGTAATCTTAGCCATTCATCTGGTCAACATTTGCGGCTTTGATCGCGAAGCACCGGATAATTCCTTGTGTGTTCTATAGAAGATAGAGGGGTAATTTCGTAAAATACACGGGATGAGTTCATATATGAATCTGTATGAATCACAAAGATTCGTATATGAATATGTTAATTAGTTCAACTGATTCATATATGAATCTTTGTGATTCATACAGATTCATATATGAATCACAAAGGTTCATATATGAATCTGTTAGTTAATTCAGCTGATTCATATATGAATCACAAAGGTTCATATATGAATCAGTTAAAAGAGTTCAGTTGTGAATTACACTGGTTCATATATGAACATATAGTTCATATGTGAATTATACATGTTCATATATGAACACAACCCGTGTGTTTTGTAAAATTTACGAAATTGTTCTTCTATTTTTGGGATAGCCGCAACTTTTGACCAGTCAAAGCCGCAACTTTTGACCGGTCAAAGCCGCAATATTTGACTAGTCAAATCCGATCTTGACCATATGAATGGCTATGATTACTTCTCTATTTCTCATATATTTACCATTTCTCAAATGAACCAAACACTATATATATATATATATATATATCAAATCATAAGGACTAAAACATTACTGAATTATAAACTACAGGGATGAAAATCGTTGTTTTAAAATCAAAGGGATGAAAATAAAAAGTTTTAACCACATGGACTAAAAACGTAATTTACTCAAGGAAGAACAATAGAAAGGGGCAGGAAGGTGACGTGGAAGTTGTCAAAGATCATGACCTCAATTAACACACGTGTTTTGTATTTCCCAATTCAAGGTTGTTAGACAAATGCCAACCACCAATCCATCACGATTAAATACCTTGATTTTTTCATTAAAATATTTAAAAAATAATAATTGATTTGATATGAACTCATGATTAAAGATATAAAATAAATTTACTGATAATCTATATCTATACTATATTATAAAAGAGATATAAAAAACTCTTAAAAATAACACATTAAACATTATGTACTATTATTTAATGATGATCTACTTAAAATCTCTTAAAAACAACTAATGAAGCAATATGTAATACTTTTAAATGTTTTTAACCCTAATTGATAAATTTCATTCTTATTCCCCAAAATCCTTATCTCTAATCTCCAAACCCTAAAATTATGAAATTTGAATTCTGATAAACATAATCAAAACAGGATAAACATCTCAATTTAAATATAAAAAATTTAAAATATATAAGATAATTAATTAATTTTAAAAAACTACTTAATTTTTTTTATATAAAAAACATTATATTATTAAGCCTAAATTAAACAAATTTATAAAAAAAAAAAAAAAACCATTATCACTCTTTAAAAACCATCCAAAATCGTACTGTAGATCAATAAAAAAAACAAAAAAAAAAAAAAACATTAAAATCGTGATGTATCTCGCTGCATTGTGCGAGTACGCTTCTAGTATTATAAAAGAGACATAAAAAAAACTCTTATTTATAATATTTTAAACACAAAATACAACTAATTAAAGCCAATTACTTAATTTACAATTTCATAATGCTTTGGTACAACTTATATTTTATTATAAAGATGTAATTTATTTTACTCTTAGTTATAATCTGTTTATAAAGATAATGATAAATTATTTTGTTATGTTATTATATTTAAAATTATTAATAATATATTTTAATAAAAATTAAAACAGGTAGTTTATCTCATAGTATTTATCACGTATTTAATATGTTTATTTGCAGTTAGTTATACAAATAAAAACATGAGATTTTACTAAGTTAAAATTATGTTTCATTAACTTGTAATTTTGAATTTTAACATATATATATATATATATATATATATTATATTATAAAACATTTAAGCTAAACTCTTAAAAACTATTTTTTATGCATTAGATACCACTTATTAATGCATATTACTTAAAATTCAAAAGTACAAATTAATTAAACATAAGTACAACTTATAAAAGCTCAATGTTTGAATTCGTGTAACTAACTGTAGATAAACACTTTTATTTTTAAAAATATCTAAATTTTTTAACTATTGATATAACTAACCGATAAATATAAGAAAATTCGAGATATAACACATTATTTTATTTTTTATTGAAGTATGTTATCTTTTTAATTTTAATTTTAATTTTAATTTTAAATATAAAATATCTTAAATATAGTTATCATTTAAATTAAGCATTTTTTAACCCGTAACAAAATACTTTATTATTATTTTTTATAAAAAACCATAATTAAACTAAACTAAAATATATTTTTGTTTTAAATCTAGGTTTCTCAAAATCGTAAAATAAAATAAAAAAAGGCTAACAAAAGTATGAATAATGATCGAGGGTTCGAGTTCTAGATTTCAGAAACCCGTTGCATTGCGAGGGTACATTTCTAGTTATATTATAAAGCACGGATAAAAAAACTCTTAAAAACAAATGTTAAAACTTAATGTACCATTATTTAATGTTAATTACTTAAAACTTATTTATACTATATTATAAAGCACGAACAAAAAACTATTAAAAACAACTGTTAAAGCTTAATGTACCGCTATTTAATGTTAATTATTTATAACTTAAATAAATAATAAAAACATAAAATCCTTTCTTGTTTAATCATTATCTCTAACAAGTTTAACTTCCTTAAAATCACTCCTTACTCAGTGGCGGATCCAGGATTTTTTCCTAGTGGGGGCACCGTTTAAAATAGATTAAATGCTCGTAAAGTTGTCTGGTGCATTTTAGCCTAAATCTACCGTTCCGAGGGATTTTAAAAAAAATTTAGTTGATTTCAAGGGATTTTAAAGTTTTTTTGTCGATTTTGAGGATATTTTTCGGTTTTTTAGTTAATTTCAAGAATGTTTTTTGGTTGGTTTTGATGCATTTTTTTTTGTTGATGGGGTTTCAGAAAAAAATTTACTGGGGGGACTGAAGGTATAAAGTAAAAAAAACACATTTTTACCTATAAAAATCCCCTCTTTTTTCCATTTAATGGGGGTCTGTCCCCCCAGTCATTGGGCACTACATCCGCCCCTATCCTTACTTCTAGGGGTGAGCAAAACCCGACCGATCCGAATTACCCGACCCGACCCAAGGTTTAGCCCAAAATCCGATAAATGAATACCCGAACCCCGAACCACCCGAACCCGATTAATTTATCGGGTTGGGTACCAAAAACCCAAACCCGACCCGACCCGAATATATTTTTAATTTTTTAAAAAAATCAGTTTTATATTTCTAAAATCCTAACCCAAAAACACTTTCAGATCCAAATCCTAACCCAAAACTCTTTCAGATCGCCTAAATACTAAACTCCATCGACAATCGACTTTCAGACCCTCGACCAGCGAGGCGACCACATGCTCGGCTTTCACTCCATCGACGACGACCACCTCCCACCGGCCTTGCTGAGTTGTTGTGCTACCACCGTCCACTGGCGGCCATCGACTGTAAGTTACTAACCATGGAAGCCACCAAGTGAGGAAGAAAGATGTGAGTTTTGTTAGGGTTTTTCTTCTTCTCGGTTGCATGAATACTAGGGGTGTTCAAAAAAACCGTTGGACCGCTCAAACCGGTCGAACCAAGTCAAACCGGACCGTTTTTGGCGGTTTGAGCGGTCTGGCGGTCCGATCTGGTCTGGAAAATTGCCAAACCGGGCGGTCCGGTCTGCGGTCTGGAGGTTTTTTTGGGCGGTTTGGACCAAACCGACCGCCAAATATATAAATATATATTTTTTATTTTTTTATACATACCTTTATTATAAATAATAGATGATATAAAACCCAGATGTCCAAGTATATACATAAAGGTCCAAGGTATTTTAAAAGACTGAAATCTTTATGGATTGTGGAATACAAAGAACGGAAAAATGAAGAAGTGAAGTCGGGGATTTTATTTGCACTTTACATATTACTTTTTTTTAGTGTTTTGTCTTGAAATATTTTGTTAACTTTTGTGGACTTTGTTATTTTGTTGTGGACTTTGTTCTTTATTTCAAATGGACTCAAGCCAATGAGCATTTAAAATTCAAAGTTTTATATTTGTTTATGTTTAAACTTTAAAACCCCCTAAAAGATCCAAACCGCCTAAACCGGTCGACCAAACCGCCTAAACCGCGGTCCGACTTGACCGGTCTGGGCATTTAATGTCAAATCGCTCGGTTTGAAAAATCAATAAACCGTCACTTGCGGTTTGGTTTGTGATCTGAGGGGTTAAACCGCCCAAACCGGACCGCGAACACCCCTAATGAATACGATGTGATAAATCCTTTCACATTGTTTTCATTTGTGATGAATTCATCTCAAAACCTATAATAAGAGAGGGGGATCAATTGTTGGAGCAATTAGGGATTTGAGACAGAGAATAGAAAACATGCAAGTATGTCATTCACGCGACTTCCTTGCGTATCATCTAAACGTTTCCATCTTGGGTGACGAGAACACGTGAATGGGGCCACCCGCGATGTTTGTTGGATTTCACCACACATCCCGACATCCTGGACCGCATGCCTCTCACGACATCTCCCACGGACCGTTTAATGCCTCTGGCCTTACTCCATTGGAGTTCCACTTTCGAGGACTTACAGACATGGATGCCTATCCAACCTAGATGAGTTCTAACTCTGTGGTCCGAGCCACATATTCCTACTCGCTAGCACACCCGAGCGATCACTAAATGTAACCCAAAACCTTAGGCCTTACCAAACCGACATACTTACGTGACTATGGATCCAATACAACACTGTCTAACATTACAAGACTCCAACTGAATGACCAACGCACTCAAAACATGTAACTCACCAACGATACAAAATTAATCGTCATCTTATTCAAAACCCCCGCTGGTTATAAATCCGGACAAATGTCCACACGACTCATTTTAACCCAACACCGAGCTAAAATGCTCAAAATCCATTTGACCAATAATTATCGGTCCTCCAAATAATGAAATGTCTTTAAAATAACGTTTACGAAGACACACACACTACAAAGACGTATTTAACCCAGAACTCAACACGTATTGGGACCAAAGATTTACCAAAGGGTTTATGAATGCAAATGTACCCGAAGTGCATATAACATGTAATAGACTTTGTTTGTACAATCAATGATGCATAATTCATGAGAATAGCTTTTACTTGTACAAAATCACCATGAATGTGAAAACCATGCTATTTACTCGTTAGAACATTCAAAACCCAAATATAAACATTTTATGAGGTTAACACAACCCAAGTTCACCAAATATGAAAACTTATCAAAATACTCACTCTTTGACAATTAACCAAGTAAAACATATTTTACTTCAAAATACTCCAAACTTATCAGCAGTTAACCATTTCGTATAAAACACTTTAAAATAACCATTTTGGCATGTACACCGTTTTCACAAATCAACTTGAACTCACTTTGCTAGATTTAGGCTAAATCTAGATTTCACCCAACGAGCTCTTTCGAAGACCAGTTGAATCCTCAAGTCGAAAACTTCCAAAACCTAGATCCAATATTCCAACCCATAAATAACCATTTTCAACCATAAGGAAACGTTCTCCAAACATAAAAATACCAAGATCCCAAACAAGATCAAAACCCTAATTTCTCCAAAACCATCAAATCCGAGATTTGAGATATCGAACCTTAAGAAACCACCAATGGAGCATTTATAACCTTATTAAAAGAAAACTTACCCTTAAAGACAAAGAGGCTTCCGAGAACGCCCAATCCAACACTTCAACCCGAGCTCCCAACCGTTGAACTTGATGAGGAAGATGAAGATGAAGGTTTTGTGGGTTATCACCCCAACTAGCTAGATGATTAAGAATCATGTGGTATGAAGAAGAAAAGTCTCCAAAATGGGTTAGGGTTCGGTTTTAGGGTTTCGGAGAGAAAGGGAAGAAGATAGAAGTGAGAAATGAGGAGAATGGTGAGAAATTCGGATTTAACAGCCTCGCAGCCCCCGTCCGCGACATTGACACGACGACTATGCCCTTGGCATAGTCGCGGGGCATAGTCGCCCGCTCCTTAGGGGCCGCGATACCTCTCCCGCGAGAGTGACACGGCGACTATGCCCTTGGCATACTCGCGGGGCATAGTCGCCCAAACTTCTTCAAGTCTCAAAACTTGACTTCTTTCATGCCAACACTCTCGAAACCCTTATGAACTTTAAATGAAGCATTTCCCAACAAAACCCCAAGGTTTACAAGTCACAGAAACGTCCGGTGACAATTACTTACTGAAGAAATTACGGGTGTTACAAAGAGGAGGTGGTAGTGTATGGGGATTGTCGGGATAGGAAATCATGCTTGATTTCTATGATCAAAGCTATACGGTGCTTAGGAAAAGGGTGTGTGGGATTCTTAGCGTATGTAGTAGACGCTAAGAAAGAGAAGAAGGGAATAAAATCTGCCCCGGTGGTGAGCGAATATCCGGAAGTATTTTCGGACGATTTGACCACTCTGCCACCGGATCGGCAAGTGGAGTTTCGTATAGATATGATGCCGGGAGCGGCACCTATTTCACGAGCACCTTACCGACTGGCACCGGCGGAAGTGAAAGAAATGATGATTCAGCTGCAATAACTGCTATATAAGGGATTTATTCGTCCGATTTCTTCGCCATAGGGAGCACCAGTGCTGTTCGTCAAAAAGAAGGGCGGGACTCTACGGATGTGTATAGACTACCGCGAACTCAATAAGGTAACCGTCAAGAATAAGTACCCACTTCCCAGAATCGATGATCTCTTCGATCAGTTGCAGGGAGCGAGTTACTTCTAAAAGATAGACTTGCGGTCGGGCTATCATCAGCTGAAAGTGAGAGAGGAGGATGTGCCGAAGACTGCCTTTCGTACAAGGTACGAGCATTACGAATTATTGGTCATGCCCTTCGGACTGACAAATGCACCCGCAACATTTATGGACCTGATGAACAGAGTGTGTAGGTCATTCCTGGACAAGTGTGTTATTGTCTTTACAGAGGATATACTGATATACTCGCGGTCCGTAAAGGAGCACGAATCACACTTGCTATCAATATTGGAGCTACTTAAGCGTGAGAAATTATACGCCAAATTCTCGAAATGCGAATTTTGGTTGAGAGAGGTACAATTTTTTGGTCACGTTGTATCGGAAAAGGGAATTAAAGTCGATCCAGCCAAGATAGAGGCCATTAAAGGGTGGGAAGTGCCTAGATCGCCATCTGAAGTAAGAAGCTTTCTGGGATTGGCGGGTTATTACCGGAAGTTCATTCAATACTTCTCGAGAATAGACATGCCATTAACGGCGCTAACCAGGAAGAATGTCAAATTTGCGTGGACGGAGCTCAAGAGGAAGCGTTCAATAAATTGAAGGAGAGTCTGAGTAGTGCACCTATTTTGTCCTTACCCAACGGGACAAAGGGATTCGTAATCTACAGCGACGCTTCAAAGTTGGGTATGGGGTGTGTGTTGATGCAAGAAGGTAAAGTGATTGCTTATGCGTCTCATCAATTGAAGGAGCATGAAAAGAACTACCCGACGCATGACTTGGAGTTGGTTGCAGTAGTTTTCGCTTTGAAGATCTGGAGACATTATCTGTACGGGGTTAAATGTCAGATTTTTACGGATCACAAGATCCTACAACATCTGTTCAACCAGAAAGAATTGAATATGAGGCAGCGAAGATGGATTGAGCTGTTAAGTGATTACGACTGTGAAATTCTTTACCACCCGGGTAAAGCTAATGTAGTGGTCGACGCCCTGAGCCGGAAGGAGCGCAGTGAAGCAACAAAGGTGGTAGCGTTTCGAGTGGAGGCAACTTCTAACTTCTTGTAGGAAGTCAAGTCACTGCAAAAGGAAGCGTTGGTAGAAGGGAATCTGAAAAGCGAGAGATTAGTTGGGTATGTTAACTCATTAAAGACAGACGGTCGAGGGGTGAAGTATTTTAAAGATAGAGTGTGGGTTCCGAAAATAGGAGATCTTCGAAAGAAAGTGTTAGAGGAAGCCCATAAGTCTCGTTATTCTATTCATCCGGGAGCCAACAAGATGTATCGAGACTTGAGGCAAATTTATTGGTGGTCGGGTTTGAAGAAAGACATCGCCCACTTTGTTGAGCGATGCCTGACCTGTTTGAAATTGAAAGCAGAGCATCAAAGACCGTGTGGGGAGCTTCAACCATTGGAAATCCCGGTATGGAAGTGGGACGAAATCACGATGGACTTCGTCACGGGGCTTCCACGAACTTCTAAAGGGCACGACGCTATTTGGGTAATAGTGGATAGATTGACGAAGTCAGCTCACTTTCTACCAATAAAAGAGACAGATTCGTTAGAGAAGTTGGCAAAACTTTACATAGACGAAATAGTATCTCATCATGGAGTACCGTTGTCTATTGTGTCAGATCGAGATGGGCGTTTCACTTCCTCATTTTGGAGAAGTTTGCAAAGGGAGTTGGGATCGCAACTCAAGCCCAGTACGACGTATCATCCCCAAACGGATGGACAAAGCGAAAGAACCATTCAAACGTTGGAAGATATGCTTCGGGCATGTCTGATTGATTTCAAGGGCTCGTGGGAGATTCACCTGCCATTGATCGAATTCTCCTACAACAATAGTTATCATGCGAGTATTCAAGTAGATCCATTTGAAGTTCTGTATGGTCGAAAGTGCAGAACACCGTTGTGTTGGACCGAAGTAGGAGAGATACAGTTATCCGACCCATAGATTGTGCAAGTGACAGCCGACAAGATCACCCAGATTCGGGAAAGGTTGAAGAAAGCCCAAGACCGTCAAAAAATGTACGTTGATAAACGGCGAAAGCCGATTGAATTTCAAGTGGGGAACACAGTCATGTTAAAGGTTTCGCCGTGGAAGGGAGTGGTACGTTTCAGTAAGAAGGGTAAACTACGACCTAGATTCGTTGGACCATTTGCTATTATTGAGCGAATTGGAGAAGTAGCCTACAAATTGAAGCTACCCGAAAGCATGCAAGGAATACACCCCACATTTCATGTATCTAATTTGAAAAAAGTGTTTGGCTGAAACCGATGTGGTGGTGCCTATGGAAGATATTCGGGTCGATGAGAAACTAAGTTACATGGAGAAACCGGTGGCCATTCTGGATCGAAAGGTGAGAAAGCTGAGGAATAAAGAAATCCACTTTGTAAAAGTACAGTGGCAGTTTCACAAAGGTCAAGAGGCGACTTGGGCGTTAGAAGCGGATATGAAGTCCCAATATCCCCAGCTTTTCAACGATGGAATTCCGGGGACGAAATTCTTTTGAGGGGGGGGGGGATATTGTAATAACCAAGTTTAATTTAATAAATTTAGAATTGGGGGTGAGAAGTGGAAAGATCAATTTTAAAAGGGGGTTAAGTGTAAATGATGCATGAAAAGGGTGATTCTCCTAGGGATTGCTTCATTTACGCTTGGCGGCTGAAGAAAGGGAAGGGCAGTGTTGGTGCGATTGGAGAGGAGAAAGATTGAAGGACTTGCATTAATCTCTTAAGGTAAGGATTCAACTTTTCTTAGAATTGTTAAGTAGATAATGCACTTCCTTTCCTTATAATTTAAGTGCAATTTCAGTATAAGTTTAGTTTTGGGTCGACCAAAAACCCAATCGGATTCCCTGTGGTCGATCAAGTTCTTCCATGGATGGGATTGATTCAATAGTTGGGACTTTAGTGTATTTAATCCTAATCTCTTGAGATTAGAAGTTTTGGATGGGTTTGATTTAAAGAGATAGAAATATTCTTGGATAAATTGTTCTGAATAACCTGTGTTCGAAACCCCAAAAATCGCCTCCGGTCGAGGTAGGGTTCGGTCGAACGTAGACCTCGGTCTAGGTAGAGTCCGGTCGATGTTGGTTTAGGCCTCGGTCGGCACATTGGGGGGGGGGGGAGACCCCGGTCAGCGCAGGGTCGGCGTACAGGGGGAGACCCCGGTCCGTGAGGGGGGAGACCCCGATCGGTGCTCGACAAGGGGGAGACCCCGGTCAACAGCTCACACCGGGCGGCCCTGCAGACCCCGGTCCCCGGGCTTGGAGGTTGGGCCGAAGCCTATCTATTGTTTTTTAGGTTGAGTGTTGGATTTAAGTTGCTTGAGGCCGACCCAATTGTCTTTCATTTTATTTCATGGACCCAAAGCACGTTAATTCGAGATATTTTTCTTGTGGGCCGAGGATGAATTAGGGAATAGGGGCGTTGGGATTAGTGTGTTAAGGTCAACTTTGTTCAAAATAGGAAGAATCGAGTTTTCACCGGTCAATGTTCCTTTTATAGGTTTCGAACCGGGTTATAAGATTAGACGCGGGTTTTGAGCGGAGGACGCCAGGTGAGTTTTTCTTTAAATTAAATTTTAAAGATTAAAGACGACTATTTTTGCATGCGAGTTTAAATAAGATTCTTTCCTACAAATGCTTATTTGATATGCGAGAATTGTTGAAAGTCCATGATATGTATTTTGTTATTTGTTAGTAGAAATGTATGCATACATTGTTTTATTTGCTTTGTGCTCAAAGTCGGGTGGTGTGTTCCGCCTGTGCTCATACCGGGGGGGGGGGTGTTCCGTTTATGCCATTGGGGGTGTGTCCCAAATAAGGCAGTGTGAGCCAGACACACCGTTACTTGCGGGTGACGGTAGTGTGAGCCAAAGTGTTTGATGTAAGTGTTAAGATTTGATAAATTTAAATTGAGCTATTTGTCGCATATTTATTCTTGATAAATGGATTTTTAAGTATTGTTAGGGGGGACTCACTAGACCGTTGGTCTAACCCTCGCTCTTTCAAAAATAAAACCTATTTTCAGGTGGGCGCGAAGCTAGGGGCATGGGTAAAGGCAAAGAGAAGGTTTAAGCGGTTTCCTTGATAGAAGACTCCCTTTAGAAATTTTAAAGTTACTCTCAGTTGTGTAATAGGTTGCTTTAGTGCAAACCTCATATTTGATTATTATTGTAAGACCTTTCTTGACATGAAATTGTGATATGGTTGTTTATGCTGATTTTAAGTTATGGGTTGTTATAATTAAAATCGTGATGTATCTCGCTGCATTGCGCGAATACGTTTCTAGTATAATATTATATATGAATTAAATAAATGACGCCATAAGTCACGCCTTGATAATGCCATGACTTCGCCGTGACTCGTAAGACTTGAGACTTGGCTGCGCCGCCACGCTACGCCTCACGCCATTTAGAACCTTGGACAGATTACCTCAAGTAGATTTTTTTCGTATTTTTTTGGGTTGGATTGGCCGGGTTTATCGGTTTTTTGAGCACCCATAGGGACTAAAACCGTAATTCACTAAAATATATATTTTGCAGAAATTTTAGTCCCACATCGATTGAAGTTAAAGGCGGGAAGGTGTTCTTAACGACCAATTCGAGGGTAAAAATCGCCGGGCTCAGCAGCGAGTGCCTGTGACCCAAGTGGGGGCATTAAGGTTAAATGGAGGGCGAAGAACCAGGGGCAACCTTTGTGTTTCGAGAGTTTGTGGGGGTGCTTGGCTTGCTGTGGGAGGCTTGATTGACCCTCTTAGCAATAGGGGAGATTTGCTAGTTGAGGTGTTTGGGTTCCGGCCTTATGATTGGCTTGGTGATTTGGGTATACGGAAGAGTATAGCCCCTGTGTGAGATTTAACTCCGCTGAATGTCCTCCGATTGAGCCAGCCGCCAAGTACCGCCCGTTCTCTCGACCGAGGTTGATCCCTTCTTAGCCCGACAATTAACTTTTTGATCGAATTGAAATGGTTGATTTTGGGTTTAATTGTCGAATTGAATGTGTAAGTTCAGTCTGTGTTAATCGGTTGCTGTTTTTTTTTGTTGGTTTTGACGAAGTGCATGTTTGATTTTGAATTAAATCTCGAATTCAATGTTTAACTTCAATCTGTGTTAATCTCTTGCTGTTTTTTTTTGTCGATTTTGACGAATTGCATGTTTGATTTTGAGTTCGATTCTCGAATTGAATGTTTAGCTTCAATCTGTGTTAATCGCGTGCTCTCTGTGTTTTTTTTGGCGAATTACTGTTTGTATATTGCTACCTGTTGTGTTTGTTTGAAACGATCTGAATTTTATGTTTCATTTTGAGTTCAATTTTCGAATTGAATGTTTAACTTCAATCTGTGTTAATCGCTTGCTGTTTTCTTTTGTCGAATTTGACCAATTGCATGTTTGATTTCGGGTTCAATTCTCGAATTGAATGTTTAGCTTCAACGTGTGTTAATCGCTTGCTCTCTGTGTTTTTTTGGTGAGTTACTGTTTGTATATTGCTACCTATTGTGTTTGTTTGAAACGATCTAAATTTTATGTTTCATTTAATTGAATGTTTAACTTCAATCTGTGTTAATCGTCTGCTCTGTGTGTTTTCTTTTTGTCGAATTACTGTTTGTGCATTGCTACATGTTGTGTTTGTTTGAAACGATCTAAATTTTATGTTCCATTTTGGGTTTCAATTTTCGAATTGGAAGTTTAAAACCTGAATCGACGTAAAATGGAAATACGTATCTGTGTTAATTGCTTGCTTTGTGTGTGTTTTTGTCCAATTACTGTTCTATATTGCTACCTGTTGCTGTTGTGTTTGTTGTAGTTTGATCCAGGAAAAGTTCAAGTATAAAAAAGATAATATTAGTATATAAACAAAAGGTGATTTTGAAGAGGAGAAATGGGCATAATTGTGGAGAGTTTCTGTTGATTTCCCTTGATAATAACCACTTTTGTCAAGTTCCAGGAATCTACTTTACTAGAATAGGCAGGTTTGATTATTCACATTTGAATTGTTGGATATCATCTACAAACTTGAAGAGCTATGGTAATAGACTCTTCCACATTATGTTAAACCTCATTAGATCAGATGTCACATTTCCGAAGTGGTAGAATTCTTTTCTTTAATATGTTGAGCTCTTAACCCATGGTATCTTTGTGAATATTTTGTTGTTTGGAGGATTTTACTCTTATATGAGGTCTTAATTGTTGTTATCTTTGTGATTATTTTGCTAGGTCACAAAATATTATTACTTCACACAAGTCATGAATTCGAGCCTTCCCAATAATACAAATAATGTCTTACCTCATATAAGAGTAAAATCCTCCAAACAATGCAGTTGCTTCAATGAAACTAACTGTAAATATAGGAAAAGTAAATAGACAATCTTGGAGGAACAATAGATGGATTTTTTTTAACCAAAGGGCTTTTGGCCTAGCGGTATCCGGGTTAATGGTAGCACCCAGCCTCCCAAGAGGTCAAGGGTTCAAACTCAGGGTGCATGAGTTTATTTACTGTATATAAATATTATATACTTAAAAGAAAATTTTAGTGCCTGCCATTGATCATTTTCTGAAATGCCAAACAATCAAGGACTTCGGGTGCACATAATAAAGGAAAAAGGTTGAAACCAAATAACTTACATTACATAGATCATATATGGCATGGCTAGAAAAAATGCCAGCTGAGTTGCTACTTATCCTCCGATTCATAATTGCTCTCAAGAAAAGGGTTGAAACCAAATAAGTTACATATATCATTTATGGCCTGCCTAGACAAAATGCCAGCTGAGTTGCTACTTATTCTCCGATTCAAGATTGTTCTCAAGAATGCCATAGCTTAACAAAATGCTCTGTTTATGGCTATAAATGACCATGGTTCTGATCATATTCTTGTTCTAGAGCCATATAGCTTTCTCTTTGATGAGCATAGGGACCAACTTGCCTTGAAGATGCAGGCTCATGATCTCATTGGCTCCACCGACGAGCTTCTTTCCTATAAAAACAGCTGGGACACATGGCTTACACCCTAAGGTTTTGAGTTCCCTTTCGATGAGCTGACCATCTGGGTGTTCATCAAGCTCGTAAACAGTTGGGTTTGCTCCAAAGCTGCATATCAGTGTCCTGATGCTGTGGCATATACAGCAAGAGTTATTGCTGAATATAACCACCGCTTTGTCAGTTACCAACCTCGGTATAATGGCCATTGCTACTACTGTATGGGGAAGGAGATAGAGAGGAAAATGGTGGTAAGAGGCTTGTAATGAGAATGAGACCCGATCGAGGCTTTGGTTGGAGGAACTTACACTGTCATGGATGCTATATATAACTCGACCAGAGAACAAAAGAGGAGGGAAAAGGTAGGTCCAAGTAGTATTTGACAATTTCCTAGATTACCCTTTTGAGATTGATCTTAAATGGAATGCCACTGGAGCAAGGTTGCAAATCTATTAATAATATTCTAAAGGTGATCATGGTATCCATTGAAATCATTAAAGGATACACACCAATTCTCAGTTAAGTTATTTTTCTTGTATAAGACCATCCGTAATAGTCCTCGACTCCAATCATCTAGATGCAAGCCTACTCAGGAGGGTAATATGGTAATATCATATTATTTATTTATCTTGGAGCATCTGCTGTTGGTGGACAAAATAATTCCATTTAACCAATTGGGCAATCCTCCATCCCGTACTAATATTCCTCTGCGTCTTAATTGAACAACCTGAAAGCCACGAAAAAGCAAATATTTGGAGAAAGATATGCTTATCACTGGTGGGGTCCTTTGGTTAAATGACTTTCTGACATGTTTTTTTTTTAAAATCCATGACCTTCTAACAGGTTTGAGAATACCACTACTTAAAGAAGAATGCCACTCTCATACTCAAGAATGCCTAGAAACCTGTCAGTTAGCTGTGGATTTAAAAATAGTCGTGGATCTTTTTTTGTTATTTAACTAAATAACCCATCATTGGTGATAAAACATATAATTGAGATGATTAAATCAAATGGCATCCATGCAAGTAGAGAGGAAATTTTGCATGCGAACATATTCTTATAGATTTCTGTATCTTTGAGTGCTTGATTAAAATATTATGCTTATCGTTAGGTGATATTTTACTAACTCTGCTAGTTTAGTCGACACAAGCTTCAAGTTGGGATTTGCACTATTAACAATTACTTAGTGGCAGATTTGTGCCATTCAAGGAATCAAAACAGCTAAAGTAAAAATATATTATCAATCGAGAATGTTTTTGTACCCAGTGGCGGACGCACAACTTGCTTGTAGGGGGCAAGTGCCCCCAACAAATGAAGTCCCACTAGGTTAAAAGAAAATTTGAGTTAGCCATTTGTTACTACCTAATAGGTTAATATAGTTTTTGGGCCCCCAACAAAAAAACTATAATGCCCCAACAATAAAAGAAAAAACCTAGTTTTTTCTAATCTCTCCTTCCCATCTCTCTCAACTCATGCAATACACGTATGTACATTTGTTGCTTTTTTATTTTGATGCTATTGATACAATATAAATTGTATTAATTGGTAAATGGTAATGTTATGTTGGTTGTGCAATTTTGTTTAGGATCTACGAGAATGAAATGTTGTAAAAAACAATTTGACAATTCCTTGAAAAATAATTTGACATTCTGATTTATCTTTCACTAGGTTTGTTATAAATAGGTTTAACAACAACTGTCAATTTGTTTTTTTAATTACAAATTGGTTTAGTGGTTTGTTCCATTAGCCATCTAATTCATTATGAATCACCCGAATTTTGTATTAATACATAATGTATTCACTTGCTTTTAGTTTAACCGAAAATAATAAAATATACAAATAATAGTATGATGTGCTCGGTTTAACCGTATATATATAGTAAAAAACAATTAAGCGAAGGCGAACCAAATAAGTTTTCTTTATTGAGTTAACCGAACCGTTTAATTCGAAAACGAACCCGAAACCATCTTGGTTCAATTGAGTTATCGGTTTGAATTTTTTTTGACACCTTTAAGTGTGCCCCCAACGATAAAAGTTTCTGGATCCGCCACTGTTTGTACCAACATGAAAGCTCATGTAGCAGTCGACATTTTTATTGAACGGTCACGATTCAAAAGTACTATCCTGTTTAAGAGGTGGTTTATTTGAATTAGTGATAAAGATCTATTTATTCCTTTTCTGCAGGCACTCTGGATTTCCTAGAGAATTTGACGTCTATCATGTTCCAGATTGATGAAATTCTCATATGCTCACTTTACTTCTATTTCATATTCTTTTCCATCAATCAGAATCATGGGTATGGATACATCACCATCTTACATTCGAAGGATAATGTATAAAACCGTACAACAAGGTATTTACATTTGTTATTTCCTGGTGGTAGATATAGCCACGTATATGCAGCCCAAAAAGCCAAAAGAAAAGAACAGGGTGAGATGAGTTCTGAACTTGGAATCAACTGTACAATAGCCCATAGACAATGCTAAGGGACACTTGTATAGGGTCACCAACTTACATGATATCTGCCTAACAAGTTAAACTCTTACATACTAAACAATCTAACAAACATATTGTTCTATTTTCTATCTTTTGGGCTTGCACATCGTTTCCCTTTTGTTCTTTTTTATGTCCATATATAGTTACTTAAAAATGCATTTAACCTTCGTCTGTTATGAAGTTAGTGATCTAGCTACTTTTAAAGAGATAATCTATTATTGGCTAATATGTTAATGTGTACCTTTTTACACCTCATCCTTATGATTTTGACACATGAATACCAGATCTACATTTCCAATTTCTTATTTGGTTTTTATCTGAAAAGTGAAATGTATATGTGTGGATATAAATAGGAACGCATAGTCGAGTCCTGGCATCACATATCTTTAAGATTTGCAGATTGGTGGGCTTGTTATTCCCTCAGGTTTTCCACTTCCAGAAAAGGACAAAGGATTGCCAATGCAAAGTTTTATATTTTCCCTTTGCTGCTTTTTCTAGGTGCTGGTGAGATAAGAGAAGATTCCTTCAAGAAAAAAGTGTCTTTTAGACATAACACTAACATACCTAAAACACATTCATGAAATTATTAATAATTTTCTGCCTTCAAAACTGTTTCAGAATTTCTTATTTTCACTTGAAGATCTTTGTTATTCTCAAAATCTCAGATCAAGATAAACAATGAACATTGAAACCCATGAAGATTCCTGCATCTGTTATTTAATAGGCATCTTGGTGATCTGTTCTTTTCTGGTTAATCAAATCACATGGTTTTTTTTTATCCCCAAGTAGTCGTATATTTGCTTTATGCAAGTGACTTGTTAAGATAAATGGTTGTTTTGGGGTTATTTAGGAGAATAATCTTCTGACATATATTTTTTAAATGCATGACCTTCTGACAGGTTTTGAGCATTCTTGTGTTAGGACTTAGGAAGAGACATTCTTCTGTTAGGTAGATGCGTTCTTAAACCTGTGAGAAGGTCATGCATTTAAAAAAATCTGTCATAAGGTTATTCTCCTAAGTAACCCATTGTTTTGTGTGTTGTGTACAACATGTGTATAACACTTATAATGTTGAACAAGCTTAAGATATCCTCCTATTCTTCTCCTATTTTATGGCTAATTATCCTCTTAACAGTTATATTTCCGAATGAATTAGTTTTTGTAAGACACTCAGCCTCACTAAATTTCACATGTCCGAAGGGACGTAGAAATAAGCTTTTAATGGATTAGAAATATTGTTTGAACTTGTCTAATGAAAGACATGGGGAGGACTAGATAATGAATTTGAGATAACGTAATTGGGAATGCTGAGTTGATGCCCTTCTAACAGCCCTCAAAATCCAGGCAAGGTGTGATATCATATATTGGAGGGGAGAGTTTATCTCCAATAGACTACACAACATAATGAAATACCACACAAGGACAGATCCAGATTGAGCCACTTAGGGTGAACTATAATGGATTTCAGGTTTAATGCAGACCAACACCGAGTAGTATTGGGATCCTTTGGTTAAATGACCTTCTGCCAAGTTCTTTTAAATCCAATAATCCATGACCTTTTATCAAGTTCTTTTTAAACCCATAACCTTCTGACAAGTTTGAAAATGCCACTGCTTAACAGAAAATGCCACTACTTAACAGAAAATGCCACTTCCATACACAAAACTGCCGAGAAATTGTCAGAAGGTAAAACCAAACCAAACCAAATGAAGCCGGTGTATCCCACTCGAACGTAGGTCTGGGAGAGGTAGGATGTACGCAGACTGTACCTCAACTAGAAGGTCATGGATTTAAAAGCACATGTCAGGAGGCCATTTAGCTAAATAACCCGTAGTATTGTGTAGTCAAAGGTCATCCATATGATCTTCTATCGTTTATGAATTTAACCAATGGTTGCTGACCACAAAACGCCTTAATTCTTAAGTCACCATAGTTGAAGAACAGAATTGCATATTTTAGTTCAAATAATCATGCATCTCAGTTGCTTCAAGTTGCAGTACTCTTATGCCTCTCAACAGTTCCTTATTGGTTGGATTATCGTCAGCTAAAAGACAGTAAAAAACCCTTTGTAGTAGTATTAGCCAAAACACCGATGTTGCATTTGTTGACATTTTCTTCCCTTTTTTCTATAATCTGCTCTAGTATCTGTAATTAACTTACATAGCCACTACAATATCAGGATTCTTTTATTACTTTTGAGGTGGGTTCATCCCTTATTTTCAGCTTCATTACTACAATGTGGGGATGTATAATATAGTGTAGAGACAAGATTAGGATTTTTTTTTCTGGCATTAAACGTATACTTCAAAACACATTAACAACTTCTGTAAAACGTGGTATCACTTGTTGCTTCTCAAAAGTAGGAAATTACATGGGGAAGTTTGCACATGCATACATTGTCATGTACCCATAATAGTAGAAAAAGATGGCCAAAAAACAACTCGTCTTTCCTGCTCTAGCAACTGCAGAAGCATCAAACTGCTTCTATAGTTGTATTAACGTAATTCTACCTCTATAACGTAAAATCTTTATATTCTTGAATACATTTCACTAAACCCATATAGCATTAGACCTGAGGAGCAATGGAACCAGCTGACCCCTAACATGAAGGGTCATTATCTCGTTGGCACCCCCAATCAGCTCCTGCCCTATGTACACAACTGGTACACTTGGCTTGCACCCTAATCCCTTGAGTTCCTTCTCTATTTGCTGTCCCATTGGATGCTCATCTAGCTCATAAACAGTGGGATTTGCTCCAAAACTGCTTATCAATGTCTTAATGGTGTGGCACATGCAGCAAGAGCTTTTGCTGAATATAACCACCGATCTTTCATTCACCAACGCTGCAACCATGGCCATCTCTGAAAGTTGTAGCAATAGATGTCCAGAAACAAGTGCTAAATTTGGTAGAAGAAGTCTGGTGAGTGATAGCTAGAGGCTATATGTAGAAAACTAGGCGTGTTGGAATGTTAGATTTTGTTGTGAGTAAACTGAACTCTTGCTAATGCTATATATAGATAATAGGTCTTGAAATTGTTGGGTTGATGTGCTTACTCGGCACTGAAAAGGATAGATTCTTTTTTCTCTGAAAGATACTACAGTATCATTCATCAGGCTTCACAATTGAAAGATCATTAGCATAGTGTAGTATAACAAGTTGCTTCTCCGTATATTGATATGCACGGCAGCATCTTGCATATTAAATGACATCCTTAACCTTGATGAGCCTTTAAGAATTTCTGTGTTGCAATTATGAAAGGTCAGTATGGTAATTTATGTATATGAACATGCATAGTTGTCTATTCATATTTCCATCCCAAAGCATCTGCTGAGGTGGAGTTGTGTAGACACCCTTCCTTTCTCATTGCAAGATTCTAATAGGAAGAAGGTTAACAGTGCCCAACCACCAGCAAAAAAAGATTTGGTAGCCCTTGGGGTGATGAAAAAAGTGAGCATTTAAAAAGAAGTTCTCTGATCAAGTAGTTGTGCATGGAAAATATCAAAACTGATGAAAATCACTCGACAACCA
Source organism: Arctium minus (assembly GCA_954870635.1). NCBI lineage: Eukaryota > Viridiplantae > Streptophyta > Magnoliopsida > Asterales > Asteraceae > Arctium > Arctium minus. The sequence goes on along the minus strand of OX941095.1, from coordinate 70,622,292 downwards.
ATCAAGTACCTAGCATTAGTTTAGTGTGCACAAAAACTCACATCAAGTGATTCGTTGCGAATTATGCCTGTTTGGGCATCAAATGTTTGGTTATAACTTTGAATATAACAATTGGTTGTGATGACATAAGTTAACCGAATCATGCCGATTCACATGTCCCTTTAACTTGGTTGCAGCCTTGCAGGTAATTTTATGAGTAATATCAGGAACACCACCTTTAATAGACGATTAATATCTTGCATCCTATTTCATAATCAACTTGAAACTGGTAATTTGTTGTGGGACTTTTGCCATCTAAGTAAGAACTTGCATTTTCCTGATGAGCAAAATGCATGGACGTTTTAGTTCATGAAGATCTCTATTTTTATGTTAATCCATCAAACTGATGTAGGATATTGCAAATTTATATTATAATTTATAATACAGTGCCGACGTGATTGGTCTCCAATTCAAAGAATGTGGTGGAAATTAAGTTTATTTCTTCCACCTTCTCATTACATGCCTTGTTTGTCTATGGTGATAAAAGAAGAATCTTATGTCCAATACAGTAGATAGAATCCGGCATTAGATACTGACATCTTTCTGCAGCCTTAAGAAGTAAAGAATAATGATCTGGAGGTAGAATTTGCATAACTGGCTCAAAACGAAGCGAAGGGTCATTTAACTTCTGTTGCTACACTACCACATTATTGGGTCCTGTTGAAAATCCTAAGCTTATGTTGATATAATTCTTCCACTTATTTGGGTGCATATCATTTTTAAAATGGCACATAATTCTTGAAAGGTTAAACTGTTAACACTGTTTGGTTACTATATGAAGCAAAATACCCCTTCCGTCCCAAAATAAATGTCCACGATGAAAAAGGCACACAATTTTAGGAAATGTGTAATCATTACACTTTTTAATTAACTAAGAGCATCTCCAATAGATTCTCCAAAATTTCTCCAAAATGGAGAAAAAATAGTCAAAATTTTCAAAAAAAAATTTACATCCATCTCCAAGAGATTCCCCATTTTGGAGATAAATCATTGATTATATTGTTAAAATATTCTATATATTTAATAAAATATTATTTCTCTCACCTAAACATTTCATTTCAAAGATTCTCATTGGTGGGATATAATAAAAAAATCATTTCTGTCTTTTGGTAATCATTTTTGGGGATATCTCCAAATTTGGAGAAACTTAGAGCATCTCCAACATCATCTCCAAAATTTCTCCAAAATGGAGAATTAAAAGTCAAAATCTACATAAAAATTTACATCCATCTCCAACAGATTCTCCATTTTAGAGATTAAATCATTACTTATAATATTAAAATATTGTATAAATCTAATAAAATATTATTTCTCTCTCATACTTATCTCATTTGAAGAAATCTTATTGGTAGAATATAATAAAAAAAACATTTTCTCTCTCATGGTAATCATTTTTGGAGATTTTGGAGAGTTCTCCATATTTGGAGAAAATTACACTCTCTCTCCTACTTTCTCCATTTTGGAGAAAGATTTGGAGAATCTGTTGGAGCACAAAATTATCTAAAATCTCCATTTTCTCAATTTTGGAGAAGCTGTTGGAGATGCTCTTACTCTCTCTCTTTCTCCTATTTTCTCCATTTTGGAGAAGCTGTTGGAGCAAAAAGTTGCTCAAAATCTCCAATTTCTTCATTTTGGAGAAGCTGTTGGAGATGCTCTAAATGAGTATTTTACCCTTAATAATGGAGAGGGAGTATTGAATTTCTCCATCTCATAAACAAGGGTAGAATTGGAAAGCAGACAGTTTTGTCATATTTCTTTCTTAGGGTGGTTGTAAAGAGGAAAAATATGTAGGGGTGGAGCATATCATCACTGCTATGTGTATGGCCACGTCTTTGTATATATCTACATGTCTACGTGGCTGTTTAACATCGAGTCTTGGCATACAATAGGCTCGCGGCTCGCCTTAGGTGTGCTTTATGATAGTATTGTTAATGCAAATTGATTGGTTAGTTTTTCCTCGTCTCACTCTCTTCTTTATTTACGTAAGATCTGCTTCTCTGAGGAGACAAACAGGAAAATGCTGAGGATCATTTGTACACTTGGTGTGATGATGCATTTATGCTTGAGCACTAGATGGAAAAATCACCGAGGAAAAGACAATTTCAGGAATAAAATGTACATCATATTATGCTTACACCAATAATACATGCCAACATGACACCTCCTTTTATTAAATCTATTGCTTGAAAACTACTGTTTATCTAGCCTGTCCTTTCACTTGGAACATATATCTTGCTATCGAAATCTTGATATTTACAGTTAACAAAAATCAGTAAGTTAGGTGATTATTCTCTATCTTAAATGTTGGCATGACCGTGCAGAATTAGGTTTCAATTTAATTCAGTGGTGCTTGGCTTGGGGAGGTCGATTTGTAAGCGCTTTTACTCTGTTCCATTTAATATCTAGGCATAAAACATCATGTTCTGGTGTAACGTGTCAACTAATGGGGATAAATTATAAATGGACGGTTGCTCCCTACATCCTAAAAGAAATGCCCATAATAAAAAAGACAGTTTTAGAAATGTATAATTATTACACGATGAAAAAGGCACACGGTTTTAGAATGTGTAACTATTACACTTTTTCATAAACTAAATGATGATTGTAACCTTAATAATATAAGGAGTAATGAATTTCTTCATCTCTTAATTAAGGGTAGAATTGGAAAATTGGCACTTATTTTTGAAAGTGGACACTTATTTTGGAACAAACTAAAATAGACATGTGGACACTTATTTTGAAACGGAGGGAGTATTTTATTTCATTTTTGGTGTTAACTGCAGCCAAAGGGAATTTTCTAAACCAAATAGCACAACAAGCTTTCTAAAAACTGAGTTAACAACACAAATATGTGATTTCAGGTGATGGTGATTATCCCAGTTGTTACGAGTTGAAACAAGCCAAAGAAACTGTGAAAGAAAGGTTTGTTTTCTGGTTTTGCTTGTAAGTTCACTTTTAGCAGGCAAAATTTTATCATATCTTTCAACATTTTCTTTTCTTCTGTTGCCATGGAGAGGAATTAATTTCTCTTTTCCCCTTTCTTCAAGTCCTGAACATGAAAATTGTTTTTCTTTCTTTTCCAAGATTGTTATGTATTTTTTTCAGTTTGTATTATCGGCAATCTCAAAGTTTCATGAACATGGAAATGTTGCTGGTTATGACTAGTTTTTAAAGCAAGTTTTTTGAAGCTTTAAAAAGGTCACTTGTGGATCAATACAAGCAAGCAATAATATCCAGTACCTGTGATGCACTAATATATCATGACTTATCTAGAAGAATCGTTGGCTCGTTGTGATTGGCCGTAAGTGAACAGTTAGCAAATTCTCATAACTTTACTGCGATTCTTAAAATAGTAATCGTCATCCAGAATATTGAAATAGAAGCTTTATTTTATTCCTGAGAGATTCTATTGGATAGTGACTGCATAGTTAAAGTTTTTAATGCTAGTTGCTGCTATTTTCTTGGTGAACGTTGTCATACCCCGCTGCCCAGAGATACACTCCTCAGTATCCCATAATTTGCTAGAAACAATAACTTGTCAACGAGACTTTTTTTTTTTTAAAAGAAAAGCAGTAGTACCCAACTACCCATTAAGATGATTAAGTTATAGCTTGTTTTAGCTTAATAGGCTGTTAAGCTCATTTTTTCTAATTGATATTTAATAGTTCAGAGGACAACGCAGAAAGTGGAAGGGAATAGGATAAATTCTTTTCTTTTTACACGTCAGAAGGATGGAATGGAACCAAATTTGACTGCTAAGAAAGAGTTGTTTCTATTGATATTATTTTTGACTTGGCTAACCGCTAACCTATAGTGTTGGAGTGAGAAATTCTCTAGATTGACTTATCAATTGTCACGCATTGATACCATTTCATCACACCTCCAAGAGTTTTTAATAGATTGTTTCTTCAAAAGTTTGCCTCAAGAAATTAAAGATCTGTTTACTAAATTAAAGAATATATCCTCACTTTACCCGGAATTTAAAATTATTATTATTTGATGCAAGGAACAAGAACTCAGATTAGTCTTTATCTATCTATCTATCTATCTATCTATCTATGATTATATGACTGCTTAATCATACGGGCACAAGCGGATTTGCCATTGTGGGTAGGAAGAGATACCATGTGTCAACTTGATTACAGCACAAAGGATTGTTTTCAAGCAAATCATCAGGAGCATTATTCTTATCCAGACAAATATCCAAAAAGAACTTTTCTTGTACATATTTTCTATGCTTTTTCCTCTTCCTTTAAGGATTAAACAATGCAATTGGTGACCCTCAGTATCCCCTATATAAGAAACGATGCAACCTCAAAGTCTACCAAGATAAGCCTTACAAGCACATCTTATCTTTGATCTGCTATTTTAGCATTTGCACTCATTTCTTCGGTATACTAGACAATTTGCTAATGGATAGAGTAACAGACTTGGCATCTAAGAAAGCTGCAGTGATCTTCACCAAGAGTTCCTGTTGCATGTGCCACAGTATCAAGGCACTATTCTATGAACTTGGTGCAAGTCCTGCAATTCATGAAGTTGATCATGATGCAGATATGGAGTGGGCCTTACAACGCCTAGGTTGTAATCCTGCTATCCCAGCAGTGTTTATAGGTGGTAAATATGTAGGCTCAGCCAGAGATGTCATTTCCCTTCATGTTGATGGATCACTGAAACAAAAGCTTATGGAAGCAAGAGCTATCTGGTTCTAGCTAGTAGCACCATAAGAAAATAAAAATACTATTTCGGTGTATGTTATAGTAAGATAACCAACTAGCTCCCACATCATGTTAGAATAACATGACTGTAAGTGTACTAAGAGCTGCTCTTTTTTGTCTGCTCTCTTCACTGTACATAAAGGAGTCGCACTTTGTTAGTTTTGGCTTCTTAGTCTTCAAGATTCATACTTTATTGCGGTTATTGCTTTCTTTATGTTATCTTCATTATGGGATAGCGGTGATAAATATGATTAACCACACTTTTAAGCTGTATTAAGCTAGCAGAATAAAGAACTTCAAATTCTGGTGATCGGACACCTTATGGCAGATAAATTATCCTCCTTGTCCCTGGTGACAAGTGAACGAATCTGTCCTTGCTGCCAGGAGTAATCAAAGAGAGGTGATGTTCCTTACCCTTATGGTTAAAAATAATGTGTTGCTGCTGACCCACTAGGTGTTGTTTGGTTGTGGCTTAATGGGCTGATAGGCTGTATGGCTGAGGGGTAAAATAATCATTTCCGTCATTCAGACTGTTTATTCAGCATAACAGCCCAAGCAATTTAGCTTAATCCATACAGAAAACTTAAGTCCATACATGACTTAATGGAAAAACCACTTGGGTTGTGATGCACTGGTTAAGACTCAGGAGGATGTAGTGGTAAATCTCATCTTCCCTGGGTTCGAATCTAGGCACTGCCAAAGCCTTTGTGGCCATGGAGGTTCACCTGCGATGACTCCTGTCGTTTCGTGGTCGCTCGGGGGATTAGTCGGTTTGCGTAAGCTGACCTAGAAACCCACAGTTACCCAAAACAAACAACCGAACAGCACTTTAGTCTCACATGAGTTGGGGTTGTGAACATCATTACCATTGACTTGGTGCTTTGACTTTTCACCCACAAGTCTTTTCCCCTGAGATCCCAACATTATTGTAAGTCACCTCTTACACACACTTGACCATTGACTTCGGTTAGAATTCCAGTTTAACCATATCTTGTTATATGTTCATGTCTTATCAAGTCCTTGAACAATATAAAATTTCATGTTTAGGCCTATGATTTTTAAGTAGAGGCAAGTCTGAGGGTGTGAATGGATGGAGCAGAGAACGGTGCAGCCAGCTTGAGTTTCCCTTGCACGGTTAGGATCATTATTTGGATTCGACTCAAGATCGAACATAGATTATAATTTCAACCTCGTGTTTGATATAGGTAAAACTCGAATCTTTCATGAAATCATGTCACTGAATTCCTTGAATTTTAGGTTCTTGGAGAAAATTAAATTGTAGAATTAGAGATAAATCAGGTTATATTAAAGGAAAATAAGTTTTAACTTATTAACATGTAAGATTTAAAAGTAAACATATTAATCTTGTCATGGAAAATAAAATGAGCTTAGACCATTTTCACGAGTCGAATATGTTTGGAGCCTTACTCAAGAACTTAAGGTTGCAAGCTTAACGATTTATATCAAGGATTATAAATTAGCTTCTTGTGAAAATGAGCGTAGATCATCTTCACGAGTGCAATATGTGAGAGTAGACATCTTTTGACCTATGTTGTTTATATCGGCGATATATCGGATAACGGACCTGGATAAAATATCGGTGGCAAAATATCGGCTTTGATAATATCGCCGATATTTCAGCGATTTTTTGACCAAAATATCAGTCTGATATACGATTTTTTGTAGATGGTTCTTTTTGGGCCTTTTTAATGACTATTGGGCTTTTATAGTTTTATATATTTACTTGGGTTTTTTCTAATTAGTCAACTAGTAGTCTAAGTTGGGTTCCATATCCGACTTCTTCTCTTCTACGGTCGACGCTTCTTCCAACCACGAGCACGACTTCTTCTGTTTTGGTCTTTGGTCAATTTCTTCTGTAGTTAGGTTTCCTATTGCTTGCGATTAGCTCGTTTATGAACACTTTTCCTTTGTTTTGTGAAACTTGTTTAAGTTGATGTTTTGATGTTGAAACTATATTTTTAGTTAATGCATATGATATGTTTATGGATGCATATATATATATATATTATAATTCTAAGAAATATTATATGAACCGATATTTTTGGACCGATATACCACCCACCGATATATCTGATATTTCAAATATCGGTCCTGACCGATATTTTGTATTATGAACGCTGTAACAGCATAGCTTTTGACTGGTTTTCGTTAACTAAAATTGCAGGGGGCGTTGAAATTTAACAAGTTTAAGAAATTCTCTCTTTGGTTGCTCAACTGTTTGTCTCTTAGAACTTGACCCTCCAAACAAGAGATGTTGTGTTAATTATCATGCAACAACAGCAAAAAGAGCTTCCAAAGAAGGGGCAAAAGGGTTTCAGAATTACCCCTTTTTTCTTTCAAAAAAGGGTAATTCTGAAACTTCAGTAGTGCTATATATATATTGAAAATGGGTCTCTAGGATCCTGAAGGCTTGTGTTTCTTGTAGGGTATGGGTAGGTGGTCGTAAATCATATGCAAGCAAGCATACGAGATCTGGCATACGCTCATTTATTAGGCTTCATAATCTTCCCGTTTATGTAGACCTTTAATAAGCATTGAAGTATGAAGGTGAGTGTTATCAACACATACAGTAGCATACATGCATCCCGAATGGGTCCTTTGGTAAAATGACCTTTTGAAGAGTTTTTTTTTAAATCCATGACCTTATCATTTATCAGGCTGCATAATCTGCCCTTTACATAGACCTTTAAGAGCATCTCCAACAGCTTCTCCAAAATGGAGAAAATGGGGATTTTTTAGCTAATATTTTGCTCCAACAGCTTCCCCAAAACTATCTCCAAAATGGAGAAAGTAGGAGAGAGAAGAGTTCTTCTCCAAATATGGAGATCATCCCAAAAATATTACCAAGTGAGAGGACCAATAGGAAACTTTGAAAATAAATATGTAGAGAGAGAAATAATATTTTAATAGATGAATGGAATATTTTAATATTATAATCAATGTTGGATTCTCCAAAATGGGGAATCTGTTGGAGATGAATGTATATTTTTTTTTGAGATTTGACTTTTAATTCTCCATTTTAGAGAAATTTAGGGGAATCTATTGGAGATGCTCTAATAAGCATTGAAGTATGAAGGTGAGTGTTATCAACACATACAGTAGCATACATGCATCCCGAATGGGTCCTTTGGTAAAATGACCTTTTGAAGAGTTTTTTTTTAAATCCATGACCTTATCATTTATCAGGCTGCATAATCTGCCCTTTACATAGACCTTTAAGAGCATCTCCAACAACTTCTCCAAAATGGAGAAAATGGGGATTTTTTAGCTAATATTTTGCTCCAACAGCTTCCCCAAAACTATCTCCAAAATGGAGAAAGTAGGAGAGAGAAGAGTTCTTCTCCAAATATGGAGATCATCCCAAAAATATTACCAAGTGAGAGGACCAATAGGAAACTTTGAAAATAAATATGTAGAGAGATAAATAATATTTTAATAGATGAATGGAATATTTTAATATTATAATCAATGTTGGATTCTCCAAAATGGGGAATCTGTTGGAGATGAATGTATATTTTTTTTTGAGATTTGACTTTTAATTCTCCATTTTAGAGAAATTTAGGGGAATCTATTGGAGATGCTCTAATAAGCATTGAAGTATGAAGGTGAGTGTTATCAACACATACAGTAGCATACATGCATCCCGAATGGGTCCTTTGGTAAAATTACCTTTTGAAGGGTTTTTTTAAATCCATGACCTTATCTTCTGACAGGTATGAGAATGCTACTGCGTAACAGAAGAATGTCACTTGCATATAGTCATGTTGACTCAGGTTTAGGGAAAACCACAAAAAAATGGAAAACCAAGGAACACCCTAATAACCATTCATCTGTACGGTAATGCACATGTGTATAAAAGTAATTGAAAATGTTCCCTGGTTTCTATGCAAATGTGCATACCAAACAAATTACTTTTATCAGTTTATGCACATGTGCATAGCGGACAAATGAATGGTTATTAGGTTTGGAGACCCACGTTCTACCGAACCGAACTAAGAATTGTTCCTTAGTTGTCCATTTTTTTGTGGTTTTCCCCTGAACCCAACCCTAGTCATGTAAACCCCTTTCCTTCTGTATCAGGTCAATTATAAAAAAATCAAGATTCATGGAAAATATTATTTCTTCACAATGCATTCTTAGAATGTCATCAAGTTTTGACTCATTAGGAAAAAAAAGGCAAAATATATGAATACTTTCACACCTACAAGATTCACAGGTGTTAAAGAATGTATTCAAGTTGGTGGGCATGTTATCAAGAATCATAGCCTGCCGAAAGCAATCTCATTCTAAATATTTCAACACCAAGAATATAGTTAAGATGATAGAAGGAATCTAGTTGAAATAAAACTAACCCGCCTTGGAATCTTTCGGGGTTTTTTAGTGGACTTCTTCTGCTAGCTAGCGAGGTCCGTAGAATGTGCAGGAATCGAATTCATGGTCCTTAGCTTCTTCATCGTCATTTGAAGCAGTTCACCTGTGTATCAAATGATCATAACGTGTTCGAGATGAAAGTTTACGCAAATGCAATAAAGAATATGTATTCAACTTGTTCCTTAGTGTGCGGAAAGGGAAAAAAAGTATCCATCTTTCAAAAGTACCTTTAGTAGTTTTCGAGCATCTAACTAAAGCACCTCATTTGAATGTTCTTGTTTCGAGAAAACGAGTCCAACATTGCCCGTTTTATATAAATAGAAGTAGGACTAGAAGCTAGAAGTAAATCAAATCTCACATCTTCCTCCTCGACCCTTCTCCTAGTTTCCTTCCATCGGATCAAACTTCATTTCGGAATTTGATCCCAGTGGATTTGCGGCACGTGACATTGTTTGTTCCGGGTAGTTTCATAACCCCGACATGGACAAGATACAGAGGTTGATATCAGAGAACGGGGTTGTCGTTTTCAGCAAGAGCACCTGTTGCTTATGCTATGCTGTGACCATTCTGTTCCAAGAACTTGGGGTGGAGCCATTGGTTCACGAGATGGACCGTGATCCGGAGGGCTGGGAGATGGAGAAGGCTCTCGTGACCCGAGGGTGCACCTCGCCCCCTGTCCCCGCTGTCTTCATAGGTGGCAACCTCATTGGGTCCACCAATGAGGTCATGTCCCTCCACCTGAGTGGGTCCCTTCTTCCCCTGCTGAGGCCATATCAGACACTGGCTTAGAAAGACTACAAAACCCGAAGAAATAAGTTTGGCTCGAGACCGTGCTGCAGCTCGTTTTAGTATTTTCTTAGCGTTAATTAGCGTACACCAGTTAGCTTAAATGTCTAGAGAGGAAGTTTGGATGTAGGATGATATTATTAGTAGCTTTCAGGTTAATGAATTTAGTTTTCTTGATCTATTCACATGTGATTAATCATGATTAAAGACATGGGTATCCTTCATATGAATGTGATTGTTAAGTTTGGTTATTTAGCTAAATGACCTCCCGACAAGTGTTCTTTGAATCCATGACCTTTTGACACGTTTCTAGGCATTTTTGTATATGTATATGGAAGTGACATTCTTCTGTTAAGCAGTGATATTCTTAAACCTGTCAGAAGGTCATAGATTTAAAGGAAAATATGGCATAAAGTCATTTAACCAAAGGACTCATGGAGGTATATTTAGGTATATAACCTTAAAATGAGACTTTAATTATCTATGACACCTTCGGATGAGTATGAAGCCATTTTTTCTTTAATAGACCAGGAGGTCATGGATTTAGTTAAAATCTCATTTAAGGTTATATACCTAAATGACCTGTTCTAGGGAGCACTGTCTAGCTTCCGTTTGAGGGGGTATACTGGAGTCTCACATCAGCTAAACAAAGCCCATCAAAACTATAAATACGTAGGAACCTCCCCTTCCTCTATACAGAGAGTAATCTAACGGAGATTCCACATATTCTCATAGTATGTATGTATTAACTCCATTTTTACCCCTGAAACCAACCTTATTTTCCGTTCCAAGAAAAAACAAGAACCGAAGGTCATGACCTTTTTGGAGCTTGTGGTTTAATTCAATTTGTGCTTTCCGTTTGCTTAGACCAGGAAATATTATGATGGGGGAGAATATATCGAACCTCTGACATTTTCACTTTCGTTCGCAAAAAGTTATAGAAGATATATTCTTCACTTTTAAATAAAGTAAGGAATTCAATGCTTCATGCTTTCATTTTCATTCACTCTTTTTCTAATAATTATATCTTGGTGTTTCTTTCAGACTTTCTTTTTCAAAAAGTTTGCGCGAAGATCGGCTGGGAATACCGACCTGCTCAACTGTTGGTAAGGTAGCTTCTTCATTAAACTTGCTTCTTTTCTGATCTTCACATCCCCCTTTCTAGTAAAGCAGGCATGTATGCAATAGCAATATATATTACAAACCGACTGCTGTCCCTGATAAGTTAGTTGTTAGCTGATAAACTAGATGTTAGCTGAAAAACAAGCTTACAAGCGCATCTCCGATAGATACTCCAAGATGGAGACTAAAAATTCAAAATCTCCAAAAAAATTACATTAAAGTCCTCCAACAGCATCTTTGTTTTGGAGATTACAATATTAATTATATTATTAAAATATTCTCCTTAATATTTAATTCGAATGTTTCTTATTGGTGGGAATATAATAAAAACATATTTATCTCTCATGGCAATCATTTTTGTGGAGTTCTCCAAATTTAAAGAATTTCACAATCTCTCTCGTTTTGGAGAATCTATTGGAACAATTTCTTTTGCCGAAAGTCCCCAAAATCTCAATTTCCTCCATTTTGAAGAATTTGTTAGAGATGCTCTAACTTACCAAACGAGATTTTTTCAATAAGCTAGTTTATGCTAGGAATTGTTGGTAAATTAGGCCAATCTTTGAAGAAATGTTAATAGTTTAAGGGTACATACATAAGAACGGAACCAATTACGTTACATCATCAGGAAGAGTATGAAAACATAAATTAATATTAAATGAAGTAATTATGTGTCAACATGTGATTTGTGGGACAAAGAAGGGACATAGGATTTGGGGACTGGAGATCTTTATTCAAGTTAACAGAAGGATGATACTCAAATGTTGCACCTTGATTCTGTCTGCAAAAAAAAGGTTATCTAGCCCGGGGAAGAATCCCAAGAAAATGGCGAATACCAATCTTTTTGCGAATCAATCCCCATCAATCTCGTTCTCAAAAATCTTGCAGATTCGCGAAAAATAGTTGGTTGGTTGGCTTTTAGAATTTCTGAAGTTTGCCGCTTGCCACGTCTTCTTGTTTGTTTCACGAATGAAATTAGTATGCTTGTTATAGCCGTTTAACATTTAAGTTATTATGATTGAATTTGCGGCTCTGGGGGATTATTTCTCGACTTTCTGTATATGAGCCTCTTCAAACAGGGTTTATTGACAGGGGAGTGGTTGCTCGACTTTCTCAGCCCGGTATCCTGCACCTCGCGTTCGTGTTCATGATATCTACATTCAACGTATTTATTTAATCCGAATGGACGTGGTCAGCGATAATTAAGGGTAAAAGATATTGCAAAATCTTTGTGCTTATTTTCAAATATCGAGTCAAAATTTGATATACAAGAAACCATATATTATGTTTGCACCATGGTATATCGATTCGGTGGTCCATGAAATATTGAAATTAGTATGTTCGTTATTTATATCTATATCTATACTATATTATAAAGTACGGATAAAAAACTCTTAAATACAATTTATTAGGCATAAAGTACCATCATTTTATGCAAGATTTTAAAATTTTCTTAATTTACAAGTATCAAAGCACAATATACATATTACTACTGCAGACTTCTAACACCCATCAATTTGGTATGTGCAGAGCCTTTCTTTTATGCAGACATTTCCATGTATCACTATTAATTAATACTAGAAGCGTACTCGCGCAATGCAGCGAGATATATCACGATTTTAATGTTTCATTTTATTTTTTGTTTTTTTGTTGATTTACAGTACGATCTTGGATGGTTTTGAGAAAGTGATAATGTTTTTTTTATAAATTTGTTTAATTCAGACTTAATAATATAATGTTTTTTATATAAAAAAAATTAAGTATTTTGTTATAATTCAATGATTATCTTATATATTTTAATGACATCTAGAAAAAATAACCAATCACATATTTAATAATATAATTAAAACAAATTTATAGTAATATAATATATTAATTAATAGTGATACATGGAAAGATCTGCATAAAAGGAAAGTCCTGTACATACCAAATTGATGGGTGTTAGAAATCTGCAGTAGTAATATGTATCTTGTGCTTTGAAACTTGTAAATTAAAAGATTTTTTAAATTTTGCATAAAATGATGGTACTTTATGCCTAATAATTTGTATTTAAGAGTTTTTTATCCGTGCTTTATAATATAGTATAGATATTATATTACTACTAGCAGTGTACCCGTGCAATGCATCGGGGTGAGCAATTGTAAATGGAAATAAAAAATTAATGTAATAGCTTATCAGAAAAGAAAAAAGATATATATGGAGTAAATCATATATTTATAATTTATGTAGCATTAGTAGTGATAAACACATAACTTGAGTTTTTTCAATCATGAAGCATTAAGAAATTATATATTAAAGTAATTGTTAAATGTATATTTGAATTTTAAAAACATGTATTAATCAGCGATATCTAACGAATGATAATACTTTTTCAAAATACTGAAATATAGAATAGGTAAAAATAACAAATATAATGTTGGATAATATTATTTTGTATCTAAACGTATATATAGGTTCATTATTAGTTAGTTTTATAGAATTCAAAAGGCTTTAAAAACTTGTATACATGAAGAAAATACATGTACCATCATAATTAAAAAAATATGTTAATTTGAGCAAGTAAATAATTTTTCTTCTTTTGGAGAAACCCCAAATGGAAGGGAAAAAACTTGAATATGGAAGGTAGTGAAAAATTAAAGTTTGAATTTTTTTCAAATGAGTTGTACCTTATGCATACTAAGTCGTGATTAAGAGATTTTTGAAATGTATGCATAAAATGGTAGTACCTTATGTTTTATAAGTAGTAATTAAGAGTTTTTTATTTCGTCTTTATAATATAGTATAGATAAATTTGTTTTAATTATATTATTAAATATGTAATTGGTTATTTTTTCTAGATGTCATTAAAATATATAAGATAATCATTGAATTCTAGCAAAATACTTATTTTTTATATAAAAAACATTATATTATTAAGCCTATATTAAACAAATTTATAAAAAAAAACATTATCACTTTCTCAAAATCATCCAAAATTGTACTGTAAATCGACAAAAAAAAAATGAAACATTAAAATCGTGATGTATCTAGCTGCATTGCACGAGTATATAATTTATTTTGTATTCAATTTTGATTATATTTAATCTATTTTTGATTTGGAAAAATGGGTTGGAGGGGTTATTTTTTGTGTTAAAAATTATAATATAATCGTCTTTAATTACATTTTCTAGATCAAATTCATCTAACGATTGAAATATGTTTTCATATATTCGATCATTTTTACCATTTTAATTGAAATAGTCATGTTGTGCGTGTGAGTTTTTTTAACCGTTTAAAAAATAATTTGTCTGCATTTAGACTTGATTGTCAAGTGGACTGACAGTTTAAAGCATCTTCAGCAGATTCTTAAAAGAAATTCAAAATCTCTTAAATAAAAGTATATTAAACTCCAATAGATTCTTCGTAACATTGATTATATTATTAAAATATTTCATTAATCTAATAAAATATTACAAATTTAAACTCCAAGTTTTTTATTGGTGGGAACATATTAGAATATTTTTCTCGCATTAATCATTTTTGGAAAATTCTCCAAATTTGAAGAATTTTACACTTTCTCCTTTACTTTCTCTATTTTTGGGAAAGATTTTGGAGAATTTGTTGGAACAAAGAATAACCAAGTTTTTAAAATCTCAATTTCTTCCTTTTAAAATATATGTTGAAGATATGTTTATCTATTAAATTTCGATGTTCAATTCGATTTTATACCCAAAATTTTGCAATCATATTCGACTATGACATAAAGGCATTTTTTTGTAAAAAAAAAATTGTGCGGGAATGTTATGGTGTGATGCAAGGGATATATTATGTGTTTACAGTTACATTGTATCACGTGTATATTAATATATTGACGAATGGTCGTGTGAGAAGAAGAGTTAAGGTGAGAAAGTAAGAAGTGATCTGGACCCTTGGATCACTTTTACGTTGTGTTCTTGAATTTTGGAAAGAAAGAAAAGAAAAGAAAGTGAAAGAAAAAAAAAAGAGAAAGAAAATAAAGAAATATTTTTATTTGTGTTCTTGAGATTGAAGGAAAAAAATGAAAGCGAAAGAAAATAAATAAATTTTCATGTTCTTGAGTAGGAAATAAATGAAAGGAAAAATGTCACTTTTACAAAATTGTCCTTATTTATTTTATATTAGAATGTAATTGATGAGTATATGTGCAATTTTATAAATATTTTTAATTTCTTTCACTTTTCTTCCACGTTTTGGACGAAAGTTTTAGGAGGAAAAATCAACATTATTTTTCTTCCCTTTCATTTTCTTTCCCTCAAAAAAATTCGAGAACACAACATTTTTTCTCTCTTTCCCTCCTACTTTCCTTCCATTTCCCTTCCTATCATTCGTAAAAAAAAAACTCGAGTACACAACGTTAATTAATCTCCAACATTGATTATATTATTAAAATATTTAAGTCATTTAATAAATATTATTTTTCTCTATTAATTTCAAAATTTGTTATTGGTGAAATATTATAAAACATATTTCTTTCTCATGGTAATCAATTTTTAGGAGTTCTCAAAGTTTGAAGAATCACTCTATCTACTGCTTTATCCGTTTAAGAATCTGATAAAACAAAAAAATTGTTTAAATTCCAAAAATCTCTATTTTTTCTATTTTAGAAAAACTATTAAATGATAACTTAGGATGTTTGGTTCCCGAAATTAATTGATTGGATTCTGTCAAATTCCACAGTTGCGTGATTTGATCGTTCATTGGCATATGTGAAGGATTTGATTTCCATTTCATGGCAAATGTAACAAAATTTCTAATTTGGTTTTAGAAAGACAAAAATAACCTTTACACCCAACTTAACCACCATCACCCCCTAGTTGCCCTCACAACTTTTGCCACCATATACGACGCGCGGCCATTGTCGCCACCACCACCTCCACAACAACCTCCACCCACCATTCCCACCCATCATCACAACCACACCACTATTGTTAACCGTCACAACTAAGGTTGTAAACGAGCCGAGTCGATTAGTAGGTTAATCATGTCGAGCTCAAAAAATTAATATTGGGCTTGGGCTTGGGCTTGAGCTCGATCAACTTTTTCAATATAGGGCTCGAGCTCGAACTCGGATATTTTGTGAGTTATCAAGCTTGAGCTTGATGCTCGTTTATGGATTCGAACTCGTGATCGATTAACTCGTTTATCGGCTTGAGCTCGATAATTTTTATATTTTTATTGTATGATTAATAACTATATGAGCTTGTTGGTCTCGAAAAAGGGTATACTCGAATGGCTCAGCTCGACTTGAAAAATTCAAAATCGAGTTTTCAAACGAGTCGAGTCGAACATTGATGCTATAAAACTCGACTTGTTAAGTTAAACGGGTTCTATTTTGTGTTCGAAATCGACTTAAGCTCAAGAATAAATAAGTTCGAGATAAACGAGTTCAAGCTCGAGTAACTCGTTAAAAGCTCGACTCGTTTACACCCTAGTCACAGTTGACATCCACAATCACCCCCACCCCACCCGACCACCCCCAACCCCTACACCACCACACCATTATTATCGTAGTCACAACCACTACCCACTTTAGACCTGACAAACGTGTCGTGTCGGGTTCAAAGTTAAACGAGATGAAAGTGTCTAATCCTAACCCGACCCGTTTAATAGACGGGTCAGGAAATCTCAACCCTAAACCGACCCGCCTAACCGGCACGACCTGCCTAACCCGTTTAACATTTATAAAACTAAATTTTAAAAATCGAAAATACACAAAAAAGTACAAATAAAAAATTCAAATGAAAGTATTATAAATCAAAATTTTATAGTTATAACTTAAAAGTTCTAACCAAATCTAAAACATTAAAAATCCAAACATTAAAAAGATTACTTATAATATATATATATATATATATATATATATATATATATATATATATATATATATATATATATATATATATAAACGGTTTATTCGGGTCATTTTCGAGTTGAAAATTTTGATCTCAACCTTACCCGTTTAATTTTCGTGTTGTGTCGTGTCAACCTGTTTACTTAAACGGGTTGAAATGTATTATTCAAACCCGTTTATTTCGTATCTGGTTAACATGTCGTGTCATTTTTTGTCAGGTCTACCCCACTTTGTAAATTCTAATTTTTTTACGAGATTTCATTTTAATTCCTACCGATTAAAACACGTAGTAAAATTTAATTCCAACTCATTTAAATTCAATTTTTTTTACATAAATTCTAATTCCAATCAAATTTCATTACATGACCCCGACACACCCTAAATACTCCAAATTTTAGTACATATAATTTATATAAACATTAAATAAGAAAATTCGGTTAAAAAGGTGAAACCGAAAAAAAGGCCTTTTCTCCAAATTGCTTGAAATCGTCGTCAATCTTCCAAACCCTAATCGTCTTGAATCAATCAAAGCTTCTGATCGTATTTTCCCTTCGTCAATGGCGTCTTTATCAGGTAATATTACCAATTTCTCCTATTTTTTTAGCATATATCATCTTGATTTTGCTTACTAGAACGAAATTTTTGCTGGATTTTTTCCTTCGCATTTATATAATTCATCTCGTAAACAATTAGGATTAAACTGAGTCGCTTAACATATTTCGACGCGGATCTGTTGTTTAAGGTTCTGAATGATCGGGATGTGTATCGTAATTTAGGGTTTGTAGATGCTATTTTTGATCTTGATGATTTCTTATGGTGTATCGCAGTAACGAACTAGTGTATCGCTAGCTATTGGATCATATGAAGTGCTCAGTCTCTTCTGGAATCCGTGACTCAAATGTATTATCCGCTCATGTTCTTTGTGATTACAGACTTTTTCAGGTTTGGCTTCCACTGAAAATGATTTAATTTGATTTTGTCTGGTATGCTATAATTGTTTGTGGTTGGTGATCTGTTTTTCTTTACAGGAAGGAGTCAATTATCTAACGAAAAGAAGAAGAAAATAGAAGTTATGGGAGTCTTTTGAATTGGTTAGTGAATATAGGATCATAATATCTTTTGTTTTTATCGATACACCTGGTTGTCGTTCCTTTCATAGAAGCTGTGTCATCATCAAAAGATTAGTGGATTGTGCTTGTGAAAGGTTTGTTCCTACTTACGATCGACCCACCTCGTCCTAGCAATGATAGAATGAGGAGAGAGAAGAAACCGAAAATGACTACCAACTTGATGAGATCTTACTTATATGTTATAATGATTGTTTATCCTCTTTGGTGAGGTTATAGCAAGTATTCTTACGATAATTAGCTTGTATGTTATACAGTAATTGTGTGTTTTTCGTCATTGATTAGGTTATAGAAAGTATTCTTACTATAATTGGCTCGTATATATAGTGGGAGATTCAAATAAAAAGGTTAAATATTGTGAGAATGTAAGAAGGGAAGGTTAATAGAAGATTCATATGTGAATCACTGAAAAAATCCATTGAAAGATGCACATGTGAACCCATATGAATTAACTTCGCTTCACATATGCATCTTCAAATAGAATTTCTCGGAATTTTTCAATGGAGTCGCATATGAACCTTACCTTCTTACCTTCTCACTATATTTAGCCTTCTTATTTGAACCGGCTCCTATATATATATCATATATATATAAGGGAGAGATAAATGCAAACCAATCAAATTTTACAAATCATCAATTTCATTGGTTAAGTTAATGAAATTGTTCTATGAAATGGTTTAATTTGATGAAATTGTTTCATATAATTCTTTTATTGATGAAATTGTTTTATATATTTGTGTTTTTTATGTAAAAATGAAATTGTTTCATGTATTTTCTTATTCTGATGAAATTGTTTCATGTATTTTCTCATTCTGCTGAAACTTTTTCCTTTTACATAAGAACACAAATATATGAAACAATTTCATTAACTTAACTAATGAAATCGATGGTTTGCACGGTTTGCAAAATTACAGTGGTTTGCAAATGAAACCACCCCTATATATGTATATATGTTTTAATTGTATGTAGCCCGATTCTCATAGAAGGATTCCTAAGAGCTTGTTTCAGTTTTCAACTTTAAGAATTCTGTGCAGGTGAATTGGGAGACATATTCCTGTGTCTGGTTGTTTTGTTGACTTGTTGCTGCCAATCCAGAAGCTTGGTTTGGAGAAAAAGGTATATAATGGCTGGAGGCAATGAACATATAGAACTTAAATTCAGAATATATGATGGAACAGATATAGGCCATAGCAGCTATGCATCATCAACTACTGTAGCTGCTCTTAAGCAAAAGCTTGTTTCTGAGTGGCCTCAAGGTTTGAGATTATCTTTTTCTCGTCCATACGTTCAGTTATCTTCTCCTTTCTTTATCTTATTTGGCTGTAAAGTCTTCTAATGTTTATACTATTTTTTCTTTAATCACCATGAAAAAGTGTATTATGTGTTGAAAAACTTGATGATGTGGCCTGTGATACACGTAAAAACAACGGGAACCCCAGATAGGTAAATTTTGTGGACCACTGGGAATATTGCATAACAGTGACTACTAATATTCTCTAAATACCTACATGGCTGCATGCACTAACATTTATTCTGTTTGATGTGATGCAAAATCGATTCATTATGCTTGTGGATTTTATTGTATGTAATGAAGCAGTGTGCATCTTTTACAGATTGTGATACGCCTACTATCTCTGTTTTCAGAACAGTGAAATACATTCTTTTTTGTTGCTTCATCTTTTTTCATGATAATGTTTTGGGTTTTGCAAGATTGCTTATGATATTAATTTTATTCGAGTTTTATTGAAAGTCACTAAAAGGTAAGAGAATGGATCATCCAGCAGGTTTCCTTGTGCCGAACTACCTATTGTCTGATCATTACATCACACTCTAAGTTGTACTTCAAATTCCATGCAGACCATTAGATTTGTAGTTAGTTCTTGTGTATGGCCGGTCATGTTTGTGGATTGAATTTGGATGAAATTGTGCTTTATGTTGTCTTATTTTGCATAGTATCTTGTTGCAATTATATGATATTAGTGGCTTACAACCAAACTTTTAATACTTCTTGCTTGGTGGTCAAAATCTGTGTTAGCTATTGTGTTGCATTTTGCAGGCAGCATTCCAATACGGGGATTGATCTTTGATAAAAAGAATATTGAAAGTTGAATCGTCATGGTTTGGCCAAATTACATTTGCATGATATGTATAGAGTGAAGAAGTTAGGTTCGATGTTAAATGATTCATTTATTTAAAAACACATGATCCGGCTATCTGAGTATAACATTTTGTCATCATGGATTATCTAGTTATATTCACTTTTATGTGCTCTAATCTTGTAGATGGAAGTTTTATCATATCATGAAAATTGGGTACAAATCTTTTATATGCATTTATGCTATAAGCATTGCAGAGCCCACATATTACATTCGACACATTTGCATGTGTATCTTGGTTTATTTGTTGATTCCTTTATTTACTTGTGAGTCACTTGCCATTATCCGTGACTCAATTATGGCCTTTTGAATAGGTAAATCTGTAGTACCCAAGTCGGTGAATGATGTAAAGCTTATTCATTTGGGAAAAGTATTGGAGAACAATAAGACACTATCAGAATCTGGAGTCCATGATGGTGCCTTTGCAGGGGGAGTAATCACGATGCATGTCGTTATTCAACCCGTTCTCACTAAAAAGAAGACAGGTCAGTTTCTTATAACTGTTTTTTGATGTTGTTTCTGAGGAAAAAGTTAAGAAAGTTCCAAAACAACAATTTCATATGCTGTTGAGCCCGACTGGAGAATACATGAGCACACATAGCACCTTATTTTGTCGAATCCCGTCTTTCCAAAGATTTACTCATGATGCTTAAACTCTATTTCCACTCACTGCATCATGTGGGTGCATTTGGTACGTGGGACAAATGAGAACAAAAACTTGTTGTCCTATGTTTAGCGCGACCAGTTGCGGATCCAGAAAGTCATGTGATCGGGGGCACACTTAAGGGTATTAAATAAATCCGATGTCAAATAACCCATCCGAACCGAATGATGTTCCGGTTAAACATTTTTGGGTTATTCAGTTTTTGAGTTATTCGGAATTCCTTAGTAAGACTGTAAGAGTGTAAGACACCATTAACGGCAGCAAAGAATGCATAATCTGACAAAATTAACAATATTCCAAAAGAAACTTAAGGCTTAAATATCGAGATCATAAGAGAAACACTAAAATTGCTGAGAGTTATAACACCAAAAGCAATGAGTGGGTCATCGGGAGCAGTGGGTGAGTGAGTCGTCAAAAGAAAGTTGGGGGCACCAATAGAAAAGGTTAGGGGCATCAATGAAAGAAGGTTTGAGTAAATACGAGAATTGGGGTTCAAAAAAATACATCAAACTTCAATGACTTTTGATCGGGGGCATGTGCCCCTACCTCCATAAGGTGGATGCACCCATGGGCACAACATCACACTGGTCGATGACGTTGACTGAGTGGGAGCACCAAAATAAGTGGAACAAAAATCAAGGGGATGTGACAAAGATTGAAAAATTACTAAACTACCCATGTTAAATTAAAACTCTAAAACCTTCCGCTATTCTTTACCACACTATCGCAAGTCAAGTCCCATCCACCTATCAAACACACACTGAAATGTACTAATTGCCATATTAGCACATGAGAGTGTTTAAATTGAATATGCATCGCATACATACGAAGGTTCAAAGCTTGCAGTACACGTAACTGCAGTATATTTTTTTACGGGTTCGCTTAAGCTTGTGTGTTTATATTTACATTTTTCTTATAGAAAGTGACAGGGATAGAATCTAATGTGCGCTATTATAATCCATCTTTTATGCAATGCAGCGAAAAAACAAGATGAGAAGGGAAAGCTGAATTCATGTGGATGCACGATCCTGTAACTGGGCTCCGATACGTGACTGACTAGCCGAACTTTGGGTGAGTTTGATGTTCCAAAAATCCAATGTCTTATCTTTTGGACAATAATATGGCGTCGGGAATTGAGAGGTTTCTTTGTATTGCGTGTTGTATTCGGTTCTTCTTTTTCTTGTATATCAGAATCCTTTCGAGAAGGTCATCTATGTGAGTGTGGACCATTTTCGGGCCACGGTTTGTTAGGGGAGTTTACGTTTTTAAGCTTGTGGTGTCGTATTCGATTGCATATTAGTTTTGGTGGAAACGGGGAAAACTCGATTTTGGTTACCGAAGGGTTATTACTTCAGTAGTAGGATCTGAAGTTACTGGTAGAGCCCAACCTTTTTTAGAGGTCAAAGGGTTTAAGCCTCGTCTTTATATAAATAATATATATATACTTAAAAGAAGAACACTTCTTTGGTTCGTTTATTTGTAACAGGTTGTAGTTGCTACGGGTGTTAACTAGTCGAGCTTTTAACAAGCTACTCGAGCTCGAGCTTAATAATTTTCGAGCTCGAGTCGATCTCGAAAACGCACTAAAACTCGTTTCACTTAACGAGCCGAACTCCATAACATCAATGTTCGACTCAACCCGTCCGAAAACTCTATTAAATTTTTCGAGTCAAGCCGAGCCGAGCCGAGCATACACTTTTTCGAGTCAAACATGTTAAAAGTTCAAAATTTGTCGAGGTTGAGCCAACAAGCGAGCTAATCGATCTCAAGTTCGAAACCGTAAACAAGTATTGAGTTCAAGCTTGAACATGAAAAAGTATTCGAGCTTGAACCTTGCTGCGAGAAAGTTATTCAAGCCCGGTACCTTTTTTTTTAGTCGAGCTTGAATAACTTGCAACTCGGCTCGAGTCGTTGCTACAGGAGAAACCATAGCTTGACTCCGACCTGGCGAAATTTCATCTTTTTTATGGGTATTTCTCAACAAAAAAAAAGTTGAGAAATGACTTAAGTTGTTTTATATTTGTCAAAATGACCAGCTAAATCGTCAAAGGAATTCGTCATTGGTGATTTCTTATTAATGTCATAAGTGGGACCTACTTTCTTATAGAAATATTGAAAAGATCCACTGCAAATCGTAGTAATGACAGAGTGACATGTGTCATGTCACTCATGTCGCCAATGACGAATTCCTTTGGCGATTTGGCTGGTTATTTTGGCAAATAGGAAAAAAAATCTGGTTATTTTCTCACATACATACATTTATAGAGTAAGATCTAACTCATAAATTTTCATTTTCGTGAGAATGTAAGAACAAGTGAATGTATCTTTATATTTTCTTAAAGTTAAGTTAGATTCACATTGTAAAACTTTGCATCATATTTAGCAACGTGTTGTAAAGGTCACATTACATAGTGTGAATTGTTACATTCTGATCATATTTAACGATGAATATTATGATATTCACATAATATAATGATATATTCATAGTTTTGATTTCAAACGTTACATATAATATAGCGGTGCATTCACATGATATATATATATATATATATATATTGGAAAGATATTTTGCAATCCTGAAAAAGGTTGCAACCCACATCTTAACCGTTGGATTCATGAACGACGGTTATTTTATTTTTATTTTTGTGTTTTTTTTAATTAAAAACATTGGGCTCCATATCTATTGTAACCGCCGATCATGAATCCGACGGTTAAGATGTGAGTTGCAAGGTTTGCAACACTTTTAAAGATTGCAAATAAAACAACCCCTATGTGTGTGTGTGTGTGTGAAGGTTATCCAAAATAATGTAATGATTATTAATCGATTAAAACATGGAATATGAAGTTTATACAAAATCAAATATTATTTAGGGATAAAATGTTTATTTTGAAAATGATTTCAATGTGATTAGGATATGATACTAACAAAATACACAATGAATAATGTGATATTATTGTAACATCTCAAGCCAAACATACTAGATATTGTCTAAAATGTGGTCATAGTTTTGAAACACGTCTGATAAATAAGGTATTCAGTCCCCTATAAAACAATATTCCCCTCCTCAACCAATGTGGGTTCTCACAATCCACCCCCTTGGAGTCCATCATCCTCGTTGGCACACCAGTCCAGTTCCTAGTTCTGGTCAGCGAGACCACCAGTGAAACCGAGGGTGATCGACAACAGGAATGAGAAGAGTGAAGACTTTAGCCCGGTGTATACTTTACTTGATTGCCAAATTGCCTAAACCGAAAGCCTCCTTTTCGAATATTGTTTCAATATCGGGTACATACATACATGTATATATGTGTGTATACACAAGACCATAAAATAACACGGAATTTTAACAGTAAAACATTATGAAGGTACAAAAAAACCGAACCTTTAGAGCATTTTTACCTTCACAATGTCTTGCTGTGAAAAATTAGTGTTATTTATGTGGTCTCACAAAAAAATTATCGTAAGTAAAGTCCATACATATATATTATATATAATGGGTTGGATTCCTGTGAGAAGTTGAGTTAACGGTGAAAAGCGTGATAAGTGGTTATCAACCGTTGGATGAGAATTGGATGCACATTAAGATGAGATGCACCAGATCAATTTCATTATAAGTCACAATTCATAGAAGGGTTTGAGATTAAAAGAGATCAACGGTTCAGATCCACGTTAACTCAATTTTTCATCCTACGTTTTTAGTCCCTATGGTTTGTTGAAATTTTATAGTTTTGTCCTTATGGTTTTGAAATTACAATTTTCATCCCTATGATTTATAATCTTTACCTCTTTCATCCTTATGATTTAAATTTTATTGTTTTTTTCATCCCTATGGTTTACAATTCATTTCCATTTTACTCCTTCATAATTAAAACTAGTGTTTTTCGCCTCAGGGACGAAAATAGAAATAAATTGTAAACCATAGGGATGAAAACCGAAATCTGAAACCACAGGGACGAAATATGAAACTTTTAACAAACCACAGGGACGAAAAACGTAATTTACTCTATTATGTATGTATATATGTTGCCGCCAAATGTATGGCGTTTCTGTGAAACGCAGTGTTGGCGCTAACCCCATTGGATAAAAGGAACAGAAAACCCCCAAAAATCATAACCCTAAATAAAATTCTGCAAACATTCATCAATGGCGGACGACGATACTGCATCACTTCAAAACAATCCTCACGATTTCGGAAAATTGCTTCACGGGTAATTCCATATCTCACTTCTCCCGCTTCAATTTCCTTCAACGTTTCCGATGATTCCACATCTCACTTTTTTCTATGTATATATATATATATATATCGATTCATATAACGACGACGATGAAATTCGATAGGTGCAATCATTACCGAAGACGATGCAAAATTCGTGCTCCTTGTTGCAATCAGATATTTTTCTGCCGCCATTGTCACAACGAAACCACGGTTTGTTCCTCTTTTCTCCATCTTCGTTTATTTATCACGAATTTTCGAATAGTACTTCAATTAATTGGGGGAAATTGTTTGGCTAATTGATGTTTTCTGCAATTTTTGAGTTATGTATAGAGCGCATTGACAAACCCTAAGGAACGCCATGAAATTGTTCGCCATGATGTTAAGCAAGTACTCTTTTTCCCTTGTATGAAATCTTATGTTTTTATGTGCATCAATTTTCTGTTTTTTGAATTGATATGATGAGGTAATTGATTCATTTGTTGGTGAGTTCAGGTTATTTGTGCAATTTGCGATGCTGAACAGCAGGTTTGTGTTTAAATCATGAGAAAATTTATGGCGACTATTGAATTTCGATGGTTTTGTTTGTACGGCATGTTCTAGCTTATGTAGCAATGATTTCTTGTTGATATGATGATAGGTTGCTCAGGTGTGTACGAACTGCGGAGTGAAAATGGGGGAATACTTTTGTGGGATTTGTAAGTTTTATGATGATGATGTAAGTATTGCTTATGTTTCGTTCTCTTTTTGTAGCAATGAGAATTACCAACTTCATACAGAAATTTTAGAAAAGTTTGGACTTTATGCTAACTTATGTTGCGTTGTTGTGATTTTGTGATTCAGATTTCAAAGGAACAGTTTCATTGCAATGATTGTGGAATATGTAGGTGAGTAAGTAAGAAAAAGTGATGTGGTCCTTATGAAATTATATTTATATATACACACACAAAAGGTTTGGTTATCTGGACTACCACAAAAAACAATGGAAAACCGAGGAACATCCTAATAACTATTCATTTGTCTGGTATACACATGTGCATAGAAGGCATACGTGCATAGAAACGAGTAAACATTTTCAATTACTTTTATGCACATGTGCATACCGGACAAATGAATGTTTATTAGGGTGTTCCTTAGTTTTCCGTTTTTCGTGGTTTTTCTCTGAACCCAACCCTATATATATATATAGGGGCAAGTTCAAAAGAGAAGCTAAGCATTTTGCGAGAAGGCGAGAAGTGTTTAATCATATATGATACACAAGTTTAATCATATATGATACACAAGTTTAATCATATATGATTAAACACACGTTATATTGGCAATACATAGACGTTTAATCATTTATGATTAAACACACTAACAGGCCGTGTAATCATACATGATATCACACTTCTCACCTTCTCGCAAAATGTTTAACTTCTCGCATGATCCTTCCTCTATATATATATATACACACATAGTTATTCTTTGACATAAGCTGATGCTACAATTATTTTACTACAGAGTCGGTGGTGATACGAAGTTCTTCCACTGCCAAAAGTGTGGTAAGTGGTCATGATTTCATGGTTCTTGCCTGCTATTTTTGATCGTTTCTATATTTTTTATTCCGGATGTCATGTCCCAGAATCAGACTCTTTAGAAAATTCAAGGGTAGTAGGCTGTGTAGCAAGATTTAGTTCCTCAAACTTTGAAAAGAAACCTTTGGGGTGTAGCTCAACCAATAAGATCGTGGGTTTGCTCCCAAAGGTCACTAGTTAGAGTCCAAACTTGTGAAATGTCGATGTGGCTCTGCCATGTGGACTCTAAGACGCATAGGCATTCCCAACTCGCAAGTCCACATAGATAAGGGCCCCAAACTCTCCATGTAGGCTTTTCGCAAGTAGCATTTTCGCAACTTGCTAAAGGTCTACTTTTTTATGAATATTGTTTTCATAGAAGTGGAATTCATAAATTGCGAAAATGCTACATTCGAAATTTTGGCTATTTCAGTCGATTGGTTGAAAAGGTGGCTATAAAGTGAACAGGGGAGGCTAAAATGGCTATTTTGGACAATTTCCCGTTGGTTTGTCTTACAATCACAATTCACAAACGTGAATCTTGACTATCTATTTGCAAGTGCACAGGATCTTGCTATGATGTAACGTTGCGTGATAATCATGCATGTGTCGAGAACTCTATGAAAAACCACTGCCCAATATGTTATGAGGTAAGATATGGGTATTATGGTTGTGTGTTATTCGAGTTATAAATTTTACCGATATGTGATTTTGATAAAGACATGGATGCTTCTATGGTAGTTTCTTTTTGACTCGATCAAGGGTGCAACGATCATGAATTGTGGGCACACGATGCACATGGAATGCTACAAGGAGATGATCGGGCAAAATCAGTTAGTTTGTTATATTTTTCTTACGTGTGATACTTCCTACTCCCTCCGTCTCAAAGTTAATGTCCACAACGAAATAGACACGGTTTTAGAAATGTGTAATTAGAGTCCCCTTCTTTTACAAGCCCATAATTCGTCCAAACTTACAAACCAATTTTAATTTATATGAAGCAGCATGTGTGAAAATACGTTGTTTAATATGTGAAACGTTCCGATCTGTTTTTTTTTTCCACATAGAAAACAGTCTTGAACGTTGCACATATGAAACAACATTGTCTAAACACTGCATTTTCACGTGTTGTTTTATATTTGAAACAACACATGAAACCTGGTTTGTAAGTTTGTACGATGTATTGGGTTTGTAAATGATTATACGTCAATGTAATTGATACACTTTTAATAAACTAAATGACAATTTTACCCTTGATAATGGAGGGAGTAATAAATTTCTCCATCTCATAATTAAGGGTAGAATTGGAAAGTAGGCACTTATCTTTTAAAATGGATGCTTATTTGGGACAAACTAGAATAGAAATGTGAACACTTATTTTGGAACAGAGGGAGTAAAAATTGATCCCTCCTTCTCCGGAACTGGCAAGGGATTGTAGTTTTATGGATGATACTTTCTTGTCTTTCAGATACCGTTGTCCCATTTGCTCAAAGTCGGTGTGCCAAATGTCTAGAACTTGGCAAAGATTAGAACATGAGGTATATAATTGCTTATGGCATACTTGGAAATTTTGATTTCAAAAGCAATCGCAAATGTCTCTTAAACAACTTCGATCAATCACCGCACCTCTTGAGAGGATTTGTTTCGGGATGCGTACTTGGTTAAAAATTGTTTGCAATCACGGATTATTCTTTTTGAACGACATTGTTACTATAAAGATTATTGTGACTATTGGGTCCTCGGGCGTGTAGCTAGTTGGCAAAGAGGCAGAGCTACTTTGCTCAATTACACAACAGGTTCATGTTCGAATCCTGCTGGAGGACGGGCTTGAACCCCCCCTGCTAGCCTCAACTGCGGAGGCAACTCTGAAATGTCTCCTCACATGTGGTTCCTAGGGGGCGGGTTGAATGAGGGGCCGGTCGGGGTGGGGTTGCCGGTAATCAACTTTACTCAAATTGTGCCTATTTGATTAATTTAAAATTTGTAATTTGACAGATTGAAGCTACTGCAATGCCTGAAGAATACCGGTATGAGGTAAGTCTTTCATAATTAACATGACCACAATTCAGCGTACATTACTTTTCGGTCATTAGAAGCATTTCGTAGGGGATAGGCTACGATTTATTGATTAGGGACTTGGGGGCAAGTTCTTAGGAACCTTAAATATTTTAGGAAAGCAGGAGTCATCTATTCTGTGAGTATTCTTGATCAATACTCCCTCCGTCACAAAATAAGTATCCACATTTCTATTTATGTTTGTCTCAAAATAAGTGTCCACTTTTAAAAGTAGAAATCTAAATTCTCAAATTTACCCTTAATTAATGCTCAAATATTTAAGTGTTGTGAAGAGAGAGAGACATTAAATAAGGGTAAAGATGTTTTTGGTTAACAAAAAAGTGTAATTATTATACATGTCTAAAACTGTGTGTCATTTCAATTGTGGACGCTTATTTTGGGACGGAGGGAGTATTATTCATTATAAATATCTGCCACGATAGTCATCATGAATACTCACAAAAAGGGTGGTTCCTTATTCCTATTTGGATTTTTTGTAGAACCATGGAGTTGGGAGAGGACAGTAGAAAACTTGTAGTCCCATGTTTTTTTTTTGAACGACAAGTTAACACACACACGTTCCAACGGTATCGGGACTCCATTACGGGCAATCCCACTAATCCGCTGCGACCCGGCCTAGCCTTTGGCTGAACCCGACCGGCAGGGTAGATGGTCCCATAGACTGGACCCACCCGAACCGGCCCCGAAGGACCAGACCCAGAGTCTGGATATCTCAGGAAAGTGTCGCTCGTGGGAATTGAACCCCGGGTAGTGTGCCTTTCACCCCACACCCCCCCAAGATGTTACCTATCCAACTGAGCTAACCCCCTTTGATTTGTAGTCCCATGTTTGGTGTGACATTAAACTAGGACAATACATGATTTGTGTGGACCAAAATAAGTGGAACAAAAATCAGGAAAATAGGAGAAGATTAGTAAATTATTGAACTACCATGTCAAATTAATTCCCTAAAACGTTCCACAATTTTTTCACCCTTCTACCTCACTCGCGTCCGTCCTGTCCAGTCTAGTCTAGTCACTTACCAAACGCTGAAGGATCATGATAGCTTGTAGTATGATATGCATTTAAGATAATTGATATGAGATCTCATGTACATGGATTACGTCATCGATATAATCTCTGTTGTTTTAGAATCGACGACTATAAGAACACTAATCGTTTTGAATATGCCTTTCAGATTCCAATTCTATGCAACGACTGTAACAATACCAGCAAAGCGTCCTTTCACATCATCGGCCACAAATGCATCCACTGTAAGTCTTACAACACCCGAAGGATTGGAACGATAACCAACTCGTTGGAGAGACAGATTTAACGTAAACGGTAATTCAAGACCTCCCGGAAAATCCAAATAGATAGATAGGGGCGCACCTACTAAGACGACCCTGTGTGCACGAGCTATTGCCCAATCGACTGTCACAATGGGAAAAAAAAAATAGGTGCCTTAACGGTGAACTCACTTTAAATTGATGTGTGCTCGTCTAAGTTAAAATTGTTGTAGTCAGTCTACTGGTAGTGTCGTTGCCATCAGTAGGAAAGATGGGAAAAAAATCTATATGGGTGTTACCAAAAAACCATTGTATTTTATTAATGTAACATTTTATGCATAATTAATATTTATTTGATTTTATATTTTGTGTCATGAACTTTGTAAAATGTTGCATGTTATTTGAAGCAACTTTTTCTTCTTTTTTGAAAAGTCAATTAAATCATACACCAATATATTCTCAAAGATTCGAACTCACAACCTTCGAATGTGCTTTTAGTTTGCAGATTTGGATTGAATTTAAATTTTATGCAAATCCTATATCATTTGAAATCTGAAATTTCATTAAAATAGCGATGGTATTTCAATATATGTTTTACAATATGCTAAAAGCATTTAATTTGATAATTTTTATAATTATTTATAACTTGTTTTCATAAACTATTTGTATAATGGATTCCATTTTTATTTCAAATCCAAAACCTTTCAATTTTGAATCCTTCCACAAAATACAAATCTTTCAAGGGAACTGGAGAGTTTGTTCAACTTTATAACATCAACGTCATCACTACGAATCAATCGATGGTCCAAGACCGTTGAGAACGCTCGAACCTCCCTAGTATCCCGTTCAAATCAAAACGATAATCCAACAAAGACATGATATCGTAGAAGGTAATTGTCCACATCAACTGATGTTGCTTGGGTGTATCGATAGGGATAAGTACCTGCAAAATCAAATTTCAAATCGATCATTTTAAATCTTTTTTTTGGGAAGGGTGTCCTAGGCTATGCCTAGACTAATCCTTTGGCAAATTATGAT
Source organism: Arctium minus (assembly GCA_954870635.1). Taxonomy (NCBI): domain Eukaryota; kingdom Viridiplantae; phylum Streptophyta; class Magnoliopsida; order Asterales; family Asteraceae; genus Arctium; species Arctium minus. The sequence goes on along the minus strand of OX941095.1, from coordinate 70,591,270 downwards.
TGTAAGACATCAGCCCTAATTAAACCTCAGTGGCCACAATTGTTGGGTACGCCTGGATTCGAACCCTGGGCAGATGGCATATTCCACCACATCCCCATGGCCTTCCTTAACCAGTACGCCACAACCCTTGTGGTTATCATTTGAAATCTTCGGTTTATAAAGTTTCTTAACTAAATGGCGAAAATAGTTACCCCGGTCGACATCCCACCATTCTCGATAGATATAGTGTCATTGCCATAGGCCCAATGCGATGTCCCTCCTCCCTCACCGAGGCGAAAATATGGATGCATAACCATCCACAGTGCGTTGGCTGATACCGAACGGTTTCCCAATATTCCGTCACGAGGTCCAGAGGGTGCAAAAATTGATGGCTCTCGGGCCAGAGATGTCGATGATGGTAAAATTGGTGTCCGAAGATAGCAATGTCGTAGCCACCTTTACCGGTCATCAGTCACGACAAAAAAAAAATGTGGTATTTGCTCTGTGACACTCCCAACGATCGTCTATGGCGCCCCGTCAGCCACATCATCATCATCTATGTTAACGGGCCGGTTATCCTTCGATCGAACCTGCATACGAACAAATAACTTTTAATTACAAATTTACGCAAAAACTATTCACTAACTAAACAGAAAAACTAAAACAATTTTACCTTGGCACGGTGATTGGTCTCCAAGGCACGCTGCACCGTCTCGTGTAGCCGGGCCATGCTTTCTAAAATGGCACGCTGACCGGCCTGCGTGGCACGCTGACCGGCCTCCAGATCACGTTGACCGGCCTCCAGGGCACGCTGACCGGCCTGCAAGTCACGCACTGCCTGCTCTAATGCTACCACCCGCTGCTCTAAAGGTGTTGGGACGGTGGCGGCGGCCTCAGGAGATGATGCCCCGGCCCCAGAAGAACTCCATATCGATAGCGGTACTGGTCGCGGCAGCTGCGGTGGTGGTAGCGGCGGCCGCGGTGGAGAATAAGAACGGCCTCTCTTCGTTGGCGGCTGAAAATCATCAGTGATGCTGTCAAAAAATCGTCGACTGTCACGCCACCAGTCAGTCTCCCGCTCGACCTCCGTTGATGTAACCATCAGTGGCTGACGACCGTCCTAATAATTAATAACACGATTAGTTAATATGAATAACATAATTAAATAACAAAAAACAAAAACGTCGAACTTACATCGTCGACATCGAGGAAGGTCATACACGTATCCCACATGATCGTTTGAGTCCACTGCCAGGCAATGGCTCTCGGGATCGCATCACTCCGTGAGGCAAACATCCTGGCAACGGGAAACGTCTCAAAGATCCATATCTACAAAGTCGCAATTCAACGTTATCGACCAACGCAATTAAGATTGAATTAACATGTAAAAAACAATTAAACGAATTAATCGAACCTTGAAGGGAAAAATGAATCCCGTAAGTGTGTACTTGGCTATCCTATCGGCCTTGACGCCTACATGGTGTTGGCGTCTCGGCAACGCAGTCTTCAACTGCGGGTGGGTCAACGCCCATAAGTAAGAACCCCAAGGGTACCTGTTCCATGAATCCAAATCCTCTACCAGACGTAGAAGAGAGCTGGCAACCAACAACTGCGGTTGGCGGCCACTGAATCCGACCTCCAACAACAACAACAGACAAATACGGACTGCATCAAGGTCTGGCATTTGCGCAAAGGCCCGACTTGTGAAAACCGACCAAAGGTCCGACCCCCTCACATGTTGATGGTCCGGTATGTCAGGGAATACCCGATCCCTGAAAGGGTTACCGGACCTCTCCTGTAACGCATCCATCGGGCCGAATCGAAGCCCGGTGATCAAACAAAACTCCTCCCGACCGAATCGAAGCTCGTGACCTCCAACGCGAAACCACATCTCATCGGCCAGAGCGCCCTCCGGGAAGAACTGAGTCTGCAAGATCAAATGGATCAGCAGCGGGTCTCCATTTGTTGACTGGATATCTAACCATGGACCGAAGCATGTGTCCTTAAACAGAGCCAACCTCTTATCGGATTCTCTCAACTTGGCAAAGATATCTTTGGCAACGGATATCCGAGCTTTGATCGTCAAAGTTGCGTCGTAATAATCACCCTGATAAAACACATCGATTTGTCCACTTCAGTTACATAATCAAAACATTGAACTGATTGGTTTTCCATTTAAGTCTTGTATAGATAAAACTGTCGTTTTGTTTGGGAGGGTTTTTTCATAGATGAAAGGATCGTGATTTTAATTGGGAGGGGCAAATTTGGAAAAAAAATTTGGCTTCCTGCATAAAACTCTCCCCTAAAAGCTTACTAAATAAGCCACTAAAAGCTTACTGAATAAGCCACTTTCAACATCATTATGCAGCTAGCAAACAGTCATGCATGTATAGCTGGCCGAATAAGCTGTAAGCCTCATTAAGCTCATTAATTAAGTTAACAAACAACCCCTAAAACAACAAAGCAGGGCCATACGAACCACTAAAACACAAAATTATGTTATCTTCGATACACGAATGATGCCCAAAATGCCAAGTCCTTTGAGTCCCTCTATCTAGCACCGTTACTTCTTCCCAAATAACACTAATTGACAAATTGCCTCTATATCCAACGAATGAAACTTTCATGTATGAAAAAACGTAGGTCCTTATACAACAAGAATATAACAATAAGAATAAAAATCATGCTACATAAAAGACAATTTTCTTCATTTGAAAACATTTTACAACAATCAAGTCTCATTTAAAATAACCGATAGCATGATACTCTAAGCATACTTTTCATTGTAGAAAAATGTGGGAGCCGAGTTATTTATCAAATGTGGCGGGAACACAAAAGTAAGTCATGCATCAATGTTGTCGAGTATCATTTTGATGACTTAATGCCTTAGTGCCTAACGACCTTTTGTTTAGTTTCACTTTCACCTCAAGATTCAATGACCTTAGTGTATGCTCTTTCAAGTTTCACCTCAACGCTGCTCAGGAGTCTTAGTGCCTACTTTTGCAAGTTTCACACGAAGATCCAAGAATCTTAGAGGGTGTTTGGTTCGTAGAATGTTTTTGGATGGAATGAAATTTGTCAAAAGAATTCGACTTTGAAAGAACTGGAATGGAATGCTATCATGTTTGACCACGTGTTTGGTTGACAAACATTGGAATGGAATCTGTTAAAGAAATTGGAATATGTCTGTCTGGTTCACATAATGTAGCTTTGGAATCGGAAGAAATATTGGTAAATGACCAAAATACCCTTTTTTAAAATTTTGAAACTGAAAGCCAACTATTATGGTTCAGATCGGTGGTTCAAATTGATGATGGTCGGTGGATCTTAGTGTCAACTCTACATATCTTATTTCAATACAGCGTCATTCCTCCCACTTGTCAAGCGAATAATTCTGCGTCGTAGTTTAATGCCACCAAGTACCCACAAAACCCACAAGATTTAAAACCTAAAAGTGTTACATAAATCAAATAGCATGCATTTCCAAATACTTATGCAAGTACATGTACCAAATATGTAACAAGTCAAACGACATGCTTTATGCGGTTATGCCTTTATCAAATAATCCTGCAAATATTTTTACCCACTTACATTTAGTGTCATCAATTGCATAGAATAACGTAAACGCAATTAGACTAAAAAACCATTCTTGACATGGTACACCGTTTTCACAAGGTAACCTGAAACTCACCCGGGGGATTCTCGTCTTTTTTGGCATGCTTCATGTAACGTCTAATGACTTCCTGCATGATCAGAATAAACAACCAACGATATTTAACTTACTAGTATAAATCATGATTTCTAATGCACTTTGAGTCGATTAGTTGGCTTCACACACTTTAGCATTTGTCTAAACATAACAAAAATAGCCTCAATCGAACTACCTTCTTGACCTAGTAAACTCTTTAAATCTACAATCGGTTTTAATGGTACTCACATCATTCCTAATCAATGTCTACAAAATTTTCATTATCTTTGGTCAAAGTGACATAAATCTAAAAAACACTAACACCCCCCCCCCCCTCTCTCTAATTATCAAACACCAATCTTTTCTAAAATTTCCATTATAATATTTCCTCAAAATCAATCAACAAACTTAGTTAAACAACGGACAACCCAAATCATTGGCTCAATTCAGCTACTTTGGTGAGTTGGTCCACAAGTTCACTAGCCAATATTAAGTAATCCAAGGCTCTAAACTCACCATTTGTAACAGTGGGGTTTGTTTTCGAACCGTTATATCCGCCCATCTTTATCAATGTTCGAATGACGTTACACAAAGCAAATAGAAGAGAATGATAAATAGTCGAATAAGGTAATATCTACATGATTGAATTTCACTTATATGTGTGTGTGTGTGTAAATGAAACGTAACTTCCAACTTTGATTTGCTTCGATCTCTCTCCTTATTTCTTACATCACTGCAATGGCCCTAAGCACAACAACCGGAGCCTCCGCACACGGCGTTCGTCGCTGATGAACAGTTACCGGCTTGCCATTGCAGATCGCATAACCGCCCAAATCGACTCGAAATACATTCATTCACAGATATATATATATATATATATATATATATATATATATAAGTATATATACAACAAAATTGAAATTCATCAAGTAAGATATTACCTAAATCGACTCTTCATAATCCTCTTCGATTTGCTTGAAGTAACATCATTCGAACATAGATCGATGCAGCTTCATCTTAGGGTTTTTTTTCCCTTTGCTTCGTTTTCAAAGATAAACAAACTCCACTGCTAAAAATGGTAAGTTTAGACTATTGGTAAGAATGGCCCTTTAATTATATTTTAATTACACATTTTAACCATGTTAAAAAAATTGTTTATTTTAGAGTAAACTACAAATTTGGTCCTTATGGTTTGTTAAAAATAACACTTTTTGTCCCTGTAGTTTCGAAATTACAAGATGGCCATTATGGTTTGCAAAAACGTCCAAGTATGGTCTCTTTCTCTAACAATCGTTAAAATTTTTGGTTATATAACGGGTATTTTTGTTGTAGGATAAATGTGTCATCGTCTAAAGGATATGACGATAGAGATAAAGATAGAGATAGAGATAAATATATCAGAGTTAGATTAGAACTGAAATATCTCGTGGTTATCTACTTGTAACTCATCCCTATTTAAAGGGCATTTGATTAATGAGAATTACAGATTCATTCTCTCCATTTATTGTTGTTATATTTATTTCTTCCTTTAACACGTTATCAGCACGATGCTCGTCGCGTATCTGCAACTTTATCAATCGACTCTACAATTCAGGTAAGCATCTTTATATTTTAAGCTCTTTGAATATGTGTCATAGCTAATGTTTGATGACACAGCATGTATTAGCCAATATCTTCCACCATATACCATTTCTAGATAAATGATTATTTTCTCTGTTGATGCATAGTAATGTTCATAAAAGTTTATGTTGATGCATGATGAATTGATAATGATGATAAATGTCAATTATGAATTAATATCACGTATTAAACTATATATTTTTTCCTACCAGTTTCAATCGCTTACGATCTAATATGATGTTGAAAAGAAAAAAATTAGTAATAAATGGTTGCTTATGCGATGAAAATTTAAATATGGGATTTATTTTTTTTCTCTTTAAGAAATTGTGTGATTAATTTGTTGCAAATTTTTTTTAATAGTTTTTTTTTTTGTTGTTAAGCTTGATATCCATCGCTTCGAGAATAAAATTTGAAAAATAAAATTAGGCCGTAAAAAATGTTTTTTACTATAATAATTAATTATATCATGTTGATGGCTTATGATATGCATTGAATGATTAAATTGTTTTTATTTAATCATTAAGTTTCATTAACTATTTATTTGATTATTATTGTTTCCATATCCAATTATTAATATGAATAATTATTTTACTGTGTTATTTGTAGACTAGTTAATTGTTATTTGTGGATTTAAGTCAATGGCTTTAATTTGATATTAACATGTTTACTAATTCTTTTATAGATTTAGTTTTAGAAATTACCTTATCCACGTAATATTTAAATGTTTATCTTAATTTAAGTTCCTACTTATCATTCTTATAATTAATTCTTGAAAGTTACACTTTCAACGTTCATAATTTTTGGTGTTTTGATAAACGCTCCAAAAAAATAGCATGAAAATGTTAAAATATTATTCAAATGCTTATCTTGATTATGGGTTCCTACTCATCATTTTCAACCTTAATTCATATTTGGAAGTTACACTTTCAACCTCATATTTTTTGGATCATGTCAAAAGCTCCCATAATGCTGATATACAATAATTTTTCTGAATCTGATTTCATTTTTTTTTTTTTTGACCTCATGTCAAAATCTACCAATTAAATAAATCGCAAAATATCGACTGGATTTTGTCAAACGGGTGTAAACAGCCTTAAGGTTTGTAGGGATTTAAGAAATCCATGTGATTCCCCTACTACCTGGAAATCCAATAGATTGAATGATTTCTTTTTCGCAAATTGAAATATTGATGAAGTATTGTCAATAAAATTAAAGCATACAAAATCCAATATTGTTATGATAATGAAATTTCATAACCATAATCCATTTTCTTATAATATATATATATATATATATATATATATTATCCTTTATATATGTAAATGGTTGAAACAACTCATTCAAAAATCAACGTCTTAAACTCAAAAGAATTTGAATGAGTATATAAACCTCATTTTGAAAAGGTACAAGAAAATACCTAAAATCCAACTCCCTATTGACTCTAAAACCAACCTCTTGAAAAGGTACAAGCAAATACCTTCATGTTTTGAGACGACATATAAATCCTAAATTTCATAGGAATACCTTTACTAGAAACCCCCAAAGAAATGTAGGATGTCCCGAAAGGGATAATCGGGAGTACTCGTGAATATGTACTTACCGAACTAATCGTACATTGGAATGAAACCCATGCACTTACTCGATTACAAAAAAGGTAACTGATGTCAACAAAGAAATATATCCAAAACGCATCTCAATCTCTATGGCAAGGAACTCACAGAAGATGACATGATTTTTAACATTATTTCCACCTTTCATATATAAGTAAATATAAATATAAGTTGGAATGCAACCTTTAGACAAACTCACCAACCTAATGAAAGTGGTTGAGAGACATAACAAGGTTCTTTCGAATAACACCACATATGTCGGGATAAAGAAAATTCCCGATATCGATAGTGAAAGTGTTAGAGGTGGAAACAACTCCAAAGGATTGTGAGTTAAAAAAACAATTTCACACATGTGACATTTATGCACCATGTGGACGAGACCCTATAAAGGGTCAGGGTATTGGTAAGAGTCAGGAAGGATTTTTCAACACCTGGTGTAGGATACAACTACTACCCAGGTGATAATGGACAATCAAATAAGATATGCACTAAAAAGTGCTTCTATCAAAAAGGGAACACGTTGAAAATGAAATATAACATATTTGTTTTAATATTTAATATTGATTATGCATATGTTTCTTTGAAATTAATTTGAAGTACCAAAATTAATTTATTTGCTAAAGTAAAATCGAATATGTAACCATTATAGATGTAAAGAAATACATCAAAACAAATACAAAAAATTTCAATATTCTCCGTTCCGTGTAGGAATGTATCGAGAGAATTGATTTTTTTTGACCTATCACACAATCGAAAAAAAAGATAGACTAATACTTGTTTTATAATACATCCAACCAAATTACTTAGACGATGAACTGTCACTCTCTTGTTGGAACAAGTTTAATAGGAACCTTGTAAAGATATTCGTATCAAATGGAAATGAAAATGAGCATATATACATAAATTCCAATGAATATGAAAGGAAACATATATCATGGAAACTAATGTGTCAAACTAGTAGATTACTGGGTCATCGAAACATATTTTGTCACCAATAAAGAACTTTTGGGGGCAATAACATATATATGTTTTGACATGACCATGTGGGACACCGTGGTTATGACATAGTGATCCGTGTATTGCAAAATACACAAACACATTCTCTTTCGAGTGAAAGGCAAAATGAGGCAAATTGCAACTGTTGACTTCTGAAGCATAAGAAACAACATTGCTATCATAATATGCCCTCTCGAATACATAAACTTTTGTATATACCCTAATCCTTAGCCAATACAGGAATGAGATCGTACTAAAGCTAAGGACATTATACAAAAATATTCCATTGTTACAAGGTGATATTTATGGACATAAACATCCAGAATGCGGACCATTAAAGTACTTTATGGTTCTGGTTTCGACACGATGAACGCATGTCGTATTATTGTCCATATGAAATACTGCACTCCTAGCACTAGTTATACATTTAAGGGCTCACCACCCTTATTATTTCATCAAGTCTACATGACTTGGAATGCTGGAGAATTTACATCATAAGGATTTGATGTTAATTGCATATGTATTAGGATCAATGTAGAGTTTCCTATACCCCATGTGTATATATAAAATGGTCTCATAGAAGTTGTTATCAAAAGAATATGATGACATCTAGGGTATTAGTAATGCGCACCAATTTACCCACATCTACCTGGGATTATGCAATTATTATATGCAGTTTTTTTTTCGTTTTTAGACCCACTGCTTGCTAACCAGTCTCATGCGTACCAGTTGGTAACTGGATATAAGCCTGATACTTTACATTTACGCATGTTTGATTATATGTGTCAATTGCGCCCCCACAGCACATCGAAATGGGTCCTTAAAGACGATTTGGTAAATGTTGGATATGAACCCCCAACAATTATCCGCTAATTATAATATTTGACTAGTGATCTCTTTACCGCTAGATTTGCGGGTTGTCACTTTCATGAGACAGTCTTCCCGTCGTTAGGGGGAGATAGGAAAAAGGATTTTCAATGGGAACGACAGGAAGTGTCATTGAATATTCCCACTCTGTCTCATTTTGTGGATTTTCCATGGGAACGACAGGAAGTGTCATTGAATATTCCCACTCTGTCTCATTTTGATCCCCAAAACTTCACAACGTAATGTTGAAGTCAAACGAATCATAATCGATACCTGATACGTTTAATATTCCAAAAGTGACAAGATCACATATGCGAGCTGCAAATATACTCGCAAGGTTAAAAAGTCCCCAACAGGGGCACAACGCCGTTGGAAAGTGCGTTGCAATCACACATAGTGGAGGTGTGGTTGAGGTCGTAGCTACCAAATGGAAGTGGTGGAAGCTACTTGGTTCGATAGATACTATTCTAAAGGAAGAGAATAGTGAGGCACATCCATTTATCATCAATACACAAAACTCTCATGAGATTGTCTCTAATTATAATTATGTCCATGAATCATCACTGGAGGACGCTCTAAAATTAATATTGATTCTAGAGATGAATATTAATCTCAAATGAACTATGAGAGTACATATGAGTCGATGGACAGATCATATATAATCATTGATGATTTATTCGCATATACAATGGCTCATAAAATGATCGAGCACGACGACATCGAACCAGACTCGGTTGAATTATATCAACAAAGAGCATATTGACCTAAATGTAAAGAAACAATCCAGAAATAATTATATTATTTGACAAAGGATCGGGTATTTGGTCTGGTAGTGCTAACCTACCAAGTGTAAAGCCCGTAGGACATAACTCAGTCTTCGTCAGAAAGCGTAATGAGAATAATGAAGTCATAATATGTAAGGCTCTCCTTTGGCGCAAGGTTTCTCACAACGCTCTGGATTGACCACGAGGAGACTTACTCTCTCATGATGGATGTTATGACATCCAAATAATTTATTAGCATAGTTTCCGAAGGACTGGAAATGCAACTCATGGATGTGGTTACTACGAATCTCTATGGGGATCTAGATTTAGAGATATATAAAGTACTTGATGATATTACATTACCAAAATCAAGTAACTCTAAACCACGAAATGCGTTTGCAATAAAATTGAAATGCCCACTTTATAGATTAAAGCAATCTAAGCGGATGTGGTATACCCGCCTAATGGAATACTTGATTGGGAAAGGATATATAAGAACGATGAACTGTTCTCTTGCGTATTTATTATGGAAAACAAGTTCCAGATTTTCAAAGTAGCTCTATATGTCAATGTTATGAACATAATAGGCACTCTTGATGAAATGAGAGGAACCACAAGCTACTTAAAATCTGATTTTGAGAGGAAAGATCTTGGGAAGACTTGGTTTTGTCTAGATATTTGAGCTAGGACACCGAGTTTGTGAAATATTAATTCACCGATCGCATATGTCCAGAAAATAATCAGGCAATTTAATATGGACAAAGCGCATTCAGTTAGCACTCCCATGATCGGTTGAAGTGTCGGATATAAGGAAAAATCCATTTCGTCTAAAGGATGATGACGAAAAATGTTGGGAGCTGAAATTACCTATCCAAGTACAATATGCGCATTATCGTACTTAGCATAATACACTTGACCATACATTATATTTCTCAATGAACTTGTTAGCTAGATTTAACTCAGCGCCAACGCAAAGTCATTGGAATGATATCAAATTAATATTTTGGAACCATTGACATGGGTTTATACTTTCCCTATAGAAAGAAAAATTGGATTGATAATGGGATTTCAATACCTACTTAGAATGTAAGCAGCAAAAGTACTAGCTCTTATAGAAAAACACCAAACAATGTCTTGGTATGTGTTGTTGATATTAGGTATCTGTCTGACCCATACAAAGGTTGTTCCCAAACTGGATAAAGAATTACCACAAGGAACACGTTGATTGCTTGGAAGTAAACTAAGCAATCCTTTGTAACTATCTCCTTGAACTAATCCAAGAATATTACTCTCCATGAGATAATAAAATAATGTATATGATTAAGGACTATCATTACATATATTAGAGGAGTTAGTAATTTTGGGTTCAACCAGAATCCTACTTGCATATATGGAAATGATGCATCATATATTGAAGAAATGAACATAAGATACATCAAGGTAATAACACAAAGCATATTCTTCTTAAGTTTCTATACAATCAGCAATAAAAGACTCTCCTTTAGATTCAAGTGAATCAAGTAAGGTGTCAGAAGAATGTGACATATTTTACCAATTCATTACCATAAAACCATATATTGGAAAACGTGTAGAAAGTAAATGGAAATGTTTTCCAAACTCCCTCGATTAATGCACAAATCAGGGGGAGTAGTAGACAAAAGGGGGAGTCTACTATATATTTGATATTGGTATGTTGTGCTCTTTCCTTCAACCAAGGTTTTATTTTTCCCATTGGGTTTTGTTCCTTGGTGTAAGGTTTTAGTGAGGCAACAGTTTATATACCATCGTATTTTCTTAACTCTCATGATTAAAGTACGAATCTAAGAGAAAACTAGACTGAAGGAAAAGTCTATGTATTGCAAAGAAGTTGGTGTGTTGTACTCTTTCCTTCGTCATATTTTTATTTTTTCCCACTGGGTTTTATTTTGGCGTAAGGTTTTAACGAGGCAACAACTGTGCACCACCACTCCTGTAACTCGGCACAAGGGGGAGTGTTGTAGGATAAATGTGCCATCGTCTAAATGATATGACGATAGAGATAAAGATAGAGATAGAGATAAATATACCAGAGTTAGATTAGAACTGAAATATCTCGTGGTTATCTACTTGTAACTCATCCCTATTTAAAGGGCATTTGATTAATGAGAATTACAGATTCATTCTCTCCATTTATTGTTGTTATATTTATTTCTTCCTTTAACAATTTTCATTTTTTTTATCAATTTTTTTGTTATTTATCCAATCAAAATCATAGGGACCAAACCATAAATTTGATTTTGATTGGTTAAAAAAATGGAAAAATGACGAAAATGCCCCTCATTTAACATAAATTTTTAATGGTCGTTAGAGGGAGAAACCAAATCCCGACGTTTTTGCAAACCACGATGGTCATCTTGTAATTTCAAAACTACAGGGACAAAAATGTGTTATTTTTGACAAACTACAAGGATGAAATTTGTAGTTTACTCTTTCTTTTATATGAATTTCATTATATAGACTTTTGAGTAAACTACTATTTTCGTCCCTGTAGTTTGTTGTTTATAACTATTTTCGTCCCTAATCTTTAAAAATTGTTTTTTTAGTCATTGTGGTTTGCAACTCCTTTCGTTTTTAGTCCCTGAAAATATTAGTTTGAGGGACGAAAAGGGAAAGAAATTACAAACCACAATGACTAAAAAAACAACTTTTAAAGTCATGGACGAAAATGATTATAAACAACAACCCACAAGAACGAAAATCATAGTTTACTATAGACTTTTTCAAACTGAGAACATGTCTTGTGTTTAGGTAACATCACTCCACCCCTTTACCAACTGAGTTACACGCCAAAGGCCATTATGCATATTGTTACATGTTTTTTGCAGGTATATGCATAAAAGAGTCGATTCGAGTCGAGTAGTATATTATTCGAGCCCAGCTCGAGAACATATTGTCAAACTCGAGCTCAAGCTTGAATATTTTTTAATAATCGAGATCAATGCTTGTTTTTGTGCTCGAACCCGCGATTGGTTAACTCATTTATCTGCTCGAATTCGATAATTTTTATATTTTTATATTGTATGATTTATGAAATTATGAGCATGTTTGGCTTGAAAAAAATATATATACGTTTGAATGACTCGGTTTGACTCGAAAACCTTAATCGAGTTTTCGAATGAGTCGAGTCGAGTCGAACATTGGTGTTATGGAGCTCTGCTCATTAAGTTAAATGAGTTATATTTTTGTGTTCGAGATCGACTAAAGCTCGAGTAGCTTGTTAAGAGATCAAACCATTTACATCTCTGTCTGCCGATACCTAAACCAATTCCCCCCAAGTTTGACGTGTTGCACTTAGAAGGACTTGAGTACGGATTAGCGTATGATCTAGATACCACACTTGTCGTGACTTGAGTACCATTGATAATTATCAAAGATATCAGTTCTAGTTAGACTCTCATACGTATATCTTTATTTATATCAGTATATCATTTTGACAACAATACATTTTTCTAACAGATTAAACGACTAGCAAAATAATAAATAAGTTGTATTGTTGATTTGTGCTATAAACATTTTGTTTGGTCATCATTATATATTTAATTTGTGTATCTATTTGATTGGATTTTTTTTCCAGTATATAATCTTTAATCAGTATAAACAATAATGTCATGTTAGTGGCTATAGAGATGAGCATTTGGTTTCGTTAAGAGGGATCGAACTTGTTAAGACCGGTTAATGTCATATTGGTTTGGGACCAATTTATCAGGCTCAGTTATATTATTTTATAGGAGGACCGATTACAAAAACATGTTGAATTGTCGATTATGGATCTTTTATTATTATGTATAATCAAATAATTGAAAAGTTATTTGATTGCAGTAAATAATATATTATTATCTTAAAGAATTTATTAATAATGATGTTGTTTAACGAATAAGTAATACACTAGAAGTGTAATCGTGCAATGCAGCTAGATACATCACGATTTTACTGTTTCATTTTATTTTCTGTTTTTTATCGATTTACATTACGATTTTGGATGGTTGTGAGAGAGTGATAATGATTTTTTTATATAAATTTGTTTAATTTAAACTTAATAATATAATGTAATTTATTTTGGTTTAATAATATAATTTTTTTATAAAATATTATGTAAGATTTTTTAATTATATTTTAGATTTTTTATATCTAAAATATGCTGAGAGTTATTTTAGGGGAGTTAAAGTGGGAAATGATTTTAGGGGAGTTAAAATGGTTAGATTGAAAATTAATGAATAGCATTAAATGTAGTACATACAACTTTTATGGCTGTTTTTTAAGTAATTAACATTAAATAGCGGTACTTTAAGCTTTAAGGCTTGTTTTTAAGAGTTTTTTATGTCATCTTTATATAGTATAGATAGATATAATTAAAAAACATAAAAAAATGTTATTTTTACTAAAAAATAACAAACTTGTTAGACATGACTAATAAAAATATGTTTTTCTAATAATTCAAAAATATATAAAATATAAAATAAAATATTATAATATCTGTAATTATAAAATGGATATTTCTTTAGATAAAGGGAATATTATTTTATAAAGAATTATGGAGACAAGTCATTCAATGTTTTTGAAAAGGAAACTTCTCAAGTAAAGAATTTAGGTTGTCTACTTGTCTACAAAAACAATTTTATTTTCTAAAACAAAAATAAAATGTTTTTTTTTCTTATTTATTAAATTAAATTTACATTTATTTTAAATATTAATAAATGAATTTTGGTCTACATATTATATCATCGTTATATATCAAATATTCTATCTGTCATAAAATCTATATTATTATTTAGTTTTTGTTTTAAAATAAGCGTCCATTTTTGAAGGTAAATGTTTACTTTTTCATTATACCCTTAATTATACGATGTAAAAAATTTCTCTATATGTAATTAGACGAAAAATCGTGTGAGAATATGAGTTCAGATGAGAATTGTAAGAAGGAAGTTGGATAATTGATCACTTTTAATCTCACCCTCATCCCATGAATTGCACTTGATACAGGAATTGATCGATGCATCTCATACGTGTTGATCTTCAATTATGATTAATCCAAGTTGGAGATCCATTTCTAGTATTCTCACCGTAACTTTCGGTTCTCACCATAACCCAATCCTATATAATTAAAGGTAAAATTATTCTTTTATTAATTAAAAAGTGTAAAAGTTATATATTTTTAAAATTGTGTGCCTATTTCATTATGCATATTTATTTATATGTTGAATATTCTTTTATCAGTATATTACATATTTGAATATTTATCCTTAGTTATGAGACGAAGAAAAATTATAAAATTATCGTTTTGCTTATTAAAAAGTGCAATGATTATACATTCTTAAAACTGTGCCTTTTTCGTTATGAATATTTATTTTCGAAAAGGAGGGAGTAGATGAAGTATAAGAACCTATTTTTGTATTTCTTTTTCTTGTCATATCATGCCCAACTCATCAAATTAAAAACTTGTAAAAAATCTAAAATGATTTTTGTGAGTCTCATATATTTTTCTTAACATCAAATATTTAATTTAAATACCTCACACACACATAAATAAATAAAGGGGACACAAATAGTCATATTACACCTACATTTTCACCTCCTAGCCATGTCTCTCCCGTATTTGCAGATTTGACCCTAGGTTTGCAATGGAGGACCTAGGTCCACAATGGATGACAGCTAAAAGTCAAAAGAAAGTCGCAATATCCCGACACGTGTCCTCCATTGCGGACCTAGGGCCAAATCTACAAATACAGGATAGACATGACTAGGAGGTGAAATTGGAGGTATAATATAACTATTTGTGTCAATTTCCCATAAATAAAAACTAATAAAATATTATCTCACACAAATCATGTCTAGCTCAGTTGGTTTCCCCAAGGGCGGTAACATCCTGGGAGGGGTTGTGGATGGTATCACAATCTACCTGGGTTCGAATCCAAGGGGAGTCATTTTGAGGGCATGAGGAGTACCCAGTCCTTGGGCCGGTCCAGTCGTTGACTGGGCTCCCCCCCCCCCCCCCCCCCCCCCCCCCGCCCAGTCTTAAGACTGTGGTTGGGCTTTAGGTTTAGCGTAAGCTGGGCCGGGACAACGGCGGATTAGTGGGCTGCCCGTGGATGCCTGATACCGCCGGGGAGGTGTGCGTGCGTGTGTTCGTAGTAATCGTTCGTTGACTCGATGCCGCTATGCTTGCAAAAAAAAAAATATACATATATATATATATATATATATATAGGATCAGGTTCAAGGGAAAACTCTAAATAAATGGAAAACCGAAAACCACGAAAAAACAAATGAAAAAGTATATTAATATGGATGTCAAATTAACGAGAAAAATATGATCGTTTATTTGGTGTAATTTATTTCGCTCGAATTTTGTTCATTTTTCGTATTTTTTCGAATAAAAAATAGGGGGTGGAGTTTTTTTAATTTAAAAAATATTGTTGTAACCGTCTGTTTAATCATATCCATCAGATCATCTAATCTAACGATCGATAAGGTGTTTTTTAGTTTTTCATTTATTTGAGGTTTTCTCTTGAAACTCCATCTATATATATATATATATATATATATATATATATATATATATATATTATCTCACACAAAGTTTAAGATAAAAACTAAGTTTCTTGGACAAAAATAGAAAACATGTGGGTCACTCAACTTCAACCTTCAAAGGGTCAAAAAAAAAGGAGCCTTAATTAACTTTTTGGTTGTCTTTTAAATGTTCACTAAGTTTTTGTCAATATTGTCGGTCACTTATTTAAAAAAAAAAAAAGAGTAAACTACAAATTAAATTCATGTGGTTTGTTAAAAATAACATTTTTCTTTGATGAAAATTTGAATTTATAAGATGATTATTGTGGTTTGCAAAAACGTTTAAATTTTGTCTTTTCCTTTAACGGTCATTAAAAAATTTCGTTAAATGAAAGATGTTTTTGTCATTTTATCGATTTTTTTCTTTGTTTTCTACCCAATAAAAAAACCAAAATGACCAAAATCATAAAATTGATCTTGATTAAGTAAAAAGCAAAGAATTATAAAAAAAAACGAAAACGCTTTTCTTTTAAAAGACATAAATTTATCAAGACCACAAATATGATTAACAGAACCATAATCTGAATCTGGACCAAGTCACAAAATAGGTCCATGATCAAAAACAAATCATGTTAGTACACACTAGGACTTTGTCCATAGAAAGGTAAAACAAATCATGTAAAAGCTTTCCTTTTTTGTTGGAAAGTTTGAACCTTTTAAGCATGACTTGTTTTATGGAAAAAAAGAATATAAAACCTTGCAAGAAAATATATTGAATGACTACATCTCCTTTGCAAGAAAAATAATTGTAGAAATCAAACTTAAGGAACAATCATAAGCCTCAAAACATTGTTTTTCCTTTCAGACATTTCATCAAACTGTTTGTAGTCATCATCAAATTTACAAAGTAAAGAAAACTAAAATGGTATTTGATTGACCTGTTATCACATACTTTGAGGGATGAGATCAAATAGAGCTACAACAATGTAAAAAACTAAAACGTGATCAGTTAAATCACATCTATAACCTCTGTTACAAGGGAAGGCATCCAAACGTACCTATTGTCGTGAAGATTGGAAAATTTGTGATATCTGCAACGGATAGAAGTAATATGAAGACGAGAGATTGAAAATTGGAGAAGGATGGGTTTGGTTTTCTCAACCTGGAGATGGAAATTGGGAGTCAAAAGTCCCGGTTAATTATTTGTTTTTGGTGGGAAAATATTAAAATAACGATTTCTCTCTAATTTTATTAAAACCCAACTTTTTGGGGTATTTGGGTTCAGGTTGAGTTTGATATTTGGCCATCCGACTCGTCAAAAAACCCAAAATAATATACATATATATTAAAAATATTATATAAATATATTTATATATCTAATTATCTTTTGAAATCGTAAATCATAGTCATTCTAAATGTTTTTTCTAATTTATAAACTTACTATCAATTTCATCAACTCCCTCAATCGATTGAATTATTCCTCAAAATCGACTGAATTTATATATATTCTTTTTGCATTATAATAATACTTGAACCTGACGAGTGACCAACATCAATCAAAAACCCGACCAACCTAAAACTTGATCCGATCCGAAATTTGAAACCTAAAATTCGGATCTTAGAGGGTGTTTGAGATTGTTAATTTAAACTCCTTATTGACTTATAACTTTTGGTATTTTCCTCACCGCTAATAAACTATTTTTAGTGTTTGAGTTGGGA
Organism: Arctium minus; assembly: GCA_954870635.1. Classification (NCBI taxonomy): domain Eukaryota; kingdom Viridiplantae; phylum Streptophyta; class Magnoliopsida; order Asterales; family Asteraceae; genus Arctium; species Arctium minus. Next base: position 70,573,481 of record OX941095.1, on the reverse strand, counting down.
AAAAAAAATGCTAATAAACTAGTTTTTCAAAACGCTACTATGAGTAGTTTTTCAATAAGCTAGATAATTTATGGTCATCCAAACATGTACTAGAAAAAAGTCTAGCGTATAAGCTAACTTTTTTTTGCCAAACAATGCCTTATCAACTTACTTGAAACAACTTATGATTTTTTTTTTGTTATTTTACATGTGTAAGCAATTCCAAACACCCATAAATAACAATTTATTCGTTTATTACGTTTTGGTACCACAATAACCTAATCCAAACACTTTTTATAAAACTTATTTTTATCACCACATAAGTTGATAAACACTTTTAAAAATAAGCATAAGTTGTTCTAAATAAGCAATCCCAACACCCCCTTAGGGGCCGTTTACCAAATACTTACCCGGTAAGTGCTTACCGGGTCAATTACCTTACCGAATGTACATGACAAGACGTAGAATCTTACCCGGTAAGAGCCGTGAAAAAGACCGAGAGTCTTTACCCGGTAAGTAAGGATGACAACTCTTACCTGACTAACACTTACCGGATTAATTAATGCATATGATATTGTTTCGATTGACCAGAATGTTATCCGATAAATTAAATAATAGTGTAGATTCTCACCGATAAACATTTACCGGATAAACGTTTGGATAAACGACACCTTAATTTTCATATCCAAAGGTTATGTTTGGTAAACTAGCTGATAAGCTACCTTTTCAAAACGTTACTATGAGTAGCTTTTCAATAAGCTAGCTTATAAGCCAGTTTATGGTCATCCAAACATTTACAAAAAAAAATCTAGCTTATAAGCTAGTTTTTTTTGTCAAACAATGCCAAAATTCGATCCGGATTTTGATTTACCCATCCAAATCCACATGACCCACTTGATGCACATAGGAATGACAACGGGTGGGTTCGGGGCGGGTTTGTCGTCCCCTGCCCCCGTCCCCGAAACTGAAATGCATCCCCGTCCCCGCCCCGTTCCCCGTCGGGTTTTTATTCGGGGTGTCCCGTCGGGGATTTTTTATGCCTCGTTCCCATCCCCGACCCGATGGGGAATCCCCGATCCCCGACCCCGACCCGAACCTAAAAAATATATATATATATATATTAAATATTAATAATATATATATAATTTTATTTTTATTAATATATATATATATATATATATATCGGGGCAGGGCGGGGTGGGGCGGGGATACCTTGTCCCGAACCCGATAAAATCCCCGAAATTTTCCCGTTACCCGATCCTGACCCGAAATTGTCTAACCCGACTTGACCCGAAATTAGTCGGGTTCACGGTTTTCTGCCATCCCTAGATGCACACCACCCTAACTACAAGACATCCTTTTCATGAACTTGGAACAAATGGAAAGATCTTGAAAAAATATCAAATCAAACTTTGTAAGTCCAAGATATCTCCACGTCCTTTCTCCACCAATTATCTTGAATCTTCCAATTACCCTCTATATTTTCAACAAATTTGAACCCCCCCCCCCCCCCCCAGTAATTTTCATCATGAAATCATCATGAGAACATCCCTTATCACATTCATTGCTTGGAGAACAAGCATAATCCCTCCCACCCACTTCAATCTTCATCAAAAAAACCCAAATTAAACCCATTTCCATCCACAACATTTCCCCAATTCCCCCAATTTCAGTTTCGTTTTCCCCAATTTGAAGTAAATTAAACCCATTTCCATCCACAACACTTCCCCAATTCCTCCAATTTCAGTTTCGTCTTCCCCAATTTTCACCAATTCGAAGTAAATTTCGAAAAACCATGCCTGGTTCTCCTCCGATGGAGCACTCCGACGGCGAAACCACCGGAATCCATGGCAGCTCCACAAATCGCCCCTGTGATTTCTGCAACAAATCGACGGCGATTCTGTACTGTAGAGCCGATACAGCAAAGCTATGTCTCTCTTGCGACCGTGAAGTCCACTCGACGAATCAGCTTTTCACCAAACACACTCGCGCACTCCTCTGCGACGGTTGCGATTCATCGCCGGCTTCGATTTTCTGCTCCACCGACGCCGCCGTACACTGCCAGAACTGCGATTGGGAAGCACACAGCAAGACGAGTTCGAATTCGAATTCGAATTCTCCGACGACTCACGACCGGCGACCTCTCGAGGGTTTCACCGGATGTCCATCGGTTTCTGATTTGTTGTCGATTTTAGGGTTTGAGGATTTGAGCAAAAAGGGGTTGTTACTTGGTGGTGGTGGTGGTGATGGAGGATCCGATTGTTATGGGTCGGGTGATGGGTTTCCGGATTATTTGGTGTGGGAAACGCCGTCGTTTGTGAGCCTTGATGATTTGATTGTTTCTAGTGGGTCTGATCATAACTATCAAGCTATGGGTGTTCCTCCTTTGCCTAAGGTATAACATTATTTATTTATTTTTTTTCCATTTTGAAGTTTTTGTATTATTGTGGTTGATTGATTATTTTTGTGATTTGGGTTTGAATTTTTTTTTTCTGTTTGATGGGGATTTTTAATATTTTGTTAATTTTCTTTTGAATTTGAACTGTGTTTGTTGTAAAGTGAGATCTAAAAAGGTTGTCTTATAGTGGATTGGATATCGAGATAAAACGGACAATATCTAGTATGGTTGATTGGGATGTTAGAAATGGTATATGAGTTGGGAACGGGACTAGTGTGCCAGCATGGACGGTGGATTGTGAGTAGACGCGTATTAAGGCATTGTTTGGCAAAAATAAGTTAGCTTATTTTCTGGGTACATGTTTGGATGACCATAAACTAGCTTTTTGATAAGCTACTTGGAGTAGTTTATGAGGAGTTTTTTGTGATTATTCCAATTATGCCCCTCATTAATATTCATAATTATATATTAACTTTTAATTATAAATAAATAATTAATGTCCTTTTTGGTAATTTAAATGCTAATAAGCTAGTTTTTGCCAAACGTGACTTTTTCATCAGTTAGCTTATCAACCAGTTTGCCAAACATAGCCTAAAACTGGGTGAGTCTAAGTATGGATAAAGCGGATAATATCTGGTAAGGTTGGCTGGGATGGTATTTGAGCCAGGAACCGGACTAGTGTTCCAGTGTGGACTCTGGGCTCCCTGAGAGGGGTGGATAGTGAGTAGACGCTTATTAAAACGATGGGTCCAGCTCTGGATAAAGCGTACAATATCTGATAAGGTTGGTTGGAGATGTTACAAATGGTACCTGAGCCAAAACTGAATTAGAGTGCAAGTGGGGACATTGGTCCTGAGAGGGGTGGATAGTTAGTAGACGTGTTTTAAAAAACGGATAAAGCGGACAATATCTGGTAAGTTTGGCTGGGGATGTTACAAATGGTATCTGAGCTGGGAACCGGGCTGGTGTGCCAACGTCCCCGTTCGGCTCTTGAGAGGGGTGGATTGTGGGTAGATGTGTTTTATAACGGTGAGTCCAGGTGTTGGTAAAGCGGACAATATTTGGTAGGTTGGCAGGGGGTGTTACAAATGCTATCATAGCCGGGAACCGGACTGGTGTGCCAGCGTACTCAATGAGAGGGGTGGATTGTGAGATCTAAATCAAATCGATTGGGGATGGGGAGGGGAACAAAAGTTGCCTTATAATGGACTAGATACCTCCTTTATTAGATGTGTTTTATAAGCATGAGTGTAGGTGTGGATAAAACAAACAATATCTGGTAATCTGGTACTGTTGGCCAGAGATGTTACATCAAGTTTACGTTCACTTCAACAAAACCCATTTGTAAACCTTTTGTGAACGGGTATCCGTGTCACCCACCAAAGGTTACAAAATCGGCACACTGCCGGTCAAAATGGGTACAAAATAGGAAATATTGAAACTTGTTATATCTATTGAGAAAAGGAAAAAAAAAATCTTGCTTCCACTAAATAGGAACTAAACCAAAGTTTGTTGCATTTTGATGTATTATTTGTTGTGTCTTTTGTTTGTTAACTTTATTTAGGCTTTCCTTGTTGAATCAGAACCGAAATGCTGCTCTTGGAACATACAAAGATGAACTTCTTCGCCAGCTTCGTGAATTGGCGAAATCTGAACCGAACGAGGACGATGGTCAAGACACCGTTAAACCCGTGAGCGGGTTTCAGCCGACGTTAGCTACAGAAAACATCCGACTCAAAGGTAGGAGTTCAGGATTTGAACATAAGTTGGAGCAGAAGATATATTCTCCATACGAGGTATAATCTCATCTTTATTTTTCACGTACTAATGGTCGTAGCAAATTACATACAATTTGTCTCATTATCTGCATATCTTCCGAACCAAACAAACACAACATATCCCATTTCGTGTTTGTTAACTATCTATATCTATACTATATTATAAAGCATTTAAGACTAACTCTTAAAAACAAATTTTTATGCATAAAATACTGTTTATTGATGCACATTACTTAACATTCAAGATTACAAGCAAATAATGCACGAGTATAACTTTCTAAAGCTGCAATTTTGAATTCATAACTAACCGATAAACATAATAAAATGTAGGATAAATATCTCATTTTAAATAGGGAAATTGGCACAAATGGCCAAAGTATCCACCTCCTAGCCATTTCTCCCCGGGTTTTGCAATTTTAGCCCTGCCGTTTCATCTGCATTTGACACGTGGCTTAGAAATGCGGATTGCGGAGGTGGGTCACCCGACCCATTGCGGACCTGCCACAATCCGTAAAATTTTTGGTCTTTTTGTGATGCGATTGCGGACCTACAGGTCCGCAAGGGCCAAAACGCAAAAAATGAGGAGAAATGGCTAGGAGGTACAACGGACCATGTACTTTGGGCATTTGTGCCGATTTCCCTTTTAAATATAAAAAATCTAAAATATAATTAGGATAATCATTGAATTTTAACAGAATATTTAATTATTATTTTATGAAAAACATTACATTATTAAATCTAAAATAAATCATTATTAATTCTAAATTAAATTAAATTAAAAACAAAAATTAAATTAAACAAATTCATAAAAAAATGTTTTCGTTTTCTCAAAATCACACAATACCGTATTATAAAATCGACGAAGACAAAAAAATAAAATGAAATATTAAAATCAAGATGTATCGCGCTACATTGCTCGAGTAGAGTACACTTCTAGTATATGTAAATATGTATAGTTTAGGGGTATTTTCGTCTTTTGTTCATTCTTCTCATTAGGTTTACCGAGCCACGGTCTACGACTCTAGGGATTCGACACTCTTGGACAATCTGTGCTCGTCTAGCCTCCATTGGAGGGGGCACGTTGGGGGCCCGCATCGGCTTTCACTTCGACCATTTCTTCTCAATATATGTTGAAAACGCTCTTTTGGAAAGTAATCTAACGGGGGGTTCCACATATTCTTACAGTGTTTTTGTAATTTATAGGCAAATACGTTTCAATGGTGTCACGATGGTTATGATGCCGGGGGTCAAGAATTTATGTCCGACCAATTAGTTGGAGATAACAACGAGACAAACTGCGTAGTTCCTGATGAAAAATTATTTACCGTTCATAGTTCGAGCCACGCAAACGCTAATCATGAAGGCCTGTTGCATGATCATACTACGGCTGTGGAAAACGTACAATTGTTTCCCGTTGTACGTGAAATTAACAGCCAGGAAAGGGAGACCGCGATCTCGCGCTACAAAGAGAAGAAGAAATCTAGAAGGTAGTTTTACTTGTTCAGTCTCGCGATCTTTTTATATGAAATCGAAGATTTCTTTTGGTAGCCGTCTTTTTGAACTATTTAACGTCGTAAAGTTGGCTTTATAAGACTTAAGTTTATAGGACCAAACAATTGTGAGTCTTGTTTAAAATTGTTACAATAAGTTGATATGATGCTTTGGGCGTCCTAACAAGTTTTTGAGGACACTTTGAAAATAAGACGTCATATCAGTCTTTTTATATAACATTATTTGAAAAAATGTCTTATAAAAACAAGCGTTTTATAAAAGGCGTTCATAAGACATTTTTCTAAAATGTTCGATAAAAAGCTAATAAGATAATTTATTTCAAAGGGTTGTGTTCCGGTGAGAAGTTGAGTTAATGGTGAGAAGCGTGAGAAGTGGTTATCGGCCGTTGGATGAGAAATGGACGCACATTAGGATGAGATGCACCGAGATAAGTTGCACCGAGATGCACCAGATCAATTCTCTTCTAAGCCGCAATTCATGGGAGGGATTGAGATTAAAAGAGATCAACGGTTCAGATCCACTTCTCACCCTTCTCAACATTAACTCAACTTCTCACGCTTCTCACCATTAACTCAACTTCTCACACGATCATTCGTTCAAAAGGGTCTTAAAAGAACTTGTTAGAACGCCCAAATACGTCTAAATATTTTATTGTAACACGTATTATTGTTTTGGTCTTATAAACTCAAGCCTTATAAAGCAGTCTAGTTGGACATTTAGTTTGACATCCTATAAAGCCGCTTTTGTTGCAGTTTTTTTTAAAAAAAATTTGGGTCCTAAATTTGACCCTTTTCACAACAAAAGTTGAAACTTTTATTACGGGGTCGTAGAATGCAAATCTAGTGAAGATGCTTAAAAGTGTTCTTAAATCAATTTGTTTGTTCGTTTTACCCGAAACGACAGGTACGATAAGCATATTAGGTACGAGTCGAGAAAGGTACGAGCCGAGAGCAGGACGAGGATCAGGGGACGTTTTGCCAAATTGGATCGATGAAACTATCGGTGCACAGGTTTGACGTCGGATCCTTGATAGATGATAGTGATAGTGTAGAGTTGTGCTACGGTAATTGGTGGCCAAAGGCGGTCCGCCTCTGTTTTTCCGGTTACCGTAGTTTTCTGTATAGTCGATGGCATCATCCCGCCTTCTTAGCATCAGTAATTAAATCAGTGTTGTTCGTAAGCGGCTTTCGAGTGTGTTTGTTCCAAGTCTAGCTTGTTAATCAAATAAATATGAGTTTCCTAGTCGATTTTTTAATGAACGACATTCGTTCATTCGAAACTTGAAAGTAGATTAATCACGGGTGAAAAAGGGAAACAAGGCGGAGGATCGGCAATTCGGCATACCCGTAGACCGATGACGGGGTCAGACGTGGTTAATGGTGAGATTTTTGTCATCATCGTTCGGTGTGCATCCTAGTAATTCTCTAAAACGCGTCCTCGTTATTTTCGTAATCTGGAAGTCTTTTCGGAAACGGTCTCTCTCAAGACAGAGTAAGGTCTGCATACATTTTACCTCGGGGCGGATTTAAGAACACTGAAGAGGGTGCATGTGTGCCCGTTTTATCGACAGTTGATTTTTTTAAGGTCTTAAAGGTGTAGCCGCTTTAAATTTAATTGATGTGTGTTCTCCTATGTTAACTGAAAGTGAATGCAACCTAATTTGCTGGTAGTGTCGTTGCATGTGGCATTATAGGTTGCAGGTTCGAATCTTTTTTATACAAACGGTAGAAAATAAGGAAAATTCTAACTTGTATGTTGCAAAAAAAAAATGGTTTGTTTGCATCTTTAGTGAAAAAGTAATATTTATAATTAAATTTTGTTTTAATTTATATTATGTTAATTATTTTGTGATTTTTTCTGAATTTGGTTTGGTTTTATTTATTGCGTTTATTTGGTTTGGTTTTATTTATTTGACGTCTGAAATTAGAAAAAGATAAATAAAGAATAAAAGGGGTCCGGTTTAAGATCAGGTTGTGACACGACTGATGCGACACAACCTCTTATGACGCCTAGACCTCGTTTTGAGTCTTAGGCTATGTTTGGCAAACTAGCTGGTAGCTGATAAGTTAGCTTTTTAAAACGCTACTATGAGTAGTTTTTCAATAAGCTAGCTTTTGGTCATCCAAACATGTACCAAAAAAAAAACTAGCTTATAAACTAGTTGTTTTTGCCAAACAATGCCTTAGGGCATCGTTAATCATGAACTCTTTTGGAGGTTTATGACTTTGCTACATCATGTTTTTTTACCCACATATTAAACGTTTTACTCCTAATCATGAATCGGGCCATAATCTAAATTCTAATTATATTATTTAGTTGAATTGGGTTCGACCATTTTGATAAAGAACAGGTTCATGTTTATGGACCTCTTCTCTTTCACATCGGCATGTATTACGTAATGAGATATTGGGATTTTTTGTCTGTTATGTTCAGGATCCAACGATGTTAGTTAAGGTGTGTGCAAACTGGTTAGAACACCTGTGGTGTGGTGGTAAAGGCTTGGGGAGTTCATAGCGCTCAACCTGGGTTCGAGCCCCACTAGCAGCACTTGTGGCCACTGAGGATAAACTCAGGGCTGCACGCTTTAGCAGCTGGGCCAAAGACCCTAATTGCCAGGGATTAGTCTGGGCCATAGGCCCAGGATACCCTTTCCAAAAAAAAAACACCTGTCGTCACAAATAAAATTGTGGGGGCATTAGATTCAATGACTTTAAACGAGGCTTTAATTACATGTATGATCTTCAATATAATTTTTCTCAATATTAGTGAATAACCTTTGAAGTCCTCGTGTTAAACACTATTTTTTAGCGTAAATTGTAAAAATCATATTTCTATAAATCTTGTGAAAATGCTAGAATGTTAGTTTCTCCTGGCTTTTTTTTGACCGAGTTTTGGGCTCTTTGTACATCTCTAGATGAAACTAGTCTATTTTGAGCGAATTTATTAATTCAAGATCTGTAACGAGCAAACACAGCCAATCAATAGGTCAAATATATTGATAGTCAGAAAATAAAGAAAATAAAAATGAGTTAAATGTAAGTCGTGGGCATTCAGGTTTACTTTTGTTAGAAACTATATTCACGTTTATAGGTCTATGTTATATGAGAGTGTCTTGCCCGGTTGAAATATGTCATAACCTTACAAACTTAATCGATTACAGATCGAATATTGTGATTATAAGAAAAGAAATGTAACAAAAAATTGTAATTGTTGTTGACGTTAGAACATACAAGAAGATACGTCTGATATAATTGAATCAATTCATCAATTATCAAAACTAAAGGGAATAAAAGTGTGTATTTGAACAATTTCACTTGCCATTCATATGCGATTTTAAACATCAGTTAAGGCACGTTAATACCTTAGCTTTATCTTTTGTGGAAAAGTTGAGTACCCTTTTGTTACTATGTTTCATAGACACACTTCGAGATAAAATAGATAACTCAAAACGCAAATGTCAACTAAGAAACAAAAATAAACGGCATCGTACATCATAAGATAATTTTGACATTACTTAATTAGAAAAAGACTATATATAACCAAACATTTTTATAAAGAAAGGTAAGCAAAAGGTGCGATTCGTACCTATAACGCTTAAATGTAAATATGTGTCTACATAGTCGGCATCTGTATATGAAAGTTATTTACGCACCGATGCACCACATGCATCTGCCTTTGTGCCTTCACGTGGGACGTTTCAGTATGCGCTATTTCAGGTTAAAAGTAGGTTGAGACTGAAAGCAGATGGTGTCGTGTTAATTGAAGAAACAACTATACGTTTTAAAAACACAACTGTACTGACTTAAATCGTGGCGAAAATATTTCGATTATGCTACTTTTCAATCGATTGTCACGTGGGATGATGATCATAATCATGCTCATGTATATAAAAACTAAACATATGTCGGTTTTTCATTTCGTTGTTTGGAACTAACTAAATATTGTTTATTCTGTCTTATTAAATTTAACAATATCTTATTTGATAAACTGTATGAAAATGTTTAATTATTAACAAAAATTATATATATATATATATATATTGTTCCATGATTTTTTTTCTATTTATTATTAAAAAATTAATCAAAATACAACAAATTTTGGTTTAGTTCATATTTAATATAACAACTTTTTCTCAATCGATGTATAACAAAGTTTTAGTTTTTGTTATTTGTACCCATTTGACTAATAACTTGTTGATTATGTACTATTTAATAACGTTGATTCTTATTTATGGAATGTGTACCATGAAATAGATGATAAACCTGACACATAAGTCATCAAATGGTAGCAATTGATCAAAATAAATAAAACATAAAATATTTGAATTTTTGTTATATTAATAAAAAGGAATTATTTATTACAATAATAAAAACTAAAATAAATTTTAGTCATTATGATCAATGTACCCTTAAAAAGTAATTTATTGATATGCCCTTTAAGAAATTGTCTCTTAAAGATTTAAGATGTGTATTTGACCTCATAAAAATCATCTTTAAAAGAAAATGTATTTTTATTTCTAATATTTTTTAATTATATATTTAAATAAAAAATTATAAATCATATAATCACTAAATATGTTCATTTAAATACGTACTTAGAAATCCATTAATAATTTAGCGAATGCCAAAAATAACCCTGAGAAGATGAAAGAAGAAAGTCCCAAAAAAGCAAATGCCTTAGCGCTGGCGTTGGCATTAGGGATAGCAGTGTACAAGTGGACATCCTTTTACTTTTTCCAATGTGAAAACGTAATGGTATCAATGAGGTGGCATCGAACTAGCCCGATCGAACCGTTCATCCATCATATTAGATCTCGGCCATCCGATTTCATCTACTTGCTTCACGGTATCAATTGACTCGATACTTGAACCCCATCTAGCTGCTTGCTCCTCAAGCCGTATTGTAAGTTACAACTCAAATATTCGTATACGTACAAGCGTTTTTTGTGTAGAAGAATGATTGAGCGCCGTTAAGTTGTTGTACATTTACGTATCCCGAAGGAATTATCTAAAAATAGCATAAAGGAAACTTTTTTTAAGTATCATGTGTTATGTTAATCATTATGTAATAAACACATAAGATTTTACCGTTTTAAATCGCATGACTTTAAATCAGAGAGTACTTATGATATCAAGAAAAAATAATATTTAAATTAAAAGTATTCCTATTAGCAATATCTTTTTATTGAAGATAAAATTTGCAATAAAGTGTTACTTTATGTCTTAAAAACAACGTGTCTACATTTTTATTTATGTTTTTCTCAAAATAAATGTATAATTTATTTTTTATTATTAAATTTCTAATTCTACCTTAATTAAGGTCCACAAATATTTCAGCCTTGATAAGGTGGAGAAATTCAGTAAGGGTAAAATTGTCAGTCCATTAACTATTGTATGTCTTTTAGTTAATGAAATGACAATTTTATCCTTAATGAATTTCTTCATACCCTTTAATATATATATATATATATATATATATATATATATATATATTATATCACACTTTTCGTTTTCTCGTAAAATATTTAAGATCCTTTATATATATATATATATATATATGATTTTGGATTAAGAGGTTATGGACTAAAAGATTAAGCTATATAATTAGTGCTTATTTTGACTTAATATTAAACATATGACTTGGTTTATTAAGCCCATCCATTGAGGCTTTAGCCCTTGGGTCCAATATTTACCAATAATTCACCTTGCCATTGTTCTTTTTTTTTTTAAATTATTATTATAATTAAGCCACTTTCTAATTTTGCTACCAACAAATGCAAAAATAATTTTTTCGTCCAATTAAAGGGCTCAATTGTTTTTAGTACAATTTTAAGTTAATAATCAATGGAATTATTGAGTTTGTATTATTTATGTTATTTTAAATAATTTATAAACTTTTATTTCTTGTATTTAGAATTGTCATCCTAAACCTTTATCAAACAATTATTTTCCATTAAGTAACTTATTAGACAAAGATGGTTAAAATGGTAATTTTCCATAAAACAAGGATTAATTATTTTTAAGTCATTCATACAAATTAATCCTTATTAACAACTTAGTAGATACTCCATCCATCCCAAAATAACATTCACATGAAAATGACACATTATTTTAGGAGTGTGTAATTATTACACTTTTTTAAGTAACAAAATGACACTTTTACCCTTAATAAGTAATAACAGTGAAATGAACTTTTTTCATCACATAATTAAGGGTAGAATAGGAACGTACACACTTAATTTTGACAATAAACACTTATTGTGGGACAAATTAAAATAAAATGACGACATTTAATTTTGGATAGAGGGAATACATGTTGAGAAAAATCAATCATACTATTAAGGGGTTGTTTGGCAGTTGCTGAATGGTTTGGTGCAGAATGATTAAGAGACTCTTATGATGTAGTGCAATATAAAATGTGGTTATTTGGTAATTGTTCAGAATGAAATCAGGGTGCTTAATGGTTAAGGGAGACCCATGATACAAAATGATTCAGAGGGTTTTGGAACCATTAAGAGACAACCTTTTTTTTTTGCCAAACATGATTCACCTCTTAACAATTCAAAGGTTGACTGTTAAAAGAACCATTAAGAGGTAAACAAACAAGCCCTAAGTCTTTAAACCTAATTTTTGTTGGTTCAAGGGTTAAAACTTAAGTGGGCCAATTTTCTTAAAACATGACTAATAAGAAAAAGAGAGTGTGATTTGGTGATGGACAAATAAGGAATTTCAATTTAAATTAAGTATAATTTTCAAGTGACGAAAAAGGTATAAAATGTCTTGCGGTTTTCTTACGCGGACAACCGTTTTTTAGATGTTAAGACTGGTGAACTACAGACAGTGTCAGAAGAAGGTTCTATTTCACGTGCTTCCTGTGAGGATTCGGTTCAGTATTTTATCTTCATACGCGTCATCTAAGGAATACATAAATCAAACGTTTCTTGAATAACTTTAATTAGACTCTAACGGTTCAAGTCATGCTTCTAGTGGAATGATTAGTCATTACCAAAATAAGTTTTTCGTGCCGAAAGAGATTGTAACTCTATCTTGTGATATGCCTTTTTAAACTGCATTCTTTGTTTTTTCCCCTGAATAATGTATTATATCGTTAACGTTACAACTGACACGAGAATAAACCTAAAGTACAACTCAGACGTATGGTACATAACAATCTTACTTGCATAAGTAAACTATCAACAATTGCGCTATAAAATATGTTTTCTAACAATTACATATCCGAATTTCATGTCTAAAAGCATATAAAATGACCATTGATTGTGTGGTTTAATATTTAGCTGAGTTTTTTGAACTTAATAATTGGTAAAATTAAAATCTAATACTAACAAAATATATGTATTTTTATTGCACTTGGTTACCTTTCGAAAAATCCCAATATGTACATAATATCAGGGTTTCTTGGAAGACGACAAATGAAATATTCTAGAGAGTAGAAGCATTATAATGTAATCAATATAAAGGACTGAAATTGCCAAAATGCTTACATTAGGGTGTTATTTGAAATAATATCGGCAAAAAAACCACTACAACTTATATATAGGACGATAAAAATGCCTAAATTTTCTAATAAAGTGTTTAATAGGACTAAATATGTAGAACCAAAACACACACACACATATATATATATATATATATATATATATAGAGAGAGAGAGAGAGAGAGAGAGAGAGATAGAGAGATGGGGGTTATTATGCAACCTTTTACATGATGCAACCTCTTTAACCCCTTTATCCACAACACATTTTATTTTTAACTATTTTTTCTTTTTTTTAATTACATAAAATGTGTGGTTGATAGAGGGGTTGCAAAGATTTCACCATGTAAATAGGTTGCATTTGAACTCCCTTCTCTCTCTCTCTATACATATATATATAGGGGTTGTTTTATTTGCAACCCTTAAAAATGTTGCAAACCTTGCAACCCACATCTTAACCGTCGGATTCATGATCGGCGGTTACAATAGATATGGACCCCAATATTTTTAATTGAAAAAAACAGAAAAATAAAAATAAAATAACCGTCGATCATGAATCAAACGGTTAAGATGTGGGTTGCAAGGGTTGCAACCTTTTTCAGGGTTGCAAAATATCCTTCCACTATATATATATATATATATATACATATATATATAATTAAAGGTGGCACAATAGAATCTTAGGACCTATTTGAGTATCCTAACATGTCTTTAAAACATTTTTTTAGATAAAATGTCATTTGAGTTTTTTTTATAGGTAACATGTGTTTATAAAATATTTTTTAAATAATTAATATTATATAAAAATATTGATAAGACATTTATTTTATAATTGTCCTAAAAGAACTTGAGTTTAAAAAAATGATATCAACTTATTGTAATACGATTATATAGTACCTACAATTGTTTGTCATACAAACTTTAACTCTTTTAAACAATTTATGATAACATTTAGATATAATAGACGCTCTATAAAACGGATTTTGCTTTAGTGAATAGCTACTTAATTTATTTAAAATGTTATTTTATTTTAAAAAATAATTATTTTTAGTTTTTTATTTTAATTTTAAAGATCAACATCTCACCATCAATTTTAAATCAAATTGTCCTATATATAAAACTACATTTCTTTTGAATTGTTCTAAAATATATACAACACTTTCTTCTAAATTAATTTCTTCTTTCTTTCTATTTATAACCACTACAAGACGTTGCTTCACCGAGTTCATTTTATTTTGTTTGCATTTCGTATATATAATAAGTACATTCTTATAAACTTATGTGTACAATCAAATATTGAGTTTATTTTTATATAAATACAAAAATATTTTATTAAATAAAAAAAGGTACGGTAAATAGTAACCAAAAAACATTGAAATAATCATGAAATAGTTATTGAAAAAAGAAAAATAATTATAAGAGCTTTTTTAAGATTCTATATTGGAAATAATAATTTTGTTTATATTTTGCTCTCACATAATATTCTTTTTGTTATTATCTAAAATAGTGAAAACACGAGAAAATTTTAGGAAATACTTTTAAAACTTGATGGAAGAAGAGAAATTAAATAATTTTTTTATTCATTCATACTAATGAGGTTAAATTAAATTATTTTATATAAAGTTATTTAAAAAAGTTTACTCAAATGATGAAAGTATAAATATTATATAATTACTCTATCAAAGTTAAATATAATAACATTTTCTTTTAAAAAATTTAATTACCTTTTAGTTCTATATTTTAAATAAAGATATAAGAAATTATAAAAAATCTGTTACAAATTCTCTAAGTTTGTATAACACAAGTTTCACAATTTTAATTCACAACAACTGTGATTAGCTAGCAAATAATATATAATTAATCAACCCAAAAAGAGTTTCAAGAAGCAAAAAAGTATTCACATGTAAATGGCATACCTTTCCTTTGGGATACTATAAATATAGTGGCTATGTTAAGTTGTTCCATAAGCTCTTCTCTTTCATTTCAGTTCAACATCTAACAGAGCTTCATCACCCCCACCAAAACAATGGCTTTGCCTACTCATATCTTGCCTTCTGTTTTTGGCATTCTTGGTATGATCATTTCTTGTTCTTCATCATCATCTTAATATAATTCCCACAATTTTATTTTATTTTTCATTTTGATAATTGCTCACAAATTCCTTTAGTTGTTTCATGAATCTTTAATATTGTTTAATTGTTTTTTTTAACAGGAAACATTATCTCCTTCTGTGTGTACTTAGCACCACTGTAAGATCTCTTTCTTTACAAACATATACATATATACACACATATGTATATGTGTGTTTGGATGTATATAACCTAACTGGGGTTTTAGTGTTTTACAAATTTCTTCAAAGTTTTGATCTTTATGTAATTATTTTGGATCTTTCTCTAAAAATAATTATTTCTTGAAAATTACATATATATATATATATATATATATACAGAGAGAGAGAGAGAGAGAGAGAGTTTGTGAGTGAGTGAGTGAGTGAGGTTCTTGATAACCCAACTGGGGTTTTACAGAATTCATCAAAGTTATGATCTTCATGTTGGTATTTTGGATCCTTTTATAAAAATAATAATTTCTTGAAAATTATACATATATATAAGTATGTATTTAAATGTAAATAACCCAACTGGGGTTTTATAGATTTCATCAAAGTTTCAATCTTTATGTCCATATTACATATCTTTTTTATAAAAATAATAATTTCTTGAAAATTTTCAGGCCAACATTTTACAGAATCTACAAGAAGAAATCAACAGAAGGGTTTCAATCAGTACCATATTCAGTGTCACTCTTTAGTTGCATGTTGCTTTTGTACTATGGCTATCTCAAAACCGAAAACGGTATGATGATCATCACCATCAACGCCATCGGATGCGCCATTGAAACCGTTTATATCGTTATCTTTCTCATCTACGCTACCAAGGAATCCCTGGTAATTACAATATATATATATATATAATATTTATATACAGCAAAACTCACATACAGTACATGGTACACTCCTTGAAACCCTAATCCTGGTGGGAGAATAATTAAGGTCTACTGGTAACCCTGATACTGTTGGATCTTTATATAAAATCTTGATCATTTTATTTGGATTGATATACAGATATACACGATCAAGCTTCTCGTTTTATTCAACATCGGATCATACGGGTTGATTGTTATTACGACACTTTTAACAAGTCATGGGTCCTTACGAGTAACGATTGTTGGTTGGATTTGTGCCGTGTTTTCGGTTTGCGTATTTGCTTCTCCTCTAAGCATTATTGTAAGTTAATTGATCAATTATTTACATAATTAATCAAAATTTTATTAATTTAATTATAATTAATTGTTTGGTTACATGCAGAGATTGGTTATAAGAACCAGAAGTGTAGAGTATATGCCTTTCCCTTTGTCTTTCTTCCTTACCATCTGTGCTGTAATGTGGTTCTTTTATGGACTATTGATCAAAGATTATTATGTGGCTGTAAGTTTAATTCCATTTTTTATGCACATTATATATATATATATATATACACACACATATACATGAGTCGGTTTAAATAAAAAGTTATATATCATGAGAATGTAAAAAAAGAGGGTTAAAAGAAGATTGTATTAAATCATTGAAAAAAATCGGCAAAAATCTATTTGAAAATTCATATGTGAATCAACATTTCATATAGGTTCATATATGCATTTTTTTCACATGGATTTTTTTCCAAATTCACATATGAATCTTCCCTTCCCTTCCCTTCTCACGATAATTGGTCTTCTTATTTGAATCTCTCACTATATATATATATATATATAGAGAGAGAGAGAGAGAGAGAGAAGAGGGAGGTTTCATTTAGGAATCTTAAATATTTTAGAAATCATGAACCAACTTTTTTTTGGTAAATATTCATGATGAATAAATTGATAAATATTCATAATGACTAATATTCATCTTAATTCTCACAAAATAGGTGAGTTTTTGGGTTTAAAAATATTTAAGGTTCCTAATCGAATTTCTTCCTATATATATATATATATCATGTTATATAATATTATATTTAATTTGTGTTTTTCTTTTTCTTTTTGTTTAGACTCCAAATGTGATAGGGTTCATCTTTGGAGTAACCCAAATGATACTCTACATGATCTACAAAGACAAAAAGAAGCAAGTGAGACCAATGGTTCAGCCCCAAGATGAGCCAGCAGCAACAGTGGTGGACTTGGGGGCAATCTTGGAAATGCAGGAAAAAACTGGGGTGGACTTGGGGGTATTATTGGAAATTCAAGATAAAGCTGGGGTGGAGCTAGGGGTAATATTGGGAATGCAGGAAAAGTCGGTGGCCGGAGATGAAGCGGTTGGTGAGAAGCAAGAAGAGGTCGTGGCTAAGGTGTCGTTGGGTTTAGATGGTGAAAAGACCATCACGCCCACTTTCGCTTGAAATAGAAAATTTATCGAGCCAAGAAAACAGAGCTTAAAAAGAAAGTGATAAGCTTTTATCATCTGTAATCGGGTGGGCCCGTGCATGAGATTTCTTTGTAAATCCCGAATTTGCCCTTCTCAACAAAAAAACTAGGCTAGCGCTAGCCGAGGAAATCTATATGGATGCGTTTTCTTTATCTTCTTTTCTTTAGGCTTTTTATGAGGAGAATAAAATTTATTTACTGCGAATGACGAACCTTTTTCTTTATTTTTTTTATAATACAATTATAATCAAATATAATACAGATATTTTGCAAAGACATCGATAAAACAAAAACTATTGATATTTCAGACTTTTTAAACACAAAATAGTTTATGGAAAGCACATTAAAGTGTGTACCAAATGCACACATTCCATTTATGGCTTATATGACCATGTAACATGTTCGGATGGGTCCCACATTCAGTTTCGATCGATCTTAATTATTAAATCGTTTATTATTTTATAAAATATAAGATATTGAACTCGATTAATCGAGTAGCATTTGCTATAAAAAAAATACATTAATTTAGGGGGTATGTTCATTTAGAAACTTTAAATATTTAACAAATTCGAGAACTATCATTTTTGTGAGTATTCATCTTGAATACTCACAAAATTGATGGTTCATGAGTTTCTAAAATATTTAAGGTTCTTGAATGAAACTCTCTCTATCAACATAAGATATATTCAAATTAGAACAGTAACCAAATAAGAGAACACGAAAATTATCAAATCACTTGCAAAATAATATGTGATTTTACACAGAAGGTTAACATATGGGTGTCCGGGTGACGTGGCCCGCGATCTCCAATCGTGGCCAAAGTCGTGTGAATCACATGTGATTTTACACGTGATTTCAATGTAACATCACATGTGATTTGACTGTTTTCCTATTATCTTATTTGATTATTATTCTCGTATGAACCTGACTCCTATCAACGTATTATGATAATTATAAACATATTTAGCACAAGAATTAAATTATTAAAATCGTAATCCGTTGTTAAACCAGTGTTCAGTATTTTCTTTTTACCATGGCATCTAATCTTTTTGGTAATTTATCTTTACTAAAATTAGAAATCTTGAAAGGAAAATTCTTTTGATTGTTGCGTTTAATCTTTCACAAATCCAGTATACGAAATCTTAATTATATGTCGTCATATACAGAAGGTTGCGCATGACTTGAAACAAGAGGTGGCATCATATAGAGATGGGAAAGTGGCGTGAAACCCGAGACCGGTTACAAGAGGCTCGGAGATATTACTAAAATTCTGAACTATTACGAACTTTTGAAGTTGGACCAGTAACCGGTTACGGAACAGGCTACCAAGACGCTGTTACAAGGCTTGATTACCGGGTTTTTTGTCGTATTCACCAAAAGGTCATAGAGACCAGTTACAAGAGGCTGGAGGCTATTACTAAAAGTTTGACCGTTACGAATTTTTTAAGCTGGACCGATAACCGGTTAAGGAACCGGCGACTAGAATGTTGTTACAAAGCCTGATTAACGGTTTTTTTGTCTTATTCACCAAAAGGTCATAAAGTCATTTTTGGACCATTTTTGTCATTTTGCTTGAATATAAATAGATGTTTGAGTTGGTGTTTTATTTACACAGATGGAAAGACTCCTAATGCTCAAAATCAAGCAGTCATTTATGCTCTTAAAGTCAATTACGTTTTTTAGCAAACTAGTTAGAAATCGGGCCCATATAGTCAATGTTTTAGAGATGGTCAAATTGGGCTCGTCCGGAATTGATTAGGATTGGAGGGACCGGTATGGCTCGACGGTCTAGGACTGGTTGCATATTTTATGGAATTTCAATGGCTGACCTAGGACCGGGACCAGTTATATATATGACCGATTTTTAAAAAAGTTTAAGTTTATACAAATCATAATACAATATTTTCAAGTTTTCTTTTTTAAAGTTTTTTCAAGATTTTATCTACTTAAATGTATCATGTAAAATGTATTTTAATACTAAATTTCAAAAATAGTAACTATAAAAACCATATATAACATTTTTAAGAGATTTTTTTAAAACCGAACCGATCCCATAATCTGATTTGGGATCGGCACGATTAGACCAGGACCCATTACCAGGTCTAGATCAGTCATAAGATTTTTGGTCAGTACTAGAACTGAGATCGACCGACCTGATTTTGAAGAAACCGGTTTCTGACCAGCCCAACCCAACTTAACCCAAAACCGAACCATTTATAACCCATATAATTAATAATATATATATATATATATATATATATATATATATATAGAGAGAGAGAGAGAGAGAGAGAGGTGTGAGTTCATACAAAAACAACACCTATTTAAGAAAAAAAAAGAGAACAACCGAGTACATAAAAAATCATATATAATTCACGCGGTCGCTCGCGCCCGTTTTTTTCGGATTAATGTAAAATCACATATGATTTTGTACATAATCTTCTGTTTTTTGTTGTTTTATTAAATAGTTAGCGTTCTCGTTTATATATATATATATATATATATATATATATATATATATATATATATATATATATCATAAAAATGTATAAATTAAAAAAATTCATTGGGCCAGAAGCCCACTTGCCAGCTCAGCCCAGCCCATTAAAACTATACCATAAACGTTTAATAGTTTTCTATCGTCTTCTACGTAATTTTAGGGTTTTTTTTTGAATCCATATCTTTCATCGACAAAATCAGATTCCGTTCAAATTCCTTCAGCAAATCGTTGTTCGGAAAGATGAAGAACAGTGATAGAAGCTCTAAAGGAAACCCTAACAATGGCGGAAGCAATCAGAATTTCAATCGTTTAGCACCAGTGAATAACAGCAAGATGAAGAACAGGAACAGAATGGGATGCGGAGGTGGAGGACTTTCACTCCAAGCATTTGCTAATGCTAAAACCAAAAACGACGGCTACAATCCTGCTTTAATCAGTACGTTTCTCTTCTTCACTAAAGCTTAATAAGTAATTAACAATCGATCAATTCCATAGTGTGATGTTGCAGAAGCTTAATGTTGTCGATGTATGGAAGATAAATCTTATAGTGTGTGTTAAATTGTTGAACTGTGTTTAGAATTGTGATCGTAGGATGAAATTTTTGGAGGTGATTGAATTTGTTTCTGCTTCATGCTAAACAACCAGAAGAAATGATTGTTCGGTTTTAATCAAGGTTTAGCTTAGCTTATATTTGATCCATAGATGCTAACTTTAGTCTTGATTTGATTACGTATGATCATGTTTTAGCTTGTTTATATTAGGAATGAATATGTTGTCAGCTTAAATAAATAGTGGAAATAATTCCACTGTTCAGTATTTGAGATTGATTGTATGGAGATGCTGCTTTTTCTGTTGCATAAAATTTTAATTTCAGGATTAAACCAGAGCAGGAATGTCAAATTATTTGAAACTACTTGGTCAACTCTTTGAAACGGTTTGGATCACATGAATCCTGATGAGAATAAGGTGGTGTAGAATTGCATAATTACATCATTTATGTGAATTCAAGACTTGCTAGTTTCTAGTGAATCCCAGAGGCTATGATGATGCAAGCTTACAGTGAGTTATAGCTTTGAGTCCGTTATGCTGAATGCTAGATTTCAGAACCATAAATTTACAACAACAATTTTTTTCAAAGAAAGCTCTTGGTAAATAAAGCGTAGTATTAGAGGGAATTGGAAATTTAGTCAAACGAAGAGGAGACTATTGATGGAAACTTAATGTCTATTCTTATCCACATAAAGGAATGGATGCCCGGCAATTATGTGTTACTGTTGTGACTCTGTCACCCTACTTTTTGGGGTAGAGGTAAGGTCGCATACATTTTAACCTCCCTGGATCCCACCTCTAGGTGGGATATAGATATACTGGGTTTGTTTGGTTTGGTTTGTCTATTTGTGGACTGGAAAATTAAAGAGGTTATGTTGTCCAATATATTGGTTGTCATGTATAGGGTTTATTCCTTTTCTGGTAGGGTCATTGTAGATTGCACCTATTGATACTTCATGATCGCCATTCATGTTTTCTCAATAACCCGTTTTCATTCGTTCTTTGGGCTTCTAGACTTTAATGCTTTTTGCCTCGTATCTTCTCTTCGATTTTCATATTTTAGGAGTTATATTTGCACTAGCAAAATGGAAGTATCTGAAAACATGTTTTTCTTTTGTGCAATCACCTTTTGCCTTGTATCTTGTTTTGCCTGCTTGTTTAAGGTGTGGCATTTATGCAGTAATATCTGAAACCGCGCTGAACACCATGTATGTATACATTGCAGTGGTGATCTTCTTTTACCATCATCTCATTTATCTTTTGTTATATAGAGACCAATGTGTCTTATCATTTTTTTATAAATATCTTTTACAAAGTTTGATCCTCACAGAGAAACAAAGGGAGTTCTACAAAAATGCAAAATGTGTCAACAAGTACAAGAAGTCACTGAAGCAACAAAACCAAGAGCAAGGTTCTTCCCCGGCTACAAAATCTATAGAGGTTGGGCTCTTAATTCTATAACTTGAGTTGCTTTGGCTGCTTTATACTTCACTACTCTCATTGTCTCTAATCAAGAAGGGGTTAAGTTTTAATTTTCAGCACCGTCTTTCTTGTTTTCAAGTTCTTCTTTTTCGAATTTTCTTTTTCATGCTCTTTTTCCTAAAAAAAATCCACAGTATTCACAAGATAGGTATCTTCACGGAAATAGCCACTCTGCTCTTTGGGGTGGAGGTCAGGCCTGCTTACATTTCACCCACTAGACCCTACATCTGAGTAGAATATACCCGATTTGTTTGGTTTGGTTCGTAAGGGTGCATTTGGTACGCGGGACAACACAAGATACATGACAGGATGTTACAAAAACTTGTTGTCCCATGTTTGGTGCGGCAAGTAGACTGGGACAAGACTGGACCGAGTGGGATTCGAGTAGGATATACTGGACTTGTTTGGTTTGTAAAGTTGTGTTTGGTACGCAAGACAATACAGGATACGGGACAGTACATAACAAAATCTTGTAGTCCCATGTTTGGTGTGAAGACAAAAATGCACTTTTTCTCTCCCACCAAAATAGGTAGAACAAAAATAAGGGAGATTGGACAAGCTTGTTAAATTACTAAACTATCCATGTCAAATTAAAATTTTAAAACCTTCTACAATTCTTTCACCCGCCTACCTCATTCTTGTCTGTCCAGTCACATCCATGTACCAAATGCACCCTAAGGGGTTAAAAAACCATGGTTTCTGATGATAATAAGTTGCAGGATAGAAATGAAAACAAGGAAGTTGGTGAAAGGTATCAAGGGAAGAGGAAAACCGGGAAGAAGTCGGCATACAGTCTAAAAGAGATTTACGAGAAGAAGCAAGAGGAGGAAGAGAAAGCGAGAATGGAGAAGGAGGCGATAATAGACGCAAAGAAAAGAAAAAAATATGAATCCGAAGGTCGGCGAAAAGCTCAGAGGGAGAAGATGTTGAAGAGAACGCGATCGGGTCAACCGATAATGAAGTACAGGATTGAACATCTGTTGCAGACAATTCAAGGTTCAAATTCAAAAGCTTAAACAGGTAATAATCAGTCTCTTAGCTTGTATTGTAATGTGCTTAAAATCTCTTAATTTTGCGTCATTAGTGATTCTTTCAAACCAAGTACTTTTCTTTTGAAGTATATAATAATTATATACGACAAATACTCTCACACACACACTCCGACACTCTGTAAAAGTCTCATGAAGACTCACCTTGTAGTGTATAGTGACTTAGTGACTTGGTAATTGTTTTAGATTAATAACCTACACCATTTACACCACAGTATCCCAAAAGGTCAACACAAGTCAACTTTGGTCAAAAGTCAAAACCGACACCGCCCGAAAGACAACTCAAACCTGAATGCACCCTCCTACTGTGTCGGAGTTGTTTTACGGGTCAAATGCATGAAGCGTAGACCCATACCCATACCGCCTTGCCGGCACCACACACCTGTGCAGAAAACGAACTAGGCCTCACATGGTCGTGTGCAGGGGTGGACCCATTTTATAGGATAAGGTGGCACGGGCCACCGCTTCGTTCCTCCGTCGTAGTGTAAGAAATTATAGGGTCGTGAAAGGCGTTACCGTATCTGGTAGAGTTGGTCTGCATAGCTTTTCTCTCACCCCACACCCGGGTTCGAATCCTATTTGTGTCATTTCCCGTAGTTTTTAGTTTTTAACTTCAGATTTATTATGTTTTTGAAAAAAAAATTGCAGTAAGAGACTCGATACGAAATGTCAACCTCTCAACGACTGTTTAAAAAAAGGTGGGGATGGCCAAATATAATCGGTTATGTTTTTTTTTTGGAGAGGGTATCCCAGACCACATTGGGCCCAGACTAATCCCTGGCAATATGGGCCGAAGCCCGACTGCTAAAGCATGCAGCCCGGGGTCGAAGCCCCCGTACCTCCAGGATGCGTCCCCCAGGGTTCGAACATGAGACCGCTACTAGCTAGTCCACATGCCTTACCACTAGGCTAACACCCTTTTGGTATAATCGGTTATGTTGGAGGTAGGGTTGTAAACGAGTCGAGTTGAGTAGCAGTTTAATCGAGCCGGGCTCAAAAAATTAATACTGGGCTCGAGCTCGAATATTTTTTGAGTTATGAGCTCGATGCTCGTTTATGGATTCGAACTCGTAATCGATCAACTCGTTTATCGGCTTGAGGTCGATACTTTTTATATTTTTATTGTATGATTAATAAATATATGAGCATGTTTGGCTCGAAAAAGTGTATGCTCGAATGGCTCGGCTCGGCTTGACTCGAAAAATTGGATCGAGTTTTCTAACGAGCTGAGTCGAACATTGGTGCTATAAAATTCGGCTTGTTAAGTTAAACGAGTTCTATTTTGTGTTCGAGATAAACGAGTCGAGTCGAACATTGGTGCTATAAAGTTCGGCTTGTTAAGTTAAACGAGTTCTATTTTGTGTTCGAGATAAACGAGCTCGAGCTCGAGTAGCTCGTTAAAAGCTCGACTCGTTTACACCCCTGGTTGGAGGGAATGGGACAGGCCCGGAATTGGGACCATAGGGCCTGGTTAAGTCCCGGTGGTTTAGCTTGTTTACGAAATTTTTTGGAGAACTGGTTAAGGGGTAGTCCTTTTGGACCGTTATAGGCACAGTCGAAAATGATCGTTAGGACCGATTGAGTAAGCAAAATTATGAAATCATTTATTTAGAAGTTTGGTGCAAAAGCGTATTTTTAAATGTAAACAAAATTAAAATTTTGTAAAAGAAAATACGAAGATGTCAAGTTTTATATCATTTTAACAAAGATGTATTTCGAATGTTATTTTAGGCTATGTTTGGCAAACTAGTTTATAAACTAGCTGGTAGCTGATAAGCTAGCTTTTCAAAACACTACTGTGAGTAGTTTTTCAATAAGCTAACTTAGAGCATCTTCAAGAGCTATGCCAAAATAGAAAAAAGTAAGATTTTAGCAATTATGTTGCTCCAACAGCTATGTTAAACCATATGCTAAAATAGAAAAAAGAAGATAGAGAAGATAAAAATCTCCAAATTTGGAGAAATCTCTAAAACTCTATTTCTAAGAGAGAAATAGTATTTAATTTTTTCCACCAATAGGATAAATTGAAGTTGTGTGTTTAGGAGAGAGAAATAATAATATATTAAATGTATTTAATATTTTAATAATATAATTTATGATATACTTATTAAAATAGAGTAGTTGTTAGAGTTGGATGTAATTTCTTTAAGAGATTTTAAATTTTTATACTCTATTTTAGAAAAATTATAGCATAGCTGTTGGAGATGCTAGCTTATGGTAATCCAAACATGTATTTTTTTTAGCCAAACAATGCCTTAGTGTTTCAGCCTATGTATGTGGATTTGGTAAATGCAATTTTTAATAGGAAATAAAACAAGCTAACGAGACGGTTCGTGCCATTGGAAGACAAGCTAACGACGTGGCCTATGTTTTAGCGCGTCATTTTCGTTTACTTTCTTGTCCTATTATTTACCATTTTATTCCTAGTTTTCTAGCTCCTTGTATTATCTACAATTGTGTTAATTTTAATTCTAATGAAACGAATGTGCCTCAACCAGGTGATGGTCGTTAGAATCTCATTCTTCTCCTTTTCAAAAAAAAAAGGAAATAAAATCGGATATTATAAAAAATATTATAAAAGAAATGATTTTTTTAAATAAATATGACGGGTTAAATGACCGGTTATGTATTTGTCTATCATACTTTTTTTTTTGTAACCGTGGGTTTCTGGGCCAACTTACGCGCACCGATTAATCCCCGGGCGACCACAAATGGTCTGGAGTCATCGCAGGTGAACCTTCATGGCCACAAGGGCTTTTGCAGCGCCTGGATTTGAACTCTGGGTAGATGAGATCCTCTACTACATCCCCAAAGGGTTTACCAGTGCGTCACAACCCAAGTGGCGTACTACTGATGGAGTTAGTTTCAAAGACGAAAATAACAATAAAGAACAAACAGACAGTTTTAAGGACGAAAACAATAATAAATTGTAAACCGTTTACGAAGTTAGTTTTATGGATGAAAACAATAAATTGTAAACCATCAACAAAGCTTGTATCAAGAACGAAAATAACAACGAAAGATGCAGGAAAGCCATAATTTTTAACGACAAACATGAAAGAAAACATGATTTACTACTCTAAAAGTAAAAAATAAAAAGTGACTCATTGAGACATTGACTTCAATGAGCATCTAATTGATTGTAAATTCTGAAGCAGAGAATTGCAGGATGGCCTGTGAAACTCATTTAAAAAAAAAAAGAATGATGATGAATGATGGTGATGATGCATAAAAAGGAATGGATATCATCATCCAATACAAATAAAGCTTTTTCATTACCTTATCCATTTATAGACCTTTTCATCCTCCTATTCCATCAACTACCATCTAATCATTAACATTCATTCATTTCTGTATTATTTGTTAAATCATAAATGAAAATATAAAATTTATGTATAAGACAGAATTTGTGTATAAAAAGCAAATTAGTTGGTGTATTTAATGATATATAGCTTGTATTTAGTCTATCCCCATTCAAAAAGCATATATGGTGTATTTAGGGGTTGTTTGTTTACCTCTTTAATAGTTCTATTAAGAGGCAACCTCGGAATCACTAAGAGGTAAATCTAGTTTGACAAAAAAAATGGTTGTCTCTTAATGGTTCCAAAATCCTCTGAATGGTTTTGTATCCTGACCCTCCCTTAACCATTAAGCGCCCTGATTTCATTCTAAACAATTACCAAACAATCATATTTCATTTTGCACTATATCATAAGAGTCTCTTAATTATTCTACATCAAATCATTCAGCAATTGCCAAACAACCATTTAATCTGTCCCATTTCAAAAGGCAGATGAGAATCCAAACGAGGTTTTATATACACCTTTTTAAAGTTCAAATCAAATTAAATCATGCATTGAAAAATAAAAATAAAAGTATGTTTGATTTTGATTGGTGAGAGGAAATTAGTATAACAAGGTGCATCTAACAAGTAGGGAGAGTGCATTTATCATAATCCTCTCAACAACATAAATACCATATAAAAGTAGGACTCTAGATATTTTAAGAACCTAAAAACCAATTATTCCATGAATAAACTTATTATTCATACCCAATAATCATGAATATAATGTATTTTTATTATTCATTATATCGTGCACTTTTATTTTGAATATCATGTACAAGAACAAAAATTGGCATTTTTCAACAGACCACACATGAACGAAAAACGTAATTTACTCTAATTTTCATATGAAAATCTTTCAAAGGCATTTATCTATACTATATTATAAAACATGGATAAAAAACTCTTAAATACAAATTATTAGAAACAAGGTACCATCATTTTATGTAAGATTTTAAAAATCTTTTAATTTACAAGTATCAAAGCACAAAATACATATTACTACTGCAGACTTCTAACACCCACCAATTTGGTATGTGCAAGGTATTCCTTTTATGCAAACTTTTCCATGTATCACTATTAATTAATATATTATATTACTATAATTTTATTTTAATTATATTATTAAATATATAATTGATTATTTTTTAGATGTCATTAAAATATACAAGATAATCATTGAATTCTAACAAAATACTTAATTTTTTATATAAAAAACAATATATTATTAAGCCTAAATTAAACAAATTTATAAAAAAACATTATTACTTTCTGAAAATCATCCAAAATCGTACTGTAAATCGACCAAAAAATAAAATGAAACATTAAAATCGTGATGTATCTCGTTGCATTACGCGAGTACACTTCTAGTCATGAATAAAATATAAATAGTTGGTTATTAGGTTTTTCAAAATATTTAGGATTTTCATTTAAACTTATCCTTGCAACATTAATACCCATGCCAAAAAAAAAGAATGATAAACGAGGAAAGGTAATAATTTAGTTTGGTAAAACATGTATTTGATACCAACAAACAATATGGTGTTACAAGAATCTTTATTTAGAGACTAAATACTACAAATACATTCATTCTACAACTCTTACCCCCCCCCCCCCCCCCCCCCCCCGAACCAGATGCAGCGACAACAACAACAACAACAACAACGGGATGCTAAGGGGTCGTTTATCAACACAAATCAGATAAACGCTAACCGGGTAAAAGTGCGGTCTGGAACAATACTAATCACTTTCCTCGACTACAAGAGCTTTCTTCAACATTTTATTGGAACCACCTATGTACCCAAAGCCAATTCAAGTGTCAAATACAACCAATATGACCACTTTATAATTAAAGCATCTCTACGCAGATTCTCTATGAAAAACCTTTAAAAAATATTACATTCAACTCTAACTCTAACACTTTCTTTATTTTGAAGATTTCAACATTGATTATAATATTAAAATATTCAATAGATTTATATTCTAACAAATTTCAACTAAATGTTCTATACAAATGATAATTCATTCACTCCTATAGTTTCTTTACTTTGGAAATTTCAACATTAATAATTTTATTAAAATATTTAATGGATTTAATATCCTAACATAATTGTAATTAAATTTTATATAAAATTGATAATACATTCATCCTGATTGGTGGGAACAATAAAAATACCATTTCACAATTCACCATTTAATTTTGTTTGGAGCGTACTCTAAATTTAGAGATTTTTACGACATATCCAACAGATACTCCAAAATGAGATTTTTGAGGTTTTGAGCAACGTTTTTTTTTCCTACAACGGATACTCAAAATGGATTAAGATAAAGTAGGAGAGGGAAAGAGAGAGTGTGAAATTCTCTAAATTTGGACACTCCCCAAAAATATCACCGGGAGGGAAAATATTTTTTATTTATATTCCCGCCACTAAGAAACCTTAAAATTAAATGTTTATGAGAGAAAAATAATATTTTATTAAATGTATGAAATATTTTAATAATATAATCAATGTTGTAATCTTTAAAATGGAGAAACTGTTAGGGTTAAATGTAATTCTTTTTGGGGATTTTGAATTTTTATTATCCTTTTTGGAATTTTTTGTAGAATCAATTGGAGATGTTCTTATACTCTCTCTTACTCTCCCCGTTCTGAAAGAAAGTTCTCGAGAATATGTTGGAGCAAAAAAAGTAGGTTAAAAACTCCAAAATTCCATTTTGAAGAATCTGTTGGAGATGCTCTTAGATCCCTCTTCTTCTCAATTAACATAGCATATAAATAGAATTATATACATACATACATATAGACTTGGGATCGGGATCGGGATCATGTGAGAAGATCCGTGAGACCACAGAAATAAATACTCTGAAGTTTCGGTGTTTTCTGTACCTTCACAATGTTTTATTGTGAAGTTTCAGTGTTGTTTTGTTGTCCCCCAAGCCTTACGAAAACAGGTCTGTCTCACGTGAACCCAACCCTCTCTCTCTCTCTCTCTATATATATATATATAGGGGTTGTTTCATTTGCAACCCTTAAAAAGGTTGCAAACCTTGCAACCCACATCTTAACCATCGGATTCATGATCGGCGGTTACAATGGATATGGGGCCCAATATTTTTAATTAAAAAAAACAGAAAAATAAAAATAAAATAACCGTCGATCATGAATCCAACGGTTAAGATGTGGGTTGCAAGGGTTGCAACCTTTTTCAGGGTTGCAAAATATCCTTTCACAATATATGTACAGGGAGGATCATGCAAGAAGTTAAACATTTTGCGAGAAGACGAGAAGTGTTTAATCATATATGATTACACGGCTTGTAGGTGTGTTTAATCACATATGATTAAACGTCTATGTATTGCCAATATAACATGTGTTTAATCATATATGATTAAGCTTTTGTGTATCATATATGATTAAACACTTCTCGCCTTCTCGCAAAATGTTTAGCTTCTCGTTTGAACCTGCCCATATATATATATATATATATATATATATATATATATATATATATATATATATATATATATATATATATATATATATATATATATATATATATATATATATATATATATATATATATATATAGGGGAGAGATCAAATGCAAATCACCCTAATTTTTGCAAACCGTTCAAACTGGCGATTTCATTGGTTAAGTTAATGAAATTGGTTCATGAAATTATTTCATATAATTATTTTCTTCATGAAATTGTTTCATATAATTATTTTCTTCATGAAATTGTTTCATATACTTGTGTTTTTTTCGTAAAACTGAAATTGTTTTCAATTATTCTCATTATGATGAAATTGTTTCATATATTTTCTCATTGTGATGAAACCTTTTCATTTTTACATAAGAAAATAATTATATGAAACAATTTCATCAAGAAAAGAATTATATGAAACAATTTCATAAACAAAAGCAATTTCATGAAACAATTTCATTAACTTAACCAATGAAATCGCCAGTTTGCACCGTTTGCAAAATTAAGATGGTTTACAAATGAAACTACCTCCCTCTCTCTCTCTCTCTCTCTATATATATATATATATATCAAATTAGGAAGTAATATGCAGTGTGCAGTGCGTACCTCCTAATATCATCTCTTACGCGCAACTCTGTATACCGTATCTTTACCCATTGTCCGTACAAAATCCGGCATGTCAAACCGTTGCCCTGCAACGGTGCGGTATATGTAAAGCTTCTCAACCGGACAACTTTCGTGCATCCCATCAAGATTCTCACGCTCATCGATAACTTCAACGTTAAGACCAGGCATCTTCTCACCCAGAAGCTTACACGCTCCAAAACTAACGCTACAAGAAGACATCCAAAGGGATCGCATTGTCTCCAACTTGGAAGCATTCGCCAGCAACGCCTTGTCCCCGAAAGGGCAATCGCGAATCTCCAGCTTCCTTAAGCTATCACATCCCGATAAAACATGATGAAGCCCTAAATCACTATCGCCCGCGAATGCTACCGAAAGCATGTCCAGTTTCTTACCGTGGGTCCCGATGTGTTCGAATACGCGGTCCGTGAGGAGGCCAGACATTGAAAGACGTCGAAGTTGTTTGCAGTTTTCGACTATCGCTCCAAAACCGGCGTCCAGGGGTTCGAAGGTTACGTAATCTGGGGCTCGGGGTTCGAGAATGCAGAGGCGGAAGCATGTTAGGTTAGGACGGTTATTAGCGATGGTGATCAATGCGGAATTTGACATTTGTCGACAGAAATATAGAACGGATTGAAGTTTTGGGCAACCCTCAGAAACGGAAACGAGGCCTTGTTCGGTCAAGAGGACATTTGCATCGGCAACAAATGGATCGGAAGGGAAAACCCTTAGTTCTTGGAGGTCTTTACAAGACATAGCGAGAGCGTTGAGGCCAGTGTCCTCGATGTAATCCAACACCTGCAGTTGCATCTTTAATTAGTTGAGAAAGTAATAAAAACCGATCAACGACCTTTGAAGCAAATATGCACATTATGCATCAAAACAATACAATGATATATCGAAAATTCCTACGTGGGACAGGAACAAACAAATTGAGACAGGACAAGCAGAACAAAAACTTTGTTGTCCTACGTTTGGCGCGAGAATTAGACAAGGACAATACTTGGCTGGTAGGTGGAACAAACGGGTGTTGCTATATTCACCCCTATTTACGTCAGAATCAAGTCAGACATATTGAAAATGTAAAAAGTAAGTCATAGGAGAAAATTAATAGGTAGGGGTGTATTTAGCAATATATACGGGTGTGTTTAGCCTACCTTTGGAACAAAATTCAAGGAGATGGGACATGGGACAAGATAGATAAATTACTAAACTATCCATGTCAAATTAAAACATTTAAAACTTTCCACCATTCTTTCACCCGCCTATAGCCTACCTCACTCTCGTCTTGTCATTATCATGACTACATACTAAACGCACCCTAAATAATAATATAGTGGCTCTCTCTCACATGTGGTGCACTGTGGGTGTGGGTGTGGGTGTGGGTGTGTGTATGTGTGTGGGTGTGAGAGAGAGAGAGAGACATGTTCTCATTATGAAGAAATCAAATTGATTTCTCAAGCCATGTTAGCTGGATGACATGGTATACAACTACTGTAACCAGTATTTTATCATCTTTTGAATTCACCATCACATTAACTTCAGTAGAGAATAACCTCAAAATTATTTCATTCATCATCACCTAGTTCAAACAGTCAGACATGTTATCTGCAGATTGGTGAAGAGTACATTTAGCAAAGTGCAAAGGCATTGTGTCAACACAACATGAACAACTACAAGTCTGATGATGAATGAATAAAATATGCGCTAAAAGGCTTATTGTTGTATGAGCAATATATGCATTGAAATTTGTATAGGAACTAGATATGCATTAAAGACGTACCAATAGACGCTGCAAATTATGGCACTGACTAACAATCTTGGTAAGCTCGGGACTTTGAATAATCGCGTAGCTCAAGTTTAGAGTAGTGAGCCGAGAACACGCTGAGTAAAAAGCTGGAAGATATGCTGGAATCACGTCCCAAAACCCCGATAGCCCTTTTAGATTCTTGCAGCCTGAAAAAGCCTCCGCTAGACTTGAATATACATCTGACCGGATTTCGGCAGAGTAGGCACCTGTACCGAACTCAACCAGCCGTGGGGCCAGATGTAGAAGTGTGGACAGCTTCTCAAGGGGCACAGTACGATTGAGTCGAAGAGTCTTAAGGTTGGGTGACCGAGCAACCAGGCGTTCAAGGGCCGAGAAACTCACCTCAGAAACCAAGCAAGCAATGTTAAGAGACTCCAATGAGGTAGAAGAATCAGGGAAGTGACTCAGCCAATGCCCACTTAGATCCTCAACTTCACATTCCCGCAACTCCAGTACTCTCAGATTTCTGTATTAAAAAACAGATGGATGAAAAACATTAATAAAGAAAGAATTTATACCTCTACCAAATTCCAGCAGAAAAAGATCGAAAAACGTATAACAGCATCTTGCTTCTCTTTTAGTTTTTTTTTGGGGGGGGGAGGGGGTCCAAAAGGCAAACAGCACATTCACTTAACTTCTACTATTGAAAGAGTGGATGAATGCTATTATCCTTGTATGCTTCTTAACCTAGTTGGGTAAATATGGCAAAAATGTTGTAAAAAGGAACTCACCAGCTTTCAAATTTGCTCTATACCATTCACATTTCGAATTCCTAATTCAGTTCATCAGAAATTGATAGAAGTTGAAAACGATTTAATTTACCGAATAACTTAAATAAACCCATAAGTAAACCAGGATGCAAATGGAAAACAAAAACAAAAACCGATTATACTTTGTTCGAATTCGAGTAGGCCCAGAGTCAATCCTTGAAGAAGCTAACAGAAAGAATATAGTATTATAGCTTATATATTATCACCTCAATTATATAAAGTTAAAAAGGTGCAATCAAAGAAGGCAAACTACCCTCTTGTCGACAAAGAAACACCTCAATCAACCAAAACAACCAATTGTTGGCAACTTCATTGCAAAAACAGATCATTTAAATAACAAATGCTTTCTAGAACAAAAAATGCTTTAAAGAACTCAATTATACATATCATTAAGCATAGAACCTCCATTAAAGTAGCAGTTCCTAAAGAGCAAAGTGTACTTCCAATTTAACAAAACCATAAAATAAACAAAAAACAAATTCTTCTCAGAAACCACATTTTTTTCCCGGCATCGATGATCAATGTCTGGAAATATGTCACACAACATTCAGGCTATTTAATTCCTACTGAACAAGTTCGAACAAAACCGAAGATAACATAAAACGTAACAGGAATCCAGTTTCATTTTGTTCACAAATTGAAGGCTTAAAAGGAGATATTTCACCTGCAATTAGCAGCAATGGCAGCAAGTCCATCGGTACTGAAACCCTCACATGACGACAAAACCAAAACCTTAAAATTCTTAAAAGACTTAGAGATCAACTCCAAGCTCTCATCCGTTACCACCATCCGCTTAAGCCTGATCTCCTCCAACCAAGGATAACCCCTAGCAATCTCAACGATCCAAGGATAAACATACCCTCCCCATCCTTCCGGCACCAAATTGAAGTCCGCAAAATGCGGCTTCCCTTTCAACTCAATCGATTTCACCTCCGGAAACCTCCCGATCATGATTTTAGGGTTCACAGCGTAACAGTTTCCGACAAAAATCCTCCTCCGACACCACCTCTCCATTTCATACCACGACTTGCACACCAATGAAACCGCGTTCCTGTCCTTTTCCGAGCTTATAAACGAGAACACATGTTCCAACACCTCCTCCGGGAACGAGTACGCCATCGCCGCCCAAATAAGCTTCAGAAAACCTCAAAATCTGGCCGGAAAAGATGGCCGACGAACCGGTCAACTCAGATATAAGTTACTTGATGTGTATAGTCCGTGAAATTGGTTCAGATCTGAGCAGAACTACACCATTAACGAGCTTAGATCGAAGTATTTTTGGTTGCAGATGAGAGAGAAAAAGAGAGGTTGAGAGAGAGATAAGATTTTAATATGTCGTGCGATAGATAAAGTGATAGGCGAGGTTAAATTTGTAGGGTA
This sequence comes from Arctium minus, assembly GCA_954870635.1. Lineage (NCBI taxonomy): Eukaryota > Viridiplantae > Streptophyta > Magnoliopsida > Asterales > Asteraceae > Arctium > Arctium minus. The sequence continues at coordinate 70,538,871 of OX941095.1, read as the reverse complement.
AATCCTTATAAACCCTTAACTTTGAAGTATTTACATTTATTACCCCTTAACTTTATATTTCTTACAAAATGAACCCTAAACTCCAATTTTATTGCAACCGAGTCATTTGCATATTGCAAATGCATAATTCAAGTACCAATTTGGAAAATATTTTGTGTTATATATATATATATATATGTATGTAGTGGAAGAATATTTTGCAACCCTGAAAAAGGTTGCAACTTTTGCAACCCACATCTTAACCGTTGGATTCATGATCAACGGTTATTTTATTTTTATTTTTCTATTTTTTTAATTAAAAATATTGGGCCCATATCTATTGTAACCGCCGATCATGAATCCAACGGTTAAGATGTGGGTTGCAAGGTTTGCAATCTTTTTAAGGGTTGCAAATAAAACAACCCCTATGTATGTATGTATATATAGACAGAGAGATTCGGGTTCAAACAAAAACAAGCTCAAGTCTTATGAGTTGTAACGACATTACAACGTTTTTCAAAGCGTGAACGACAAATCTCTCTCTCTCTTTATACATGCACACACACACACACAAAGTTTTTCAAATACAAACTCTCTAATTAGTACAAACCATACTAAAACTAATCTTAATCGTCCGTTAGTCTAATGAATATCTTATTTCATAAATATATTGATTGTTTTTTATCTAAACCGTTCATCATAACGAATGAATTCAAATTATTTTTCATAAATATTCAGATCATAATAAATAAACTTTCATCATTTCTATAAATATCTCATCTGATTGGTTTGCATGATTTGTATTGATTAGAGGGTTTGTAAATGAAATGTCCCCTATATATATATATAGGATTAGGTTCATTTGAGAAATGTTAAAAGTATAAGAAATAAATAAATGATCATATCCCTTTATCTGGTCAACATTTGTGGTTTTGATCGTGAATCACCAGATAATTTCTTATGTGGTTTGTAGAAGATAGAGGGGTAATTTCGTAAAATACGTGGGACGAGTTCATATATGAATGAATCTGTATAATTCACATATGAATTATATGTTTATATATGAACCATTGTATTTCACATATGAACTATTTTAACTGATTCATATATAAACCTTTGTAATGCATACATGAACTATACGTTCATATATGAATCAGTTAATTAGTTCATATGTGAATCACAAATGTTCATATATGAATTTGTTAATTAGTTCAACTGATTCACATATAAATCTACAGTTAATTGGTTCATATATGAACCAGTTAAAAGAGTTCATATGTGAATTACACTGAGTCACATATGAACATATAATTCATATGTTAATCATACAGGTTCATATATGAACTCGTCCCGTGTATTTGTAAAAATTACGAAACTGTCATTCTACTTTTGGAATAGCCACAACTTTTGACCAGTCAAAGCCGTAATTGTTGACCAATCAAAGATGCAATATTTGACCAGTCAAATCCAATATTGACTGAATAAAAGACTATGATTACTTCTCTATTTCTCATTTAGCATTTCTCAAATGAATCTTTACCTGTTAAGAAATAAGACATTAAAAATGTAAGAACAACAAAAATCTGCGTTATAAAAACCGCACCTTAAACCAAGACCTATCACACACACTTAACATGGTATCACACACAAACCTTAAGCCACGCAAAAACAATGTAAAAAGTGAAGATTTTTGAAGGGTGAAAATGGGATTGTTAGAGGATATTGGGGGGTAAGAAAATGTAAAAAGTTGGTGGTGGGATTTATAATGACGTGATGGAATGTAAACTGGGGTTAATGATAACAAGTGATAAGTGCAATAAAAAGTAAATTATTTGGTCATCGCATTTAACATACGATACGAGACAACATAACATCATTATTTATTATTTATATTTCCCCACAAATCTCCAATTTTTATTTTTTTGCTTTACAACCTCATCATACAAATAATATCTTTAGTATTTATTAAATGAAAAATAGGAATTTATTTGAATTAAGGCTTGATAATACTTTCTAAAATTATTATCTTAAAAAGGTGTATTTTTTTCTATATTCCATCCGTTCCAAAATAGATGTTCATAATTATATTTATATTTATCTTAGAATAAGTATTCGGTTTCAAAAAGGAATAACTAAATTCTCAAATTTACTCTAAGGACATCTCCAACAACTTTGTTAAAATAGAAAAAAAAAAATGTGTTTTTCTTCTCTAAACCTCTCAAACAGTTTTGCTATCTTGTTTGCTATAATAGAAAAAACTTGAAAATTTTCTAAATTTAGAGAATTCTCTAAAACTTGATGGTAAGTGAGATAAATGATTATTTTATTAAATCCTACCAATGAGATTAAATTTTTATCATTTTATTTTAAGTTTTTTTTAAAGTGTGTTGGGATGATAAATTAGATAATATATAATAATATAACTTGTTTTAAAATCTCTAAAATAGCAAATATGTTGGAGTTGAATGTAATACATTTTAGAGATTTTCACTTTTAGTTCTCTATTTTAGAAAAATTATAGGAAAGTTGTTGGAGATGCTCTTAATTAAGAGTAAAGTTGTCATTTAATTAACTAAAAATTGTAATAATTATGCATGTCTAAAACTATATATCATTTCTATTGTGAACACTTGTTTTGGGACGGAGGTATTTTGGGTTGGAGGAAGTACAAGCTTAGTAGCGAAACAAAGGGCGTTTTAGGTAAAAAAAATTCAATTTTTTTGAGCTCAAACTCGATAATTCAAAAAAGATTCGAGCTCAAGCTCTCGTATTATTTTTTTCAAGCCGAACTCGAATGACCTACTACTCGACTCAGCTCAGCTCGGCTCATTATAACCTATCAACCTCGTCTTCATAAGACTCGTTGATGGTTCAACATCTTGAACCGTTTGTGTTCACGGGTTCACATCTAGTCTTTATGCCAACGAGTTAAAGACTAACCAACGAACCATTTCCGCAATCGTTCTTTTTTTTTTCGATTTTTGTGGACTTGAAACCAATATTGGTACCAAAAGAATGTGAGGAAAATGTAAGCATGACAGCCTAATTAAATACATTGTTGCAGACATGTTTTAATTATTCAAACAACCCAAAATTCAGAATTCACACATCAAGTTAGATGATAACATTACTGGAATTTAAAAAAACACTGGCATACCATACAGACATACAGAGCAATTCATAAAACCAAGTGGACCAACAGCAGCATCAAATACTGTTGCTATTTAAGACATATAGTAACATGGAGGATGTAACAGTTGCAGTACATGGAGGATATATATATATATATATATATATGTATATGTATAGAGGAAAGTTCAAACGAGAACGCTAACTATTTAAGAAAACAATAAAACAGTAGATCATTAACAAAATCGTATGTGATTTTACACTAACCCGAAAAAATCGGGCACTGGCGATGTCGAGCGCGACCTTTAGGTCGCATGCATAGTCACGTGAATCATATATGATTTTGTATGTACTAAGTTGTTCTCGTATGAACCCTATATGGTCATATTCAGCTAAAAACCGCAAAAACAATGAAAAACTGAGGAGAACACCCTGATAACCATTCATCTGGACGGTATACACATGTGCATACAAGTAATATTGCACATGTCTATAACATGCATACGGGAATAAAAACCAAAAAATAGTTTCAATTACTTGTATGCAGATGTGCATACCATCCAAATGAATGGTTATTAGGGTGTTCCTTTAGTTTTTCATTTTTTTTAGATTTTCCCTTGAACCTCCCTCTATATATATATATGGAGCAAATCAAATGCAAACCTTCTAAGGCATTGTTTGGCAAAAAAAAACTACCTTATTTTCTGGGTACATGTTTGGATGACCATAAGCTACTTCGAGTAGCTTATGAGGAGCTTTTTATGATTATTCCAATTATACCCCTCATTAATATTCATAAGTATATATTAACTTTTAATTATAATTAAATAATTAATGTCATTTTTGGTAATTTAAATATTTATAAGCTAGTTTTTGCCAAGCATGACTTTTTCATCAGCTAGCTTATCAGTCATAAGCTAGTTTATCAAACATAGCCTAAATGTTACAAACCTGCAAACCAATATCTATGGAAATAATGAAGGCTCGTTTATCAAGATGTGAATATATGAAAATTAATTAGAGTTAATTAATTATGATCTAACGCTTTATATTATAAAATAATCCATATATTTATGAAGTTAGACATTCATTAAAGTAGATGGATGGTTGAGTAATAATTGTGGGTGGTGAGTAAATTCAAGTAAGTATCAAAGGGAATATGAATGATGATGATGATCATAAATTCATAAAGTACTCTGCATCATCAACCAACAAAATTTGCTTTTAAATTTACAATATGTCATTTCTGCTACAGAGACTTGTACACCATTTTGCTATGGTAGTATATTGCTATTGGAAAATGGGAACATCTTTAAATTTAAATGTATATCTACCAATATATCAATATTAAGACTTATTTTTTTACATTTTCAATATATGATTTGATCTGATTTTTATATAAGTAGATGTACATATAGTAACTGCAACCCTATATTATTTAGCTACGTATTATATATAAAGCTCTACGCTCATTTTATCGTTTACGAGCAAAACACCTAGTAAGTGCTTACACCCATGGGCGGACCTATAGTGGTGCCACCGGTGGCACTAGCCACCGTATTATTCTTCCGTCAAAGGGTAAAAAAAATTAGCTTTGTGAAAGGTGCAACCGTATCAATTTGTTGTATGCCACCATATATATTTTGAACCTACAATAAGGACATGAGTTTTCCTTGGTAGAGTTGGTTTGCTATACGTTTTTTCCACTTCAGAACCGGGTTCGAGCCCCATTAGTCATTTTTTTAGTTTTTAGCTTTTAATTTCAGATTTATTATGTTTCTAAAACATTTGCAATAAAAGGACTCGAACCAGAGACGGACCTGGTATGTTAAATACGGTGGCACGTGTCACCATATTATTTCTCCGGCGAAGGGTAAAAAAATTTAGGTTCGTGAAAGGAGCAACCGTATCGTTTTGCAAGGTGCTACCGTATTATCTTGGAAACTTCAAGAAGGTGCAACCATACCTCATAATCAACCAAAAAACCAAAAGAAACTATCGAAATCAACCAAAAAAACGAAAAAAAATCTCTCGAAATTATGGAATTAGGCTAAAAACACATCGGACAATATTAAACGTCGGTAAAAAAATGAAGACACGTCGATAAAAACCATGTTTTTTGTAATTATTTTTTGTCTGTACTATACGGTGCCACTGTATGAAAAAATTTCTGGATCCGTCCCTGACTCGAACTCGGGACCGCATGTCTGGAAAGCAAGGAACTAACCACCTGACCAATATTGATTTTATAAAAAATATTTCTATTTTTGATTTTTATAGTCAAATGGTGTCACCGTTTGAAAAAATTTATGGGCCCACCTCATGTAATAAAAGTCACACTTGACTCTAGATCGTCGGTTTCACAACAAGACTACAACATATAAACATCCACGCTAATCAGGGACGGACTTGGTGTAGGGAATACGGTGGCACGTGCCACCGTATTATTTCTCCGTCGAAGGGTTAAATTTTTTACGATCATGAAAGGTGCAACCGTATTGTTTTAAAAGGTGTCACCGTATGATATTCAAAAGTTCAAGAAGGTACAACCGTTACCTTGTAATCAACCAAAAACCAAAAAAAAACTCTTGAAATCAACCCAAAAAACCGAAAAAGTCCCTCGAAATCGATAAAAAAAACTTAAAAATCTCTCGAAATCAAGCAGAAAGCTATAAAAATCGCTCGAAACGGTGGAATTAGGCCAAAAACACGTCGGGCGATATTGAACGTTGGTAACGCGTCATTAAAAACCGTGTTTATTGTAATTATTTTTTATCTATATTATATTAGTGTCACCCTGTGAAAAAATTTCTGGGTCCGTCCCTGACGCTAATCTTACCGTTTACAATCTAGTATAATAATTACGGGTATCCAAAAAACTAAAATGAGCTCAGTGTATCCCACCCAGGGTTGGGACCGGAGGCTAGGATGTAAGCAGATTTAACCTCTACCCTAAATCTAGTATAATAATCATGGGTATCTACTATCTACAACACTAATCACAAGTCAACTATTGGATGACCAGTTTCATGTTGTAATGATATTTGTATTATGTGAATGGTAAAAAGTTTTTTACCCAGATGGTAAAAAACAGCCAAAGAGTTGGGCATGATTTCAAAAAGATTTGAACTTGATCACTGTGGTCCTGGAAAGAAAAAAAAAGGAGATAAAACTTACATTGCTTGTCTGCTTTCCAAAGGCAGGCTAGATCATCAGGTGTGATGAGGAAAAACTTGTGGACACAAAGAAATTCTTTGGTGGAATCTATGGCACTGAAAATGGTCCCTCCCTCCCTCTCTTCTCTTCTGCTCTTTTCTCTGAGTCACACTGTTGTGCTTGTCTGTGTGTAAAGTAACCATTTCCTGAAACCATCTTCAAATGAATCCAAGAGAAAAATAATGGGAAATTAATCCAAATGGCCATAGTAAGGGGAGGGATTGGACTCCTAGCCATCTCTCTCCCTTTTTTACAGAAATGTCACTACCTGCGCAAAAAAAAGGGTGCGCAATTGCGTACCCCCTTTTTTTGCACAAAAAAGGTAGCAGATGCACAAAAAAGGTGCAAATGTATTTTCTATAAAGGTAAAGAGGGGTACACAAAAAAGGGGGTGTGCAATTACGCATTGCGCACCCCTCCTTTTTGCGCAGGTAGTGACATTTCTGTAAAAAAGAGAGAGGGATGGCTAGGAAGCCAATCCCTCTCCCTATTATGGCCATTTGAGCCAATCTCTCGAAAAATAATCGTAAATTTGTCTAAAAATAGCTAATCTGATCTCCCATTCTTTACTTTATAGCCATCTTTTCAACTTATTGACGGAAATAGCCGAGATTACGCAAGTGGCACTTACGCAACTTGCGTAACCCACTTTTTTCAGTATAATATTCAGGAAAAGTAGACATTACGCAAGTTGCACAAGTGCGCTACTTGCGTAATGTCTACATGGACAAGCTATATGGCACACACTCCTCCGTGGACCGTTTGGTGTAGCTTGTCCACATAGACATTACGCAAAGTAGCACTTTCGTAACTTGCATAATGTCTACCTTTTCTGAATATTACATTGAAAAAGGTGGGTTACGTAACATGATTAAGTGCTACTTGCGTAATCTCGGCTAATTCGGTCAATGAACTGAAAATGTGGCTATAGAGTGAAGAGGGGGCTATTTTGGACAATTTCAATGGCAACCTTCTTTTTTTTTTTAATCTATCTTCATTTTCCCATATTCTGTGCATTGTTTAGTTGTACCTGAGATGAGGTTTTCATGGTTCACAGCAAAAACATGCATCAAATACTTGTACCTGAGGCTGAGATGAGTTTTCATCAACAGAAAAGAGTTGTACTAGTAGTACTGGCCACTGGCAGTCCAGATAATTTTACAGTATTTGTCTCAAGGAGATTCCTACACTTTGCAGTAAGACTGGTAGAAACTTTTTTAACAGTGAGAATTTAGGAAGAGAGCTTAAAACACCCAGTGCAAAGATAAAAACACAATTTCATTCACCCACAGAAGGGACTAAAAGGACTACAGCACTAGTTATATATATATATATATATATATATATATAAATATAGGGTTGGGTTCCGATGAGAAGTTGAGTTAACGGTGTGAAACGTGAGAAGTGGTTATCAACCGTTGATGAGAAATGGCCGCACATTACGATGAGATGCATCAAGATAAAATACACCGAGATGCACCAGATCAACTCCCTTCTAAGCCACAAGTCATGGGAGGGCTTGAGATTAAAAGAGATCAACGGTTCAGATCCATTTCTCACACTCACACTTCTCACCATTAACTATACTTCTCACACGATCCTTCGCCTACACATATATACATATATATATATATAAGAAAGTTTCCTTAGAAACCCAAAATTGATTAGAAACATGGGAACCTTCGACGACATGCCATGTGTCCCTCTTTAGGATGAATATTCATCATGAATGTTATTCATAATGAATTACACATTCACAATCAAAAGCACGTCGATATTCTTGATGAATATGCCGCGTTGTGGATGGTTCATGGGTTTCTAATTAATTTTAGGTTCCGTTCCATTAACGGAACCTGCCTCTATATATTCATCATACATGCGTGATACATGATGAATAACACCTTCCATCTTCATCATGAAGATCATCCTGAAGAGGGACACAAGACCCGTTGTGGGCGGTTCCCAGTTGCTCAATTTCGGGTTCCTAACGGAACTTTCCTCTCCCTATATATATATATATCATGCTTTTGCTCCAAAAAACTCATACAAGATAAAATCAGTTGGACTCAAGGGAATGGAGCCTGGACTCAAGGGAAGATGAATAGTTACTATTCAGGACAAAAAACCTCATCTTTTTGTCAGGATAAGATTGTTTTCCTTGTGCTTGGTGTGTGGAATTTAAACATAGAATATAGCATACAAAAGCAATCATAAACCAAACCAAACGGACCCGGTAAATCCCACACAAAGGTAGGGTCCGGGGAGGTTAAGATGTAGGCAGACCTTACCTCTATCCCGATGAGTAGACCAACGGCTTGCAGAATCTTTGAAAGGATTTGATTATGAATGAAACAATCTTTTGAATCTCAAATAAGGTTTGAGTTCAAACAATGTTAAAGTACAGACGGGTGATCCGGTTAGATCAAGAAAAGGGTATAAAAAGACTACAAAGAAAAATACGTCAAATATGAAAAATGTGCCTCAAAGAACTCGGAGATGCATCTTTTCGTTCTCTAGATTGCACGCCAACTAATCATGATAACTGCAATCAACAAGAGATGCGATTATTTCAGATATAATCAGGCAAGTGCGTGAGAAAAATTACTTAAAAATTTAGCATAACCAAGTTGCAAGATTTTTTAACCACTTGGGCTGTGGCGCAATGGTCAAGACGCCCGCCCGGGGGGGGGGGGGGGGGGGGGGGATGTAGTGGAAATCTCATCTTCCCCAGGTTCGAATCCAAGGGTTGTCAAAGCCCTTGTGGACATGGAGGTTCACTTGCAATGACTCTAAGCCATTCTTGGTCGCCCGGGGATTAATCGTTGCACGTAAGCTGGCCCGAATGCCCATGGTTATCCCAAAAAAAGGTGCAAGATTTCTTGTAAAGGTTCCATGGGCGTATATTGAGGATGCACACACAAATGCAACCGATGAACTAGCACCAGATAGAAGATAATAACATAATCGTGAATAGAGTGTCACACCAATACAAGGTTAAAAATGACGTGAGGCGTGGCATGGCGGCAAAGTCAAGCCTTAAACCTTACACACCACGGCGAGAGGACGCATCGTTTTTCAAGGCGTGGCATAAGACGGCAAATTTGTATGACAAATTCAAAATTAGATATATACATATATGTTTTATATATTATTCTAATCAAATAATGATACTAAAAGAATGTACATTCATATTGGAAAAAGAAAAATCGTATAAATTACTAGCATAAAAATAGTTTTTGATTTAATATTTAAAATAGAACTTAGAAAGATAATTGTACAACTTCGTTTTAATCGTGAGTCCAAAACATTTATGACTTCATGAAACTGTGAGTGATGTGATTAGATAAATCTATAAAAATGTTAAATCTAAAGATAAAAATGTAAAAAACACAAAAGATAAAAATAAATAAATTTAAAAAAAAATCACGTCTTATAGAAAACGCGTGTCGCGGCGCGCCATGGCGCGCCTTAAGGCGCCATAGTGTTAGCCACGCCTTACAGAAACATTATGGTCCATTTCGTTACGAAGAGACGCGTCTTACGCCATATCGCGCCATGGCGCACGTCATGACACGCCTTTTTGAACATTGCACCAATATGACGTTTGCATATGGCCAAAGTGGGCTCGACTCGAATCTTTCTTGATAGGTATCCAATAATTGGATCCTCACTTTGAGTTTTAGATTAGGTAAGGTATGACCTCTCGAGCTTTCAATTTACCATCATCAATTGTGTGAGTATATATAGAACCTCCTTATATTACTATCCAAAAGAGCCATTGCCTAGAGAAGGGAGGTTCCAACATATAAGCAAGAGAAATAGTCCAAGTATAGCTATTGTGGGACTCTAACACGGAGGCTAGACAGACACAAATTATCCCAAAGTGTCAAGTCGAACTGGAGCTAGATGAGTACAGAACTACAGATTGCCCTAGAGTGGTAGACCTTAACTCTAATACCATGCGAGAAAATGTGGATCCCCGTTAGATTACTCTCCAAAAGAGACCTAGAGGAGAGAAGGAAACTTCCAACATATATGGAGGAGAAATGGTCCAAGTCTAGCAATAGTGCAACTCTAACAAATGAAAACCACAACACAAATCTTTAAAAAGTTCAAGGCAAATCATACGAGTGTTTACCTCCCATATTCGCCATGACGATTCAATCCGTAGAGACGTGTCTCAAGAAATTGTATTCACACGACATTGATCCATAGTCCGTATATAGGCGGGCATGTCAGACCTCGGTCCAGCAACAGTGCGGTATATGTAAAGCTTCTCAACAGGACAGCTATCCAGCCTCGAATCTAAAGTACCGTTTTCATCTATAACCTCGACATTAAGCATAGGCATTTTCCGACTTAAAAACTTACACGCTCCAAAACTAACCGCGCACGATGACATCCAAAGGGATCGCATTGTCTCCAACTTGGCCACATTAGCCAAAAGAGCCTTGTCCCCAAACGGGCAATCTCGAATCTCCAGTTTCCGGAGGCCGTCACACCCGGACAACACATGATGTAGGCCTAAATCACTATTCCCAGCAAACGCTATAGAAAGCATCTCTAATCTCTTAGCATGTCTCCCAATGTACTCAAATACACGATCGGTGAGGAGACCAGATAGTGAAAGGCGTCGAAGTTCCTTGCAGTGCTCTACTATGGCTCCAAAACCAACATCAAGTGGTTCAAGTGTCAAGTAATCGGGAGCTCGAGGTTCGATAATGCACAGCCGGAAACAAATTAGGTTAGGACGGTTCCTAGCAATGGTAATCAAAGCGGAATTTGACATTTGCCGACAGAAGTAAAGAACAGACTGGAGCTTTGGGCAACCCTCGGAAACTGAAACAAGGCCTCGTTCTGTCAAGGTGACGTTTGCATCAGCAACAAATGGGTCGGAAGGAAACACCCTCAGTTCTCGTAGGTCCTTACAGGAGAAAGCAACAGCATTGAGCCCGCTGTCCTCCACGTGATCCATTACCTGCGATCAAAGCTTCCGTTAGTCCTGAAGGCACGGTAATATTAAAGGGCCATAGTAGAAATACAAAAAAGGGGGTACCAATCACAAAATAGCAAAAAGATCCTAGTAGCAAGACCATAGGTTAGCATACTTGATTAAGGGTCTGTTTGTTAAGTGTTAACAGCTTAATGAGCTTAATGAGACTCACAGCTTATTCGGTCAATTATACATTATACATGACTTATTGGTAGTAGCTTAATGATATACACAGTGGCTTATTCAGAAAGCCAAGTTTTTCCCAAACTTTTCCCTCCCAATTAAAAACCACGCTCCTTCTATCTATGAAAAAACCCTCACAATCTATACAAACAGATTAATCCATACAGTCATCGTACAGGACTTGATGAAAACCAACCCCTAACACAAAGATGATAAGAGAGTTAGTTAAACGATAATTGTCGTGGCAAAACCCTACAAACAGACATAGGAGATCATTTGCCTAATCGTTTCCCAAGTTATAATAATTGTGACTATTGATGCTCAAAATAGAATGACCACAAAATTATGCCATTGTCCATTTATAGTACCAGCTTGAAAGCACTAACATGTTATCTGCTGCCGCTACTTACTACTTAAAATAACAATATAACAAGGTGTAGTAGCAATTTTGTGTCAACATGTTATACCCCGGGTATTATGGTCAAATAGAGTATGCTATGGTACAAGTGTTAATGCACTGGTACATATGGGTAATGCATGAAATTGTAGCTTTAGGTAGTATAAATAATGGGTACGGGAGCTTAGAAGGTCATCAATCAGTTTAGTGTTTTGTTTTTGGGTGAATCGCTTGGGAGAGAAGACATCTAGCCTCTCAAAAGCTAGAAAACCTACTGTAATAATCCAATTGATAGCAAATTTAGTTCCATTTTACTCAAATTGGTCCGGTGTTCATCACAACAATTCAAAAATGTTTATTGATCACAGATATGCAAACAAAACCTACCCATAGACGCTGCAGATTAGGACACCGACCAATGACCTTGGTGATATCAGGGCTTCTAATAGTGGCATAACTCAGGTTCAACGAAGTCAGCCTAGAACAAACGGAATAGAAGGCTGGAAGATATGATGGATCCACATCCCAAAACCCGGACAGTCCCTTAAGCGCCTTGCAGCCTGAGAAAGCCTTGGATAAACCCGAATATACATCAGACCGGATTCCCGAAGAGTAGGCACCTGTACCCAACTGAACCAACTGTGGGGCCTGGCGCAGTAGGGTGGAGAGCTTTTCAAGCGGTACAGCACGATTGAGTCGAAGAGTCTTCAAGTTGGGTGAGCGAGCAACCAGGCGTTCGAGGGCTGAGAAGCTGACCTCAGAACCCAGGCAAGCAATGTTAAGAGACTCCAATGAGGTACAAGTATTAGGGAAGTGGCTTAGCCAATGCCCACTCAAATCCATCACTTCGCTCTCCCGCAAGTCCAATTTTCTCAAATTTCTGCATTGCAAAGCAGAGATAAGAATGTAAACCAAACCAAACCAAACAAACAAGTGAATCCTACGACGAGTAGGGTCTGTGGATGGTTAAGATGTACGCATACCTTACCTCTACCCCGAGGGAGGTAAGTTATGTATAAAATAAATAAAACCAAAGTTCAAATTCTAACTGAAGCCAAATTCTGCTGTATAAAATAAATAAAACTGATGATCAGGGAGGGGAGATGGAGCCAGATATTCCCAAGAAGGAGAAGCAGAAAATTACTTGACCTTCTACTACTAATTTTAGCCTGGAGATAGATGTTTCATTCAACTAGTTAAAAAACCGAACAAAATGAATTTAATTGGCATCCTCTACACTATCAAAAATGTTATTATCAGTTCAGATGAATACAACATTCCAAGTTTCCAACAAGAAAGGAATTACGCAGGCACAAAACAACTAAAGAAATTGTTAAGAGTCCCACATCGGCTAGATTTTGGCCATTTCTCCTCTATATATGTTGGAACCTCCCTTCTATCCTCAAGGGCTCTTTTGGAGAGTAATATGATGAGGTTCCACATATTCTCCACATGGTATCACTATACAGCCAATGTCTACCACTCCAGGGACTCGACACTATGGGAGATCTATACTCATCTAGCCCCCTCTCAACACTCTAGGACAATTTGTGCCCGTCTAGACTCCGTTGGATGGGGGTTATTAGAGTCACAGCCCTCAAAATAGGGGTGTATAAAAACCCGAACCACCCGACCGATCCAGAAGTAACCCATGCTTAATCGAGTCATAAATTTTCAAATTGTAGGTATTTTTTCTGGAATTGGGTTACGGTCATTTGAACCCAACCCAATGGCCTTTTTTTTCCTTGGATCTAATATGATTGTTAAGTCTCTTACTAATATGTACATTAGACTATTAGACCATCACCCTCTTCATATACATATACTTTAAATCTCTTCTCCATCTCTATAACTCCTGCATTTGTTTTCGTATATTCATATGTATATATGGTTGGGATCAGGTGACAGTGAAAATTATGATGAGAACGGTAAAAAGGGATCTCCACCCTTTGATGCACTGATGCACATTAGGATGAGGTGCATCAAGGTAAGATGCACCGAATCAATTCCCATATCAAGCGTGATTCATGGGTGGGTTTGAAATTAAAAGGGATCAAGGGTCTAGATCCCTTGTTACCTTCTCACCTTACTCTTCTCACACCATCCTTCGTGTGTGTGTGTGTATATATAAATTAAAAAACAGATGAATATGACCTACTTAAGAAGAAGTATAAACTATACCAATTAACTAATGATGAATAAAGGAATTATGATTAGAGAAAACAATATACTCAAGTTAACAGGCGGGAACATTTTGATGCATTAAAGTTTCAACCCAGCTAATAAAAACCAACCCGCACGGTTTGGGTTGGATTCTGCTTATGTTTGGGTTAGGGTTGTTAAAATGCGTTCAAGCTCAAAATGCAAACTGTCTTTACTAGTTCATTTAGAAAACAATATACATTATGATATATAGTCCCCAATTCAAATTTTCTAATTCAAAATAGATGAAATTAAAGTAGAGAAATCCACCTGCAATTAGCGGCAATGTCAGCAAGTCCATCCGTACTGAACCCCTCACACGAAGATAAAACCAAAACCTTAAAGTTCTTAAAACAAGTCGAGATCAACTCCAAACTCTCATCCGTAACAACCATCCGTTTAAGCCTGATCTCCTCTAACCAAGGGTAAGCCCTAGACATTTCAGTGATCCATGAACAAGCATACCCTCCCCAACCCTCCGGCACCAAATTGAAGTCCGCAAAATGCGGTTTCCCTTTCAACTCCACCGACCTAACCTCCGGAAACCTCCTGATCACGATACTCGGACTCACGGCGTAACAGTTCCCGACGAAAATCCTCCTCCGGCACCACCGCTCAATCTCGTACCACGACTTACACACTAACGAAACAGCATTCCTGTCCTTATCAAGTGTTATAAACGAAAAAACATGCTCCAACACCTCCTCCGGGAATGAGTTCACCATATTTCGCCGCCGGAAACAAAACCCTGCAAATACCTCACCGGAAAATGACCGGAAAACGAGGAATTAGGTTCGATACTTACAAATCAATCAACTGTAGACGAAAACACCAATGGATATAGCAATTAGCACATGTATTAGCTTCAGATCTGAGGGAATAACGCCATTAACGAGCTCGGGTTGAAGTGGTTCGAGTTACAGTGTTGCAGAGGAGAGAGAGGGTGAAGATTTTGGTTTGTGTGTTTGAAATTGAAAGGTAGCATGGCATGACAAGTGAGATTAAATATGGTAAAACTGGGGTGCATATTAGGGAAGTTGTGGGGTAAGGAATCGACGGTTGAAAATAGAGACACGTGTATGTTGTAGGATTGTTGGCCGTTGGATGGATGATACTTATCTTATCGCGAAGAGACGCGGTCGCAGGTGATGACTGTTTGTGTATACGGGTACGGGTACGGGCAGGGGCAGGGGGTGACCGGGTGACCGTCGGAGTGATACTTTTTTCTTTTTATATATATACTAGGCATATACCTGCGCGATACAGCGGAATGTAAGTAAATAACGAACAATTAATGTTACTTCCTTATAGACATGTCATCAACAATCAACCATGACCTATGAATCACAATTTATGAAACCCTAAATCCATAAAGATATTCAATAATTAGTTTATATTACAATTATTGACAAAAAAAAATATAATGATATAATTTATAATAAAAATGAAACGTATTTTACGATTATGTATTTTTAATGTGCTAACGGTGGAAAAAAATAAAACGTATAGATAGAAAACAAATTAGTTCGTATATATTCATGATATTTAATAATACGGTTAAATTAAAAAATATTCAATATTGGACTCGTTTTGAAAATATTGACGAAACGATTATAATAGTATAATTTGTAGAAAAAGAAACTTATTTTCTCATTGCATTTTTGTTCATATACGATTATTTGTGTTAATATGATAATGGTGTAAAATGAAAAATGAAAAAATAAGGGATATAAAATGAATTAAATAAGTAATTATAAGGGTGACAAATGTAAAATTTAACTTTAATAGCTTTCCAAAAACCGTTTTCCAATAACTACTTTTTTTTAACCGTTTAAGAATTTTTATATATAGTATAGACTAGTCATATATTAGCGTAATGTAAGTAAAAAACGAACAATTAATTGTATTTCTTTATAGACATGTCATCAACAATAACCACGACCTAAGAATCACAACTTATGAAACACTAAACCCATAAATATATTCAACAATTAATTTATATTACATTTATTGACCAAAAAAATTATAATGATATAATTTATAATAAGAATGAAACGTATTTTTAATATATTTTACGATTATGTATTTGTAATGTGTCAATGGTGGAAAAAAATAAAACGTATTGATATAAAACAAATTAAGTCGTATATTTTCATGATATTTAATAGTACGATTATTATATATATCTTATAAATTTTGAACTTTAAATCAAGTTTTAAAAAAAATCTACATTAACTTATTATTTTAAATAACTGTTATATATAATATAGAAAAAATAATCAAATAATAATTACAAAAATAATAATAATTGATAACTAAAATATATTGATCAATATTAAAAAAATGATATAATTATCAATAATTTTAAATAATTAAAAATTAATATCAATGTATAATTAAAATTTTTAGATAATATTAATTAATATTTATTTATTAATAATAATAAATTTTAATATTTAATATTTTATTTATAATTATAATTATAATAATGAATATTAATGAGGGTATAATTGAAATAGTCACAAAAAGCTACTCATAAGTTACTCCAAGTAGTTTATAAAAAAACTAGTTTATGTTTATCCAAACATATACACCGAAAAAACTAGCTTATTTTTACCAAAAGATACTTGAATAAATCATTTTCTATATCAAAAAATCAGTATTAAAATGTCATGTATAGTTGACCGAACAAAGTATCAATCCTATCATACTCATTAAGCTGCAAAAAAAAAAAAAAAAAAAAAAAAAACTTAAATTGAAAATCGAACGCCGAGATGGTAGTGGGGTCAATGGTAAAAGTAAAAAAATGAAAAGTTTTGATTCTATGGTAATTGATGGTTAAATCACGTCCGTCCAATCACATGATAAAGTGATTACTGTCCATTCAATCATATGACGACATTTTTAAATAAGAGTAAATTACCCTTTTCGTCCCTGTGGTTTGTTGAAAATGTCAGATTTCGTCCCTATATTTTAAAATTTCGGTTTTCGTCTCTATGGTTTGCAATTCATTTCTATTTTAGTCCCTGAAGCCTTTTAGGTAGCGTTTGGTACGCAGACAAGATTGGACGGGACTGAACAGGACAGAACTGGACGGGACTGGACAGGACAGAACTGGACAGGACTGGACAGGACAAGAGGCTAGGACAGGACTGGACAGAACTGGACTGGACAAGACAAATGGTTGTCTTGTGTTTGGTACGACTAGGACTGGATAGGACAGGACTGGACAAGTTTCCCTAAAAGTTGTTTGATAATTTTATATGTCATATAATAGTTATAAATAACACAAATAAAGAATATTCTTAAATAATTTAATTAAAAAAACATTATTAATTTTTTTACACAATTTTCATACATATAAATACATACAAAAACAATAGTAGGAAATTTGAATGAAGAATCTGAAATAATTTATGGTAGTTCGAAAAAATCGGATTCATATAAAAATATATAATAGTTGATTCAATTTGGAAGATCTTAATGAATTGACGGATGCATAGTTGCAGCGACGAGTAAAGATAAAAGACGATGGGTGGCCGGTGAAAGACGATAGTTGTGAAGAAGGTGAAAGATAGTAATAGAGGTAGTGGTGGTGGCGGTGCACAGTGGTAATTGAGGTTATTGTAGTGGAGGAAGAGACGGAGGTTACCAACGATGGTTGACGGCGAGCGACAGTGGTGGCAGCCAGCGACGGTGGTTGGCGGTGAGCGTCGGTGGCGGCGACGACAATGGGTGGTGGTGATTGGTAGAGGTGGCGATGGGTGGTGGTTGTGGAGGTGGTGGAGGAAGTTGTTGTAGTGGTTAAGGAAGAGGTGAAAGTGGTCGACGATGGTTGGCGGTGGCTACCGGTGGCCGTCGATGGTGGTGGCGACAATAGGTGGTGGTGATCGGTGTTAGTGGAGGTGGTCGACGATGGTAGTGGTGGTGGCGATGACAGATGGTTGTGGATGTGGTAGAGGAGGTTGTTATGGTGGAG
Source organism: Arctium minus (assembly GCA_954870635.1). Taxonomy (NCBI): domain Eukaryota; kingdom Viridiplantae; phylum Streptophyta; class Magnoliopsida; order Asterales; family Asteraceae; genus Arctium; species Arctium minus. The sequence goes on along the minus strand of OX941095.1, from coordinate 70,520,793 downwards.
AAATAGGTAGAGGTGGCCGACGGTGGTTAGCGGTGACTACTAGTGGCCGCCGATGGTGGTAGTAGCGACGATGGGTAGTGGTGACCCTTAAAACTAATACCATATTAGGATTATATATCAAATGGCGGTAAATCAGTGATTTTTAGTTTCTGTCTCATTTATGTCCCATGTTGTTCCACCTATTTTGGTGGAACAATAATGTAACACCCTAAAAATAGGGATAACAAAAATCCGAAAAACGGACATGCGGTATTTAAAATTGCCAAAGCAAGAGTCTCCCAAAAATGAGGAAAAATACACAAACCTGTTTAAATACAATCGTAATTAAACGGATAATAAATAACAACCAACTAATCTAATTTCTATAACCAGAAAAGAGATTTCAATCAAGGGTGTCATTTATAGACCCAAAGGATTCTCTACCAATAGTAAGTCCGAAAGCGATATTCCCAAATCTCTCACCCAAGCACTACGCCAGCTTAGGACCGATGCCGCTAAAACCTGAGATACACATCGACACCAAGCAAGTGTTAGGCCAAAAAGCCTAGTGAGTTGAACAATAATAAGCATGCATGAACAGTTACAATTCTTATCGGCAGTTAACCAGAGTTCAACAATGTGGAGTCAATAGGGGAGACCCATAGCACCAATCAAGTCCCACCCAAGAGTCGATATAACTTGATGCCCTTAACAAGTAACACCCCAAAGGCCCGGCCCACCCGAAGACTATCGCTCAGAAAATTCCCCGAGTGGCGGAGGTCTAGGCACATACCATCACAGTGGCGCCCAAGACTATATCCTCCTAGTGTACGGACTTGGTTCGTCCACATAACTTTTATAAGGGGTCCTTTAGATATATTTCAATCCACACAATTCAATACCAACTATAAGTATAATATTACTACCTTATCCTTGTGATGTCTAACAAAAGACCCAATGTAAATCATGCATATAAACATATCACCAAAATGGTGTCCCAACTAGAATCATCATAATGCCCATATATGTATACATTTAACCTATCAAGGTACCCACATTTTGTATCTATGAGACAAACCCCAAATAATGATACATATAACAATAATAATGGCAAATCACCCATATATATACATCTTCCAACTATTTTCATAAAGAAATCCCAAATAATTACACAAAATAGAATAATTCATAGGATGATACTTATAAAGCATATTTCTCACATAATCTCATGAACATCAAATACTTGAACCCGTAAGGATGAACATTTTGAGCAATTACGTGATAATAACAACAAATAAGCAAATATGATGTGTATCTAGTTTTAACAAAAGTTTAGTAAACTCACCTTGCTAGATTTAGACTAAATCTAGATTTTACCTACTTAGAACTTTCCTTGAAGATCTTGATTCTTCAAATCAAATCTTCCAAAACCTAGATCCACAAGGTTCCAACCATAAATATACATATTATACCATAAACAATCATTTCCCAAACCATATACATGGATACCTCAACTAATACCGAAACCCTAACTTCCATAACCGAAGAGAATAGAAGATTACCTTAACCCAAACTTGAATTCACCAACCAAAACACTTATAGTTCACCAAAATGATCACAAACCTTCAATCTATGAAAGGGAGAACAAGGGGTGGATGAAACCCTAGAATATTTTGGGGAAGAAGATGAATAAGGAGAGATGAGAAGCTGACCACCACAAAATGCTCTAGCATACTTCAATAGACTTCCAATCTCTTGCTAGATCCTTGAAAAGCTCTAAAAAACGAAACCGTAGCACTTTGATTCACCCAAATCGGAGCTAGGATGAAGGAGATATGAAGAAATGAAGTTTGGGGCTGAAAATCGCGATTTAAGTTCGATCCAGTGGATTTCGCGACTTGTGCCGCGACCTTAAGTCGCCCGCTTCCCTGGTTTTCTTCTCGATACTGTTTTGGCCATAACTTCTTCGTTATAGCTTCGTTTTTGCTCCGGAAAGAACCGTTGGACTCGTAATTGAATCCTTCATCCATCTAGACTATAAAATCAAGGATTCAAGTCCAAAATCAAAAATCTTATTTTTCCTTAATATCTCGGTTTCTGTATTAACTTGGATCGATATCTTTCGAAAATCGGGGTGTTACAAAGAAAATACCCCTTTTTGTCCCATCTTGTCCCACCCTGTCCAGTATTTGTCCCTGTCCCATGTCGCGCCAAACATGGGACAGTGAACTTTTGTCCTGTCCCATGTCACGCCAAACATGGGACAGTGAATTTTTGTCCCGTCCTGTCCCACCCAGTCTGCAAACCAAACGCACCCTTAAGTATGAAGTACTGAAATAGAAATGAATTGTAAACCATAGCGATGAAAAAAACAATAGTATATATATCATAAGGACGGAAAAGTTAATGAATAAAAAACCATAAGGATTAAAATTGTAATTTCAAAACCATAAGAACGAAAATAGAAAAGTTCTACAGACCACAGGGACTAAAAACGTAATTTACTCTTTAAATAATGAAATCTAACGACCATCATTAGAACTAAGGTGTTGTTCGGTTCGTTTTCTGTTAAGACCTGTATGGATATAGTTGTCTGGATGTTAACTGATAAGTTGTTGTTCGGTTATTGTACTGAATAAACAGTCTGAATGTCAGAAATGACCATTTTACCCTCGATCTTTGTTTTTGTTTGAATAAAATAACCTTTTGAAATTGTTGAATAAATGACTTTTAATTATAAAAAATATCAATTTAAATATTTGTTAAATAAAATAATACAATTTAAATGTTTATTTTCTTTTAAAAGTATAATTTTATATTTTATATATTAAAAATATCAATTTAAATCTTTGAATAAATGCTTTCTTTATTTATATTAAATAATATGTTAATATCCATTTATGATCCCATTTTCCATTCATCTTCCCTCCACATCGATCACTACCTCTCTCTCTCTCTCTCACACACACACATACACACACAAAGGGTATATAACATATGATCTGCATTAGTTGGCGATGGGAAGAAGGAGAGCAAGAACAAAACAGATGGTTTAGAACAGAAGATTTGCATCAAAGGGTTCTAGAACCCAAAATCGAAAAAAACCCCAAGTTTTGATAGTTATGCTTAGAACAAAATCAAAAGGTTTAGAATAGAAGATCTGAATAGAAAAGGGTTTACAATAAAAAAAAATTGATGTTTCTTCTTCTCTTCTTGTTTTTTTTTTTGTTGTTCACATAAATGGGTTTAGAACCCTAAATAATCAATATAAAAAGGGGGTTTTCTCTAAAATAAAAGAAAGGGCAGGTGCAGGGTGGATGGGAAGAAGAAAGGTAGGTGCAGCCGTGTAGGAGGAAGGGAAGAAGGGTAGTTGGGGAAAATTTATGGGATTTAACGTCTGAGTGTATATGACTTGATTTTTCTAGTTGAGCGAATAAGCCATCGGCTGAGCGAATAAGCTCCTACCGAACGACTAGGTATGGCTATGCGAATAAGCCATATGTGTTATACAGCTCATTAAGCTGTTACCGAACAGCCCCTAAGTTACAATTTAGTCCCTACAGTTTCACGAATATTACAAACTAGGTTCATAACCCAAAAAAATTACGAGGGTCATCGTGGTTTTATCCGTTAAAAGATTATATTAAACACAATTCATGTAAGGGTCTTTTGGTCAACCTACCTCTTTCATATGATAAATTTTTATTCAAGATACATTCTTTGACAATATGTTATAACTCGTATTTGAGATTCAATTTTGGTTACATCAGTAATAATATTGTATATGAAAAGTTGGGTTAGTAGAATAACCGGGAAAATAGATAATAAGAATATATATATATATATATATATATATATATATATATATATAAAATACATGTTGAAATATGAATGATTCTCAAACAGTGAAAAAGTGAAACTTGGTTTCATACTTTTATACATCTAAGAAGTATAAGAAGTTGTTTGCAAAAATGTATACATTCTTTGAACATAAAATATCCAGATATAATTTAACAAAACACAAACTGAGGCTTATGAGAGTGTTTTTTAACACAATTATGACTGTTGTTGAATGGTTTTTTTTATATTATAATTTACAAGTTAATAGCAAGTTAAAAAAATGATATATAATGTACATGATATTATTTGCTAAACATGTATTGATAGTCAATAATGTGTATTACAAAATCGACATTATGTAACCACTTAGGTTGTGATGTACTGGTTAGGGTTTAGGGTGACGTAGTGGAAATCTCATCTTCCTCGTGTTCGAATGAAAAGGTTGTTAAAGTCATTGTGGCCATGGAGGTTTACCTAAGATGACTCAATGCCATTCATGGTCGCTAAGAAGAAATCAGTACACGTAAACTGGCCCGAAATCCCATAGCTAAAAAGTAACACTATGTATAAGGGGGTATTCGATTGGTTTTCCATCAAGTATTGTGTGGATAAAACTGTCAATGTGAATTAATTTGTCTATATAGATTAAGATTTTTTTTTTTCAAATAATTTTTTTATAGATGAAATGAACATGTTTTTTTAATAATTAGAATTGACATATTTAAAAGAAAATTGGCATTATGCATAAAGTTACCCTTAAAAGCTTACTGAATAAATAGTTTTCTATATAACTAACATACTACTAGACATTATATATAAGTGATCAAATAAAATGTGAAACCCATAAAATTTATTAAACTGCTAATAAATAGACCATAACACAAACTTATGAAAACTCGAAGTTAATGATATTGAGATATTTTAGTGATATTTTATGTGGGTTTTGTGTTTACGAGACAATACTTAAAATATTTATTTTAATAATATACTTTAATCTTTTAATTATATTTTAATAAATAATTTAAATTAAAACTACAAATACTATGTTATGAAATTAATTAAAAAGTAAACATTTATTATCAACCCCCACGCATGGTCGCCGCGAATCTCTCTTTTCTTATGATTCACAAATTTAAATTATTTTATTATGTTTTTTATTTTATTTGTTATATTTTTGTTTTTAAATGGGCAAAAAAGTAAATATAAATTATGTTTTATGAAATTTTATTAATAAAAAATAATTAAATTTTTGTTTGATTATTTAGTTAAATAAGTTGTCTAAATGATATAGATTACCATTTTAACCTTTATTACTTTTTTTTATTATTAAACCCAACTTAAAATATGGGTCTACTAAAAAAATCAATTCCACTAAAAAATAGTACAAACATTTTTAATATTACCTTAATAAGAAAATAACATATTTATTTATTATAATATTTTCTTATTGAAACCCAAAAATTATAATATGTAATTATTTTTTTATAATTAATAAATAATTTTACTTGTTTTTAAAAATTATTTATTTCATGAAATATTCATAAAATGAAAGAGACACTTTTTAAACTAATAAATACTATATTTAAATAACCAATATTATGTGTTTTTAACTTTTTGATGATGAAATTTTATTTTATTAAATATTTAATTATTATACAAATGTTTCATATATGTATGTTTAAGTTTTACTGACCGAAATTATAACAAAATTATTCACATTTTTCATATTTTTTTAATAAAGAAAAACTATTTAATTTTCTTTTCCAGTTTAAAAACATAAAAAATAAATAAATCACTATACTTAATACAAAATATTAATTGATATATTAAATAGAAATCATCTATACTATATTATAAAAACGACATAAAAAACTCTTAATTACAAAATTTTAAGCACAAGGTACAACTAATTAAAGTCAATTACTTAATTTACAATTTCTTAATGTTTTGGTACAATCTTTCCAACCACAATATCTCACATAATCATCTATTTGTGGAATGGATACTCATTTATTAATATAAATATATTTTTTTTGTTGAGGATTTTATAAAATAGATTTTATATTAACATAATCTATTTTAAATGTAGATTTTACATTTAAATCTATATTAATGAGATGTAATATAAAATCTTTTTTCTTCTGTATTTTTTTATATTACATCTCATAATGATTTTTCCATATTTTATTTTATAAAATATTTTTACATAATGAGATGTAATATAAACTATTTTTTCTTTCTTATTTTTTTTGCTAATATAAAATTTATTTTATTTTACAAAATCTACACGTATTTTTTTTCACGAGCATTAAAAGAAGAAAAAAGAAGATTGATATGAATTAAAAATAAAAAATAACGAGATACACTAATAAATTATCGTATTCTTTAAAATAAAAATATTCCGCAATACTTTCCAAATTAACCAAGTGTAAAAAAAATAAAATAGAAACGATGTAGATATAAAAATATTCTTCCATATTTTTAATATACTTACATTTAAATGTAAAATCGAAAATGAAAATAAAAGATTTTAAAATATTCTCTACATTCACTATAAATATATATAACTTCTCTTGTGAGACATGTCGTTTGAGTTTTAAATAATACTATAAATGTACCCTCACAATGCAGCGGGTTTCTGAAATCTAGAACTCGAACCTTCGATCAATATTCATACTTTTTGTTAGTTTTTTTTTAATTTTATTTTACGATTTTGAGAAACCTAAATTTAAAACAAAAATATATTTTATTTTAGTTTAATTATGTTTTTTTATAAATATAAAAAATAATAATAAAGTATTTTGTTACGGGTCAAAAAATGCTTAATTTAAATGATAACTATATTTAAGATATTTTATATTTAAAATTAAAAAGATACTACCTGTTTTATTTTTTATTAAAATATATTTATTAGATCAATGCATGTTTTTATAATATAGTATAGATATATTAGTTATGAGTTACGAGATTATAACTAATATAGATATAGATATATTAAAAGCAAACCATAAAATAAAAAATAAATATTGATAATAGTAATATTGATCAAATCGTCCAATAAATATAAAAAATAAATATTGATAATAGTAGATAATATTTATCAAATCGTCCATTAAATATAAAAAACAAATATCTATACTACTTTATAAAGCATTTAGGTTGCTTTTCTTAAATACAATCTTTTAAGCTTTATGTACAACTATTTAAAGCCACATTACTTAATTTTCAACTTTACAACCATTAAAGCATCAAGTACAACTTATTACAACATAAAATTTGAAAATCTCATTGTTTTAGACTGTTGAAGCTCCCAAGGTGCATTCCTTTTCCCCAAAGTACACTCTTCCCTCTTCCCTCTTCCGATTGGTTTGATTTCAACCTGTAAAGTGACGATTCCCAAGATCCTTTTCCCGCTCTCAACGTCGTTCATTTCCCCAACCATAGATGAGAGATGATGAAATAGTCGGCTTGCTTCCTCTCTCCATCGTCATTGCTTCTCCACAGGTTCGGCCTTATGATGATATACCCTCGATAAACCTCTGGCATCGACTCTACAGAATCCGTTGCCTCCCTCCACTCATGGTGTGTCAAAACCCTAATCTTTGAAATGGTAAGCTGTTACAACCTTTGTTTCCTAAATCAAAACCCTAATCTCTGAAATTTCTATTTCTTTTCATGTCTTCCGGTAAAAGAGGTATTTTTTTGGTCTTTTGAACATTTTCATCTGCATCTTGGTTGTGGGTAAGTCTTTCAACAACTTTTTATGGTGATTGGTAGCAATTTCTTTCTTTACCTCCCAATTTTATTTGTGGGTTCTTGCTTCTTCATATCGTTATCAGGTTTCTTCGATTTTTATTTTTGTTTCTTCGATTGATTTGGGTTTCTGTAAACAATTTGTATCTGTATTAATGGTGATGATTGATTTGGTTTCTTCGATTAATGGTAATGATCTCACAAATCTCTCTTTAACTTGGTTTACTATTAACAACACACCTTCTTCATCTCTTTACTTGATATCAAGACCATACTTGGATTGTCTGTGCAGGTAATTTGGTTTCCCTGACTATCTGTGTTATTATTGGATAAATAGTGGGCTTTCACATGGTTTACTGATAACAAATGTGAGACGGGTCAAGTTCAACCATGAAATGTAGAACTTGCTTTACCATTAAAAACACACCTCCAAGTTTGGTTTTCTGCTTTCTCAAGACCACTTCATTAAAGTTCCTTTTCTTATAAATGCGTACACTCTTATATTAGTGAACAATAAACAGCTTGATGTATATGTGATTTAAAACCCGATTGGAGAAATATACTCTCTTTTCGTGAAAGACCCAATATGATGATCATCATCATCATCGTAACGAGCTTTATCTCATTGCTATTTATGGTATTGATATTTGTTTCCGTGTAAGTTATAAATTCTATGGCAAGGAACGGTCCCTTAATATTTGGACTGCTCTTTACTTTAAGTTTTTTGTGCATTTTATTTGATGTTTTGGAGATACCAGTGCATTCCTTCTATTTAAAATATAGCACCAACACAATGCCATTGCAGTACTTGTTATCTATACTACTTTATAAAGTTAGGTGTCTGTTTCTTCGATTTTTTTGGTTTCTGTATTTTTTTTGTTAAAACCATGTTAATAGCCAGTAAAAGAAACAAGCTTTATGTTATATATGCCATGGCGGTGGAATAAATGAATGTATGCCAAGTTTGTAGATTTTATGTTTGGTAGGCTCCACATAGTATATATATATCGCCCATTTACTGCTAAAAGAAAGAAGGCAATGGCTAAGCAGAGTATGCACGAGTAGTTGATACAAATGAGTATATTTATTGGAATCAAGATAGTCTAGCTAGATGATATGTTACAATAGTTATAGCATATATTAAAAATCATGATGGGAAATTTGGTGCAAATTTGTAGTTGTGAATGGTGTTAGAAATCATATATATGTATATGAATTCTTGATGCATGCAACCTCGGTGAATGGTGTTTGAATGTTTACTCCACCTTAAACCATTCAGTTTACTCGGTGTTTATATCTATCTGCTTCAAAATGGTTGGTTGGAGTGTTTTGTTAGTTCAAACTACAACGACAGAAGATTTCGCTAAAGATCATATATATATATATATATATATATATATGTTCCTACATATATATAATGTCAAGTACTCTCCCATATATTGCTGGTATGATTTCTTTTATTGCACTTGTAGCTATACCTGGCAGTTATTCTTATGTTCATCCTTTATTGTTATCTGAAAATAACCTGATTCTCCAATGCAGTTCTGTTTCAGGTTCTCTTGATGCATGCAGCCTCGGTCAACTGCTGCTCTATTTATTTACAGAGCTAAGCGAAGTTGGATGTAGGCAGGTGACTTTGGTTGTTTTTATCATTGGTCGTTAAAAGAATATGAATTCAATTTGTTTATTATAACAAATCAGTAAGTTAGGATTTAGGACAAGTTCAATTAATTAGGATTTTGATTTTTCTACATTATTGTACTTGATTACATCAAAATGTTGAACAAACATGCTTATAATGTTCATGAGTGCTTTCTTCCACAAGGTATGTATTTCATATCTTGGCAGATTTTGGAAATTTGTTTGGATAAATTAATGGATTTTGCTTCATATTTATTCCATGGTCTTGAGGTATTCCTTATCCTGCTAATTAATTGAACTATAAGTTTTTTTTTTCATTTTTTCTTCTATGGTTTTTGTGTATTTATGGAGGACTATTGATTTAGAAAGTTTTTGAGGCAACATTGAAGTATATGGTTCATAATGTAGAGTTAAGGGTTCTTGAAACCACATGATATCGCTTTAAATCGTCTCTTGAGCGTATACCTGCACCGTCATGAATTTGTGATTTTCTAACAGTGAATACTATTGAGTTATTTGTGGATTATATTGTCCTAACATGTTGAAGGGTGTGGTTGTATGTTGTATTGGGATTTTTGGTTATGGGTTTTCGACACCAATGGGTTACAGGACTCATTAGAACAAGGGTAATTAATTTAACTATTGTCTCATACTCATCTTCCATGAACGAGAACTATATCTTTACCAGGTTATGTGTGTAGGTAGTGTTGGCTTTAGGAATCTTCTTTTATGGAGTGTTGGGGGGGGGGGGGGGGGGTGTTAAACATATGGAATTAAGGCTTGACTAAACTGGGTAGCTATTTGCACATTGTACTTATTGATGGACAGAGAGGGGTGAAGAATTCGGGCAAATGGTTGTAGAGCTTGTGCACTTGAAAGAAGATATTAGAAGACACGACAATGGTATTCTCATTTTTCATTCTAGATATAAAATCCAGAGGGTGCTTCATAGCACAAAAATCAATGTTATTTTCAAGATTAATTTCAAGAAGTTGGTTGGGTTTATTATTGTAATTTGTTTTACTTTAGGGAATTAAGCAGGAAGTTTTAATGAAGAATCCCCAACAAGGGGGCTCCATGGATTATTCATTAGTATTATAAATTCAAAACTGTAAATGTAGGCAAATAGTGAGAACACAAGCAGCCATAGATGTTGATAGTATCATTTGTAAATGCTATTCGTGTTGAATAGCTTGGTCGTATCATTTTAAATGTTATTCATGAGTGAAGAAAAGGGTTAAATGGTAACAATTAAAGTAGTAAACTTGTGATGCATGTGATTGGTGTATTAAAGACTGATTTTTAAGTATACAAGTTTGGATGATGTTTGTACAACTTCTTTTAACGAAGAATTACATTAATTTTTCATTTTCTATTTTTGAGTAAAAGGTTGATTATCGGCATCCCCATATGAAATCCATCCCTTGGAACCACATGTAAGGAGACATTTCAGAACTGACTTAACGACCGAGACTGGCGGAAGGATTCAAGCCGTCTCCCGCATAATTTGAACTTGAACCTATTGTGTATGTGAAGAAAGTTTCTCAATCGCCCTTTGCCAACTGAACTATATGCACGAGGCTTTTCATTTATCTTGCTCACCCGGTGCATCGCACGGGCACACTGCTAGTTTATATTAATAAATGAGTATCCATTCCACAAATAGATGATGATGTGAGATATTGTGCTTGGATAAGTTGTAACAAGGCATTATGAAATTGTAAATTAAGTATTTGGCTTTAATTAGTTGTACTTTGTGCCTAATTTGTTGTAATTAAGAGTTTTTTATATCTCTTTTATAATATAGTATAGATAATACAAAACTATTATCAATATTATTGCACAAACTCATAACAACAAACGCTTAAGAATATATGCAAGTTAACCACTTATGAAAATACATTCGTTTTTCACATTGTATTTCATTAACTGTTAACAGATAAATTACGTTTCATTTTAACTCGGTTCAATATTCCAACAAAAAATTTATCCTCCCGTGCAATGCACGGGCCCAACACTAGTTATATATAATATTTATAAACACAATTAGTAAAATAATAATACTTAGAAATATAAATGCTAACATTTTGTCCTCCAAATATAAAAACCAAATTTATACTTTTCATAACTGATTATTCTGATAAAAAAAAACTAACAAGCGTTGACTTTGTTAAACGTCTTTTACATCAGTTTAAAAAACCCAGTTAATTTTTTGCATTGAATATTGAAATTCAGATCATCAAAATAACGATTTATTGTTATTATTTTTAAACAATAAAATACTTTTTTTATAAAAAAGGACCAAAATTGAAGGGTTTTTGTCATGGGCATAAATCACAATATTGATCATGATTCATGAACAATGGTTAAACTGAACCACAATTGGCTAGGCTCATGGCCCATGACCCAAGTCCCACCTTTCATTGACCAAAGGACACCAAATGGTCCAAGAAACATGGACCACAAGTCCGAACCATGGTTCATCAACATGGCCCATGGGGACCATAAAGGTGACATTTTTGGGTCCATTATATGTCCCAACAAAAAAAATGTATGTGACATTGATATCTTAATTCATTGCATCCATATATTTGGTATATTTTATTACATTTACAGTGTCTGTCATTTAAGAATCGAATGCTCGAGATATACTGTCAGTTTTACGGTCAATGCTCGAGATATACTGTCATTTAATACTAGAAATGTTTCGCTTCTGACAATATTGTTCTAGGTTTTGGTATGCTTGTATAAAACAAAAAAAAACATTGTTCATGTACGACAGAGCCCAAAAGGGTCACCGACAGATCAAAATGGGCTATGGTCGAACGGGCCGGTTTTATGATGCGTCGATGTCTAAGTCAGATTTGTCCTTACTACTTTATCAATTCGTAAATAATGGGTCGGTTGAATATTTTTTTCGCTAATGAGAATGGTAAAAATGTTTAAAATGTTTTGTTCCAAATTAGGTGTCCACATTAATATTTTAATATATTCTACAAAAAGTGTCCAATTTCATGTAATAACCAGAACTAAAGTTAACAATCTCAAAGTTATAGCGGAAAGTGGTCAAAACCCATTATTGAGGGGGCCTAAGTGTAAATGCTATTATAAGAAGGTAACCTAGGGTTTTGTGCAAGTATTTCTTTTGGGTGGCGGCTGTTTTGAGAGACCTTGGGAGCGATTTTTGGAGAAAGAGACCGAGAAGGAGAAAAGTTTGCAAGGAGTTCCAGATTTTTGGTCGTTTGCATTGAAGGTAAGCTTCCTTGTTATTCAAAACTCTTCAAGTTATTAATAATTTCATCTTAATAGTCGTAGTTGGGTGTGGGGTGGAATCTGAGTTTTTAGTTTTATGGGTTTGAGATTGATCGAGAAACTGATATAAGGGTATCTTAATGGTTAATGGAGTTTTGGTAAAATCAAGTTTGTGTTTGTTATGGAACCTGGTGTAAGTTGCAATCGATTTTAAAATTGGACGAGAATTGCAATCTTGAGTTATAAATTTGTGGGTTTATTCGTTCGACAGAACATCGGTCGATTTGTTGGACACCGGTCGATCCTTTTCATACCGGTCGTTCTAATTGAAATCAAGCATCGGTCGAAACCCATTTGTTGTATCCGGTCGTTATTGCAGACCGGTTAGTCACCGGTCGAGGGTGTGGTTGTTGATCCCCCGGTCGAGATACCAGTCAAAGGGAGAATAGATCCCGGTCTCTTGGATCCGGTCGCCACGCCCCGGTCGAATCTGGAAGCGGGTACCGGTCGGTGGGAGTTCAACCCCGGTCCCCGGGGTGGGTATGCTGTGGGTCGAGGCTCAAAGTCTTTTCATGTATTGGGCCGATTAAGTTTAGATTTTATTTTAATTAATTTGGTTTAGCTATTCTATAATTGGGCTTCATGTATTGGGTTGATTCTTTTCAGTGTGGGTTATTAGCATGTTTTATTTATCCCACAGTTGTCACCAGGTTAGAAGAAGAAAATTTTATTCTTCTGAAAAAACAAAATGAGAAAATAGAAGTCTTAGAAGCCCAGCTTGACGTCCTATCTTCCATAAGAAACGAGGTCCCAATATCTAGTATCTGGTATCAGAGCCTTTCAGATAAAATGAATATTTTAAAAGATAAGCATCCTGAAGAAACTCATGAACAAGAAAACTTTGAAATAAGCTTTTCCGAAAATGAGAGGGGTTTTCAAGGAAGTTTTCTGGTAAAACAGGAAATTCTTCAAAAAATAAAAAAATCTAAACTTGATTTAAGAAAAGAAAAAATATTTGACATACCCATGTTAAATCTCCTTAAAAGGAAAAATACTATCTTTTATTTTGTCGGCACAAAAGAAATGCATGTCGATATTAAAGATACAAAAGGTTCAGTTTTTCTACCTCTTATTACTAGAGAAGAAATCAACAAAAATCTTTTAAAAATAGATCCTAAAATCAGATCTACAATTAATATGGTCCACCTCGGTGCCATAAAATTTTTGTTAAAAGCAGAATTTCAGGAAGAAATTGATACTCCTATTAAGATGGCCTTGATAGATAATAGAATCAATGATAGAAAAGATTGCATTCTTGGAGCGGCTAGAGGAAATTTAGCCTATCAAAGATTCATGTTTTCAGTTTATCCTAAATTTGGTTTTAGTTTAGACACTAAGAATATAGATCAAGTTCTTTCTTTCGTTCATCAGTTTGAAAGAGAAAACTTAATGAACCCTGGAGACAAGGTTTTTAGCCTAACCTACGTTGTAGCTTATGCACTAACCAATAGCCACCATAGTGTTGGTTATAAGAAACAAGAATACATAGAAATAGAAGATGTATTATCTGAAATAGGCTCTATAGAAGAGAAGCAATTCTCTAATATTAGTCCTATGAATGATTCTTGGGCAATTGACATTGCAAAAGATAAACCAATTCTAGAGCAACCTAGAATCAGCTTTAGGAATAACAACCTAGAGATAGGAGAACCCTCTAATAGAAGGTATGAACCTTCTAGCACTAGAGAAATCTCTCAAAGAGACCTTCTTAGATGTGTCTCAAAACGAGTTGACGATCTTTGTCAGAAACTCGAATACTTAGGATAACCATGTCTGACAGCCCTATAGTTATGCACCCACATATCTATAAGGATGGACAAATCCTCTCTTTTAAGCAATTAAATGAAGGAATTGATATCAATCCCACACACTATAGCTTTAGTGGACATCTAAACAATAAGAGTCTTTCAACTCTTATTTCTTCAACCAATAATCTTAATCAGATTACTGGAAGAATTTTACTTGGAGTCTACGACTTATTATCCTATTTTGGAATAAGCAAAGATCCTAGTGAGAATTTATCAAAAACACCTAGTGTTTTTAACCAATTCCAACATCTCTTTCAGAAGGGGGGGTTAGAAGAAGAAATTTTTATTCTTCTGAAAAAACAAAATGAGAAAATAGAAGTCTTAGAAGCCCAGCTTGACGTCCTATCTTCCATAAGAAACGAGGTCCCAATATCTAGAAACGAAGTTCTAGACTTTACCTCTAAGTTAGACAAAATTGAAGATTTTCTTAGAAAGATCATAGGATGAGTCTTAAAGATTTGCAAGAAGATTTCGACTACAACATCAAGCCTCAGTTACGAGAAATCCTCGCGATGCTCAAAAACCTACAGCTCAACAACAATATTGAAGCTGCTGCTGCAAAGATCATAAATGAATTAAAAGCAACAATTCATGACTGTCCTTGCAAAAAAGAGATCCATGAAGTTCTCAGAAAAGAACCTGAGAAAGGAAAAGAAATTATGAACTTCAATCCGAAAGGATCTTGGAAGTATAGTTACCCTAATTACAATGTTGGAAACGAAGAATTAGGAACTAGTAAGAATCCAAACAGTCTTTCTTGGCCCATCAAAAAAGACTAATGGACTACATGAAGACCATAGAAAGCTACTTCTGGGATAACTTTGAAGAAGAAGAGCTTCAGGTTAATGACTCTAACCTAGAAAAACTCGAAGAAGCTATTAGGTTAATGGAACTAGACCCAGCCATAGCAAATTCAGAAGTCGAAACAAATAAGAATCTAAGAATTCTTTTTGACTTCCAAGAAGAAAATATCAAAGTCATCGAAGACTACAGCTCCGAAGACAATGAAGAAGATCTAGACGAAACGTTTAGAGTTAGCAAAGAAGAAGACTTTTCTGGAAGTAATTTCAGAGAAAAAGACTTTGAACAAGAAGGTTCGTCAAAAACAAAGAAAAGAAAGGGAGATTTCTTTGAACCAACAATCAAGACGAACAATATTTTCGGTACCAATATCCTAGATATTGACTGCTCTCCAAATAGAAAAGAACTCATCGGCAAGTGGAGTCAAGAAATGAGCCTCATCATTCAGACTAATGATGCTTATGAAGATCCTAAGACGGTTCTTCTACTCATTGAACACAAGACAACAGGTATTGTTAACAGTCTTGTCAAAAATACTAATTGGCCTTTAACCAATGCCATTCAAACCTTTGAAAATGTTATAGATGCTATCTACACCATGTTCCTAGGAATTGATTATGCTGAAAACAAAATGCATGAACAGTTGCACACTATGAGTAAGGCCAAGCATATGATTACTAACATGCAATTATGTGATATTTGTTTCTTAGAACAATTTTATTGTGACTATGAAAAATATCTTTATCAATTAAACAACAAGGATGATTATAAGAAGTTTGTTAAAGACTATCTTTTAAAAATCCCTTTTATCGGAGAAAAAGCTTTAAAAAGATTTCTGCTAGAAGCATCTGAAGGTGCTCTTTACAGCCTGGGTTTTGCCCAAAGAATCGTTAAAGAAGAAATTGCTAAGATTTGTGATTTAACAAAACAGCAGAAAAAACTAAAGACATTTTCCAAAAAATGTTGTGAAAAAATAGTTGAGCATTCATTAGATTATGGATGCAGAACTAAAAAAGCTTCTAAAAACAAAAAGAATTTTTTTTCCAAATATAAGTTTAAACGAAAAAAGAAACGTTTTAAACCCGGAAAGTATGTTAAGAAGAAGTCTCAAGATTCTTCAAAACAAAAATTTTGTCCGAAAGGCAAAAAGAATTGCAGATGTTGGATCTGTAATGAAGAAGGACATTATGCAAATGAATGTCCAAATAGAAAAAATTTTCTAACAAGCAAAAAAGGTTAGAAATTATCTTCTCTTTAGGTTTCGCACCAATTGAAGACATCTATAGCGACACTGAAAGTGTCTATTCTATAGAAACCATTAGTTCTGAATCTGAAGATTCCGATTATAATGGATCATCCTCCTCTAGTTCAGATTGAGGATAATTTAGAATTAGTAATGCCTAATATTACTAATCCTAATTCAATCTATATTTCCGGAAAATTAAAATTTAAAGGTTATAAACAGATTGAATTACATTGCTATGTAGACACATGTGCAAACCTCTGTATAGCAAGCAGGTATGTGATACCAGAAGAACATTGGGTTAATGCTGAAAGACCCATTAAAGCAAAGATTGCAAATGGAAGCACCGTTTCCATCAACAAGGTCTGTAAAAATTTAAACATCATGATTGCAGGAGAAATATTTCATATACCTACAGTCTATCAACAGGAATCAGATATTGATTTCATTTTGGGAAACAACTTCTGTCTTTTGTATGGACCGTTTACCCAATTTACAAAAATGATAATACTTACACTTAATGACA
Organism: Arctium minus; assembly: GCA_954870635.1. Lineage (NCBI taxonomy): Eukaryota > Viridiplantae > Streptophyta > Magnoliopsida > Asterales > Asteraceae > Arctium > Arctium minus. The sequence goes on along the minus strand of OX941095.1, from coordinate 70,503,890 downwards.
AAGAAGTATTTATCAGCAAAATTAACACAGCACTTCGTGTTGGTGTTAAAGGTTATCTTGAATCTATGAAAAAAATTTCAAAAATTCAAAAACCCAAACCTTTAAATATCACTTCGAATAAAATCCATCTTTTTAAAAGGGGGAGTGATAAGATAAAAGAATTTAAGGAAATGAATTTTATCCTTGAAAACTTAAAGAAAAAATCTATAATTGAAAAATTACTAGATTCTGTCTGTTCAGAAAACCCCTTAGATCCTAGTAAAACTAAACACTGGATGACAGCGAGTATTAAGCTCAAAGATCCTAAGTCTATTATCAAGGTCAAACCTATGAAGTATAGTCCACAAGATCGAGAAGAATTTGGCAGACAAATTCAAGAACTTCTAGATATGAGAATTATCTTAGAAAGCAAGTCTCCTCATATGTCTCCCGCATTCCTAGTCGAGAATGAAGCCGAGAAAAGAAGAGGAAAAAAGAGAATGGTTGTTAATTATAAGTCCATTAATGATGCGACTATCAGCGATAGCCATAATCTTCCCAATAAGGATGAACTTCTCACCCTTATTAGAGGAAAAAACATATTTAGTTCGTTAGATTGTAAATCTGGTTTCTGGCAGGTTTTACTTGACCATGAATCTCAGCTTCTAACAGCTTTCACTTGTCCCCAAGGACACTATCAATGGAAGGTAGTACCTTTTGGTTTAAAACAGGCTCCGTCCATATTTCAAAGACATATGCAAAATGCATTTCGATCTTTCGAAAAAATTTGTTGCGTTTACGTAGATGATATTCTTATCTTCAGCGACAATGAAAAAGACCATCTTTGGCAGCTCGCAGCTGTCTTAAAGAAGTGTCAGATTTTAGGAATTATTTTGTCAAAAAAGAAAGCTCAGCTTTTTAAAACAAAAATTAATTTCTTAGGATTAGAAATAGACCAAGGAACACACTGTCTTCAAAATCATATCCTTGATCATATTCACAAATTTCCAGATAAGATTGAAGATAAAAAACAACTTCAGAGGTTTTTAGGAATTCTTACTTATGCTTCTGATTATATTCCTAAACTTGCGGCTATACGTAACCCTCTACAGGTAACGCTCAAGAAGGACATTCCCTGGGAGTGGAAAGATTCTGATACTTGTTATGTTAACAAAGTAAAAAAGAATCTAAAGAGTTTTCCGAAACTCTATCACCCTCTACCTGAGGATAAACTAATTATTGAGACCGATGCCTCTGGTGAATACTGGGGAGGAATTCTCAAAGCAGAAAATTCTGGACAAGAATTAATTTGCAGGTATGCATCAGGCAACTTTAAAGACGCAGAAAAAAGATATCATTCTAACGAAAAAGAATATCTTGCGGTAATTAGAGTAATTAATAAATTTTCAATTTATTTAACTCCTGTTAAATTTCTTGTTAGAACTGATAATAAAAACTTCACTTATTTTCTTCGTATTAAGTTACAGGGAGATAACAAGCAAGGAAGATTAGTTCGTTGGCAACAATGGCTTTCTCGATACTCTTTTGATGCTGAACACATCGAAGGAACAAAAAACTGTTTAGCAGATTTTTTAACAAGAGAATTTCAATACTCATAAAAATAAAAAGGTACTAAAGATGACATCATTGCTTGCATCACTTTTGTTACTTTTGCAGGTTTCTAGCCTCTATAAAAAGACGAAAGATCACTTGAGGAATTCACACCTCAAACTCTTCTGTCAAAGAGACTCACTCTCTCTAAATAGGCCTCTCGCCAAATCAAAAGATTATGGAAAAACTATTATTCCAGAAATCTCTCATCTTAAAAAAGATACAGTTACTTCAGAATGAGTTGATGCTCTTTAATTCTGAAATGGAGTTCGAAAGAAAGTTCTCCAAGCAAAAGGTAACTAACGAACCTTTGGTTGAAAAACCAAAATCGCCAGCTAGTCCAGAGCAAACGGCTACTGGTAAAGACTTATCAAATCCGTTAACGCCTGAGGCTTTGGCAAAAAGCCTTAAAGAAGGTTCATCTTCTTCATCCTTAGATTCTTTAAATCTAAGACCAAATGGGGATTTCGATAACCCTCAAAAATCTAAAGTTCATTCTTTAGTACAATCGCAAGATTGTAAAGGCGTAAAAGCCTATTATGTTGTTTTTAACGGTCCTAAAGCAGGTATTTACACTTCCTGGAACGTTGCAGAAACAGCGGTCAAAGGTATTTCTGGTGTCAAACACAAGAAATACAAGTCTTATGACGAAGCAAGGATCTCTGCCAACATCTATACGACTGCAGAGTATCAAGCTCCTTTAGAACTGATCTCCAGTTCCGAAGGATTAAAACCTTCTCTTTACGCTGGAGTTCTAACCAGCGAAAAGAATCCCAAAGTCGTACTTGGAACAATCCCTACAAGAATTGCATACACGGTGCAAGGTACTCTTGAAGAAATGGAGGATTACGACCTCGAAGCCACTTATACAAGCTTCAAATACTTGTATGAAAAAGGCAGAAGATCTACTGAAGTTTCTTTTGTAGAAGAACGTTACTACACTACTGACAAAAGAAACATTAGTTATTACAACTTCTTTCCGAATGCTCATCCAGAATTCATTCTAGAGGCATATCAGTTTGGGTTACTCAAAACGATTTATCCTTCTGATAATCTACTTGAGCTATCTAAGTTTCCGGCGGAATTTAGAAGTGCAGTCAAGACCTTTAAGAAAAAAATGTCTTATGGGTACTGACAAAGAAATCTTTTTAAAGTTTCAGAGTTCCTTAATTTTCTGGGATGATCAACAAAAACCAATTCCGACGTATAAATACGTTCAAATTGGAGTATGCAAAGACAAGATCTACGCTCCGAGTCAAACAAAAGATATCGTACTTGGAAAAGAAGATCTTCAAGAAATGGCTGAACAAAAACTACTAAATGTCATCGACAAAGTTTTTGATATCAGAAAAGGAAACAAGCTAAAGGTGAATCTCGCCACTCACTATTGCTTAATGACTTCATTTTCCACCTCCTCCATCTCTGAGGTAGATTATGCAAAAGTAATAGCATTCCAAAGACAGCTACTCTCACCAAACGTCTTTGAAATACATTATCCTAGCCTCTGCGAAAAGATAAAGCTAGAGCTAGAATCGAATACCTCAGACACACACCCCACTGTAAAATAGTCTCTCTTTCTTAAAATGTGTGAGTAAACTCCATATAGGAGAATAGCTATGTAGCTTGATAATTCAGGAGTAGCCCTGAATAATCCTGTAATATGTAATCTATTGATTAATAAACCTCTCGTTTGTTTCTATCTTGTCCTTTATGAATATTGAGACGATGATGTTCCTGGAAAGTTTAAGCCTTCCACTCGAAAGTAACGCTTAGGCAGGTGGCCGTTTAGTGAAATCATCGACGCAACTTTGGAGTCTTCTAAATCACATATTCATAACCCAAGCAAGATTTTGATCGACAAGACAGGTTTATTTTTTTTATGATTTCTTATTCTTGAATTATGCTACTCATGTTTATCCTAAATTACATATGCTATGATCCTATTTCCAAAACAATTTTATAAATCTTAAATATTTTGTCAAATATTTATCCATGAGTGATTCAAAAAGACAAGCTGCAATTCCAAGGAATTCCAGACTTATTTTAGAAATTCAAGATTTCGAAGATACTCTCAATGGAGATCATCTTAGAATGAAAATTCTTCAAGATCGAATAGATCTTTGGAATACCTCCAGTTATGGTTTCAAACCAGCAATGATTAAAACCAAAGATTTAATGTCTTTTGGTATTTCTATTAAAGAATCGACGCTTCGACGTCTCAAAAGCCAACTAGTTATTTGTTAGCTTTTCTTGCTTTTATCTCTATGAGTAATAAAATGCAAACAAAGAACTTTGTTAATAGCAATGCTATAACAAAGATTAAAGATTTAGAAAAATCTCTTAAGATTGGCCATGAGAATTTAAAACTCATTTCGTCTCTTGAGCAAAATGGTAGTATTTCTGCCGGTCGTTTTAAAGGAATACAGAAAGAAATTAACTCTTTCCTTATTTCCGAACGCAAAAAAGAATCCAAGAAACTCATTATTTCTTAGATTTAAAAATTTTATTCCGCATCCCCGTATCTCCAAAATTGAAGATTTTCTTAGAAAGATCATAGGATGAGTCTTAAAGATCTGCAAGAAGATTTCGACTACAACATCAAGCCTCAGTTACGAGAAATCCTCGCGATGCTCAAAAACCTACAGCTCAACAACAATATTGAAGCTGCTGCTGCAAAGATCATAAATGAATTAAAAGCAACAATTCATGACTGTCCTTGCAAAAAAGAGATCCATGAAGTTCTCAGAAAAGAACCTGAGAAAGGAAAAGAAATTATGAACTTCAATCCGAAAGGATCTTGGAAGTATAGTTACCCTAATTACAATGTTGGAAACGAAGAATTAGGAACTAGTAAGAATCCAAACAGTCTTTCTTGGCCCATCAAAAAAGACTAATGGACTACATGAAGACCATAGAAAGCTACTTCTGGGATAACTTTGAAGAAGAAGAGCTTCAGGTTAATGACTCTAACCTAGAAAAACTCGAAGAAGCTATTAGGTTAATGGAACTAGACCCAGCCATAGCAAATTCAGAAGTCGAAACAAATAAGAATCTAAGAATTCTTTTTGACTTCCAAGAAGAAAATATCAAAGTCATCGAAGACTACAGCTCCGAAGACAATGAAGAAGATCTAGACGAAACGTTTAGAGTTAGCAAAGAAGAAGACTTTTCTGGAAGTAATTTCAGAGAAAAAGACTTTGAACAAGAAGGTTCGTCAAAAACAAAGAAAAGAAAGGGAGATTTCTTTGAACCAACAATCAAGACGAACAATATTTTCGGTACCAATATCCTAGATATTGACTGCTCTCCAAATAGAAAAGAACTCATCGACAAGTGGAGTCAAGAAATGAGTCTCATCATTCAGACTAATGATGCTTATGAAGATCCTAAGACGGTTCTTCTACTCATTGAACACAAGTTATTAATAATTTCATCTTAATAGTCGTAGTTGGGTGTGGGGTGGAATCTGAGTTTTTAGTTTTATGGGTTTGAGATTGATCGAGAAACTGATATAAGGGTATCTTAATGGTTAATGGAGTTTTGGTAAAATCAAGTTTGTGTTTGTTATGGAACCTGGTGTAAGTTGCAATCGATTTTAAAATTGGACGAGAATTGCAATCTTGAGTTATAAATTTGTGGGTTTATTCGTTCGACAGAACATCGGTCGATTTGTTGGACACCGGTCGATCCTTTTCATACCGGTCGTTCTAATTGAAATCAAGCATCGGTCGAAACCCATTTGTTGTATCCGGTCGTTATTGCAGACCGGTTAGTCACCGGTCGAGGGTGTGGTTGTTGATCCCCCGGTCGAGATACCAGTCAAAGGGAGAATAGATCCCGGTCTCTTGGATCCGGTCGCCACGCCCCGGTCGAATCTGGAAGCGGGTACCGGTCGGTGGGAGTTCAACCCCGGTCCCCGGGGTGGGTATGTTGTGGGCCGAGGCTCAAAGTCTTTTCATGTATTGGGCCGATTAAGTTTAGATTTTATTTTAATTAATTTGGTTTAGCTATTCTATAATTGGGCTTCATGTATTGGGTTGATTCTTTTCAGTGTGGGTTATTAGCATGTTTTATTTATTCTTCGAGTTGAGATGTTAGTATTTTGGGTTCCCTTAATTAATAAGAGATCGTTGAGGAATTGGGATTAGGATCAGCTTTGTAAATTAAGAAGTATAGAGAATTCACCAAGTAATGTATTGTTTTATAGGTTTCAGTTCAGATTATAAAGATAGACGTAAAGTTTTAAGCAGGGGACGACAAGTGAGTTTTTCTGAACTAAATTCTTTATGAACGAAACCATACGAAATTTGATTATTTTAAATGTTGATTTACTTATGATGCCAAGTCTATAACGAAACGATTTAAGTGTGTTTTTATGATGTTGAAATGTTAAATGTATGCATACATTATATGTGGAGCTTTTGACCTAAGTCGGGGAGTGTAGGCCGCCTACTCGTGCCGGGGAGTGTGGTCCGTTTATGCCGTTGGGGGTGTGTCCCAACATTAAGGCAGCGCGAGTTAGACACATCGTCTTTGACGGTCGTGTGGTCTATAGCGTGTTTTGCTTATGTGTTATTATCAACTGTTGATTTTAATTATGGAAAGTATTTTTGTTGCTTATCTGTTAGAGGGAACTCACTAGACCATCGGTCTAACCCTCGCTCTTTTTAAAACTAAAAATCTTTTCAGGCAAGTGTGATTTAGTAAGATCAGAAAGGGGCAAAGAGAAGATGTAGCGGGAAGAGTTAGAAGACCGTTCCCTTAGTTATCCTTATTTTATCTCAGTTGTGTAGGTTGTTTTCGAAGACTGTGAATTTTTAAACTGTAAGTTTGGGGCCGTTGCGGCATGAATTTTATTCTATTATTAGGAATTATATTACCTTATTGTTGTTTCTGGTTCGGTTGTTATATTTCAAAAGTAAGTTTACAGTTTCCCATTATACCAAAAGTAATAAATTAATCGTCAGATGATTTGACTCAAGTGACGTGCTTAACTATCTTTTTAAAACAAAAAAAAGTACCCATGGATTTATATTGAAAATATACGAATTATAATCAAAATTTGAGTCAAATGTAAAATTATATCAAAAGTTGAACGTCTCATTCTATTTAATTGAACACGTGTATTGTTGTACAATTTTTATTATGTTCCGTTTTTTTATATTTTGAATTCTCAAATTTTCAACCTTTTTATCATTGTCATTTGTAGGGATGTACATCGGATTGTTCAGGCAGTTTAGTTGGGCAAATAAATATACATCGGATTTCGGATATTAAAACCAAACCCTATAATTTGGTGTTCAGAATATTTCGAGTTGGGGTTGGTTGGGTTGCAAATCGGTTCGGTCGGGGTCGGTACAGTTATATGCAACAAATATATATATATATATATATATATATATATATATTCAATCAATTGAGAGAATTTGGTTTCAGTTTTTTGGAGAATATTCTATAGCAGTTGAAGGGAAACTGAATCAATCGACCCGATGAATCAGCGATTCGTTTTTTTGAAACCCACGTTTCTAGGAAATTTAGATTATTTAAATATTGGGTTATACCGAATTTGCCCTTTAGCGGGAGTAATTTTTAGAAAAAAAAAAACTATTTAAAAAAATAATCCTTCCTTCCAATGATCTTGGCCGTTAAAAAAACAATCAATGTTAAATAACAAAGTAGCAAGAGTTGCACCTTTTACTAAGCTTCTATATTAAACCACCCATATATATCTATACTATATAATGAAAATTACGGTTATTGTACAATCTTTTGTACAATAATATTTACCACCCTTAATCTTTTGTACAATAACATTTACTACCCTTATAATGTTACATTTACCACCCTTACAATTACTTATTTTATTTATTTTATATCCCTTACTTTTTCATTTTTCATTTTACACCGTTATCATATTAACACAAATAATCGTATATGAATAAAAATGCAATGAAAAAATACGTTTCTTTTTTTACAAATTATACCATTATAATCGTCTCGTCAATACCTTCAAAACGAGCCCAATATTGAATATTTTTTAATTTAACCATACTATTAAATATCAGAATATATACGAATTATCTATACTACTAAAACGGTTATTGTACAATCTTTTGTACAATAACATTTACCACCCTTACAATTACTTATTTAATTTACTTTATATCCCTTATTTTTTCATTTTTCATTTTACACCATTATCATATTAACACAAATAATAATATATTAACAAAAATGCAATGAAAAATACATTCATTTTTCTACAAATTATATCATTATAATCGTCTCGTCTGACCTTCAAAACGAGCCCAATATTGAATATTTTTTAATTTAACCGTACTATTAAATATCATGAATATCTACGAATTAATTTGTTTTATATCCATACGTTTTATTTATTTTTCCACCATTAGCACATTAAAAAACATAATCGTAAAATACGTTTCATTCTTATTATAAATTATATCATTATAATTTTTTTCGTTAATAATTGTAATATAAACTAATTATTGAATATCTTTATAGGTTTAGGGTTTTATAAATTGTGATTCTTAGGTTATGATTGATTGTTGATGACATGTCTATAAGAAAGTAGCATTAATTGTTCGTTCTTTACTTATATTTCGTTGCATTGCACGGGTATATGCCTAGCTATATAATGAAAATTCTAAAACGGTTATACGGTTATTATACAATCTTTTGTACAATAACATTTACCACCCTTAATCTTTTGTACAATAACATTTACTACCCTTACAATGTTACATTTACCACCCTTACAATTACTTATTTAATTTACTTTATATCCCTTACTTTTTTCATTTTTCATTTTACACCGTTATCATATTAACACAAATAATCGTATATGAACAAAAATGCAATGAAAAATACGTTTCTTTTCTTACAAATTATACCATTATAATCGTCTCGTCAATACCTTCAAAACGAGCCCAATATTGAATATTTTTTAATTTAACCATACTATTAAATATCAGAATATATACCAATTATCTATACTACTAAAACGGTTATTGTACAAACTTTTGTATAATAACATTTACCACCTTTACAATGTTACATTTATCACCCTTACAATTACTTATTTAATTTACTTTATATCCCTTATTTTTTCATTTTTCATTTTACACCATTATCATATTAACACAAATAATCATATATTAACAAAAATGCAATGAAAAAATACGTTCATTTTTCTACAAATTATATCATTATAAGTGTCTCCTCGATATCTTCAAAACGAGCTCAATATTGAATATTTTTTAATTTAACCGTACTATTAAATATCATGAATATCTACGAAATAATTTGTTTTTCTATCCATACGTTTTATTTTTTTTTTCCACCGTTAGCACGTTAAAAATACATAATCGTAAAATACGTTTCATTCTTATTATAAATAATATCATTATAATTTTTTTCGTCAATACTTGTAATATAAACTAATTATTGAATATCTTTATGGGTTTTGGTTTCATAAGTTGTGATTCTTAGGTCATGGTTGATTATTGATGAAATGTATATAAAGAAATAACATTAATTGTTCGTTATTTACTTACATTCCGTTGCATCGCGCGGGTATATGCCTAGTATATATATATATATATATATATATATATATATATATATATATATATATATATATATATATATTCAATCAATTGAGAGGATTGATCATATCGATTATGAGTTTAAAAAATAAAAAGGAAGTATGTGTTGCGACTTTTCGTGTTTACACCTTTTTAAAATGCAAGAAAATAGATTTCGACGCAAGTATACATCTTAATCTACTACCACCTGTAACAAGTAATAATGGTACAAAGTACCGAATATCGATCCCACAGGAAAGCGTGGTAAAGTTTTCCTCCAAAGTCGGGTCTGTAAAAGCGAGTTTCAGATGACGAATTCGAAAACAATATTTTGATTGGGTTTTGAGTAACAACTACTGAGAAAATAATTTTAAAAGGAAGCACGGGGTATAAAGATCCGTTGGGACAAATTTAATAATGAAATAAAAGATGAGATCGCATTCCATTGTTATCTTAGAGTCGATATTTTATGTAACTTAAGAAAGTCGTCATACAACGAACCAGTTGTCAATTGATCAGTTGAACTTCGACATAAAATATAACTATGATTTAAATAACTTTGGACAATCATGCGATACGATACACCTTTTATTCTCTTATCGGTCTCGGTCCCAATTTTACTTTATACCCCGAACTGAGATGGTTAGTCCATCATCATTTTAAATCCTAATTTTTAGGATTGCAAAAGCAATTACGTTTAACTACTTGTTAATTAATTTTAAGGAAAGTTTTTAACCAACTACTTAAGTAACAAAAATCTTTACTTGAACAGAGAAAATTAACTTTCTTGAGAATGACTTATGAGATTTAAACTACAAACACTACAATTATAAGAATTTAACTTTGTTAACTAAATGACGTTGAAATAATGTTAAAATTATATAAATGCAATTTATCAACTAATTTACCACTAGTTAAGGAAAGTCTTGTTTTAAATGTATCTTTAGTCCTTAAATTACGTTGGGAGTCATTGGTATTTGTCAATTTAATTAATGTAATAAGCGGGATGGTTTTTTAAATTTTGGAGACACGGAACAATTTTAATACTACTACAAACCGTGAACCAAGCGGAGCTGGGAATCCGAAATAATTGGTCGGACTTCCGATTTGTAATAGAACTAAAATTGTAGTGAAAACCAAATAAAAACCAAGAGTCAATCGGTCCGTAAGAAATGAATGAAAGTTACGGTAAACTAACGAGAGAAGAATAATTGTACTGAAAATGTTACTTGCATTAATATTAACCAAAAGAGGTAGTTTGAAGGGTGAGCTAGAGCCTTCACAATTGAACCATGGGCTCTTGGCTCACAAGATTCAAACCTCCCTTTAGAAAGGAGTTAGCCATCAATTCTATGTAACAAAATAAGACCGAGTGAAGTATTGGAATGGGATGATCAAATTACTAAGCCAAAGCCTCTTATTTATAGGCTAAGATTAGGAGATGGGCCATGGGCTTTTTTTTCAAAAATGCTTGGGCTCATCACAAATTGGCCTACAAATGTCATAAAAAATGCAAGTAAATTTTCGGCCCACATATGTATTTGACTAGGCCCGAAAATTTAGCCCTTCTTCTTCCAAAAATCGGCCCACAAAAAGATTGAAGTCCGCGTTTATAAGCTCGTAAAATCCGCACGTCGATTATGTTGGAGTCCAATCGGCCATGTCTTGATCCTAAAATACGCATATACATAAATACATAAGATTTTTGCCGCATTTTCACTACAAGATGGATTTATTAGCCGTAAACGATAAATATAAAGTTATACGATAAAATTGCGAAAATAAACTAAAGGACGCAATGGGAAAAGAAAAGTAGCTCAAAATTATTCAAAAAGATGACTAAGGGGGTGTTTGGGATTGCTTATTTAAAACAACTTATGCTTATTTGCAAAAGTGCTTATTAACTTATGTTTATTTGTAAAGTGCTTATTAACTTATAGGAAGAAGGGCAAATATGTAATTTGGTTAAATAAGTTAATAAGGAGTTTCAAATAAGTCAGTTGAGAATGACTTATCAAAAACTGCTTATTAGCGGAGTGGAGAAGTCATAAGCAGTTTCCAATCCAAACACTCAAAACAGCTTATTTGCTGTTTGAAAACGCAATAAGTTAATAAGCACCTCAAATAAGCAATCCCAAACACCCCCTAAAATAGGGTAAATAAATTTACCCTATCAGTATGCCGACTAAGATTTATGATTTTTGAAAAATAATTAGATGAATAAATAAATTTATTTAGTATTTACCATTATTTTTTATATTTAATAATCTATATCTATACTATCTTACTAGGTATATACCCGTGCGATGCAGCGGAATGTAAGTAAATAACGAACAATTAATGTTATTTCCTTATATACATGTCATCAACAATTAACCATGACCTAAGAATCACAACTTATGAAACCTAAACCCATAAAGATATTCAATAATTAGTTTATATTACAATTATTGACGAAAAAAAATTATAATGATATAATTTATAATAAGAATGAAACGCATTTTACGATTATGGATTTTTAATGTGTTAACGGTGGGAAAAAAAATAAAACGTATGGATAGAAAACAAATTATTTCGTAGATATTCATGATATTTAATAGTATGGTTAAATTAAAAAATATTCAATATTAGGCTCGTTTTGAAGGTATTGACGAGACGATTATAATGGTATAATTTGTAGAAAAATGAACGTATTTTTTCATTGCATTTTTGTTAATATATGATTATTTGTGTTAATATGATAATGGTGTAAAATGAAAAATGAAAAAGTAAGGGATATAAAGTAAATTAAATAAGTAATTGTAAGGGTGATAAATGTAACATTGTAAGGGTGATAAATGTAATTGTACAAAAGTTTGTACAATAACCGTTTTAGTTTTTTCATTATATAGTATCTATACTCCCTTATAAACCATTTTTATCAAAAGTCTTAAATACAACATTTTAAGCACAACGTATTGCTCTTCTATGCATAAAGTCTTAAAAACAACATCTATAACACATTGCACAAGTCATTAAAGTGTAGTTGTCTATTTGCTTTATCGAGACAGTTTTCAGCCTTTAATTCCCGCCTCTTCCTCTTCCCAAGCCAATTTTTTGGACAGACTGCACCGCTCTCAATCTGTTTGAATTTTGAATTTTGAAAATTCAAACCCATTCTCTCAAAACCCTAGCCTCCTTCTCTTACATTCACCGGTCAGGTTTCTATGGATTAACATGTTTGTTTTCCAATCTAGGTTTCCAAGTCGAGCTTCGTTTACCAGGTTTGTGAATCGATTTATCTTGGTGCTTTGATTATAATCGGTTTCAGGTCTGTCCAAAATCCGCCTTTCAAGACGTCAAGAGTGATAAGGTCGGACCTCATCCCCTTCAATCCGCCTTTCAATCGGTATACTGCTCTCTGTTTAATTTGTTTTTAGATCAATTGATGATTAGAAACAAGTTTGTGACGATGAATTGAAATGTGTTTGTTCAGGCAATCGTGAGAGAAGAGAATATGAAACGAAAGATCCTTGCGAACACCTATGGCTCTGCTTTTCCAGTAAAGCAGGAGCTCGACCGGAAAATCCTTTCGAGGTATTGGATTGTTTTTTAGTTATGTTTTGTTGTTATTATTATTATTAATTAATTAATCTCAATTTCGTGATCTATATAAATGATTATCGATTTATCTTGGTGCTTTGATTATTATAATTTATCTTGGTGCTTTGATTTATCTTCGATTAACAGGTTTTCGTTGCTTCTTTTTGTTTTCAGTTAACAGGTCCATTTCTACCTTTTGTTTTCAATTAGCAGGTTTCATCTCTACTTCATCTTCGATTACTAGGTTTACACTGCTTCTTTTTGTTTTCGATTAACAGTTTCACTGCCTTTTGTTTTCAATTAACAAGTTTCTACGACTTCTTTTGTTTGATTAATAGGTTTCCATTGCTTCGATTAACCAAGTTTACATTACTTTTTTTTATTGCAATCGTTTTTTGTTTGCCATTGCTTCTTTGTCGTGGTGCTCATAATGTCTCTCACCGGTTATATGTTACAATTGTTTTAAGTATTCTTCTTCATGAAATCTGCTTATATGTTACACTTTGGTTTAAATCTTGTGAACTTACGAGTGATTTCTTCACTTAGATACCCGATTTCTTCTGCTATAATGTCTATCACCGGTTGTGAAAGAGGTTTCACAGATGACAGAAGGTGGAGAGCGTATTTGTCAAGAAGCAAGAAGAGAAAAAGAGACATAGGTACGTTTTTCTGAGGTATTATACACAATTTCTGATAATGTGTTTGGGTGTTTTTCTGCATAAATTTGTTGGATTTAGGGCTTCAATTGACTCCTTGAAATATGTGAGTTCTCTCTCTTATAAGTTCTTAGTGTTCTTGGTGTTTCAATTGATTTACGCCATTTCTTCTCCAATCGAATAGGGTTTTCAGTGAACCATCGACTTCTCTGCTCTCAACAAACGACCAGGTTGTTCTTGTGATGATCGATTTCTCTGCTCTCTCACTCTCTGCTAGCTTTTGATATGCCACGCCATCAACCACCCTAAGGTAATTTGTTACTTTTATATGGCTGTGCTATTGCAAAAAATGGGTTTGTTTCCATCGATTGCAAAAAATTGGAAAACCTTGGTTTGTTTCTATCAAATAACTAACCAACAAAGAAAATGCAGCCATTGCAGTTGTTATGCTTTGATACATACATGTTAATGACTATAACATTGATAAGACACAATCTTTTTTTTAATGAAATTAGATACATTTCTAATTTGTTTTCGTTCGCTTAACGAGATCACTGAAACTAGCAATGCCGGAAAATCTCTTCGTAGTAGCAGAATTGCCGCCTCATCAGAAGAAATATAACGACGAAGATGGAGGTGGAGTTGTTTTTCCGACTGTTCTAATCCCTAATCCAAAGTCTGTTCATCAGAATCTCAAGGAGCTCATCCGTGATCAGAAGCCATGGTTGGAATCTGTGCTCCACAAATTCGGTGCGATTTTGTTCCAAGGATTCATTTCTTCGGTTTCCTCTGCTTCTGACTTCAACGACGTCGTTGAAGCTTTCGGTTTCGAGGAACTTCCTTACGTAGGTGGCGCCGCCCCCCGTACCAACGTCGCCGGCCGTGTTTTCACTTCTAATGAGTCTCCGTCGGATCAGAAGATTCCGTTCCATCACGAAATGGCTCAGGTCTGTTCATCCGATCGATCTCGTGTTTTTTTAGGTAGTTTTAGTAAAATTTCTTAGTGTAATCAAGTTTTTAGGTAATTTTAGTAAAATTACTTAGTGGAATCAAGTTTTTTAGGTAATTTGATCGAGATAATTTGTACATGTACAATTGTAATCAAGTGAATCGTTGAGATCTAATGGATTCTAAATGAATTCTCTGCCCTAAAAAAACATCGTAATCGTGTTTGAACACGAATTTTTTTAGGTAGTTTTAGTAAAATTTCTTAGTGGAATCAAGTTTTTTAGGTAATTTGATCGAGATAATTTGTACATGTACAATTGTAATCAAGTGAATCGTTGAGATCTAATGGATTCTAAATGAATTCTTTGCCCTAAAAAAACATCGTAATCGTGTTTGAACACGAATTTTTTAGGTAGTTTTAGTAAAACTTCTTTGTGGAATCAAGTTTTTTTAGGTAATTGATTCAGTTGTTGTGTCCAACCCGTATTAAGGTGCGTCCGATGTACATGAAAACATGTAAAAATATATATTATTAAAGTCCATCATTTTCCCAATCTCTCTATGCCCATGTCTATTCCCAGTCTGCAACTTCTTTCACTGTTTAACTAAGAACATTTTCGCTTGGTTGTAGGGAAAAGTTGCCTAGAATGGATTACGATGGTTCAGTACCTGTTTTCTAATTTTACATCCAAACAACCAACTTTAAAGTTTTCTATCTCCTTTTTTTTTTTGGTTGTAAATTTAGCTAATATCTAGGTTAGTCTGATATGGTATTGAAAGGTTACAGAGCTCTCAATTTGTAAGAAACCCCACCTCCAACAAGATGCTTACATCTGGGCAAAGAAACCTTGCACTTAAAGGGCAGCTGAACCTAAAGGTGAATACCAAAATGCTTTGCACACCCCAATTGATGCTGAAAATGAAAACCATAAGGAGTGGAGGACTACACATAATGTACATAACTTGCATAAAACAATGGAATTAATATGTGGACACAAATTCTCCCACAATAAGAGACTTGGAGTTGTAATACAATGGTACCTAATTATTGTAGTCAATGCTTTGATTTTGTGTTCACCTTAAAGGATTGTGTAGATAAACAAAGGAGTATTTATTTATGTATTTATATATTTAACAGACTAGAAAAAAGATTACAAATAAGGGTGTCATTTATAAACCCAAAGTTTCTCCTACCAAAAGTAAGTCCAAATGCAATATTCCCCAATCTCTCACCCAAGCACTATGCCAGCTTAGAACCGGCGCCGCTAGAACCTGAGATATACATCGACACCAAACAAGTGTTAGGCCAAAAAGCCTAGTGAGTTGAACAATAATAAGCATGCATGAACAGTTACAATTCTTATCAGCAGTTAACCAGAGTTCAACAATGTGGAGTCAATATGGGAGACCCATAGCACCAATCAGTTCCACCCAAAGAGACAATGTACCTTAGTGCCAACTACTAAGAGTGACACCCAAAGGCCCGGCACGTCCGAGGACTGCAACCATGGCATTACCCCGAATGGTGGAGGTCTAGGCACATACCCACACGGTGGCGCCCAAGACTACATCCTCCTAGTGTCTACCGACTTGGTTTGTCCAACATAATTTATATAGGAGGTCTTTAGGTGTATTTCAACCAATAATAATTCAATACCAACCATGGGTACAATATCACCATCCTAATCATATGAGCCCAACATAGGACTCAATTATCCACATAAACATTTTGTAGATACAATATCACCAAGAGAGTATTCCAAATGGAAATCATCATACTATGCCAAACATGTATTCATTAATCATATCAAAATACCCATTGTGGGTATACATAATGAAAACCCCAAATACTTGCACATAATAGAGTAAATCATGGGATGATACTTATAACACATATTTCTCACATAGTCTCATGAAAGCATCATCAAATACTTGAACCCGTAAAGATGAACATTTTGAGCAAATATGTCATAATAACAACAAATAAGCAAATATGATGTGTATCCAGTTTTAACAACAGTTTAGTAAACTCACCTTGCTAGATTTAGACTAAATCTAGATTTTACCCACTTAGAGCTTTCCTTGAAGAAACTTGATTCTTCAAACCAAATCTTCCAAAACCTAGATCCACAAGGTTCCAACCATAAATATACATATTCTACCATAAATAATCATAATCAACCACAAAGAATCGTTTCCCAACCTTATACATGAATACCTCAACTGATACCGAAATCCTAACTTCCATAAATGAAGAGAATAGAAGATTACCTTAATCCAAACTTGAATCCACCAATCAAAACACCTCTAGTTCACCAAAATAGTTACCAACATCCAATCTATGAAAGGGAGAACAAAGGGTGGATGAAACCCTAGAAAACTTTGGTGAAGAAGATGAAGTGGGAGAAATGAGAAGCTTACCACCACAAAATACTCTTGTATACTCCAATAGACTTCCAATATCTTGCTATATCCTTGAAGAGCTCTCAAAAACGAAACCGTGGCAACTTGAATCACTGAAATCGGAGCTAGGATGAGAAAGTTATGAGGAAATGAAGTTTTGGGTGAAATGAGACTGAAATCAGGTTTTAACCCGCTGTGCTCCTGATGTAGGGCACGACCCGTGCGTCCCACAGACCGCGAGAAATGTGCCCAAACACTGTTTTGGTCATAACTTCTTCGTTATAGCTCCGTTTTTGCTCCGGAAAGAACCGTTGGACTCGTAATTGAATCCTTCATCTATCAAGACTATAAAATCAAGGATTCAAGCCCAAAAAGATACCAACCATCCAATATCGCCCACAAAGCTAAGAGGCCACTGGCACCGAATAATACCCATAAAGAACGCTAACCGCCACCGGCATCTGATGCCATCCGATAAGGGAGAACTCTTTCGGCAAATAATTTTACCAAAAAGCCCGATTCGAATCATTATGCTCGATAAAAGGAAGACATTAGCATTAGAAAGAGTACAGAGGCATTCCGGGCCGACTACAATTGGAAGTCAAGTAAGAAGGAAGGAGGCTAGCCCCCGAAAATGCTCCGCACCTAGGTTCCTGCTACGTGGGGTAAGCTAGCGAAGTTCTTTTTTTCCTTGATATATCGATATTTGTATTAACTTGAAATGATACATTTCGAAGAATCGGGGTGTTACACCCCCATCCGTTTTATCAGGTAAAAAGTTCGGGGTCGGGTTTTCGGGTGTTCGGGTTTAGCTAATTTTTGGGTATCGGGTCGGACGGGTTTTACTCACCCCGGGTTGTACTCTTTCTCTCTCTCTCTGAGATATGTTACTATTCTAAGGCCATTATGTTGCAAATGTACACATAAACTCACCAATCTGACCAAGGAGCTCTATCTTATACCATTGTGCTCAACCTTCATTCCTTGCACTGGTTCTAAAGAAATCTGAAAACAATGGAGCACAATTATAAGCTCTTTTTCTAAATAAAATATATTTATGAAACTTTATGCACAAACGCTCACACGCTAAACTGAATCTTTATGCGCAAGCGCATATAACTTGATAAAAATAAACACTTCAAAACTCATTTCAATATACTAAATAAACTCGATACAGATTCGAAACGCTTTGATCGTATATGGTCAATTGAATTTCTCGATGTGTAAAAAGATACGGATTCATGGAAAGCGTTATCGACAAAAATTAAAGGTTTAAAATTAATTTCCGGCTTTTGATCGCCAGGAAAACAAGCTCTGAATTTACAATGCACATAATAAACATCTGATTTCACATGAATCGAAATCCCTACGAACAATTAGATGAAAACAAGATGACAGGGAAAATCAGTTGTAGAATTTAAGGGATGTTGATAAACATATAGAGATAATGCAGAGATTCAAATTGAAGAAGAGAGACGGAACATGAAATTGAAGGATTGCTGTGCGACGATGGTAGCTCCTCCAGTAACACAATTGCCTTAGAATAGCCACTTATTACAGCTGTCATATACATAAAAATGACATGAAGAAAAGCTTGTTCTTCAAAAGGAACCTTTGAGACTTCCAAAATAGGAGCACCAATTTTCAAACGTTTAGGTTAGAGCTTGGAAAGGGATGAGGAAAAGTCTTAACAAATGAAAGCAATTACGAACTTTCTAATTTGGTGGTGGTGTGTGAGCTAAAAGTATTGTGTTTAAAGGGTTGTACATCTTGCATTTAAACTTGTAATTCATAGTTTTTCAAAATTCATGCTTAAAAGGGTTGTACATCATGCTTTAATACTTGTCTTTAAGAGTTTTGATATGAATGTATTATAAAGTAGCAATAGATAAGGAATTTATTCATATGGAGATTTGAAAGCAATATCTTTTGGTCTATCTGTGTAGTGGCCATAAGCTAAACTACCTATTGGACTGGTATTTGCAAACAATCCTTATATTGGTTATAATCCAGTTTGCTTCCAGGTTATGTATTTGAAGACCACTTCTTTTTAACCATTTGGGACTAATTGGATTTTGGAGGGATCAATTCTCCTTTTGTGCATGAGATTAAAGATGATCACTCTCACTTAATGGGTAAACACTTATTAGTAAGAATAATCACTCTCACTTACATTATCGAGTAACATCTAAATGTATCTTGAGATAACTTTTGCATCCCGCCGCATTGCGCGGGTAGACTACTAGTAGATATAGATAAACCAGATTTGAAAATCTCTTAAAAACAACTTTTGTTGCATAATGTACAATGCTTTTAAGCACAATCTCTTTAAATCTCTTAATTACAAGTTCATTAGCTTAATGTACAACTCCCTGATACATAAAATATCTCATAGCGCACAACCCCATCATTCCAACTCAACGCGACGTTTCAGATACTCGATTTCCAAGACGACGCTTCAGACTATTCAGGATGATCAGTTTCCAAGACGACGATTCGGGTGAGGCTCTCAAATATATTCTAAGACTTGTTATTTCCCTGCTTATCGCATCAGCTCTACTCTCGCTCATCTCGACGAAGACACAAATCAGATAGACGATTTAGGGTATCTTTGATTTTTGCTCCGTTTGATTTTGTCATGTTTGATTTTGTCTGCAGGTATACCATTCATACGATTCATATACTATCGAAAGTTATCTTTGATTTTGATGTACATGAAGACATTTTTCATCTCTCCGGTAAGGGTTTATCTTTGTTTTTTGAAATTATTGCACGATGAAAATTTGAATTTAGTTTAGGTTTATGGTTTGCTTTTGAATTTGAATTTAGTTTAGGTTTTTAGTTTTTTTTTTTTGGTTTATGCTTTGAATTTGAATGGCATGCTATAGCTCTAGGGCAAGAATTTTGTGATTGATGTTTGGGTTTTATAGGTTCTTCAACATTTTTATATTACTTTGCAGGTTCTTCAACTTCAAATATCTTGATATTTTCATGGCCTCTTGATGATATACTCAATGAGAAATTGTGCAAATTCCAGGTTCTGCTTCTTTATCACCATTCTTTTACTTTTCTTGAATTCTTTTCTTGTTTTGACTGTGTTTGTTCGGACGTTTAAACCCATTCTTATTGATATCAAAAGTATCATGCACAATTACTTGAGGGTTGTTCCAGTTTTCTTACCCTTAGTTATTGTTTTAAACTTACAGTAGTTGTTCTTCCTCTTAATAATACCTTACGATCATGAAAACAAGAGATACCAACATTAGTATATTCTTATCTCATTATTATGAAGTATAATGTTGATTTCAGATATATCTTCATATTTATAATGTTGTTTTCATATATATTACCATATTTATAATTTCCATTTTAGATATATCTCCAAAAATATGAAGATCATACAACATTTTTTGAAGTCAAATATTGTTTCCTCTCAATCGGTTTTTATTTTTGCTCATCTCAAACGAGTTTGATTTTTGTTTGCTTCTCTCAATCACTTTTTGATTTTGATTTCTTCTCTCAAACGAACACCGATGGTGGGTTGTTGACCTTAATCTATAAGTCTTAAGGTATAATGATTCAAGAAAGTAAAATTTTCCCCTGATGGTAGGTTGTTGCCCTTAATAAACAAATTTGGATTTTTGGTTTTTGCTCTAAAAAGCACCTCCTTCTACAGGTCTCATTTTAAACCAAACCTTCATTGCAGCAAGATTATCTTATCTATAACAATGTGGAAAACATGTTTCTCAACTCAGGCTTAGGCTCCTCATCTCTATATTTTTCTGGACTATCTATAAATAGTTTGCAAAATATTTTTCTAGCAAATGCCCCAATCTTCTATGATTGCTTCTCTACTCATTGTTCAAATTCATGTGTTTTTTCTTGGATGTGTCGATATTTCAATACATTTGATCTTGTGTGTGTGTTGATTTCTTTTCCATCGATTCACAATTTTGTTCCATTGATTCACATTTCCGTTCGATTCCTGATAAAAAATGGTTTTGATTTCTTTTGGATTGTTAACACATCTATTTGACAATACTATGGATTGTTAACTTTTGTGTTAGGATGCTCTTTTATTTAAATTTCACACATTCATTGACAAATTATTGGGATTTGTGGTGTGCTCTAATATTTGAATGGGTAAACAGTGTAAAGCAAGGTAGAAGTTGCAACTTCTAGCATCAGATAAATCTGTTACCATTGTGACTTCTACAAATTTAGGTAATTTGTAAAATCTTTGATTTTTGACACCTAACATATGTTTGCAACAAGTTTATGTTTTGGTTGGATTTGTTTTTTGAGTTTGTAGTTTCTTTTGCTTTGTGCTTTTAGAACTCATCAAATGTTGGTATTAACAGTTCCTAGCTTTAGGATTTTTTTCTAAAAGGAAAACAGAAGTTCCAAGGAGTAAAGACCATAGTTAGATAATTTTTGCGGCTTTTTTTTATATGAAATAGTGATGTTGTTATTAGAAGGTTGTTTCTTTCCGGCTGCTGGTTTGGAATATCTGATGTTTTATAACAAAAAGTTAAAGGGAAAAGACCATAGTTATCTTTGAAGATTTTAGTTTTTAATCAGGATGTAGAATTTGAGTACAAGTTGCGATTTTTAATGATCTATGCACCAACTCATGTGGAGAAGTTTAAGAGTGACAGACTTACAGAGATATCATAGGTACGTTTTTTTTTATCATTTTATCTTGTATATTAGATAATTTGTGTGGCTTTTTCATATGAAATAATGATGTAACAAATAAGTAATCGTTATTACATTTTTATATGTGAAGATTATCTTGAAAATTGAGTGCAAGATATCTTCATCCCCCCTTTTCTTGTAGTTCCTTGAACTTTAGGATCTATAACTAGAAGCAAAAAAATGTTCTATGGTTGAACACCCTCGGCTGTTGCAGACTTGGATTACCTAGGCGGCTAGGCCTAATTGGTTCAAGCCTTCAGATGAAGCCAAGAAGTTCACCAAACAATCTATTATAGAGTTCTGATGGATGACGAAGGTGTTTAGCATGTTGACGTTAGTCTTTTTAACTCTGAAATGCATTTTCATATAAAATCTAAAAGAATGTTTTTTAGAAATATTAGTTAGTTGGATAATCTAAAAGAGTGGAATGTATCTGCAAGTTTTACTTGTTATCGTTATCATCTCCCTTAAAGATTACGTTGGAAGCATTTATGGTTAATTTTTTGTGCTTGGACAGAAACTGGTATAATGTTTTGATTTTTTGTGAAAAGGTCCACCTGGTAATCATGGATAATATGTGAATAAGAGTTTGTGAAAGGAACAATTAGTTATCTCCCAAGCTTTGCCGATTGTATGTGTGTGCTTTCTTTTTGTAAGTAGTTAATATTAAATACAAAATTACATTAGGGGCATCCATGTACTTCAACATATATCGTCTATGCTTCTCTGATGATATTGGGTACTTGTATAAACACATTAACATTTCAGCTGTTGATAAGATGTAATTTTATGCCAAATATTTGACTATCTGTGAAATGTCTTAAAATGCCCCAATTCCGATAATAAACTTTGAAGGCAAGCTTAACCGGTAAATAAAGGCTAAGCCTTGGTCGCCGGTTCGAGTCTTGTGAGACCTCATGGGATTAGTTTAGGTGTTGCAAATTGTGGGTCTATATAATATAATAATCTCAGATGTTTCCATTTTTTTTGTTATAAGATGTGAATCTAGAGTTGGGAAGTTTAATAATATTCCGATCTTTATATTTTGTACAATGCATTTTTGTTGGTATTTTGATCGACGGTTGCTGATTTTAGGTTAATTTTTACATCCAAGGGCCTCATGGAGCTCGAAAGTTTTTCAGTGAGATGCTTAAAGACAAAAAAAGGTCAAGTAATGGAAGTTTATGTATTTGCAAATTGAGAGCCACTAGCCATCCCCATCATTTTCGAACCAGAAGATATAAGGACGATGGCGTCATATATTTTGTTTTGTGTATGTGTGTGTTAATATTTTAATGATTGCTGCTATGTAGAAGATATGATGTGAGACTTGGTGGTTGTTCTTATTTTGGGATCACTTGAAATGTAATAGGATGTGTACTCATTTTGAATTTGGTTTTAAAAGATGTAATAGGGTGTTGAATTAAGTCACATTGGAAAGAGTACTCCAACTATATTTTGGTTAGATGCATTCTTTTTGTAAATTTAGGTGTTGTATAATTTTGTAATTTTTAGCATTTTGAATAAAAATTGACTTGGAGTAGGAATGCTCCCAAATATATATATATATATATATACTACCTTATAAAGCAGGTTTCAAAAACTCTTAAAAACAACTTTTGTTGCACAAAGTATTACCATTTTTAGCACAATCTCTTAAAATCTCTTAATTACAACTTTAACAACATAAGGTACAACTCTACTAATCTCTTAAAACCCTTTCTTCAAGAAGACGCTTCAGACTTAACGCTTCAGACCAATTACTATTTCCAAGACGACATTCACAATGATACCAAATATGCAGGCCTCTGGTTATCGCATTCCATTCTACTCTTCTCCTCTCGAACCTCTCCACAAAGACACAAATCGATTTTGCAGGTATATACCATTCGATTTGATTTTATGTTTTTCCTCTCGATCGATTTTGATTCTGGTTGCTCCTATCAATTGATTTTATAGAATCCTTGTTTCAATTTACAGAATTGATTTTCAGATTACAAAATCGATTTTGGTTCTGTTTGCTCATGATTTACAGAAGTTACCATTTGTTTCCTTGCCGCCGTCGCCGCTACCGTTGCTTCCTCGGCGTTATAACTACCTGGTATGATTCCTCTCCTTGCTTACCTGCTCGATTTTGGAATCCAATTTGCTTTTAACATCTTTGCTATTAAGATCGGTTTTTGCTTTTGATGAATAAATTCGACTTTTTGTTTGCTCAAGGAAATCGATTCTTGTGGAAATTGGTTTTGTTTTTCTTGTTTGGTTTTCAAAATCAATCTCACTGAGGTTTCTTGCTTGAACATTGCTTGTGGGAGAGGTTTGTTGTGACCATTTAGAAACCTAACCCTTTTTCCATTTGGTTGCAGGGAACTGATGCATTATCATAATATAATGTATATAGATTGTTACCCCTTTGCAGCCGGGTCTTACCACTTTGTATATATGAAGTATTATGATACTCATCCTAATCTTTTAACCTGATACTCATCCTAATCTTTGTCCATACATATATCGTTGGTATCTTTTAGCTTTGAAGAAGTACAATAAATTCAGGTTGGATGTGTTAACATGTAGCTATTTCTTGATCGTTGAAGCTCATAAAAGATAAAATCTGTTTAGTTTCATTCTTGTATTTAAATACAAAAGTACTTGGTTGGATTGAGTTGAAGGTATAAAATGGTGTGTTGTTGTCAGGGACATAGTTTTTGGATCTTTGAGTCTTAGAGTCTTAGATTATAAAGACGTGGAAATGATATATAAATGTGCAAGTGATCCACTTGCAATTGCAAAAGCTATCTACTTCATTTTGCCATTTTTATTTTTGTTGTTGCTGAACTTATGCATCTAATCCATTTCATGAGGGCATTGCTTGCCTACTCTTATCAATTATTCTTCAAGATTATACCAAGTTTACTTGTTTTATATATACAATGGTTGTAAACCTTACCAACTGTTAGTTTCTAAAATTTGTATTTGGTTTTGTTCTTCAAGATTCAAGACAGATAAGAAAATATCCGGCAACCAACCAACCATCTTTCACTGCCAATAAAAGAGGTACCCTACTGTTTTTGTCTTTGATTCTTCGATTTTTCGAGATTCTTACCTGTTAAGAAGCGATTAGTTTGTTTATTTTGATTGGCTAAAAAACTATTTCTAAATCACCAAGCTCATTTGGAACAAAATTTTCATAATTTCCACTTACTATAATCAATTAAATCTCTTGGATGGCAAGATCATCACACAGGTTTCTACATGTTTGAGTATCAAGGGTTCATTTGTTTTAAGACCAAACGATTTCTCTAACTTAGAAAGAAGTTTTACAATTCCATAATTCCAAACAATAACCCCCAATAGCAAACATAAGGTAATAGAACATTAATGTTGTGTTTGTGTGTTCAAACGTGCAACTTTATTTAGAAGCCCAAGCATGTCTTAGGGGCCGTTTACCAAACGCTTACCCGGATAAGCGTTTACCAATAAAATTTAACATTATCACTTACTTAGCAGGTAAGATTTTAGTCCACCAAAACGGTATCGTATGCAACAATTTTCCCGGTAAGCGTTAACCGTGGTAAGAGTCTTCGCCATCACTTACCAGGGTAAGACTCTTGGTCCTTGCCTTAGCTCTTACCAGTAAGATTATTGGTCATTGCCATCTTCATCCATAAGGTAATATGACTTGGTAAACGCTTACCCGGATAAGCGTTTGGTAAACGGCCCCTTAGTAAGGAGGAGATTGGCATGCTCCCTGTACCACCTCATTTGTTTAAGTTTTACTTATGAAAAGATGCTACATAACCTGGGTTTAATAACATAGTTGAAGCAAGTAAACAATAATTACTTGGAATTGCTTATCAACTATTTTTGACATGACGGTGATACAAGAGAAGTTGGGAAGGTTATGAAAGCAAGTGGCAATTACTTCATTAATAATGGAGACATAATTACAAAAATCAATATCTAAACATCTATTGAAAAGTGTTGCATCTTAAAATGCCAAAAACATGCAAATTTAAGACAATATTTACCGTGTGCTCCCAACCTCCCACTGATATTTTGTTTGGTTCAGCCAAAACCAATGTGCCAGATAGTTAAAATAATTTAAATCTGATGTAGGCGGAAAGATTATCATAAAAAACCATTGTGGCGTCACATATTGTTTGGTTTTGAGGTGCTATTTTTTGGCATTGTTTTCCATCTGTTGTTTTATGGATGTTTTTTTGGGTGTTGATAACTATACATTTGCATTTGTTGCAGAGGTAGATACTTTGTACAAAAGGACTCAGTTGTTTAAGAAGAAAATCCTGGCATGGATAGAATTAAAGGTATAAAATGGTGTGATAAGCACAACTAATACTTTCAGGTAACAGAGGTAACACATTACTTAGAGGTTGTTTACCGTTTAAATTCGACTTTATGTACCTTATCGTGTGGTATATGACCCGTTAGAAAGCACTAAACAATATATCAAGGTGACTGTTTTTCTCATGATTGATTTTTTATGCTGCTTCATTTATGCTTAATTAATTTGTCTTGATTTCAGGTATGTTTAACAAAATACAGGGTTAAAGTGTAATGTATAGATTTTGTGATCTTTTTACAAATTATTATTTACCATATAATGTTTTCTATGTGTACAGAAACTGTGTACAAATTATTGTAATTTCTATTTGTTTAATATTGGTTTTTCATTGAGTTTGAAATTACATGCAACTTTAGGTTCGTTTGTTTTTGTAAATGTGATTGTAATTTAATTACAAACTTTGCGAGTTTATAAAGATCATGAACTTCATACCCTCAATCTATAAAAAAAATTTATAACCCATTGCATTATGAAAAACTCTTAATACAACATGTGAACCACCAAGTATTTCAAAGATATTTTACAAAAAAATTATATTTGAAAGTTAAATGTATTTTGATATAACCTTAACATCCTGCTGTATTGCGCGGGTACTCAACTAGTTTATAATAAAGTATTTAGTGGTGTTGTTTTCATATAACGTTGTGGTATGTTGCTTGGTAAAATAATCATGGACTCATGGTGTATACATTTTTAGATTTTATTTTTTATTTTTTTAGTTTTATCATTCTTGTGTAACTTGTTGTTTGATATTTACACTCATATCATACAATTCGTGGAGTGTGAATTTTTTTGCATTCATTTGTTGGCTAATAAACATATATTGGTATTTAATTTTGTTGTCAAAAAATGTTCCTAATTGTAAATATTTGGGTTCGTTTTAAACTTCTCCGGTTATTTCACTACTAAATGAAAGAGTTTTAGCGACATAATTTTTTTTCCTGGGAATCCATCGCTACAGTGGTGATTTGTCAAAAAAACGTCACAAATGTTGGTGGATAGATTGTTGGTAGAAAACTCAAATTAGTAACAGATTACCCAATGATTTGGCTTATTTATTTTATTTGAAAAACATCGGTAACTAAGGGGTTGTTTGTTTACCTCTTAATAGTTCAATTAAGAGGCAACCTCTGAATCGTTAAGAGGTAAATCCTGTTTGGCAAAAAAAAAATTCTGCCTCTTAATGGTTCTAAACCCTCTGAATGATTTTGTATTTTGATCCTGCCTTAACCATTAAGAGTCCTGATTTCATTTTGAACAATTAGCAAACAACCATATTTCATTTCGCACTATATCATAAAAGTCTCTTAATCATTTTGCACCAAACCATTTAGCAACTGCCAAACACAGGGACAGGCATAGAGGGTTGGTGACGGTGGCACGTGCCACCGTATCATTTCTCCGACGAAGGGTAAAATTTTTACGTTCGTGAAAGGTGCAACCGTATCGTTTTCGAGTGTGCTACCGCATTTATTTTCGAAACTTCAAAGGTGCACCAAATCCTAATTTGAAAGCACAATTCTTCACTTCTATTCTAGCCCAACGTCTGTTAATCAACCAAAAAACAGAAAAACCCCCTTGAAATCAACCAAAAAATCAAAAAAATTCATCGGGATCGATAAAAAAACCCTAAAAATCCATCGAAATCAAGCAAAAAGCTTTAAGAAATCCCTCAAAATGATGGAATGAGGCTAAAAACACATCATAAAATATTGAACTTTAAAAAGATGAAGACATGCCGATAAAAACCGTATTTTTTGTAATTGTTTTTTGTTTATATCATATGATGTCACCGTATGAAAAAATTTATGGGTCCAAATATGGAGATAACCTCTAAAAAATGATTACTAAATGAAAACACCAATAGAAAATTTTAAAAATAGATATTTAGAGAGAGAAATAATATCTTAATAGATTAATGAAATATTTTAATATTATAATCAATGTTGGACTCTCCAAAATGAGGAATATGTTGGAGATCCAATGTATTTTCTTTTCTTTTTTGAGATTTAGACTTTTGATTTTTTTCTTTTGGAGAATCTGTTGAAGATATTCTAAGTGCTTTGTATGAAATATGTTAGATTTGACCTCTATTGAATTCAATCTAACAAATGATCAACTATGGTTGAATAGTGGTAGTTTACCAAACGTTTACCGGATAAGAATGATAAGATTTAAAGATTTTACTCGATTAATGTTTACCAAATAAAAAACACTTATCAATATCTATATCTATACTATATTATAAAACACAGATAAAAAACTATTAAATACAAATTATTAGGCACAAGGTATGATCATTTTATGCAAGATTTTAAAAATCTTTTAATTTACAAGTATCAAAGCACAAGATACATATTACTATTGCGGGCTTCTAACACCCACCAATTTGGTATGTGTAGGGTCTTCCTTTTATACAGACATTTCCATGTATCACTATTAATTAATATATTATATTACTATAATTTTGTTTTAATTATATTATTAAATATGTAATTGGTTATTTTTTCCAGATGTCATTAAAATATATAAGATAATCATTGAATTCTAACAAAATACTTAATTTTTTTTATATAAAAAACATTATATTATTAAGCCTAAATTAAACAAATTTATAAAAAAAAACATTATCACTTTCTCAAAATCATCCAAAATCGTACTGTAAATCAACAAAAAAATAAAATGAAACATTAAAATCGTGATGTATCTCGCTGCATTGCACGCGTACGATTCTAGCATTATAAAGCACGGATAAAAAACTCTTAAATACAAATTATTAGACACAAGGTACGACCATTTTATGCAATATTTTAAAAATCTATTAATTTACAAGTATCAAAGCACAAGATACATATTACTACTGCAGACTTCTAACACCACCAATTTGGTATGTGCAAAACCTTCATTTTATGCTGACATTTCCATGTATCACTATTAATTAATATATTATATTACTATAAATTTATTTTAATTATATTATTAAATATGTAATTGGTTATTTTTTGTAGATGTCATTAAAATATATAAGATAATCATTGAATTCTAACAAAATACTTAATTTTTTTATATAAAAAACATATATTATTAACCCTAAATTAAACAAATTTATAAAAAAACATTATCACTTTCTCAAAAACATCCAAAATCGTACTGTAAATCGACAAAAAAATAAAATGAAACATTAAAATCGTGATGTATCTTACTGCATTGCATGAGTACGCTTCTAGTTTTATTTTAATGACTGAAAATATTACTCAATAAGATAAAGGCCAATAATAATCTATACTCTCTAATGAAAATTCTAATACGGTTACTTGTACAAGTCGGTTTCTTGTACAAGACCGTTTCTTGTACAACCCACGTCTCCCTCTCCCCCTCATCTCGCTTCTTCCGCTCACATATTCAACGTACATGGCTTCCAACTCCCCAGATCATGCATTCACATCTCATTCTACTCTTGTCCTCTCGATCCTCTCCACAAAGACACAATCGATTTTCCAGGTATACTGTTCTATTTTGATTATGTATATCTTCTCTCTGCGTATCTCTCTCCCCATCTCACACCTCCGGCCTAATTTCTCTTTGAGATTCTTCTTTTGATGATTCTGAGTAATATTGCAATCTTGAGACTGAATGTGTTTTGCTTTGAAGGTGCAGAATCAGAGTTGAATTTAGGGTTTGGGTTTTCGATTTCACCTTCTCGAGACTGACTGTGTATTGCTTTTGAAGGTGCAGAATCAGAGTCGAATTTGAGGTAATTGTTAAATTCTGGCTTGTTTTTTAGGGTTTATGATTGTTTTGTCAAATTTAAATGTGTTTTTGAAAGTTGTTGGGATGACACCGTTAATGGTGGTTCTAACATCTTTCCCTTTTACTTCACTAACATCGATTGGCTAATTTACCCGTTTTGCAGGCAATGAAGGAATTAAAGTCCAAACCTTATTTTTTGCTTCTGGATTAATTTTTTTTCTCGTGACTTCCTCAACTGGGCTTCCATCAATAGAGATAGAAACACACTGGTAGGTCTTCTTCCTTGTACTGTAACATCAATTTATTAATTTTCCTTTCCTGTTCTTATATTTGGGTTTTTATTAATGCTAAATCGAGTTTAATGTGAAAAGTAAGAGTGATTTTTGTGTAAATCGCAGTATGCAATTCACCGCCATTCGAAACGTTAACGTCGACTGGAAAGAGGGAATCTCCGGTACCGGTTCTGCCTTGCAGCGCGTTTTCTTCAAACGTCACTTTGGGTCCACCGACGGGGAGTCACGAAATCCACCACATTTTTCCCAAAAAAACACTAATTTCTTTTCACTCCCCTGATTTCATCGAGTCTAATATGTTCCGAGTAGGCAGTGACATCTCTAAGCATTCTCCATAACTTGATTTTTCCATCCTTACTCACAGTGACTTGGTCTTCTAATTCATCTTCGCACAAGGTATTGTCCACGTTATGTGTGCCTACTTTTGTGTACATACAAGTTTTTTTAGTTTATTTCAACTAGAATGTTCTTGAGTACACTGTTGCTTGGTACAGTGGTACTCTGTTTTTGTTATAACTTGATCAACTTGGCATGTTTGATTTTTTATCACAGAACATTGATAACTCTCATTTTGAGTGTTATTTACACATTGTTTGTGTGTGTTTTTCTTTAATTTTAGTGTGTATTTTCCCTTTACGTGTTCATGTTTCTTTTATTTATTTATTTATTTTCATTTGGAGGTGTTGAGGATAAAAATTTGTGTTTTGATGGTTGAAAGCATCATTTTTGGGCTAAATGTTGGACTGCAGAAAGTGGCCACTTTGTCGCCACGTTGGTGAACGTTGTAATTCCGAGGACAGCTGAAAAACATCATATTTTGCATGTATTTTTATGTCTAGTTCAGCTGCATAAATGCTTTCTTAAAGGCTAAGCTTTAAAAACCAAGGGGATGAAGAGAAGACAAAGGATAAAAGCAAAAAGTTAGTGGAAAGATATCAATGCCAAAAATGCCTACCTAAAAGCCTAAATGAGATAAAGCAAAAAATGAGCTTTTATGAGAAAATAGATGAAAAAGGCAAGGAGCCTTTGGGTAAAAGAAGGCTTGAACTCATTGAAAGGTTTTGTGGGTAAAATCCTCCACCACCCTTTTCATCTTCCACTATAAATTGAAGCCATGGATGTCATTTGAAGGGAGCTCCAACATGTAGCATAATTCAGCTATTGTTCTTTCTTTTTTTTTTCTCTTAGATAGTTGTAGTTGTAATTGTAGTTGTAATTTATTTTCTAGTATTTAATTTCTAGCTCAAAGTGGGCACCTTGTCACCACGTTGGCAGCAACTTTTACGTTTCATTTATGCAATTTAAGTTTATGTTCCCTCCTTCTTCCTTCATGTCTTTTACTTGTATTATGAGTTAAGCACCCCCTTGGGTGTGGGTATGAGCCAAGACTAAGACTAGTAGGCAACACTTGGGTGTTGCCATCTTTACTAACTCTTAGACTTGGTCACTCGAGTCGGGACTTCAACTCAACGCGGACAAGCCGATCACTTGTTAGTGTTAATATTAGATCTTAGACCTCGAGAGGGGCAGATCTGAAATACGGCTTGGGTGATGCAAAGAAGATTTGAGAAAATCTTTTATAACCACGTAGAGATACGAGTTTTTGCATGACTTTAACTAAGGTTCAAATGTCGGTTGATATGGGTGTCACAAAGAGATTTGGGCGTCCATATCTATACTGGTGGAACTGAAATCCTTAGAGGTTTACTTAGTTAAGTCGGCAAGTTTTGAGTTGGCCAAAGTGGTGACAGAGTGGGTGCAACGTGGCCACGTTCCGAGGAAACTCATTTTCGAGAGAAAAGGGTTTTTAAGGCTGTCGTGTGTCATTTTGTTTCTGACAAAGTTGTTACTACATCAGTCTTAGTTAATGCTTGTACCCACATCCTACTTTTACTACTGTTAATTCCGTTTAATTGTTGTTTAATTTGCTTCGCTTAAAGATATTTTCTTTTTCTCTAATTGAAACCATTGATTCTCGACCTACTACTCGAAACTTTGAAGTCTGATCCCTGTGGATACGATTTCGGTATTTTTACCACTTTATTACTTATAGCGATCATAGTGTCCGGTGTGCACTTGCACCGCCACTGTGGCAACATAGTGGCCACTTTGTGGACCTATACGGTTTTCCGCTATCAAACATAAATGACAATGATTTATATATTTGTGATCAAATTATCGGTCAAGATTTGCCTATCTTGTTTGCCAAAATGAAGCCTTTTAACGAGAAGGAAATTAGCTACTGATTATGTGAATCAAATAAATGAATTTGAAGGCTTCCTCAGGGTAAATATCAGATGTTGAGTTCTGCATTGGGGGTTTAATCGATTGCATTTTGCCTGATCTATTTGGGGATTTTTTTTGTCTGTGAATTTTCATTCTGCGATCGGCCTCCTGGTGGTTTGCTTGCTTTGGGAAAACAAGGGGAAATGCAATATCTCATCAAATGGTGTGTGCCCTAGCCTAATTGTCATTTATACATGATTATTATGTGTTATTTTTTGGGGTTCGATAATCTATGCCTTTTAATTTGATAGAAACACGATGTTAGTGTTGATTTAGTGTTTTTGGAGTATGGAATATTCCATGGAGTTAGTTTTGTTGAAATTTTGGATTTGAACCATTTTGCTAAATGCCTAAATTCCTGTTCCATTAACAGCTTTTGATGGGATATGGAATCAATCTTGTATCTGTTGGTTCAAATATCAAATTGATTTTTGCTCCAATTCTAATTTTACTGCCATGTGGTTGGTGAACATTGATTCTGATTAAACATGACATCAATTTCAAATGAATTTTTCTCATGGCCTTTTCATTGTCTGATTTAATATGAATTGGGATATTTGGATTATCGGTATGTCTATGAAATATAGGCTTCAGATGATTAAAATACATGATTTTGCTCTAATGAAGGCATCTCTGCTATTACACAGATTATCAAGCTCGTGAACTATTCAACATCTACAATTAACGACACTGAGGAGGTGTCTGTAAACTTTTTGGTCGGGAGGTTTGTTGACATATATCTCTCTCTTTCTTCTTAATCTTTTATAGATAGCTTGATGTCCATTTGATCATATTTTTGTGCTTATTTATGCATGATTTTATAAGGCACTTCTTAACCATTGACTCACCAAAAACATTGAGGTATTGGCCAATGTGAAAGCAACTTTGATATCAAACTTATATAACATAATTTTGTTCCTACAATTCACTATAATTAACAGCACAATCTTGTTTGGATGGTTTTAAGCAAGTCAGATGGAGAGAGGTCGTTGTTGATAACAAACACCTCAAAGAAAACAATCCAATACTGGTAAACTTCTTTCCTTTGCACCCCTTCCCCAAATTTAATAAAAAAAAAGAGTCAAAAACCAGAATATGCTCGGAGTGTTCATTTATATTTATTTAATAATACTTAACGTTGATCAACTTCTATGAGCAACATCTTCGGTACAACAGGCCCTCTGAATAAACATCTTAGTCGTGTTTCTACAGGATCTCTCTACTATTGAAAACCTGGTCTCCATTTCTGCTATTTCTACTGTTGCATGAAAGGTATAGGATATGGCAAGTTAGTGAAAACCTCATTTCAATTTTGTGTCTTAGCTCTCTTTTAAGTCTTCACCAGTCATGTTTTTGGCTACATATTTTGTGTTCAATCAGAGTGTAGTGTTGTAATACTGATTCTTTTTCTGAAAGCCCTTTTTCGTCCGGAGTTTTACAACTTGTTGTCTTGATTGTTTAAATTGATTTTGACTGAAATATGGTCCACTCTAAAAACGATTGATATACATCAACGGCAATAACCAACCTTATTGGTCTACTAACCCAAACCTTCTGTGCACCTTTTGGTTTGGTGAACCAAGCATATACATATTTTTGTTTGATAGATGACTTGCAACAATAATAACATCATGTATATTAATGGGTTTTTGTGAATACGTGGAAATCCCATTATATTACTATTCAAAAGAGTTCTCGAGGAGAGAGGATCTTCCATTTTTCTTGGTTGTTTTCTCCATAGTTTACCATTTATGCTTTTTTTCCTTTTGAAATCAAGCTCATCAGCAAGTCCTTCAAACTCCAAGGTAATTCAACATTTCCTAGGGATGGGGTTCTCTGAGCAATTGGTTACAAAATCAATTAAAGAAAATGGTATATTGATTTTATGTTTAACACATGCAGGAACTCGTTTCATTATTCAATTTCTTGGCCAACCTGCAAAGCGAGCTTCGATCTGAGCTCTATAGATGCAAGTTGTGGTCTAATGACATCAGATCCAGAAACAGATTTTGTACACCACATAGCCTTATTTGCAACCCTTCTTTGTGCTTGCATAGTCATTGGTCATCTCCTTGAAGAAAGTAAATGGATGAATGAATCTATCACTGCTCTTGCATTTGTGAGTTACCGGCTTCATATATGAAATCTTATTGTGCATATTTTGCTTTTGTTTGGTTGGCAATTCATACTTTGTCAATGTAAGTATTTCATAACTTTTGACAAGGCAATTGTTTTTAAACTTATTCTGCTGACAGGGTTTAAGCATAGGAAGTGTTATTTTACTAACTTCTGGTGGTAAAAGCTCGCACATATTGGAATTCAAGCAGGACTTTTTCTTTATATATCTCCTTCCACCAATTATATTTAATGTTGGGTACGTTATATCTTTCATCTGCTATTCTTATTCTTTTTTAAGGATTTTAATATTGTCAATTAACCATATGATGCCTATTTTGGAGTATGGACATCTGGTTAGACTGAAATATTGTTATTACAAGAGTGAATATATTATCTCATCCTGCCAAGATAAAAAGATATCATCTTTGACTTTCTTAACTTCATGTGTTGAGAGCTTGCGTTGTTGTAGAAGTAGCAGTAGCTTTTCAGTAAGCAAAGCCCACATTTCAATGCTCGTCATTGAATCAATCAATTTTTTTTACCAAGCCAATGTGAATAGCCTATGTATCTTGGTCTTGGTTCTACAATGCTTCAAATTGACACCTTTTGGTACAGATGATATTTTGGTTGTATGTATACTTTTTCTCTAAATGCTTATTTTTATCAATTATATATGCACAGATTGGTTCAAAGATACTCCTTCTGTCTTGCAAGATTTGCGACATCTGTTCTGATAAAATAGTAAAATACCAAGTCCCCTCCATTATAAAAGTAAGGGACTGATTGGTTAGAGCTATTAAACAGTGTTTATGTTTAATGGGATTATAATAGAAGAAAGTGTTGGGTTTTATGTAATATAATGAGTCGAAGCCCAAATTTTCATTACAGGTCAAATTGGGGAATGAAAGTCATTTTCATTTTCATTCCCATTATCATTCTCCACCTCGAACCAAACAACCCCTAAATGTTCTTCATTATGTTCTCAAGATTCACTTCTATATCGAATATATGGATTACGTTTATAAAGAGTATCTGGACATTGGTCAAGTATATCTATTAATATGTTTGTAGGGTCAAACATTGCATCTCTTATGTGAATATGTGATGAGGGGTAATAAAATTTCCCCCGCATAATACATGCCAGCATCTTTCATTCATGTGTATCTCCTTTAAAATTTGGGTTTTGATGTCTTGCATTTCCCAAAATTTTCTGATCTAGGTTAAAGTAACATTTTTTTCCAGAATTTTGACGACTATTACCTCATTTGGAGCAATTGGTACTTTGATATCCTTTGCCATCATTTTGTTTGGTACGTTAAAATTCTTAATCATCCATTTTGTTTGGTACGTTAAAATTCTTAATCATCCCTGTCTAGAAGAATTATCTATTTATATTTACATTTGGGTATCCAATTTTGATTGCAATTGCTTATCGATTGTGTGGTTGATTGCTTGATGTGTTGTCTATATACTTTGGTCCTCAGACAGAGCATAAATGTACGTAGACACACACATGCAACAACATTCTTATACTTCCTTTTTGTTGTAAACTTTAGGCAGATTAAATTTAGTTATTTGTTCATCATTCATAGCATTGATTTCGCTTTTCGTTTCTGTAGGGGAAGATAACATGGAATGGAAATTGAAACTTTACTTACATGTTCCATTTTTCCAGTAACTAAATTTGTGCTTATCTAAACTATTGCATCATATATCCAATTTATAATGTTAGCATCCTATTTGGTGTGGTGGATTTGGTTGGTGAACAGAAACCTCCCACAAAAGTATATAATAACTTTGTGTCATATTCGTTAATGTGAAGCATCAAAACAACCTAAATGCTTTTGTATAGGTGTTGTTATATTTTATTTCTTACTCTTCTGTACTAATGCTTTTATGTAGAGACCGGATAATTTTAGGGGCTACTATTCATTTTACCGTTCGTTCTTTACTTACATTCCGCTGCATCGTGCGGGTATGTGCCTAGTTTATACTGAAAAATGTTTACTACCTACCTAAAAAGGAGTAGGTGGGATGGGAGAGGTAATGACATTTTCAAACACGTGTATTTTACATATTAAAAAAATATATCGGTGTTATTTTTAAATAAATAGTAATAACATTTTGATATTATCGATAATATAAATTTATTGTTTTAATAATCCGTGGAATCTTTTATTTTCCCATACAAAAAGACCGATAATAACTCCGGAAAAATTAAATCCTAACACTTTATATGCACTATAAGCGTACCCGTGCAATGCAGCGAGATACATCACGATTTTAATGTTTAATTTTTTTTTGTTTTTTTATAAATTTGTTTAATTCAGACTTAATAATATAATGTTAAATATTTTGTTAGAATTCAATGATTATCTTATATATTTTAATAACATCTAGAAAAAAATAATCAATTACATATTTAATAATATAATTAAAACAAATTTATAGTAATATAATATATTAATTAATAGTGATACATGGAAAAGTCTGCATAAAAGAATGATCCTGCACATACCAAATTGATGGGTGTTAGAAGCCTGCAGTAGTATTGTGTATCTTGTGCTTTGAAACTTGTAAATTAAGAGATTTTTAAAATCTTGCATAAAATAATGGTACCTTGTGCCTAATAATTTGTATTTAAGATTTTTTTATCCGTACTTTATAATATAGTATAGATATAGATATAGATAAATTAATTAATTATTTTTTCCCGGGTAAGCATAATTTCAAAATAAATGTAGTTGTTTTTATAGATAAAGATAATGATTAACTATTTTTTACTTTTATTTATAATGATAAAATTAACTGACTTAATGATTATCATGTATTTGAATATATTATCAGATGATTTTTAATTAGCCTTTTTGTAGTTGATAGATTATGCATTGATAAGGAAGACATAATATTTAATAAGGTGTTTTTAAAACTTGTACCTAAATGTTTTATAATACAACATACATTAATGTAACTGCTTACAAAAAAAAATCCGAAATCTATAAGATATTATATCGTATTAATAGGGTTCAATCATTTATCATGTATTTAAACATATTTATCTATCGATTTTATAGAGTCTAGACGACAAAACTTAAGAAGTTATATATATACAATGAGAAATTATAATTTTAAGAGTAAACTACAAATTTCATCCCTATAGTTTCTCGAAAATAACATTTTTTGTCTCTACAATTTTGAAATTATAAGACCATCGTGGTTTGCAAAAACGTGCGGATTTCATCGCTTTCAATAACCATTGTTAAAAAATTCCATTAAAAGAAAGTCATTTTCATTCTTTCATCGATTTTTTTTATCTTTTATCCATCGATTTCATGATTTTAGTCTATGTGATTTTTGATTGGGTAAAAGACAAAAAAATCTGTAAAAGAAAGAAAATGTCTCTCATTTAACGACCGTTAGAGGGAGGAACCAAATCCAGACGTTTTTATAAACCACAATGCCCATCTTCTAATTTTAAAACTACATTGGACAAAAAGTATTCTTTTTGACAAACTACAGACCAAATTTGTAGTCTACTCTAATTTTAATTTTAAAAAAGTGTAAAAACACAAATAAATATTTTACAACTAGAAATGTACTCGTCCAATACAATGCGATATATCTCGATTTGAATGTTTTATTTTATTTTTTGTTGAGTAAACTACAATTTTCGTCCCTGTGGTTTACCACTTTCTTTGAAAGTGGTCCCTGTGCTTCAAAAACTGCAATTATCGGCCCATGGTTTGCAAAACGCTTTGAAAGTAGTCCCTGCGTTTAACGCCGTTTATATGGGAGCCATTAAGTGCCTCATGTGCCATTCACGTCATGGGCTTTTATGTCTTTTCACGTTTTCCCTCTGATTTAAACGATTTCTTCTTAGCTTCACTTAGGTTTTGTAACGTCTATTTTTTCTCTCTTTTAACAGCTCCATCTCCATCCTCTTCAATGGTGGTTTGTGATTGTGGTGTTCCAGCCACGATAAAGACTTCGTGGACAAACAAAAATCCTGGTCGAAGGTTTTATGGGTGCCCAAGGAAGTATGCTAAATGTGACTTTTTTGCTTGGTACGATGAACAACTCTGTAATCGAGCTATGGAGATAATCCCTGGTTTGCTAAGATCAAATAACAGAGCAGAAGTTTGTCTCAACGAGAAAGAAAAGGAAATCAAGATATTGAAGATTTTATTGGTTGTCAGTTGGGTTTTCTTTAGTTTTGTATTTTTTTTGTTGACCTAATCCAATGTTGGGTGTCGTGAAGGTTGTAATGGTTGTAATGTTTCCATCTATATCAATGAAAAAGTTATTTCTTCCCTAATGTAAACTGTTATAATGATTCTAATGTTGAGTTTCACATTCTGTAATGAAAACAGAGGGCTTCTGATTTAAGTCAAAAACATATGTTTTCATCCACAGACTAACCAAAAAACATAAATGTGATCAATTGGAAAATAGGAAAATTCCATTAACAGACTAACCAAAAATGTGATCAATTGAAGAAAATGATACATGAACTGAACCATAAATTTGATCAATTAGACAATGGGGGGTTTTCCTTTAACAGAAACCAAAAATGTGATCAATTGAAGACAAGGATACATTAATTACAGATTACCAATACATTACCAAAAAGATACAAGTTGATCAATTAGCAAGCATCCATATGATCAATTACAGATTACCAATACATTACCAAAAAGATACAAGGCGTTTCCAACATTACCAAAGGATACATTACCAAAATATACAAATTGTTTCATCCATTACATAAACCTCCAAAATACAAAACAAAGTTCATCCATTACCAAAATACCAAAGAAAGATCAACAAAGTCATCCTTTGCATGTCCTTGAGTTATGCCCTTGCTTCTTGCACTTTGCACATGTCACAGTCTTCCCACTCCTACTTAACTTGGTTCCTTCCCCACCTGTTCCAGTGCTCTTTTCATCAAGACCCTTCCTTCTTTTCTTCTTAGTCCTCCCAATAAGTTTTGTTGGGCAATCAAACTTACTCCAATAATCTTTGCCATTGATGGGTTCAATCTTGAATCTGTACATTTCTTTCCAAGTGTGAAGCCAAAGGCTTTCATCAACCCATTTCTCAGGGACAACAACATTTGCTCCATTTAAAGCCATGTTCCAGTTTACAGCAACAACATGCTTACAAGGGATGCCAGTTAGTTCCCACCTCCTACATGTACAAATTTGAGTCCTAACATCAACTACCACCTGATCATTCCAAGGACCGCGTACCTCAAACCTGTCTCCACCATTCCAAGACACTTTGTAGTGAGTTGCTTCACTCTTGATCTTTTCCAGTGCTTTGGTTGCTGTTGGAGTGAGTGGTCCTTCAGCTTTATCTATAACTTTCAGCACATGCACTATCCTTTTCATTAGGTAATGCCTAATATATTCCAAACATGCGATTATGGGTTTATCCATAGCCTCAATAATCTGCCTATTGAAGACTTCACACATGTTGTTGAGAAGTACATCTGAATGACACCTACCTGAATTGACCAAAATCAGTTTGAACTCAGAGATGCATATTGTTGATGTAAATCAAATTAACTTGTTAAGTTAAAGTAACATAAACTAACCTGTGAAATGGGACCTAGCCCAATGTTGAGGTGGGATCTGCTTCAACCAATCATAACAAGGTTGATTGACCATTCTTAAGTCCTCCATTGCTTGTTGAAACTGTGGAATAGTTGTTGCAGTTGCACATTTTCCAAAGATGGTCCTTGTATGCTTTCCCCTTCCATTGTTGCTTCATGTTGTCATGAATATGTCTAAGGCATAATCTATGTTCTGCATATGGGAAAAGCTTTGCAATTGCTGGAAGGATTCCCTGTCACACACAAGAATTATCATAAAGTAAGGTGCTTTGTATTAGTATATACACATGACTTATCATAAAGTAAGGTGCTTTGAGACTAACCTTTTGCCTATCACTTATGAATGTGAAGTTTGAATTTGCAAACAGATCAAGATCCTCTCCCAGATACTGTAAGAACCAGCTCCATGATGCCATTGACTCAGCTTCTACAATCCCATATGCTAGTGGGTATGTGCCATTGTTTGAGTCAATACCTACAGCTGCCAAAACTTGTCCTGGAAAAGGACCCTTCATGAATGTACCAAACCTAATAAGTCTCTTTTCCCAACCTTAAACCCTTGCTTCAGAGGACCTAAACAAACATAGATCCTTTTGAACTTCCTTGTAGTTGAATTTGGGTTTGGTTCATCCTCAACATCCAACTTCACAGTAGTTCCTGGGTTACATCTTTTCAACTCTTGGATGTAATCTCTAAGTAAACTGAACTGTTCTTCAAAGTCTCCCCAAGTCTTCTGAGTTGCTGTAACATCCTAAATTTCAAAGTAAATTAAAACTTCTCAAAATGGGCTACATGACATTTGTATTGATATAAATCTCCAAAAAGGTATCAACCTTAAGACTTTACAACAAAACCTGTACTGATATAGGGTTCATCAATAAACTAATCTAAATATAACTATCTAGATTACATCAGTTGACGATTCAAAATTCATCAAAAGAATGGGACTTAACAGATGCCCAACTATCAATACTTAGTCATTTCAAAATGCCTCGAGACCAAGCCCGTCTCTCAAAACCCTTGGCAACCCACCGCTAAGGAAAACATGTTATACATATCATTTGAGAAAAAGTGTTAGGCTTAAATCCTAGTGAGAACATACAGTTTATCAAATTCAAGAGATATAAACATGTTCATCCAAACGGAAATCTTTTAAAATGATCATTTCCAAGATAACGGTTGATAAGAATAAAATCCATTAAAACAAGGTCATAAACCTTCTTTCCAGAACCTCACAATTTAATGCACATGTAGTTCTTCGTTTTGATTACTATATAGAACCTCACAATTTAATGCACATGTAGTTCTATATTTTGTTAACGGCCAGAACCTCACAATTTAATGCACATGTAGTTCTATGATTTGTTAACGGCCAGAACCTCATAATTTAATGCACATGTAGTTCCATATTTACATTACTTGGTAACCTCAAATAATGAAATATAAGTCGACTCAAAACCTAGGGATCCACTAGTAATGGTACAAACTCGTCACAACAACTTATGTGACCAACCATAGATAGTCATATGGTATAAGCACATTTTATAACAAAATGCCATTTCCAGTTCAACTTCTGGTAAGAATGAAAATCATTAAAATGAGTTCATAAACATTCTTTTCACATATCCACCTAATGTGTAAGTAAAACATCATTTTACTTTAATAAGGCGGAATCAGTCATTTTAGTCAAAACTGATCGGGAACCCCGAAAATCACCAAAAACTTCATTTATATAAAAAAATGTAGAGAACATGAAATCATACCGTAGAAATACTTCAGATTTCGCAAATAAGAGTTTTGACATGTATAAAGTTTGTAAAATGGTTGTAGGAACTCACCCAATAGGTTTATACGAAAACCCGAAGAACCAGATATCGCCCCTTTAGACAAGACGAAGCTTTCTACACCGGAACCTCGGATCGAAATTAGGTAATAATCACCCAACGTAGAGAGAGAGAGAAGAGAGAGATTGAGAGATTTTAATCTACAACTCAAATGAGATATTTTGAGTTTTAAAACCCTTAAGTCGGTCCAGGCAATGTCGCGGGTTATGCCGCGACTACTGCTCCCCATGCAACTCGCGACGTACCAAAACCCACAATACAACAGTGAACATCGCGACTTATGCTGCGACTCTAAGTCGCGAGCAAGTCGCGAAACTTACTGGAACTTTCACAGTTCACCGAAACCATAAACTCGTACGATATACTGAATACGATGATAACGATTATGAGTTAAACACGAGATTAACAACGATATAAATGTATTGAAAATCCAGGGTGTTACAATCCTCCCCAACTTGGGAATGATTTCGTCCCCGAAATCCACACTCATACAAAAAGGTGAGGATATCTTCGCTTCATATCCTCTTCGGATTCCCACGTCATATTTGCTCCACGGTGATGCTTCCACCGTACCTTGACCAACGTGACTTCTTTGTGACGCAACTTCTTAGATTTTCTCTCCAAGATAGCGTCGGGTTCTTCCACACAATGGTTACCCTCATCAACTGTCAATTCGGAGAGAGGAATAACGCTTTCCTCGTCCGCCAAACATTTCCGCAGGTAACAAATATGAAACGTATTGTGGATTCTGCTTAACTCTGGCGGTAGTTCCAATTGGTAAGCTTGCAAACCTACCCGTTTGAGCACTTTGAAAGGTCCGAGGAAACGGGGACTCAGCTTCCCACGTTTTCCGAACCGTATAATACCCTTCCACGGCGATACCTTAAGCAACACACGATCGCCCACTTGGAATTCCATCGGCCGCTTCTTCTTATCGGCATAACTCTTCTGTCGATCCTGCGCCGCTTTCAATCTTTCACGTATACATTTGACCTTATCGGCCGTCTCTTGCACGATTTCAGGTCCAGCGAACTGCTTTTCTCCCGCTTCAAGCCAACACACGGGAGTTCGGCACTTTCGTCCGTACAACGCTTCAAAAGGTGCCATTCCAATACTCGAGTGGTAACTATTGTTGTAAGAGAACTCTACCAAAGGTAGGTGAGAGTCCCAGCTACCCCCGAAATCGATGACACAAGACCTCAACATGTCTTCCAACGTCTGGATCGTTCTCTCGCTTTGCCCGTCGGTTTGTGGATGGTAAGCCGTACTCAACTTAACTCGAGTACCAAGCTCTTTTTGAAACCCCTCCCAAAAGTTCGAAGTAAACCGACTGTCGCGATCCGACACGATCGACAATGGAATGTCGTGCCTCGAGACTACTTCATCGATGTACAATTTTGCTAGTTTATCCATCGGTAATGTCTCGCGCATGGCCAAGAAGTGAGCGCTCTTTGTCAATCTATCAACTATCACCCAAATGGTATCGTGACCTCGAAGAGTTTTTGGTAACTTCGTCACGAAGTCCATGGTGATATGCTCCCACTTCCACTCGGGAATCTCTAAAGATTGCAGACTCCCATACGGTCGTTGATGTTCGGCCTTAACTTGCAAGCATGTAACGCAACGCTCCACATAACGCGCCACATCAAGTTTCATTACCGGCCACCAATAATGCAACTTCAAGTCCCTGTACATCTTCGTACTTCCCGGATGAATGGAATACTTGGACTTGTGAGCATCTTCAAGCAAAAGATCACGGCTACCCCCAACTTTGGGTACCCATACACGACCATTGAACAGTCTTACCCCATGGCTGTCTTCCGTTAGGAGTAAATGCTGCTTCGTCATGACTTCCTCTTTAAGATTCTCTTCTAACAACGCTTCAACTTGCGACGTCTTGATCTTTTCAATAAGACTAGACACTAGCTCGATTCTTGAATGGGTAGCCCGAATACAACCGCTATAGTCTTTCCGACTTAACGCATCGGCTACCACGTTTGCCTTACCAGGATGGTAAATCAACTCGCAATCGTAATCCTTAAGTAACTCGAGCCACCGCCGTTGTCTCATATTCAACTCCTTTTGATCAAAGACATACTTTAGACTCTTGTGATCAATATAGAGTGTACATTTGGTGCCATAGAGGTAATGTCGCCAAAGTTTCAGGGCGAACACCACCGCTGCTAACTCCAAATCGTGGGTAGGATAGTTCTTCTCGTGTATCTTAAGCTGCCTCGAGGCGTAAGCGATTACCTTGCCCCGCTGCATCAACACACAACCTAAACCCATCTTCGAAGCGTCGCTATAGACCACAAAGTCTTCTGACCCTTCAGGTAATGATAAGATCGGAGCTTCACATAATTTCTTTTGAAGGACACGGAAAGCCTTCTCTTGCTCTTCAGCCCAAACAAACTTCACGTTCTTTTGAGTCAAAACTGTCAATGATGATGCGATCTTTGAAAAGTCTTGAATGAATCTCCGGTAATAACCGCCAAACCCAAGAAACTTCGGATCTCGGACGGACTCTTGGGAGGTTCCCAGCTCATCATAGCTTCAATCTTGGAAGGATCCATTTTCACTCCGTCCCGAGTGACAACGTGACCCAGAAACTGTACTTCTTCAAGCCAGAATTCATATTTGGAAAACTTGGCGTACAATCTTTCTTTTCTCAACACCTCGAGAACTTCGCGAAGGTGTTGTTCGTGCTCCAACTTGCTTTTAGAGTACACGAGTATGTCATCAATGAATACGATGACCGACTTGTCGAGGAACGGTCGGCACACCCTATTCATCAAGTCCATAAATATCGTCGGCGCGTTCGTTAGACCAAAATGCATTACAAGGAACTCGTAATGGCCGTAACGCGTTCTGAAAGCTGT
This sequence comes from Arctium minus, assembly GCA_954870635.1. Lineage (NCBI taxonomy): Eukaryota > Viridiplantae > Streptophyta > Magnoliopsida > Asterales > Asteraceae > Arctium > Arctium minus. Next base: position 70,459,259 of record OX941095.1, on the reverse strand, counting down.
ATTCGAAACATCTTCTTCTCTTACTTTTACTTGGTGATAACCTGAACGTAAGTCAATCTTGGAAAAACATCCCGCCCCTTGAAGTTGATCGAACAAGTCGTCTATTCTCGGAAGCGGATATTTGTTCTTCACGGTTGCTTTGTTCAACTCACGATAATCGATGCACATTCTCATCGTGCCATCTTTCTTCTTGACGAACAGGACCGGAGCTCCCCAAGGTGACGAGCTCGGTCTGATGAAACTCTTCTCCAAAAGTTCTTGGAGTTGTGCCATCATCTCTTGCATCTCTGACGGCGCTAGTGGATAAGGAGCTCTAGCGATAGGAGCTGCTCCTGGCACGAGATCAATCCGAAACTCTATTTGACGATCAGGTGGTAATCCAGGCAAGTCGTCAGGAAAGGCGTCTGGATACTCGCGCACAATCTTCACATCGACCAGCTTTGACTTTTCTAACTTGGTGTCGATCACGTAGGCTAGGAAAGATGAACATCCTTTTACTAAGCACTTGCGTGCCTTAGCCATTGTGATTATTGCCACATCACCTTTTCTCTTCTCACCATAGATCATAACGACTTCGCCACAGGGATTGGGAAGTCGAATTAACTTTTTAGAACACATGATCTCGGCATGATTATTCGCTAACCAATCCATACCGACTACCACATCGAAACCTCCGATTAACATTGGCAGTAAATCAATCGAGAATTCTCTCCCTTCGACTCCAAGAGTACACTTCTTCAGAACATTACAGATCAGAACTTGACTACCATCAGCTATCTCTACTACTAATGCATCCTCAAGACTAGTAATGGGCATAGAAATCTTTTGACGGAACAACTCAGATATGAAAGAGAAACTGGCACCCGTATCGAATAAAACACGAGCATGTACAGAGTTTAAAAGAAATGTACCCGATACCACATCAGCGGATGCCTTGGCCTCTTCAGTCGTCATCTGAAATGCTCGACCCGGAACCCTAGGAGGATTCTCCTTTCTTGCCGTCGCGCTACTCGACACAAGCTTTGGGCAATCTCTTTTTACGTGCACCGGTGTCTTGCACTCATAGCAGACAATTCCTCTGATCGGACAGTCACGAGTGACGTGATCAGACTTTCCACACTTATAACAAGACTGAGAAGGGGTATTACAGTTACCGTGGTGCTTGGTTCGGCATTTTTGGCACCATCTAGCTTCCTGCTGACTGCTGAAGCTTCGATTTCCGACAAAAGGTCGGGATCTCCTGGGATGAGCAGAACTGCTCTCCCACTTTCTCTTTTCAGTAACTACTACCGCCTTCTCTGGTTTACTCTTCGCGTAAACCTCTTCCATAAACTGCGCTTCCTCAATGGTTTCCCGAAGGTTAGAGGCCTTCGAGTTTCGGACCATAGTCATCATGTCCGACGGTAAACCTTTCAGATAGGCCTTAATTTTCTCTTTGTCAGTGGAGGCCACATGCCCCACTAACCCCAGCTTGTCCATGAATTGACGGGTATACTCCCTCACCGTCAAATTCCCTTTTACGAGAGTTCGAAATTCTGCCTCGATCCGATCCATAGCCATCTCATTACAATACTCCTCCAGTAATTTCACCTTGAACTCGCCCCAAGTCAGTTGGGCCAGAACGGTAGGAGAGAGAGTAGATTGGATTACATTCCACCACGTCAGTGCGGTATCTCTGAGCAGTTGTGTACCGAATCTCACTCGCTGGTCATCACCACACTCGGATGAACCAAAAGTTTGTTCGACCGCTCGGATCCACTTAATACATGCAACCGGGTCTTCGGAACCCGAAAACTCTGGTGGTCCACAACCCAGAAAGGATTTGTAGGAACAACTCTTCCCATCCTTTGATGAACCAATGGCCCTATGCTCCTCTGATCTGATTCTGTTCTCGACACCTCCAGAGCCAACTACCACATTTTCTGCCACTGCCTCAGGCCTCTTGGAGCTCGGATCTCGATCCTCTAACATCTTTAAGAAAGCCTCTTGATGTTTCTCCATGGCCGACGTCACCATTTGCATGACACTGGCCATCATATCAGCTTGAGGATTTGCCACTGAAACAACGGGATTTGTGGACGCCAACTCCACTCTTGGCTCTGGCTCCACTCCCCCAGTGAATATTGGTGGCATGCCCGGAGGAACGACTGCGGACGTTCTTACCACTGGATTAGGCTCACAGGAACTAACATTGCGTAGTTCTCCTTCACCCAACGAACGACTACGAGTGTTCACCATACTAAAGGATGGTTGCTACACAAGCATGAGAAAGAGTAAGAGGTAGATCCTCAAGATAACACAAAAACGTACTAACACGTTATCAATTGTCACAAAAACGACATTTCAAGCACAGTTACGTATAAATATTCTCATAATAACATTAGCTAAGTGGAATTATGAACATACAATACATAAAAGTTCTTGTCACCATTGCCACAACGTTCAACAACTACAATTTTCGTCGACTCTAAGACTAACTCATCTTAGAAGTTCTACCCAAACTCACGAATCAATACTTAACATACTCAGTCTAAGTCTAGACATCTTACATTCATGCCTAGATCACTTAAACTAGAGCTCTGATACCAACTTGTAACATCCTAAATTTCAGAGTAAACTAAAACTTCTCAAAATGGGCTACATGACATTTGTATTGATATAAATCTCCAAAAAGGTATCAACCTTAAGACTTTACAACAAAACCTGTACTGATATAGGGTTCATCAATAAACTAATCTAAATATAACTATCTAGATTACATCAGTTGACGATTCAAAATTCATCAAAAGAATGGGACTTAACAGATGCCCAACTATCAATACTTAGTCATTTCAAAATGCCTCGAGACCAAGCCCGTCTCTCAAAACCCTTGGCAACCCACCGCTAAGGAAAACATGTTATACATATCATTTGAGAAAAAGTGTTAGGCTTAAATCCTAGTGAGAACATACAGTTTATCAAATTCAAGAGATATAAACATGTTCATCCAAACGGAAATCTTTTAAAATGATCATTTCCAAGATAACGGTTGATAAGAATAAAATCCATTAAAACAAGGTCATAAACCTTCTTTCCAGAACCTCACAATTTAATGCACATGTAGTTCTTCGTTTTGATTACTATATAGAACCTCACAATTTAATGCACATGTAGTTCTATATTTTGTTAACGGCCAGAACCTCACAATTTAATGCACATGTAGTTCTATGATTTGTTAACGACCAGAACCTCACAATTTAATGCACATGTAGTTCCATGTTTACATTACTTGGTAACCTCAAATAATGAAATATAAGTCGACTCAAAACCTAGGGATCCACTAGTAATGGTACAAACTCGTCACAACAACTTATGTGACCAACCATAGATAGTCATATGGTATAAACACATTTTATAACAAAATGCCATTTCCAGTTCAACTTCTGGTAAGAATGAAAATCATTAAAATGAGTTCATAAACATTCTTTTCACATATCCACATAATGTGTAAGTAAAACATCATTTTACTTTAATAAGGCGGAACCAGTCATTTTAGTCAAAACTGATCGGGAACCCCGAAAATCACCAAAAACTTCATTTATATAAAAAAAATGTAGAGAACATGAAATCATACCGTAGAAATACTTCAGATTTCGCAAATAAGAGTTTTGACATGTATAAAGTTTGTAAAATGGTTGTAGGAACTCACCCAATAGGTTTATACGAAAACCCGAAGAACCAGATATCGCCCCTTTAGACAAGACGAAGCTTTCTACACCGGAACCTCAGATCGAAATTAGGTAATAATCACCCAACGTAGAGAGAGAGAGAAGAGAGAGATTGAGAGATTTTAATCTGCAAATCAAATGAGATATTTTGAGTTTTAAAACCCTTAAGTCGGTCCAGGCAATGTCGCGGGTTATGCCGCGACTACTGCTCCCCATGCAACTCGCGACGTACCAAAACCCACAATACAACAGTGAACATCGCGACTTATGTCGCGACTCTAAGTCGCGAGCAAGTCGCGAAACTTACTGGAACTTTCACAGTTCACCGAAACCATAAACTCGTACGTTATACTGAATACGATGATAACGATTATGAGTTAAACACGAGATTAACAACGATATAAATGTATTGAAAATCCAGGGTGTTACAGTTGCAATGGATTTTACCCTCATTGCTTCCATCACTGAGATATTAATCTCATACTTCTGTTGCAATTGTGTTTGAAGAGCCTGTACTGGAATAGTAGGGTTCGACAGTATGTTCTCTGTAATCTTTTGAGATAAAAAAGTTGCATTCGCCAGAGAGATGTCCCTGCATTGGAGGTACTTATGTGTGGGAACATAGGTTTTCACTGTCCAGGTCTCTATGCCTTCTTGTGTTGAAATGTGCAAAACCCATGGACATTTTAGCCCACTGGTAAGTCTATGTTTAGGTTTTCTCCCTTTAGGTGTGCCACTTGGCCCACTGCCAAAATGATCCTTGAACTGTGGTAAAACTCCCCTACATATGGCCCTTATTCTTCTCAGATCATTTTTCACCAAACATAAATCTCTTATACTCTCAATAGAATGGTCCTTAATCTTCTGAATCACCTCTGTTTTGCTGCCAAATGTTTGCCCCACATAAAACATGGTGTCTTTGTCATGTGTCTTCTTAATGTGATGTTCATCTCCACTTGAAAATTCATCAGAGTTAAGGACTTCTGCATAATCATCCAATAGCACCTCATTATCCTCAACTGTTTTCTCAACTCATCCCATACACTCTATATTGTCATCAACAAAGTCATCCATATCAATATCATCCTCCTCTATCTTATTGAAGTCATCAACATAATCCTCATCATCACTGTCATCCTCTTCAGAACTATCACCTAGTATGCCACTGCTCATATCAGGTGCTATGTCATTGCCCATGTTCATCTTAGGTGCTCTGTCATTGCTCATGTTCATCTCAGGTTGTGAGCAAGCATCCATGATAAACCATGGATCAAGTTCATCAAATATTTCAAATAAGTTATCTTGCTTTCCCTTTCCCTTATCAATTCCTTTTCTTTTGTCAATACCATCTCCCTTGTCATGTTCATCTCCCTCATTAATTCCCTTACCTTTATCAATTCCCTTTCCCTTATCAATTCCCTCCCCCTCAGGTTCATTAAACTCTAAATTAAGATCGAATGGGATATCCACATTATTTCCTTGTTCATACAACATTTCACTCACATCAAGTGGCCTATTTAATTCATCAACACATACTCCATCCGCCTTCTGATTTAAGTCAAAACATATGTTTTCATCCACAACTCTCTCTTTAACCAGATTAGATTCCTCACCTCCCTTGTCATGCCACTCAAGAAACAGTTTTTTCTTGCATCTTCTGTTAACCAGTTTTTTCCTTGATACATATTCATTTCCAGGATCATCCAGATGCTCTATGACCATTTTTCTAGCATGTGGTGGTGATTTGTATGTATCAACTAATGATTTCCAGTGCTCTATAAAGACATCCACAAATTTCACCTTAGGAACATATTTCATCAGTTGTAGCACATCACTATCATTACCTAAAGCTCGTAACCCAAAATCCAAGTCACTTCCTGGAATCATGAAATGGTAATACAATTTTTCCTCTTGTTGGTACCCTAACTCTAACATAATAGCATAAATCTCATGAACTGAAAGCTTTTCAGTGTCAATTAGGTCAACAAATGTACTCTTACCATGGATGTATCTTCTACCAGGGAAATTTGAGAAAACACCTCCATGGTTTATCCTCATTGTTATTAGAGTTGGGTAGTGATCTGTAGAAAAAAAAACAAAGGATTAGATTCCTCACCTCCCTTGTCATGCCACTCAAAAAACAGGGAAAACAAATCGATCATAAACCTGTAAAAATGGAAATTTTTTTATTTCATTAAAAACAAAGATGACATACCATAAACAAGTTCAGGGTAAAGATCATCATCCAGGTGCTCCTTTCTGATCACCCACGTAGAATATGACATGAATGTACCAGTCGGATTACCAAGATAAAGTGCAACTTAAGGGAAATTTCAGTGTTAAAACCTCAAAATGTTGCTTTGGAAGTGTCAATCGTGGTTTGAGGAAGAGGATAATGATGGAGGGTTTCTTGAAAAGAGGAAGAAGAACCAAAAGACGTTTAATTGAGAGGGAAAACGTGAAAAGACATAAAAGCCCATCACGTGAATGGCACATGAGGCACTTAACGGCTCCCATATAAACGGCGTTAGACGCAGAGACTACTTTCAAAGCGTTTTGCAAACCATGGGCCGATAATTGCAGTTTTTGAAGCACAAGGACCACTTTCAAAGAAAGTGGTAAACCACAGGGATGAAAATTGTAGTTTACTCTTTTTTGTTTTTATCGATTTTATAATATGGTTTTGTGTGGTTTAAAAAAAACAATAATGTTTTTTTATAAATTTGTTTAGTTTAATTTAGGTTTAATAATTATGTAATTTTTCAGGTCTAATAATATAATATTGAGTGAATTGCAAATTTGGTCCCTGTGGTTTGTTGTTTTTCTCACATTTGGTCCCTACAAAATTTTTATTACAAGAAAATCCCCGTGGTATGCAAAAGTGCTTGTGTTAAAGCACATATTTATTGGATTCAATATCATAATTATCTGAAGATGGAAATCTGAAGTCAAAGCTGATAAAGTCGTCTCAATAAATAGTCTAGGGTCCTTTTGTAATAAATAGTCAAAAGTATGTTTCCGTATTTTTATTTATTAGGTTTTATATTTCATTATAAGTTTAGATTTAGTTGTTGGGCCTAAACCTTGTCAAGCCCATTAGGCTCTTAAGCCTTTGTTTAAATAGTTTTGTTTAGGGTTAATGAGAGGTTAGAGGAACTTAATTAGAAAATATCAATTAGAGAGGAGGCTGTGTGGTTGGGGCGCCGTATACAGAGAGATAGAAGCAGAGAGATAGTTCAATTTCATCATCAAGAACTTGTAATCTGTTGAATCGTTTGATTAATCAATATCAGATTTGCATTATCGTATTGTTTATTGATTTACTTGATTGAATGATTGCATATTGGGACACACAATTGGTATCAGAGCAGGACAAATTGAATTGAAAAATTTTTGTTTTCGGTTCTGCTTTTTCTGTCAAAAGATTCATAATTTTTATTGTGTGATTGTTCTTTCAAGGTATTATTGGTTGGATTGTGTTTGTTTTATCTATTATAGTGGTTGGGTATTGTTTGATTTGATTATTGCATCGATTTTGGTTATCAATTTGTTGAATTTGTTGTTCTGGGTTCGTTCACGAAGTCGACACTGTGTCATCAATCAATTTGTTCTTAAAGTGGTTTTTATTGAAATTAATTGATTGTAATCTGTTCTAGTTGGTAAATTGATCGTTTTAGCAAAGTTTGGTTGTTTAATTCGAGGTTTCGAGTGTTTTCTGGGCTGATTTCTGGTTTCTGGGTCGAAGAATATCAAGAACATATCGGTCTTTGCACTTCCGGTCGAATATTTTTTATCGGTCTATTGCATTCGACCGGTACACTCACAGTTCACTCCGGTCAAAGACAATACCGTTCGAAGCTTTTGCATTCTATCGGTCGAACATATCGGTCTTGTTTAGTGTCGGTCGAACATCCATCCGGTCTTGCATTCTATCGGTCTTGCATTTTATCGGTCTATTGCATTCGACCGATACACTCACAGTTCACCCGGTCTAAGCTTTTATCGGTCGAACATATCGGTCTTGTTTAGTGTCGTTCGAACATCCATCCGGTCTTGCATTTTATCGGTCTATTGCATTCGACCGATACACTCACAGTTCACCCGGTCTAAGCTTTTATCGGTCGAACATATCGGTCGAGTAACACCGGTCTAAGAGTATATCGGTCGAGTCATATCGGTCAAAGCATCTATATCGGTCAAATCCCCCGCAAGGGCGTTGCCCCTTGACCCCACCCGCTAACCGGGTAGCGGGACCCCCGTGCTAAGTCTGCGAAGGGGGACAAAGGTCTGTTCGTGATCAGATTTTTCTGAACTTCATTCTAAGATTTTCAGTATTGTGTGATTTTATCTTGACTTCTAATGATCTCATCCAGTTGATTGTTTAATATCAGATAAGTTTGATACTAATCGTATAAGTAAAGATGTCTTGGGAAGCTCTTGCTATTGGCACAGATGTGAAGCCACCAGTACTCTTCAAGGGGGAGTACGAGCAATGGAAGGATAGATTTTTGGACTTCATTGATCGACATGATTTGGGAGATGAAATCAGAAAATCTCTGAAAGACGGGATCATGACACCTCCGACCAAGGTTCTCACTGTAGCCGGAGAAAATGGTGTAGAAGAAGAGACAGAGTATAAGTTATCGATTGGTGAATATACGGAAGATCAGCTGAAGAGACACAAGGGTGACAAGCTGGCAAGATCATTTATTCTCCAAGGCATACCGAACGAAATATATGTTAAAATTGATAGATACAATGCTACCGGTAAGCAAATGTGGGATCAGTTGGAGAAGATGATGCTTGGATCTAAAGTTGGCAATCAACTCAAAGTTTCCACCTGCTTGAATAATTATGAAGAATTCAAAGCTAAAGCTGAAGAATCACTTGAAGTCACTTATGACAGATTCGTCACATTACTGAACGAGCTGAACAAGAACAAGATCAGCAAATCTAACGTGGAGCTGAATGTGAAATTTCTCAGCAACCTTCAGCCTGAGTGAAAGAGATTCACCATACAAATGAGACAACTGAAGGATTTGCACGACATTCCTCTTCATGAAGTTTATGAAATCCTCAGACAGAATGAGGAAGAAGTGGAAGAGATCAAGGCTGAGATGAAAAAGGCTGACAAAGCAGTTGCTGATCCAGTTGCTCTTGTGGTCAAGAAATCTAAGAAGAAGAAGGTGATAGAATCTGGATCGGAAGAAGCTGATTGCGAGGCAAAGTCTGACTCTGACGATTGTAATGAACTGAAGGAAGCCATGTTGTTGATAACCAAGGCTCTCCAAAAGAAGTTCTATAAAAAGCCAAACTCCAATAATCAGAGATACTCGTCTGGTCCTAATAACTACAAGCATAAGGAGAAAGTTGAAGAAAGGAGACCAGAAAACAAGAAGAAGGATGAAGCTGAAAAGACCAAGAAGGAAGAACCGATTAAGTGCTACAATTGTGGGAGACTCAGTCATTTTGCCAAGGACTGTCGCAAATCAAAAGTCCGAAACTCCGACTATTACAAGAATAAGATGCTTCTAGCCAAGCAACAAGAGGCTGGAAAAACATTAATGGGCGACGATGAATACTGGCTCGACCATTCGGACGAAGAATCTGAAGAAGGAGAGAAGGACGAGACAACACATCTGTGCTTGATGGGAAAGAACCAGTCAGAAGTTGATTCTGATGATGGAGATAATGATGAGGTATGTGACTTAACTGAATCTGAATTTTTGAACCAAATGCATACCATGATGTCTAAACTCCAAGAATTAGAGTCTAAACTGAAGCGTGAGAAAGGTGTCACAAATGAGAAAAATCAATCTATACATAAACTTAGTAATGACATTGCTGAGAAAAATGTATTGATTTAAATTTTGCACAAAAATATAGACACCAGCGCTAAAGAAAAGACTATAATTCATAAAGAGTTATCTGAAACTGTTTCAAACTACAAAGAATGTGAGTTTAATTCTATAGAGATTGCTAAAAGGTACTTTTCTACTTCAAAAGATAATAAATCTTTAATAGAAAAGGTGAATGCTTTGGAAGAAAAATTACATACTATTGGTCAAACTGAACACACTATTCATTTGAACAAACCTAAAGAGAAACCTGATACTTGGGGACTTGGTTACAAGAACCCACATCATCTCAAAAAGGTTATATCTGAAGTGTCTACACTTTATGACTTTGGGTTTATGTTGTTGGCTCCTCAACATCCTGAACTCAAACCCTTTTGGACTAGTCTGTCTGAAAAAGATAAAACCACGGAATATGATAAAAGAAAGAACACATCTAAAGTTCAACTTTCATTTCGCTATGAGAAGTTGAATAACAGTTATAGTTCTAATAAATCAAAATTTCTTTCAAATGATTACTTTGAGAGTTATTCTGTACAAGAGTTGGAGGCTAAACCCATCGAAGGTAAGCTTTACGTCCCTCCTCTAGTTTTGGAAAGTAAAATTTATGAACTCGAGAATACTCTTATAGAAGAAAGAATTTTGATGGACTTAGAACAAACAGTTTTTTCAATAATGTTCAAAACTTCTAATTTTCCTAAAATCTCCAAGGCTTTAAATTCGGATGACAAATCTGGTTCCCTTGATAATAAGCTTTATTTATTAAACTCTGAAGGTGTTTTAAATGATTGTGTTTCTTAGTTTGATTCTTCTTCTAAACTTCCTTATCATTCATCTTGTGTTGTTAATTCCTTTGGATTACCCAGTGTTTTTGACAAAGGTGAAACATCAACGAAAGTTGATAAATCAGTTTCTGTGAAATCAAAGAAAGCAAAAGGTAAGAAACAAAAATCTCAGCTTTCACAGAAACCGATCCCCACTGGTAAGCCAAAGAAGAAGCATTCTATTAATTCTCATCATTCTAACTCTAAAGTTTCACATGTTTCAGATTTGAGAAAGCAAAGGGTTGGAGTTAAGACTGCATGGATACCGAAACAGAAGATAGACGAGAAAGCTAAATCTAGTTCTAGTTTTATTTTGAATAAAAAGACTTCTAGTAAAGATGATGTGATTGTGAATGTTGCTACTTTTAAATCTAATCTTGTTGATTCTCGCAAGAAGTACTCTATAAAGCAATTATTCCAGTTAGCACCATCAAATAAAAAGTTTTTAAATTATGGTGAATGTGATTATGCTTCTCGTAAATATTCTGATGTTTGGTATGGTTCATATAATGTTTCATCTTATCATTATCATTCGTCTTATCATGATTCTGGTTTTCAAAGAAAAAGCTGACCCAAATCTAAATGGGTGCCAAAATCAAGTACTAACAGTGGAGGTCCCATTTTTAAATGGGTTCCTAAACCTCTTCTTTCTTGATTTGTGTTGTGCAGACCCGTCATGTGTGGTATTTGGATAGCGGGTGTTCCAAACATATGACCGGGTAGAAGAGTATGTTGTCTAATTATACGGACAAATACTGCGGCACAGTTCGTTTTGGGAATGATCAGTTTTCACCTATTCTGGGATATGGTGATGTTGTTCGTTTTGGTGATGTTGTATCTCTTTATCATTTCTTTATTATTTCCGCATGATACCTTCTCTTTAACAGTTTGTTCATGATCTCAGGGGGAGTGTGAGAAGTATTTCATTGATGGTCAATGTTAGTTTGAGGGGGAGCATATTTAAATGCATTGTGCTTACTGATAATTGTTAGTGATGCATGATTCTAGGGGAAGCATACAAGTAAAGAGTATGGCTATGACTTCTGATTACTTCTGATCAGAACTCGTACACTAAGTGTTTTACTGCTTTATGTCATTTCAATTTTTGTGAATAAAGTTACTTTGACTAGACCTTAAGACTTTTGTAGCTTGAGAGATGCTTACAAGATCATATCTTTATGACTTTAAGTTTGACTTCGCGAGATGTGAGACTGTACTCGAAAGGTATAATTTGTTTTCTTCATCTCATTCATGGTTGAAAGAAGGACAACTTTCAATCATAAGAAAACATGTTCTTAAATGTTCAAACCACTTCCCGATTCTTAAACAGATTTCTTGAATTGGAAGTGTGATTTTAAATGTTTTCTGATTCATCTTTGAGCTTTAACTGATCAAGTTAAATCACCTGAGCAACGTATGCTTCATAGGAAAACATGGGATCAGTGTGCTAGGACTTCATTGAACTTCTATGGATTCACGTTAACCAGTGTTTCCTACCCAAGAAGTTAATCCTTTAGTGATTAAATGTGAGGAGTTCAAAAGAAATGAGTGTGGGATGTGTGATGAGAGAATATGTCAAAAGAGAGTTCGGTTAGCTGTGAGCTTAAAGATTCAAAGAAAGAGGGTGAGAGATCAGAGTAAAAGAATATCAAACTCTGCACCAAATACTTTCTGAGCCGGGCAACCACATTTCTAATGCTTCACATTTCTTTGGTGAACATTATTGAAACAGGCAACTAGCCCATGCCAACTCTTGACATTACCCCACCAGCCACTCATTTTCTTCTCAACAAGAAAATGTTTCATTTTCAAAGGGGACGCAGCACATATGCTATCTAATTTTCATTTGGAAAATCTGGATATTGAAAAGAAGGAAGTCTGCCCCACCTTCACACTTCATTTATGCACATTGAGTCTGTGTTTAGCTAACTGTTGTCTCAGTGTTTTACACATTTTGAGCCTTATAAGCAATCATTATATGCTTAATTTATTCTATCACTTGCACGAACACACAAAGAATGTGTTTCTTTGTCATAACGTTCATAGAAATTACCTTTGTGGTTTTTCGATGATTGAATGGAAGCCCTGGGGGAGTGAACATCATAAAAGCTCCTTTATATTGTGTATTCGTTACACACAGTGACTTTGTGTTACTGACAAACATTTTTTAACTGATTCATGTGTTGATTCAGGTGTTACACTTCATTTTCTAATTTGTCTAGATTTGCAAAGATCTGGATGAACATCTTAATGAATTGACGGATAATCAGTGGTTCTGTTTGCAAGATCAATGGTGGAAGAAATTTCTTGAAGACACGTTTTGATGAACTCTTTGCTCTTTTCATCAAAAAGGGGGAGAAGCGTCAATCAAGAAATGCGGAGATCAAAAGTTTTTGAAAGAATTTCTGAAGATATTATGAAGATTTGTTGCTTTGAAGAAATTTTCTTTGAAGATGATTTGCTGAAGCATTCCGAGCTGAAACTAGAGATAATTTCTTTCCAAAAGATATTCTCATCGATTGGGGAGATTGCTACATTCTGAAGACAAAGAGGAAGATTACATTTTCTGAGCTTAAAGAATGATCTTGATCCAAAGGGGGAGATTGTTAAAGCACATATTTATTGGATTCAAGATCATAATTATCTGAAGATGGAAATCTGAAGTCAAAGCTGATAAAGTCGTCTCAATAAATAGTCTAGGGTCCTTTTGTAATAAATAGTCAAAAGTATGTTTCCGTATTTTTATTTATTAGGTTTTATATTTCATTATAAGTTTAGATTTAGTTGTTGGGCCTAAACCTTGTCAAGCCCATTAGGCTCTTAAGCCTTTGTTTAAATAGTTTTGTTTAGGGTTAATGAGAGGTTAGAGGAACTTAATTAGAAAATATCAATTAGAGAGGAGGCTGTGTGGTTGGGGCGCCGTATACAGAGAGATAGAAGCAGAGAGATAGTTCAATTTCATCATCAAGAACTTGTAATCTGTTGAATCGTTTGATTAATCAATATCACGTTTGCATTATCGTATTGTTTATTGATTTACTTGATTGAATGATTGCATATTGGGACACACAGCTTGGATTTGGTCCTTGTGTCTAACGCCTGTTACTTCAGGTCCGTTAAGTGCCTTCACGTGCATAGCACACGAGGGTATTGTGGTCATTTTAATGTTGAATTTAATTTTCTATTAAAAAGGCAATTAATCAAACAAATAACAAATCACAGGGAGCAAAATGCAATTTATTCACCCATTCCCTTAATTTCCCGGCGACAAAAACCCACCCTCCCTTTTCGTTCCTGGCGACGAACTCTGGCTGCTCACCTCCATTCACCGTCGTTCTAAACCTCCATTCTTAGCCACCTCCATTCTCCTCCGATTTGAACCTAGATCTCCTGCAGAATGGGCGACGAAGATTGATATAGAGGGTGGATGGATGGAGATGGGTTTTGATCCCTGAAATGGGTTTCGACCTCTAGTGAGTACACTGCCTCCGATCTGAAAACAAAACCACCCCCAAGGGGTGAGTTACTCTTCAAGGACGAAGGTGGAGATCCCTGGAGTTACATGGATCAAACCACAGGGACGAAGTACACCAAAGAAGGTGGAGAACATTGGAGATCAAACCACAGGGAATAGTGGCGATGGCGGTAGGAGTTTGATCGAAGGTTGGGTCGGTGGTAAAAAGAGAGGTGATCGGTGGCAGAGAGAGGGCAACCAGTAGTGTAAAGAGAGAGAGAAAGAGGGGGGGTGATTGGTGGTAGAGAGAGACGGGTGGTGGTCGGTGGTAGAAAGATGGTGGTCGGTGGTGTAGAGAGAGAGAGAGAGAGAGCGACCGATGGTTGAGAAGGGAAAGGAAGTTTCATAGGGTTAAAGGAATATATGGTTAAAAAGACCATTATACCCTCATATGCAAGACATATGAGGGCATTTAACGGTTGTAAATTAACAGACGTTAGCTTCAGGGACCAAATCCGAGCACTTTTGCATACCATAGGGATTTTCTTGCAATAAAAATTTTGTAGGGACTAAATGTGAGAAAAACAACAAACCACAGGGACCAAATTTGCAATTTACTCTATAATATTTTTTATGAAAAAGATAATTAAGTATTATGTTAAAATTCAATAATTATCCTAATTATTTTTTAGATTATTTATATTTAAAATGTGACATTTATCATATATTTGATAATGTTTATCAGTTAGTTATTAATTTCAAACATACAGTATTAAAAAGTTTTATTCATGTATCAATTACTTGTAAAGTTGAAAATTAAGTAATTTAATATTAAATAGTAATATAAACTACTTAAAAAATAGTTTTTAAAACTACTTTATAATATAGTATAGATAAAATAAAAACGAATCCAAATAATTATTTATATAAAAAATAATTTTCAAGTTGAGGATTTAACGCCAAAAAATCTGTAAGCGTATATTACGATTTATTAATCCTAATTAACCCCAACAACCTCACAATCTCGCCATAGATTATCATGAATCCAACGGCGTAGATCGTATTGGCGCACCTTCATGCCCATCATCACGGTAACACCTTACGATACCTCGTCCGCACTTTCGCGGTTTTTCCAAACTTGTTTCGTTGCCTTGTTTGATTAGATTCAACCCTTGCTCGTTAAGCAAACCCTAAAATTCTTCTTTGATAAATTCATGTTTTGTTGTTGTTGAATGATTTTTGTTAGAAAAGTTTTGATTCATATGTGATTCTGTTACTCTGTTTGCAGTTCAAGAATTTGCTACTATCGGTGGTAGCGGATTTTGAGGTATGAAGTCTTTGTTTTTTTTCTTATTTGATCCTTTTTTATGTTTGTTAGGGTGAGAAAATCGATGAATTCTGTTGTTGTTCTTGTTTTGAACGAGTAAAACGTGAAAATAAATTGAAATTGAAGCAAAGTAGGTTTAGCTTGTGGATTGCTGATCAATATCTGGAAACCGTAATCAATAATTTTATGATTATTGGGATCATTCGTTCCTTTTTTATGTTTGTTAGGGTGTGAAAATCAATTAATTCTGTTATTGTTCTTGTTTTGATCGAGTAAAATGTGAAAATAATTTGAAATTGAAGCAAAGTAAGTGTAGCATGTGGATTACGGATAAATATCGAGATTTTTAGGCATATAACCCTAAATGAAATTTTAATTAAATCCATGACCTTCTCATGAGTATAAACCAATTTTTCATGAATAGGTCAGGAGGTCATGAATTTAATTAAAAACTCATTTAAGGTCATTTTCCTAAATGACTCAAATATCTGAAAACCGTAATCAATAATTTTATGATTATTGTGATCATTTGTTCTGGGGCCTTATATTGTTTTCTTTTTTATCAGGTTGAAGATTTTAGGGTTTTGAGGATTGCAATGAATATGTTTAGCTGAATTGTTACTACAAACAAAAAATACAAGCTTCCTAGAAGTTTCTTGTGGTCTGAAATTTACCTTTTTTCCTAAAATCCAGAGTACAAATTGCCATAAAATCAACATGACAACAATCTGTTTCTGTTGATGAAATCTTAAATGGGATTTTAATTCAATCCATGACGATGTGTATGAAGCTGTTTTTCTTTTAGTATTATGATTCAAAAGGTCACGAGTTTAATTAAAATCTAATTTAAGGTTATATACCTAAATATCTGTTTGTGGAATTCGGTTTTCATTTTGTAGTATTTTTTTTGGCAGCGGTGATATGGGTTCACCAGATCCAGAGGCTGAGTTTGTGGACCAGATCGCATTATTTACGGCCCTCCTATGCGCTTGCATAGTTATCGGTCATCTTCTTGAAAAAAGCCGGTGGATTAATCAGTCAATCACTTCCCTTCTGATTGTAAGTGTAACTAAACAAATTTCTTTGAAGTGTACATGTATATATATGTTATATAGAGTGTGGTTTAGAGCAGAACTCCCAAAAAACGAAAAACTGAGGAACACCCTAGTAAGTGTGCATACAAGTAATTGAAGATGTTTCCTGGTTTCTATGCATGTGTGCATGTTATGCACATGTGCATACCGGACAAATTACTTGTATGAATATGTGCATACGTTACATATGAATGGTTATTAAGGTGTTTCTTAGTTTTTTATTTTTGGGGTTTTCCCCTGAACCTGACCCCTATATATATAGTCTTTATATATGACAAATTTCACACTCCTCATATTTGGTGAAGCTTGAACCCCATTCAGGGAGGTTCGGAACCATTAGTAACCACCATTTGTTACTAACAGGCTGTTTTACCAACACAAACTGTGTAAGCGCTGACCTTGTATGAGTCACGACCCTCGCTTACCTTACGAGGTAAGATTCCCGGTCATCAAAATGGCATAGTAAGAATGTTGGTAAACACCATCATCTCTAATCGGTAAGTGCCGACAGTGTAAGAGTCACCACCTTCATTTGCTAGGTAAAATTGTCGGTCAGCAAAATGACACAGGAAAATTGTTGGTAATGACCATCATCTCTAACAGGTTCAATCACCCCGTAAACAACTTTTATAGTTTTACTTTTGCTTTCTTTTGATTTCACAATTGTTATCTTGTTGTGATAGGGACTAGGCACGGGATGCGTTATTCTACTAACTTCCGGTGGTAAAAGCTCTCGGATACTGGAGTTCAAGCAAGAGTTTTTCTTTATGTATCTTCTTCCACCAATAATCTTCAATGCCGGGTATGTTATGCATCTTCCACTTTCTCGTCTTACTTTTAAATGAGTCCTATTTGGTTCGTAAATTATATATGAATGTTGTCAGCCTTACTTCAGGGGGCGTTTGGTTGGTGGTATTAAGGGGTAAGGAATGGAAATGGGAATGAGAATAAATAATGATGTTTGGTTCAATATAATGCTATGCATGATTATAACACTTATCAGGTAAGCGCTTACCGGGTAAAAATCATCACCCTCACTTACCTTACCGGTAAAATTGTTGGTAAACACCATCATCTTTGACCAGGTCGGTAAGCGCTTACTGGGTAAGATTCTTGGTCAGCAAAATAGTAACACCATCATTTTTTTTACCGTAAACGTTTAGTTACCGAGTAAAGGCAGTAAGTGTTTAGTAAACGGGCCCTTGGTGTATTAATACTTGGGTCATTTAGGTATATAACCTTAAATGAGATATTAATTAAATCAATGACTTCCTGGCCTATTAAAGAAAAGCTGACTTCATATTCGTCAGAAGGTCTTGTTGATTTAATTAAAATCTCGTTTAAAGTTACATACCTAAATTAATATACCCCTAATACGTCCTTCTAATGAGGGTTAATCTTTCCACCAGGTTTCAAGTGAAAAAGAAGCAATTTTTCCGCAATTTCATGACCATTGTGTCGTATGGAGCTATTGGTACTTTGATATCGTTCGCTGTCATATCCTACGGTATGTTCATATGCTTCCAAATAAACATGTCTCTATGCACATAGCGGCATCGTGTATTTATTGAAGTTCCGCTTTATTATTGATTGGTTATGTATTTGTGTCATATGTGTATATGCTTGTGATATTTAGATTCGGCGTAAATATGTATGTATAGTGGTGGGTTATTTAACCCAATGACCTCCTGACAAGTGCTTTTTAAATCCATGACCTTTAGACAGATTTTTATTTTTAGGCATTCTTGTGCATGGATGCGGCATTCTTATGCTAAACAGTGCCATTATCAAACCTGTCAGAACGTTATGGATTTAAAAAAACTTGTATGGTGGTGGGTTATTCAGATGAATGACCTCCTAACAATTGCTTTTTAAATCTATGACCTTCTGACACATTTTTAGGCATTCTTGTGTTAAACTGTGACATTCTCAAACGTGAAGGTCATGAATTTAAAAAAGAACTTGACAAAAGGTCATTTAACCAAAGGACCTGTATAGTGGCATCTTATACCTCATTCTTGCATATTTTTTTGGCAAACTAGCTTTAGTTGTATATGCTCGTTGATATATCGGTTTTCTAGAAGTTGACTTAAAGTTTTTGATTCAGGTGCAACACACTTGTTCCCTAAACTCGACATTGGTTACCTCGAGATCAAGGATTATCTTGGTATTTATTCCCTTTTCCTTCATCTGTTCAAAACTATCATGGATGATTGCTATAGGTCTTCTATATTCGTATACAAGCTCGGGTACCATAAAATTGAAATTCCTCTGTTTTTTTTGTTTGGTTGATGGAAGCACTCGGAGCCATATTTTCTGCCACCGATTCTGTTTGCGTCTTGCAGGTACGTGTATTTTTTATTTATGATCTTCAACGGTGCGTTTGGTATGCAGACATGACTGGACGTGACAGAACAAAAATCTGTTATCCCACGTTTGACGTGATATTAGACTGGACGGGACTGAGACAAAAACAAACTTTTTTTTTCTCTTACCAAAATAGGTGGAACAAAAATCAAGGAAATGGTACAAAATAAGTAAATTACTAAAATACCCATGTCAAATTAAAACCCTAAAACCTTCTACAATTCTTTTACCTGCCTCACTCTTGCCGTCCAGTCCAATCGCGTCCACATACCAAAAGCACCCTGAAGGAACTACATATCAAGAAGTACGTCATAACCAAAAATTTTATACTACCCGACAGGTGCTTAATCAAGACGAGACACCGCTACTATACAGTCTAGTGTTTGGTGAGGGAGTGGTGAATGATGCCACATCCGTGGTACTTTTCAACGCAATCATGAATTTTGACCTATCCGATATGAACGTGCGCGTTGCCTATAACTTTGCTTGCAATTTCTTGTCGTTGTTCTTCTTTAGCACCTTGTTGGGAGTCTTTGTAAGTTGTCTATCTTTATCTACTCTCTCCGCCCCAAAATAAGGGTCCACATTTCTATTTTAATCTATCCCAAAATAAATATCCACTTTCTAAAGTGACTACTTCCAACTTTACCTTAGTTATGTGATTGATGAATTCATTACTCCCTCTATTATCAAGGGTAAAGGTGTTATTTAGTTAATTAAAAAGTGTAATAGTTACACATTTCTAAAACCGTGTTTTTTTCATTGTGGACATTTATTTTGGGACGGAAGGGGGTATATATTTTCTAGCTAGTAACTGATTTGTTGAAGTTCAAGACGATATATTGTTTATTAAATTTCATTGCAATTTGTAGGTTGGGCTTTTATGTGCGTTCATCATTAGAACATTATACTTCGGAAGGTATGTAGTGGGTTTGTGTCTAGATTAATTCCGATATTATCCTTGACTTTATCTTGTGTTCAACTTCTAAACACAAGTTATATTGCTATTGTTTACTCATATCTAACTTTTCAAGTTTTAGCGTATCTATATTTCTCCCTTTCACACACTTATCACTAGCTTGGGGGGGGGGGTTCACTTAATTGTCGCTTTACTTTTCTGAGTAGAGGTCAAGTCTGCAACTCTGCATACATCTTACCCTTCGAGATCCCCACATATGGGTGGGATATACTGGGCTTGTTTGATTGGTTCTATGCATCTTTTGTTTTTAACTTTCTTCAAGTAATATTTTAGTGTATTTCAATACTATCTATGAATGATTTGATTGAAAGTTGTGTCATTTTTTAGACATTCAACGGATCGTGAAATTGCTCTTATGATACTAATGGCTTACCTTTCATACATGACAGCCGAAGTAAGCGCCATGCCACCTTTTTTAACTCACAATATCTATCTATCTATCTATACATATGAATGTTGAATGTTATTCTAAACTAACTTCATCTCCTCGTAGGTGTTTGAATTAAGTGGAATCCTTACCGTATTCTTTTGTGGGATCTTGATGTCGCACTATGCTTGGCATAATGTCACTTTGAAATCACAAGTGACTACAAGGTGTGTAACCATCTCCAAACTCGAAATGAATTCTCTTTATAAAATTGGTTCTTTGGGGTAGAGGTCACGTCTACGTACATCTTACCCTCTTCGGACCCCATCTCACGTGGGATATATTAGGTTTGTTTGGTTTGGTTTGGTTTGGTTTTTAGGTGCGAAAATAACCGCTCTACCTTTTGGGGTAGAGGTTAGGTCTGCATACATCTTACCCTCATCAGAACCCACCTGGCCACCTCATGTGGGATATACTTGGTTCGTTTGGTTTGGTTTGGTTTTTAGGTGCTAGTTAGCTGAAGTATTGATGTGGATTGCAGGCATACTTTCGCAACGATGTCATTTATCGCAGAAGTGTTTATCTTCTTGTATGTTGGTATGGACTCGTTGGATGTTGAAAAATGGAGGCTTGTAGACAACACGTAAGTCATAACCACTCTAAACAACTTTTAATGGCTAACCTCTTCCTTTCAATGTTACAATTTGAAACCGATGTTGAATTTTTGCATGCAGTCCTGGAAAATCCATTGGGGCGAGTGCTTTATTGCTCGGGCTGATTATGGTTGGAAGAGCATCTTTTGTACTCCCTCTTTCGTTTTTATCCAACTTAACCAGACGCGAGAAGCATGAAAAAGTCGGGATTAAGCAGCAGGTAAGTGACTTGAAGGATTCCTTTTATGGTGAGTTTGGTACGTAGGACAGAACAAAACAAAAAATTGTTGTCCCGGTACAGAAATGAGTGGGGACAAAATTTAGCTTTTTTGTCCCACCAAAATACCCGGTACAGGACCGAGTGGGACAAAATTCTACTTTTTTTGTCCCACCAAAATACCCATTACAGGACTGTGAGTGGGACAAAATTCAGCCTTTTTGTCCCACCAAAATAGGTGAAAAGAAAATTAGGGGGATTGGGCAAGATAGGTAAATTACTAAACTACCCATATCGAATTAAAACCTTAACACCTCCCACAATTTCACTTTTTGGAAAAAAATCGCCAGTCGTAAATTTCTTATTCCCAATCCTGTCCCCACCAATCGTGTGAAGACACATCAGATTTTTAGAACATATATTTATTTAATTTATGTTCATACTCCCTTTCCGATAATGTGTATTCACGTGGTTGGTGGACAGGTATGGGACGTGGGATTTTGGGGGGACAAATTTTTATCCTCATCTACCTACCTCATTTTCGCCAGTCCAGACGTCCTGTCTGTGTACCAAACGCACAACACACACTTAGGTTTCTCGATTGTTATATTACGCAAGAAGTTTGACCATAATATCTCGCAGGTTACAATTTGGTGGGCGGGTCTAATGCGCGGTGCCGTCTCTGTTGCACTTGCTTATAAGAAGGTAAACTTGTGATACTAGTTTCGAAAACTTGCAACAATTTGACCATGTTTAAAGTCAAACAATGGCGAGGGAGTTTGAAGCATTGAAATCAATATGATAACACGAAGATAATTGATGTCGTTTCTTTTCTAGGAACATTAAGATGATATTAGATGGATTCAAGACGGAAATTTCCACTTGAACACGTTTTTTATGGGAGATTAAAAGCTTAAATACTAAACAGTTGACTTTTTCTGAAAAGTCAAACTGTTTTTATTTAAAACTCAAAATTGAATGGTTTTATGCAAAATTAAGAGTTGAAATTTACGGGATATAGTTATAAAAGTTATATAAAGGTGTTCCGATGATCAAATCGACATTTCGATCTGATGTTTTTGATTGATTTGCAGTTTACTGGATCTGGTCAAACCATACAACCTGCAAATGCCCTCTTGATCACCAGCACTATTAGTATTGTTCTTTTCAGTACTGTGGTAAGTGTTTATATCTATTTTAGGGCTTGTTGTTAGCAGGTTAATGAGCTTAATGGGATTCACAATTTATTCGGTTAGCTATACATGACTGTTTGGTAATGACTTAATGATAGAAAGTGGCTTATCCAGCTTCTAGGAGGAGCTTTATGTAGAAAGCCAAGTTTTTTTTTAAACCTGCCCCTCCTAATTAAAAAACACGCTCGTTCCATCTATGAAAAAACCTCTCAACCAAAAATCTTCCCAATTAGTATAGACAACTTTATCCAAACAGGTTTTAATGGAAAACCAACCAAACAGGCCCTTAGTTTGTCTCAAAATACTGTCCACTTTTTGAAATAACTGCATATTTTTCAATTTTACCCTTAATTATGAGAGCGATAAATTCATTAATCCTTCTGTTATTAAGGGTAAAATTGCCATTTAACTAATTGAAAGTTGTAATAATTACACAATTCTAAAACTGTTTTCCTTTTTCATTGTGGACGTTATGAAAAAGGTCATTTATAGATTATTTATTTTGTTTTAGATTCGTAAATCTTGAATCTTGCAACTGCTGAAATCGTTGATTGTAGGTGTTCGGATTGCTGACTAAGCCGTTTCTAAAGATGTTGCTACCTCAACCACCGGAAGAAACCGAACCGTCGAGCCCGAAGTCGTTGACGGTCCCGCTTCTCGAGAATGGAGGTGATCCAGACGCCGAAATGGGAAATCTCGGAAGGCTATCGACGACATCGAGTCTAAAGATGTTATTGAACAGTCCTACAAACATGGTTCATCACTACTGGCGGAGGTTCGACGATTCGGTTATGCGGCCGATTTTTGGTGGTCGGGGATTCGTGTCTTCTGCCACGGGAACCCGCGATATGGGAGTCATTCATTGAGTTAGGTTAGGTTAGGATTGGTTTTGTATATAATAGTAGGTATGCCTTAACTTTAAACTTGGATTTTTATGATTATGATTTAGGGTTTGGGCTTTTCTCGAGTCCAAACCGTGTTTAAACGTTCTAAAATTATTATTTTTGTCTGGCCTCGGCTACAAGTGATTGGAGCCGAGGCCAGACTTTGCGCGGTTTGATAGATTGAACACTTTTTGATGAAAGGTCGTGCTCGGATTTAGGAAGATTTGGGTTAATGCCTAAGAACACGATCTAACAGATCGTTGTATCTAGTAGTTGGATCATATTTGAGACTGTCTAGTTTTTATTATACCCGTGAGACCATCTTGAAGTTGTTGTATGAGTTGTTCTTGGTGAACGTTTTACAGCAGAACAGTGAACCTTTACAGCAAAACATTAAAAACGAAACTTTTATAGAAAAAGACAACATTAACAAGAAACACAAGGGGTCTTATAAAAAGTGATTGGTGTCATATTTAATTATATATATATATATATATAAGTAATAATAATAAAAAAAAAAAACTCAAATTGGGTTCTATAAAAATTAAAATAATTAAAACAAATTAATGAAATAATTTTTTTTCTTTATATGTTAATAATGATAAATTAAAGTGAAATTGATTTTGTTTTCATTTATATTTTGATAAAGTTAAAACCTCCATTTAAGGTAACTAATTTTGAAAACTTCCAATTCAAGAGAACTAATTAGGGATGGCAACGGGTAGGGTTTGGACCAGTTATTGCTATCCATGTCCCTGAAAATCGATAACCAAAACCGTTTCTGTAACCATCCCGATCACTGTCGATGATCCCCATTGGATCCCCGCGATTTCCCCGATCCCTCGTTGGGGAACCCCTTATGGTTAAAAATTCCCATTCTCCGTTCGTTTACTTGTTCACTTTGGTTATCCTCGAACCCGAAATTAAAATCGACCTTAAAAATTGCAGAGGAATTTGAAGGTGAGGCCGTGACCGTGAAGGTAGGAGTACTATAATAATAAACGAGAATTACAAGTTGAAACCGCTAGAATCCCTAATTCGCCCCCAATCCCCGCCCCATCCTTGAAAAGTATTCCCTAAATCCAACCCGAAAATTTTGGGGTTTGGTTTTCACCTCCATTTTAGTGTTTTTTTTTGCCAACTAATGATGAGGTTCATAAAATAAAAACAAAATTAATTTTATTTTTAATTTTCAGAATACCATATATTGAAAATTCATTATTCAAAAAAAGTTTTTAATTACCCAAAAATACCAAAATTAAGATTAGTCTAAAAACAGACATGAAAGGGAAGATTGATTAAAAAATAGGAATTATTTTAAAATTTTAATTGATTATAATTTATAAATAGAGTAAACTACATAATTTGTGTTCATGTGATTTGTCGAAAATAATACTTTTATTTCCTGTGATTTTGAATTACAAGATGATTATCGTAATCTGCAACGGATGTTTTGATCCCTTTCTCTTATGGCCGTTAAAAATTTCTATAAAATTAGAAGCATTTTCGTCTTTTTATCAATTTTTCTGTTATTTACTTCACCAAAAATCGATTTTATAATTTTGGTTGAAGTGGTTTTCGATTTTATAAAAAACAAAAAATTGATAAAAAAAACGAAAATTGTTAAAGGAAAATCCAAACAGAACAATAATATATGGAGATAATGAATCTGTAATTTTTATTAATCAAATGTCTTTTAAATAGGGATGAGTTATAAGTAGATAGCTATGAGATATTCCAGTTCTAATCTTACTCTGATATACTTATCTCTATCTTTGTCTCTATCATCATATCCTTTAGACGATTACAAATTTATCATACAACAAAAATAACTTTCATTTAACGTAATCTTTTAACGAAATCGAACATTTTTGCAAATGCCATAAAATTCTATTTATCCTACAGTTTTTGGACTCTCTTTACCCGCCATTTCACTTTTATGAATTATGACAATTCTACCCTCAATCGCTCCACCCTTCCGTATTTAAACATTCCGTACTGTTTACAATCATCGTCTTCATCCGTTGTGTGTGTGTGCGAATTGAGGAAGCCGTCCGCCATTAAAGCTCTGCTTCTATTCTTCTTTCAGGTATTGTAGCTTAACCTCTCTACTCGCATTAAACTTCATGTTTTTCTCTAAAATTATACGTAGAAACCAGCATCTGCTCTGATTGTAGAGTAATTATATGATTTGTGTCAACAATCGAACGTGTATTCTCCGTTAACCGATTTTTTCTTCGATTATTTAGGAATAATTGATTCTCTGATCGTTAATCGCGTTTCTGTTAAAGTATATGAAGTTGTGGCTTTGATTGCGAGTCGTATATTCTCTCGTTAATGGAGTTTTTCGTTGTGGCTTTGATTGCGAGTCATGTATGCTCTCGTTAATGAAGATTTTCGTTGTGGCTTTGATTTTGAGTCATGTATTCTCTCGTTAATGGAGATTTTCGTTGTGGCTTTGATTTCGAGTCATGTATTCTCTCGTTAATGGAGATTTTCGTTGTGGCTTTGATTTCGAGTCATGTATTCTCTCGTTAATGGAGATTTTCGTTGTGGCTTTGATTGCGAATCATGTATTCTCTCGTTAATGGAGTTTTTCGTTGTGGCTTTGAATCCGTAGGAGTTAATCGTAGTTTTCTATAGTTATACGAAGTGGTGGATTTGATTTTTGATCCATTTACGATGTATATCTAACATTAACAGAAGTTCTTCCGCCATTGATTATATTTACAGTTTACTCGACGATTTAGGAAAATCCTTATCGAAATCTAATCTGTCCTTGAATATCGCCTGGAGTTTTTCAATTTTGCAATAGAAATCTGATTTCGAAGGTGTTTGTAAGATCTAAGGACTTTGTAGCAAGTCGAATGGCATAGATGTAGATGCTCTCGCTAATCTGATTTCGATTGTGTTTGTAAGATCTAGCTTCTAAGGACTTCGTAGCAAGTCGAATGGCGTAGATGTTGTCCTGTATGTAGAATGGATTTTACTCGTTGTTCTGCAATTAATTCCGTTTTATGCGTAGGATTGCTTAATTTACTTTAACTAATGCTACTGGTTTGCGTCTGTATCAATGTTCATTAAGCAATTTCATCGGTTTTCTTCTTTTCTGATTTTGCTAATTGGGATTTTTTGAAGGTGAAGAGAAAATAAATGGAGTCAAAGAGGAAGTCGTCTTCTTACTGGTGGTGCTTTGACAAACAAAACACTAGTATCACAAAAAAGTCTCCATGGCTCCGGTCCACCCTTGCCGGTAAATCATTTTTTTGTGTGTTTTTATGCCTTTGCTTCCTTTCTAATAGGGATCATCATCGGTTATTTGCGGCTCAAAATTCGAATTGCTTGACCGTTGTGTTGTGGTATATGACTATATGTAGTCAATATCTTCAACGTTAAAATAACTTTGCCACCTGTTTGACATCTACACTGTGTTCTCGAATTTGGGAAGAAGGAGGGGGGGGGGGGGTTTTGATGGAAGGAAAAGAAAGGCAATTATTCTTCAAATGGAAGGGAAGGGAAGTAATGGAAATGAAATAATTTTTTTCATTTTCGAATCAGAGAAGAAGGAAAGAAAAGATTCGGTTTTACAAATATACCATTTATATATCCTCTCATTATAACATTGTTGTTATGAGGGTATTTTTCGAGATCTTGTTGTGAAAGATAGTCTCGAGCAATCACTAAAATTAACATCAAACTGGCCACATTTTCGGTCCGAACTATGACACGCTATCTTTAAACATGTTGTTTGCTCGTTCTGTGTGTCCTTGGACTGGACTGGGCTAGACAGTACATGCTAGAACAGGCGAGAATAAGATAGGCGGGTGAAAGAATTGTAGAAGTTTTAGGATTTTAATTTAACATGGGTAGTTTAGTAAATTTACCAATTGTGTCACATCTCCCTTGTTATTGTCCTACCTATTTTGGTTAGATGGAAAAAATGCAATTTTTTCCCATTCAGTTCCTGTTGGGGCCAGTCTAATGTTGCATCAAACCTGCGACAACAAGTTTTTGTACTGTCCTGTTCCGTGTACCAAACGCAATGGCAACTGCGATATGTTATATATATAGTCTTCATAGTGAGATTTGTCCCAAATAGTGGAATCTTACTTGTTTTTGTGAGCTATATATATGTATGCATTTTAGGTTTATCACTTGTCCCACATTTGAAGAGTGATAAAACTCTTTCTTAGTTTATAATCCTTAAACAACTCTTAAACAACTTGTAGATCAAATGAACTAAGGGGAATTTGGCCTTGTTGGGTGGATTTTACACATATGTTTAACAGTCAAAAGATTTGGTTAAACTTATCCAAATTAATTATAAGTCAAAACCTATATATATGTGCCTTAATTCCATCATTTCTCTTAATTCTCTCTTTGTTCTTCATGAATTTTCTGCAATCATGTTCTTGGGAATAAGTTTTTGTTGTTAAACTTATTCTATTGATTAGATAATTCCTGGGGACTGGGGTTGTGTTAGCCTAAACCCAAACAATCTTGATAGTGGGGGCTAATAATATCCTAAGGATAGTGATCCTTATTCCGTTCTAATCAATTGTTTCCACATCTTTTCTTTCAATCTACACACCTTTTCTAACACGATATTCCAGATATGCATTATGGCCTTTGGGTTTCAAATTTCAATTGAGTTGTATTTGATCCAATTTGGTTTGAAATAGATGGACATTATACAAGGTTTTCAATGAATGAATGACATATAAAAACCATGATTCACAGAACTAGATGAAAAAACAGAATCCATGCTAAAAATCATCGAAGAAGACGCGGATTCCTTCGCACAACGAGCCGAGATGTATTACAAGAAACGACCCGAGCTCATTAACCTTCTTGAGGATATCTATCGAACCCATCGTTCCCTAGCTCTACGTTACGATCAAGCCACCAAGTCCGACTCCAGTAGTAGTCACCTCTACGACACCTATTCCGAGTCATTCGACTTCGACCACGATCAAGATTCCGGGGAACTGGAGAATAACGACGATCGTGAACACGAAAAAGAAGAAGATGATGATGATCAAATTCGAGCGGAACACGGTTCGAGTGAAGTGAATAATCTGAGGGAAGAAATTGAAAAAATCAAAAAGGAAAACAAGTTTGTGAAGGAGTTGTTGGTTCAAAAAGATGAAGAGAAAAGAGAAGCAATAAGACAACTGAGTTTATCTGTGGATTTGCTCAAACAAGAAAATACGAATCTCAAAAAGAGAATTGGGAAAGATTCTTCCAAAAAGAAAAACAGCAGCAGCAGTTTCACAAGGGTATTATGGGGAAAGATGTTTACTGGTAAGATGCTATATAAGTGTCACTAGTAATTCTTACTTTTGTCACAACCCAGATTTCAGATATCTTTACAGAAATAACTGCTTTACTCTCGGAGACATAGACCAGATCTACGTACATCTTAACCCCTTCAGGTACGCTATACTGGTTTGGTTTGGTTTGATTTACAGTAATTCATATCACTCGTATACAATTTAAGATATATGAAAATATTCTTTTTACTATCGCAAGACGTGTTCGTTTTCTGTTTAACGAGTTTAATGACATTTGTTTTGTTATTGAACGGTGTTTGTTTGTTTTTGACTAAATTTTATAGAAAGAAACAACTACTTTACTTTTGGGTATAGGTCAGGTTTGCATACGACCACTCACATGGGCTTTCAAATGCCCTTTCAAATTGAATTGCAAACATGAAATTTGTGCCACATAGGATTGGCAATTGCAATTGTTGCAATCCTAATTGCAAGGCCACGTGGCCTCCACAAACCCTTTTTTGATTTTTTTTTCATTTAAATAAATTCCAAGTATATAGTTTATATTAGTTAATGATTTTAATTTATTTTTTAATTAAATTAATCTTTCTTGTTTTAAAAAAATCTATATATGTATATATGTTATTTTTTAAATAAAATATAAATACAATATAATTTAAATAATTTAAATATTAATGAAATTACATATAACACATATTACAACATACAATACTGATAAAACTATTAAAATATACAATACTGATAAAACTACATATAATGTAATTTATAAAATTACATATATATCATGTTATTAACTAAAAAAAATATAAATGTATATAATAATTTATAAAATAATTAATAAATGTTGTAGTGGGGACCACTTTTGAAAGTGTATGTGGATTGCATGTGTGTAGAGGGTAATTGCAAAAGTTGATGTTGCACAGTTGAAAGTATAAATTAATTGCTGGGATGTGGATGGTCTTACCTCCTACTGTACCTTTAGGTACCATATATTGTCGTGTACAATTTTTTATTATCCTAAGGCATGTCCGTTTTTTGTTGAACGAGTTTAACGACTTATTTGCTTGGTTAATAAATGGTTTTTGTTTTTGACTTAATTTTTAAGCAATAATTGAATTAAATAAGTCGCGTATTTGATTACTTAATTTAGAGCGGAGAAAGATGAGAATTAATTGAATATAATGCTAATTGTTTTACATAGAAAATATAATCATTCTAGGATTTCTAAACATGGATTTTAGGAAAGGTTCATGTAAGAACAATATCATTTTATCATAACGCGAGATTAACTGAAACAGACAACCATCACATGTGATAAACCGGTGATACATACATAATGGACATGGACGACCTTGGTCGCGACTTAGGTTGTGGGTCAAAAAAATCGTCAATGCTTATATTAGGAAACAATTTATATATATATATATGTGTGTGTGTGTGTGTGTGTGTGCGTGTGTGTTGATGTATAGAGGGGTGTCAAAAATAACCAAAACTGAATAACCCACCCGAACCGAATGAAATTTGGGTTAAACGGTTTCGGGTTATTTGGTTTTCGGGTTAAACGGTTTGGTTAACCGAATAAGGATCCTTATTCGGTTCGGTTTTCGGTTAACCCGAATAACACATTCTACTAATATTTTATATATTGCATGTTTATAAAAAACAAACCTAAGACATGTTATACTATTATTATTTTATATATTTTATTGATATATAATTTTTTTATTGAGAGTAGATAATGTTTTTTTTATTAGATTACATTTTATGCTTGAATTACATTGTTGCATGAAGAAAAACAATGTCATATGGTAGAAATAGGTTTTGATAGATGGTGTATTTTACTTAATATAAGTCAATTGTTGAGTATGAATGTATGATACAATTATATATTATAAGCAACATATACTTGATTTAAAAACATTATTTGAGCAAATGTCAACGAAAAAAAATATAAATCCTTATTCGGTTTAACTGGTTACCGAACCGAATAACCTGAAACCGATTAAACAGAACCTTATTTGGTTTGGTTATCGGTTAGTTTTTATGAAAACCGATTAACCCGAACCGAATAAACTGAAAATCGATTTAACCGACCGAATAACACCCCAGTATAGTGATTTTATTTTGAAAGTAGATTGAAAATATGATTGGCTATATTTTGGGCATCCATAGCAGCTCCATAGAGGCCTCTTCTTGATAGCCCAATACAATAAAGCCCATTTTCTCCTTTCCAATGGTTTGGATACATGGCCTTTGTTAACCCATCTTTATTTAAAAGAAAATCATCTCCCTGTATTTTCAATAAAAAAAATATATATATATATTTATCAGTTACATATTTATATTTTTATAATTATAAATATAATTATTTAAACTCATGTACTTGAAATAAATCGATTTTGATGATATTTTATTCGAAACCGGTTAAATTTCTAAAATTATCTACACATGAAAACGGATCAAAAGGTGCAAAGTAGAAATGGTCAAATTGGTTTTGGCCCGGCCTGGGACCGATTAGGATCCATAAAGACCGGTTATGGCTCGACAAGTTTGGACCGATTACAAATTTCACCGAATGTCAAGACCCCGGCTGGGACCGGGTATTTATAAGACTGATTATTTTAAAACTTTTTTCATTATAATACCACTTTTTGAAGACTTTTTACGAAGTTTTCGAGTTTTCTTTTCAATTTTTTAAAGTAAACGTATTATTTTAAAGTGTTTTTGGATGTTAAATTTCAAAAATCGTAATTAAAAAACACTTTTTTGTAAAACGATATATTATTATTTTTAAATTGGGTTGGGACCTGAGGGTCCAGTTATCGGGCCCAAGATCAATTCTATAATTTTTGGTCGGGACCAGTACTCACCAACCTGATTTTAAAGGGACTGATTTGGGCTCAGGTCAATACCCAATTTTGACCATCTCTAGCGTAGGTGAAGAATCGTGTGAGAATTTGAGTTAACGTAAAAAACGTGAGAAGTGGATCTGAACCGTTGATCACTTTTAATCTCAAACTCACTCATGAATCGTGCTTGATATGGGGATTGATCTGGTTCATCTCGGTGCATCTCATTCTAATGTGCATCCAACGATTGATAACCAATTCCCACACTTTTCATGTTAACTCAATTTTCTCACCAGAATCCAACCCCTCTAGTACAATTTGTAATAAAATGCATCTAATATATTTAATCATTTTATTAAAGAAAATATTATATTATTTCTAATAAGATAAAATATATTAGTTATTTATAATATTTACAAAAGAAAAATAATAATGTGTTTGACGGATCATTCAAATTTAAATTGCGTGTCTTAAATAAATCACAAATAACAATATGGCTTACATCCTTTTCATAACAAATTATCGCTTTATTCATTTATCTTGTTCAACATAATTATTTATGTTAGTTACTTAGATTAAAATTATTCAAAAAGTAATATATATATATATATATATATATATATATATATAGAGAGAGAGAGAGAGGTGTTCAAATGCAACCATTTTATATGGTGCAACCCCTATATCCACCACTGATTTTATTTTTACTTTTTAATTAAAAAATATGAAAATAAAATGAGTGGTGGATAGAAGAGTTGTAAAAGTTGCATCATGTAAAAGATTGCATAATAACCCACCCCTATATATATATATATATATATATATATATATATATATAAACTAAAAAGAAAAAAAATGTTACCTGAAGCCACAAATGGGTTGATCTTTTAAATCCTGTAGCAAACACAATTACATCAAATTGATAACATTTCCCGTTATCAAATACAACTTCATTTCCACCGCTTTTTATGTTCTTCAACGTCGGCAAAACCTATTTACATATTAAAAATCTCAAAACCGTGTTTTATATAACAAGAAAACATACCAGTTATTTAAAAAGTTGGGAAAACTAGACCTGTATCTCACCAGACTTGATCTTTTTTACAGTGCCAACATCAATGACCGGGTACTTACCGTCTCTTCCTTTCAGAAAAAACGGACCTTCTTTAGGCCTTTGAATCCCGTATTTTGTTAGGTCTCCATACGTCATCTTGCTAACCAACACCAGGAACGAGTCCACCAAATGCAAAGGCATGAACGCCAATGATATCAATCCAAGATTTGCTGACCATCTCGATATTATATGAGTCTACATCATCAACATATACAACATTAATTAACTGGTATAGCCTATGACGTGTAGCTCAATTGGTAAAGGGGTGGAGCGACGTTGCGCAAATACAAGACAGGTTCAGGGTTCGATCCAGCCTGCTGCTAGCTAGCCTCAGCCCTGTGTGAGGCAAAAAATGGTCCCACAATCTGGTGTCCTTGGAGGCGGGTTTCGTGTGGGACCGGTTGGAGTTGCCAATAATCAATTCTTTTCCC
This sequence comes from Arctium minus, assembly GCA_954870635.1. Lineage (NCBI taxonomy): Eukaryota > Viridiplantae > Streptophyta > Magnoliopsida > Asterales > Asteraceae > Arctium > Arctium minus. Next base: position 70,426,650 of record OX941095.1, on the reverse strand, counting down.
AAATTAATTGGTATTGGTATGGTGCAAAGTTTTGGTAATAGAAAACTGTGTATTAACAATGTGTCTTTTAGGGATGAGATCGGGATCGTACCTGTACCGAACCGGTTGGTACTGAAAAAAATTGGGACTAAAAACCGGTACCGAATACCGAACCGTATGTACCGGTTTGGTACCGGTATGGTTTCGGTTTCGGGACGGAAAAATCGGTACTAGTACCACTAAGGACCGAAAATTAAAAAATATGTCAAATATATATCAAAATCAATCGCAAACCAAAATATATTCATAGTGATTCAAATATGTTTCAAAATCAATCCTGAATCCCGAATCCGTCGGTTTTTTTATGTGAATGTAGGGGCCGATTTTTTGACGGTGATAAATTTTTTTGGAGAAAAATAGGTACTTATGGAGAAAGTTTGGGTTGTTTAGGAGATGATTTAATTTGATTAGAAAAATATAAGCTTTATAATATTAGGAAAATATATGTATAATCAAAAAACCTTAAAAGACTAACCTTTATAATTCCCGGTTCGGTTTCGGTATTTTCGGAAAATTCCCGGTACCGAATACCGAATGTTCATAATAGTTGGAATCGAATACCGGACCGAATATATAATACCGGTTCGGTTCGGAAAAACGGTCCGATTTACTCATCCCTATTTTTTGGAGTCCATTGCATTAGAGATGACAAATAGGTGGGTCAGACGGGTCAAATAACAAGTTAAAGCAAACATGGATGTTCAGATTAATCTACTGACATGTTTTTCTTCTATGTTCTATTTTTTTAAATTTCACCAACAATTATTGTATTAAACATAATCACGATCAGTGATGGTCAAAAATCGGGCTCGGGCCGAGCCGGGTCGGGCCAAAACGAGCTTCGGGCCTCTACAGTGAAAGCAAAAACCGGGCCCAAACGGGCTTCGGGCCGGGCCGGGTTTCACCCCAAAAGGTGTGGCCCGGTTAGGCTTGGGGTAAAGCGGTTTAACCAAAACCGGGTCGGGCCGGGCCGAGCCTAAACCGGGCCGTGATCGGGCCGATGCTTTTTTCGTATTTTTTTAAAAATAATTTATTTATATAATGGATCACTAAAATACACTTTAAAAATACGTTTTATTTATAATAAATCACTAAAATACACTTTAAAAATACATTTTATATATAATTTTAAGTTACAAACTTACAATACAAGTATTTATAGGGGTTTGGGGGGTAAAAAATACAAAAAAATGTCAAAAAAACGTATATAAACGGTAGCATACAAGTATTTATAACGTTTTTTTTTTAAAAGTACGAATCGGGCCGGGCCGGGCCAAAAACCGGGCCGTGAACCGGGCTCGGGCCGGGCCGCCAAAAACACAAACCGGTCCATGATTTCGGGCTTCAAACTGGTTTGGCATCGGTCCGGGTCGGGCCGGGCTTTCAGGCGGGTCAGGCTCGGTTAACCGGTCGGGCCGGGTCGGGTCGGGCCAAGATGGCCATAACTAATCACGATGACATATTCAAATGAGAACAATAAATAGTTAAAAACTTGAAAACCGGCTATTAAATAAATTATTAATGATGAAATTGTCATTGTTTAAAAAAAAACAATATATATATATATATATATATATATATATATATATATATATATAATACAACTCCTTCACATGATGCAATTCATGCAACCCCTCTATCCTTCATTTATTTTATTTTCACTTTTGTAATTAAGAAAAAAGAAAAAAAAAAACTGAAAATAAAATGATGGATGGATGGAGGGATTGCATGAGTTGCACCATGTAAAGGACTGCATAACAATCTACCCCTCTCTCTCTCTCTCTCTCTCTCTCTATATATATATATATATATATATATATATGGTTGGGTTCCGGTGAGATTTTGAGTTAACGGTGAAAACGTGAACAGTGGTTATGAACCGTTGGATGAGAATTGAACGCATATTCGAATGAGATGCACCGAGATGCCTCAGATCAATTCTCTTCTAAGCAGTAATTCATGGGAAGGCTTGAGATTAACGGTTCAGATCCACTTCTCCCGTTTCTCACCGTTAACTCAACTTCTCACACGATACTTGGCTTATATATAGATATATAATATATAGGGTCAGGTTCAGAGAAAACCTCAAAAGACCAAAAAACTGAGGAACACTCTGGTAACCTTTCATCTAGACGGTATGCACTTCAATATTAATGATTAATACAATAATTTAGTGATGATTCATTATAATTTTAATTTTAAAATACATTGTTTTTCACTAAACAAGTACCCAAACCCGTCGGGGATTAGTCAGGACAGGGACAGGGGGCTTAAACAGGGGTTGGGATCTGGGACAGCGGATGCATCACCCGTCTAATATCCACCCTGTTTCCATCTCTAAGTAACACTTAACCTCAATAACAAAAATAGAAATAAATTGCAAACCACATACACAAAATCCGAATTTCTTTTAACAAACCACAAGCACCAAAAACATAATTCACTCAAAAATTAGTCATTTAGGGAAATAGCCTTAAATGAGTTTTTTTATTAAATTCATAACCTCTTGACCAATTCAATAAAAAATGAGTTTATACTAGATTTAATTAAAATTTCATTGAAGGTTACATACCTAAAAATCTCCGCAAAAAATCAATTAAAAAACAAACAAACAAATAAACCACCTCCTTTTTTTTCCAAACAGAAAACCAATAAACACAAAATGCAAAACCATATACTCACCGGAGACCGTACAACAATGGAGGTTTCCGCACCATGATCACACAAATCAACCGCAATTTCCATGCCGGAATTCCCACCTCCGACCACCAATACCTTCTTCCCCTCAAACCCTTCGCCGGATTTATACTCCGTCGAATGAATAACAACCCCTTTAAACTCACTCAACCCCTCAACCTCCGGTACAAACACATCACTCGTTTCTCCGGTAGCCACCACCAAAAACTCCCCCTCATACCACCGCCGTACACCGCCGTACTCCGCCGTACTCCCACCACCAACCACCTCCACACCCACCTCCCATTTCCTCCGATCTTCATCGTACTTTGCAAACTTTACGAAGTTATTGAACATGGGGTTGATGTCGAAGTTTGATGCGTAATTGTTTAGGTAATTTAGGAAGTGTTTTAATGGGACGTATGTCGGAAAGTTGGCCGGAAAAGGGAAGTGGGGGAGTTGACAGAATTGTTTGGTTAAGTGGAGGTGAAGGCGGTTGTATGATTTGTTGTTGAATATTGAAGCGATACAATTTTCTCTTTCGAGGATGATGTATGGGATGGAGAGGCGGTGGAGGGATGCGGCGGCGGAGAGGCCCGATGGGCCTGCGCCGACGATGATCACTGTCGTCGTTTGTGTAACGACGGTGGTCATTTTTCTAGGGTGGGGGGTGGTTATGTGTAGGATGGATGTGTATTAGCAAAGTGTGTGTAATTGTATGTATATATAGGGAGAGAGAGCGGAGAGAAAGAAATATAGAGTGTGTGTAGGGTTTAGGGAAAAATCATAAAAAAAATGAAAAATTGAGGAACACCCTGCTAATCGTTCATCTGGACGGTATGTACATGTGCATACTAGTAATTTGTAACATATACGCGTGGTGCATAATGCACACGTGCATTAAAATCAAAACACAGTTTTAATTACTTGTATGTATATGTACATACCGTCCGGTTGAACGGCTATCAGTGTGTTCCTCAATTTTTCATTTTTTTAGGGTTTTCCTTAAACCTCTCTCTCTCTCTCTCTCTATATATATATATATATATATAGGCCAAGGATAATTTACAACTCATGTAAATCTTACAATCCATGCAACCCACATCTTAACCGTTTGATTCATGATAAACGGTTATTTTGTTTTTATTTTTCTAATTGAAAATATTGGCCCCACATGTATTGTAACCGTCGATCATTAATCCAACGGTTAAGATGTGAGTTGCATGAGTTGTAAGATTTTCATGAGTTGTAAATTAAACTACCCCTATATATGTGTGTGTGTGTGTGTAGAGGTTCAAACAAAACACATTTATTTTGCAAAAACACGAGAACACTCTTATCACATGTGATAATACACATGAAGGCACCCAGTGGTTGCGGACAATAACCTAAAGTCGCACCAAAGATCGTTTGAATCACTAATTTAGTATCACATGTGTATCATATTCATATGTGATGGATTACAATATCCCATCGAGAATACCCCCTTATCACATGTGATAATACACATGAGTGACCTAGTGGTGTGCGGACGACTTGGCCCGCCAACCAGGGACGGATCTAGAAATTTTTTCATACGGTGGCACCATAAAATATAAACAAAAAATAATTACAAAAAGTACGGTTTTCATCGACATGTTTTCATCTTTTTAACTTTCAATATTTCTTGATGTGTTTTTATTCTCATTTCACCATTTCGAGGGATTTTCTTAAAGTTTTTTGCTAGATTTCGAGGGATTTTTAGGTTTTTTTATCGATTCCGAGGGATGTTTTCGATTTTTTTGATTAATTTCAAGAGTTTTTTTCGGTTTTTGGTTGATTACGAGGTATGGTTGCACCTTCTTGAAGTTTCCGAAATAATACGGTAGCACCTTTCAAAACGATACGGTTGCACCTTCACAAACCTAATTTTTTTTACCCTTCGCCGGAGAAATGATACGGTGGCACGTGCCACCGTGGCCACAAGAGTAGATCCGTCCATGCCCGTAACAAACGTCGTCCGCGTCTCCAATTTAGTATCACATGCTTATCATATGTGATTGACTATAGTAAAAAAAGTGTTCTCATGTTTTTTTGTAAAATGAAGGTGTTCTAATTTGAACCCTTTTGTGTGTGTGTGTATATATATATATATATTATATGACAAATGAAATACAAACATTGTAATTGTTACATACCTTACAAACCAATCTCAACCCTTGATTTTGTGTATTTTGAAAATTTGATAACTTACACGGATGATTAAAATTGGCTTATAAGATGTGTAACATTTATAAGGTTTATATTTAATTTAACATATATAGAAAGAAAAAAAAAAATAGTAGAGAAAAGGTTTATAGTTAGATTTCCGTGCAAATTCCTCTTATTTTCCTATTTTTGGGAACTTGATAGACAAGCAATTTAATGCATTTTCTGACATTTTTTTTTTATATATACAATGTATTTAATGGTAAATTGCGTTTTTTAAAACTAGAAGTCTGGAATGTTCGATTTTATAAACAAATTTAATAAATGTTTAAAGTATCGTAAATAACAAAAAAAAATCTATAAAAAAATTGTGAAATTCATTTTAAATTCAATAGCAAGATATAATTAATGCATATTTTGCATGTTAAAAGTAAATATATTTAATGGTAAATTTACTTATTGCAAATAAATTGTTTTGTATATGACAATCTCGATTTGATTTGAAAAAATAGAGTAAATTACAGATTTGGTCCCTATGGTTTGTCGAAAATAAAACTTTTCGTCCATACAGTTTTAAAAATACAAAAAGGACGTTCATATTTGGTGTCTCCCTCTAACGGTGGTTAAAATTTTCAGTTAAATGAGGGCATTTTTGTCGTTTTATCGATTTTTTCTCTTTTATCCAATCAAAATTGATTTATGATTTTGGTCCTTGTGATTGTATACGAGACAAAAGAACGGATAAAAAGATTTAAATGCCCTCAATTAACGGAATTATTTAACGATCTTTGGAAGGACAGACCAAATCCGGACGTTTTTACAAACCAAGATGGTTATTTATAAATTTAAAACTGATATGACGAAAATGTTATTTTCGACAAACGACAAGGACCAAATTTGCAGTTTACTCAAAAAAAAATATATCATATCTTTGAAGCATAATAAAATAACAAAAAGTTTGGTAGTAAGATATTCCAAGTGTTTTTTAATAATTGACCAAATAATCTTATTATAAAATATTGGTTACATTATATCTTTAGTTTATTATTTCAAATAAATTAATCAAATTATACAATAAGGCATAGATGGATCAACAATTTTTGTCAAAACGGATGTAATTTTAAGGTGGATTAAAAGTTCATAAAGTCGTTCAATGTGTTTTTAACCGAAATTCATCGTTTCGATGTAATTTTAAGTTTTTTGGTTAAATTCGAGGAATTTTTGGATTTTTGGTTTATTTCGAGTTACTTTTTCAGAGTATTTTTGTTCATGTTTCTTATATTTTCTAATTTCATAGAGCATCCCTCAAACTTTAGCGGATACACATTTCATACCTTAAAAAATATCCTATTTAAGTTGAGCGGGTGCATGGGAGCCCGCTTGGCCATACATAGATCTGCCACTGCAGTAAGGGGGTATTTGGTCTGATAAAATGTTTTCGAAAAATTTGGATTTTATAGAAAATAATATAGAATTAGAATAATTTAGAATTAAAATGATTTGGAATCTTTGATGTGTTGGGTTTGTAAATTTTGGGATGTAATTGAATTACACTTTTTCATGGATAATTTGTAAAAAACAAATTAGAAAAAAATTAAATTAATCTTTCATTTATTAATTATTACAAAACAAATATTTTGAACATATTTTAAAATATTATTACAAACAAATCATATGAAACCCCGTGGAATACCAATTATACCTCATGAGACTTCTAAACCCAATGTTTATGGGATTTCAATTGTGGACTTAATTTAAACTGTCATAGGTGAAAACACATGTGAAAACCAGTCTTCATAAATGTCAAGAAATGTTTTGCATGTGGGAAGCCACAAAAATAAGTTTAAAAATGACAAAACATGTGAAATGATACGAATCATAACTTAAAATCAAACTCATTTGATGGTTTTTGTTGATTTACACGGATTTGGTTTTCACATATGTTGTTATATATAATACCAATTTACCGGTTTCTAACTTTTAGACAGTTTTTATATGATATGCACATAAATATATAATAATTTTAACCACAAGGGTTGTGGCGTACTGGTTAAGGCCCTGGGGAATGTGATGAATATCTCATCTGTCCAGTGTTCGAATCCAGGCGTACACAATAATTGTGGCCACTGAGGTTTAATCTAGGCTGATGTCTTACGGTCATAATTTGCCAAATGATTAGTCTAAGTATAGCTTAGGACCCTTCCCAAAAAAATATATAAAAATTTTAATAAATTTATTAGGAGAAGATAGAAACTATTTAGGATTTAAAATGAGATAATATCCCATGATTTTCTCATAACTCGATCATATCCCCATGTTGACGACTAGATTTTTATTCTTTTTTTTTTTACCCTTAAATCAACCATTTATATATGTCTTTAAAATAAGGCATGTGTTTTTTTTTATAAATAACAAAATTGACACCAAAATTTTGAGATACTGGCTAGATGAGGTGGGAGGTTGAAATTGTTTTCCATTTTCTCGTAAATTGACTATATTTTCGCATGATCTCTTTCCTCTCTTTCTGTCTCTCTCTATATATCTATATCTATACTATATATTAAAATTCTTAAACGGTTATTGAAAAAAAGTAGTTATTAGAAAACGGTTTTTGGAAAGTTAAATTTTACATTTATCACCCTTACAATTAATTATTTAATTTACTTTCTATCCCTTGTTTTTTCATTTTACACCCTTATTATTTTAACACAAATAATCGTATATAAACAAAAATGTAATGAAAAAATACGTTTATTTTTTTACAAATTATACCATTATAATCGTCTCGTCAATACCTTCAAAACGAGTCAAATATTGAATATTTTTAAATTTAACCGTACTATTAAATATCATGAATATCTACGAATTAAATCTCTACTACTATATAAAAAAATTAATACGTTTATTGTACAAACTTTTGTACAATAACACTTATCACCCTAAACTTTTATACAATAACACTTATCACCCTAAGTTTTTATACAATAACACTTATCACCCTTATAATGTTACATTTGTCACCCTTACAATTACTTATTTAATTCATTTTATATCCCTTATTTTTTTATTTTTCAGTTTACACCATTATCATATTAACACAAATAATCGTATATGAACAAAAATGCAATGAAAAAAATACGTTTCTTTTTCTACAAATTATACTATTATAATCGTCTCGTCAATATCTTCAAAACGAGCCCAATATTGAATATTTTTTAATTTAACCGTAATATTAAATATCATGAATATCTACGAACTAATTTGTTTTCTATCCATACGTTTTATTTTTTTCCACCGTTAGCACATTAAAAATACATAATCGTAAAATACGTTTCATTTTTATTATAAATTATATCATTATAATTTTTTTTGTCAATAATTGTAATATAAACTAATTATCAAATATCTTTATGGGTTTAGGGTTTCATAAATTGTGTTTCATAGGTCATGGTTGATTGTTGATGACATGTCTATAAGGAAGTAGCATTAATTGTTCGTTATTACTTACATTCCGCTGCATCGCGCGGGTATATGCCTAGTATATATATATATATATATATATATATATATATATATATATATATATATATATATATATTTAAGGGATAACTCGTTTATTTATGATAACCGTGAGATACAATCTTAACCGCAAATTAGAGGGTAAATTAGGAAATCAATAATTTTGGTAATTTTTAATTAAATGGTATTTTAGGCAGTTTATAAAGCTTCTCTCTCATCTTTCCGGTGAACACTTGATACACATTGTGATACCATTTTGAAAACAACGAAAATAATGAAAAAAAATAAAAAAAAATGTTGTGATACCCTTCTTAAAACAACGAAGACAAACTGTGATATATTTTGTAAACAACGAAAATACATTGTGATACCTAAAAAACATCGACATTGTTCAAAAAATACAAACAAACTATACATATTGTGATACAAACCACACTGTGATAGACTGTGATATAATTTGTGATACAGTGTGTTTTCACGATTATGCATATATGATACCGAGAAGACTGGCGGTGCGGATAACATATCGGTTGTCACCGGAGATGGGGTTTTTATCACCGGGGGTGTAAGTCGCCGGATTTGATCGTGGATTTGAAAACAATATATTCCATAATAATAGGGTAACCTAAAAGAAATGAAATCAATTCTTCCACAATATTAGGTAACTGATTAATTGCAAAATATCCAAATTACCGAAATAATCTTTTATATTAATTTAATAAATATATATATAGGCGGAGGAGCATGTGAGAAGTTGAGGTTAAATGAGAAGCGTAAGAATTAGATCTGAATTGTTGATCATTTTAATCAAATGTTCTCGCATAAATTGCGGCTTAGAAGTGAATTGATTCGGTGCATCGCGGTGCATATTATCTCGATGCATCTCATCCTAATGCCCATTCATTTATCATCCAACGGTTGATAACCATTTTTCACGTTTCTCACGTTAACATCAACTTATCAGTAATGGAACCCAACCCTATATATATAATTGTTTCATAAGGGTCGATTCAAATAAGAAGCCTACATATCGTGAGAAGATAATAAATAAAAGCTAATATGTGAATATTTGGAGATGCATATATGAACCAAAAGTACAGATTATTTATATAGGTTCACATATGCTCTTTAAATGTATTTTTAAAATAATTTATATATGAACTTCACTTAACATTTCCTACTTATCTTCCACTTGTTTATATTTACTTAGGTGCCGTTTGTTTTTTTAAGAGGTCTAAAGTCTGATGTTTATTTTAGTTATGATTAATAAGAGGTGATATGTAAAAAGGTCTAAACGATTCAGACTTAAGAGTCATTAAGACATTTTAAAAAAAAACAAACAACCCCTTATACTTATAAACATAAAAGGAAAAAAAATTGATAAATTTTCAACAGTTATACCATATAAGAGCATCTCCAACATTTATACTAAAATAGAAAAAAAAAATGAGATTTTAACATTTATGTTGCTACAACAGCTATGTTATCCTCTGTGCTAAAATAGAGAAAAGATAAGAGAGATTGTAAAAATCTCTAAATTTAGAGAAATATTTAAATAGATAATTTTTCCACAAACTAATCATTATCCCCAAAAAGTAAAATTTTCCTCTCGTAACTTTCCATTTATTTAATATTTTAATAATATAATTAAATAAAATGAATATTTTAATAAGATAATTAATACTAGAGTTGCTAAAATAGAATAACTTTTGGAGTTGGATGCAAACTTATTTAGAGATTTTGATTTTTTTACTCTATTTAAAAAAAAATTAACATAGTTGTTGGAGATGCTCTAACGGTATTTCAAGTTGCATTCCAAACGTCTTCTAAAGGGTATTTAGTGCTACGTGGAGGATCGTTTTAACCAACCAATGTTTACGCTGTAAGTAGGGGTGGACCTATTATGTCTCTAGCGGGGTCCTGTACACCTACTTAACTTATTTTCGTAAGAAGTTTTTTTTATTTTATAAAAGGTGCATCCGCTAAACTTTGATGGAGAATATTAGAAAATATAATAAATAACAACAGAAAAACAGAAAAGGGTATCTCAAAATCAACCAACAAACGAATTTTTTTCTCGAAATCAACTAAAAAAACTTATAATATTCTCGTAATAGTGGAATTCAGCTAAAAACACATCGAACGACTTTATGAGGCTTAAAAGTGTACTTGCTCAACAAAAATCTTAGGTCCATCACCAGTTGTAAATATTGTTATTTGGTATATTTTAATGTCTCATGCATATATTGTTTTTAACCATGAATTTAAACCGATAAAATACTCATCAAATTTTAGCATTTTCTCGTGTATTTTAATTAATAAAAATATTATTATTATACACTTATAATTAATATATATATATATATATATATATATTATTTCTTTTTCTTATTTTCTTGCGTACGAAATTGTGGTTGCTTAACGTGTAAATTTGAAGTGCCGGCTGTCAACGAATCGAATGCAATCGTCACGCCTTTTTAAATTAAGCACCAAAATTTAAAACTATACCCATAATAAGTAGGGGTGTTTGTGGTTCGGTTTGTTGCGGTTTGAAACAAACCGCAAACCCCATCGTATATGTGGTTTGAGTATTTTCTCAAATCACAAACCGCACCGCATATACCACAAACCCCACCAAATCGCACCGTGAAATGCGGTGCGGTTTATGTGGTTTGTACTTAACGCAATTTACACGTACAATCCAATAATTACAAGGTTAAAACTTCATTTTAAAATCAACGATAACGTGACAGTAGTCCAAAAACTAAAAATATTCTAACACGTTGGATTCCTAAACACGTATTACATAAATATTGTAATTATTCTATATATACATATATGTGTGTGTAAAATATAAAATTATATATATATAATGTGTGGTGCGGTTTGAACCACGGATTGATAACTCAACATAGCAAACCGCACCGAGTAGTGCGGTTTGATAAAAATGCAAACCGCACCGCATAAATTTTAAATTGCGGTTTGCGGTGCGGTGTAGACGGTTTGTACGCTTTGACGGTTTAGATGAATACCCCTAATAAAAATGTTATTTTCGATAAATCAGTTGGATCAAATTTATAGTTTACTCTTTTTTTCAATGTAATGATTAGTTTTTTTTTAAAATTAATATAACAAACATTTAATTATTTATATTTATGTCTTATTTTGATTACCAACAAGTAGATTTTATGACTATTAATTATTGGGAAAAGTCCAAAAAAACCGAATGGACTTTGATGTTTAGAGTGATTAAATCATTGGACAATTTTTTGGAATAAATAAGTCCTTAGACATTTCAAAACACACTAAATAAATCATTGTACTTTTCTAAATCTGTTAAATACATACTTATTACTTAAAAATGTAACTTGCAACCTACATAACAGATAAAACTATAAATTGAAAAAAAACAAAAAAGATGTTTCCTACTTCATCCCTCTACAGATTAAAAAATGGAAAAATTAATTAAAATAGTCAATCTTATCAACCAAATTAATTTTTTAAACACTTTTCAAAATCTCTTTTTAAAATAGTCTAAGTTTATGCATAATTTTTTTTGTCTTAAGAATTGTTTTTGACAAAAAAAAATATAATAATAAAAAATATAAAACATCTTTATAATTTGTTATTTAATTTACTTTATATTTTATGCTTTTTTTAATTTCAATTAACGCTTTATTAAATTAACACACATAATCGTATATTAACTAAAATACATTAAAAATATGTTCTTTTTTCATATTACACAACTATAATTGTCTCGTCAATGCGTTTAAAATGAGCTTAATATTGAATTTTTTGGATTTAATTTCATATTATTAAATATCATAAATACGTACGAATTATATTTAATATTTATACTTTCTATCCTTTTAGGGTTATTTATTTAATAATATAAGATAAATCTGTAACTATAAGTATTAAAAATAGTTCGTACGTATTTGTGATATTGAATAATATAAGATTAAATTCAAAAACAATATTGAGTTCATTTTGAACATATTGACCAAACGATTATAATGATATAATTTGTAAAAGAAGAAACCAATTTTTTTTTTATATTTTAGTTAATATACGATTATGTGTTAACATAATAAAAATGTAAAATGAAAAATTAATGCATATAAAATAAATCAAATAACTAATTATAGCTTTATAAGGATGGAAAGTGTATTTTTTTCTAAAACTATAAGCAAAGTGAATATTTATACATAAAATTTTCTATGTAAGGATGTTTTTTATTTTATTTTTTGGAAAAAAACAATCCTTACACATAAAAAAAAAAACATTATGTGTAAACTTTAACTATTTTATAAAAAAAAAGCTTTGAAAAGTGGTTAAAAAATGAACTTGGTTGATAAGATTGACTTATTTCAGTTAATTTCCTCATTTTTAGTTTGTAGGTGGATAAAGTATGTGACATTTCTTTTTTAATTTGTAATTTTACCTGTTATGTAGGTTGCAAGTTACATTTTTTATGTAATAAGAATGTATTCAACAGGTTATCAAAAGTTCAAGGATTTATTTAACGGGTTTTGAAATGTCCAAAGCCTTATTTGTTCAAAAAAATTGTCCAGGGACTTAATCACTCCAAACCCTAAAGTCCGTTGGTTTTTTTTGAATTTTTCCCTTAATTATTTGAATCAACTTGTCGAATTATATTGCAATTATTGATTATGTGAAAAATGTCCCATCAAAATCAATATACACTACACATGCTGAAGAGTCCATTTATCATATAGAATGAGTAGATTAAGGCATTGTTTGGCAAAAAAAAAATTAGCTTATAAGCTAGTTTTTTTTGTACATGTTTGGATTACCATAAATTAGCTTATAAGCTAGCTTATTGAAAAGTTACTCATAGTAGTGTTTTGTAAAGCTAGCTTATCAACTACCAGCTAGCTTATAATCTAGTTTGGCAAACATAGCCCAAATGTTTTTCTACACTAATTAAACAAAATTTTATCATTGTACTAAATCGGAAAGAAAAAAAGGCATTTTTCATTACAAATTTTATGAAATTTTCCCTCAGCAGAAAACCTAAGCGTTTGGTTCATTTTAAGGAGTGAAAATGAAAATAAAAATGGAAATAAAGTAGAATGGGAATAGGAATGAGCATAGCATTGATACTGTTTGGTTAAACCAATATAATCAATAAAAAATTGTTTTACATAATATTTTAAATACAAATATGTGTCGTCCAACATGAAAATAAAAAAAATATGTTTCATTCAACATCGAGAGATGAAAGACGTATGGGAAAATGTGACTGAGCGGGAATAAAATTTTCATTCCTCCCAATTTAGTCATGAATGAAAATTAATGGGTTTGGAGTAATGTACCTATTATATTATGTCAAACCAAACAACATTTTTCATTATCATTCCCAATCCTGATCCCTCGATACCTCCAACCAAACACCCCCTAAAATGAAACCGGCCCACAGATATAAATTCTTATGGAATTTAATGGTATTTAATTCAACTAGAATAATTCGTATACGTTGAAACAAATGGTTGAATTTTCAAGGTTTTTTTAGAGTGAATTGCACATTTGGTCCCTGTGATTTGTTGTTTTTCTGACATTTCGCCCCTACAAAATTTTTATTGCAAAAAAATCTCTGTGGTATGCAAAAGTGCTCGGATTTGGTCCCTCAGACTAACTCTGTTAGACTCCCTTCCGTTAAACCCCCTCATGTGCCTTGCACATGAGGGTATATTGGTCATTTTGATTACTTCTTTTGTTTTTCACTAAACAACAAATCACAGGGACCAAAATCACAGTTTACTCTTATATATATATATATATATATATATATATATATATATATATATATATATATATTAATTATCCACGATAAATCGTAAACCCGACCACCGTTCATCTCCATTGTCGACGACCCAATCACCGACCATCTCCATCATCGGCGGTTCAAACTCTCTCCCTCTCAAAGTCGACGTTCAGGGGTGAGATCGATGTGGATATCTCTGGAATTACAGAGATCAAATCACGAGAATGAAGTAGATGAAAGAGGTGGAGAGCAATGGAGATCGAACCACAAGGACCAAACATAGGGATCGAACCGCAGAGACAAGCATTAGGCTCTGTGTAAACCACATACCCAGAAGCAAATAGGAGCAAGGGAATGAAAGGGGGTGGGCCTTTGTGGTTCCAGCGATGATCGAAGCAAGGGGATGAAAGGGGTGGGCCTCTAGGGGGGTCTGATTTCAGATTGGAGGCGGTGTACTGACTAAAGATCGACACCCATCTCAGGGATCGAAACCCATCTCCACCCATCCTCTCTATTTCAATCATCATTGCCCATTTTGCAGCAAATCTAGGTTCAGATCGGAGGAGAATGGAGGTGGCTAAGAATACAAAAACCACTAAGCTAATTTGGGTTGAGATTGGTGGTTTAGAAGTTAGAACGATGGTGGATAGATGTGAGTTTGTGTGGCGCCGGAGTTTGTCGCCGTGAACGAAAGGGGAAGGTGGGTTTTTGTCTTCGGGAAGTTAAGGGGATGGGTCAATAAATTGCATTTTAGTCCCTGTAATTTGCTATTTCTTTGATTAAATTGTGTTTTAATAGGAAATTAAATTAAACAGCAAAATGACCAATATACCCTCATGTGCAATGCACATGAGGGGGTTTAACGGAAGGGAGTCTAATAGAGTTAGTCTGAGGGACCAAATTCGAGCACTTTTGCATGCCATAGGGATTTTCTTGCAATAAAAATTTTGTATGGACCAAATGTGAGAAAAACAACAAACCATAGGGACCAAATTTGCAATTCACTCTTTTGTTTATATCAATGGGTTTTTTCTTATCTGGTATTGTCGTGTTTACATGTTTTTTTTTTTTTTTTTTTTTTTTTTTTTTTTTTTTTTGTGTGTGTGTAATGGTCAATATTTTATTATGATGAAATACTAAAACAGTAGAAGACAACTAAACGGGGTATAACCGGTGTCGAGGCTAATTGTTTCTAGATACAGTCTTTTCTGAAACGATTTTTCAATTATTATTTTAAAGAAGAAAAATAATAAGATATTAATTTATACTTGAAAATCTATAAGTTATAATGATCATACAATCGTCTTTAACTTCAATAAAATACCATACTAGCAAAAATAACAAAAACCAATCATATTCGAAAAGTTCGAACTATTGTAACAAGCTTATTTGATTTTAACTTTTATAGTTTCATGTAATTGTCACTCTAAATACGGTATTAACGTCATATGTACAACTTTAAGGGTTGTTTGTTTTTTAAAAAAAATCTCTTAATGTCTCTTAGGTCTGAATCGTTCAGACATTTTTACACATCACCTCTTATTAATCATAATTAAATTAAGACTTCAGACTTTAGACCTCTTAAAAAACAAACGGCACCAAAATATGGCATTAATACCTTATAGGTAAAAACGTCATTTCATCATTAAACATAACTATGACTACTGTACTTTTGAGGTAGGGGCCTTTGTTAAATTATCAAGAAGGTTTGATCATTTTGCTGTGCCCTGTTCTCCCAGCCTTATAGAACGGAATACTTCCATGTTGTTTTGAAGTTTTTTTAGCTGCCTAACTCAATGAGCGTATCTTACAACCAATTAATCTCGTTAGCCCGTTTTAGTACATGTATCTGATTTTTTTTAATGAATTTAGTTTATTTTTTTTATTTTTTAGATTGACCATGATCATCAAGTTGTTCCCATTGATGCAAAGAAAAATGAGATGATTTGTTTGAAACAAGAGGCATGAGTCATGGGATTTTGTGTCTCATTTTTTTTGCTTTGTTTGGATTGTTTAATTTTAATGATATGAAGCATGTACAAAGTTGAAGTCTTTTACTACTTTGAACCCTTTTATTGAGCCAAAGAAGTTTAAGATTTGTTTTTTAATTATTATGTTGGTGTGGTAACAAACATGGGATACCAACATCTACATAATACATGTTTACTGGGTTTTAAATTAAATTTGTTATTATGGATTTATCTGTTTAAATGCCGAAAACCATTAACTCCTAAGCCTAAATGAATAAGCTGACCCAATAACTTCGATTTCAAATTAAAATAATGGTTGAAGTTATTGGTAACCCACAACTTGAGACTTATAAAAAAGTTACATCACAAGATTCTGTCATTCTGATATCATTTGTAACTCCCAAGGCCAAATCAACAAGTTGACCC
The DNA here is from genome assembly GCA_954870635.1 of Arctium minus. Classification (NCBI taxonomy): domain Eukaryota; kingdom Viridiplantae; phylum Streptophyta; class Magnoliopsida; order Asterales; family Asteraceae; genus Arctium; species Arctium minus. Next base: position 70,410,042 of record OX941095.1, on the reverse strand, counting down.
AATAATTTGAATTCAACTTAAAACCATTACTGAAGTTATTGGTAGCCCACAACTTAAGATTATAAGAAGTTCATAAATTTCATATTTTATCATTGTGGGATGGGTTGTTACATTCTCTATTAGAAGAAAACGTATATAAATATTTAATGGGCTTGTTTGAACGCTTGTGTATTGTTTAATAGATATAATAATTCAAATGTTCAAACAAAATAGTTAAAGTTACAATAATTAATTGATAGGTATCATGGTACAAATGTGGTTAGGGTGCTCAAAAAACCAACCAACCCGATTAACTCAACCAGAAAAACCCGAAAAAGATCAACTCGAGGGCAACCCTAATCTATTGGGTTAGGCCCAAAGTAACCCGACCAACTCGATAACCCGATATAGTTTTTTTTGAAGGAAAGTATATGTAATACCTAAAACATTATTTGTATTTCTCTTTAATACCTAAAATTATTTGTATTTCTTTTGAATGATTGATCGTATTTCGAAGGAATAGTTCCTTATTTTTATGTTTTCAATGTTGTTTTTACTTTGTTCAAACACAACCCGACCAAACCGAATTGGTTGGGTTGAAAATTTTTAAACCACTAACATTGAGTTGAGTTGTTCAAATGTCTTCAACCCAATCAACCCAACATGTGAGCACCCCCAACTGTGGTGTACGACTTCCAATACAGTGTATTGCATACTTGATATGGTACTACCAACCAAATATAATTGATAAAGATTAAATTGGTAACAATTTATTTGGTACGGTTGATATCAAGGTTCTAAATGATGTGAGGCGTGGCGTGGCGACGAGGTCAAGCCTCAAGCCTTACGAGTTATGGCGAAGGCCGAAGGCATGGCGTTTTCCAAGACATGGTTTAATACGACAAATCTGTATAATATATATATATATATATATATATATATATATATATATATATATATAGGGGTGAGTTCAAATGAAAACTCATCTTTCATTGTGCACATGAGGACAAATCTTAACCATTGATCAAAAACTTCCAAAACTAATCAATGGTTAATACATAATAAGGTTAATTGGGAAGTGATTAAGGACAAAATTGTAATTTTGAATCAACGTCTGCCTTCTTTGACTTTTTATTTTTATTTTTAATTAAAAAAAATTTACCCCTTAAACTTTAAAATAATTTATCTTAAAAATTACTAATATTTGAATCAAACAAATTACATTAAAAAAACGAGAATTTCGTGTTCTTCGATATGTCATCCATCTCGATATAGTTTTTTTCGTTTTGACCATTTTTTACGTAAAATTCTATATACGTGTTATATTCATTATTGTTAAGACACAGTCTCATTGGATTCAAGATCATCCAAACTGAAGATCGCAATCTGAAGCTAAAGCCGGAACGTCGACTCTCGATATTAAAGTCTATGTCTATTTGTAATAAATGTCAATGTAATTCAATATAATGTATTTGTTTATTATTGCACTAGTTAAATTAATATCTAGTTTGTTAGATATTAGTTTAACTTAGTTAGTTTAGTTATAATATTAGTTAGTTAGGTATAATATCTAAATGTTATATATTATTTAGTTATATTAGTATTATATGTTGCAAGTTGATTAGGAAGTGTGTTCAACACACTAGATTAGATATTATGTGATATCTCTAGTATCTCTATCAACAAAAAAAAAAATCAGATATTATAAACACACAAAAACACACACAAAAAGGTGTAATAGAGAGAAAACAGAGAACACACATCTATAGCTTGAATCAAATCAACCTTGTAACCATTTGTTATAATCAATACAGGCTGGTAATCTTATTGTGTTGTTAATCTAAGAACTTGATATAGTATTGTTGGACCCACAATTGGTATCAGAGCCTGATTAAGATCAAAATCAAGTTTTTCTGAAAAACGTCTCTGTGTTCTTATTGAAAATCGATTTAGTGATTTAAACTGTTTTAGGTGTTAAAATCGATCAGGTTGTGATCGATTAGCATGCTAGATAGAGTTGTTGTTATTTGATTTCACTATAAAGCATAAATCGAGTTCCAATTTGTGATTTTAGTGAGAAAAAGTCAAGTTTGATAAACATACTGTGCCATCGATTTCATTTTTAAAAAGTGTGTTTTATTGAGATCGAGTGCTCACATTCAGTTCTAGAAGTGTTTCTAGACATAAGGGTAGAGTTTGGTACTGCTAATCGTTTCAGGAACAAGTTTTTAGACAAATTTTCAAAGTACATGACGAACATACGCAAAGCAGAAGAAGATCAAACGCAAAGTCCAACTTTGCGCTCCTCAAGTGAAACGCAAACTTCACTTTGCGCGTCCCAAGTGAAACGCAAAGCCCACTTTGCGCTCCTCAAAGACAAACGCAAAGCTCAGAAACGCAAACCTCAAGCCATTGTGTTCATCTCTTCAAAAGACAAGTCTACTTTGCGCATCCCATTAGAAACGCAAACCATACTTTGCGCTTCCAACTAGACCCGCAAACTCAACTTTGCGCCTCCCACTACAATCGCAAACCTCAACTTTGCGCTTCCAACTAGAACCGCAAACCTCAACTTTGCGCTTCCCACTTGAAACGCAAACCTCACTTTGCGCTTCCAACTAGACCCGCAAACCTCAACTTTGCGCTTCCCACTAGAAACGCAAACCTCACTTTGCACACTGTGCTAGACACGCAAACCTCTCTGCTCCAATCCTACTTGGAATTTTCTTCATAATGACATCCAGAGAAGCCCTCGCAATAGGAACTGACACCAAGCCACCAGTTCTCTTCAAAGGAGAATACAAACAGTGGAAGGATCGGTTTCTGAACTTCATTGACAGACATGAGTTGGGTGATTTCATCAGGAGATCTATAGAAGAAGGGGTTATGAAACCATTCATGACGACTCGTGTAGTTGGAAATGTGCCTACTGAAGTTGAACTTAAGTTTCATGAGCTAAGAGATGATAACCTCAGAAGAGCCAAAGACGACAGATTAGCTAAGTCATACATTTTACAAGGAATTCCAAATGAAATATATGTAAAGATTGACAGCTACAAGGCCTCCGACAAAGAAATGTGGGATCAGCTTGAAAAGATGATGCTGGGTTCGAAGGTTGGGAATCAGCTTAAAATCTCCAACTGCCTAAATAATTATGAAGAATTTAGAGGCAGGGTGGGAGAAACTTTAGAAGAAACCTATGACAGGTTTGTGACTTTGCTGAACGAACTTAGCAAGAACAAAGTCCACATATCTCAAATTAAGCTAAACGTCAAATTCCTGAGTATTCTTCAACCGGAATGGAAAAGATTTGCTAGGCAGATGAAGCAGATAAAAGATCTGAATGAGATTCCACTTCATGAGGTATATGAAACCCTCAGACAAAATGAAGAAGAGGTGGATGAAATTCTAGAAGATAAGAGACAGAAAGGAAAGACAGTTGAAGACACAGTCGCTCTTGTAGTCAGGAAGAAGAAGAACAAGGCGATTGTATATGAATCAGAAGAAGATGAAGCTTATGCAAACTCTGACACGGATGAAAATGACCAACTAAAGCAAGCAATGCTTATGCTAACAAGTGCTTTTCAGAAAAGGTTCTACACAAAGCCAAGTTCAAATAGTCAGAGATATTCTTCTGGTCTAAACAACTACATCCACAAGGAAAGGGTTGAAGGAAGCAGATATGAAGGAAAGAGATTTGAAGGAAAGAGAACAGAAGAGAGGAAACCTGAAGAGAGAAGATATCAGTCTGAAGGGAAGAGATTAGAGGAGAGGAAACCAGAAGAAAGAAAGTTCAAAGCTGAAGGATCCAGTCAGCCAGAACCACCAACGTGCTACAACTGTGGCAAAACAGGTCACTATGCCAGAGACTACCGAAGACCAAAAGTCAGGAACTCAGACTACTACAAGAACAAGATGCTTCTTGCAAAGCAACAGGAGGCAGGCAAGGCACTGATGGCTGAGGATGAATACTGGCTCGATCACTCAGACGAGGAAGAAGAGGATGAAGAGAAAGATGAAACCGTCAACATGTGTTTGATGGGCAAGATAGAATCAGATGCTGACGTTGATTCAGATAATGAAGACGAGGAGGTATGTAATTTATCAGATTCAGATTTCATGAATAAAATGCATGCCATGAGTTTAAAACAAAAAGAGTTAGAATCTAATCTTGAGCAAGAAAATGGTGTCATAACTGACAAAAACCAATTGATACAGAAACTTAGCAATAAAATTGCTGAGAAGAAAGTATTGATTGAGATTTTACATAAAGATAATGACACCAACACAAAAGAAAAGACAATAATTCTTAAAGAGAATTCTGAACTCAAGTCTCAACTGCTAAAAGGTGGGATTGATTTATATGAGCTTAAAAATTTGCATGCTTCTTGTATCAAAGAAAACTTTTCTTTATTGGGAAAATTAAAAAGTTTGGAAGAGAAGTTATACAAATTGGGTCAAACTGAACAGACTATTTTTCTGAACAAACCCAAAGAGGAAATAGAGAGATGGGGAATCGGTTATAAGAATCCTCACTGTCTACAAAAAGGGATGTCTGAAGTGTCAGGACTTTATGATCATCTTTCAATGCAATTAGCTCGCAGAATCCCTGAGTTTAAAACTTTCTGGACTAAACTATCTAAAAATGATAAGCCAACGAAACTGAAAAACGTTTGAAATCATCTAAAGTTCATCTTCCATTTTATTATGCGAAATTGAATAATAGTTATGATGAAAATCCAATATATCAAAAGAAAAAAACTCTTTCAAGTGATTTCTTTCAAAGTTATACTGAAAAAGAAATGGAGGCGAAGCCTATTCTAGGTAAACTATATGTCCCTCCTCTCGTTTTAGAAAGTAAAATTTCTGAACTTGAGAATTCTTTATCAGATGAAAGACTTTTGATGAATATTGAGCAAAAAGTTTTTTCAACTGTGTTTTTAAATTCTGTTATTTCTAAGGCTTCAAACTCAAAGGATATGTTTGGTTCATCAAGTAAAGGATTTGATTTTCTGAATTCTAATGGTGGTTTAGATAATTGTTCTGAACAATTTGACTTTAATGCAAAACTTCCTAACCATTCATCTTTTGTTAAGAAAACTTTGAGAAAAACCAGTACGCCTGTGAACAGAGCAAAATCAACGAAAGTTGATAACTCAGTCTCTGTGAAAGCTAAAAATGCTATAGGTAAGAATATATCTCAGCATTCACAGAAACCGAACATTACTGGTAATTCTAAGAAGAAGCATTCGCTTGTTGCTCAAAGGTCTAACTCCCCGGTTTCACATGTTTCAAATCTGAGCAAGCAAAGGCCAGAAGTAAATTCTCAATGGCAACCCAAACGGAAGCTTGACAAGACCGTTTTATCGTTTAATAGTGTTAATTGTAGTAAGATTTCGCTTAGTAAAGATGTCTTAATTGCTGATGTTGCTCTTTTGAACTCAAAACTTGTTGTTTCTCGTAAACAATATACAATGAAGCAATTATTTCAGTTATCTTTATCTGCTAGAAAGTCTTCTATTTATGATAAACATGTTTCTATCTCTTGTCAAGATTCTAGAGATTGGTTTGAAAATTACCATGTGCATTCATCTCATACTAATCCTTCTCATACATTTCAAAAGAAAAGAGGACCCAATTTGAAATGGGTACCAAAATCTTGTGCTAACACAGCAGGACCCAAATTCCAGTGGGTACCTAAGGCTAAATCTGTGTTGCAGGCACACAAAACTTAGAGAGAAATCGAATTCTGATTATGTACAGATCATGACTCGTTCTTCAAAGACAAAATAGGTTTTTGGATAATGCAGTTCAAAACCCTAACATCAAAGTCAAAATAGGCTTTTGAACAAATCAGTTCAAGACCCGCACTTCGATAATCAAAGTGAATATTCCAAAGTTGTCGTATAAATATCTAAATTTGCAATTTCTCTTATGCAGACTAGTCATACATGGTTCTTGGACAGCGGATGTTCCAAGCACATGACAGGGCAAAAAGAGATAATGTCCAATTTTAAAGAAAAATATTGCGAAACAGTCAGATTCGGCAACGACCAGTTTTCATCAATCATGGGATATGGTGATGTACAACATGACAATGTCACGATCAAGAAGGTGAGCTATGTAGAAGGCTTACGACACAACTTGTTCAGCATAGGCCAGTTATGTGACAAAGACTTAGAGGTCAACTTCAAAGCCAAGAGATGTTCGGTTCGCAATGAAGAAGGCGAAGAACTCTTGGTCGGTACTCGAGAATCCGACCTCTACACAATCAATTTATCAAATGTCCAGACTGACAATCAAATTTGTCTACTGACGAAAGCATCGATGCAACAAAGTTGGTTATGGCATCGAAGGCTCTCTTACCTCAACTTTCGGTACATCAACAATCTGGTCAGTGGAAAGCTCGTCAAAGGACTTCCAGAACTCAAGTATGAAAGAGAACATCTTTGTGCAACTTGTGAAAAGGGCAAGATGAAGAGGGCACCTCATAAACCAAAGCCTGAACCAAGTACAAGCGCTCCGTTAGAGTTATTACATATGGATCTATGCAGTCCGATGCGAACTCAGAGTCTAGGCGGCAAGAAGTACATACTCGTGATCGTGGACGATTACTCGCGATACACATGGTCAAGTTTCTACGTTCAAAGGATGAGACACCAGATATACTCATCACTTTCCTAAAGACGACCCAGGTGAATCTGTAGAAACCGGTCAAGTTTCTACGAACAGACAACGGCACAGAGTTCAAAAACAACAAAGTTGAAGAATATCTCGAATTTGTCGGGATTTCACATCAATACTCTGATGCTCGAACGCCTCAACAAAATGGAGTGGTTGAAAGAAGAAATCGGACGCTAGTCGAGGCTGCTCGTACTATGCTAAGTCAATCAGACTTACCTCTATTTTTGTGGGCAGAAGTTGTATCGACCTCGTGCTACACACAGAATCGCTCCATGGTACATCGAAGATTTAAGAAGACTCCTTATGCGTTAATCAACAACCGAACACCGACAATCAAATATTTCCATATATTTGGGTGTAAGTGTTTCGTTCTAAACGATAGGGAGAGTCTAAATAAGTTCAGTGCTAAAGCGGATGAAGGAATCTTCATTGGCTATTCCTCGACATCAACTGCATTCCGTGTTTATCTAAAGAAGTCAAAGACGGTGATTGAAAGCATCAACGTCTCGTTTGATGAAGAAATGGCTTCCGAACAACAACGTTCAGAACCCTTTATAACAGGAATACTAGCTTCTGGGCAACTCAGTTCAGGACCTACGTCTCAACAAAATAAATCAGATGAAGCATCAACTTCTACTAACCATTTATCTGATTTGGATTTATTATTTGAATTGTTTTATGATGAATTTCTTGGATCTAATGTAAAGAAATCTGTTGTGGTTGACAGGATGGAAGACTTAACGACTACTCATCCAACCAGTTCAGATATTCCTATTGAATCAAATGCCCCGATTCAACAAGAGATTACAATTCAAATGCCGACTACAACAGTTGAAGAAGTGACAACTGATAAAGAGACAGAAGTAGCTGAAACAGTAGGAGATACTATACAGATCAATCTACAACCAGAACAAGTTGTACCTGCTGAGCCTTCTGAACCTGCCACTTCAACTGAAACCATCAATCCTCCTGAACAATCAGAAGAAGGTACAAGTGGATTTGTAGATGATACAACCGACATACAATCATCTAATCCACTGCCTCATGAACATAAATGGACCAAAGAGCACCCGCTAAGCCAGATCATTGGCGATCCATCAAAACCGGTGCAAACTAGGTCAGCATCAATGAACATGTGCATGCATGACTCCTTTCTGAGCAAGTTCGAGCCAACACGTGTATCAGAGGCACTTGCTGATCCAGAATGGGTGGTCTCAATGCAAGAAGAGCTTAATCAATTCGATGCACTTCAAGTATGGAGACTTGTACCAAAGCCTAAAGATAAAACCATTATAGGTACGAAATGGGTTTTCAAGATAAAGAAAGACGAAGATGGTACCGTTATCCGAAACAAGGCAAGACTAGTAGCCAAATGATACAGACAAGAGGAAGGAATATACTATGACGAAACATATGCTCCTGTGGCGCGATTAGAGGCAATCAGAATGTTTCTAGCCTACGCAGCCCACAAGAACTTCACTGTCTTTCAAATGGACGTGAAGACAGCATTCCTAAATGGAATTCTGAAGGAGGAAGTCTACGTCTCTCAGCCCGAAGGTTTTGTCAATCAAGAGAATCCGAATCATGTTTACATTCTCGACAAAGCACTCTACGGTCTGAAACAAGCACCTCGAGCCTGGTATGATGTCCTTTCCACTTTTCTAGTCAAGTCTGGGTTTTCAAAAGGAACGGTGGATACCACTTTGTGTATCAAAAAGGAAAAAGGCGATATCATTTTAATTCAAATTTATGTAGATGATATTATCTTTGGTTCTACAAATACTAAGTACTGTAAGAATTTTGCAAACCTTATGGTGTCTATATTTCAGATGAACTTGATGGGAGAGATGAATTTCTTCCTCGGTTTACAAGTAAAACAATTTTCATCGGGTATTTTTATCAATCAATCAAAATACATTAGGGATATTCTTCGGAAGTTCCAAATGGAAAATTCAAAACCGATTGGTACCCCAATGGCACCAAGTACTAAAATTGGCACCGATCCTTCGGGAAAGGCTGTTGATGTTAGGACTTATCGAGGGATGATAGGTTCGTTAATGTATCTTACTTCTAGTAGGCCAAATATAATGTTTTCAACATGCTTATGTGCACGATATCAGGCCAATCCTAAAGAAATCCATATGTCTGCTGTAAAGCGCATATTTAGGTATCTAAAGGGCACTGCAGATCTTGGTCTGTGGTATCCTAAAGATACTAGTTTTGAACTAACAGCCTACACAGATGCAGATCATGCAGGTTGTATGTTAGACAGGAAGAGCACGTCGGGACATGTACAGTTCCTCGGTGACAAACTAGTAAGTTGGGCATCGAAGAAGCAACTTTGTGTTTGAACCTCCACGGTCGAAGCAGAATATGTAGCTACTGCTAGCTGTTGTTCTCAGGTCTTATGGATGAGAACTCAATTGCGCGACTACGGTTTCCACTTCAACAAAATCCCGATATACTGTGACTCCAAGAGCGCCATCGCAATATCAGCAAATTCTGTTTAACACACCAAGACTAAGCACATAGACGTCAGGTATCACTTTATTAAAGATCATGTTGAAAAGGGAACAATTGAACTTTTCTTTGTAAAAACTGATTATCAACTTGCCGATTTGTTCACCAAACCCTTAGACGAAAAGAGGTTCAACTTTCTTATCTCTAAGCTTGGTATGCTAAATCTTAAAATCTAATCAGTAGTTACCTATAAAAGTTTTCTAAATTCTTAACTCTGATTGATATCTGCACTTCTATATAATGTTCATAATCTAAGGGGGAGAATGAGAAGAAATTGACAAGTGGTCAATATTACTTCGAGGGGGAGCTCATAAAATTTTGCATATACCTTTTAATGCCAAAATTTTTTTGTAATGCAAGAATTTAGGGGGAGCTCTTCAAGTCAAGGAGTACGGATATGACTTCTGATTATTTCTGATCAAAACTCGTACTTTAAAAAGTTTTACTGCTTTTTGTCTTTTCATTTTAAGTGAATAAATTTTACTTTGACTTGACATAAGACTTTTGCAGAATTTTTGAGAGATGCTTACAACTTCATATGTTTATGACTTAAAGTTTAGCTTCATGAGATTGAAGATCGTACGTCAAGGTATAATTCTAAATCTTCATCTCATATATGATTGAAAGAAGGACAACTTTCAATCATTGGAAAACATTGTTTTTAATGTCCAAACCACTTCCCGATTTTTCAACAGATTTTATATTTTGGGAGTGTAATTTTAAATGTTTTCATGATCTAAATTGTGCTTTAACTGAAATAGTTAAACCAATCTGAGCATCACATGCATCATAGGAAAACAAGAATCATTGTGCTAGGAATTAACACAACTTCTATGGAATCACCTTAACCAGTGATTTCTACCCAAGAAGTTAATCCTTAGTGATTGAGTGTGAGAAGCGAAAAGAAATGAGTGTGATTAGAGTAAGCAAACTGTTTAAAAGAAAGAGCGTGTGAGAACAGAGTTCAAAGAATATCACAACTCTGCACCAACTTTTTCTGAGCCGGGTAGCCACATTACTAGTGTTTCACAATTTTGTGGTGAACATTATTGAAACAGGCAACTAACCCATGCCAACTCTTGATCAAACCTCACTATCTACTCATTTTCTTCTCAACAAGAAAGTGTTTCACATTTTCAAAGGGGACGCAGCACATATGCTATCTGATTTTTATTTGGAAAATCTGGATATTGAAAAGAAGGAAGTCTGCCCCACCTTCGCACTTCAATTATGCACATTGAGTATGTGTTTAACTTACTGTTGTGTCAGTGGTTTACACAATTTTGAGCCTATAAGCAATCATCAAGTGCTTAATTCTTTCAACACAAGCACGAACACACAAGGAATTAGTTTCTTTGTCATAATGTTTATAGAAATTACCTTTGTGGTGTTTCGATGATTAAATGGAAGCCCTGGGGGAGTCAACATCAAACAGCTTCTTTCCAATGTGTATTCGTTACACACAGTGACTTAGTGTTACTGACAGGCATGTTAACTGATTCATTAGTTGATTCAGGTGTTACACGACTATTTTTATCTGGATTTGAAAAGATCTGGATGAATATATTTTGAATTGACGGATCAGGGCCACTAACCGCAAGATAGACATTTCTTACAAGTAATTTTGATGAAGTAGTTGCACTTAACATCAAAAAGGGGGAGAATGACTACACAAGAAATGGCAAAGATCACATGTTTCAAGAATAACGTCCACTCTTCAAAGGGGGAGAATGTTAGAAAAAGACATGTTGATTCCAGAGCTAGAGAAAGAGATTGCATCTTCTAAGCTGAAAGAGAAGATCAAATTGCTACATCATTTTAGTAATGATCTTGATCCAAAGGGGGAGATTGTTAAGACACAGTCTCATTGGATTCAAGATCATCCAAACTGAAGATCGCAATCTGAAGCTAAAGCCGGAACGTCGACTCTCGATATTAAAGTCTATGTCTATTTGTAATAAATGTCAATGTAATTCAATATAATGTATTTGTTTATTATTGTACTAGTTAAATTAATATCTAGTTTGTTAGATATTAGTTTAACTTAGTTAGTTTAGTTATAATATTAGTTAGTTAGGTATAATATCTAAATGTTATATATTATTTAGTTATATTAGTATTATATGTTGCAAGTTGATTAGGAAGTGTGTTCAACAAACTAGATTAGATATTATGTGATATCTCTAGTATCTCTATCAACAAAAAAAAAATATCAGATATTATAAACACACAAAAACACACACAAAAAGGTGTAATAGAGAGAAAACAGAGAACACACATCTATAGCTTGAATCAGATCAACCTTGTAACCATTTGTTATAATCAATACAGGTTGGTAATCTTATTGTGTTGTTAATCTAAGAACTTGATATAGTATTGTTGGACCCTCAATTATGAATATGCATGCACGTCTTCGGGTGTCTACATTCAGTATGAATAACAAAGATGAACGTTCATTCACTATTCATGATGAATAATACCGTATGCAGGATGAATAATACAATATTCAAGATTTTTTCGTTTTAACCGTTTTTTACGTGAAATTCTATATATGTGTTATATTCATTATGAATATGCATGTACGTCCTCGGGTGTCCACATTCAGTATGAATAACAAAGGTGAACGTTCATTCACTATTCATGATGAATAATACAGTATTCAGGATGAATAATATAATATTCCATGATGCATGTAATATTTATCATGAATCGTGTATTATTCACCCTGAATGTTTTATTATTCGTCCTGAATGATACATTATTCATGATGAATAATATATGAATGACCCGTGAAGGTGTAGACACATGACGCACTCTCTTTTGTTTCCCAATTCACAACCGAAATTTGGTTTAATTCATTATAAATATGTATGCGCATCCCCGGATGTCCCACATTCAGTATGAATAACAAATGTGAACGTTCATTCATTATTTGTAACACCCTCAAATCTGGAAATAGCAACTTATTTAAAATTTTCTAAATACATCAATAAATGAATCATCTACAACCACCCATTCATATTTAACCTCAATACAAACATTGATTCTATACAACAGTCTTTGATACGGACGGGTGCTACTAAAACCACATAATAGTCACTATCTCCAAAATTGCGGAAGACTTCACCAAATACTTACATTTGCACAAAGCTAAGGCTCAACTCTTCATGGCTGCTAGAACCAAAACCCAACTGGAACCTGATGCACATGCCGACAAATAAAAAGGTTAGACTTAACGCCTAGTGAGCTCAAGAGTTTTCAACATAAATAAAGATGTCTGTGAAAATAGATAATGCAGTTTAAATCATAATCTTTCAAAAGGTATGCTTTGAATATGCAAACGACTCGTTTTCCATTAATATGCATTTTAGACGGAGAACACCAATTTGGACATTTTCCAATTCAAACTACTACAAAATGATGATACCAATGTAAACCGCCCCTTCATAAATTAGCTTTAACCCAAAACTCACTCAAAGTGCAAATATAAATTGAACTCTCCATTTAAGAAGGTACGGTTAAACCTTATATTTCAAAACACCCAAAACACGGGTGGGGCATAATACTCAACCCATAACTCAAGGGTAAAACCCAAATATACAAAACTTCACCGAAAACTTGGATAATAAAACTCAATACCCAAAAACAACACCTTTCGGTGATGGGGGATTCCCGATTCCATAAAATGTGACGGTCCACAAAGTAAGCCCATTTTATGTTGTTATGACTAGTCATATAAACAAAAGTACACGCAAGAGATGTCAGACTCAGTAGCTTTAAACGTACACCCACGGAAACTCGAGTTCAACCCTGTCGGGTTCCTATGTCGAGCCCCTCATCTAATATCGTAATACTTGAGCACGAAGGACTTATACCCACATCTGGTGCCTAACGTGCCTCGACGTGGAAAACTAATCGTCCCACGCCGGACAATAATTCCAAGCGCAAGGGATGTCAGGCTCAGTGGCTTTAAACGTACACCCACAGGATTTCGAGTTCAACCGCGAACGGTCCTTATGTCGAGTCCCTCATCCAATATCGCAACCAAGGCTCTAAGTCGAGCTACCAAAACTGGACAATTGTCCAAAGACTCCAAGTTAAATAAAAATACCAAGCCGCAGGCTTAACACCCATTGACCCATTGATAAATGAAGTAAAAATACGATAAAACGCACTCAACCAACGGTTATACAAACACAACGACTAAAAGTAAGATTAGTTCAAAACTCACATTAGTTGAGGTACCCATTTTCCAAGTGAACTTATACTCCCATATTTTCCAAATCCCTCATAACACCTAATATTCATTTTCCAAATTTGACTGCTGATGAGAGTGAAAATCATGAAATGAAACTATACACACTCTTTCAAATGCCTCACCTAAAAGTGCAAGTAATACTTTATAAAACACTCCATTTCATGATGATGCATAAAACCCGACAAACATTTAAAAGTGTATTTCTTTGACCAAAAATTCATTCATGCAATAAGACTTCAAAACACATTCATTTGTGACACATATATCAAACGCCCAAAAATCCCAAATTTGGTGTTATACAAAGTTTATAAAGTTAAATACTTCAACTAATCAAAGATTAACAAATAACCCAACATTTGATAATTTCATCTAAAACACATAAACACTTAAAATAGACATTTTGGCATGTACACCGTTTTCACAAATCAACTTGAACTCACCTTGCTAGATTTAGGCTAAATCTAGATTTCCCCCCCAACTAGAGCTCCTTTAAAGAACACTTGGATTCACAAGAAAAAACTTCCAAAACCTAAATCCATACATGTTCAACCGCAAATAAACATAATCAACCCCAAGTAATTGTTTCCCAAACCATATACATGAATACCCCAACTAATACCGAAACCCTAACCTCCATAACCGAAGAGAATAGAAGATTACCTTAACCCAAGCTTGAATCCACCAACCAAAACACTTCTAGTTCACCAAAATGGTTACAAACTTCCAACCTACGAAAGGGAGAACAAAGGGTGGATGAAACCCTAGAAAACTTTGGTGAAGAAGATTGATAAGTACTCAATTTTGAGTACTTAAGCACATTTCTTTTAATCTTTTAGATAGGATTTTTCATTTTCAAATCCCACTTTGAGTCATTTTCTATCTCATTTTCCATTTATTGTGTCTTGGAGCTTAAATTGTGTGATTTACTTGTTTTATTAAGATTGTAGGCTAAATTTGGTTATCTTTTGGAAATCTATTTGAAAACAGGGCATGCTGCAGCATGGAAACAACATGGAGCTGATGGTTTTGATGAAAGAATGAAAGAGGATGGAGCATAATCTGATTTTTGGCATGGAACTAATCTGATTGTAACCTCTAAACACTAGTTAATATGGTTTGTAATATGTTGGTTAAATGGGGACAAGCTTTGGTAGTTCTAGTAGGCTTAAACTAGGTAAGTACAATTAGATTCCCCTTAAAATTGCAAGTTTGCCACTCCCTTTTGTTATAAAAGGAGTGCTTAGTTGCTCTTAAGGGGACATCACCTACATCTTCTCCTATCAACTCTTATCATCTTAGTTTATGTTCTTTCAAGTATTTTGCATCTGATCGACGGTAGCTTGGGGGTGTTCTTGAATTACTTTTTAGTTAATTTCAAGTATTAGTGTTTATGTTCTTCATCTTGCTCTTCATATTTTATGTTAAGCTTTCAATCTTGTTATGTTTATTGTAATCCTTCTACTTTCTGTTTGATTCACGAACTGGTCCCATTCCAGTCCCGTGTTCGTTTAATTTCCAGAAATCATGCATGGTCATTGTGTTCTTCATCTTTTTTATACAACCTTCATGTTTGAATATGCATGTTGCAACATTGAAACAACACCTGCACCTTTTATTTAGTTGTATTATTCCTTCTTCATCTTGCATCTCTAGCCTTTCCTTTTCTCTTTTGTTCTAGATTTTAGTAGTTAAAATTTATTGTATTTATCTTCAAGTTTACCTTCTTGTCATTTCCATTTCCTTGTAATTTACATTCTCGTCTTTACATTTTTAGTTACACACACACACACATATATATATATATATATTTATATACTTTCAAGTCATTTACATTTCAAGAGCAATTTCCATTATGTTTATCGTTGTAATTCTTAGTAGTAGTTTTTATTTCTTTATTGTAATGAGTAGCTAATCATCTTAGCGTGGGTGTGAGACAAATGGTGGTTATGTGGACCTAAAAGAAAGTGGGTTTTTGTGACTTCGACAAAATTTTATTATTCCAACTCAAGTTTTACCAAGATAACAAAATTTTTTGTCAAAATGATTATTTTGATAGTGTAATAGTGTCATGGACCTAGAGATAGGCCATTGAATAGCACGTCAATTTAGTGACATAAGAGGTAATATCGAAAGAGTTACTTGCAACGAGAGTTGTTACTTGTGTCATTTAAAATGATCCATTCTTGATAAGTAGTCACTTTTTCAAAGGGTTAAAATGGAGTAGACTTAGAGATAAGCTACTTGGAATACATCAACTTGGGAGGTATGGGGGTTATTTCGAAAGAGTAACTTTTAACGAAGAGAATTTGTTTCGCCGTATATTTTGAGAACTCCATTCCCATCATTCCCTTATCTGGAACCTTGCTCAGAGATGAGATGGTTCATAGCCACTGGAATAATGGGATGGTGAGAGTCCGAGAGGAACGTGTCTTGAAATCGATAATAAAACTAGTTATAGTCAGAAGCATGTTGCAGCACTCAAATAGCATCATGCTACAACAAGTGTTGTAGCATTGACCTACTGGAATTTGGATCCATATACCATCAAAAGTCTTACACCCTTGCTTCTATTTTAATCTTGTTTAGTTAAATCTGTGTTAACCAACCTTCCAAAATATTGCTCCAAATTCGTCATCTGAAATCTCATCTTTCATTATACTTTTAACACACTTTTTAATCCAATCTCTGTGGGACGATATCTGGTATCTTTACCATTTTATTACTTGTAAGGCGACATAGTACCAATTTGTATACTTGCTTTTTGGTATTATCAGTCTCACCCTAAGGTAAACAAAAGGGTCTGTCAAGTTTTTTGAGTACTTATCAAAGATGAAGAGGGAGAGATGAGAAGCCTACCACCACAAAATACTCTAGTATACTTCAATAGACTTCCAATATATTGCGAGATCCTTGAAAATCTCTCAAAAACGAAACCGTAGCAACTTGAATCACCCAAATCGGAGCTAGGATGAGAAAGATATGAAGAAATGAAGTTTGGGCCTGAAAATCGCGATTTTAATCGTCCAGACGCTGTTGGCGAGTGTGACAACGAAAGTGACAAGGTGTCACTCTCGCGGGGCACTTCCGCGGAGAATGTACCACGAGCTGAAAACTTCCCCGATCACTGTTTTGGCCATAACTTCTTCGTTATAGCTCCGTTTTCGCTCCGAAAAGGACCGTTGGACTCGTAATTAAATCCTTCATCCATCTAGACTATAAAATCCAGGATTCAAGTCCAAAATCTTTTATCTTATTTTTCCCTAATATCTCGATTTCGGTTTTAACTCGATATGATACCTTTCGAAAATCAGGGTGTTACATTATTCATGATGAATAATATAGTATTCAGAATGAATTACACAACATTCATGACGAATAATACACGAATTCATGAATCGTGAATTATGCACCATGAATGTTGTATTATTCATCCTGAATGATACATTATTCATAATGAATAACACATGAAATGACATGTGAAGATGTGGAGACGTGACGCACTCTCTTTTGTTCCCCCATTCACAACAGAATTACTCGATAGGTTCTCGATTCGTCTTGATGGTGTTGGGTTACGGTGTTGAAGAAACGTGATGCCTTACGACGTTGAAGAAAGTGTTGAAGAAGGTGATTTCGAGTTACATACTTACGGTGTCGAGGCGTTGTACAAACTTAAACATACATAAATATTCATAATGAATATAACACATATATAGCATTTTACGTAAAAAACGGTTAAAAGGACAAAAAAAACTATATCGAGATGAATGTCATATCGAAGAGCATTAAATTCTGGTTTTTTGATGTAATTTGTTTGAATAAATTATTTGTAATTTTTAAGATAATTTATTTTAAACTTTAATTGGGTAAAAAGTTTTTAATTAAAAAAGAAAATAAAAAGTCAAATATAGTAGGCGTGTGTTTAAATTTTCTTTCATTTTTACCCCTAAGTATTTTAAAATTAAAAACTCTATTTAATATGAGTTGTTAGATCAAAAGAGATCAAGTGACTGAGATTTGTCCTCACGTGCACAATGAAAAATGAGTTTTCATTTGAATTTTCCTCTCTCTCTCTCTCTCTCTCTACATATATATATATAGTCCACTTATTTTGTAAACCACTTTATCCTGTAAACTTGTAAACCAATGGTATTTAGGTCTTTTTTTCTCAAATTTATAATTTTAGGAATAATTCATATTTTTAGGAACAACCACATTCTTTAATTTTCTCACTTATCTCCATCTCTCTCTCTCATGATCCACCATCACCATCCAGTTCCCGACGACGTCCTCCGACTCCGGTAACCTCCCTCCAATTCCGGCGAATTTCATAAACTGTTTTTTCATAAGATATTTTTTTCGAAATTTTCAAGTTTTTTAACTTTCATAAACAGTTTTTTTCGAAATTTTCACGTTTCATAATAGATTGTTCATATGAGAAGAATATATGAAACTTAAAAATCTGATTATTCATATGGTATAAAATAAATGAAATTTCGAAAATACATGATTATTTCGAAATTTTCTGATTATTCATATGAGATAAAATATACGAAATTTCAAAATCCAACAAACATATTATGAATCCGTTTATGAAATTTGAAAATTTCGAAAAAACATTTTATGGAACTTAAAAAACTTGAAAATTTCGAAAAATAAGTTTATGAAACTTAAAAAACTTACAAATTTCGAAAAAACGGTTTGTGAAACTTAAAAAACTTGAAAATTTCGAAAAAACGGTTTATAAAACTCGCCGGAATTGGGGGAGGTCGCCGGAGTGGGAGGAGGTCGCCGCCATTGGGAGGAGGTAGTCGGAGTGGGAGGAGGACGTCGGAATTGAATGGAGAGGATGGATCGTGAGAGAAAATCGTCGGAATTCGGGGGTAGGAGGTCACCGGGATTTTATGAGAGAGAGGGAGAGAGTGTGAAAGAGATATGAAGAGAATTGAGAAAATTAAGGAGATGATATAACCAAAATTAGATAAATTCAAATTTGTTATTAATTCAAAATTTAAAATTTAAATTATTTAAAACTTATTCCCAAACTACCATTTTCCTCCCTTTCCCCATTTTTTTAATAAATTTAAATCCATAAATTTCTCAATCGTCGATCAAAATAATGGATGTGTTGGTCCTGGAGGTGCTTAACAAGTTTGTAGAAGGGGGAGGGGGGGGGGTTGAATACAAACACATAAATTACAGTTTAATAAATTGTTTATTAATAACTCAAACACAATTTACAAGTTTGTTGCGGAATAAGATTAAGACAGACTCAATCTAAACAACCTTAAGAAACACTAAGATTGTTGCACAAGAATATAGAGAATGGGGGATTAGAGAGTATAGAAAACAAGGGTTTCTATGAAATAGAAAGATGAAGGCAGAGGTGAGCACACTCTCAGATGGAGAGGTAATCTTTCTGTAACACCCGTAATTTCTTCGGTAAGTAATTGTCACCGGACGTTTATGTGACTCGTAAACCGTGGGGTTTTGTTGGGTAATGCTTCGTTTAAGGTTCCTAAGGGTTTCGAGAGTGTTGGCATGAAAGAAGTCAAGTTTTGGGACTTGAAGAAGTTTGGGCGACTATGCCCCGTGACTATGCCAAGGGCATAGTCGCCGTGTCACTCTCGCGGGAGAGGTACCGCGGCCCCTAGGGAGCGGGCGACTATGCCCCGCGACTATGCCAAGGGCATAGTCACCGTGTCAATGTCGCGGACGGGGGCTGAGAGGCTGTTAAATTCGAATTTCTCACCATTCTCCTCATTTCTCACTTATATCTTCTTTCCTTTCTCTCCCAAACCCTAAAACCGAACCCTAGCCCATCTTGGAGACTTTTCTTCTTCATACCACATGATTCTTAATCATCTATCTAGTTGGGGTGATAATCCACAAAACATTCATCTTCATCTTCCTCATCAAGTTCAACGGTTGGGAGCTCGGGTTGAAGTGTTGTATTGGGTGTTCTCGGAAGCCTTTTTGTCTTCAAGGGTAAGTTTTGTTGTATTAGGGTCATAAATGCTCCATTGGTGGTTTCTTAAGGTTCGATATCTCAAATCTCGGATTTGATGGTTTTGGAGAAATTAGGGTTTTGATCTTGTTTGGGATCTTGGTTTTTTTTTATGTTTGGAGAACGTTTCCTTATGGTTGAAAATGATTATTTATGGGTTGGAATATTGGATCTAGGTTTTGAAAGTTTTCGGCTTGAGGATTCAACTGGTCTTCAAAAGAGCTCGTTGGGTGAAATCTAGATTTAGCCTAAATCTAGCAAGGTGAGTTCAAGTTGATTTGTGAAAACGGTGTACATGCCAAAATGGTTATTTTAAAGTGTTTTATACGAAACGGTTAACTGTTGATAAGTTTGGAGTATTTTGAAGTAAAATATGTTTTACTTGGTTAATTGTCAAAGAGTGAGTATTTTGATAAGTTTTCATATTTGGTGAATTTGGGTTGTGTTAACCTCATAAAATGCTCATATTTGGGTTTTGAATGTTCTAACGAGTAAATAGCATGGTTTTCACATTCATGGTGATTTTGTACAAGTAAAAGCTATTCTCATGAATTATGCATCATTGATTGTACAAACAACGTCTATTACATGTTATATGCACTTCGGGTACATTTGCATTCATAAACCCTTTGGTAAATCTTTGGTCCCAATACGTGTTGAGTTTTGGGTTAAATACGTCTTTGTAGTGTGTGTCTTCGTAAACGTTATTTTAAAGACATTTCATTATTTGGAGGACCGACAATTATTGGTCAAGTGGATTTTGAGCATTTTAGCTCGGTGTTGGGTTAAAATGAGTCGTGTGGACATTTGTCCGGATCTATAACCAGCGGGGGTTTGAATAAGATGACGATTAATTTCATATCGTTGGTGAGTTACATGTTTTGAGTGCGTTGGTCATTCAATTGGAGTCATGTAATGTTAGACAGTGTTGTATTGGATCCATAGGCACGTAAGTCTGTCGGTTTGGTAAGGCCTGAGGTTTTGGGTTACATTTAATGACCGCTCGGGTGTGCTAGCGAGTAGGAATATGTGGCTCGGGCCACAGAGTTGGAACTCGTCTAGGTTGGATAGGCATCCATGTCTGTAAGTCCTCGAAAGTGGAACTCCAATGGAGTAAGGCCAGAGGCATTAAACGGTCCGTGGGAGATGTTATAACACCCCGATTCTTGAAAGATATCATTTCAAGTTAATATAGAAACCGGTATATTAAGGAAAAATAAGATATTTGATTTTGGGCTTGAATTCTTGATTTTATTGTTTTGATAGATGAAGGATTCAATTACGAGCCTAACGGTTCTTTCCGGAGTAAAAACGGAGCTATAACGAAGAAATTATGACCAAAACAGTGTTCGGACATATTTTGGTCGGAAGTACCATAGCTCGCGCCCGCGCAAAATATTGAGCGCGCCCGCGAGCATCTGCGTTGTGAATTTCACTTAAATCCGACTTTTTCCTCATTTCTTCATTTCTTCATATCTTTTGATCCACAACTCCGATTTGGGTGATTCAAGTTGCTACGGTTTCGTTTTTGAGATCTCTTCAAGGATCTAACAAGAGATTGGAAATCTATTGAAGTATACTAGAGTATTTTGTGGTGGTAAGCTTCTCATCTCTCACTATTCATCTTCTTCACCAAAGTTTTCTAGGGTTTCATCCACCCTTTGTTCTCCCTTTCATAGATTGAAGGTTTGTAACCATTTTGGTGAACTAGATGTGTTTTTATTGGTGGATTCAAGCTTGGGTTAAGGTAATCTTCTATCTTCTTCATTTATGGAAGTTAGGGTTTCGGTATCAGTTGAGGTATTCATGTATAAGGTTGGGGATCGATTATTTGTGGTTGTTTATGTATATTTATGGTTGGAACCTTGTGGATCTAGGTTTTTGGAAGATTTGGTTTTAAGAATCAAGTTCTTCAAGGAAAGCACTAAGTGGGTAAAATCTAGATTTAGCCTAAATCTAGCAAAGTGAGTTCAAGTTGATTTGTGAAAACGGTGTACATGCCAAAATGGTTATTTTGAAGTGTTTTACATGAAGTGGTTAACTACTGATAAGTTTTAAGTATTTTGAAGTAAAAATGTATTTCACTTGGTATTTGTCAAAGTGTGAGTATCTTAATGAGTTTTCATATTTGATAAACTTGGCTTGTTTAGTTTCATAAAAATGCTCACATTTGGGATTTGGACATCTTGATAAGTAATAGCATGACTTATGCATTTTGGGGATTTTGTACAAATAAAGTCCATATCATGACCTATGCATTTTTGTGATTTTGGTACAAATGAAGTCTATTTCATTGTTATGTGCATTTTGGTGTATTTGCATTCATAAACCCTTTGGAAAACATTTGGTCCCATTATGTGTTGAGTTTTGGGTTAATCTCGTCTTTGAGGTATGTGTCTTCGTAAACGTTGTTTAAAGACATTTTATTATCGTGGAACCGATAATTATTTGGTCAAATGGATTTTGAGCATTTTAGCTCGGTGTTGGCTTAAAAGAGTCTTGTGGACATTTGTCCGGGTTTAATAGCTCGATGTAGAGTCCCATTTCATGGCTTACATCTAAATGCATTTTTATCGCATATTTATAATTACAGGCTCGAGTGCTGTTGTCATTCAGGTATAGTCGTGTAATCTTAGACTGTGTGGCATTGGATCCATAGGCACATGAGTCAGTCTTATTTGAGGGTCATTTGGGTGGTACGGGGTTGGACTCCGGGACACATGTTTTATGACCTTGTCCGTTCAAGGAGTACACTAGGAGGACTGAGTCCGGGTGGTGCTATCATGGCGTGGAGTAGCCATTGAATGGGCGTTTTGGACCTCCGCCAGGTGGGGCAATGCCTTGGTTGTATCCCCCTTGGGCCGGGCCTTGGAGCGGTATTCTCGTTGTTATATCGCTAAGGTCAGTTGACTCTTTGGTGTAGCTTGAAGGGAGTCGTAGGGACACTTGGGCTTGTGTGTCGTGAAGTGTCATACGATTAACGTTGTATGAGTGGCATACTTTTGTGTTCCTCCACTCTCAACGGATACGGGAAGCCCCCGTCGTCGGCCCGTCGTATTTTGGATATTTAATTGTCCATGTTTTAATATTGGGATTTCATTCTACTTTATGGTCGCGTGAGTATTAAATTGGGTTACATGTTTTCAATGACGTACCATATTATTTAAGAATCATTTTTCTTTATTTCTGGGCCGAGTATTATGTCCCGCCCGTGTTTTGGGTGTTTTGGGATATGAGGTTTTATGTACAATTTCATAATTGGAATATCGAACTATGACCCCATTTTGGGTGAGTTCCGGATTGCATCATTTTACATGAAGGGTGTGTTTGGGAGCATTATCTTTAAAAGTGCATGTTGTGGGAAAAATGTGTATTTTTCATTTTAAAGTATATTAATTCGAAAGATCTCGCTTTAAACTGATTTCCTGTCTTTTAAAGATATATTCATTCATGTTAAAACTCTTGAGCTCACTAGGCGTTAAGCCTAACCTTTTTATTTGTCGGCATGTGCATCAGGTTCCAGTTTGGGGTTCGGATTCTAGTAGCCTCACGAAGAGTTGAGCCCTAGCCTTACACAAGAGTAAGTAGTTGGTGAAGTCTTCCGCAGGTTGGAGTTAGTAACTGTTTGTTGGGTTTAGTAGCACCCGTCCTTGTCATAGATTGTATGTATAGAATAAATGTATGTATTGAGGTTAATTCTTAAATTGTGTTTGTAGACGAATCAATTATTGATGTATTTAGAAAATATTTAATAAGTTGCTATCTTCAGAATTAAAGGTGTTACAGATGTCGTGAGAGGCATGCAGTCCAGGATGTCGGGATGTGTGGTGAAATCCAACAAACATCGCGGGTGGCCCCATTCATGTGTTCTCGTCACCCAAGATGGAAACGTTTAGATGATACGCAAGGAAGTCGCGTGAACGGCCTACTTGCGTGTTTTCTATTCTCGGTGTATACGGATCTCTTCATCGTTGATTCGTGGTATTTTACATGGTAATGTGGTATTTTACCAAGTTGGGTTTTAGTGGTTGACGGTAAATGTTGGCTTTAATATTGGGTCCTTCCCACGTATATTAATGTTCAAATGGACCGCGTCGTTTCCACGTTTCGGTATTGGGATTTCATTCTACTTTATGGTCGCGTGAGTATCAATTTGAGTTACATAATTCCAATGGCGTACTATGTTATTATAAATCGTTTTCCTTTACTCAAGGGTCGAGTATTATGTCCCGCCCGTGTTTTGGGTGTTTTGGGATATAAGGTATCATTTGCAGTTCCTTGAATTGGAATGTCGAACTATGACCCCATCTTGGGTGAGTTCCGGATTACATCATTTCATATGAAACGTGTGTTTGGGAGCCTTGTCTTTAAAAGTGAATATTGTGGGAAAATGTGTCGTTTCCATTTTAAAGTATATTATTTCAAAGGATCTCGCTTTAAGCTGGTTTCCTTGCTTTAAAAGATTTAATCATTCATGTTAAAACTCTTGAGCTCACTAGGCGTTAAGCCTAACTCTTTTTATTTGTCGGCATGTGCATCAGGTCCTAGTTTGGAGATAGTAACTATGCATGGGTATTAACTCTTCCACGAGTTTGAGATAGAGACTAAGCATGAGCATTAAGTCCTCCGCAGGATTGAAGATAGTATTTGTTATTGGGTTTAGTAACACCCGTCCTGTTCATAGAATGTATGTATAAGATGAATGGGAATATTGAGGTTGATTCTCAATTTATGTTTGTAGTTCAAGGTATTTGTTGTTGTATTTAGAAATTTTAAATAAGTTGTTATTTTCAGATTTGAGGGTGTTACACTTTCTATTTATACCCTATGCATTAAATGCATGGCAGGGCACTTTACACGTGGCGTTCAGTGATTGGCTTTGGGAGTTTGACTTTGGGAGACATGCTTTCGGCCGTATCATGAACAGTGTAGTTGACAGAGTTGTTGTACGATTTGTGGCAGAGACGTGTCCGTTCTGACACATCGTACTGGTTGTGCAAGGTAAGACAAAAGGAGACTTGAGGCATAAGCTTCGTGATCGTTTGATCGTTGAATATTTCTTCCTTCAGAGATATAAAGAGGTTCAGCTATCGCTGAAGCTTTTCCTCATGTTCCTTCGCGTATAAGTAGATTCGTCTTTGCTTCACTGATATCCGCATCAGGTTACTAGTAGACTTGTCTTTGTTCAGCAGCTTTGTCTTCGATTCAGCTATGAACATCTGTTGACGCGAGACTTGTCTTTAAGGATTACGTTACAGTTTACATCAGAAACTATTAGTGATAACTGGACAGACTCAGTCTTATCGCTGATAGTGAAACACTAATACATATGAAATGTTTACAAGAAAGGTCATCAGCGATAACTGAACAGACTCAGTCTGATCACTGATGGTGAAACACTAATACATATTAAAACGTAATCTTCACTAAGTATAGTAGAGGGTATTTATCAAATCACTGAGAGAGTTTGGATCAACAATCTCCCCCTATTTGATAATGACAAAGTAACTGAAGAAAATTTCTTTATAGTTCAAAATAAGGAATAATCAGGACTCATAACATACATGTCCCAATTACTATTTTGATGGATCTTTTACAGTACTGATAGAGTTAAGTACTTCACTGAAATTTTCATTAATTCAAGGAAAGAATTACAAGATGTGAAAATTATAAGTACAAGTGAAGAACTAACTACTGTAAGTTAAACTAATAGATTACAAGATATATAGAACTAATCTATCAGCTATCTAAAGAAGACTTGGGAGGATTGATCATATACTCAGGTATTTCTTTTCCTTTTTGTATTTGACTTGAGAGGACTGAATCTTTAGAGCAATAGAGGCATCTCTTTGACAATCAGCTATCAGCTTCTCAACCCTGATAGATTCTTCGATTTCAGCTTCAGTCAGGAACTCTAAATCTGTTGATTGAGAGGGGATCTTCAGTCGTTGTTTCTCTAGATGAGAGATCATCTCTGTTCGTCTCTTCATCTCTTCCTCTGACCAGTGAGATGGTCTAGAGGGCCTTCCTGGATGTTGCAGGGACTCTTCTTCCTCATCTTCTTCATCAATCTCTCTTACTGAGATTGGGATTATTTGTTCATCAGCTACAGCGGTTGGGATTATTTGTAGTTATTTACCCTTAAGCAGGGGAGAGAACTGTCTGGACAGAAAAAAATAGAAAGAAGGGAGTTAGTGTATGTTTTGGGAAGAGAGAAGATAAAGGCTAGAAAGAGATAGAGGGTTTGTAGAAATAAACATTGTGTCTCTCAACAACTAGTTCCACCACCTACTTTAAGAACGATCCTCTCGGATTCTGCCGTAACACTTGGATTTAGCTTCTACCAGACACATCTCTGTGCAGTATCAGAACCAGTGATAGTATCGAACGGTGCTCTCAAAGTATATGGATAAATAAACAAGTTTATTAAAAATCACTCTCTCGAGTTAATTCCCATATCATCCAAGTTGACGTGTTCCAAGTGGCTCATCTCTGAGTCCACTACACTTTAACACTTTGACTCGTAATCAACTCGTCGAGAATATATCGATTAGAAAAAAACATAGTTGCCAAATTTCTTGGTAAGCAACTTTTCCAAGTATAATTCATATGTCATTCGAATTGACGTGTATTAACGTGGCTCATCTCTGAGTCCACTACACTTTACCACTTTCAAAGCGATCAATTCGTCAGGAAGTGCTTTTGGATTTATAAAACTTAGAATGAAGCGGTGGAACATCGTTATTGAGAAACGACGTCCACTTTCTTTTGGTTTAAAAACTCACCATTTGCCTCATACCCAAGCTAATGAAATTAGCTACTCATGATGGAAATTAAATTGCGAGAAATGTAAAGAGCGGAAATTAAAGACATAAAATAAATTGCGTAAAGTAAATAACGATAATAAATTAACGGAATGTAAATGCGATAAGCGTAAAATAAATAAATACGAGAAAGCGAGAAGTAAAGTAAATGCGAGACTTGTATTAAAATGACTGAAAATGTAACAATCGGTTGTGGAACCGATTGGATCTTGATGCCCAAAAGTTTGCAATCTAGATACTTGGAGATTCAAAAGATTAGCTAGCTTCTACTACTACAACTAGAAATTAGACTTAGAATATGTCCTAAACAAGCACCTAAACCCACCTATTCAATCACCGGAAGATCTGAAGTAGCCTGATGAATAAATTCAACAGCTATGTTCAGTTGGGTGCCATCGTCCGATGTGAAGGAAGGAGAATGAGTCGGAGCTGGTGCATTCAGCTTGGTGAGGACTTGTTGAAGAAGTGTGGTGCAAGCATCAACCTTTGCGGATAAAGCATCAAACCGACGCTGAGAGTCTTCTTTGGCTTTGACAATCTCTTCTTGAAGAGCAGAAATTTGAGAAGTTTCAGCTTTGGAGGAGAAGACAGCTGTCAAAGTCTTCAGTTCTTCACCAGCGGTATTGACTGCGCTGGTGGTTTCGTTGACAGCGGCGGTGAGAGAAACCACATTTTCACCCAAACTGTTGACATTTGCGTCAACAGTTGCCAAACTAGGACCTGAAAGAAAAGTTAGCTTCTGAGTAACAGGCTTAGATGGGGAGAAGGAAGGTGTATTGGTGGGTTTAGGTATACTTGATCGTTCAAACATGTTGAAAAATTGCATGTCTCTTTCAAACATTTGAGAATCAGGTCCTAAAAATGCAACATGAGGTTGTTGCATGTGAGGAGGGTCAGAGACCAAAGAAATAGAGGGATTAGAGATGGGGATAGAAGAAGTTTGGGGTTGAGAAGGTATCTCAGTTGATTGAAGAACTGAGATTTCAGGTTGAGTCACTGTTGTTGTGACAGCGACCGAGGTTGCTGGCACGGTTGATGTTAGTACAACAGCAGATGTGGAGGAGAGGACCACGAAATCATCCAAGGAAGTTTGTCGAGAAACTTCCTCGGGCCTTGAACTAGTGGCTGGTGTCTCCTTAGTAACTTTGGCCTTCTTCGAAGGACCAAAGGAACTAGCAGATGGTCGTTTGGAACCAGTGGTAGCGGTAGGGTTAGTAGAAGAATGAACCTCCTGCATGGCCGTTGAAGTAGAAGAAGTATGGAGAGAGATTCGGGAGCGTAGGATAGAGATACTTACCTCGTTTGCCAGCTGTTTGACCTCCAGTGAACGCTGACCCACTTTGGCGAAGGAGCCATCAGCAGTAGTGGGGTAGGCGTTGGCGTAGAGGAACTTCAGATATGCACAGATGAATCGTACATATGGGATCTTGGGATCCCTCTCCGTCTTCTCTATCTTTGACCTTAGATCGTCAAAGATAGCAGTGGCAAAATCAAAATTTTTGCCAGCGATTACCGAGTAGGCCATCTGGAGTTGTACCTTGTTGGCCTGATCAAGAGAACCACTTTTCCCACTCATACACTGAATGAAATGGAAAAGATAAAGTTCAGCTGAGAAGACATGTTCGCCTTCTTGATGAGAGTCGGCTTCTTGTTGGGGATTGTGGAGCGGGGCTTGTTGTCCCAACAGTACTCCATATCATCCAGAAACCGGATGAGTTCAGCGTCAGTTGGCAGAGCTTCAAATCCACTCTTAGGTTTGTCAGGAAACCTGAGAGCCTTCCTTAAGCTGAAAGCGGTCATCATTCCTTTGTCGAGGTCAGTGCAGAAAGAAATGGCAGGGACCTGATCACTTTTCTTGTTGGTGATGGTCGAGTCTTCAGCTGTGAACCAAAACTGTTGAAGCAGAGTTTTGGAGGGTTTTGGATCAACAGTGAGAGCGTAAGCAATGCAAGATTGCTTTAGGAATTTAGCAGCACCCACCAGGTGTGGGTATTTGATTCCATCGAAGTCTAGGCGTCCAAGATGGTTGTTTTTGGGGACTTCAGAGTCAGTGATGGTGAACTTGACGTTCTTGGAGGGAACAAGTGCTGACTATGCCATTGTTGAACAATGAAAGAAATAAAGAATATAAGGGAAGGATTAAAGTCTAAAAATAGAGAAGTTTTTTTTTTACCAGATTAAGATAAAAACAAAAATTATTTGAAGATTAAGACGGAAGAACAATGAGAAAACCAAAGGTTTTGAAAGAATAAAATCAAAAAGAATGATTTTAGTGAGTAGAAATCTTATAAAAATCCATAATGAAAGAACATAAATGGATTTTAATAACAAGATTGAAATGGAAACAAGATTAAAGATTAAAATAACCTGGTGATCTTGAATGAAGATGATGCAGAAGCTTGAGAGAGAATTTCTTGCTCAAAAAGTTTTTCAGAAAGCGTAAAAGATAAGAATGATATGAAACGTTCCTTTTATACGTATAGAATAGGAGAGAGAAAAAGGCGGGAATACAAATGTTCATCATGACATGGACACGTCCCACGAAGTTGATTGGATAGAAGGGCAACGGACGAACGTGTCAGAAAAAGGCATGTCGTGGATTGTCGGTTCAAATGACGTCATAGGAAGGAGAAAAACGTTTCATTTGACCTTTTTGAAATTATCTCTGAAGAAAAGTCAGAGATAGGTTTTATTTTGAAAGAATCCCTGATGAAAATTCAGAGAATGAATTTTATTTTAGAAGGATCACTGAAGAGAAAACTCAGTGATAGATTTTGTTTTTCAAAAAGCTTTTAATCATTTGAAGAAAACTTCAGTGATCAAAGTTTTATTTAAAGCATCTTACTGACTGAAGATTCAGTGATTGAAAGTAAGAGAACATACCTGAGAGTCAGAGTTTTAATCATAGATTGAATGATAATGGGGAACTTATAATCACTGACTTAATGCATGAACGCTGAAGATTTACTCTTCGAGATTCAGCATTCCAAGCTCACTGATGAGAAAGTTGAACCTTGTCTCATCAAGAGGTTTGGTGAATAAATCAGCAAGCTGATAGTCAGTAGGGATGAAATGAAGTTCAATATCACCATTCATCACATGATCTCTGATAAAATGATATCTGATCTCTATGTGTTTCGTCTTTGAATGTAGCACTGGATTGTTTGCTATAGCGATAGCACTAGTGCTGTCGCAATAGATTGGAATCTTTGATAGCTGAAGGTCATAGTCTAATAGTTGATTTCTCATCCATAAGACCTGAGCACAACAACTTCCAGCGGCTACATATTCAGCTTCAGCTGTGGAAGTGGACACTGAATTTTGCTTTTTGCTTGTCCAGCTTACCAGCTTTCCTCATAGAAGTTGACATCCACCCGTGGTGCTCTTTCTATCGAGTTTACAACCTGCAAAATCACTATCAGAATATCCAGTTAGATCGAACCCTGAGTCTTTGGGATACCAAAGACCTAGGTTAGGAGTCCCTTTGAGATATCTGAAAATTCGCTTAACAGCGATCAGATGGGATTCCTTGGGTTCAGATTGATAGCGTGCACATAAACAAGTAGAGTACAAAATGTCAGATCGGCTCGCTGTAAGATACAGCAGGGAGCCTATCATTCCTCTATAGGCAGTGACATTAACAGGTTTTCCAGATGGATCTTTGTTAAGTGTCAGGGGAGGTGCCATAGGAGTCTTCATTGCTGAAGTTTGTGTTAAATCAATCTTCTTCAGCATGTATTTAACATACTTACCTTGGCTGATAAAAGTACCTTTGTCAGATTGTTTGATCTGAAGACCAAGAAAATATGTCAGCTCACCCATCATACTCATTTTGTATTCTTTCTTCATTCTTTCAGCGAAGCGAGTACACAGAGATGGGTTAGTAGAACCAAATATGATGTCATCAACATATATTTGTACAAGTATAATATGACCTTTTATCTTTCTAAAAAATAAAGTATTATCAATTTTGTCACGTTCAAAATTTTCAGAGATAAGAAAGGATGAGGGAGTGTCATACCAAGCACGAGGGGCTTGTTTGAGACCATAGAGAGCCTTATCCAATTTATAAACATAATTTGGATACTTAGGATCATAGAACCGTGGAGGTTGTTCTACATAGACTTCTTCATTCAACTTTCCATTTAGGAATGCTGATTTTACATCCATTTGATACACAATGAAGTCTTTGTAAACTGCATATGCTAAGAATAGTCGAAGTGCTTCGAGCCTAGCCACAGGGGCAAAGGTTTCATCATAGTCTATGCCTTCCTCTTGTTTGTATCCCTGAGCAACAAGTCGAGCCTTGTTGCGGGTTACAGTTTCATGTTCATCTAACTTGTTTCTAAACACCCATTTGGTGCCTATAACAGTTTTGTCAGACGGTCTAGGAACGAGATTCCAAACTTTGTTACGGGTAAACTCAGTCAGCTCTTCTTGCATAGCGCTGACCCAGTTTGGATCTCTGAGGGCATCATCAGCCTTCTTTGGCTCTATTAAAGAAATAAAGTTGACAAAGAGACAGATATTACCTGAACTTCGTCGTGTCTGAATACCTACATCGGGATCACCAAGAATTTGATCTATGGGGTGATCTATGGTCCATCGCTGAGCAAGAGCATGATCGCTTACTTCAAAGATTGGATCAACAATAGGAATGTTCACTGATGAAGAAGCTTGAGGCTCATCAGCGATCAATTGTTGAGTTTCAGACATGCCATTGTTTTCTGAGAGATGTTCAGACAAAGATGGTTCAGATGGTAGAAGTGTGTTTAGAGGCTCTGATGAGATCCATGAGTTGGATTCAGCGTTAGGAGGTATGATGTTTGGATCTTCATCAGCAGCCGGAGGAATTGAATGCTGATGGTTTGAGAAGAAGGATTCTGTTTCTCTGTAGTGAGAAAACATCCAAGCATTTAGTTCTTCATTGTCAGCGATTGGTTTAGAGTTTGCAGAGCGAGTTTCATCAAAAGTGACATGAATTGTTTCTTCCACAGATTGTCTTCGCTTGTTGAAAACTCTGTAGGCTTTGGAGATGGAGGAATATCTAAGAAATATTCCATCATCAGCTTTTGGGTCGAACTTACCAAGTTGATCTTTGTTGTTTAGAATAAAACACTGACAACCAAAGATATGAAGAAAACTGATAGAAGGTTTTCTTCCATGAAAAAGTTCATAAGTTGTCTTTCCGAATCGCTTAACTATCAGCGATCTATTTTGAGTAAAACATGCAGTGTTTACAGCTTCAGCCCAAAATTGAGTAGGGAGATGAGAATCGCTGAGCATTGACCTAGCAGCTTCAATGATCGTTCTATTTCTTCTTTCAGCGGCTCCGTTTTGCTAAGGAGTTCTTACTGGAGAGAAGTTATGAGAAATTCCCTTGTTCTCAAAGAAATTGTTCAGAGAAATGTTTTTGAATTCAGTTCCATAATCACTTCTTATTGAACGAACAGTAAGGTTATTCAGCATTTCCATCTTCTTAACAAAAGATATTAGTTCTTCTGGAGTATCACTTTTGCAGTGAAGAAAGATAACCCAGGTGTAGCGAGAGTATTCATCTACAATGACAAGCGTATATTTCTTTCCAGCTATTCATTGGATGTTGACAGGGCCAAACATATCCATATGTTAGAGCTGAAGAGGACTTGTCACTGAGGAAACTTGTTTAGACTTGAAACTAGCTTTTGTCTGTTTTCCTTTTTCACATGCCGAGCAAAGAGATTCTTTAGCATATGAGTGTTGAGGAAGACCAGAAACCAATTCCTTAGAAGAGAGAGAATTCAGGGTTTTGAAATTTAGACGAGAGAGCCTTTTGTGCCATAGCCAGTTGACATCAGAAGAGGCTTTAAAGAGAAAACATATGTTTTCAGTGATAGTAGAGTCCATATCTATTACATAGACATTTTCTCTTCGATAACCACTAAGAGCAAGTTTTCCTTTCTCATTTACCACTGAACATGCTTTCTTGGAAAAACGAACTTCATAGTCTTTATCACATAGCTGACTGATGCTTAGAAGGTTATGCTTCAGTCCATCTACATAAGCGACTCTTCTGAAGGTAGTTGTCCCATTGTTGAGGACACCAAACCCTCGGGTATATCCTTCTCCATTTCCACCAAAGGTCACAGAGGGACCTTTCTCTTTGATGCGGATGTTTGCACACCACTAAGACATGTGATAATTGAATCTCAAGGCAAGTATACAAAGAGACCCAATATCGTCTTTCAAGTAATAAAGTGGTAAAATACCGAATATCGTCCCACAAAGATTGTTGTAAATTCATATGTCTTTTAGATAACATTGGTAAGCAACTTTTCCAAGTATAATTCATATGTCATTCGAATTGACGTGTATTAACGTGGCTCATCTCTGAGTCCACTACACTTTACCACTTTCAAAGCGATCAATTCGTCAGGAAGTGCTTTTGGATTTATAAAACTTAGAATGAAGCGGTGGAACATCGTTATTGAGAAACGACGTCCACTTTCTTTTGGTTTAAAAACTCACCATTTGCCTCATACCCAAGCTAATGAAATTAGCTACTCATGATGGAAATTAAATTGCGAGAAATGTAAAGAGCGGAAATTAAAGACATAAAATAAATTGCGTAAAGTAAATAACGATAATAAATTAACGGAATGTAAATGCGATAAGCGTAAAATAAATAAATACGAGAAAGCGAGAAGTAAAGTAAATGCGAGACTTGTATTAAAATGACTGAAAATGTAACAATCGGTTGTGGAACCGATTGGATCTTGATGCCCAAAAGTTTGCAATCTAGATACTTGGAGATTCAAAAGATTAGCTAGCTTCTACTACTACAACTAGAAATTAGACTTAGAATATGTCCTAAACAAGCACCTAAACCCACCTATTTATACAAAAGAAATTGGGTAATGTCCAATGGGTAAAGACAAACTTGGATCCCAAGATTACACAAAAGTCAAATAAAAGTACAATAAAGCAAGTAACATTCTCATCTTTTTAATAATAAAAAGAAATCTGATTCTTTTCTTCAAAAGTAGCAGCCCACATCTTCAAATAAAGGCTGGCCCATTAACTGTGACAGTTGGATCCATGAAGCCCATCCATCAGCCTGTTGCCCCTCAATGCTACGGGGATGCTGTGAATAACTGCTGCAATATTTAAACATTAAAGATAAAATAAACAACTATTTAACATAAAGATAAGTTTCACTACCACATTAAGCCTCATAAAAAGATTTAGAAAGTAACATAGAAAAAGACTCAAATTAGGGATATTGAAAATAAAATAGCTATCTAAAAGAGAGAGAAAAGAGTGAATATGCATTGATTTCTCAAGGCATATCACTCTTCCTTGTATTCAGTGAGCATGTCTTTTTGTCCAGTCATATGACGAGAACATCCACTATCGAGATACCATATGCCCTTTGATCCCTGCAAACATAAGGAAGATTAAGCTTTCTTTGGTACCCACTTTTCAATTGGTCCTTTGGAGTTAGTGGAGATGGAAGGTTCAGTAATCTTCACAGAAGATGAAGATTCAGCTTCAGTGGTAATCTTCACTTTGGTTAATTTCTTAACCTTAGTGGTATTATTCACCTTGGTCATTTTTTCAGCTTTGATGACCTTCTCAGCCTTTGGGCATTCATCTTCACTTTAGCTATTTTATCAGCTTTAGTGGCAATTGGACATTTGCTTGCAATATGGTCAGTAAATCCACAGTGATAGCATTTTCTATATTTGAAAGTGGTTTTAGGACCAGGAGTAAAAGGTTTTGAGAATTTAAGATGAGCGGGGCCAGGTCCAAGAATGCTTTTAGCATGAGATCTGGGAGGAATTTTGATTTCTTCAGATCTCTTAGGCTTGAGATCAATCTTTAGCTTCGGAGGACAGAGATCGAAGATTTCTATCACAGAGCTAGAGGATTGATTCGCTGAAGGTTTAGAGGGAACTTTCAGCTTTGCTTTCTTGGAAGCCTTCTGAGGACGAATAATGGATTTTCCTTTATCCGCAGACTTAGAGCCTTTGGATTTTTCCTCAGGGATAGAATTAGAAGAAGAAGGATAAAACTGATTATAAGAAGTGTCAGAGATAGAAGTAACAAATGTTCCAAACTTAAGCGTGGAACAGTCTTCTTTAGGCTCATCCTGTGGTTTCCAAAAACCAAGACCGGTTTTATCACCACCAGTAGTTTGAGCATTTATTATCTCAGTTATCTTTGTTGAAGAATTGCACCATTTTTCAACAGTAGCCTTTTCTGCTTTTAGAGCAGCGATGGCTTGTTCGCGTTCTATGCTGATGATTTTATTTACAACAACTTGATTATTCAAACTTTCCTCTAAAAGAGTTAGTTCTTTGATCTTTTCATGGCATTTTTCCGGTTGTTCAGTTAAGTCATTGTTTTTGCTCTCAGCTAGAGTTTTGCCGTTTAAAGCATTGTAAAGATCAATCATCAGCACATCAACTGCGCGACTTCTCTCTGATTCAGGTAGAGAGGGATTAGTAGAGATAGATACCTGAGATGATATATAGCTCATAGAAGTTTCATCTGGTTCTTCCAATTCTTCTTTAATCTCATCCATGAGGTAAAGATTAGCGACTTCTTCTTTATCAGAACTTGATTCTTCTGATTCAGCTCAGTCATGTTCTTCAGCAATGAGACCTTTACCTTTTCGCTTGTAGCTTTTCAGCTTTTGATATTTGTCTTTCAGCTTTAGGTATTTGTCATCGCTGGATCTTCTTGAGGTAGAGGGTTTGAAGACTTTCTTTAACCTGCATTCACTTGCAAAGTGTCCAATCTTTTCGCAGTTAAAGCAAGTAGCAGTAGCCTTATCAACAGGGGTTGATTTTGGCTTGTCAGTGAGAGAGAGAGGCTTATTTCTTCTGAAATTGCTCTTTCTTGCAAATCTCTTAAAAGAGTTTGTCAAGAGTGCTAAGGACTCATCAAACTCTGAAAGATCAGTGTCTGATAGATCCTCAGATTCAGAATCTAACTCAGTGATGGTGAGAGTAGATCGCTGAGATGGAATTATCTCTGAAGAGACTAAAGCAACAGGAGTGCTTTTGGAGTCTTTAGAATCTTTTATAAGATTCTTCTTCAACAGGTTTGATTGCTCATAGTTAAGCAATATTCCATACAAGGTGCTGAGAGAAAGAGAATTTAAGTCTTTTGTCAGCTTGAGACAAATTGAATAACTGTCACAGCATTCAGGAAGACATTCTAAGAATTTTGTTAGGACCTCAGAATTAGAATAGGTCCTACCAACGGTTCTTAGGTCAATGATTAAGCATTTAAACCGCTGATGAACGTCAGAAAGAGATTCATTCTTACCAGCGATGAAACTTTCATACTGTCTTACCAAGTTAATCTTTCGAGTTTCTTGGATTTTAGTGGTGCCTTCATATTGAACACATATGGTTTCCCACATTTCCTTAGACGTTTTAAGATGCATGATGGAATGGAAAACTTCATCAGGCAGAGCCATAGAGATAATGGTCTTTGCCCTTGCATCAATACCAACCTTCTTTTTGTCCTCATCACTCCATTGTCTGATTTCCTTAGCAATGTAGCGTTCAGGAATAAATGGAGTGGTAGCAGTAGCTGGAACGGCAACTATGATTTGGACAGGTTCATAGGGTCCATTAGTTATGTATTCAGGTATGGTGGGATCTGCACCTTCTAGAAATAGCATCATTCGATTTTTCTAGAGAGAAAAGTTATCTCTGCTGAATCGAGGAGGTTTAGAAAGTGAACCATTATCATAGTAGTTTGTGTTTGTGTTGAGTGCCATTTTAGAATAGCAAGGAAGAGAATAAAGCAAGATCTTGTTTATCAGATTAAACAGTCTACTCTGATACCACTTGTTGGTCCCGGAGGTGCTTAACAAGTTTGTAGAAAGGGGGGGTTGAATACAAACACAGAAATTACAGTTTAATAAATTGTTTATTGATAACTCAAACACAATTTACAAGTTTGTTGCAGAATAAGATTAAGACAGACTCAATCTAAACAAACTTAAGAAACACTAAGATGGTTGCACAAGAATATAGAGAATGGGGGATTAGAGAGTATAGAAAACAAGGGTTTCTATGAAATAGAAAGATGAAGGCAGAGGTAAGCACACTCTCAGATGGAGAGGTAATCTTTCTATTTATACCCTATGCATTAAATGCATGGAAGGGCACTTTACACGTGGCGTTCAGTTATTGGCTTTGGGAGTCTGACTTTGGGAGACATGCTTTCGGCCGTATCATGAACAGTGTAGTTGACAGAGTTGTTGTACGATTTGTGGAAGAGACGTGTCCGTTCTGACACATCGTACTGGTTGTGCAAGGTAAGACAAAAGGAGACTTGAGGCATAAGCTTCGTGATCGTTTGATCGCTGAATATCTCTTCCTTCAGAGATATAAAGAGATTCAGCTATCGCTGAAGCTTTTCCTCATGTTCCTTCGCGTATAAGTAGATTCGTCTTTGCTTCACTGATATCCGCATCAGGTCACTAGTAGACTTGTCTTTGTTCAGCATCTTTGTCTTCGATTCAACTATGAACATCTGTTGATGCGAGACTTGTCTTTAAGGATTACGTTACAGTTTACATCAGAAACTATCAGTGATAACTGAATAGACTCAGTCTGATCGCTGATAGTGAAACACTAATACATATGAAATGTTTACAAGAAAGGTCATCAGCGATAACTGAACAGAATCAGTCTGATCACTGATGGTGAAACACTAATACATATTAAAACGTAATTTTCACTTAGTATAGTAGAGGGTCTTTATCAAATCACTGAGAGAGTTTGGATCAACAATCTCCCCCTATTTGATAATGACAAAGTAATTGAAGAAAATTATTTTATAGTTCAAAATAAGGAATAATCAGGACTCATAACATACATGTCTCAATTACTATTTTGAGGGATCTTTTACAGTACTGATAGAGTTAAGTACTTCACTAAAATTTTCATTAATTCAAGGAAAGAATTACAAGATGTGAAAATTATAAGTACAAGTGAAGAACTAACTATTGTAAGTTAAACTAATAGATTCCAAGATATATAGAACTAATTTATCAGCTATCTAAAGAAGATTTGGGAGGATTGATCATATACTCAGGTATTTCTTCTCCTTTTTGCCTTCGATCTGAAGATTCTTGAGAGATGATTGCCTTGATCGATTCAGCAGAGGGAGAGAAGTCACACCATAAGCACAAGAGATCCTTAAGATGACTGAGGTACATATAGGAATTTCAGATACTCTTTGAAATCTGAGCTCTTCCTCATCATCTCTGAAGAAGATTCCAAAAGGCTCTTTGAGTACTTGTCCTGCAACATATAGTCCACCAGGGGGCAGAGATAGATCGAGAACTGAAAGATCAGGAGGAGGACCAAACAGAGCTTCTCTTGAGAACTTGATGGAGGTTTCATTTCTGATCACAGCGACATTTTCAGACGAGGAGGAGACATGCTTTCTTTTGAATTGCTTTGGCTTAGAAGGAAGAGCAGATGGCACCTTTAGGATTGCAGCGACTCTGTTGATGAGAGCATCATTTATCCCTTCGACATAGCCTCTGTAGATTGACTTTGATTTTTTCAGCGCATCTTTGAACTCAAGCCATTCCATGTAGCCGAAGCTTTCCAGCTTTGAAACGAACATAGTCTTGCAGCTTCCATCCTCTCTGGTAATCTCCATAGTGACAGAAACTTTATAGTTCAAAATAAGGAATAATCAGGACTCATAACATACATGTCCCAATTACTATTTTGATGGATCTTTTACAGTACTGATAGAGTTAAGTACTTCACTGAAATTTTCATTAATTCAAGGAAAGAATTACAAGATGTGAAAATTATAAGTACAAGTGAAGAACTAACTACTGTAAGTCAAACTAATAGATTACAAGATATATAGAACTAATCTATCAGCTATCTAAAGAAGATTTGGGAGGATTGATCATATACTCAGGTATTTCTTCTCCTTTTTGTCTTTGACTTGAGAGGACTGAATCTTAAGAGCAAGAGAGGCATCTTTTTGACAATCAGCTATCAGCTTCTCAGCCCTGACAGATTCTTCGATTTCAGCTTCAGTCAGGAACTCTAAATCTGTTGATTGAGAGGGGATCTTCAGTCGTTGTTTCTCTAGATGAGAGATCATCTCTGTTCGTATCTTCATCTCTTCCTCTGACCAGTGAGATGGTCTAGAGGGCCTTCCTGGATGTTGCAGGGACTCTTCTTCCTCATCTTCTTCATCAATCTCTCTTACAGAGATTTGGATTATTTGTTCATCAGCTACAGCGGCTGGGATTATTTGTAGTTCTTTACCCTTAAGCAGGGGAGAGAACTGTCTGGACAGAAAAAAATAGAAAGAAGGGAGTTAGTGTATGTTTTGGGAAGAGAGAAGATAAAGGCTAGAAAGAGATAGAGGGTTTGTAGAAATAAACAGGGACAAGTGAGAGTCATACCTGAGAAGGATTCTCCTTAGATAGTGAAACTGTCTTCAGGTTTCCCTCAGCAACCATACCTTTGGATTTGCTTTGGGAAGGGGTTCCTGAGGATGTTCCATGACTCCCCCCTGCTGTGACAACTTCTTTCGAAGGTATCACTGAAGATGTGATGGTTGTAGAAGAACACCATAAGGACTGATCTTCTTCATCGTCATCATCATCATCTTCTTGATGAGGTTGCTCTTCCTCTTGATCTTCAAGATCAAGATCTTCTTCATCTTCATCCTCCTCTTCTTCTTCTTCGACAAAGTCTTTGAAAGAAGGAGGGGCTTGGTCAGCAACCTTCTCCCCCTCAACATGAGAGGGAGGATCTTCAAGTTGAACCTCAGCAGCAGCTTCAGTTGTTGTCTCCCCCTCTTTAATTTCTTCAGCAGCTTTCTCCCCCTCTTTGTCATTATCAGCGAGGGAGAGATCTTTGATTGGAGAGGAAGTTTGTGCAGAGGCCAACTTTCGGACTTCAGCCTCCAGACTATCCAGGCGTCCTTCAATCACCGGAAGATCTGAAGTAGCCTGATGAATAAATTCAACAGCTATGTTCAGTTGGGTGCGATCATCCGATGTGAAGGAAGGAGAATGAGTCGGAGCTGGTGCATTCAGCTTGGTGAGGACTTGCTGAAGAAGAGCGGTGCAAGCATCAACCTTTGCGGATAAAGCATCAAACCTTTGCGGATAAAGCATCAAATTAAGTATTTTGTTAGAATTCAATTATTATCTTATATATTTTAATGACATCTAAAAAAATAATCAATTACATATTTAATAATATAATTAAAACAAAATTATAGTAATATAATATATCTATATATACTATATTATAAAGCACGAATAAAAAACTCTTAAATACAAATTATAAGGCACAAAGTATCATTATTTTATGCAAGATTTTAAAAATCTCTTAATTTACAAGTATTAAAACACAAGATGCATATTACTACTTGAGGCTTCTAACACCCACCAACTTGGTATGTGCAGGAACTTCCTTTTATGCAGATATTTCCATGTATCACTATTAATTAATATATTATAGTACTATAAATTTGTTTTAATTATATTATTAAATATGTAATTGGTTATTTTTTCTAGATGTCATTAAAATATATAAGATAATCATTGAATTCTAACAAAATAATTATTTTTTTTATATAAAAAACATTATATTATTAAGCCTAAATTAAACAAATTTATAAAAAAAAACATTATCACTTTCTCAAAACCATCCAAAATCATACTATAAATCGATAAAAAAATAAAATGAAACATTAAAATCGTGATATATCTCGCTGCATTGCGCGAGTACATTTCTAGTTAATTAATAGTGATACATGAAAATGTCAGCATAAAAGGAAGACCCTGCACATACCAAATTGGTGGGTGTTAGAAGTCTGCAATGGTAATGTGTATCTTATGATTTGATACTTGTAAATTAAGATATTTTTAAAATCTTACATAAAATGATGGTACCTTGTGCCTAATAATTTGTATGTAAGAGTTTTTTATCCCTACTTTATAATATAGTATAGATTATATAGATATAGAAGAGGGAAGGCTAATTGCACCTCGAACTTTGATAAGTTTTAAGCATATACGTCAATTTTGATCTTTGAGGTTTAAGAAAAAATCTGAATGTAGGACTCGAACTTTGATAAGTTTTAAAACTATCATCATGTTTTTCATTTTTGCTCTGAAAGTGATATTTGGTCACTAACTATATTTATTTTTTCCGTTAAAATTAGGGACATTTCAGTATTTTCATCAAAATATTGAATTTTCTCTTTAAACAATAACATAAAATTTTAGTTTTTATATTTTCTTATAGAAAATAACAAAACAAATTTTAGAATGAGGGAGAAATTTTATAATAAAATAAAATATAATATAAAATAAAAATTACGTTCTTTTTTAAAAGAAAATTAATTCTTTGATAAAAATATTGAAATGCCCCTTACTTTAACAGAGAAAATAAACAGAGTTAAGGTTCAGAGTGAAATAAAAATTATAAGGATGATTTATAGAGTTATCAAATTCAGGCACCGCTTTCAGACTTTGCACTAAACCTATTATGCAAGCTTCTTCTAATAAAGGAAATAGCCACCTTGCTAGCTTTAAAGTTACATAGTGAAAAGATTACATACATGATATAAATATTATGTGGTCTTCTTTTGTTGTTATTTCTTGTATAAAACCATCTTTTTCTAGCGTTTTGCTAGTTTTTTTTATTAGAGTTTCGTTGTTGTTCTAAAAAACCCAAAAAAAATCCATTTAAATTGACCAAAAAAACTTAAAAATCACTCGAAACAGAGGAATTTGGCTAAAAACACATCATACGTCTTTGCGGGCATTCGATCCACCTTAGAGGCAGGGACGAATCCAGAAACTTTTTCATACAGTGTCACGATATTTTTAATACGGTTTTTATCGATATGTCTTCATCTTTTTACCAACATTCAATATCGTCCGATGTGTTTTTAGCCTAATTCTGTCGTTTCAAGGGATTTTAATTTTTTTCCTTGATTTCAAGAGTCCTTCTTGGTTTTTTGTTTGATTACGACATAAGGTTGCACTTCTAAAACGATACGGTTGCACCTTTCACAACCCTAAATTTTTTTACCTTAGGGCACCATTGTAGGTTCATCCCTGCTTAGGCTATGTTTGGCAAACTAGCAGATAAGCTAGCTGGTAGCCGATAAGCTAGCTTTTCAAAACGCTACTATGAGTAGCTTTTCAATAAGCTAAGTTATAAGCTAGTTTATGATCATCCAAACATGTATAAAAAAACTAGTTTTTTTGCCGAACAATGCCTTAAAGGTGCACCTGCTCAGTAAAAATTTTGAGTCCACTACTGAATCCGCCTCGATCTACCAGTAACTCAGGTACCGCTAACGAATCCCACTTTGGTACATGATTGAATCATTCCAACTCTTTGTGGTCCATTTATGTCACCTCACATTCTAACACCATCTTTCATCAATCATATTCACCACCTATGACTTTATTATTGGCACGTATGATATCAAATAACCACAAAAAAAACTTCAACTAAAATCATCCCATAACAACCACCACCCCCACCACCATCCTTCCTCCGGCCGCTGGAAAAATGACCACCGTCGTTACCCAAACGACGGTGATCGTCGTCGGTGCAGGCCCATCGGGCCTCTCCACCGCCGCGTCCCTCCACCGACTCTCGATCCCGTACGTAATCCTCGAAAGAGAAAATTGTATCGCTTCATTATTCAAAAACAAATCATACCACCGGTTTCACCTCCACTTAACCAAACAATTCTGCCAACTTCCCCACTTGCCTTTTCCGGCGAACTTTCCGACGTACGTCCCAAGAAAAGATTTCTTGAAATACTTAGACGATTACGCATCAAACTTCAACATCAACCCCATGTTCAATAACTTCGTAAATATTGCGAAGTACGATGAAGATCGGAGGAAATGGGAGGTGGGTGTGGAGGTGGTTGATGATGGCGGGAGTACGGCGGATGACGGCGGGGGACGGCGGTGGTACGAGGGGGAGTTTTTGGTGGTGGCTACAGGAGAAATGAGTGATCCGTTTATACCGGAGGTTGAGGGGTTGAGTGAGTTTAAAGGGAAAGTTATTCATTCGACGGAGTATAAATCCGGCGAAGGGTTTGAGGGTAAGAAGGTTTTGGTGGTCGGAGCTGGGAATTCCGGCATGGAAATTGCACTTGATTTATGTGATCATGGTGCAAAAACCTCCATTGTTGTACGGTCTCCGGTGAGTATATAGTTTTTTTTCATTTAGAGGTCGGGATTCTATTTAGAGGGTTAGCTTAATTGGAAATAAGGGTCGGGATTCTCCTTAGAAGTCAACGGTTCAGGGACGGATCCATAATTTTTTTTTCCTACGGTGACACCATATAATATAGATAAAAAATGATTACAAAAATTACGGTTTTTATCGACGTGTCTTCATTTGTTTACCGACGTTTAATATTGTCTGATATGTTTTTAGCTCAATTCCGCCATTTCGAAAGATTTTTAAAGTTTTTTGCTTGGTTTCAAGGGATTTTTTCGGGTTTTTTTTTTTGTTTATTTCAATAGTGTTTTCGGTTTTTTGGTTGATTACGAGATACGGTTGCACTTTCTTGAAGTTTTCAAAATAATACGGTAGCACCTTCCAAAACGATACGGTTGCATCTTTCACGAACCTAAAAATTTTAACCCTTCGTCGGAGAAATAATACGGTGGTCACCATACCAGATCCGTCCCTGCAGCGATTCGAGTCCTGCAAGACCACTGGGGATTTTACTGACTGTCTTCCAGGGCCCTTGAGATTAGTCCGACCACACCCATGGTTAAAAAAAAACTTAAGTGTTGTTTACCGAACTCTTTCCGGGTAAGAGGTTACATGTGTGACTTACTTTATCGATGAGCATGGCAAAGACCGAGAATTTTACCCGATAAACCTTTATCGGGTAAAAGGTGCTTACCATGATCCATTTTGAGGACTAATTATATAAGAATGTTACTCGATAAGGTAAGTAAATGTGCTAACTCTTGCTAGTAAGTGTTTAACCTGTAAGAGTTTGGTAAACAACCCTTATAAATATTAAACTATTCAAATAGGCATTACAATGAAATTGCTTTTATAGAATGCCAAAAATGTCCAATCGTCCTAATAAAATGTTCTATAGAATTTGAGGGGGTGTTTGGGTTTGCTTATTTGAGGTGCTTAT
Organism: Arctium minus; assembly: GCA_954870635.1. Lineage (NCBI taxonomy): Eukaryota > Viridiplantae > Streptophyta > Magnoliopsida > Asterales > Asteraceae > Arctium > Arctium minus. Next base: position 70,366,580 of record OX941095.1, on the reverse strand, counting down.
TAACTTATTGTGTTTTCAAACAGCAAATAAGTTGTTTTGAGTATTTGGATTGAAAATTGCTTATGACTTCTACACTCCGCTAATAAGCAGTTTTTGATAAGTCATTCTCAACTGACTTATTTGAAACTCCTTATTAACTTATTTAACCAAATTACATATTTGCCCTTCTTTCTATAAGCTAATAAGCACTTTACAAATAACCATAAGTTAATAAACACTTTTGCAAATAAACATAAGTTGTTTTAAATAAGGAATCCCAAACACCCCCTAGTTTATAGGACCAATTAATAAAACGCTTTATCTAAAAGTGTACAATAAGTTTATAGAACGTTTTTTTGACCATTTAACAAGTTTTTATAGCATTTTTAAAATAAAGTGTTGTGTTAACTATTTTATATGACAATTTTGAGAATATTTTGTAAACCCATTTTTTGTTGAACATGTTTTGAAATAGGAGTCGGGTTCATACGAGAACAATAATAAAACAAGAGAATAAGAAAACAGTAGAATCACATGTGATTTTACACTGACGAACGAAGCATATGTGATTTGGCCGTTTCCATGCTCTCTTATTTGGTTAATGTTCTCGTTTGAACCTCCTCCCTCTTTTAAATAATGTCATATAAAATAACTAATACGATACTTTATATGAAAAATGTTCTTAAAAACTTGTTAAAACTTGTTAAAACGCCAAAAAACGTCTTATAAACATATTATAACACTTGTAAATATGACGTTTAGTTGTTTGATTCTATTAATTGAAGTATTGTAAAATGTTCTATTATGACATCATAAAACCCCGTCAATTTGTTCAAAAAAAATGCAGTTTTAATATGCATTTCATGGTGTATAATTCTTATACAGTAACAGTTAATGTAATATATGTTGATAATGTAGATTCATATAACACCACGATGGTCGATAAATCTTGGATTTAAGTTAATGACGCTTATAACGATTATACCATGGCAATGGGTGGACTCGTTCTTGGTGTTGACTAGCAAGATAATGTACGGAGACCTAACCAAATACGGGATCCAGAGGCCCAACGAAGGTCCATTGTTTCTGAAAGCAAGAGATAACAGGTATCCGATTATTGATGTCGGCACAGCGAAAAAGATCAAATATGGGGAGATACAGGTATGATTTTTCCCAATTTTTAGGAAAAGTTGTATTTTTTTTTTGGTTACATACAATGTTATCTCTTGATATTTGTAAGACGTAAACAGGTCTTGCCGGGGTTGAAAAATATAAAAAGCGGTGGAACTGAAGTTGTCTTTGAGAATGGGAAATGTTATCATTTTGATACGATTCTGTTTGCTACCGGGTTTAAAAGATCAACCCACTTGTGGCTTCAGGTAACATTTTTTTTCTTTTAAATTATGGATAACTAGAAGCGTACTCGCTCAATGCAGCGAGATACATCACGATTTTATTGTTTCATTTTATTTTATTTTGTTGATTTACAGTACGATTTTGGATGGTTTTGAGAAAAGTGATAGTGTTTTTTTTATAAATTTGTTTAATTTAGGCTTAATAATATAATGTTTTTTATATAAAAAAATTATGCATTTTGTTAGAATTCAATAATTATTTTATATATTTTAATGACATCTAGAAAAAATAACCAATTACATATTTAATAATATAATTAAAACAAATTTATAGTAATATAATATATTAATTAATAGTGATACATGGAAAGGTCTACATAAAAAAAATACTCTGCCACATACCAAATTGATGGGTGTTAGAAGCCTGCAGTAGAAATGTGTATCTTGTGCTTTGATATTTGTAAATTAATATATTTTTAAAATTTTGCATAAAATGATGATACATTGTGTCTAATAACTTATATTTAAAAGTTTTTTATCCGTGCTTTATAATATAGTATGGATGTAACTTTAAATTATTTTAATCAAATTAGTTGCTAGCATAAATAATTAAGTTCCAACAAGATCGTGAATGAAACAATAATGTCTTTGATGAAAATTATGTTAATTATGTCAGTATTAATATCACATGTGATTTATATAAGACGATTATGTAGTTGTGCCTTGGAATGTAACTTTTAAAGTAAACCTATAATGATAAAAATTAATAAAACTTCGGCACTTTTTGGCAGTTGTTGAATGGTTTTATTCAGAATGATTAAGTGGTCAGAATGATTAAGAGGCTCTTATGATATAGTGTGAAATGAAATATGGTTGTTTGCTAAGTGTTCATAATGAAATCAGGTCTCTGAATGGTTACGACATGGTCAAGATACAAAATCATTAAGAGAGTTTTTAAACCATTAAGAGTCATACTTTTTTTTTCGCCAAACAAGATTTATCTCTTAACAATTCAGATGATGTCTCTTAATGGAACCATTAAGAGGTAAAACAAACAACCCTTCTTATTAAAAAATAAAACCAAAATATATGTTTGGAAAAAAAAAATTAGAGTATGTCTTCATAATTTGAAAAACAAACAAAAGACGTCTGAAAAAATATATAAATATATTTATGTGAAATTAAAGATGATAAAATTTAATTTTTAACTCAATTTTTATTATAGTATAAATATTTGAGTAAAGTATGTCTTTTGTCCCTATGGTTATTAAATAATACGATTTTCATTCTTGTGGTTTAGAAATTATGCTTTTCATCTTTATGGTTTAGAAATTATGCTTTTCGTTCTTATGGTTTGTAAATCATTGCTATTTTCATCCATAATATTTAAACTTTATTGTTGTTTCAATTTATGTGGCTTACTATTCTTTACTGTTTTAATCTTTTATACTTAAAAGTAGAGATGTAAACGAGCTGAGTCGAGTCGAATAGTAGTTTAATCGAGTCGGTCTCAAAAAATTAATATTGGGCTCGAGCTCGATTAACTTTTCAATACAGGGCTCGAGCTCGAGCTCGATGCTCGTTTATGAGTTCGAGCTCGCGATCGATTAACTCGTTTATCGGCTTGAGCTCGATAATTTTTATATTTTTATTGTATGCTTAAGAAATATATGGGCATGTTTGGCTCGAAAAGGGGTATGCTCGAATGAATCGGCTCGGCTCGATTCGACTCGTAAACTTGAATCGAGTTTTCGAACGAGCCGACTCGAACATTGGTGTTATAAAGCTCGGCTCGATAAGTTAAACGAGTTCTATTTTGTGTTCGAGCTTGAGAATAATTATGCTCGAGCTCGAGATAAACGAGCTTGAGATCGAGTAACTCGTTAAAAGCTCGACTCGCTTACACCCCTACTTAAAAGGTAGGAATTAGTCCAAGGATGAAAACCGCAATTTTAAGAGTAAATTACATTTTTGGTCCTTGTGGTTGTCAATCACTATCAAGTTTGGCCCCCTTTTTAAAACTAACTACAATTTTGATCATTATGGTTACTATTTTGTTTCAACTTTGGTCACGATAAGTAAACACATGTTGCATTGACGACATATAGACGCTTAATCATATGTGATTAAACACACTCAAAGAAGTGTCATCATAACCACAAGGGTTGTGACATACTGGTTAAGGCCCTGTAGGATGTGATGGAATATCCCATCTACCCAAGGTTCGAATCCAGATATACACAACAATTGTGGCCAAATACAAATATGTAACTATTTTTTTTTTGTTAAATTATGCAGGGTGATGATTTTCTTATTGATAAAGATGGATTTGCAAAGCCCATGTACCCAAACCACTGGAAAGGAAAAAATGGGCTTTATTGTGCTGGGCTTGCAAAGAGAGGCCTGTATGGATCTGGTGTAGATGGCCAAAACATAGCCCAAGATATTTTCAACCTACTATCAAAATAAAACCCCTCTCTCTCTCACACACACATATAAATACATATATACATACAGACAGACGGCTTCAGTTGCATATTACTTATCATGAATGATGTATTAATTTACCATGAATCATGAATGTTGTATTATAATAAACAAATAGTTTATAAACGTTCACTTTTGTTATTCATGATTATTGTAGATACAGGGGGACACGTGTCACGCTCTCATTTATCCACCGGTTCACAATTTAATCGGTTTGTAATCAAATTTCCCCCCTCTCTCTAATATATGTATATATGGATGGATGGATACGATATCTTGAATTTTCAAAAAAAGGGACTAGGAATGTTAAAAACACTTAGGTGTCGTTTGTTTTTTAAGAGGTCTAAAGTCTGAAGTCTTATTTTAGTTATAATTAATAAGAGGTGGTGTGTAAAAAGGTCTGAACGATTCAGACTTAAGAGTCATTAAGAGGTTTAAAAAAAAAAAAACCTTAATCACAGGGACTTGGTTCTTAATTTACGTAAATAATTCGTTTTAGGGAGTAAATCTAAAACTTGAGCAAACCGGACGACCAATGTAATTCACTCTTTTAGTTAAATTAATGCCTTCTTATGAGTATGAAGCCATTATTTCCTTTAATAAATCAAAAAATCATGGGTTTAATTAAAAATCTCATTTAAGGTTATATACCTAAATGATCTGATATCGATGATGTAAATGATGGGAATGATAATGAAAAATGTGAGTTGGTTTGTTAAAAATTACGATTTTTGTTCTTGTCGTTTAGAAATTACAATTTTTGTTCTTATGGTTTGTAATTTGTTGTTATTTTTGTCCTTGTGGTTTACAATTTATTGTTGTCTCGAACCATGGGGTTTACAATTCTACCTATATTAGTCCTTACCCCGAATTTGCAAAACCGCAAAACACGAATATTGTAGATCTACGTGTTTGTTTTCCAAAACATCTTGAATCACTTAAATCGGGGATTCGGTGTATGAGCTATGATTAAAACTCCACAACCTCGCAAACCTGCCAACTTCCTTTTTTTTTCTTTTTGTTCAATTTCGTCATTCGATCATCGGTGCCTACTTCAATTGACGTATTTAAGTTTAAATTTTTAAGGATAAAATAGACAATTATACATATTCAGACTTGTCAGTTTAGAAAAACAAACAGTCTTATTGATTCGGATTTTAGACTTTAACATCACCTCTTAAAAACCAGAAGTGAAATCAGACTTTAAACCTCAACACCTCTTAAAAAAACAAACGTCACCTTACTCCAGGATGAAACTAACAATAAATTATAAACTAGGGTTGAGTAAAGTTGAGGTTAACTTGAGAAGCGTGAGAAGTGGTTATCAACCGTTGGATGATAACTGAATGCACATTAGGATGAGGTGCATCGAGATAAGATATTCCGAGATGCAAAAATCAATTCCGTTCTAAGCCACAATCAATTGGAGGACATTTGATTAAAAGTGATCACCGGTTCATATCCACTTATCACGTTAACCTCAACTTCTCACACGATAATTCGTCATAACCAAAAAACTGATAAGTTGTTTCAAATAAGTTGATAAGTTAGAAGTGAATGACTTATTAAAAACTGTTTATCGTGATAAAACTGTATAGGCAGTTTTTCCCCTCTCATCCAACACCAAAAAACTGCCTATCAATAATGGCAAAACAAAATAAATCAGTAAGAGCATTTCCAACAACTTATCCATTTTGGAGAAAATGAGAATTTTGGGTTGTGCTCCAATAGTTTCCCAAAAACTATCTCCAAAATGAAAAAAGTAGGAGAAATAAAGTTTTTTTTCTTAAAATACGAAGATTACACCAAAAATAATTATTAAGTGGGAGGATCAATAGGAAACTTTGAAAATAAATACGTAGAGAGAGAAATAGTATTTTAATAAATGAACGAAATATTTTTAATATTATAATTAATACTAGAAATGTACCTCGCAATGCAGTGGGTTTCTGATTATAACTCGAACCCTCGATCATTATTCATACTTTTTGTTAGTTTTTTTTTATTTTATTTTATGATTTTGAGAAACCTAGATTTAAAACAAAAATATATTTTAGTTTAGTTTAATTATGTTTTTTTATAAAAAATAATGATAAAGTATCTTGTTACGGATCAAAAAATGTTTAATTTAAATGATAACTATATTTAAGATATTTTATATCTATACTATATTATAAAAAAGATATAAAAATCTCTTAAAAACAACCCATTAAGCATTATGTACTATTATTTAATGTTAATCTACTTAAAATCTCTTAAAAAACAACTAATGAAGCAATATGTACTACTTTTAAATGCTTTTAACCCTAATTAATAAATTTCATCCTTATCCCCCAAAATCCTTATCTCTAATCCCCAAACCCTAAAATTATGAAATTTGAATTGTGATAAACATAATCAAAACAGAATAAACATCTCAATTTAAATATAAAAAATTTAAAATATATAAGATAATTAATGAATTTTAATAAACTACTTATTTTTTTTATATAAAAAATATTATATTATTAAGCCTAAATTAAACAAATTAAAAAAAAACATTACCACTCTCTAAAAACCATCCAATATCTATACTATATTATAAAGCATTGATTTAAAACTCTTTAAAAACTCTCTAAAAATCATCCAATATTTATACTAATTTACTTAAATTTCAAGTTTACAACTTGCTATTGTCTATAGTACCACTTACTAAAGCACACTATCAATGCATATCCTTAAACACGTTCAACCTTATCCCTAAACCAGTTCAACTTCCTTCCTATCCCTAAATCCCTCCAACCCGTTCAAATCAAAATTCAAAACCAATGTTATCATCATTTTCATGTATCTCTATCTCTAAACACACCCTTTTTCCCCTATTTATATTCTTATTTAAACATGAATTTTGAATGGAGAAAATGAGGATGAAATCGAAAAGATCGATCGAGTAGACCCTTTTTTCAAACAACTGTATCAGATTTTGTCTTCTTTTTTGTTTGACTTGCTTGAGTGTGTATTTGTTATTACCGTCCTTCTTGATTTCTTTGAGGTGTTTTTGTATCAGGTTTTGTCTTCTTTTTCGTTTTTGTTTGACTTGCTTGAGTGTGTATTTGTTACTGGTTTCCTTCATATGTTTGTCTTTCCTTCATTTCTACATATCTATTTCTTTGTTTGGATGGTTAACAAAGTTTCTCAACAGTCAACCCATTTAGCAACGGAGTTACACGCTCGAGGGCTTTTAATTTTTCATTTACAATAAAATTTTACACCTTACTCACCCGGTGCATTGCACGGGCATGATGCTAATTTAAAATTAAATAGATAACATATTTCAATAAAAAATAAAAATAAGGTGTTTTATCTCGAATTTTCTTATATTTATCGGTTAGTTATATCAATAGTTAAAAATTTTAGATATTTTAGAAAATAAAAATAAGTGTTTATCTGCAGTTAGTTATACGAATTCAAACATTGAACTTTTATAAGTTGTACTTATGTTTAATCAATTTGTACTTTGGGATTTTAAGTAATATGCATTAATAAGTGGTACCTAATGCATAAAAATTAGTTTTTAAGAGTTTACCTTAAATGCTTTATAATATAGTATAGATATATTAGTTTAAATTCAAAATTACAAGTTAATAAAACATAATTATAACTTATTAAAGTCCTATGTTTTTATTTGTATAACTAATTGCAAGTAAACATATTAAATATAGGTTAAACACTATGAGATAAACTACATGTTTTATTTTTTATTAAAATATATTATCAATAATTTTAAATATAATATCATTTATATTTATCGGTTAGTTATATTAATAGTTAATAATTTTAGATATTTTATAAAATAAAAATAAGTGCTTATCTGCAGTTAGTTACACGAATTCAAACATTGAGCTTTTATAAGTTGTACCAAAGCATTATGAAATTATAAATTAAGTAATTGACTTTAATTAGTTTTATTTTGTGCTTAAAATGTTGTAATTAAGAGTTTTTTATGTCTCTTTTATAATATAACTAGAAGCGTAATCGTGCAATGCAGCAAGATACAGCACGATTTTAATGTTTATTTTTATTTTTTGTTTTCTATTGATTTACAGTACGATTTTGGATGATTTTTATTGAGTGATAACGGGTTTTTTATATATAAATTTGTTTAATTTAAGCTTAACAATATAATGTTTTTTATATAAAAAAAATTAAGTAGTTTGTTAAAATTCATTAATTATCTTATATATTTTAAATTTTTTATATTTAAATTGAGATGTTTATTCTGTTTTGATTATATTTATCAGAATTCAAATTTCATAATTTTAGGATTTAGGGATTAGAGATAAGGATTTTGGGGGATAAGAATGAAATTTATTAATTGGGGTTAAAATCATTTAAAAGTAGTACATATTGCTTCATTAATTGTTTTTTAAGAGATTTTAAGTAGATTATCATTAAATAATAGTACATAATGCTTAATACATCACAATTTTAATGTTTATTTTTATTTTTTGTTTTTTTATTGATTTACAGTACGATTTTGGATGATTTTTATTGAGTGATAATGGGTTTTTATATATAAATTTGTTTAATTTAGGCTTAACAATATAATATTTTTTATATAAAAAAAATTAAGTAGTTTGTTAAAATTCATTAATTATCTTATATATTTTAAATTTTTTATATTTAAATTGAGATGTTTATTCTGTTTTGATTATGTTTATCAGAATTCAAATTTCATAATTTTAGGGTTTGGGGATTAGAGATAAGAATTTTGGGGGATAAGGATGAAATATATTAATTAGGGTTAAAAGCTTTACAGGTAGTACATTAGGCTTTAAGGGTGTGTTTGGTACAGAGAGTTGAAGACAGAGAAATGGAAATGATTTCCATTTCTCTTGTTTGGTAACACAGAGAAAAGAAAAATGAGAAATAAACCAATTCTCTTTCCCTACTTTTATTTCTCCACAAAGTGAAGAGAAATGGTGAGATTTCAAAATCAGGGAATTGATGAGAGTTGTTCCAAAGTAAAAAAACACATCGGTCTCTCTCCCTCTCGGCGCTCTCTCTCTCCCTCACGTCGTCGCTCTCTCTCTCCCTCTCCCTCTCCCTCTCGGCGCTCTCCCTCTCCACCGGCGCTCTCCCTCTCCACCGGCTCTCTCTCTCTCTCTCACGTCGCTCTCCCTGTCGGCGCTCTCTCCCGGCGCGATCCCTCTCCACTGGCGCTCTCCCTCCCGGCGCGATCCCTCTCCACCGGCTCTCTCTCTCTCTCTCTCTCACGTTGCTCTCCCTGTCGACGCTCTCTCTCAGGTCGCGATTTATGTATTTCTGTATCTGGTTAGGTTTGGATAAGGGATCTGTATTTCTGTATGTTGGGTTGGAAATCAAAAATGTATCTGTATGTTGGGTTGGAAATCAAAATGTATCTGTATTTCTGCAGTTAATTTCATGATTTCTTGTTTCTGTATAGGGTTTGGTCAAAAATTATATATGATGATAATGTCAGTGAATTTGTTTCTGTTGGGTTGGAAATCCCCCCATCATTGATGATTTGTTTCTGTTAGACTTTGCAAAAATTGTTGAATTCTCTGTTACATTTCTCTGTGCTCCCAAACAAGAGAAACGATTTCCTGTTACATTTCTCTGCTGAATTCTCTGTGCTACCAAACAGGAGAGTCAATTCCTATTTTCCAGACCAATTCTCTTTCTCTGCAATTCCATTCTCTGCAATCATTTCTCTACAATTCCATTCTCTGTACCAAACGCACCCTAATAGTTATTTTTAAGAGATTTTAAGTAGACAACTTTAAATGATAGTACATAAAGCTTAGTGAGTTGTAATTAAGAGTTTTTTATGCTATCTTTATAATATAGTATAAATTTAGTAGTTATTTTTAAGACATTTTAAGTAGATAACTTTAAATGATAGTACATAAAGCTTAGTGAGTTGTAATTAAGAGTTTTTTATGTCATCTTTATAATATAGTATAGATATAGATATAGATTAGATTCTACAAAATAAGGAATCTGTTGGAAATAGATATAATTTTATTATTATTATTTTTTGGAAATTTGACTTCAGTTCACCAATAAAATTTCTATTAATCCATTTAAATAGCAATCCCAAACACCCTTGAATATACACTCAGTGGGTGTTTGGGATTGCTTATTTAAAACAACTCAAGCTTATTTTGAAAAGTGTTTATCAACTTATGTGGTGTCAAACCGGAGTTTTCTAAAAAGTGTTTGGATTAGCTTATTGTGGTACCAAAACGTAATAAGCTAATAAGTTGTTATTTAAAGATGTTTTGGATTACTTATACATATAAAAGAACCAAAAAATTCATAAGCATTTTTGAAAGAAGTTGATAAGTTAGAACAAAATGACTTATCAAAAATGGTTTTTCAGCGGTTTGACATCCTATAAGCTATTTTCTTTACTTTTCATCCAAACACTCAAATGGCTTCTCTCCGGTGCCAAATCGCAATAAGCTAAAACCCCCTCAAATAGCAATCCCAAACACCCCTCAATAGTCGGATACGCACGAAAATCCCCGCGTAAACCAACAATCAATCATCCTTCAAACAAATTGTTTGTGATCCGAACAACGAGATGGTAGTCGGCAGAACCACAACCGTAATGGCAACAACTCTGGTTATCCATGGCCGCCGTGAAGCTCGTCTCCTGATTCCAATCCCTAGAAATCATTTTCACTTGTTCTCAGAAGAAGGTAATCAACGAAAAAGTTTTATCAGGGTTTAAGGAGGCAGTGAGTTCGTATTTGAGGAATTTATGAAGACTCTAATTCCAATCTTCATCGATTTTCATCCGATTCAATGTTTCTTCTTCGTATTGAACTCTTCCAAGTTTTGCTTCCTCTGCCCTACGCTTCCAATCTCTATGGATTTTGATTTTAATGTTTTATTTTTTCGTATTGAATCCTTTCAAGTTTTGTTTCATCTGCACTCGAGATTCTAAGTTAACTCGTAATTTATATTTCTATGTTAATTTTACATTTATCTTCTGAGAACCAGGAGTGAATGAGTGAAAATGATTTCCAAAGGATTGGAATCAGAGGCAACCATACTCCTTGCCATTACGTTTGTGGTTCTTTAGCATCTGGCGACACCAAAGGTGAGAATGATCCAGTTAAATTTGTGTTGATATAAGCAACCTTTTACATTTTTCAGTAGCTAACTAGTAATGTTGTATCATGTATTTGAAGTAATGCCTTTGGTAGAACAAATAGTTGGACTGACACACAAGGAACAATGAAGTTGATCCTCTTGCCTAGGTAAGGAGTACTTTTCTAATTGTTTATGTACTTCTATAATTGTTTATGTTCTAATTAGTGCCTGCATTTTCCAATGCCATCTGTGTGTATAGTTCATTTTCTCTACCACATGTATCTTTGTTGGAAAGAAGAAAACTTGCATTTTAGGTTGACATATAGGGCTTTGCTAAAAAGATACGGAGGGATTTGATGGTATTTATGTACTCTCAGATACTGTTTGTGTTAATGAGCTTAATGAGATTTACAACTTATTCGGTTAGCTATACATGACTGTTTTGTAGTGGCTTAATGATATAAAAGTGGCTTATTTAGTAAGCTTCTAAGGGGGAGCTTTATGCAGAAAGCCAAGTTTTTTCTGTCCCAATTAAAAAACACGCTACTTTATTTATGAAAAAACACTCCCAAACAAAAACCTTCCCGATCTATACAGATAGATTAATCCACACATACAGCTTTATCCATACAGGACTTAATGGAAAACCAACAACACAACCACAATTTAAAGGAAATTGACAGCTTGACGCATGACCTGCAATTAAATATAAAAAGTTTAAAGTTCAGTGCAGGCAGTAGTTTGATTGACGCATGACCTGCCACTCATCAGTCTATAGCGTAAACACAATTTTAGGATGCCCACCTACAGAAATCTTATGTTTTTGACTTAAGTTGGAATTTGACCGATGAAACTCTTCTACTTTTCATCATCTAACATGAATAACTAATTGTATTGTATTAGACTTCCTGCTAATATGGAAGTTTCATGGTGTTTTGACCATATTTTTTTTTCTTTCCCAAATACTATTTCATGGTATCAGAGCTTTAGCTCCTGGCACGAGTTTTACCAGCACAAGGAAACCATAATCATTGTTACAATCACAGTCACCGTTACCATAACCTGATCTTTGGCCATAAGTCACTGCTGAACATCCCACTGTTGTTGGAGTCTTGCGTAAATCCGCCAGAAATTGTTTAAATCGCCTTTTATTTCTCATATCTGTCGGCGCCGCCACCTCCAACCACTAGACGTGTATCTCACCAGAACCTCTGTTGCTCAAACCTGTTTTGTTTATTCCAAATCCGATTACCCGCTTCAATAGTAATTCTTCTTTTTACCATATCCAAACTCCGACTCTAGTTTCAATATAGTCAGCATGGAAAGCGTAATTCCAGTTCAAGATCCAAAATCTATTTGACGGCTTGACACTACCATTCCTAGGATAAATAAGACCCAAAATCTAGGGGACTGGTTAAGACCAAATGGGTATTTACAACGGAACTTAATCCTAACCGTTCTTTGCATTGGTTGAAAGCTTAGTTGGGTGCATTTGTTGAAAGCCTGACCGGTTGCAATGGGCTATTCCCAGCTGGATGTCAAGAATATCTTTCTTAATGGTGTTCTTGAGGAAGGATGTGTTCATGGAGTAGTCATCTGGGTTTGTTATTGAGGCCTCAATGGCATGTTAATTCGACGTTCATTATATGGTCTTAACCAGTCCCCTAGAGTGTGGTTTGTGTGATCTTCTGGATGTTCTCCGAGAGTTTTATATGACTTGCAGTTTTCAGGATTACTTTAGACATTAGAAGGGTTGACGCATCATACTAGTAGTCCGCATCTATGGCATTGTTATCATCGGAGATGATAACATAAGGATTTTAGAGTTGAAGCATTTTATACTGTCTCATTTTCGGGTCAGGGATTTGGGACGTCTTTTTACTTCCTTGGGATAGAAGTTTCTGAGTCTCCATAGGGGATACTTTTGTCTCAACGGAAGTATGCTCTTGATATGCTTACTAAATGTGGTATGCTAGGGTGCATATTAGTATGGAACTTGATACTCAATACATGAAATCTTCTTCGCCAGGATGTAAACCCTCGGAAGGATCTAGAATTTTTATGAAAGACTAGTTCGGAAGCTAAACCACTTAAAAGTTACTCGACTTGATACTTTCTACTTCGTGTTTTGAGATGGTTCATGTTTATTCAGTACAAGGAATTTTGCGGTATCTCTAGGACATACAAATCTTAGGGATACTTTATTCAAATCAGGGTCACCGCCGAGAAGGGGCATTTCCCAAGGAAAATGATATCTAGTTTCTAAGTGCATTTTGGTGGGTTGACTGCCTTATTTATAGGAGATCAACTATAGGGTATCACGTACTTGTCGGGGCTAATGTTGTTTCCTGTAAAAGTAAATTGATTTATATTTTAAAATGGAAAGGAAAGTGTTGAATGAAGTTCACTAACACCTAACTGGGTTAAGTAGAGGAAGATTGGATGCATATATGTAGTGCTAATATTTTGTATTAATGTGCCACTAGTTAGTTTTGTAGTTTATTACTCTCTTCAGCAAATAGTGTATAGGGGGTGAGGTAAATGCTCATGTGCACATGTAGTCCTACATGCACAACTTGTAGATTGCGCATATATATTCTTAGATTGATGATAAATTTGTGATGAAAACTAAAAATTGATGTTGCAAATGGTGATTATTAGGTGATGAAAAACTGCAGGTAATGAAATTAGTTTGAAAATAAACCCTAAAATACAAATATATATGCATAGAATACAACTTACTTGTACACCAAAATACCTCCTTTTGTACACCAACATCTTCCTCATAGTTTGAATTTGCTATATGAGTGTCAGATGCATTTTTTATATTTTGTTAAAATGGCAAAATAGACAAGATCATTATGTGCTTTCACATTTTTTAAGGCGTGCAGATAGTCATCCGATCTAATTAGAACCGACCGAACATAATTGTCTATCCAATTGTTATTGGATCGCATCGGATCCAAAACTTTAACGTCGATATTGGATTGGGCGGTTCATAGATGGTAGTCCAGAATCCAATCAGACCAAATTGATCCGATCCAATTACTCATCTAATTATTATCCAACTACCATGAATAATTGGTTGAAATGGTGGATTAGTTGGTTGGAAAAAAATTGGATCGATCCAATATGATCCAATGGATAACAAATAGTAATATCCAATGGATTGGATTGGTTGTCCAGTTAATTGGATTGGATGGGAATGTCAAACTTCTGCATCGATGGATGATTGGATCGGATCACATCCACCTAAATCCATTGGATTTCAACCGATGAACACTCCTACTTATACTGTCATAATAATGAAATCAATTGCATATCTTCGCCCAATTTCAATCAAATTGCATATCTTCGCCCAATTTCAATCAAATTGCTTATTTCAATGAAATTACCTAATATAAATAATTAATAACGGTTTAAAGTCCATCATAATTGTTTTTCTTCTCATCCTTTTATAATCTTATGCTAAAAATGACCATTCATGTTACTTAATTTAATTAAAATTGGTTGACAATGATTACTTTGAAAGTATAAGTATAAACATAACTAGTCTAGTATATCTCACCTGAAGGTGGGGTCTGGGAGGCGTAAGTTGTATGCAAACTTGAGTACCTGACCTCTATCTCAAAGATTAGAACAGTTGTTTCCATGAAGATCCTTGGCTTGTAAAAAGTGTGCGAGAGAGAAAAACATAAAAGATAAATACAAGTAAGCAATAACATAGAAATATAAGCAGGTGCAAGAAAAACATAACCAAGTTAAAAAAATTGCACAACCTTGCTCTGGTAGCCTAACCAATGATTCCCTAACCCTATCCCCTACCCCCACCCTCTACCTCTCCAATTCCCTTCCTCTTGTCTATGCTATCTATAGAACCTCACCCCTAGTTTGCTACCCTAATTTTGCATCTCCACGAACTCTACTTTCCTCGGAAATGCCTAAAGTTGTCATGTCCAACCTCAATTGATCATCCAAAGTCCTCCTCACCCTACCCCACCTCCTCGCCCCTCAACTTCCTCACAAAAATATTTATCATTCGCATACTTACATGAACGTGAGCAAACCACCACAATCTTCCCTCCCTCAGCTTACGTGTGAAAGCATAAGTATGTGATTGATAAATATTTTTGTTTGAGTATGCAATAAGAAGAGTGAAAGTACGGTGTTTTTATCTCTATTTTGTCACGTTAGAGTTGATAAAATAGAATTTTCTTTTAGCAACTATGTTAAATAGTAATAGAGTTATTAATATAACGACATAGTTAAAAATGCTCTTGTTAAATTTGCATTCGTGTAATATGAAGTTATATTCTGTAAACAATAAATAAAGTTCTTCAAGGAAAAGAATTGGGGGGGATGTTTCATTTATTTGGAAATGAAATGCTTAATTTGATGCACAACCAACCGTTACATAAAATCTTTTACTCCTTTTTGATGAAATTTTGAACAAAATCATCTTTGAATTGATTGTGGATTAAAAAATTGATTTATTTTGGGAAGGAGCAGTAAAAATATTCATTAAATAAGAAAACTTCGTAATTAATACTCCCTTAGTCCCAAAATAAGTGTTCATATTTCTACTTTAGTTTGTCCCAAAATAAGTTTCCACTTCTAGAAGTAAGTGCCTACTTTCCAATTCCATCCTTAGTTATGAGATGGAGAAATTCGTACTCCCTCTTTTATGAAGGGTAAAATTATAGTTAATTAAAAAGTATAATAATCACACATTTCTAACATTGTGTGTCTTTTTCATTGTGGACATTTATTTTGGGACGGAGAGAGTAAATGACATCCAACATCCAACTTTTTGCAAATTTTATGAGAGATTAAAAGATTTAATACAATGAAGTTGGTAGCATACTATATAAGGCGTATTGTGGTAGAAGTCTAGAAAAGGTAAATAGCAAGGTGGTGGTGGTGGTGCTTTGTTTTCTATTTAT
The DNA here is from genome assembly GCA_954870635.1 of Arctium minus. NCBI lineage: Eukaryota > Viridiplantae > Streptophyta > Magnoliopsida > Asterales > Asteraceae > Arctium > Arctium minus. The sequence goes on along the minus strand of OX941095.1, from coordinate 70,350,712 downwards.
CGCTTTGCCGGTACGGTGTAGCTCTTTCGCCAATAGTTTGCATCAAGAAAGATGGGTTCTTTGAGTAAAGATGGAGAGCTTGGGTCAATGAAGCTTTCTCACCATGCAAATGGTCAACGATTTTTGAGTGAGAACAGAGGTGATGATGTATCATCGTCTTTTGTTATCAACATTTTCTTATTATTTTGTAATTGCTTTGCTATTTTCTTAACATGGTATAGTCTATGTTCTTTCCGGCTTCTTTTTTCTGGTTCAAAAAAAAATTCTTTGCCATTTTACATACGAGAATGGTCTTCTGTGTTTCTGTTTTATTATCTTGTTCTTATTTTTTTTTCTTCACTACAGTGTTCTTGATCAATGTTCATATGAAATTTATCATTCAGCTTGTCTTTATATTCCTATAAGCATTTGGAACCAAGAAGGATATTTTTGGAAGGTTTAATTCATACCAAATTGAGTTCTCAAATGTCAATTTCTTGATGGAATCAATTGGGGATTTTCGTATTTGCTTATGTGTATAAACTTAAATTAATGTTTTTTTCTTGATGCTTAACTTTGAAGCAATGTATACAGATCCCGAGAAAACAATGAAAAATCTTGTCTCGGGTTTTTCCATTCACAGCGAACCGTCGGGAATACAATTTTATCTTGTTTTTATATCTTAGACGTTGTTTTGCTGACTCCATTATTTTATTTTTTACTTTTAGGTAAGGATCCTGTTGATCTGCCTGCTCAGCTATGGTATGAGTGTGCTGGCCTCACTGTCAAAGTTCCTCGCGTAGATGATATGGTCTTCTACTTCCCCCAAGGCCATCTTGAGCAGGTTTGTTTATCTCTAGATTGGTACATCTTTATGTCATTTAATAGTTGGATTTGAGTTATTAACTTATAATACTGTAGTCAGACACATTTAATACAACTGTAATACAACTTTAAATTGTAAAGGATTCATTAGATTTTTTTCATAATTGGTTTAAAAAGTTAATTATTACCTTTTGATTGTATACCTCAGAAGGCAGCGAAATGTCTAATGAGTTCTATGGCCTATGTTAATTTATCCAATTCCCTACACACAGTACATAGGGCTTGTAAGACCCCACATTGGTTGGGGAGGGGAACTAAGGTTGCCTTATAAGGGACTAGATACCTCCTCTAACATACGCGTTTTAAAACCGTGAGTCCATGTGTGGACAAAACGGACAATATCTGGTATGGTTGGCCTGAGATGTTACAGGGCTTGTATTGGGCTTGTGTGTGGGTTAAGGCTTCACAACATTGATTACGTATAAATTTTTGTATGAAAATCACTTGAAGTTACACCTATTCAGGTTCTATCTATTTGCCATTAAATGTGATTATAATTAACAATTTTAAGGATTTGTCTAGCAATCAAGTTTCACATCAAACTACTCACTTTTGTCAAGACCTGCTACGAATCAACCTGTTTCTATTATAATCTGCTAGATTGGTTGAAGACCTGCTATTGAATCAATTCTATGATGATCTTGAATTGCTTTTAGGTTGATGCATACATGAAGCAGGAAGGCATCACTGATATACCATCCTATGGTTTACCTTCAAGGATTCTGTGCAAGGTTGTTGATGTTTTGTTAAAGGTATGTTTACTTCTCCATCTTCAGTGTTGTCATATACATGATGTCAAATGTCCATCTTTGTAAATAACCAATCTTTAAGTTTCGGTACCTAATGTTGCAGGCAGAAGCCGACACTGATGAAGTGTTTGCTGAGATTTCGTTGGTTCCAAATGTAAGAGTGATGCCAGGGTGACGCCTGGAGACCATTAATGGCACCAATGATTTTTATGATTATTTTCTTAGAAATCATGCATCTTTTAATAGCTTTTTGCCGTGGAACCTTTTTACTTTTTTACTGCCAATTGATTTGAAATTTTGATCTTCTAGTGTGAAGTACCTGAGGGACCAACCTATAAAAGCATTCCTCGAAAGGTTCCTGCAAGTTCTTTCCGGAAGAAACTAACCCCTTCAGACGTAAGCAAACAAGGGGGATGCAGCTTGCATAGGAGACATGTTGACGCGACCTTCCCACCTCTGGTATGTATTCAAGTTTTTCATCCCTAATACTTTCACGATATGATTGATATCTAACAACATTAGCACTAGTAACACTAAAACTCTTACAAATTTGAAAATGACCTGTACGCGAGAGGGCTCCTGGACTCACCGCCTCCTTCCCACCACCATCACCATTGTTGCGAACACACTTGCTACCTGTGGTCACCGCGATGCCCCCCAAATAGTGATTGAGACCCAGCTCGCCTGCATCGAAATTTTAGTTGTGACTATCAACTATTGCACCTTAGGTTCTTGTATACTGCAATCTTCATGAAACCGTGTGGCATGTTGCGATTGCTAACCTTCTAAACTTGAAACCTGCTGCCACATACTGATTTGAATCAGCCTTTTGCATCATCTCTTGTTATTTTAGAATTTGGCTCTATGCCTGATAATCTTCTGAGAGACATACTTTCTTCCCTGCCAGTCTGCTTTTTTCGGGCCTTTGGTTTCTACTGACTCCTTGGATCACTTTGACTCTTGTGCCTCGATCTTCGATCACACAGATATACCCCATGGGATTTCTAAATCCCATGTTTGTGGGATTTCAAATCCATGCAATCCCTCAACCCAAACATGGGATTGGAATGGAATTGAATTCCAAATCCTATCCAATCCAACAAACCAAACTGGACCTTAGGGTTTTGTTATTTAACAACCTTACAGAAAAGCCCCAACTGCGCCTCATAAGCCCTGGTAGGGCCCGCCTCATCCTTATGCATCAATGGCAACAGTAGAGGCGTAGCCTCATGATCAGTTTTGACCGCTTTGCCTCCAGGCGTTCAACTCAACTGCTTGTTTATAACCATGGTCCCACCAACCGCCTTTGCTGAACCAAGACCACCCACCTACACCTCTTGTGTGTCGCCTTGCAGTTGGCACTATTGAACCACTTGTTGTACTTGCTTGACACGCAATCTGCACATCTACCTATGCCTTAGGCACCCAACTACAGGATCCATCCTTTGGTCCTGAAAAAGAATGTACACAGTCAATGAGTAGGAGGTTGCAGCTACTATAGTCTCGGTCTGGCATGTAATATAAGAGGATCCAGATTTGGAAACCCCTTGTTTATCCTGTGGCGGGTCTATCTATAGTAGCTTCTAACTGGTTTTTGACACCTTTCAGGGTTTGTGTTTTAGGTTTCTTTGAATTTCACCTTTATCATATTCCATTTTAGTCTCTTTTTTCTTTCAAATCACTCCTTGTGGCCTTTAATATCATGTTTTTCTATGTTGGTTTTTCTTTTTTTTCCCCTTCTCATCAATGAGTAGAGAGTGGCATGATTATCCTGCTTTGTAAATATAGATCAAGAATACTTTGGGATATGGGGTTTTGTGCTTTTTAAGACTAGCAAGAAATGCGGGGCGGGATTGGTTTTGATCTTAAATTGTTTTGCTTTTAGCATTGATGAGGGGGTGTATTGATAATCATTGTGATATGAAAGTTGTAACGGTAAAAAACTAGAGGTGGTGGTTTCTGATTGTGGGTGCTTTGATCGTTCCTCCATATGTTCAACTGGTTCATGTATGTATGGAGCACCTCGGTGGCGTTGATGCGGGTTGGAATTTAAATTTAGAAAATTTTGGGGGTCAAAAGAAGAAATGTATTTATAAAACATAAAACTCATAAATGTAAAGTTTTTCAGCCTAATAATGGTTAGCAGTTTGTAGGGTTTAAAATCACTCGCGTTATTGATGCAGGACATGAGTCGGGGTACAGCATCCCAAGAACTAGTCGTCAAAGATCTACATGGAGGAGTATGGAACTTCCACCACACTTGTCATGGTAATGCTTTCTAATTTTTGTCATGGTAATGCTTTCTAATTTTTGTCATGGAAATGAAAAGCCTTTTGACTTTTGTCCATTGGGGCAAGGTCAATTGAGAATAATTAAGAACGTGAAGCCAACTATTCATGAATTATTCATGAAGAATAATGAAAATGCATGATATTCATAATGAATAATTGAGGGTTATTCATCATGAATACTTCACTTTCTCAAAATATTTATCATTTGACCCCCCCCCCCTCTTTGATTCCAATTTTATTCAAGTATTTTTGGACAGTTTTCAAAAGAGAGATGATTTGACTTTTAACGTCAAACCTAAATACTTCATAAAATTGACTATTCCTTGGATCTTGTTGCAAATTAAGAATTAGTCTATTTCTTGTTCTGCAACAAAGTTTAATATAGTTACCTATTCTTTTCCATGCTTTATAGAAAACCATATCGATTTTGAAGTTGAAATGCGATGAATATGACCATTAAAGTTGCAATGCATAAAAGACTTCATTTTTTGCATTAACACCTCTTTTTCAAGGCACATATAACTTTCGTATAAGGCTTTTTTACTTGCAAATACAGGTAGGCCAAAGCGAAATTTACTAACGAGTGGTTGGGGTAAATTTGTGAGTGCAAAGAGGCTTATGGCAGGAGACACTTGCATTTTCTTAAGGTATTTGTGTTTTGTATCCCTCAAACAACAAGATCTTTTTCTATACATCATTCGACGTATTTCTCTATGCATTTCTTATTTACATACATGATGACCATTAGAGCTGACCATTTGCGGGTTTGGACTGGGCCTAACCTATATTTTCCCGATGGGCCTAATATAGCAAACCCAAGCCCGTTTTTTCGGGCTTGATAACTTCCCCATACCCGCCCTATAAAAGGAGTCGGGCTTGTCCACGGGCTAACAGCCCTAAAAATCTTTCACATTTAAAAGTAACTTTGGGGTTGTTTGGTTCAGGCTGGGGGATGAAAATGGGGATGAAAAACATGACAGCGAATGGAAATGGGAATGAATTTTCATTCTCCCCAATTTAACGTGGAATGAAAATTTGTGCTTCTGGGGGAATGGACCCGTTTTATTATATAAAACCAAACAGTTTCTTTTATCATCATTTCCATTGATTACCGCTTAACACCTCTAACCAAAGACCCCCATACTATTATTCAAATTACATTAAAAAGTTCAACTTAAAATAAGTCATGAAAACATAACAGTATACATGGCTTATGAAAAGATAGTTTCACATATGGAGTATGGAGGGCAGCTGGGCCGTAGTGTCCATGGACAACTCTAATGAACATATGTATGTTCTTGTTACAGAGGGCGAAATGAACTATATATTGGGGTTCAGCGAGCAGTGAGACTGCAAAAACCGTCAACAGACTTGTTTGGCGTCACTATGCAACATGGCATACTAGTCACTGCCCTTGATGCGATCAGCAGAAGAGCTAAGTTCAAAGTATACTACCATCCTCGGTAAGCTTCTGTACAGCAACGAAAAGAAAAAAACTCAGTACTTTCCAATTCTACCCTTAATTATGAGACGAAGAAATTCATTACTGCCTCCATTATTAAGGGTAAAATTGTCATTTAGTTAATTAGAAAGTGTAATGATTACGAACTCGGAACTTCTAAAACTGTGCTTTTTTCGTTGGGAACTTCTAAAACCGCAGGACAAGTCCTTCACGATTTCTAGTTGCGTATGATGAGTTCATAGATTCACTTGACGTTGATTATTCACCCAATATGAATGTTGAAATGCTATTTGATGGAGGAGGAGGGGGAGGAGAAGATCCGATGCAGAACTTGAAACGGTGGATTTTCTTGCATAACTAAGAGTACGTTATTTATGAATTGTGCTTGTTCTACAAACTAAAGCGAATGCCCCCACCAGATTTTCAGGAATTATTATTGGTAAGGAAGATATTGATTCTGTTAGGTGGCCTCATTCGGAGTGGCGTAGTTTGAAGGTAATAATGCAAGCCGGTTCCTACTTGTATTTTTACTGTCTTGATTCGTCCGGTTTAATTAGATTAGAGAAAAGAACTTAGGGTGTGTTTGGTACATGGGATATGACAGTACAAAAATTTGTTATCCCATGTTTGGCGCAACGTTAGATTGGGACATGAAAGGACGAGAGTGGGATAAAAATGCATTTTTTGTCCCACCAAAATAGGTGGAACAAAAATCGGAGAGATGGGACAATAGGGTTGGATTCTATTGGATTATGGTGAGAATGAAAGTTATGGTGAGAAGGGTAAGGAGGGATCTCCACCCTTGGATGCACGTTAGGATGAGATGCACCGGATCAATCCCCGTATCAAGCGTAAGCGTGAGTCATGGGTGGGTTTGAGATTAAAAGTGATCAGGGGTCTATTCTTACCTTCTCACCTTAACTCTTCTTCTCACACAATCCTTTGTCTGAGATAATATTGGTGAATTACTAAACTACTCATGTCAAATTAAAACTCTAAAAAGAAAATTCATCCATCAAGTCTGTCAAGTTCAATCTCGTCCAATCTTGTTTGCGTACCAAATGCACCCTCAAAGAATTGAGTATTTCTCCATTTAATTTCTTTTTAATGCGGTAAATTAGGGATCTTCATGGAAACCGCCTCTGTACACTGTACTCCTTGCAGTAGAGGAAAGGTTGCGTACATCTTACCCTCCCCGGACCCCACTTCGCGTGGGATTCACCGGGTTAGTTTGCTTTATTTTAAGAACACCGAAGCATAAAATACTACATGTATTTTATTTTGAAAACGGTGCAGGTTCGTTGGGATGCCACGACAGACGGACATGTTCTTCCCGAGCTGGTTTCCCCGTGGAGCATCCAGTCTGTTGATTTAGCAGCCCAAGATCAGCAGTCGTTTGTTTCCCTTGGCCGAAAGAGATCAATGCCTTTCGAGCCCACTAACTTCCGATCTTCAAAAACTAACGGTTTGCATTCTATTACCATCCACACTATCCGACTCTCTCTTTATCACACTTTTCACAAGTTGAGGGTCTTCACGAAAACGGCTGCTCTACTCTTGAAGGTAGAGTAGAGGTCAGGTCTCATACATCCTACGGTCCCCGGACCCGGACCCGGACCCCATGTTCTGGTGGGATATATCGGGTTAGTTTGGTTTGCTATGAGATACAATTGTTCTTTATCATAAAATCGACTTCCATTTCGCTCAAGGTGTTGGCCATAAATACAAGCTTTTTGGAGTGGAGATATGGGATGGCAAATCGGGTGTCTGTTCTCGACACGGAACATCTTGGCTGAGCATTTCGAAGGGTACTTTGAAGCAACAATCTCAAAACTATTCCGTTGTCACAGCCCATCATTACATAAAGGTATTTGTTACTCCCACTTGTTAATATTTGAGCAAGAAGGTTGATTACCAGCAATCCCGAGTGGACCCACATGGAACCCGCCCCCTAGGAACCACATGTGAGGAGGTATTTCAGAGTTGACCCAGCGGCCGAGGATAGCGGAGGGGTCCAAGCCCGTCTCCCGCAGGATTTGAACTTGAACCTGTTGTGGCATTGAGCAAAGTCGCTCTGCCCCTTTGCCACCTGAGCTACATGCCCGAGGGCCCCACTTGTTATACAATTTGTGAGTCTTCATATAGTTTTGCGGTATCTATGCATTCTTTTATCATGTGTGAAAGAAAACCCTTTTTATCCCAAATATATAGCTTTCGGGGTTTTTTTCTATTTGTTTCACTTACCTTTTTCGCAAGTTGGGGTCTTCTCAGAAACAACCTCCATGTGTTTTGAGGCAAAGGTAAAGTCTACTTACATCCAGACCGTGCCATCGAGTGTTGGGTTTGTTTGATATGGTGTGGTTTATACAATTTTGTGAATAGGGTCTAATTGTCGAATGTCCTAGGTGTTGAAGCACGGAACCGCTCTTGGAAGATCCGTAGACCTCTCATGTTTTATTGGGTATGAAGGTCTTATCGGTGAGCTTGACAAGATGTTCGAGTTTTTTGGAACGTTGGTCAGTGGAACCAGTGGATGGGTCGTAACATATGCAGACGGATATGGCAACAAAATGCTGCTTGGTGATCGCTTGTGGTCGTAAGTACCTACTAAACCTGTATATCATATATATAATTATATACATACATAGAGAGACTCATTCTTTAAACCCAATAATTTGTACAATCAGGTATATGTGAAAATGCAGTGTTTATAAAGTGTTTTCATATATGAAACGTTCATGACTGTTTTTTTCCTGAACGTTTCACATATGAAACAACACTGTATAAATACTGAATTTTCACATATGTCGTTTCAAATGTGAAACAATACATGAAAACTGATTTGTATGATCTATTGGGTTTGTAAATGAGCCTGAACGCTTCACATATAAACAACACTGTATAAATACTAAATTTTCACATGTGTCGTTTCAAATGTGAAACAATACATGAAAACTGATTTGTAAGTTTGTAAGATTTATTGTGTTTGTAAATGAGGTCAGGCTCATGGGAAAACCGTAAAAAAATGAAAAACTGAGGAACACATTAATGACCATTCATCTGTACGGTATGCACATGTGCATACAAATAATTTGTAGAAACCAGGAACATCTTAAAATACTTGTATGCACTTGTGCATACCGTACTAATAATCGGTTATTAGGGTGTCCCTCAGTTTTTAATTTTTTCGGGCGTTTTTCCTGAGTCTCCCTCTCCCTCTCCCTCTCCCTCTCTCTCTCTCTCTCTCTATATATATATATATATACACACACACAAATGTTTTCTACTAGCTAAGTTTTTTTTTTTTTTTGGTAACCGTGGGTTTCCAGGCCAGCTTACGCGCACCGACTAAGTTTAGCCAGTTTTTTTCTACTAGCTAAGTTTGTGATTTTGAACGATGGTTTCAGCCAATTCAAGGCGGTGGTGCGGAAGATGACCATCGAGTCGGCTGCAGCGGTTAACTAAGTTATCTTCTATTGTAGCCTTGGACCTCTTGACTTCTGGTTTGCAATAAAATGGCCATGGCTTGAAGAATGTTCATCATGGAGTTCATAAAACTGTTTGCTTTACTTTCTTGGAATCAAAATGTTGAAATATCCATAATTTGCTATTAATCTTGGGGTTTTGCAAATTCTTGTTTTTTTTTAAATTTCTGAGTTTATTCAGCTAGATGACTTCCTGACAAGGGTTTTTTAAATTCATGACCTTCTAACAGGTGTGTAGGCATTCTTCTGTTAAGCATAGATGTTCTCAAACTGTCAAAAGGTCGTTTAACCAAAGGACCGTTGTTTTCAGTGATCTTTATTTGGTGCACTAAACTTGAGGGTTTTGGTGGATGTAAAACCGCCATCGACCACCAGGTTATGACCGTTCACGTATTTGGCGTCATCGGAAGCAAGATAAACGGCGGCATTTGCCACGTCTCCGGGCTCACAGTAGGTACCCTTGAATTCACCTGCATTCCGCACCATATGTGTGATCTCGTGATCTTCGAGATCCGGGAAATATCCTTTCATTTCTTCCATCACAAATGCCGTTGGAATCGCGAAAGGCGATATGCAATTGATCCGAATGCCGTGTTGGGAAAGCTCCGATGCCAACGACTTCACGATCCCGATGACAGTGAACTTCGATATTGAATACGTGTGTTGGGCTAACCCGCCTAAGACTCCTGTCACGCTGGCGGTGCATAGGATGGACCCGCGTTCACGGGGAATCATTACCCGTGAGGCGTGCTTGATTCCGGCAAGGACGCCCCGAACGTTGACCGAGTTGACCCGGTCGAACGTGGTGAGGTCGAGGTCGACTATGGATGGTGGGGTTTGGCATGGTATCCCGGCGTTGTTGTACATGATGTCGAGTTGCCCGTATTTGGATACCGTGAAATCGACGGCGTTGGCAATGTCGGACTCGTTGATGACGTTACAAGAGATGAATGAGGCGTTTGGACCGAGTTCGGTAGCGGTGGTGTGGCCGAGCTCGTGGTGGATGTCGGCAATCACCACCTTGGCACCGTTGTCGATGAATTTGGTCGCGGTTTCTTTGCCGATGCCGCTAGCGGCTCCGGTGATCAATGCTACTTTGCCTTCTAGTCTGTGGTTAATAAGACACAAATATTTGATTTTAGAGCATCTACATGAGCCTTTCAAGTAAATGAGGTGGTATTTTTTCCGAGTTACTTAGCGTCTGGTAAATGACTTCTTAATTTATAAGTTATTTTATTTTAAAATTTTAGTTTATAATTAAATTAAAATTATTAATTTAATTTTAACAAACATAAATCAAATATACATTAATTTCGTGTGCGGATGGTTTTATGTTTAAAAAAAATGTTGCAAAAGTGAGCCAAAAATAGAAAATTTCTTGATGATTTTTTTAGATAAGAAAATTACACTAAAGTGAAGTGAAATTAAAAACTTACCCATAAATAGGGTTGTAAACAAACCGAACATTCAGCGAACCGTTCTTGAACTGTTTGGTGGGAAGTTCGTGTACATGAACACATTTTTTTGTTCGTTTAGTTAAATGAACGAACATGAACAATGGTCTCGTTCGTTCATTTACGTTCGTCCATTTATGTTCGTTTATATTTGTTTTTATATATATAAATATATTTATATATATTACGACATTAATATGTCAAAGCATTAACTAAATTAATTTTTTTAAATTCCTTTTTTATACCTCCTAAGTTTATCCTTTTTTTATTTTGTTATGTTATTTTTTACGAACGAAATGATGAGTAACGGTGGTTATTTTTTATTCATTTGTGTTCTTTTATGTTCGTTCGTTTACATTCGTATATGTTCATTTATGTTCGTTCGTTTATGTTCATTTATGTTCGTTTAGCTCTTAATGAACGAACATAAACGAACACGAACAAACATATTTTCTTAACGAACGAACATGAACACAAAAAAGTTCGTTTGTTTACCGTTCGTGTTCGTTTGTTCGGTTAAGTTAAACGAACGAACCCGAACAAGTCTCCGTTCGTGTTCGTTCGGTTCGTTTACGTCCCTACCCATAAAGTTAATATTATTTAAAAATGATTTAAAATAAAAATATTATATTTATGTGGGACCATAGATGTGTATTTTTTTGAGTTTTTGTTAAATAAATTGTTTTAGGTTAATTGATATCTTGAAAATATAAAATATTTTTTGGATTTTGACATAATAAGAAAAGGTATATTAAATTGATTCATTAGTATGAAAAGAAATATTTTTAAAAATTAAAATAAAATCATATAATTCAATTTTTTTTATTGTACCTTTGAGTGTGAGAAGAAGAGATGCTTCTGAATTGAGAACTTGGAGCAACCACTCTTGAAATGAAGATGCTTCATCATAACACAAACTATTATATGAATTTCAATATATATATTGTGTTGATTAACTGTATGGATATATATATATATATATATATATATATATATATAATAAGTGGAAGAAGTTACTAACCGGGTAGATCTGATTGATCTTAGCATCTTTGATCTGGAGTACACCAACACCCCCTTTAGAGAGAGAGAAAGATGGAGTTGGGAGGAGAGAGAGAGAGAGAGAGGCTATAAAGCTTACAAGGGCATCTTTTTATACACACACATATATATATATATATATAGGGGCTTAATCAAATGAGAACGAGATAGTTTGTGGTAACTGTGAGATCCAATATGAGCCATACATTTAGAATCATTAATACTAATTTTAAATAAATAGAAAATGATATTTTAGTAAATTTGTTTAATTCCTAAAATATAATCTAATTCCTAAATTTTCTTATTTCCTTTTACAAAAGGGTATCACAGTGTGCTATTATGTATTTTTGATGTTTACAAAAGGGTATCATAGTATACTATCATGTATTTTCGATCTTTACAAAGTGTATCACAGTGTGCATCACTTATTTTCGATGTTTTTTCGATCTTTACAAAGTGTATCACGGTGCGCTATCACGTATTTTCGATGTTTACAAAAGGGTATCATAGTGTGCTATCATATATTTTCGATCGTTACAAAGTGTATCACAGTGTGTATTACGTATTTTCGATGTTTATAAAGTGTATCACAGTGGGCATCATGTATTCGCCGGAATAATATTTGCTGGAGAGATGAGAGAGAAGATAATAGAGAGGAGATATCAAAAATACCTAAAATACCTTTAATTAAAATTACTAAAATTATTGATTTCCTAATTTATCTTCTAATTTGTGGTTAAGATTGGATCTCATGGTTACCACATATAACTTAGTTCTCCCTTGAATGACCCCTATATGTATATATGTATGTGTGTATATGTGTTTGTTTGTTGTGTGAGTTGATGGATGATGCCGACATGGGATGGAACCTATGTCTTGGATTTACATATCTAGTCAACATATTTATTCGTTTGAAAACTCATGAAGTTGTGATAACCGATGTATTATGTGTTATTTCACATAATTCTTTTCTATTTATGGTTTGGATTTAGTGTATTTATTAACATACATTTATTTCATAATGTTTTTGTTTCACATATATTTTTTCATTATATAAACTTTTTTAGAGAAAAATAATATTTTATTAGGTGAATGAACTAATTTAACAATATAATTAGTATTGTAATATTCAAAATGAAGGATCTGTTGAAGATTAGTGTATTTTTCTTTTGGAGATTTTGAAGTTTCATTTTCAATTTTAGAGATACTTTTACAAATACGATTTGAACAATTTCAAATGTATGCAATTTTTTTTTGGAATGGTGTCCCAGACTATACCTAGACTAATCCCGGTAATTTTGACTGTAAGAAATCAATCCTAATAAACTTGGTGGCAACAATTGTTGTATACGCCTGAAATTGAATCCTGGGTAGACGGGATATTCCACCACATCCCCAGGGTCTCAACCATTACGCCACAAACCCTTGTTTTTTTAATTTTGTAAAAATTGAATTGTTTAGATGATAAAGTTATTAAAAAATGTTGTTTGAATCTTAAAATTATAATTAAAATATCATATTGTTTCTAATATTAATAATTTATATTTATCTTTTAGAAATTAGGAATTTTTAAATATATTTCTGAAAATAAAATGAAAACCAAATTGAAATAATAGAGTATGTGAAAAAGTAGATTATTTTCTGAGGGTTGTTTGTTTGTTTTTTTTAAAAATTCTTAATGGCTCTTAAGTCTGAATCGTTTAGACATTTTTATACACCACCTCTTATTAATCATAACTAAAATAAGACTTCAAACTTTAGACCTCTTAAAAAACAAACGACACCTAAATGTATATATTGTTTATAGATTATTACTAACAATTTTACAATAATTATTGTTTCTTCATAAAAATGTTTTTTAATATTTAATTTAATGAAAAGAGGATAGGATATTTAGGTAGGACATGAAAGCTGCATTGATTTGACTTCTTTGCTTCTGCTATTTAAAATAACAATAAATAATAAATTGATTAGCTATGTTATTTGTTGGGAAATTTTATATTAAATTAACATGAATAATTGAATATGACTATGTTACTAATCAATTTCTCTTCCAAAAAACATACAATTTTTAAATTTAAATAAATATTTGAAATTTATTTATTTTTGGTAAATTTATTTATATTTGGAAATGAGACCTTTTAAATATCAATTTTATTTATTAATTCAACTTGATTTGATTGGTAAAAGGGACAAAAAGGAAAATGAGCTTTTTGAAAAAAGTTTATGAATGATTAACATGAATTAACAAATATAATATATTAATCAAACTTTTAACAATTCTTATTGGCTACCATGATTTTCCCTATACTAAATAAAAAGAAATAATGTGAATCTTTTAGGCATTTCTAACAAATAACACCAAATAAATAAATAAAGGGGTGTTTGGTTCAATTTATTGTAATTGGAATTTATCAAATAAATTTGATTTTGAAATACAACTTGATCAACCAAAACCCTTAATTTTAAAGATAAAATTTATCCATCTTGAAAGCCTTTCAAATTTTTTTTTTTTTTGCATATGTGATACCGCCACATCATTTGAAAATGGACTTTGAAAATAGGGGTGTACATAAAAATGTCAACCCACGAAACCCGACCAACCCAACCCGCTTTCAACCCAATTAAACCCAACCAGCGACACCGCCAAACCGCTAATTAGAAGGGTTGAAATTGGGTTAGGAAACTCAACCCAACCCAAACCGCTAACCCGACGCTATTTTTTTTTTGTAAAATTGTAATATATATATATATATACAGTTTATTCACAACCCAAATTAACTTTAAGACTCATGGATTATAATTTATAATTGAATGATTGTAATTAGAGTTGTAAGCGAACCGAACGTTCAGTGAACCGTCTTTGGCGGGAAGTTCGTTTATGTTCGTTTATTTAATAAATGAACGAACACGAACATATTTTTTTGTTCGTTTAGTTAAATGAACGAACATAAACAATGGTCTTGTTCGTTCATTTATGTTCGTTAATGTTCGTTCGTTTGCATTCATTTATGTTCGTTTACGTTTGTTTATTATATAAATATATTTATATATTGTGACATTAATATGTAAAATCATTAAGTAAATTGAATTTTTAGAATTCTTTTTTTATCGCTCATAAGTTTACACAATTTTTCATTTTGTTATGTTAGTTTTTAGGAACGGAATGATGAGTAATGGTGGTTGTTTTTTGTTCATTTATGTTTGTTCGTTTATGTTCATTTAAATTTATTTATGTTCATTCGTTTATGTTTGTTTAAGTATATTTGTGTTCGTTTGTTTATGTCTGTTTAAGTCCATTTATGTTCGTTCGTTTAGCATCTTAACGAACGAACATAAACGAACACGAACAAACACATTTTCTTAATGAATAAACATGAACACAAAAAAAATCATTTTTTAAGTATATAATATTTATATACGGTAAAATGCAACAAATAAACCCACACACCCTCCTCACCTTTGGTGAGGTTCGAACCTCTGACCTCTTAGGAAGTCAAAGGCTCTTTTATCGCTAGGCCAAAGGCCCTTTGGTCTAAAAAACTTTCATTCGTTTACCGTTTGTGTTCGTTCGTTTGTTCGGTTAAGTTAAACGAACGAACACGAACAAGCCCTAATTGTAATAACTAATAACTTTGTTGAAAATAATTTTAGTATTATTTATCGTATTTCAATCGGCAAATTTATGTATATTACTAACCCGTCAACCCAACCCAACCCGCCATAACCCGCAAGGGTTGGGTTGGGTTATATTTTTGAATGGGTTGGGTTGGGCTGAGATTTTACAAACCGCCATAATTGGGTTGGGTTGTAAAAACGTCTCAACCCGCCCAACCCAACCCGCGTACACCCCTATTTGAAAGCTCCATATGGATGCTCTAAGGGTATAACGGAAAAGTAAAACATTTACTTTTTAAAGTGGACACTTATTTTGAGTCAAATAGTATATTACTCCGTTCGTCCCAAATTAAATGTTCACATTACTATCGTAGTTGGTCCCAAACTCAAAATAATGGTTCGTTTACCAAATTCTTACCGGCAAAAGATTCACATTCATTTACCATATCGTGTAACATATTTGCCTATGAAAATGGATTGTTGATAGACATCTTAAACATGATAAGCGCTTATCGGGTAATAGTCGTTTCCTACAATTACTGGGTAAGACTTTTGGTCTCTGCCTTGTCTCTTATCGAGTAAGCTTATCGGTACTTGTCATGCTCAATTAATAAGATAAATGATATGGTAAGTGCTTATCTGCTAAGCGTTTAGTAAACGATCCTTAAGTATACACTTTCAAACGTAGGTTTCTAATTCTCCATTTTACCTTCAATTATGAGACGGAGAAAGCCTCTCTCTTTATTATCAATGGCTTAAAATGTCATTTATTTATTTAAAAATGTACTCTTTTCGTCCCAAAATAAGTGCCCATATTTCTATTTATGTTTGTCCCAAACTCGGTGTTCACTTTCAAAAAGTAGATAATCAAGTTCTCAAATTTACCCTTGATTAATGCATAAATATATAAGAGTTGTGAAGAGATAACCCTATTTTCACCTTCAATTGTGTAACACCCGTAATTTTCGATAAGTAAATGTCATTGGGACAATTCTGTGACTTATAACCAGCGGAGTTTTGTCGGGAATTGCATTGTTTAAAGTCCCTCGGAGTATCGGGAGTTTTGGCGTTGAAAGGTCAGAAGTTTGATGCTCGGTACGTCCTGGGCGATTGTGCCCGCGACTGTGACAGTGTGTCACTATCGCGGGGCACTGTCGCGAGGAACGTACCACGGGTACCCCCCCCTTCGGGCGACTATGCCAAGGGCATAGTCGCGTGGCACTGTCGCCGGCGGGTGCAGACCTGCTTAAAATCGCGAATTTCAACCCTCTTTCATTTCAACCTTCCCCCATTTCACCCTCTTCTCTCTAGAAACCGAACCCAAACCCTAAAATCGGTTTCTATGTATCCATGGCACCAAACCTATCATGTTCCAAGTGTTCTCCCCCACCCAACAAAGATTAGAAGCTCCACCTTCATCTTCCTCATCAAGTTCAACGGTTGGGAGCTCGGGTTGAAGTGTTGGATTGGGTGTTCTCGGAAGTCTCATCGTCTTCAAGGGTAAATTTTCTTGTATTAAGGTTATAAATGCTCCATTGATGGTTTCTTAGTGTTTGGTTTCTCAAATCTCGGATTTGGTAGTTTTGGAGAAACTAGGGTTTTGTTATTATTTGGGGTTTCTTGGTATATTGTTAGGGGAATGTTTCTACATGGTCGGATATGGTTATTTATGGTTTGGATTATATGGATCTAGGTTTTGGAAGTTTCCGGCTTGAAGATTCGAGCGGCCTTCAAAAGAGCTCGTTGGGTGAAACCTAAATTTAGCCTAAATCTAGCAAGGTGAGTTCAAGTTGATTTGTGAAAACGGTGTACATGCCAAAATGTGTATTTTAAAGTGTTTTACATGAAATGGTTAACTGGTGATAAGTTTTGAGTATTTAGAAATAAAATGTGTTTTACTTAGTTATTTGTCAAAGTGTGAGTATTTTGATAAGTTTTCATATTTGTTAAACTTGGGCTGTGTTAACCTCTTAAAATGCTTCTATTGGGTTTTGAACGTTTCCAACAACTAAATAACATGAATTATGTATTCTTGGTGATTTTGTACAAGTAAGGTCTATTTTATGAGTTATACGTCTTTGACGATTTTGTACAAGTAAAGTCTACTTCATGTTATATGCATTTGGTCTATTTGCATTCATAAACACTTTGGAAATCTTGAGTCTCATCTCGTATGGAGTTTGGGTAAATCTAGTATTTGAGGTGTGTGTCTTCATAAACGTTATTTAAAGACATTTCACTATTTTTGAGACCGATAATTATTGGTCAAGCGGATTTTGAGCTCTTTAGCTCAATATTGGCTTAAACGAGTCGTGTGGACATTTGTCCGGATTTTTTTAAACCGTCGTGGGTTTTGGATATGAGGACACTTAATTTGTGTCATTGGTGAGTTACATGTTTTGGGAACTTTGGTCTTTCAATTGGAGTCATGTAACGTTAGACAGTGTGTAATGGATCCATAGGCACGTGAGTCAGTCTGTTTTGGGATGGTCAATTGGGTATTGCGAGGTTGAACTTCGGTACCCATGTTTTATGACCGAAAACTTTACAAGTGATCGCTAGGAGGGTTGAGTCGGCTAGTGCTACCGGAATAGTAGGCGCTAGGACCCCTGACGCTTGAAGTAATGCCTGGGAGGTAGTCTTTAAGTGTGTCGGGCCTTCGGGATGGAGTTCTTCAGAATGATCCATCAAGGTCAACTGACTTGGGGTGACACTTGTAAAGAAGTTGTAGGGACACCGGGCTAGGATGTCGGGAGGTGTCATGCGATTAACGTTGTTGGGTGTAGGGGTGAGCGTGGGACTAGTACCGTACCGAACCGGTACCGTACCGAAAATTCTCGATACCGAAAATGAGGAAAACTCAATACCGAATACCGTACCGATTAGACCGGTTCGGTACCGGTACCGGTAACACTAACGATATTTCGGTACTAGTACCCTATCAGCACCGAACCGATTACCGATTATAGGAAAAACATGGAACCGATTACCGTACCGAAATACATGGTACGGTACCGGGACGGTACCGGTTCGGTATCGGGATTTGGGACTCCTTGCTCACCCCTAGTTGGGTGGTATACTTTTGTGTTCCCTCCACCCTCAACGGATACGGGTTTCCCTCGTTGTTGGCTATCGGTATGTTAAATATAAGAACGTCTTATTTTATTGTCATTGGTTCCTTACGGTCGCGTGAGTATTGAACCCAGTGATAATGTTTTCAGACGTACGGTATATGTGGTTTTGATAGCGATTTATGGGTCGAGCACTCTGTCCCGACCGCGTTTTGGGTACTTTGGGTTATAAATGGTTATTCACGTTTTTACCAAATAAGTGTCGAAATATGATCCCGTTTGGGTGAGTTATGCGTTGCACCATTTTATAAGAAACGTGTGTTCTAGGAGCATTATCTTTAAAAGTGTATATTATGGGAAAACGTGTCGTTTCCATTTTGAAGTATAATATTTCGAAGGATCTTGATTTAAACTGAATTATTTTCTTTTAAAGATATATTCGTTCATGTTAACACTCTTGAGCTCACTAGGCGTTAAGCCTAACCTTTTTATTTGTCGGCATGTGCATCAGGTTCCTAGCGGGGGGTTCAGTTCTAGCGGTGCTATGAAGAGTTGAGCCTTATCCTTACAAAAGTAAATAATTGGTGAAGTCTTCCGCGAGTTAGAGATAGTGACATGTTTTGGGTTTTAGTAGTACCCGTTCTTAATGTTTACTGTATGTATAGATTGAAGGTGTGTATTGTAGCTAAATCTGAATTTGTGGTTGTAGATGATTCATTTATTGATGTATTTAGAAAATTTTAAATAAGTTGCTATTTCCATATTTGAGGGTGTTACAAATTGGTCAAAATATGGGGACTTTCTTACTTTTCGTGGAGGATTAGACGCAATAACTGGAGGTCTATGGCTAACCGATACTACACACCATCATTTAGCTATTGCAATTATTTTCCTGATATCAGGGCATAGAAATTAAATAAGAGTAAATATGTCATTTTGTTAACAAGAACGTGTAATAATTATGCATATCTAAAACTATGTGTCAAGTCAATTGTCGACACTTATTTTGGGACGGATGAGTAATAATTATACAGGGTTGTGTTCCATGAGAAATTAAGTTAACGTGAGAAACGGGGGAAGTAGTTATCAATCGTTGGATGCACATTACTACATTAGGATATGATGCATCGAGATGCACCAAATCAATTTTCTTATGGAGCGCGATTCATGAGTGTGTTTGAGATTAAAAGTGATCAAAGGTTCAGATCAACTTCTCACGCTTCTCATGTTAACTCAACTTCTCACACGATCCTTCGTCTAATTATACATTCTTAAAACTGTATGTCATTTGCATTGTAGACAATTAGTTTGGAGGCGAAGGATCGTGCGAGAAGTTGAGTTAATGATGAGAAACGTGGTAATTGGATCTGAACCGTTGATCTCTTTTAATCTCAAGTCCTCCAATGAATTTCGGCTTAGAAGAGAATTGATCTGGTGCATCTCGGTGTCTCTCATCCTAACGTGCGTCCATTTCTCATCCAACGACCGATAACCACTTCTCACGCTTATCGTGGTTAACTCAACTTCTCAGTGGAACTCAACCCTTACTTTGGAATAGAGAGAATAATATATTGAGTAAACTACGATTTTCGTCCTTGTGGTTTGTTGTTTATAATTATTTTCGTCTCTGACTTTAAAAGTTATTTTTTTAGTCCTTGTGGTTTGTAATCCCTTTTCATTTTCGTCCCTAAAACTAATATTCTCAAGGACTAAAAGCGAAAGAAGTTGCAAACCACAAAGACCAAAAAACAATTCTTAAAGAACAAGGAAGAAAATAGTTATAAATAACAGACTTGAGCTCGTGGCTCGTACCAGTAAAGCCACGACAAAAATAGTCGTTTAATATATTTGTTTATTAAAGAAAACATACATGTGGGCATTTGGTCTAGTGGTATGATTCTCGCTTTGGGTGCGAGAGGTCCCGAGTTCGATTCTCGGAATGCCCCATTTTTTTTCCCTTTAAATTCTTTTTCTTCATCTAACTTCATATTTTCCCTCCAAAATTCACGACCAATTTCCCTAATTTTCGCTTCATTTCCCCCAAAATCCACACTCAAATTGATCCCGCAATCTCTCAAATCGAAAATTTTCACCATCGTTTTTCTGCCATTTTGATGTAATATTACGTAATAGTGATCATAAGTTCATGGTTTTCTTCTTCATCATCTACGATTAAGTTTTCATTTTTTTTTTAAATATTGTTTAGTGATCATTATCTTATCGAATAAGCTTCCCGATGATTCTTCCATCTGCTGGAGAAACAATGTCGGTTTTGTTGTTTCCAATCGGTGTTTGATGTGAGTTGAAGAACTGGTTAGGGTTTTGGTTTTGTGCAGGTTTTAATTTATGGATGGGTTTAACGATCATGGAGCTGGTAAAATGTCTTTTCCTTTTTACTTGTCTTCCGTTTCTAGATGCATATTCACTAAGTATTGAAAATGTTTTATATGAAGTACTGCCATTAGAATAGTGTAATTGGTGGTGAATTTGTAACAGATGATACCATTTAAAAAAAAATTGAAACTATTTTTCTTGATTAAGTTCATGGGTGTATTTTTTGAATTTCAAAGCTCAAATCTATGTAAAGTGTTCAGTATACAAATGAACCTGATAACTATGCTTACGCCATGGATGACTTTTAGAAATTGTATTTATAGGTTCATAACATAACGTGATTCTATAAGGTCTTATCTCTCTTATATTTTTATGTCATCTATTATTGATTTAACAGGCAATGAGCTTGATGCAAGTGTTGAGGATGGTCATCTTATTGCTGGGGCTTTTGATTACACTGAAGAAGTGGAAAGCCCCATCATTCAAAGCCAATTTGTGAATTTGGATGGAGATACTGAGGAGTTGGATATTCCACATTTTGTTGGTGACTTGAGAGCTCTAATGGTTGATGATAGTGATGATGAAGTTGTGTTGGATAGTGACGATGAAGTAATCCCTGAACCAAAAGAGGGAAGAATCAGAGGTAAGCCAAGGAGCATAGATTGCGGAACACGTATCTTGCTGCTTTGGTGTGTTTGTATGTGTGTGTGCAGTCTATTGTGTTATATCTTCAGAATGTTATATCTGTGGAAATCATTTAGCTATCATTGTAACATTCCAGGCTAACCGTACTAGATATTGTCCGCGTTGTCCACACACTTGGACTCACAGTTTTTAGAACACGTTTGGTAGGGGAGGTATCTAGTCCAGTTCGTTATAAGGCAACCTTAGTTTCCCTCCCCAACCGATGCGGGATCTTACAATCCACCCCCTTGGGAGCCCAACGTCCTCGTTTGCACACCATTCTGGTTCTCGAGGCTTTGATACAATCTGTAACATCCCAGGCTAACCGTACCAGACATTGTCCGCTTTGTCTATACACTTGGACTCATGGTTTTAAGACACGCCTGGTAGAGGAGGTATCCAGTCCCTTGTAAGGCAACCTTAGTTCCCCTCCCCAACCAATGTAGGATATTACAATCATTTTGTGTATGCCATGACTAAAGATCGGCTCAAATATGTTTTCTTCTACTAGTAGTATAGTATTCCTTGTTTGCCATGTTTATTGAACCTCTTTTTCCCATGGCGGTCATAAAGAACCACTGCAAAAAGGTCGAAATATGATAGTGTCATCACATCGTTATGCATCTTGGTGTGGACTTTTCCGTGTAAGATCTAGTTTTATATTCATGAGACATTATACTCTTGACTCATTTTGTAACTCTATTCCTTATCAGGACTATGGCGTCGTGCTAGTGCCGTTAGTACACCATCATTTGAGGTCCGTTCTTCAGCAGGAAGCAATTTGACAGAAAAGGTAAGTGATAATGATCCCAGTTCTGTACGTGTTGAAGCTCGCTGTCAAGAAGTGCCAGTCGGGAGATCAAAAGAGAGGAACTTAATATCAGATGATGAAAATGTGGCAATGGTTGATCCGGACTGGTATGGTAGGCAATGCAAAGAGGATAACATTGGGAGCAAGGCCATGGAGACAAAAGTTTTAAATGGAGATGAGTTTGTCAATCTGAAGGTGCCTACTGTTGATTTTAAGAATGCAAATGGAGAAGTTAATGGCTCAGCGATGATAAGCAACAACAAACTTGCACTTGGATGCTATAATGAATCTCAAGAACCAGGGGAGTCATCACAAGCTAATGCATTGGACTTTGTGGATCATTATCTGTCGGTTAGTGTTGTAAACTCGTCTCCAGAAGTCAGGATTCCAAAATTTGATGGGCTAAGATCACCTCTTGCTTCGGGTGCAAAAGGGTCCCAAAATTTGGCGATGAAAGCCAATCGTATGACCAAAATTGGTATATCAACCTTTGACTGGGATGATGATCAACCTGATCATGGAGGGGAGTTCTTTTTAAAAAAGAAAAAAGAACTTGACATCCAAAGAGAGAAACATTCGGGTGGAAGATGTAAAGAGGGACTTCAAGAATTGGTTTTGGTTGATTCAAAAAGAGCGTTTTCGTGTTCAGTGGTGCAGAACTCTAATCCCATCAGTAAGGTCTTACAAACTGATGAAACAGAAAGGGATGCATCTCGTGTTAATGAGTTTGAACAGTTTGAGGAAGAATCATCAAAACAACTGCCTGGAAATGATAGCAATGAGAGGGATGAACCAGAGATGTTTGATGTTGGTTTCGACACCCAAATGGCAGCTGAAGCTATGGAAGCCTTGCTGTATCTCCCACCTCCCAGTATTGATGCAAATGAAGATGAGGGTCTTAAGGTGACACCCAATGATACGAAAAAAACATCCAAACAGTTCTCTTTTTCTTTAAGGGCTGATTGTGATTCACAAATTGATGGAATAAGTTTTAAGCAAAAGAGGATTACTAACCAAAGGCATCAAATGTCTACTTTCTTACACAAAAACTCCCACAACCAAAGAGAGTCGTATCTTGAGTTACCGAATGTAGCAATGGAAGCAAGAGGAGAATCATCCACTGAAAATCGCATGGATGGGAACAATCTTTCTGAACCAAAGAAGAAGGCACATAAAAAATCTTCGAAAGTTGTTAGCCGAAAGAAGCAAAAGCAAGATTCAGACAAGGAAAACGTTCGAGGTGGTTATAGAAAACGTGGTTTAGTAAAACTAGACAAATGTGACCCACTTGGGGGAATACAACAGGAAGTGAAAACCTTTTCACCTGTGGCTTGTCGAACTAGGCGTGGGTCATCTATAAAACGTTCAAAGAGGACCGAGGACACAACATGTAATCCGGGATATATTAGAGATGGTAAGCAGGTTGATGTCTTTCATAAAAGAAAATTGGGTGATTTAGATACAAATTTCTTGTTGAGGAAGAGAACCAAATGTTCTACTTCAGATTCTTGCGAGTTAAAAGAGGCTACAAAGAGGGAATTGTTCCAAAAATGGCCAGGTCATCTAGATGCAGCTACAACTTCTGGTCATTTGAAGCTTGATACATGGAAGTGGCCTAAAAAGAAAAGGACATGTCGAAATATGAGACAAAATACAAAATTGTCAAAAACCTTCTATGTTCTATCGTCAATAGTTGGAAGTGGCAATGGAAACTTAGTTATGGGTCCCAGTGAGACTGAAGGGAACTTCAAAGAAGCTTTTTTGATGTCGAGTGTAAAGAGGAAAGCTCGCTCTACTTCCAAATACAGGTCAACATCTAGAAAGAATCTTTTGAAAGGATTGTCAATACAGAAATCTGGCCAACCAAGTTTAGCAGATGTTACCAACACCAAATCTGATTTAATGAGCACAAAGATGAATCCAGAAGCTTTAGATCAATCTGAAGCCTCATCCCAGTCTAGAAAGCTAATTGATGAGGGCTCTATACCGTCTTCAAGTGGTGAAGAGAAGATGAAAGATTTATTCTCCAAAAGAAAGAGCAGGAAATCTACCATGGTGAGTAGTGTGGTAAACAGGAAGCAACTGCGCAAGAAAAACTCTGCAAGTTCCTCCCTCCAAAATGAGTCTACTAGATTGGGATTTGCAGAATCTCTCCCTGATTTTTGTTCAAAGGACTTGAGAAGACGTAGAAGTAAAGTAGAAATTCGTGTTTTGTTCAGCCAAAGCCTTGATGATGATATGGTTAAGCAGCTGAGAAAGGTTCTATAATCTGTTTCCAATCACCTTATTTATCTTCAATAGCTTTTCTTGATTCAAGTCTTTGTACTGGATTACAGATTATGAAATATTCCTATTTATCCTGTGCAGATCATGACGAAATTGGGAATTTCTTTAGCAACAGATTGCTCGGATGCAACACATTTTGTATCTGATAGATTTGCAAGGACAAAGAAGATGTTGGAAGCAATGGCTTTTGGTAAACCAGTTGTGACACCCTTGTGGCTCGAGAGCTGTGAGCAAGCAAAGTGTATTGTTGATGAGAAAAACTACATCCTTAGGGATGCTAAAAAGGAAAAGGAAATTGGATTTAGCATGCCTATTTCATTGAATCATGCAAGAGCATATCCACTTCTGAAGGTAGTCATTCAAGATTTGTGAGATACTCCCTCTGTCCCAAAATAAATGTCCACAATGAAAAAGGCGCATAATTTTAGGAATGTGTAAATAGAGTCCCCTTTTATTTACAAACCATCTAACTATTACAAACCAATCAATTGAGATATTTATGGAAATGATGAGGGTTTCATTTATTATGCTCGGGATATTTAAGGAAGATGATCAGAGTTCATTCATTATCATCGAAGTTGTAGATTTGGAAACAATCGAAATATTTATGGAACCAAATATTCATTAGACTAGAAGGATCGTTGAGATTGGTTTGTATGTTTTGTACTAATTAGGTGGTTTGCAAAAGGAGGGGACTATGTGTAAGTATTATACTTTTTTATCAACTAAAATGACAATTTTACTCTTAATAACAGAGGGAGTGATGAATTTCTTTAATTCATAATTAGAGTTTAGGTGGTTTGCAAAAGAAGGGGACTCTAATCATACTTTTTTATTAACTAAATGACACTTTTACTCTTAATAACAGAGGAAGTAATGAATTTCTTTATTTCATAATTAATGCTAGAATTGGAGTACGGTTCGTACTAAATAGGTGGTTTGCAAAAGAAGGGGACTTATCTTTGCGCTTGGGGCAATGACGCAGCTAATGAGGTAATAACCGAGGCGCGTCAATTGCTGGTTGAAAACTATTTCCAAAAAAAAAGAAGGGGACTGTGTGTAAATATTATACTTCTTTATTAACTAAAATGACAATTTTACTCTTAATAACAAATGAAGTAATGAATTTCTTTATTTCATAAAAAATGGTAGAATTGGAAAGTAGGTACTTACTTTTGAAAGTGGACACTTATTTTGTGACAGAGGGAGTACGTGAAAAGTGACTCTCTTTTACTATAAAAATGGTAAAGGCTGCTACAAATATGCTCATTATATGTTCTTATGATCTGTTCGATGCTGTACCAGGATCTCAGAGTCTTCATCACCCCAAATGTAGAACCTGACAGAGAAATGATTGAAAACTTGGTCAAGGCAGTTCATGGCCAGGTGCTATCCTGCTCTTATTTTATACAAATGTTGATTACAGTTCATTAAGATCATCATAAACTACTATACAAACGCCTTACATGTTACTTCCTCCGTCCCAAAGTAAATGTTCATGATGAAGAAGGCACTCAGTCTTAGAAATGTGTAATTAACTAATTAGTACACTTTTTAATCAACTAAATGACAATTTTACTTGATATTAGAGAGAAGGGTAGAATTGGAAAGTAGGCCCTTACTTCTTTGAAAGTGGATACTTATTTTGGGACGGAGGGAGCATCAAATTTGATGTGATTACATTTATGCTCATGTTATAATGAAATGTTTCCCAGGTCATGGAAAACATCCAGCAAGCTAGCATGGAGTGCAAGATCTCAGATGATCTGATAATACTCTCTTGTGAAGAAGATTATGAAGTATGTGTTCCATTTTTAGACAAAGGTATGGACCCATATCTCATTATGCCTCCAATAGTCATTATTTACATGAAAAACATATGGTACGTTTGGTTTAGAGGACAGGTCTGCGTACATCTCACCCTCCGTATACCCTACTTTTGAGTGGGATTTACTGGGTACGTTTGGTTTGGTTATGAAAAAAAATATGGTGCTTACATGTACTTGCAGGTGCAGCAGTTTACAGTTCGGAGCTCTTACTAAACGGGATCATTATTCAGAACCTAGAATATGTGAGGTAAGTTGAAACATATTAGCAAATGTGACTACCTTATTTCTTTTGATACAGTTCGTGTACCTTGCAGACCAAACATCCGCTCTACCTTTTGGGGTGGAGGTCAGGTCTGCATACATCTCATCCCCCTAGACTAGCGGGGCCCCATGCACCCGCTCAACGATTTCACAAATATAAATTTTCTAGGGACATTAGAAAATACAAGGGACATCAACCAAAAAACCTAAAAAAGTTCCTCGGAATCAACCAAAAAACTTTAAAAAAAATATCCCTGGAAACGGTGGAATTCAGCTGAAAACACATCGGGCGACTTTGCGGGTCTTTGATCCACCTTAAAGGTGCAGCCGCTCAGTAAAAATCCTGGGTCGGCAGTTGCCTAGACCTCACTTTCAGGTGGGATATGATGGGCTTGTTTGGTTTGGTTTGGTTTGTGTACCTTGCAGACCACACAAATTTATGGTTCTTTTCATTTAGCCAAATCGACATTCCATTTACTGTTAGAATCTGGGTTAGGGTATGGTGATTAATCAAGGACACTAGACTTGGATAAGAATCTTGGATCGTGTATTAAGTGATATTTCGACCCTATTCACGCCTTGGGTTACACGAAATTCGTTGGTGGATAATCCAAATTTACACTCTGTTTTTAGGCAGAAAAAACGAGAGCAATTACATGGGGGTGAAAAAAATGAGAATGAAAACTTCTTGGTAGAGGTAGGCGGTTATCGGGTGGTTCCTGACTGTTACACAGCAGTTAAGACCAATCGACGCTAAAATCAGTCTGTGGACTCGCATATTAGTGCAAGTGAGGCAAGGGGGGCAGCCCCCCTTGATCCCACCATACGATGACATCTCGCAACTTTGGGTTAAAGTTAGCTTATATAATAAGTGTGCACTCCACACCTCCTAACCCGTGTTATAGCATAATCAAAAACCACAATATTCTCTTGTAAACCTCAAATAACACCAAATAGTCGATGACACTAAAGTCACCTTCATTTCCTTGATGCAAGAAGAAACGAAGATGTTACACAAAATTCAGACTAGAGGAAATGTTTCTTTGGAAGGGTGTCACAGGCTGTGCCCGGTTTAATCATGGCAAATTGCGACTGTAAGACATCAGCCCTGATAAACTCAGCGGCCATAATTGTTGTGGACGTCTGGAATCGAACCCAGGGCAGATGAGAAATAGAGGAAATGTTGTAAACAAATAACATCTTAAATTCTTATTCATTGATGAATGGGGGAAATGTTGTAAACAAATGATAATCTTAAAATGCTTATTCATTAATGAATGGAATGTTTATGTTGTCAAATATCATGTTGAACCTTTGGTTTTTGACATTTCAGGCATCAACTCTTTCAAGGCCATGTTAAAATGAAGAGGTATGCCAGAAAGAAAATTGGAAAGGCAGCATCTTCATGATGGTTAGCTTGAACATCAACATCCCAATCTTTTATACATCTATATGCACATATTTTAGTGAATATGACCATTTCAAAAACATGAATTTTGATCATCTTTTTGCAACTACAAATCTCAAATGTCACCCTGCAACATTCACATTCTTTCATGCATCTATGCACATTCTTAACTGTGGCGCGCGCACTGGTATGGCTCCGGGGATACAGTGGAAATCTTTTTCTTGGGTTCGAATCCAGGCGCTGCGAAAGCCCTTGTGGCCATGGAGGTTCGCTTGCGAGTACTTCAGGCCATTTGTAGTCTTTCGTGGATTAGTCGGTGCACGTAAGTTGGCTCGGAAACCCACAATTACCCACAGCTCGTTTGGTTTGTGGGATTTGGAATTGGATTTCATTCCAATATTTCAGTCCCAAATTTGACATAAAGGAAAGTCTAGAACTGAAATTCCGGGATTTTTAAATGAAATCCCAGATCAGATTTACAAACCTCAGGGACCAAATTTGTAGTTTAGGGGGTGTTTGAGATTGCTTATTTGAGGTGCTTTTTAGCTTATTGCGATTTGGCTTCGGAGATAAACACTTTTGAGTGTTTGGATTGGATGAGGAAAAATTTAAATGGCTTATAGTGGTGCCAAACCGCTGAAAAACACTTTTTGATAAGTCATTTGGTTTTAACTTATCAACTTATTTGAAAAGTGCTTATCACTTTTTTGGTTATTTTAAATGTATAAGCAAATCACAAACACCTTTAAATAACAACTTATTAGCTTATTACGTTTTGGTACCACAATAAGCTAATCCAAACATTTTTTTAAAAATTCCGGTTTAACACTGCATAAGTTGATAAGCACTTTTTAAAATAAGCCTAAGTTGTTTTAAATAAGCAATCCTAAAGTTGATTTTGATGTTCCTGAGGAATTTTTGGGACAGCTTTTCTCACTTTTTATAGACGTTTTTTATAAATTATTTTTTGAAGTTGTATTTTTTAATAGAGTTTATTAATCACATGTTTGTATTTCTATGGTTATGTTAATTACATAGTTTTTCCTTTAATATTAATAAACATAAATCATTAAATTTGGGTCAAGAGCACAAGGGACAAATAACATGACATGATTATTATTGATGATTTAAATTAAACTGAAGATTACAAGTAGAGATGCATAAAAAAAAATATGATCACACGTCAAAAGGCCCGGCCATGCTTTTTTCGGTCGAAGTAAAAGATGTAAGCTCGTGTTTTCAAATCTGGGAAGAAATGAGATGAAAGAAAAGATATTTTTTGTGTTCTTGAGAGTGAAAGGATAAAAAATAAACTTTAATGTTTTTGAATAGGAGATAAAGGAAAGAAAATGTCATTCTTACGAATTGCTTATTTTACAACAAATTGTAATTGATGGACGTAGATGTGTAATTTTTATAATTTTTTCTTAATTATTATTATTATAATTTTTCCTTTTTACATCCACATTGGAAAGAAAAATCTGCATTATTTTTCTTTCTTTTCCTTTTTTTTTCTTCCCAAAAAACCCTCGAGAACATGAGAATTTTTCTTCCCTTCCTTTTCTTTGTAAAAAAGAACTCGAAGGCACAACAATGGGATTGCTTATTAAAAGGGCTTATTAACTTATTGCGTTTTCAAACAACAAATAAGTTGTTTTGAGTGTTTGGATTGGAAACTTCTTATGACTTTTCCACCCTGCTAATAAGCAGTTTTTGATAAGTCATTTATAACTGACTTATTTGAAACTCCTTATTAACTTATTTAACCAAATTACATATTTGCCCCTTCTTTCTATAAGCTAATAAGCACTTTACAAATAAGCAAAAGTTAATAAGCACTTTTACAAATAAGCATAAGTTGTTTTAAATAAGCAAATCCCAAACACCCCTAAGTAGGGGTGTAAACAAACCTAATGAAGCTGGCTCGTTTAGTTAAATGAGTTTATTATGTTTGAGATCCGACTCGGGCTCAAGAATCATCAAACTCGAGCTTGAGTAGCTAGTTAAAAGCTTGAATCGTTTACACCCCTAGCCGTAAAGTACAAACAGAGAACAATAAAAGTCGAAAAATGTAGGATAACAACAATATTTCCCATCAATAGTTTTCATGTTGGCTTCTTACAAAAAACAGTTTTAGACATAGCAAAATATAACCAATACTTTCATGGGTATAAAACCACTAAGAAACTAATGATCAGCATCCTGAGATTGTGCATTAGCATTTGAAGTCTCAAACCCACCTGATGCTGGTGGTGTTGGGCTAGCTTGATACATGGATGGTGCGAACATGGGTGGCGCACCCGATGTTGGTGTTCCTGAGCTCCCTGGGACCATCATCGGTGCACTCATAGTCATCGGCCTCGGCATACCGTTGTTAACTTGACCACCCATTGATGGGTTAATTTGACCGGGCATAGATTGGTTAAGCTGACCAGGCATTGAGGGGTTAACTTGACCGGGCATGGAAGGTGCACCGGGTGGTGTCACCATTTGAGGCATCCCTGGATATCCTGATAAATCAACAAAAGGAACAATTTAATTGTCATTTTGTTGCAAATAGTAAGTTATTCAGTATTGTTGATAAGCTAGCTTATAAACTAATCACATATGGTAAAAACTGGTTGATAAGCTATACAACAATGGAAAATGTTGAAAAATGACTTAATTCTTACATTACATAATATAATTAAAACAAATCACTAATACCTTTCATTGTATTTAAATTATTACTTAATTAATAGTTCTTCAAAAAAATATTTTATTAATAATTAAATATTTTATTAAAAACCATTTATCGAATTTATTATTTATGAAACCAAAGAAATATAACTTTGACACTTATATAACTTGCAAAAACATGTTTAGAATTAATGATAATAATAACAACAATATAAAGTAACTAATATGACTAATAATAATTTAAAATAATTAATAGCAATAAATTATAATTAGAGACATACTTGGAAGAAAGTGGAAAAAAGCTCCTCGAGCTTATTGAAACGTGTTTGAAAAAGCAAAACTTATAAGTAACCAAACCGGGCTTTTTCAATAAGCTCAAAAAAATAAGCTAGCTTCTATTTGCCAAACATGACCTTAGGTTTCAAAACCAAACTAACCCCCTATATCTCAAGCAGAGGTCGGGTTTGGCAGACGGGATGTATGCAAAACTTCTCTCTACCCCAAGGGGTGGAGTCCGTCTCCATGAAGACCCTCAGCTTGCAAAACAAAAATTATATGAAACAAGCGAGCAGATTACAAGTGAGAGTGTGTGCAAACATACAACATAAACAGTAAACGGAAAATGCATTCATTTACCTGGCATAGGTCTTGGCAAAGAGATAGGTGGTCTCATCCCGGGCATTAATGATGGATTCATGGCCATCTGGGGATTTCCGGGCATCGGCATCATTGGAGTAGGTAATACAGGAAGACGAGGCCTCAGCTGGTTGTAAGCAGCACCGACTTGCTGATATGCTGCAGCTTGCCCAAGATGTTCCTTCACCTTTTGGTCGATAAGATATTGATTTTGTTGTGCTTCATATTGTTGATAGTAGATCCGAACATTTGCCTGTGACGGATTTACACTTATCAGAATCCTGATTAAAATGTTTGAATTATACTTTTGATTTATACGGCACGTTACCTTGTGTTTGTAACCGGCATTGTGCTGCTTCCTTACAGAAGGCTGGAGAAAGAGGGATAAACGGCTGAATTACATGCTAAGTCCTTATGGGGTAAGACTCGGTTATCAAGCAACATACTAAATAAGGGGAAGGTTCAAATGAGAACCTTCAATATTTTGAGAACCATGAAACCAATATATGCATTGACTATCAAAATATGTATTCTGTCAATGAGTATATCTATCGATGCATATCTACTATGCATGCATGTTTATATGCATCAATGCATATGTGGTTCTCAAAATATATTTATGGTTCTCATTTGATCTTTTATTTATTAAATATATCTTTAAAGATAATGGATAAAATAGTACTTTCAAAGGTGCAAACAATATCTCAAAGCAGTAAGAGACTGGTTTACTTATTTACTGATACCAACATCTTATGAGTTACTAGTCTCACATTGAGGATGACTATCATTGATCCTAAATACTAGAATCTTGTGATATAAGCAAGTTCAATTTAAACAAGGTGAACAATCAACTTAAAAGTGAAGTGCTTGTCACACTGATTAACTGGTAAACATTCTCTCATAGGTCTTGATCCTTTTTTGAGCTCATGGGTGCAGTTGATTCAGTAACGGGAATGAGAATGGGGATAGGAATGACAATGTTGGGAAATGCAAACGGATATTTCCATTGCATTGGCTCTGTTACACTTGAAGATTCACGGAAAACCAAACCACAGTAAACCATCAATGAGTCGATTTGGGTTATATATTATAATAAATGGGCAAATTTCAAAAAGATGCCTTAAAGTGAAACGGATCAAATGGATTGAAAGGGTCAAAAGATGACCAAAGCATATTTAAATGCTTACAAGTTACAACCTCTTAGATCACTTTATTCAAACAAATTAGACTAGTATTTTCATAGCATCATTTTTGTAAATATCCAATACATAAATTATTGATCAAAATTTAAAGAAGACAGAGAAAAAAATTGGTGGGTCAACCCAAACCAACCCATTTTGACCTGATACCTACCCCCCTACAACCCATCCATTTTGCCACCTCTAGAACAAATGGATGCTCTCAGTGCTCTTTGATTCATTCCCTCCAATTTAAGAGTTTTTTCCCCCAACCTACAAGGGAATGGCTGATCATCCATTTCAAGGTAATGGGCCATTCCATTACCCAACAAACCACATTCAATCATTCTATCTCCCATTCATTACCATCTAATACCCCAACCAAGCATCCCCTTAGTCTTGCTGGTACTTTACTTAGCACTTGTACTAAGCCACAAACCAACATAACTTGTAAAATTTGCCTTTCAGTTCTAAGCATTTTAAGAAATTAAAACCATGTATATGTTCTGTATACAAGTCTTTAATTTGTTATAGAGGAAAAACTATAGTTCGGTAGGAGTAGTGGGGGACATGATAATAACGATAGCACTTCAGTTAGATTAACACATTATAGTAACTTGGACTTCTTTTCATGAATTATATTCCATCAAATATTGTCATTTAAATTGGGAGAAGAAGAGGTTAACAAGCAAGTTAGGTCTTAGAATACCAGCAAGCAGTGGTGCAGCCAAGAAATCTACAACGGCGTGCAGAATTTACAAATTGATTACTTATTTTTTTTTTTTTTGGGGGGGGGGGGGGGGGGGGAGTATCTATTTATGATTTTACACTAATAGCAACAAGCCAACAACCATATCCATATTTGTGTGCCACAGGATGCTTAAATCCCCTAATTAATTCATCAAATTGGTAATTCTTCATAATGCAGACCATATATCTTCACAACAAAACCAGATAATAACACACAAAAAAAAAACATTTACTAAATAATTTAAGACTTACAGAATCATGAGTCAAGTAAGTGTCACAGTAATCACAATAATACCTGCAAATTCAACCAAAATATATACATATTCATCATACAACACTCATAACCCCATCAAAAATCAAATTTAACAAATAACAACAAGAAGGAAAAAAAACATCTTTCAAAATCTCACCGAGGCATGGTTTCGTCTGGTTCTTCGCTATGATCTGTGAAATATCATTACAAAATACACAATCAGTTACCAACCTTCACTGCATCAGCTATATTGTCAAGCATCATTCATCATCCTATGCAGAAACTAATCCTTTTTGAAAAACGACCATAAAAAATTTCGTTTTCACCCAAAAAAATCCAGTACAACGATTCCTCAAGGAAACTAACGATTAACGATTGAGAGTAAGATTCAAAACAAAACAAAATAGGAATCAAAGAATTCAAAATGTAATACATGAACTTACGCGAACGATAATTAAGCTGCAGATCAGAGACCGTACGCAGAAAGAAAAGAAAAAAAAACCCTAGAAATGAGCAGGAGAGACGATGAAGGCGAAGGTCTCTGTTTGTATTTTTACCTGCGATTAAATGATGCGATAAGTGTGTATTATATATATCTTGAAGTTGCTAAATTTAGTCCTTTGGGTTTCAATATTTGTCATTTCACACCCATGTAGTTTATTTTATTTGCATATAAGACTGGTTATTCGCGTATTTGCTATCGACTTTTGACTGAATCAAAACTGCATCAATTGCGGATGAATATATAGCTTTGGTAGTTCTCTCAATTTCAAATACGAATCAGGTAAGCACGTAGTAAGTCACTTACCTTATCAGGTGAGTATGACAAAGACCGATAACTATACTCAGTAAAAAAGTAAGACAAGGTTTGAGAATCTTATCCGATAAGTGAGAATGGTGACTCTTATTCAATTAGTGTTTATCGGGTCAGAGGTGTTTACCAACAATCTTACTATGTCATTTCGATGGTTGTGACAACATTGGTGGTAGATGTGACGACGAAAGTAGTAGCATGGTGGTAGTTGTGACGACAGTGGTGGCATGGTGGTCGGATGGCGGGGTAGGTGTGGGGTGGGAGATGGGTATGAGTGGCAGTTGTGACGATGACAGTAATGACATGATGATCATTGGTAGGGTGGGGTGGGTGGGTTGGGTTGGGGTAGGGTGGGAGGGAGGGGTAGGTGACAGTTGTAACGACGACAGTAGTGGTGTAGTGTGTAGGGGGTTAGGGGTAGGGGGCGTGACAGTGATTGTAGTAGCATGGTCATGATGGGGCAAGGGGTAAGCGAGGGGTTGGACGGTGTTGGCTAAATTGGATGCAAAGGGATGAAATTCAATTTATTCACTTGTTGCCAATAAATGATGAATTCATTAATTTGTAAAATTCAAAAGATTCCGTCCATTTCAATATGTGAACCAAACAAAGGAATTGATCATTCCAATTCCCTTCAAATCATTTGAATTTTGTGAATCAAACAACACTTTAGTGTAAATAATATTACATAAAAGAATAAACCATTATCAAAAGATAAATTATTTTTAAATAGTTTCAGTGATCACTTTACAACAAAACTACAAGTACCATAATTAAAGTCACCAACTTTTGCATCATTTGCTTTTTGCATATTTTAACAAGTACAAAAGGTTAACTTGTAAACAAATATACAAATATGATGATATAAAAAACCGAACACACTTATTTTCAAATTAAGAAGTAAAATACGAGGGTGCATAGTGTATGTTTTTTGAATTCTAAGGGTCATAGTGCACTTATTAACAAGTTAAAGGATCATTATTGTAATGATTCCAAAAGTTCTAGTCTAGTAGTATAATGGAGACAGGGGGCAACATCTGAACAGGAAAAGTAAATTAACAAATGTCTGAAGGAATTCAAAATGGTTCCTCGAAACCATCGAATAATACAGGTTAAATCTCTTAATCTCTTCAATTTTCGAGGCTAAATCGTAACATATGCTTTAATTCAAGAACAAATCTCGTTAAACATTGTCATTTTTGCTGATTTTTGTGATTATTTTGGTTGTTTTCATGCGTTTAACCTCTAGGTTTTTTTCGAGCATAGGATTGGATTGAGGTTTCGTGTTACGTTGTTTTTTAGCTAAATTTATACGTTTTTGACGAATTTGAGCTTTGTTATTGTTAGATTTGGGCATTTGTATTTGAAATTGGTGTATACAATGTATGTGGATTAATTTTTTTTGGGATTTGATTGGTGAATTTGGAAATTCAGGCAAAATTGGAGTGAAGGACACTCAGAATTGGTGGGCTTCGCCATCTAAAGTTGCGTCTCACTTTGGAACAAGTGGTGCTGCTGTTGCTGCAGCCACTGGCATCACACATCCATTAGGTTTCTTCTTTCAATTTTTCTATATTTTTCATGTTATACTTTTTGGATGTTAGGTTTTTCTATATACTTTTTTCATGTTATATTTTTCTATATACAGAATTTGATTGCTATGTTTTTCTGTTTGGATGCAATATTGAGTTTTGGTATGATAAATTAGTGTTTGGGAGCATGAATTCTATGAT
Source organism: Arctium minus (assembly GCA_954870635.1). Lineage (NCBI taxonomy): Eukaryota > Viridiplantae > Streptophyta > Magnoliopsida > Asterales > Asteraceae > Arctium > Arctium minus. The sequence goes on along the minus strand of OX941095.1, from coordinate 70,315,024 downwards.
CTAGAGTTGGTGTTGAAAGCATGAATTACATGATTTCACATGGCTTATTCTTAAGAATTGTTATTTGGTCTTCGGTCTCTAAGTCCTTGGTATAAGTGTATAACTAATACATGCCTGCCATACTTGTACAGAAACAATTATTCTAGTTGAATTTTCATTACATGCTAACACTAACAAGCTTATTGAGCTCCAAATTGGTTGTTTGAAGTTTCTGGATTGCAATAGTCACTGCTTACTACAACCGGTATTGGGTTATATATGGCTCTAGGACTTTGATATGGTTGCTACTTGCTACTTAGGCTGGACATGGTGGCCGAGGAGGTCGTGGGATGAGCATTTGAGGTTGGATATGGCGGCCTTAGATATTTCCGAGAACACGACCTTGGATAGGCGTAGTTGGAGACGGAGGACCAGGGTAGCAGACTAGGTATAGGTACCTATAGCTAGGGTAGTTAGGCATAAGGGAGTTGGGTAGAGGGCTGGCAGTTTAGCTGGGGATGTTTACTTGTCTTTATCTATGTGGGTATTGCCTTACTTTACCTTACTTTTTGAATGTGTCAATTTATCTATTAGTTACTTTTTCTCATCTATTTTTATCGTGCTTCGTTCACCATATGCTATTCTTTATTCCTGCTACTTGTTTACTTACACTCTTGCACAAGTCGAGGGTATTGACCAAAGCAGCCGGGGTAAAGGTCAGGTTTGCCTAGGGGTGTAAACAAGCCGAGCTTTTAACGAGATACTTGAGCTCAAACTCGTTTATTTTGAGCTCGAGTCGATTTCAAACACAAAATAAAGCTCGCTTAACTTAACGAGTCGGGCTCCATAACACCAATGTTCGACTCCACTCGTTTGAAAGCTCAATTAAACTTTACGAGTCGAGCTATTTGAGCATACACTTTTCGAGCCAAACATATTTATATATCTACAAATTATATAATTAAAATATAAAAATATAAAAATCATCGAGCTAGGGTAAATAAGCGAGTTAATCGAGTTCGAGCTCAAACATTGAAAAAATATTCGAGCTCGAGCCCGACTTTGAGAAAGTTAATCGAGCTCGAGCCTGATATTATTTTTTCGAGCTGAGCTCGGATAACCTGCTACTCGGCTCGGCTCTTTTACACCCCTAGGTTTGCCAACATCTTCCCCCCCCCCAAAGGCCTACTTTTGAGTGGGATTTCGTGGGTCCGTTTGGTTTACTTGCTAGTTAGTTTAGGCAACCTAAGATGGTGATCAAAACCATTGAGCAGGACTGGTAGGGGAAAGAAAAAATAATAATGGACGCAAACATTTGGAGGCAACAACATTGTATCTTATCAAGCAAGGAAATTTGTTTTGATGTGCAGATGTACTCAAAGTTAGACTGCAAATGCAACTTGTTGGAGAAAGAGGTCCGCTAAGTGGAATGGTATGAAGAGAACTGTTATTCGTCATATTTATCTGCTTCGACAAGAAGAATTGATTGATAGGTCTCGTGTGTCGGTGTTTACAGGGACAAACTCTTGTTCGGGTTGTTAGAAAAGAAGGACCTCGGTCCTTGTATCTGGGTTTGACACCAGCATTGACGAGGTCAGTTCTTTATGGAGGTCTACGTTTAGGTTTGTATGAACCTTCTAAAAATTTCTGTGAACTGGCCTTTGAGTCCACTAACATCTTCATGAAGATTGCATCTGGAGCTGTTTCTGGTGCTTTTGCCACTTTGCTGACCAACCCTGTGGAAGTCCTAAAGGTAAAAACATGTACAACACTTCTGAACATTATAGTCATTATTAACTTAATTGGTAACCGTGGGTGTCCGGTAGGGGTGCTAAAAAAACCGACCAACCCGACCAACTCAACCCGAAAAAACCTGAAAAAAATCAACCCGAGGTAACCCGCCATATAATCAATACAAAATTAGCGCAAACCGAATCTATTGGGTTGAAATTGGGTTAGGCCCAAACTAACCGAACAACCCGATGAAAGTTTTAGCGGCTTCTCTAAAATTATTTGTATCTCTTTAATATATATAGGTTACCAAAAATGACTCGGCAACAACGAGCAATGAAACTCATAAGAGGACGTTATTGGAAAGTTATATGTAATACCTAAATATTTGATGAACTCGTATATTCTCTTGAATGATTGATCGTATTTCAAAGAAAGGTTTCGTTTATTTTTATGTTTCCAATGTTGATTTTACTTTGTTTAAACACGACCCGACCAAACCGAACGGGTCGGGTTGGATTGCACTTTTGTTTAGGTTGAGATGGGTTGAAAATTTTCAAAGTGCCGACATTGGGTTGGGTTGTTCAAATGTCTTCAACCCGATCAACCCAACCCATGAGCACCCTGCACCCCTGCACCTCAACTAATCCCATGGAGCCCTCTAGATAACAGCTAGGAAAATCCCCAGTGGCCCTGAGGTTTTATAGGCATTTTTGTGCACATTCTACTTAGAGGAGTGTCAATCTTACATAAATTACATATTTATTGAACTTGTACTGCACAAACACTCCAATGCATTTTATGAAGGAAACATTGGTTGTTGAATAGGTGCGTCTGCAAATGAACCATAACGTGCACAGAGGAGCAATTGGTGAACTGCGGAAAATTGTTGCAAAAGAGGGCATAGCAGCCCTCTGGAAGGGGGTTGGACCTGCTATGGCCAGGGCAGGGGCTTTAACGGCATCACAGCTTGCTACATACGATGAGTTTAAGCAGGTTAAGTTCTAAACTGTCGTTCTATCTTTTATTATCCACGTAGTATCTTCAGTAACCAAAGAGCCATTGACCCAACGGTACCTGGTGACCCAACCTTAACCCGTGATCAGAGGTTCAAGCCTTACCAAAGGTGAGAAGTGTGTGTGAGTTTTGCTAGATATAAATATTATATACTTCAAAAGTATCTTCTGTAACCAAATGGTCATTGCCCTAGAGGTACCCAGTTGCAGGTAGATCCCAAGTTCCCAACCTCTCTGGTGGTCAAGGGTTCAAGCCTCACTAAAGCTGAGTAATGTGTGTGATAGTTTTTCCATATATAAATATTATATATTTCAAAAAAAGTATCTTCTGTAGTTTTTAAGGTGTTCTAGTTATGTAAATCCCGTATATATATTTTATACTTAAAAATAAAGTATCTTCTGTAGTTTGTTAGTTATAGCTATGCAAAATGCATATGCATCAATTGAATGTACTTCACTGGAACCTTTTATATACAATTCCCGTTGTCATTTTCGTTTGTGTGGCTATGAATGTAGGTTTTAAGAAAATGGACATCGCTTGAAGAAGGATTCTATCTTCATCTCATGTATGCATCCCTACCTATGATCTTTTAACTAACACATGGAATACTTCAATATTATTTCAAAATGTCACATTGTGAGAATATATATATATATATATATATATAGAGAGAGAGAGAGAGAGAACAAATCATTTACAAAACCGTGCAAACCCATTTACACCGGGGTTTTTTATATTAAAAGTTTGGTGTGAATTGGTGGGAATTTTGAGTTTTAGTTGATGAAAAATAAGGAAAGGGTAATTTTGGAAGAATTATTTTAAATTTTAGTTTTAATCATTAATTAATGATTACCATCTATGTTCTCTGCCTGCTATTATCTTCTTCTCTTGATATCAACCTCCCCCCCCCCCTCTCTCTCTATATATATATATAGAGAGAGAGAGAGGGGGGGGAGGATCAAACGAGAATGCTAACTATTTAAGAAAATACGAAAACGGCCAAATCATGTGCAAAAGCACATGTGATTTTACATTAACGGTCAAAAAAAGGTGTGCGGGCGACTTTGGCCGCGACTTCAGGTCGCGGGGCAAAGTTGCGTGGATCACATGTGATTTTGTGCGTGATGTTAGTGTAAAATCACATGTGATTCGGCCGTTTTCTTATTTTCTTAAATAAGTATTGTTCTCGTTTGAGCCCGACTCTCTCTCTCTATATATATATATAAATATAATTTTCTGGTTGTTTCATTGAAGAGGAGTTGTTTTGGTGTAAATTAGTTAAATTCCATAAGATTACATCAAGCATTATAAGCACAAATGATCAAAATTAGGTAGTATGAGACACCGTCTTAATCATCTGATCTAACTGTGACATGCATCATGTGAAGCTCAAGTACAGTAGCAGGCTCCGTGAGCACGCTCATAACTGCACCAATGGACATGGTTAAAACCCGACTCATGTTGCAACGAGAATCTGTGAGAGATGGAGCTTATAAAAATGGGTTCCATTGTGCGTATAAGGTAACTTATTAGTTTCTGCTCTAATTTTTTATTTTTTTCTCTTGCTGAACTCTTAGGAGGTGTTTGGTTAGAGGTATTAAGCAGTAATTAATGGGAATGAAAATAAAAAGAAACCATTTGGTTTTATATAATATAATGGGCTCATTCAGTCATTCCCCCATAAATCCAAATTTTCATTCCAAGTTAAACTGGGGGAATCTGTCATTTTCATTTTCATTCCCATTTTCATTCCCCTACCTAAACCAAACACCCTCTTAATCACCATTGTTGTTTGGTACATGAGACCCTCATGATGGGACAGGACGGAACAAAAACTTGTCCCATGTTTGGTGCAAAATTTAGACTAGGACATGGAACAAAAATCAGGGAGATGGAACAAGATTGGTAAATTACTAAACTACTTATGTCAAATTAAAACCCTACACAATTCTTTCACCCACCTACCTTACTTTTGCCCAACCCATCCAGTCTTGTCCCATCTGCATACCAAACTCCCTTAACTACAATTGCCTATGATTAGGGATTTATTTGAGCTTACTCGAGCCCGACCTTGCTTAGCTTGATGCTTAGGTCGTGTTTGGTAGGCTAAGGCTTGGCTTGTGGCTTGCCAAGCTTGGAAAACTCAATCTCAAGCTTGGCTCATCAAAACCTCAAGCTTCAACTCAGCTCATATGAACTGAGTTCCTATGGCTCGTTTAGACTCGTATAAGCTTGTATAGGGTCCAATTGACAAGTAAATATAAAGCAGACCGAACGCCTTCCTCTTTCCCCTAAATCTCAACTTCCCAAAAAATCCATTTGGTTTAAAGAATTAAAGCCTTCAAGCAAGACTATAATCAATTAAACAATATTTCCTCGATCCCAAATAAGTGGCTACATTTCCATTTTCATAAATAGATTGTTAGAATTTACTAACTTAAATTATGATGCACGAAAGAGTTGATGAGATGGAGAAATTCTATAGTGGAATAATTATATATTTCTAAATTTTTGTCTTCTTTATCAAGGGTAAAATTGTCATTCGGTTAATTAAAAGTGTAATCATTATACATTTCTAAAATTGTTTGCTTTTTTACTATGGACATTTATTATGGGACGGAGGGAGTATATAAATTCTACTAAACGGTTTGTATACACTCAAATGGGTTTCAAGTTTCGCATTCTTGAAACGATTTCATGAATTCATTGAATTGCATTGACTAACCTCTTCATATGTTCCAATTCTAGGTTCTGATCACAGAGGGACCTCGAGGACTCTACAAAGGGTGAGACCCCGACGTTACATGTTCCCTTAGGGTGCCCTTGGTACGTGGACGGGGCTGGACAAGCGAGAGTGAGGTATGTGGGTGAAATATTGTAGAACGTTTTAAGGGTTTAGTTCGATAGGGGTAGTTTAGTAATTTACCAATCTTGTCCATCTCTCTTATTTTTGTTCCGCCTATGTTGGGGGAACAGAAAAATGCATTTTTATCCCACTTGTCTTGTCCCAGTCTAATGTCGCACCAAACGTGGGTTAACAAGTTTTTGTATTATCATGTCTCGTCCTATTCCGCGTACCAAACGCACCCTTATGCGGGACAAGATAGAACAAAAACCTGTTGTCCCACTTTTGGCGGAGCATTAGACTGGAATATGAGGGCCTGTTTGTTAGTAGCTTAATGAGTTTAATGAGACTCAACTTCTACCGTCAGCTATAAATGATTGTTTGGTAGTAGCTTAATGATATAAAAAGTGGCTTATTCAGTAAGCTTCTAGGGGAAGCTTTACGCATAGAGCCAAGTTTTTTCCAAACCTACCCCTCCCAATTAAAGAGCACACTCCTTCCGTCTATGGAAAAACCCTCACAATATATACAATATATACAGACAGATTAATCCACACAACTTTATCCATATAGGAGTTATGAAAAACCAACCAAACAACCCCTGAGTTTGACAAAAATGCATTTTTTTGTCCCACCAAAATAGGTGGAACAAAAAAATGAGGGAGAAGAGATAAGATTGGTAAATTACGAAACTACCCATATCAGATTAAAACCCTAAAACCTTTCTTAATTCTTTCATCCACCTACCTCACTCTCCCCCGTCCAATCCAATTCAGTCTGTGTACCAAACTTACTCTTAGGTGCTCTAATAAGTCCCTCAAACACTATCAGCTAAATGAGCGTTTGACTTCAAAACTGTTGCAGGGGATTCGCGATTTTTGCACGATTAGGTCCACAAACTACAATCACATTCATACTGTGTGAGAAACTGCGCGAACTTGCTGGATTGAAAGCCATTTAGTCTCTGAATCCATGGTAACATCTTGCTCTTGCCTGCATATTTATTTGCATACTTCTAGTAGAATATGCTCATTCATGATCACCAGAAAGCTTTTTTTCAGAAATAAATTTCTTCGTTTTTAGACAAAAAAAGTTAGCGTATCAAATGCCGTTTCTCAATAGTTTGAAGCTAAAGGCGAAGTTGTATTCATCCATTCGTACCCCATTTGATAAAATTTTGTTATTTTCGCGTAGATTTGTATTGCATTTTACGTGATCAAATGTTGTTGTATTTGATTTTTTGCGCGGTTTGAAAATGAACCGTTTGCGATTATGGTTTTTTGGGTTTTGTATCGTTCGGGTTCGAATCCAGGTGTGGCCCAAGCCCTTATGGCCATGGAGATTCACCTGTGCGGTGACTTCACCTGAGAAATTCCTATCAAAGTTAAATGTTTAGGACGATTAATAATATTTGTATTAAATGTATAAAATATTTTAATAATATAATTAATGTTGAAATAGTCTTTTAAAACTTGTATTTCTTTTCATATACAAAATTTAAAATTAAAAAAATGTTATTATAGTCGCTTTTTGTGGGTAAAATGATACCAACTTGAAATTCATGTGACTTTTTTTTTTTGTTCTTTTTGTCAAATTTTATTGTTCTCATTGTCTATTAAAACAAAGTTATAAATAAAAAACAATAAAATGCTTGTAACCTTGGACCATTTAAAGAAAATCTTACCTATGGGAGTTGTTGGTATTTTGTAGAATTTATGTGTAATAATGTTTTAAAATATGTTAAAAACATTTATTAATTAATAAAAAGATAATTTGATTTTTTTTTATAATTTTTCGTAATATATTTTATAAATTATTTATAAAGAATGGACTTCGGTTCCATTCAAAATCGTACAAACCTAAGGGGTTGTTTGTTTTTACCTCTTAATGGTTCCATTAAGAGGCAACCTCTGAATCGTTAAGAGGTAAATCTTGTTTGGCAAAAAAAAAGTTTGCCTCTTAATGGTTCAAAAACTCTCTGAATGATTTTGTATCTTGACTCTGCCTTAACCATTCAGAGCCCTGATTTCATTCTGAACAATTAGTAAACAACCATATTTTATTTCATACTATATCATAAGAGCCTCTTAATCATTCTGCACCAAACCATTCAGCAACTGTCAAACAGCCCCTAAAATACCAAAGATTCCAAATCCCTCAAAACATCCCACAAACCAAAAGTCCCCTAAGATCTCATTTGGTTTACCGGATGTGTTGAAATCGGAATTGGATTACATTTTAACTCTGTTTAGTTTAAAGGAAAGTGCGGAATTGAAATCTCAAAAACATTGAATTTAAAAATCATGTGGTAGTAGTTGGTATTTCATGGGATTTCACAATATTTGTTTATAATAATGTTATAAAATATGTTAAAACATTCGTTTTCTACAATCAAGTAGTAATAGGTAATGTAATTGTTTTTACAAACTATCTATAAGAAATGCAATTCAATTGCATTGCAAATCTTACAAACCAAACGCATCAAAGATTCCAAATTTTTTCAATCTCAAATCCTTCCATGAAAAAAAATTGTTAAAGGAGCTCGAACACTGTTTTGGATAAGTTATTCGAGTTCGGATCTAATATTATTTTTCGAGTCAAGCTCAAACAACTTGTTGGTCCATTTAAAATATTGGTTTACCACCTTTATACGAATAACTTCTTTTAGAACCACAAGGGTTGTGGCGTACTGGTTAAGACCCTGGGGATGTGGTGGAATATCCCATCTGTCAAGGGTTCGAATCTAGACGTACATAACAATTGTGGCCGCTAAGGTTTAATCAGGGTTGATGTCTTACCGTTATAATTTGTCAAGGGATTAGTCTAGGGATAGCTTGAGACACCCTTCAAAAAAAAACTTTTTTTAGAAATAATCTTTACTATATTATAAAGATTCTAAAACGTTTATTTGTACAAAGTGGTTTCTTGTACAATGTTAAGTTATTTAATTTACTTTATATCCGTTGTTTTTTTCATTTTTCATTTTACACCATTATAATATTAACACAAATAATCGTATATAAACAAAAATGCAATGAAAAAATAAGTTTTTTTACAAATTATACCATTATAATTGTCTTGTCAATACCTTCAAAACGAACTCAATATTGAATATTTTTTAATTTAACCGTACTATTAAATATCATGAATATCTACGAATTAATTTGTTTTCTATCAATACGTTTTATTTTTTTCCACCGTTAGCACATTAAAAATACATAATCGTATAATATATTAAAAATATGTTTCATTCTTATTATAAATTATATCATTATAATTTTTTTCGTCACTAATTGTAATATAAACTAATTATTGAATATCTTTATGGGTTTAGGGTTTCATAAGTTGTGATTCTTATGTCATGGTTGATTGTTGATGACATGTCTATAAGGAAGTAATATTAATTGTTCGTTCTTTACTTACATTTCGTTACATCGCGTAGGTATATGACTATTTATAATTAAATAATATGAAATATTTATTTTAATTGTTAAAAGAAAATATAAATAGTGTTTTTCCATTACTCCATTTACTATTTTAAGCAATAATAAAAGGGCGTGCCGCATTAATTATTTCCTTTGGACAGAAGTCCAACGATAAATCACTTTTTTTTTAAATGGCAACCACATGACACGCACGTGCTTAGTATAGACCAAACCTTTCTAGAAGAAATATTTTTTTACGTATATTTATAAATAAATATTACAATTCTTATTATTATTTTAAAATAAATATAATATTCTTTAGCATAGATCTTTTAGAATACTTAAAAGAAAGAATGAAACTTTAAAATTTAAAAAAAAAAATTACATTTAACTCTAACAAATTTTTTTTATTTTATAGATTATATTACTAAACTATTTCATTCATCTAATAAAATTTTATTGTATCTCTCTAAAAATTTAATTTTCAAGTTTTCTATTGAAAAATATTTCTCTCTCATTTGTAATCATTTTTGGAGAGTTTTTCAAATTTGAAAAATATTAATTACACACTTTCTCATCATTTTAAAGAAAGGTTTTTGATGCCCAAAATATTATTTTAGAGAATCTGTTGAAGATACTCTTTTGTATTGTTTTAAGTTTTAACTTAAAATTAGTACTAGTTATTATAACAATAATAAAAAAAAATGAATTTTTAAAATATTTTATATATAATTAAATGTCTTATTAAGAGTATTTTTATTAAACTTTTGTAAGAAAAATAAAGTATTTACTAAATCCAAATCTGGGTTAGGTTGATAGTGTATAAGATTTTTTCTTAATTTCATAATATTTAAATTACGATATAAAGATCATTGGAATACATTTAATCGGTTTTTTTGTCCATTTAAAACATGTTTAAATGAGATACACCTTTATTAGAAGTACAGATTTACTTTACTATATTAATGCACAACCAACGACATTAGCACATGTTTGCCAAATATTTCTTTCAATTTTTTTGTTAAAAAAACAGCAAGAAAAAAGAAAGAAATGTATTAGACTTAATTTAAAAACAATTCTCTTTTACACTAAGGCATTATTTGGCAAAAAAAAAATTTAGCTAGCTATTTTTTTTTTACATGTTTGGATGACCATAAACTATTTTATAAGCTAGCTTATTGAAAAGTTACTCATAATAACGTTTTATCAGCTAGTTTGTCAAACATAGCCTAAAACAAATTGAAACCACAAATGGTAAGGGAAATCCACATAGTTTATTTGAAAATCTTCTATTTACCATATTCGAATATAGTGATATCAAAACTTTTGTGGTCATAAAGGTTTATCTGTAACGACTCTATTACCCGAAGAGGTTAGTCGGTGTGCGTAGCTGGCCTGAAAACCCACAGTTATTCCGGGAAGAAAAAAAAAGAGTTTGTTTGGTCTTTTTTCAATAATATTATATTATTACTAAATCGATATTTGTATATTTTAAGAAAACGTTGTGGTTATTAGAAAAATATGGATTTTTCCAAAGGTTCATATATGAATCAGTTAAAAGAGTTCAAATGTGAATTGCACTGGTTCATATATGAACATATAGTTCATATGTGAATTATACAGGTTCATATATGAACACAACCCGTGTATTTTGTAAAAATTACGAAAGTGTCATTCTATTTTTGTAAGAGCCGCAACTTTTGACCAGTTAAAGCCGCAACTTTTGACCAGTCAAATCCGATCTTGACCGTGTGAATGGCTAGGATTACTTCTCTATTTCTCATATATTTACCATTTCTCAAATGAACCTAAGTATATATATATATATATATATATATATCTTCGTATTTCAGCTTTAACTCCTAAAGTCTACCAATCACACCCCATTCTACACTTCCTATTTCAAACAAAACAGCCATCTTCCGCCACCGCCCACCACCCCCCAAATTCATATATATATATAATGGGGCTGGTGTACTGTGTGGGGGCAAAAACACACATACTTATTAAAGCTGATACCTTTCTTAAAGTTCTCACTTACATCATTAAAAAGAATCCAAGTGATATCAACACTCCAATTCCATTCCTCCCTTCAATTCAATTCAATTCCTCCCCTTAATTCTAGTAGATATGGAATGGAATTGGAACAAGATGAAAAATGGTATGATTGATGTCACTCCATTCTTCCTCTTTGAATCATCTGCTGATTCTGATGATGTCCATCATCATCATCATCACCATCACCATGATCATCATCAAGAACAACAACAACAACAACAAGCCATGGATGATGATGCTGAATCTTGCAGTTATGATGTTTCATTCCATGTTCATGCCAAAACCCATGATACCCATCATCAAGATCATGGTTATGATGATGGTCATGATCATGGTCATGTTGATGATGATGAGGAAGACATTGATGATGATGATGATGATGATAAGAATTGGGGTGAGAGCAAGATGATGATGATGATGATGCCAGCAAATCATGGTACCCAAGATAAGAGATGTCATGAGTTTGTTGATTCTTCAAATTTGGATGATAGAGAGTTTTGGCAAACTTGTTTGGGTTCTTGAATCTTTTTTTTTTAAATGGAAAAAAAAAATTAAGATGGAATCCACAAAAAGGTGTTTGATCCAAACTTCTCATTTTCTTTCTTTCTTTTTGGGTACTTTTACTCCTTTTTATGAATGTGATATTTGCTTTTTGGATTGCATTGTGGGATATCCTGAGTTTGTTTGATCTGTAGTACTTTTAGTTCACAAAAACTGTATATGTATACTTTGTTTTGTGTTAAAGTCGTTTATTGGAGTCCCACAATGGTTAGATTTAAACCATTTGTCCTCGATATATGTAAGAACCGCGTTTTTTTTTTCACAAGGACTCTTTTGGAAAATAATCTAAAGTGGTCTGCATATAGTCACATGTAGAGATGCACAAGACCTAGGATTTTTCTGGTCTGGGCCTTCGAAGCCCGTTTTCCGTGAGTAAAAAAGTCCGAACCTTTTTAGGCCCAGACCAGGCTAGGCTTTGGGGTTGAAAAATGGTCCGGGCTTTCTCAGCCAGGGCTTTTTTGAGCTTAGTCAGAATTTTCCAAGCTTTTCAATGCTTTTCAAATTTCGGCCTGAACTAACTTTAAGGCTTGGTAGGAACCGGACTTCAGACTCACTAGACCCGGGCTTTTCAGGTCGGGTTCGGGCTAGTCGGGCTTGGGTTTTTTGTTTGCATCTGTATTCATATGGTATCAGAAGCAATGTCTATCACTCTAGACTCAATACTCTGGACAATTTGTTCTCGCCTAGCCCCTTCTCTTCATAAGGGCTCTTTTGGGGAGTAATCTGAAGGGTTTCATACACTCACATGGTATCAAAGTCAAAATCTACGTCTCTAAAGACCCGACACTTTGGGGGCAATTTGTACTGTCTAGCCCCCTCTCGACACACTCTGGGCTTGTCTAGCTCCGTTGGAAGGGGCGTGTTAAAGTTCAACATCGGCTAAACTTCGACCATTTCTCTTCTATGTATGTCGAAACCTCCTTCTCTCCTCAAGCGCTCTTTTAGAAAGTAATTTGATGGGGTTCCACGTATTCTCACATTTGATATCATTTCTCAACAAGAAAATATCTTAAAATAGGGAGTTAATATTAAAGATTTGTGCAGTGATTGCTAAACATTTTCAAGAATGAGTCATCTGGGCAAACTCAGTTCATACATTCCATTTTTGCCATTTTCACTTTCTTTAGAAACCCGACTCATACCCGACACGCACCCATCGGTCATGGCCGGTGATTCCTCTCGAAAATCAAATCCGCTAGTCGGGTTGGAACATGGTGTTACCAGATGATCATCCGGTTCTTTCTTGTACTGATCTTTGGCGGTTTTGTTCTCCTTCGTTTGTTTCGATAAACTTTCTTCTATCTCACCTTCATCGACGCTATTGCCACAACGATCGTAACGGATATGTTCATCGTTGTCGTCGTCTTCTTCTAATTCAGATGACGCCCGTCTTCTAAGATCACAACTAGTTTGTATCTCGTCTCGACAGTTGAATTCCTCGTTGATTCTAGTCTCTTCGCGCTCTCTTAGCGTTTTTGTGATCAAGGTTTTGAGCAAATTCATCACTTGAACCGCATGCATTAGAGCTGTTAACGGATCCGACATCTGAACCAAGAAATGGAATTCAAAAGAAAATCGTTATTTTGATATTCGGAAGTCGGATACTATCACCCGTAACTAAATAATCGTATTTGATCTAACAATCAGTCAAATGGTGTTTTAATACATGTTATACAACTGTTTGTGTTCTTTGTGAAGTTTAAAGATGCATATCAATCTGATGCTAAATAATAGTCTTTTTGACCTTAGATTTCAACATTTACATCTTTTTTGATACAAAATAACCACAAAGGATCAATTAGAGTTGTTCATGGACTAAACGGCCGTTAGACCCAACCCGACCAGCTCGTTAAAAAAGCAGGATACAACAACCATTCTCAAAAAAAGGGTGGGTCCGGACTAATACGATAAGATTAATGGGCAAACATGGGTGAAGCAAAAAAAAATCAGACAGACCCGTCCGTCTGGCCCGTTAATATTTGGGGCCTCCCGATTCCCAATTTCCGATATACGTGAATCTTGATATACTTGGCTCTTGATCTAACGACCTCAAATCTCAAAATTTCCTTCACAGAAAATTGTGTATTTTGAATGATTTTACAGAGGTCGTGTTTTTTAGGTAAAAGACTTTTTAGATCCGTTAGGCCGTGGGCAAGCCGACCCATTTATAGGGTGGATATGGGCAAGTTATCAATCTCGCAAAAAAAGGAATGGGTTTACTATATTAGGCCCCTTGGTCAAAAAAATAAATCGGGTCCAGCCCGTCAGACCCAAGCCCATCGAAAATGGAAACTTCAAACATAAAGATGAAAAGGATTTACCTGAGTCATATTAGGGGCAAAAACCATGGCGATATTTCTGGCATTCATTTTATTGGAGTCTTCGTGTTGGGCAACATCTGACATAAGATCGATAGCCCAATTGAGCAATGCGGTCTCCGTGGGTTTGAGCTGTTTGACAAGCTCAACGCGTTTCTCTTCTGTGTTACACTGTAAAACCTCATCGGGAGAAAGCCCATCGAGCACGCCACAGGGAAGCTCCCTGAACCAAGCTTTAATTAAACCGGCCAAAGAATGAACCTCAATGTCTTCAGGCACCATGCCTCTGTTTAGCTGGTCTCGCACCCGCTCCTCTTGGCTGTTCTCAGGGTTTATACGAAAAATTCCTTCCGCCTATAAAAAATCAAATTTCAACGAAAATTACAGTTGGTCTTGGTTCTTGACGATGGCATATAAGCAACAAAATATGTGAAACCCCATTAAATTACTGTTCAAAAGAGCCAATTGAGAGAATGAATGATCAAAAATTGCAACATTTTTACTTTGACATTGGTTTTATAGAAGCACTTGACGATTTAGTTAAATGACTACAATACCCTTTTTTATAGCAACATGTAAAGAAACCTTCGGACCAAGATAAAAGAAGACCTCAATTATGATATATAACAATAGAAATACCTTATCCAGAAATCTTTTGAACCAAAAAAAATTGATGGTCGGCTCAACTGGTAAATAAAGGCTAGGTTTTGGGGCTCCTCCATATAGAGAGTCATTTCGAGTCTCCTCAAGGCCACTAGGAAAAGGATTTTCCTGGTTGATTTCTTCAGGGCCCATGAGATAAGTCGAGGTTTGCACAAGTTGACCCGGACACCCACAGTTACACAAAGAAAATGAAAAAGCGGGTCCCATGGGGCTCATTGTCTCATTCTTATAGTGTAACTAAGGCACTTGTGTGATAGGATAGAGCATATAACTTCCATAATCAATATTCATTGTGTGAGATTCTACAATAAATGGATAGGTGATCCCTTCATGGAATCGATCAATGTTCGCAAAAGAATGAAACTTTCCAATTTTAGTGCACATCCCATAATGGAAACAAAGGCAGTTATCATGGGGTGGGGTATTTACTTTAGGATAGTCTCGAGGAATCCCCATGGGGATCGTATACAAATCACACATCCCAAAACTCCATATCTCCTTGAGGTCCCACCAATCAACCTTTTTTAATTCATCTTTTTGTTCTTTCTCTTCAATAAAGTAATGATGTGTCAGCGGTTGATTGGTGGACATGGATGGGGAATGGAGTTTGGGGACAGGTGATTTGTACTCGTGTAATGGGATAGGGCGTCCACAAGCACTGTTCATTGTGTGTAAGATTCTACAAAAGCTATCTTTTTTTATATGTAGTATACCTTTAGACCTCCGTGAGCATATAACCGTTCCTGCATGAGCAAGAGGATTGTGGGGACACTGTTGCCTCTTGAATCATAAGAGCACTGCATCGATTCTGCTGATACACCAAAAACGCTAGCACTACATAACAAGCGTAAGCATGTCAAGAACATGATCAAACTACTAAAGGGTCGATGCCCCAGCGTTCCCTCGTTACCAGTAGAACCCAACCTCCCAGGAGGTCATGGGTTCTAACCTCACCTTGTGCGTGAGTTTTTCCGGTATATAATTATTATATACTTCAAAAAAACACGATCGGAGTATCAAACTATAAAACTAGTTTGGGAAATTGTCCAAAATAGTCATTCTCGACTCCCCAATTCATTTTATAGCCGCTTTTCTACTCAATTGACCGAAATAACCAAGATTTCGCAAGTAGCACTCTAGCAACTTGCAAAATCAACTTTTTATGAAATTAATATTCATAAAGTACCAATTTAGCAAGTTGCTAAAGGTCTACTGTTGTGAAATCTTGGTTATTTCGATCAATTGGTTGAAAAGGTGGGTATATAATGAAGAGGGGATGCCAAAATAGTTATTTTGGACAATTTCCCAACTATTTTGGCATATGGGTAACTATAGAGTACAAATTATGCATTTGGACCTCAATCCCAAATTTAAAAAGAAAAACTCTGCAACAAGTTGTAAATCCTTATCAAAATTGAAGTTCAAACATAACTAGTTTCACATACAAAGCTAAAACCCTAGTTATTTTTCAATTGAATGAATACAGTATATACCAGATTTCACTATTTTCAGTCAATTAAGGTGTAAACCCCGAAATTATTGAACTTTGGATTCCCATTTTCACTGTTTTCTTAGGGATCAAACCGCAGGAGGGTCCCAGTTTGTCATTTACTGCTTAAAATTTTGACCAGTTTCCACCATTTTCTGTTGTGAACTAACTCATAAACCCTAGATTCCCAACCATTTACAGAAATGTAACGCCTGTGCATTTAACAAAACTGTGTGTCAATTTATAGAAATAGATTCTATTGGAAGATCAATTAATATAATCTAGAGCAATTTGTGTTAGAAAAATGATTAATTAGTGGAAACCACTCGATCAAACAAACAAGGAATGCATATATCACCTGGCACTGGGGACTCGACAGGGGATTTCAACTTGTAACTCAACCGGAAGACCTAAAAATCCATGGAATCGATCGAAGGTAACATGAGTCAAATGTTGAACATCCGTCGGCCATCCGATCTCCATTTGATGAAAACCTGACGATTTCGATTCTTCTCGTTGATCAATTACTCGGCAAGCCGCCATTGATTTCCTCAAAGCTGATATGAGGAGGTCGAAAAGTATGGAGATGTGGTTCTGTTGTTGTTGTTGTTTTGAAGAAGCTTCTTTTGTCGTTCCGTTTTCACGACCACCACCGCCACTACGACGGCAACCGCCGCCGCAGCCGGTTTCTGATGGTACAACCACCATTCCTGCCATTTTTTGCAGAGCTTTTTTCTTTTGCGGTTCAAATCTGTGTGTAACGAGGTGAGAATTGCGTTGAAATGGGAGAAATTTTGAAAGTGAGTGGTGTGATTTTCATGTATGAAGATAGAAATTGAAGTTGGTTTGAAGTTCCAACCACCACTCTCTTTCAAATTTCTTGATGCATACTTTGATTGACTATTCGTCTTAAACCTGGAATCTTTCCCATTTTATGTGGGAGTGGGAGCCCCAAAATAAGTACATATATCTTTATCTATCTATACTATATCACAAACCACGGATAAAAAACTCTTAAATATAAATTATTAGGCATAAGGTACCATCATTTTATGCAAGATTTTAAAAATCTCTTAATTTACAAGTATCAAAACACAAGATACATATTACTACTGCAGACTTTAAACACCCACCAATTTGGTATGTGCGGGTCTTCCTTTTATGCAGACCTGATAGGGTAATTTTATTTACCCTATTTTTACTCACTTTTTATAATTTTGAGCAAGTCTTTTTATTATCTAGTTTCAATATTTTTAGTTAAATAAATGTTTTACGTTTTTGTCGTTTCTTTGTTTATTTTAAAAAGAAAACATCACAAAAATCTTATTTTTATTTATGCTTTTATTTTAGGATCGATGCGAAGGTCGTGGGAAGTCGACATCACGAGATAGCGCGGATACGACAAAAGACTTTCACTTTTTAGACTGACGCGATGAACCGTGACGATGGGAGCGCTTTCTTTTGGGCTCGTAGCCGAGATTTTTGACAGACCAAGCATTGGGCTCGTTTTCTCTTTTGGGCCGAATTATAGTCTAAAAATGATGACATTTTCACATGGGCCATTTGTGTAGACCTTGATAACATCTAAGCCCATATCTTGCAAGCCCATGGTCTTCTTGAATTAGTATAAATATAAGGCTTTACGGGCTTGTTAATCATCCAACCAAAAACAACCTACACATTTTTTTCTCCTTCTTTCATTCTCACGTCTCTCTCTCCTTCTCTCTCTCTCTCTTTTTCTTTTTTTTGTAAAGTCTAGATTCATTGAATCTAAACATATTCTAACGTCACCATATTTAGAAGTTTTTGGGATCATTGTCTTGTATTGGGTTTGAAGAAAGAAGTCATTAGCTAATGGTTGGAAGTTTTGGCTCACGAATCAAACCGGTTTTTAGTAATATATGTTTCTTTTCAATTTAAATTCCGGTATTTCGCCATCGTTACTTGTTATTCTCGTATCACGAATCTCGTTGGTTTGATACAATTTGGTTTTATTTTGGTCTCATTGCGGCTTTAGTTCTATTACAAACCGGAAGTCCGGAAAATAATTTCGGATTCCCAACTTTTGTTGGTTCACGGTTTGTTGTAGTTTATTAAATCCGTTTTATGTTTCCAAATTTATAAAAATCAAATGTGTATTGGTTAGTTTTCCTTTACGTTATTTATTTTAACACACTTTAATTCTCGCAATTTAGTTTCTGCAATTTTATTTTCTGCACTTTCATTTCAGTCTATTACTTTCTGTTAATTTAATTCTGCAATTTAATTCACGTCATTTATTTTCAGTCTTATATTTCAAGTAAGGACACGTTGTTGGCACAACATTCATACGATTTCTTTCGTTGAGTGTTTGAAAACGCCAACCGTCTCCTTTAGTTAAACATAATTATTCTTGTCTAATGACACGTTGTTGGCACAACACTCCTACGGTTTTTACTGTTGAGTGTTTGAAAATACCAACCGTCTCCAACCTTTAGTTAAAATTTACATTTCTGTTTATGTTATGTTTATAATCTGCATGAAGTTAAGTTGGGACCGAGACTGATCAAAAGATAAAAAAGGTGTATCGTATCGCATGATTGTCCGAAGTTATTTAAATTAAAGTTATATTCTATGGTGGACAGCAACTAATCAATTGACAATTGATTTATTGTACGACGGCTCATTTGAGTTTCATAAAATATCGACTTTAAGATAACAAATGAATGCGATCTCATCATTTTATCCAATTATTAATCTTATCCCAACAGAGCATTGTACTATTACTGTTCAGTAGTGTTAATCAAAACCCCCAATCAAAAATATTGTTTTCGAATTCGCCATCTGAAACTCGCTTTTACAGACCCGACTTTCAAGAGAAACTTTTTCACGCTTCCCTGTGGGATCGATATTCGGTACTTTGTACCATTATTACTTGTTAACAGACGGCAGTAGATTAAGATGTATACTTGCGTCGAGATCTATTTTTTTGCATTTTAAAAAGGTGTAAACACGAAAAGTCGCGAACAAGTTTTTGGCGCCGTTGCCGGGGAAGCACGCTATAAGTTTTTCTTTTTAAAGTAAGGTTTATAAAAGCAAGTTTTTCTTCCATCTATTTTGAAAAAAAAATCGAAAAATTTCAAAAAAAAAATTTAAAAATTTCGAAAAAGTGCATGCCAAGACTACCTCACGGTGAATTTTTCCAACTTGATCCCGATATTGAACGAACGTTTAGACAGCGAAGAAGAGTTCAAAAGGCTAATTTAATCTTAAATTCTTCCGAAATGTCTGAACCGGAATATATGACGGATGAGGAACCATTCCCCGAGGTGAATCTAAATGGGCATAATAATGATCGATAAAATAATAATAACCGAAGAAATCGTGATAGGGAAATTCCCAATGACCACGAAGATCCAAATGAACCGCCAATAAATACTGATGATGAGGAACAAAACATTTTTCGGTTAGCAAATTCCAAAGATGGTGGGATTATGTCTTACGCTGTTCCTGTTTTAACCCAGTTACATCCAGGAATTCTTAAACCAACTTTGCAAACCCACCATTTTGAATTAAAACCGATAATGTTTCAGATGTTGCAAACTAACGGCCAGTACGCTGGTTTGCCAACTGAAGATCCTCATTCTCACCTTCGGTCTTTCATGGAGATTACAAATTCTTTTAAACTGTCTGGTGTACAAGACGATGCTCTAAAATTAAAACTTTTTCCATACTCTCTAAGAGATAGAGCAAGGTCTTGGTACAACTCGTTGAAACCAGATTCTATAATTACATTGACCCAAATGGCAGAAAAGTTTTTAAAAAAATATTTTCCACCCACGAGGAATGCTAAGTCCAGAAATGAAATCTGCACCTTTAGACAAATGGACGATGAAGCAGTTCCTGATGCATGGGACAGGTACAATGAGCTACTGAGAAAATGCCCTCATCATGGCATTCCATACTGCATTCAGCTAGAGACATTTTACACTGGTTTAAATATTACTACTAAACAAATGCTCGATGCTATTGCACATGGAGCTTTCACAGCTTGTACCTACAATGAAGGATATGAAATCCTTGAAAGAATTTCAAACAACAATGGTCAATGGGCTGATCCACGTGCTTTACCTAGAAAGGCAGCAGGGGTACAAGACACGGATGCTTATGCATTGTTATCTTCACAGCTGGACGACATGGCATCTTTAATCAAAAATCTTAATACCGTTCAAGTTAACAATGTGGCACATACCCCTACTGTGCAGTCTATACAATGCACCTACTGTGGAGAGGGTCATCACTTTGAACATTGTCCTGGAAATCCCGAGAGAGTAAATTATGTCAGCAGTAACAACAAGGGTGGACCTTTTTCTCAAACATACAATCCTGAGTGGAGAAACCATCCGAACTTTTCTTGGCACAGTCCTGCCCAAAATCCACCACCACCAAAGTTGCAAGGACAACCAAATTTTCACCAACAGTCTTATCACAGACCTCAAAATAACCAACATGGGAATTTTCAGAATAATCAACCTGGTTATCAACAAAAGTCAAACCAGCATGCCGAATCATCTACTTCCTTGGAAGCAATGATGAAAGCACTTATGACCCAAACGCAAGCATCAATTAAAAATTTGGAGACCCAGGTGGGTCAAATGGCTTTGGAAATTAGGAAGTGTCCTTCAGGTTCTCTCCCTAGTGACACAGAAACACCCCAGAGAATTGGAAAAGAACATGTGAAAGTTGTAACATTGAGAAGTGGACAGGATTTACCAGAGAATATTCAAAAAAAACTAAAGACAGACAAAGCAGATCCTGAAAAGAAAAACACAGCTTCAGATTCTACTCAAGCTAGTGTGAGCATTGGGCCCGAAAACACTGTAAGGCCCATTGAAACTCCCCCCCATTCCAAAGAGATCAGACTATCCAACATTGTTCCCAAATGAACCCAAGGAAGTTCAAAAAGTAGATGAGCAGACTGTTTTGGATGTGTCACAATCTGGTGACAGTCCCAAAATTCCTTGTGAAAACAGACTTGTAGAACAAGTTAAAGTTACACCATCCACTAAGGTAGACAAGATCTCACCGACTGTCCCAGCACCTACTCCTCAAAAGACTACATCTCCTACTCTGGTTCCTCTCTATATTCCTTATCCCCAGAGATTGAGGAATCAAAGAGATGAATTGCAATTCAAAAAGGTTTTAGATGTTTTTAAACAGTTGCATATCAACATACCTTTGATGGAAGCCATTGAACAAATGCCAAACTATGCAAAGTTTTTAAAAGACATTTTAAGCAAAAAAGAAAAAGTTGAATGAGTATGAGACTGTAGCTCTGACAGAGGAGTGCAGTGCTATGTTGTCTAGCAAAATCCCTCCGAAGCTGAAAGATCCTGGGACTTTCACAATCCCTTGTTCCATAGGAGGAAAAGATACCAATCTGTGCTTGAGTTCTTCAAAACTGCATTCCTGATCGCTACCCCATTCGAATTTAACCCCTTTTCAAAGTAGTAGAGATAAAGGAAGGGCGATTTTCGAGAAACCTTCAACAAATCGTCGGTAATATCCCGCTAGACCCAGAAAACCACGAACTTCCGAAACATTGGTTGGTCGTGGCCATTTAGTGACAGCCTCTACTTTAGCAGGATCGACTTGAACTACCTCCGCAGATATGATATGCCCCAAGAAGATCACCTGATCAATCCAAAACTCACATTTAGAGAACTTTGCAAATAAGTTGTGTTCTCGAAGAGTTCTCAGAGCTATCCGCAAATGATTTTCGTGATCTTCTTTTGTTTTAGAATATACCAGGATGTCATCGATAAAAACGATAATGAACCCATCGAGGTAATCCTTGAAAATACGATTCATCAGATCCATAAAGACTACAGGTGCGTTTGTCAATCCGAACGACATGACAACGAATTCAAAGTGGCCGTAACGGGTACGAAAAGTAGTCTTATGGATGTCTTGTTCTCGTATTCGCAACCGATGATAACCCGACCTTAAATCGATCTTAGAGAAAAATTTAGCGCCTTGTAACTGATCGAATAAGTCGTCAATACGAGGTAGGGGGTATTTATTTCGGATAGTAACACGGTTCAACTCTCGGTAATCAATACAGAGTCTCTTGGAACCATCTTTCTTTTTAACAAATAGAACAGGAGCACCCCATGGAGATACAATGGGGTGGATAAAACCTTTATTCAACATGTCTTCAATTTGCACTTTAAGCTCTTTCATTTCCGAATGAGCCATACGATATGGGGCCTTTGAAATCGGGGAAGCTCCCGGAATTAAATCAATAGAAAATTGAACTTCGCGTTCCGAGGCAACTCCAGGGAGTTCATCTAGAAAAACATCCAGAAATTCATTAACAATAAGAATATACTCAAGTTTAAGTTGTACCTCGCCCGGATCTTGAAGTGTAGCTAAGAAGCCTACACAACTTTGCCAGATCAAAGCTTTAGCTTGGACAACCGATATAACTCGGGTTTCAGGTTTAGGCGAGACGCCTTGGAATACACATTCTGGATTGACTTTATCCCCAATAATATCACTTGCTTTAAATCGCAATCGATCACAACACGGTGCTCAGATAACAAATCCATACCAATAATTATATCAAAATGGTTCATCTTCATCGGAAGTAGAGTGATCTTCCGAATTCGATCTCTAATAGGTAAGGGACAATCTTTGAATTGTGCAACAATACAAACAGAGCTCCCCATAGGGGTAGAAATAAGCAAGGGAAATTCAAGGGATTGCTCATATTGCCTAAGGTTATTTTCAAGATGTTCCGCAACTATAAAGTGAGTTTCCCCAGTATCAAATAAAACATATATGATTTGGGTAACCTAGAACTCGAAATATCTTTTCCAAATGTATGATCCAGTCTTCGGCATCGACTGGAGTAGCTGCAGAAATAAATACTCGAGGTTTCTGTTTGAGAAATCGTTCAAGACATAGATGGATCTCTTGATAATTATACCCAGTGTTGGTTCTTTGACCCTAAGTCTATGGTGGTTGGTTCACAACATTTGGATTTGGACCCTCGTCAGATTGACGAAGTGCTTCTATTGTTTGTGCTACAAAACTTGGTAGCATTTCAAACATGATTTGATGGATCGTTTATGAAATGTTAAGGTCAACTGGCTGTGTTGCCAGGCATTAGACACATTTTCTGGCCCAGTTTGATTTCTTTTGGGTCGTCCCCGACCCCGTCTAGGTCTTTCCAATCTCGGTGGCATCACGAATTACTACATTCGCCACATAAATTTCATTAAAGCCAACATTGTATATAAAAAAAACAAGAGGCACATTTGTAATGTAACAGAAAGCGGAAATTGAATTGAAAGAACGAGAATAATGCAATTAAGGAGGGAAACCTAAGCTACCCGATCCTAATACTACCCATTCCTCACAGATCAAACTTAGTCGTACTACAGGATCATAACCTATAGCTCTGATACCATAACTTGTAACACCCCCGTCCCACGTGACCGGAGAACAGTGTGCTACGAAATGAAAGCACAATAACATAACTAGCTAACATATACGGGAAGAAAAGTTACTACAAAAAAATTCCATCAAGCGGGAGACCAAATTTAAGACAACATAATTATAGTACAATATTTACAGAATCAAAAGTTATTCCATCTAATGTCGTCTTCAAAATGGTTACACTCCATAGCTCTCATTCCCGAGATGCTCCCATCTGCGATCCTACACCTGCCGAGGACAAAACAAACCTCGACTGAGCCAAATGCTCAGTGAGCGGATAATTTATATAATAAAAATCACAGTCATAAACAAGTTAATAAAAAGAATAAGAGTAAAAGAGTAATAATGACTCAAAACCGAAACGTAAAGTGCTATGTCACCAATTTACACAATTATCTCAACTGGTAACTAAAACGTATCATCACACCAAAAGTCAAGAATTAAGAAAATCATCTGGGTTCGAGGGTTGTACGGACCACTCGAACAATAAGAAATGAGTATAGGGCAATACACTCAATTCCCTTCCGATAACCGGCTCCCGATAACGGCTCCCGAAAACGGCTCCCGATAACGGTTCCTGAAAACAGCTCGCGAGAACGGTTCCTAGGATCAATCCATTCGCCTTCAAGTTGGCCGGTACCAGGCCAAACCCACTTATTGACATTGGGGTACTAATAACAAGGACGCCACGACAATTTATAGCCGCCATGGAGGCGTCACAACATCGTTGCCCTCGATGTCGTGCCTTAAAACACGAAATATTCAAATCGTTGAAAACATGTCAAGTCGATGTGTAAAGAGTAATTTCATAAAATATGTGACTTTCAATCACTACATATCAAAATAGTATTCCGAAAACGGTTCTAATCCAAAAACAATTCAAATCCGACAACGGGTCAATCATCAAAACCAATCGGATCCAAAGGTAGTTCAATTCAAAATCCGATAGCTAATAATGAATATATCAAAGAAAAACCATGGTGATAACTCCAAATAAATACCATGATCATAAACATTATGATATCGACAATTAGATGAGTTATCAAACTCACAATATCCCAATATGATTTCGTGAATTGAATATGAAGAATTATAATCATAATAGAGTAATAGATGTATAGATGGTAAACGGGATACGATATTGCCTCAATAATAGACTAATGTCTAAGGAAATTCGCAAGAATCGTATATCCGTACCTTATATGGTAATCGGAGTAATGCTTCACGTTTCGGATGTTCCGACTTTAAGCCCCGTCACTCCAAGTTACCTTAGAGTTTTATATAAGCATATAGCCTCTATCCCATTGTTAAGACCCCTTTCTTATCTTAAGATTGACCCTGAATAAGATTAAACATGATTGGGATCTGATTACATATGTTACAAGTCCTTAAAGCACAATGTACAAACAAATAATGCAACATATATAATCCCCTGCACCTGACAGCTTTGAACCAACTCGCTTTTGAGTCTTTTTATCATACTTAGATGTACATTCAGGTATTAATGTCTAAACAAAAGTTGTACCTCTATTTCTTAGGGTTCTAATCCTTTTGGATCCATCCAATTTGAAGTAAATACCGATTTTATATGAATTTTCTAAAAACAGTGCACAAATCCCGTTTTTCACAGGACCAACTCAAGAAACTCACTGTTTTGAGCCTTATAGAGTTAAAATCAGCTATTGACTTAAACTACAAAGTTGCAATAGACACATAGACCTTTCCAACGGTGTATTACACACCTCAATCGAATCAACGAGCGATTTTATATGATTTTTCAAACATCCTGAAAATTTTGAAATTCTTATTGACAGCTCAAAACACGTTTCTTTTTCATAAGATTGCTACCAAAATCATCATTAATCAACTAGGTACCATTCCCATATCACAAAAAAATGTTTACAACTTAATTTCCAACTTATTTAAACAACAATTTGATGTACATACCTTGGTTTGTCTTCTACAACTAGCACTCCTTCAAGATTTTATACCTCAAGTTCTTAATCCTTCAACCATAAACCAATGTTTTTGATCAAACTTTTGTATAACTTTCTAAAACTTCAACATACCTTGGAATTTATATAATCATACCTTAATTCTTTACTTTCTCTTCAATGATTAAACTTAAATCTTTCATAAAATCAACATCTTCATAGTTGCATGATGAGAATTGAAGCAAACCCTAGCTTTGAATGTTGAGATAATTTTGGTTCTAGAGAGAGAGAGGCTAAGATTAAAATGAGAAAAATGGCTGGATATATGGGTTTAAAAACTTGGCAAAAAGGGTTTAGAGTTTCTAATTTGTCCAACAATGAACCTCATTTATAGCCTAATTCACTATTGGTCCTTATATGGACATTTCATAACATTTCAAGTCCTAAGCCAAGTTTCATTTATAATTGACCCCCACATAAGATTTTGACTTACATTAATAGTCTAAAATACAACTATTTAAACTATGGTTACAAGTAGGTAATGCATCATATAGATCAATATACCGGTAACGAAATTTTGGGTGTTATATAAAATGTTTAGTATTGTTTCTTGTATGATAAAATAAAGTTTTAAACGTTTCATATATAAAACACTTACATGTATTGTTTTATATATGAAATAACACATGAAAACTGATTTGTAAGTTTTTATCATTTATTATATTTGTAAAATGTCTCTCTCTCTCTCTCTCTCTCTCTCTCTCTCTATATATATATATATATATATATATATATATATATATATATATTTTTAGATCCTTACGATTCATCCTAACCCACTATTTTAAGATAATTAATGTTGCATCTAATACGTTTAAAAAAATCAAATTCCATATATATATATATATATATATATATATATATAGGGGTTGTTTCATTTGCAACCCTTAAAAAGGTTGCAACCCTTACAACCCACATCTTAACCGTCAGATTCATGATCGGCGGTTACAATAGATATGGGACTCAATATTTTTAATTAAAAAAACAGAAAAATAAAAATAAAATAACCGTCGATCATGAATCCAACGGTTAAGATGTGGGTTGCAAGGGTTGCAATCTTTTTCAGATTTGCAAAATATCCTTTCACTATATATATATCCTATTGTCTCATCTCTCTTGTAATATACATACACATGCATTTACAATTAAATATGTAAATAAGATGACCACATTGTGAACATGATGAAAAAACCTTGAGATATTCCATACTATGGTGTTCACAAGTAGTGATGGCCAAAAATCGGGCTCGGGCCGGGCCAAAAATCGGGCTCGGGCCCAAGCAGTGATTTTAAAAACTGGACCAATCGGGCTTCAGACCGGGTCGGGATTCACCCAAAAATGACCGGGCCGTTTAAGATGGGAATAAACCGGTTATAAAAACGGGTTGGGTCGGGCCCGTGCCGGACCATGATCGGGCCGATATTTTCTCGTATTTTTTTAAAATAATTTCTTTATATAATGGATCACTAAAATACACTTTAAAAATACGTTTTATTTATAATAAATCACTAAAATACACTTTAAAAATACGTTTTATTTATAATAAATCACTAAAATACACTTTAAAAATACGTTTTATATATAATTTTAAGTTACAAACTTACAATACAAATATTTATAGGGGTTTGGGAGGGTAAAATATATATATATATATATATATATATATATATATATATATATAAACGGTAACATATCATATCTTTTTTTTTAAAGTACGAATCGGGCCGGGCCAAAAACCGGGTCGTGAACCGGGCTCGGGCCGAGCCGGACCGCCAAAAACTCTAAAAACATGAACCAATCCATGATTTCGGGATTCAAACCGGTTTGGCATCGAGTCGGGCCGGGTTTTGAGGCGATTCGGGCTCGGTTAACTGGTCGGGTCGGGCCGAGATGGCCATCACTATTCACAAGTGGTATGTTTCAATTTAATTTTGTTGTTTTAGATGGTGTTCACAAACTATACCAAGTATCGTAGATTCATGTGTGTTCACAAATTATAATAATATTTACAAAAAAATATTTATAATGTTTTCACAAATTAAAATAGTATTTGTATTAAAAAAAGTGTTCTCGATATGTTCACATATTATATTAGTATTTTTTTTAAGTGTTAAATGTGTTCATAAATTATAATAATATTTCTAAAAAATGTTTAGCTAGTATACATGTTTAATTGTGTATATTTATTAAATTAAATTGTATTTTATTTTTTACTTTTTTGTCTCTCTCTCTATATATATGGTTAGATCCAGGGGAAAATCTCAAAAAAAAAACCGGAAAACTGAATAACACTATGATAATTCTTAATTTGAACGGTATGCATTTGTGTATACAAGTAATTTGTAACATGCACACGTGTATATGCACAAATGCAAACACGTGCATAAAAATAAAAAAAACAACTTAATTTAATTGTATACACAGTTGCATATCGTTCAGATCAAAGTCTACCATTGTGTTTCTCAAATTTTCAATTTTTAAGGTTTTTCTTTGAACCTCCCTCTCTCTCTCTATATATATATATTATTGTTCTATGGTTAGAATAAAGTTGGCAATGCATGAGTTAGTTGAAGTGGTTACTCTTATATGTGTATTGAAGAACGTGTGATCATGTTTTAGTTGAAGAATACCCATCAAATGAATATTTTAGAGGAATTATTACATAATGTTCATTAATAAATAAAATAATAATAATCAACAACCATGAGGCACCACATTCATAATTTTTTTATTGTTAATTTTATATTATTATAAGGATATATTGTATTTTAAGAATTAAAGGTATTATGGTTTTGTTATTTGAATTTTTTTGAGTGGTTTTGTAGAAAAATGAAAAGGGGATTAAAAGAAATATCGTTTTTAGATGTTATTTTTCTTTTGATAGTAATATTTTTTTTTTTCAAATTTTTTATTAGAAAATGAAGAAGGTTTCGAAATGAGAAAAATGAATGATTTTATGATTTTTTTTCAATCCAAGTAGTAGATATTTTATGGTTTTTATAAATTACTTATATTGTTATACACATATTGTATAACTAAAAAGTGTCAACTTTATTTTCATTATTTAAAAAACACGAAAAAAATAAAAATAATTAAATATAATAATTCATTCTTTCAAACTCAATAACATGGGGAAATATTATTTATTATTTCCTTTTATTATGTTTTTATTTTATTTTTCAAACTCGATAACATAAGGTCTCATATGATTACAAATATTACTCCAGTTTGGTTAATCTTTGGCTACCTTGGTGGCAATATCAAATAACACCGATTATTATTGTGGGTCAAAAAAATCTGGTTGATTTATTAATATTTTATCTTTTTTTAAAAAGTTACGATATTAAATACATATTATTTCAAAACACACACTTTAAGGAGTTAAACTATTTAACCGGTTTATCTCTATCTCTATCTCTCTATCTCTACTATTATATGAAAGTTCTTATTCAATTATTGGAAAAATCGGTTTTTGGAAAGCCACCCCACGATCCCTGATTTATCTCCTTCTTCGCTTTTCCTAATTTCTCTTCTTCCCCATCTCCACGGTCCCTGATTTCTCTCCATCTCCTCTTCTTCACTCTACATCTCCTCCCAACATTTGCAACCACTCCCGTATATTAATCGATGAGTACAATCGGTTGCAACGAAGCCAGAAGGGCGGTGCCGGAGATCTGAAGTTCTCGAAGGTCGTGGAAGCGGAGACACAAGTGGTTTCGGGAATCAAGTACTACTTGAAAATCGAAGCGGTCTCGAAATCAGGGGTTTCGAAGGTTTTCGATGCAGAGGTGGTGGTTAAACCGTGGATGAATTCCAAGCAGTTGTTGAATTTTAAGCCTTCGCCAACGAGGAAACGAGGTATGTCGAAATTTGTGGTGTTTTGTTTAGAATCTTCGAGATCTGTTGAGTGATTGTTCTTATTGTGGCTCAATTTTATGAATAAATTTATTGGATTTATGTAATTGTTCAAGTATTCACGTTGAATATGGAGATTAGGGTTTGAATCGTCGATCTGAAGGCGCCCACTGGCACCGGTGTCCACCATGGCATCGGTTTGAAGGTTAGTTTTTTTCTCTCTGTCTTTTTCTTCAATGGTCCGTAAGGATTTTCTGAATTTCTTCTTCAATTCTGATATGGAGTTATAGGGCTTTGGATTTGTAAGTTATGTTTTATTTTTGAACTTATAGATTTCAATTTTAAGTTACGTTTTTAATTTGGCGCTTGTAATGATGAAACACGGTCTGGTTTAGGTTTTATTTTGTTTTTGTTGCCTGTGTTTCAAGCCTTCTCTCTCTAATAGACGTTTGGGGTTTAACATCGATGCTTCTGAAACTAGGGTATCTCTTTTCGAGGAATTGGATCTTTCTCCATGTTTATTTGAAATGGGTTCTCATATACCGAGAGGTAAATCTTTCATTGTATTGATTTAAGTTCTCAAATACTCACACCAAAGGAAAATTGATGCTAAGCTTGAAAATGAAAGGTTGCTTTGATGTAGGGTGTAAAAGGTTGCTGCAGACACAATTCAATGGAGAGTATAAATTGTTCTGCAAATTCACTCCCTCAACTAAAATCATGGTATGCGTTACAAGGACTTGGAACTTTAATTGAGCATATCTTTAATCAGAATTGTGGTTTAGTGAAATAAACGTTTTCCTATGGAAACCAGATGAGGCAAATGAACAACAAAAGGATTACCCTGATTATGTAGCAAGGCACTTGGCACAGTCATTTAATTTTGATTTCTCATAGTTGAAGTTATTCTTGAATTTTATGCTCCTCTATAAAAGAACAATAAACATATTGCAATTGCAATTATAAATTAGTCATACCATATTGGCATTTATGAGTTATCAAATTTATGATTGCATTTTCATTCATAACGTTATATCCAACTTAAACTTGTTCAAAAAGTGCATTTAAGCAATTTTGTTTAAGTTAATATTTTCATTTAAATTAGTGTTTCTTTGTGTGAGCTAAGATTTTTCAGGATACCTAATTTTCGTGACATTTGTTTGTCAATATGCTTTCTTTCACATTGATCAAATTGTCAGGTGCATATTATACATATTGGCGACACATTTTCATTCTACACTTTATCAATGGAGGATTATTTAGGACCTTATGGTCTCTATTTTCATGGTTTAATATTGGCGACCATTCTGCACCTTGGGATCGACATGTATCACAAGTTGACCCTTTTGGGGGTACCGTGTGAATTCCAAAGATTGAATATGTCGCCTACCTTGGTGTGTGAAGATTGTTGATACTGCTACTGAGTTGTTCATGTAAGTGGTTAGAAGACAATGGACTGTTCTTTTGCACTTTGAACATACTATGAACTGTTGTTTTGGACTTTGCTATATATAGTAGGAAGCACAAGTAGATGTCCTATTATTAAGTTAAAATGATTTGAAATTAACGTGTAATTATAACATGAGATCATCACCAAATCTGCTCTGGTTGGATCCAAAATCTGCTCATTTTCACCTGCTGCACAGTTGCCTGTGATGGTTTTCAAACAAAGAAATTTTTAGGTCTTGAGCATTTATCGGGGAGTACAATCATTTATCTGTACTTGTGGCTCTCTTAACATTAATTAAATATTTCTTATTGTTTAGTACATCTGACATTGGGTTCAACAGTTTAGATTGTGAACAACTATCAATATCATTGATGTATCTAAATTACTGCCCACTCTTGTATTGTTTGTATTATGGCAGGTTATTGGAGAATAGGCTGGCTTGACGTTAAGGTGGGATATGTAAGCTAACAATGACCTCATGGATTCTAGAACAATGGAATAAGCACTTTTTGACTTGTGGTTTTTGGTTTACCTTTCTTGTTTTCAAGTTCTTTTTCAAGTGTTCTTGTGTTCTTTTCTGCATCTTTTTGTACTTTGGAGGTCAGGGTCTCACTACATCTCCCTTGGACCACACCTTCCGATGAGAGACACTAGGCGTGTTTGGTTTGAGATGATCACGTGAATTATTGCATATTGGAAATCATACAGATCAATTTTCTTTAGCTTTATCGTCTCTGCCAAAACCTACCCAGATCCAAATTTTCACCTGTCCTCCACTTTTAAACTTCCTTTGTTCCCTTCCCCTCATTGCCTAATAGCCTACTTTAAATCGTTCTGGCTTCATATACCGTCTTAAAATGTTTTTGGTAATTTCATGGATAGGTGAGTGTCATTATAGCCAACTGTTTTCTAATCATTAAGGGCGTGTTTGGTTTGCGGGATTGGAATGGATTTGGAGGGATTTGGATTTCAAATCCATTCCAATCCTGCGTTTGGTTTGCAGGAAAGGATTTCGTTGACCGGATTTCAAATCCGTTGACCATTTTAAAATCCCTCATATGATGGATTTGGAAATCCTTGGCTTTGGACATGGATTTGAAAGACAAATCCGATGGATGCTAAAGCGTGATCCAGACCAATGTTTTAAAACCCGGTTTTTTGATTGACCCGGTGTGGTAATCGGGTCACGGTTCAACCACCGGTTCAACCCGGTTTCAAGAATTTCTATGTATTTTTCATTTTCATGCATATATATATATATATATATATATATTATAACCAAAATATTGATGTCTACAAGTTAAAACATTAGAAAAACACATAACAACAAGTTTTACATCTATGCAAAAACATTAAATAAACACACATAAGTTTTTCATCAATCCAAATACATCAAAACGAAACATAACGATCAAACCTAATCATGGATCTTGAGACATTGGAGTGTTGGTTTTTAACGCTAATACATATTGCCTATTGGACTAGTCGTTTTTAACTTTTGTTACCGGGTCAACCGGTTCGATACCGGTTCGTTATGATCGGTTCAACCGGTTTTTTAATAGAACCGGCCGGTTCAATCTGGGTCATAAAATGGCATAAACCCGGTCACAATTGACCCGGTCTCTTCACCGGTTCCCAGTTCAACCGGTCGGGTCAACCCGATTTTTAAAACATTGATCCAAACTTCAAATTGTATCGATCCAAATCCGACGTTTACCAATAAAAATAAATTATTTATAAAAAATAAACAAATAATTAAAAAAAACTCAATTCAAATCCTACAAACCAAACAAGACTTGTAAATGAATGGATTTGAAATTCATTCCAAATCCTACAAACCAAACACATGAAGGGATTTCAAATCCCCCCCAATCCAAATCCCTCCAAATCCAAATCCCTTCTTGAAATCCAATCCATTCCATTCCAATCCCACAAACCAAACGCGCCATAAGGGAATTCATTGTGGAACTTATATAAGTACTAAAACTTGCAATTTGTAACGAAGATCTTGGTTCTCACATTGGAAACTAATGTTCCCATAAATTATTTGTTTGCTCATCTCGGTTATTGATTTTTCTTTTAAATGAGATGTGTTACGATTTACATCAATATCTACGAGTGTACAATCCTTCTCGGATCATCTTCCCAAATCTTCTTGAATTCAACTAGGGCATGCTTCATCTTTGAAACAGATGTAGCTAAAAGGGTGTAGGTAGGGTTTTGATGGGTTGGTGATGGTGGTGAACAACCATTCTCCATTGTCGTGTATATATATATAAGCTTCAGCCTTCGTATTTTTCATTTGGCTTTCGTGACAATATTATACTTGCAAAGGTTACGTTTTTTAAGATAACTTTACAAGAATTACTGTGATAACGTGTGGTGGTGTTTCTTGACATGTGTTTTTATCGTTGTTGTTTATAGGATGTGAAACCGTCAGGATGGATGGATCAACAACGAGCCTAGGTGTCAAGCACCCCTTGGAACTTACTCTCCCAGATCAGAAAGGCTACATCGACATATTCTAAACCCATTTATACCAGTAGAACATGACTTTCGATCTGGTTCTATAGAAGGATTTATGTTCGATCACTCCCAGACCAAATGACCTTAGGGGACCAGATGACAAGCATCCCGAGGAACTTACTTTCCCAAACCAGAAAGGTCACATGTACAAACTTTCAAACTTAGAGATTTCTGAATTTTAAGAATTTATTATTCATCTCAATCACTCAGGTCAACATCTAAGTGCTTAGCCCATATTTTCACTCCAATCTAAAATTTTGATCGTTTAGTGTTGTCTAAGCAAATTAAACTATAAATATTCCGAAACACACAACTTTAAAGCAATAATAAAAGTTTCAAACATGTTGCTGACTTTTCGACTTTTGTAAGACTTGAAATTTGACCATATAAAAACTTTAATATAAGCAAAAGAACTTGAAAATTTATCCTAAACACATATTTTATTCAAGGGAAAGAAAAAATGTAAAATATTTACTTTATAGAATAAAATTTGTAAAGATTTAAACTTTTAATTAATATTTAGTTGGAACAAAATAAAATTCAACTATTTCATCTTTTACATTGAAGAAAATAAATTTGTGTCTCATATTAAAAGAAAATTTTGGGTAATACAAATTCATGAGTTAGATAAACAATCTCAGATTCTTGAAACATTGAGAAAAACTGGAATACCATAATTATCAGAGATAAATGCAGCGGAATTAAAATTGATGTACTCACAGTATCTCATTAAGTCATAAGCTTAATCATTGAAGAACGAGTTCTAAACTGTTGTGTTTAGAAGTCGATGTTTATGAAGTGCGGGTCCTGAGCTGAATTACTTAGAAGTCAATTTTCTATTACTCCCCCTTAACATGTGATGCCTGCAACTTTGAATCAGATAAAGATTTGGGTACCCACTTGAATTTGGGACCGTGTTTGTTAGTTGCAGTTCTTATGGGGAAATATTTATAAGATATGGCATTTAAAGTACGAGGAATATGATCAGAAAAATAATCACAACCATCAGAAGATAAAGCATAATCATCAGAACTAGAATATGAGGAAGAACATGAGACATGTTTTGAAATTCGAATCCTTTGCTTTATAGAGTATTTTGAAAAACTATTACATTTAGCAAATGAATCACTATTATAAAGTTTGTCTACATATTTATCCTCATCAAAAATATGTTCATCAGATGTCCGTTTCTTTCTCCAGATCTGCCTCTTTGATCGAGCGCTCAAAGTCCTATATGTAAAAATTGAATCGGAAGAATTAAGACTGTCAGTAATAACTGTATCTCGTTTCTTTGACTTCTTTGACCGTCTTCTTTTACGCTTAGGTTTATAATATTGATCATTTAGCGTAAAAGAGTCATCAAGAATTTTAGACGAAATATTTAAATCAGAAGAAATAAATTTATCTAAGCAACCAATCTGATCAACTAATAAATCTGAATTCACATCGGAGTCTGAATTATTTTGAGAAAGGATTTTAAAATCGAAAACTTCCTTTTTGTTTTCCTTAGAATAAGAAGAAAGACTAGAAATATAATCTGATTTTTGAGAAAATAAATTTTCTTCAAGACTAGACGTCATGAAAGTAAGAGTAATATCAGATTCAATTTTCTTCAAAATATTTTGATCTTCTATCTGATATTGAAGATCTATGATTTTTCCTTCTAACACTAATGGAGGAGTATATTTCTTCGAATCATAAATGATTGGAGAAATATTTCCTTTATTAGAATCAGGTGCATAAGGAGCAATAAAATCATCAGACATTGAAGATTTAATAGGAGATATATCATTTAAAACTCTTCTTCCTCTTCTTGATTTTTCAGGAAAATATTTGGCATTTTCACTTGTGTAAACAAAAGGAATTTCATTTTTCTTATTATTAATCATTTTCTCATTTTCAATGTCTAAAATTTGCTTTTCACTAGTCCAAAAGAATTTAAATTGAGGACCGTAGTGTGCAAGAGTTAGATAGTCGTATTTATATAAAGTGGAAACTTCGTCTATCACTTTGTTTAAACAATGAGGATTGTCAAAACCAAGTCCCCATCTTTGTTTTAAAGCCTCTTCACTCCTCGGTTTGTTCATAAAAATTGTTTGTTCAGATTGGTCTCTTAGATAAAGTTTTTCTTCTAACTTAATTATTTTATCTAAACATTCATCTTTTAAATTAGTCATAGTCGTCAAAGATTCAAAATAAGTCTTATTTGAATTTTCCAAATCATCCAATTTCTTTTGAAAGATGTCTTTTGTATTTTCTAAAATAGATTTTTCATCTTTCAAATAAATTTTCAGTTTGTCAATCAAATTTGACTTTTCAGAATTTAAATTCTTTTCAGATAAAAACTTAGAGCGAAAATCAGACAAAACATTAATTATGATAACAAACTGAGAGGTAATGAAATTAAAATCAAATTCAGAGTATACCTCATCAGCATCAGAATCATCTGACTGGTCATCTCCGATCAAGCACATCTGAGCGATCTCGACGTTTGATGCTTCATCATCGGAATAATCTAACCAGAATTCTTCCTCGGCCAGCAAAGCAGTTCCATTCTCTCTCTTTTCAGTCAGTTCCAATTTCTTGTGGTAGTAAGTTGAGTCCCTAACTTTCTTTGCACGACACTCCTTTGAGTACTGGCCCGACTTTCCACAGTTATAACAAGATGCAGGCTTAGGCTCGGGCACTTTGATTGTAGAAGCATAAGTGAAGCGTGAAGATTTGGAACCCGATCTCGGTTGGAACTTCTTCTGATAGTGCTGAGAAAGAAGGATCATTGCTTTCTGTAAAGCCTCGCCATCATCTTCAGTTGATCCGGTTTAAGCATTTTCAGACAATGCTTGTTCAGATATTTGCTTTGTGAGAAGAGCAACCAGATCTACTGATCTCTTCTTTTTCTCTAATTTGACCTTCTTCTCTAACACCAAACTCTCATCAGTTAGCAGAATCTCATATAATTCATGGATCTGCATTGTTGAGATTCTGACATCATTCCTTAATCTGTGGCATGATTTATTCCACTCAGACTGAAGAGCATTAAGGAATTTCATATTCGTCTCAAGAGCAGTCTTTTCCACTTTAATCTTTCTTAGATCATTAATCACAGTGCAGAATCGGTCAAAAGTCACCTTCAGAGATTCATTGTCCTTTGCCTTAAATTCTTCAAAGTTATTCATGAAGCGTGTCTGGCGTATTTGAGTAGCAACTGATGACCCAATCATGATCTTTTCTAATTGAGTCCACATCATGTTTGGATTATGTTTGAAACAATCAATTCTATTGTAGATTGAGTTAGGCAGTGCTAGCATCAAATTGGACTTTGCTTCTCTATCGGCTTTTTTCGCGTTTGAATTCATCAGCAGTCAAAGGAATGTCACCTTTTGGCTTGACAAAAGGTCCTTCAGAAAAAGATTTCATCATATTTTATCCGTTACTCTGACGCTCAATGAAATTTATGAACCTATCTTGCCACTGTGTAAACTCATCTTCATTGATTAAGACTGGAGGACGAGTATTTGTTCTCAATTGCATCATCAGATCATTTGAGTAGAACCTAGCTTGGAAAGCAAACTTGGCAGAATCCATTGCTGATGTACCAGAAAATCAAAAATCATATTGAATTGAAAAAATTCGAAAAAATATTAAAAATTGAAAATTTGAAAAACACTTGTTATGACACAAAGTTTAAAAAAAATAAAGATGACACACTAAAAAAAATTCCAGATTATTTTTTTTTAAACTAAGTCAGGGAGACGCGCAAAGAGAAGGTTTGCGGATGTAGACTGACGCACAAATAAGGCTTTGCGTATGTAGGCAGAAACGCAAACTAGAGCTTTACGGGTGTTGGAGGGATCGCAAACTTCACTTTGCGTTTGTAGAGGGAAACGCAAACTTCACTTTGCGTTTCTAGAGGGAAACGCAAAGCAGACTTTGCGTTTGAAGCTAGATGTGAAAACCTGAAAAACAAGATCAAGATTAGTAAAACACGCAATTCAACTAAATGAAAGATACGCAAAGCAACATGATGACGCGCAAAGTAATATGAATGACGCGCAAACCACATGAATGAAGCGCAAACCACAAAAAATCAAATATAATGCGCAAGATCAAATGAAAAACAAGAAATTTATACATGAAAACATATACTGAATATCGAAAACACCTTTCTAACAACTTTTGATCAACAATATTGATTAAAATCAACAAAATCACAAAATCGTAAACTAACAGAACGAAGAACAAGTTTTCCCAGAAAAATTCAATTTCACAAAATCGATGATCTAAACTTGAATTTTATGCAAAACAATATGAAGCAAACATGATCGATTATCAAAAACGAGACTAATGAGCCCAAAAACAATCAAATTCGATCACAAACATATCCAAATTTTATGAGAAATCAAGAAAACGAGATTTTCTTGAAAAATTCAAGAAAATCGATCAAATTTTCGATTTCAATCACAAATTTAGATACAGAAAAACAATCTCTCAATCCTCTAAAGATTCAGTTGGCTCTGATACCAATTGATAATCCAAGATCTATGAATCTCTAGAGAGAGAAAGTAGAGAGAGTAATAAGGAAGCGCAAAGTGCGTTAGTTTCTTACAACAAACCAAGACCAAAGGGACTTAAATACCCTTGGTCAGATACAACACAATATGACTCTAAACACAATACTTTACCAAGCCCTATAAATACAATGATTACTATAAAATCAGACCTAACAAAGAGAATAGAAGATTACCTTAATCCAAACTTGAATCCACCAATCAAAACACCTCTAGTTCACCAAAATTATTACAAACCTTCAATCTATGAAAGGGAGAACAAATGGTGGATGAAACCCTAGAAAACTTTGGTGAAGAAGATGAATAGGGAGAGATGAGAAGCTTACCACCACAAAATGCTCTAGTATACTTCAAGAGATTTCCAATCTCTTGCTATATCATTGAAAATCTCTCAAAAACGAAACCATAGCATCTTGAATCACCCAAATCGGAGCTAGGATGAGAAATATATGAAGAAATGAAGTTTGGGGCTGAAAATCGCGATTTAAGTGAAATTCACAGCGCAGATGCTCGCGGGAGCGCTCAATATTTTGCGCGGTAGGGGTGCTCACGGTTTGGGTTGATCGGGTTGAAGGCTTTTTAACAACTCAACCCAATATAGGCGGTTTGAAAATTTTACAACCCAATCCAACCCAATCAAAAGTACAACCCAACCCAACCCAAACCGTACCGTTTGGGTTAATCGGGTTGTGTTTAAACAAGATGAAATCAAATTTAGAAAGGAGTTATATATATATATATATATGTGTGTGTGTGTGTGTTTATATTTATTAAACATATATACAAAGGAGTTATATAGAGATGAATAATAGATTGAAAATATATGTAAATGAAGAGGGTACGCAATAATGTAATTGTCTAATTTACATATTAATAGAGACTTAATAATCATATTAAATACACAAAATAAAAGGATCGGGTTCATCGGGTTGGGTTGGGTTCAAATAAAAGTAACCCGATATCAACCCAATACCTACGGTTTGAAGATTTTACAACTCGATTAGGCATCGGGTTGCTTCGGTTTGAGTTATTTCGCATTGGGTTGGGTTGGGTTGATCGGGTTTTTGAGCACCCCTATTGCGCGGGCGCGAGCGATGGGAGTGGCCGCGAGCATTTTGCTGCGCGGGCGCGAGCTGTGATACTTCCGACCAAAATATGCCCGAACACTGTTTTGGTCATAACTTATTCGTTATAGCTCCGTTTTCGCTCTGGAAAGAACCATTTGACTCGTAATTGAATATTTAATCTATCAAGACTATAAAATCAAGGATTCAAGTACAAAGTCAAACATCTTATTTTTTTCCTTAATATATCGGTTTCTGTATTAACTT
The DNA here is from genome assembly GCA_954870635.1 of Arctium minus. Lineage (NCBI taxonomy): Eukaryota > Viridiplantae > Streptophyta > Magnoliopsida > Asterales > Asteraceae > Arctium > Arctium minus. The sequence goes on along the minus strand of OX941095.1, from coordinate 70,275,732 downwards.
GAAACGATACCTTTCGAAAATCGGGGTGTTACAATCCTCCCAACCTTAAAATAGATTTCGTCCTCGAAATATGGAACCAAACAAGAACCCAACATAGTACTTGGCAAGATCGATTGATTTCCCATAAAAATGCCTCCACGAAACTTTACCTCGTATACGAACCCAATTATAACTCGGTCGAGGTTGTTACTGCACTTCTCGTAAAGAGTCGTCACAATTTAATCCCAAGGTTCGACATAACTCACCGATTACGGAATGAACATCAAGTCCTCGCCTGATCATTTTCTTAACCATAAAATCTCGGTTGCCTCCCAACCTTATGCTGCTCATATTACCTCAAGAGCAACTTACGGCCTCATTCAGTCATTTCCATCAAGAATACCCAAAACAACCATTTCCCTTAGGTACCTCTAAATACGACGCATCAAGGTCTCTTCAATAATTGATTTGTACTTAAAGTCCACCTCGACATTCTCACCAAATGCATCCAATAAACATTACCACCAAACTCCCACCATGCACTCAAGCATCGATTTCCAGTTCCACGAAAGTCCTGACAATTATCAAAATACCAATGATTGATTTCTTAATTAACAACATCTAATTTCCCTAAGATTACCACTCGTCCTACAGACGCGTCAGATCTAACAGAATTACATTGAAACACACCAACAATCATTGTCCTCAAAATCACTCGCCAACACCTAACCTCGAGACGGCCATTCTGCAAACGTGGGTATACTACCAAATATTTCATTCCCGATTAGTAATATCGATTCAAAGTTGACACCGATTCTTGGAAATAGCCACCCAATTCAACATCCTTACCAGTCAACCATAACATCATCACTATTCACGAATATCCAACAATATAATACACCACCGACACATAGCATGCCGTCTTACCAAAATTCCCACAATTCCAAAACCAACCATACCCAAACAACCGAACACAATATTAATCCGTAGGTTTAACGAAGCATAAAGATCGTTACTTAACTAACTGGGAGAAAACACATGTCTAACGCCTCAAACTCCGAGGACTCTTTTAATCCTTAACATCAACTTCTAACACGAGGGGGCTTACACCTATAGCCCAATGAGTTCAAGTTTTTTCACACTACTATGAAATTTGAAATTTATAAAACTCTCAAGTACATAAGTTTTGTAACAATTAAATGTGCAGTGAAAACACACTATCGAGCATTCGATAGGTTTCAAAATTGATTACCAATGCCACACATATAAAACCATTTTCAAAACTCATTTGCTCAGTACTTGCGCTAATAAAATGATAACGAAAGATGCGTAACAAATTTTCAAACGGGCTACCAGGGTCTTAGCATGCATCAGATTATGCTATGCGTATGAAAATAACTTTCCGTCCCATAACATGCGTAATAAAAGTTTGTACAACTCCCAAAAGAGGATTTCGCAACTTCAACTTTAAAATATTTTACTTTGACACAAAACGTCGGAAGATAAAATTTCCAACAAGACCTATATACGTCCGATCATTTCTCAAATGTAGCAACACAATAGGAACGTAAATAAATATATATATATATATATATATGTTATTCGCGTTTCAAATTTGGGTCGTACCGATAAAACGTACTTACCCAAAATCGTAATTACAACGACATGTAAACCGGAAATCCATTTCATGCATTGCGAAAAACTCCTATCAGTAAAATCAATAACCGAAATATGTTCTGGGAAAAAGATCCATCCGAAATAACATAATTTTTTCATACGATTACTCACACCAACAGTATAATTTATGTAATGAATGAGAAATAGTTTTACGTACTAAAATAGTGTATAACAAGACGTTCGTACAAAACTACAGAAGGGAAATTCACAAAATCGAACCCCAAAATTTCTGCAATTAACCATGAAATGTCATTAAATAAAACTTCCCATCGTGACTCGCATACATCTGTTTATTCCCCAAAATTTAGTAAAGACATATGCATGCGATTTGAGCAATTTCAAAAGTAATTTAGTTTAATTCCAAACTGTATAAATAAAATGTTTGCAAAACCCGAGACAACACGCTCATAATATCGAACTCTTAAAGTTTTTTCTCTTTTAGTCACAATGCGACACGAAATAAGATTTCACAACAAAACTTGCATGCGATCGTTTATTTCGCAAAGCTAGTAGATTGATATGCGTATGCACCTGGTTAAAACATGAAATAATTTATGTCTTTTTCGAGTTCAAAGCCAAATATAAACATGCTCTCATCGTTCTAAAACATTGGCTGAAATACCATGACGGAAATTTCCAATAAAATATGCATACATGATATGTGCACTGAACTGCTCCCACTAAACTCAAAGGGAAACAATATCACTGTTTTTAAACCGGACAAATTTCTTCAAGACTCCATTTAGTTAAAATCGAGCCAACGACCCAATAGTTTACATAAGTACCCAATGAAAACCAATAGAGACATCGAAATACGTTTGACCAACAATTATGCAAACAACACGACCCAAAAGTATAATTAACTAAAATCTCGTCGCTGGTTGCGACTTGCGACAACCATTTTTCAAATGAACTCATACTCTTATGTTTTCAAAATGCCTCATAACACAATAATATGTGTTTTCTGAAAAAAGGTTTATAAAATCAAATATACAAAATGACACTTACGTCAATTGAACTCCAGTTATATATGTAAAATCATCGAGGAAACATCTCTACATGATTTATTTACCAAAATACCCAAAGATTCCAAAATGGATGTCTCGACATGTTCATAAAATTAAACATTTCAAAATAACCAAAACTTCTCATTGGTTGCAACAAAATGTTTTTCCAAATGAACTCCTTCTCTTCATGTTTCCAAAACGACTCCTAGTTCAATGACATGCATTTTCCAACGGTTTATAAAATCGTATGCATCAAATGGACAATTATATAAAATAACTTCCATTTCTATATTACATCGTAAAGGAAATATATCAAAATGCCCAAAAATCATGAAGATGTGTGTTACATAAGTTTATAAAGTTAAATATATCCAAATAACCCAAAACTTATCAGCAGTTAACAATTTAATGTAAAACACAAACACTTTAAAATAAGTAACTTATAAATAATAGCTTATTTTCTTTTTAAATAATAAAAACCGACTCATATACATATGAATCAACTGCATTACAGTCTAAACAGTACATGGCTCCGATTGAATGACCAACGTACTCAGAACATGTAATTCTCAATTGATGCGCGTTAACCGCCATCATACTTGGTATTTTACAATTGAGCTATTAAACCGTACCGAAGTCCTAAAGACTCGTTTATTTTCAAATATGCATTTCCAAGCGTAACTGCTGGTACGAATAGAAATCATAAAATGGGACTATATACATAATTTCAAATACTTCACATAAATATGCAAGTAATGCTTCATAAAACATTCCATTTCCTGAATGATGCATAAAAACCGACAACCATTCAAAAGTATATTTCTTTGACCAAAGATCGTTTTATGCAATAAAACGTTAAAACACCTTGATTTGTGACCCTTTATCAAAATGTCCAAAAATCCCAAATGTGGTGTTATACAAAGTTTACAAAGGTAAATACTTCAAATACTCAAAGATTACCAACTAACCCAACATTTGATAATTTCATGTAAAACACATAAACAACTTAAAATGGATATTTTGGCATGTACACTGTTTTCACAAATCAACTTGAACTCACGCTTCTCGATTTCCCTAGTTACACTATCGTCATCCAGATGCTCAACATCTTAAGGCAAAACTACAGACTTCACAGGTCCACCTTACAATTTCTCCTCGGATACATCGATTCAAAAAGTCAATGGTTATAATCCAACCAATATCCGACTCGAAACTGTCCACTTAATGCAATCACCATACTTACCGTTACTCCAAGTAACGAATAATAAAATCATCAACTTTTTCTAATAGTTACCCATTCAGAAACTTTCTTACTACCTCAACGGTCGACATACCAAGGCAGTTCATACAAGCACGAGGATGAATAAGAAGGAGATTAACTGAATTGAACACGAAGGAAACGTACTACCACGTCTACCAAGTATCATAACATTAGTAAACCAAGCAAAAGAGAACGTACTACTACATTACCAATTGTCACAGTACCGGCACTTCAAGCACCATCACGTATAAATATCCTCATAATAACATTAGCTAGGTGAGATTATGAACATATAATACATAAAGGTTCTCGTTACCATCGCCACAACGCTTGATAACTATAGTTTCCGTCGACTCTAAGACAAACCCATCTTAGAAATTTTACCCATCTCACAAATCATTGCTTAACGTACTCAATCTAAGTCTAGACATCTTACAATCATGCCTAGTTCACTTAAACTAGAGCTCTGATACCAACTTGTAACACCCTAAAAATAGGGATAACAAAAATCCGAAAAACGGACATGCGGTATTTAAAATTGCCAAAGCAAGAGCCTCCCAAAAATTGGCAAAATACACAAACCTGTTTAAATACAATCGTAATTAAACGGACAATAAATAACCATCAACTAATCTAGTTTCCATAACTAGAAAAGAGATTACAAATAAGGGAGACATTTATAGACCCAAAGGTTCTCCTACCAAAAGTAAGTCCAATTGCAATATTTCCAAATCTATCACCCAAGCACTATGCCCACTTAGAACTGGTGCCGCTAAAACCTGAGATACACATCGATACCAAACAAGTGTTAGGTCAAAAAACCTAGTGAGTTGAACAATAAATAACATGGTAGAACATATACAATTCTTATCAGCAGTTAACCAATTTTCCACATGTATGGAGTCAACGGGGGAGACCCATAGTACCAATCAATTCCACCCCAGAGTCGATGTACCTTGATGCCCTTAACAAGGCGCACCCCAAAGGCTCAACACACCTGAAAATTCCACCTTATCCGAGTGGCGGAGGTCTAAGCACATACCATCACGGTGGCGCCTACGACTACATCCTCCTTGTGTCCTTGACTTGGTTCGTCCAACATAAAGCATATAGGAGGTCCTTAGGTATATTTCAACCAAATATAATTCAATACGAACCATAGGTACAATATCACCCTCCTAATAACATGAGTCCAACATAAGACTTAAACATCCACATAGCCACGTTGTAGATACAATATGACCAAGAATATATTCCAAATGGAAATCATCATGATATACCAACATATATTCCTTATTCATGTCCAATACCCATTGTGGGCACACATAATGGAAATCCCCAGATAATTACACAACATAAAGTAAATCATGGGATGACACTTCATATACATATATCTCACATAATCTCATGGAAATACCATCAAATACATAAACCCGTAAAGATGACCATTTTGAGCAAATATGTGATAATAACAACAAATAAGCAAATATGATGTGTACCCAGTTTTAACAAAAGTTTAGTAAACTTACCTTGCTAGATTTAGATTAAATCTAGATTTTACCCACTTAGAGCTTTCCTTGAAGAAACTTGGTTCTTCAAACCAAATATTCCAAAACCTAGATCCACAAGGTTCCAACCATAAATATACATAATCAACCACAAAAAATCGTTTCCCAATCTTATACATGAATACTTCAACTGATACCGAAATCCTAACTTCCATAAATGAAGATAATAGAAGATTACCTTAATCCAAACTTGAATCCATCAATCAAAACACCTCTAGTTCACCAAAATGATTACAAACCTTCAATCTATGAAAGGGAGAACAAAGGGTGGATGAAACCCTAGAAAACTTTGGTGAAGAAAATGAATAGGGAGAGATGAGAAGCTTACCACCACAAAATGCTCCAGTATACTTCAAGAGAATTCTAATATCTTGATAGATCCTTGAAAAAATCTCAAAAACGAAACCATAGCATCTTGAATCGCCCAAATCGGAGCTAGGATGAGAAAGATATGAAGAAATGAAGTTTGGGGCTGAAAATCGCGATTTAAGTGAAATTCACAGCGCAGATGCTCGCGGGAGCGCTCAATATTTTGCGCGGACGCGAGCGATGGGAGTGGCCGCGAGCATTTTGCTGCGCGGGCGCGAGCTGTGGTACTTCCGACCAAAATATGTCCGAACACTGTTTTGGTCATAACTTCTTCGTTATAGCTCCGTTTTCGCTCCGAAAAAAACCGTTGGACTCGTAATTGAATCCTTAATCTATCAAGACTATAAAATCAAGGATTCAAGTACAAAGTCAAACATCTTATTTTTTTTCCTTAATATATCGGTTTTCGTATAACTTGAAACGATATCTTTCGAAAATCGGGGTGTTACATTTATATCCCTTGTTTTTTCATTTTTCATTTTACACCATTATCATATTAACACAAATAATCGTATATGAACAAAAATGCAATGAAAAAAAATATGTTCATTTTTCTACAAATTATACCATAATAATCGTCTCGTCAATACCTTCAAAACGAGCCCAATATTGAATGTTTTTTAATTTAACCGTACTATTAAATATCATGAATATCTACGAATTAATTTGTTTTCTATCCATACGTTTTATTTTTTTTCCATCGTTAGCACATTATAAATACATAATCGTAAAATACCTTTCATTCTTATTATAAATTATATCATTATAATTTTTTTCGTCAATAATTATAATATAAACTAATTATTGAATATCTTTATGGGTTTAGGGTTTAGTGTTTCATAAGTTGTGATTATTAGGTCATGGTTTATTGTTGATGACATGTCTATAAGGAAGTAACATTAATTGTTCGTTTTGTACTCACATTCCGCTGCATCGCGCGGGTATATGCATAGTATTTTTAAAACTTGATTCGTGTTTGTATGAACTAATCAAAATTGTCGTGTATACATATGACGTTATTGATCCATAACACCCATCCTAATACAAGTTATGTGAAAAAATGCGAATTATGTGAGATAAACCCAATGTATGACTTGTGATTATATAACGCCACAGGTTTTCGGGTTATCTGTAAAGCATGTAAAGAATGAGGACTGAAGTTGGCAAGTTTTGAAAGTGGTGGTCCGAGATGTCCAGACTTAAAAAAATTAGGAAGTAGGTTTACTCTCAGCTCCCACCAAATTCACAAAGAAAAATGGCGAATGAATCAAACTCCCAATTTAATCATTGAACTCTCTATTATTAGGAGCATAAATCAGATAGAAATAACAAGAACAAAACATCTATAACATAATATTAAGTTTTTTGGTTTAATATTGAATAAACAGCTACAACGGAACATTGGAAGCATGATAATGAAAAGGGACACATAATGCAAAGTTTGGAATTTTAAGATAGACGATGTTCGGTTGTTAAGGGTCATACGTTATTATCAAGAATGGTATAAATTTTGTGTTTTAGTTCATTCCGATATTGATTTCAACTCAGACATGATAAAGTATAACATGGTATCAGTTTCATGGCCAATGTAATGCCATGAAGAATAAGTGAGTGAAATGTCAATACCATGTTAAGTTGTTATATTTTGGTGTAACGTGATGGATAACTATTTTTGTCAGATATATGAGATACAGTGTCATGGTATGAATAAGGAGTCATTATGCTCGAGTGTAACTTCGGGAATGAGCTTGCGTGGAAGGTTGCATAGAGGAAATCATTTGGCGATGTTAAAGCTCGCACACAAGCTAGCCCCACCACTGGTGATATCAGTAGTTAGCTTAAGGGGTGTCTGGGATTGCTTATTTGTGGTGTTTTTTTAGCTTATTGCGGTGTGGCACCGGAGATAAGCATTTTTTAGTTTTTGGATGGAGAAAAAATCAAGGTGCTTATAGCCATGTCAAACCGGATATAAGCACTTTTTCATAAGTCATTTTATTATAACTTATCAACTTATTTGAAAAGTGCTTATGACTTTTTTGTTTATTTTATATGTATAAGCAATCTTAAACACACTTAAATAAAAACTTATTAGCTTATTACATTTTGGTACCACAACAAGCTAATCCAAACACTTTTTAGAAATTTTCGGTTTGGTACCGCATAAGTTGATAAACACTTTTCAAATATAAGCATAAGTTGTTTTAAATAAGCAATCCCAAACGCCCACGTTCAACAACACAAGTTAAATGAGAGGTGATGTAAAGTCAACAAGAGGTCCTATGCGACACGGAGAGGTCGTGTCCAGCCTTTGGACTACCCTAATTTGAGTAGTTTAAGCATTATTTGGTACAAGTCCATGAGTAATAACCAGTGATATGTATAGACACTCAATACATGTATTACTTTATAAATGTTATCAATTTGATAGCAAATCACATGATGAACTCGTTATTCGTTATTTCAACATAGTTGAGTTTTTTATGCGCTATATGCAAAACATGGCATACGAATGGTATGTTTTAGTAAATGTTTGTGCATACCGTGTGTTTTTTCATATCCAATCATGTAGCATGTCATATGAATGTTTAATTATTGTACCCGTTAAGTAATAACAAATTTTCGGTACAGTATGTGCTTGTATAAGTACGGTTGTTACAATATCATTAAGCGTGTGCCAAAAATAACCCTTCATGTTCATCTGATCGATAGCTTAAGATGCTACTGTGGTTCAATTTGCTTTATATGGTTATAATAAATAAAATAATTAAAATACAATATATATCCCAAATCACAAGAACAATTTTCAAGAATTTCGATAAAACTAAACGGTTTATAGTCTCGATGAGCATACTTGATCGATTGTTGCTCTGTTACAACTTACAAGCTCATGTAACAAACCAAACCGAACCGTATATAACTCAAATAACTATTACATCATATTTCTGCCCCATCCTGAATCAATGTAACGGTATTTCAAAACAATACGATCAACAAATTTTCAAAACATTATCGAAAATTTTTCAAAACCTTATTCCATATCGAAAAATTTAATAAAAACATTATTAAAATGCAAAAACAAATCTATATACATTTATCGGAGATTTAGGGGGTGTTTGAGATTGTTTATTTAAAAAACTTATGCTTATTTTAAAAAGTGCTTATCAATTTATGCAGTGTCAAAACGGAATTTTTAAAAAAGTGTTTTGATTAATTTATTGTGATATTAAAACGTAATAAGTTAATAAGTTGTTATATAAAGATGTTTGAAAATTGCTTATACATATAAAATAAAGTGAATTGTGGATTTGGTCCCTGTGGTTTAGTGATTTATTTGACCATGATCCTCATTCTATGTTTATTGTGGATTTGGTTATTGTGGTATTCAATTTATTTTGGTCATGGTCCTTCTGACTAACACTTCCATTAACTTTGTTAAATCAAATATCATTTTAATCATTTTGCCTATTTTTTTGTCCTTTTTTGATAAGAAAAACATAAACAATATTTTTATACACACATGTATATATATATATATATATATATATATATATATATATATATAACGATATTAAAATAAATAAAATAAGACATTATTGTATGATTTAATTGTTTAATTTGTTTAAAATTAATTATATTAAATACGATTTAATTTTATTATTTTATTGTAATTGTGAAAAAAGATATAGTTTTATTGTTTTAATGTAATTAAAATTTCAATTTAAACAAATCAGATCATAAAACTATATCTTATTTATTTAGATCGAATAAAATAAAATATGGTTTTATGATTTGATTTATTGAATTAAAATTTTAATTAAGTTAGAGACGATTTAATTATATTGTTCTTTTACTATCATTGCAACAAATAAGCTTATTGTTGATATTTTAACACCAAAAATCATTGAAAACCGTTGAGAAATGAACTATAATTTTATCATCTTAAAATTAGAAGCTTCAATTTTCATATTGTTTTTCAGTCAAAAACTCAAAATCAATTTTCATATTGTTTTTAGTATGATAAAATTAAAGTTCATTTCTCAACGGGTTTTAATGGTTTTTTTTGTGTTAAAATATCAACAATAAGCTTGTTTGTTGCAATGATAATAAAAGACCAATATAATTAAATCGTCTTTAACTTAATTAAAATTTTAATTCAATAAATCAAATCATAAAACCATATTTTATTTTATTCGCTCTAAATAAAATAAGATATAGTTTTATGATCTGATTTGTTTAAATTGAAATTTTAATTACATTAAAACAATAAAACTATATATACTTTTCCACAATTACAATAAAATAATAAAATTAAATCGTATTTAATATAATTAATTTAAAAAAATTAAACAATTAAATCATACAATAATGTCTTATTTTATTTATTTTAATATCGTTATATATATATATATACATGTGTGTGTGCATGTGTGTATAAAAATATTGTTTATATTTTTCTTATCAAAAAAGGATAAAAAATAGACAAAATGGCTAAAATGGTAATTGATTTAACAAAATTAATGAAAGTGTTAGTCAGAAAGACCATAATCAAAATAAATTGAATACCACAAGGACCAAATCCACAATAAACATAGAATGAGGATCATGGTCAAAGAAATCACTAAACCACATGGGCCAAATCCACAATTCACACTATAAAATAATAAAAGAATGATAAGCACTTCTCAATAAGTTGGGGAATTATCGGGTGAAACCGCCATGAAAAAGGTAGGGTGCACCCCCAAATATAACACTTGATTTCCTGGCGGGAATTTCCCAATTTCATCTGTCGTTCTCTTTCTCACTCACACACACACACACACACTCACTCAAAGATCACCGCTCCATGGAAGACGAACCTGATGTTCCTGAACCGCTGGTTCGCCGATCGGTGAGTCTCGAAATCTGTTCAAAAGTTTTTGTTTTTTACTGTGTGATTTGATAATTAGGGTTTTGAATTTTGTTCCAAGTGTATGTATGTAAATTGATGTGTTTATGGTTATAGAAAAGAGCCAGGGTTTTGACGAAGACTTACGATGGGCAAGTACGTAAGATTAGTGACATTGTCGAGTCTGACGATGAGTCTGGTGATGATTTTGACGAACGTCGTCGGAAACCTAATCGGAACCGAACTACCGAAGGAGGTACTTATACTCCGGCGACGAAAGGTGTCGATCAGAGTTTAATCGGTAAGTTATATAATTAATTCAATTCCTAAATCGGAGTTAGTTTAATGAATCTTTCTTGTAATCTCCGAATTCTACGATTCAATGTTCAACCTACAATAAAGAACAGAATAAGAGGTAAACTACTTGATTGGTTAAATGTGGTATTCGTTCATACTTCGAGCGTTTAAATTACAGTTATCGAATTGAACTGGGGTGAGTTTATGAGGTAGTCAACACTCATTAATATATGGACTGCCGTTGGTAGCTTTAATGCTGAATAAATTAACGTTGTGTCTGTTCTTTCAGGATGTGAAAGTTTTATTGTCAAGATTGTTTATTTTTTTCACTTGTAGTTTGCAGATTTATATTTTATTTCAAAGTTGAAAAAGGAATAACCATTCTTTTGTAAGTTTAGACTAAATGTTTTGTAGGTGCGTGGAGATGGGGAAAGTAACCTGTAAACGTTCTGAAAAATTTATTCTCTATTGGTAGCTGTAGCATTATTGTATAGTCTTGTAATACTGACCGAGGTTGCATGTTGATATTCATTTACAAGCGTAATTCACTAGCATCAGAAGTGTGGCACTAGCTGCAAAGAAACAAAGTTGTTTAGGCTATCTGTCCTTAGATGGTGTTTTGCCCAAGTTATATGCCCTTGGTATCTCTGCTGTGATTTATTTTACCTGTGACGTATGTTTAATTTGCTTATCATCTCTCTTCCACAGAGGTTGTTAAAAGGAACGGGAAACTTATTCCGCAAGTGGTTAAATCATTGGTCGAGCAATATGAGAAGGATCCGAAACCTGCAATGGTTGAGCTCTTAACAATGCTGTTTGAGGTAAATATGCATCTTGTTTTCTTAAATCTTAAATGTAGGTAATTTATTATGTAGCTTCTGTATCTCGATGGTCAGAAGAAATGGTACAATTCTAGTCACTTTAGCATGCAATTGACTGAACTTGCAATTGTACAGGCCTGTGGAGCTAAATATTGCATTCAAGGAGAATTCTTGGATGAGACTAATGTTGACGATGTTGTAGTTGCTCTTGTAAATCTGGCTGCGCAAGTATCCTGTGTTGTTGGTTAACTTTTGTGTTCTTTTACCTATATGTATCAACAGGGAGGAATGTGTGAAACTATTTTTGCACGGAAAACCCTTCTACTTATGTAGAAGGGAAAAAAGTTTTGGTCAGGACTTCTTCCATTCACTATTTATATTTTATAAGATACTATGGTTTATGCAACATCCGTCCGTATGTTTTTCCTTAACGTGATGGGATCTAGGGTAAGATTGAAGACTATCAAAGCTCAAAAAAGAAGGAACTCAGAAGTTTTAAGGAGAACCTTGTGTCCTTCTGGGATAATTTGGTATCAGAATGCCAAAATGGTCCATTGTTTGATCAAGTCTTGTTTGACAAGTGCATGGACTATGTTATTGCTTTGTCATGGTTGGTACTTCTACTCGTTATTTGGTTCTCAAGATACATCTATTTATCAAGATAGCTTAATTTGGTTAATCAGCTTGGTATACACACTTTTGCAGTACTCCTCCAAGAGTTTATCGTCAGGTTGCTTCCTTGGTGGGGCTCCAGCTGGTCACATCTTTCATAGGGGTTGCTAAGATACTTGGTGCCCAACGACAGACTACACAAAGGCAGTTAATCGCTGAGAAAAAGAAAAATGCCGAGGGGCCTCATGTGGAATCACTTAATAAAAGGTTGTCAGAGACCCATGAAAAAATCACGATGATAGAGGAGATGATGCGGAAAATATTTACAGGGTACCATTTGCATTCTTCCTGGTGTTTGGGGGGTTTTGGTGGTAGAGTGAGGGGATATCTCATGCACACCACTTCATGTTTGCTATATGTTTTGTTAATAATGGCTTCCCTGATCCTTTTGAAGGTTGTTTGTGCATCGCTATCGAGACATAGATCCTGAAATCCGCATGTCGTGCATACAATCACTTGGAGCATGGATCTTTTCATATCCGTCACTGTTCTTGCAGGACTTGTACTTGAAGTATCTTGGATGGACGCTGAATGACAAAGTGAGTTTGTTAGTGTTAGTTTATTTATCTTGTCAGAATATACGTTGGTGCTAACTCACCAAGGGAAACCTGTTCTATATTTATATACAGAGCGCTGGCGTAAGAAAAGCTTCTGTCCTTGCACTTCAAAATCTCTATGACGTGGATGACAACGTCCCATCTCTAGGACTATTTACTGAAAGATTTTATAAAAGGATGCTGGATCTTGCTGACGATATTGATATCTCTGTTGCAGTATGTGCCATCAGTCTTGTAAAACAATTATTGAGGTATTTATCAGCATACTGTTTTGTATTTAGTTCAAAGTGAATAAATATTCTATTACTGGAAGGGTACTCACACTTGGGTTTCTATGGCTCATTGCAGACATCAATTGGTTCCCGACGATGATTTAGGCTCATTATATGATTTACTAATTGACGATCCTCCCGAAGTCAGGCGTGCCATTGGGGCGCTTGTCTATGATCATGTGATTGCTCAGAAGTTCAATAGATCACAGTCTCGTTCATCAGGTATAGCTGGTGGGCGGTGGCAGCAGCAGTTCTGTTTATTCTGACAATGTCAAGTAGCCTCACATTAGTGCGCTTGATTCTTGCAGGCGATGAAGGCGACCCGTCACAGATACATCTTCTAAGGATGCTGCAAATACTAAGAGAGTTTTCAACAGATCAGATATTAAGCATCTATGTCATTGATGACATTTGGGAGTTCATGGATGCTATGAAAGTAAGTTGTATATCACAGACTCATCTTCTATCTTTGATTTTCTCATTCTTCTTCTACCACCCTTCTCCTGATGTAATAGTTTCTACTCTCAGCATTCTAATTTACTTCTTGCAGGACTGGAAGCGTATAATCTCTATGCTATTGGACGAGAATCCTTCAATTGAGCTTACAGATGATGATGCTACAAACTTGACTCGATTGTTCTGTGCATCTGTCAAAAAAGCTGTAGGTGAGAGGATTGTTCCTGCTACTGACCATCGGAAGCAGACCCACACTAAAGCACAGAGGGTAAGTAGTGAGCTTGTTTCATTGATCCTTATGACAAGGACCCTGTATATGCATTGCTGCATGCTGATCTCTTCATTTGTCAGTGCTTAGTGGCACATTAAGTATGATTCTTGCCAATCTGATTTTGCTTTAATTGCTAGGAAATGATCGAAAGCAATAGGAAGGATATAACTGTTTCTATGATGAAGAACTACCCACAACTTATGCGCAAATATATGGCTGACAAAACAAAAGTCCCATCACTTGTTGAAATTATTGTTCACATGAACCTTGAGCTCTATTCCATGAAGAGACAGGAGCAGGTGGGTAAGTTAAGATTTTGGATCGTAATATCTCTCTGTGTAAGGTCTTACCATAGATGTTTTCTTTTCTTTCCAGTATTTCAGCACGGTTCTTCAGCTGATGAAAGAGACATTCTTTAAACATGGTGACAAGGATGCTCTCAGATCTTGTGTTAAGGCCATCAATTCTTGCACGACTGGAAGCCGGGGAGAGCTACAAGATGTTGCCCAAAACAAATTGAAGGAGCTTGAGGATGAGCTTATTATTAAACTGAAAGCTGCAATAAGAGAAGTACAGGTATGATTGTATCAACAATTTAATATCACTAAGGGTTCCCCTTGCATGGCCTGATTGGCCAAGTTAATAAACCTTATAAGTAAATTACCGCTACTTTATTAATCTAACAGTCCATGTTATTGCAACAATATTATCCTAAATGTACGTGAATTTTTTGCTTCATATATTTTAGTCAAACTATCATGACACGGATTTTCCTTGTAGGATGGCGACGATGAGTACTCGCTTCTTGTAAATATGAAAAGGTTGTATGAGCTGCAATTGTCGAGGCCTGTAGCAATTGAAAGTTTGTATGACGATATCACTATGGTTCTAAAAAATTTCCGTAATATAGATGACGAGGTGTGGGATCCAAATCCTTTACATTGCATATTTTGGATACTTCTCTGTTCATATACGTTTTCTATGCTTACATACTTTATCTTTCTGTACCATGTAGGTTGTTAGCTTTCTGCTTCTCAACATGTATTTGCATGTTGCTTGGTGCTTACACTCAGTTACGACCAGCAAGGTTGTCCCCGAGGCATCATTGTCTTCTCTGATATCCAAAAGGAACACATTGTTTGAGGAACTTGAGCACTTTTTGCAAATTCTACCTGAAGCTCAAGGAAAGGGAAATTCTGGAAACCTCCTTGCAGCTAGGGTGAGCATTTTTGCACTCTTTGCTGCAACCTCCCTCATGTTTAGACCTTTTGCATTCAAGTATATTGCTTCTTTGAGCCGTCTGTAGAATTTTTGGTCCACTAAAATTTCCCTTTTCTCCAAGGTCTGTACAATACTTGCAGAATTATGGTGCTTGTTCCGAAAGTCAATCTTTGCGTCAACAGAGCTGGAAAGTTTAGGATACCGTCCTGATGTTTCTACTCTTAGAAAATTCTGGAAGCTTTGTGAGCAACAACTTGATATTTCCGGTAACATATCCTTCTCAAGTTCTTTGTTATGTTAAAATTGTGTACACATGTAGTTGTAAGTGACTGGATCTTCTTTTCTCTTACACATGACAAGAACTAGGCAAGAAATTACCGTTCCCGAAAAATATTGATAGTTTGTCTTTGTTCTCCTTTTCTTTTCCCCTTCCGTTTGGGATGGAAAGGCAACTGTTGTACTAAAACAGAAACTCAAAAACCAATCACTGAATCACTGAAGGAAGTGTTTTATGTGTATATGTGAAACCTACTAAAAGGGAATTTGACTTGCTTGATCTCTGTGCCTGTTGGGTGTTGGTTGGTATATGCAAACATCTATACGTGCATTGTGTCTGCATCTCATGTTCCGATTTCCATGTTTAAGTGATGCTAATCAATGTGCTTGGAGCTAGTGATTTTTCCTCTTTTTAAGATTCAATAGTTTGTATAAGAAGATATTAAACAAAATCACAGGGGCAAAATCTCAGCATTTTATAGGACTGCCCACAACGATTAGAAGGCTAACTGCAGCCAACTAGGTCCCTGAAGGGGCCCGAGGGGAAAACACAATTTTTATCTATTTTAGCAAGTCGAATCAGGCCGCCTTTCACTTAAAAAAGAATTAACTTTTCCATCTTTGCATCATTATATAAATTTATCCCTTGCAGAGAATTGCTTCTGTTGGTGAATTGTGTCAATTGCTCGTCCCATATATTTGGGACTTTTTTAGAAATTGGATGCAGTTACCAATTCATGATATGGGCATTCATTCTTATGAAAATGGTAACAAAGGGGAATTTTCTTTTATGGTTCATATTCCGGATTGGGGGACTTGTCTATAAGAAAAGATGCACGAGCCACTCTTTCTCTTATATACAATATTTTAAGATAGTGATTTGAATCCCTTTCTTCCTATCGTTACCTGTCCGCCTTGACCTAATCGGACTTTTTCACAAGATCTCCAATACCAAATGCCAATCAAGCAGGAAGGGGAGTATGCTTTGTGTGATTTCTTTTGAAAGAATTTCCTTGGACGATAACAACCAACTTCTACCAATTGCAAACAGGGTCCAATGTACCCATCCCCCTTTGGATCCTAAGAGTTGATCACTTATAAAATATACAAACTAGGGAAAAAGGCTATCATCAAGTTCCAAAGTCTCCTAGACCGTGATACTGTGTACACCAGTAATGGCAGTGGGTTGTATGATCGTATTAGTATGAAAATAGGGTTCTGACTTTCGAGAGGTCAGTCTCTCCGTAGAGCTTACACTCCTTTACAACTGATTACAATCTGGAAAAGAAACAGAATGAAACAAACAAAATAGCACCCCCCTAATATAGATGATTCCCATCTATTATTACAAAGGTACAAGAGAAATACCCAAAGTACCCTCCACCCAATTATTCTAGGCAAAACCACAAGGCTAAGTCAAACAAACTACTAATTCCCTCTCCTCCGATATGTGAAACGAACCGGAGGTTTATCAATACCTCCCCCCCAAACTTTCACCTTGTCCTCAAGGTGTGCTTCAGGAAATTGGGTGCTTAAAGCTTCCAAATCTTCCCAAGTTGACTCGAACTCGGACATTCCTTTCCATTTAAGTACAATCTTACGTACATCCATGATCGATTCTGGTTTCGCTTGTAACACCATATCCTCTGTCAACTGAGTAGGGATGATCTGGGATGACAAACAGTCGCCTATAGCTTGGCGGAGCTGTGAGACATGAAAAACTGGGTGAATTTTAGCTTCTCTCGGCAATTCTAAACGATAAGCCACCTTCCCAACTTGTTCAATTATTTTGTAAGGCCCATAAAACCTCGCCATTAATTTGGGATTGTTCTCATTTACCAACGTCTTCTGTCTGTAAGTCCTCAATTTGAGAAAAACCCAATCCCCCTTTGTAAAACTCCTCTCACGTCTTTTTGCATCTGCCTGCTGCTTCATTCTACATTGGGCTTTCGACAAATGCATTCTTGTTTCAACCCATATTTCATCACGATCTGCTAATTCTGCATCCACCGCTTGCACATTAGCAGATGACATTTTGTACCTTAACATGGGAGGTGGATCACGACCGTAAAGCACCTTGAATGGGGAACACTTCAGCGCCGTATGATAGGCTGTATTATACGACAATTCAGCCCATGGTAGCCAACGACTCCGTTGTTTTGGTTTATCTGAAACCCAACAACGTAGATATTGTTCTAACCCACGATTCACAACCTCTGTTTGCCCATCAATCTGTGGGTGGTAAGCTGAGCTGAATTTCAAAGTCGTCCCTTGAAGTTTGAACAACTCCTTCCAAAAAACACTTTGAAAGACCTTGTCCCGATCCGATACTATGGAATTCGGCAACCCGTGTAAGCGAATAATCTCTTTCGCGAACACTTCAGCCACAGTTTGCGCGGTAAAAGGGTGTTTTAGGCCTATGAAATGAGCATATTTACTGAAACGATCCACGACAACTAAAATTGAACTCATCCCACCTGACTTTGGTAAACCTTCAATGAAATCCATTGATAACTTCTCCCACATCGTGTTAGGCAGAGATAGAGGCTGTAACAGGCCCGTCGGAGAACCCAATAGAATCTTATTTCGTTGACATATTTCGCATCGTTTAACCCAATCAGCTATATCCTTTTTCATTCCCACCCAAAACACCTCTGCTGCAATTCTTTGATAAGTTCGAACCTCCCCCGTCTGCCCACCTATCGATGAAGCATGGAATTCTTCAAACAATAAAGCCAACATTCTAGATTTACGTGGAACCACTAGTCTCTTTTTGTAAAATAAAAGATCCTGGAATACTTCAAAACCTGTGTGGGAGTTCGGGTCAACAACTAAATCTTTTTTTATTTTTGTTAATACTTCATCTTTATCTAACTCCTCCTTCAATTGTCCCCATTGTCTCCAACTTGCCCCCCCCCCATGTTTGAACACTCCAGATTATCCCCCTTTCGAGATAAAGCATCAGCGGCATTGTTCGTCTTCCCGGGTTTGTAAACTATTACGAAGTTGTAACCCAACAGGTTGCTAACCCACTTCTCGTATTCGGGTTCCACTACTCTTTGCTCCAATAAAAATTTTAGACTTTGTTGGTCGCTCCTTACTATAAAACGCCGGCCTAACAGATATGGTCTCCATTTTTTAACAGCGAACACGATTGTCATAAACTCCTTCTCATAGGTCGACTTCTGTTGAGCTTGCTTACCAAGTATTTGACTGTAATAAGCAATCGGTTGTTCGTTCTGCATCAATACAACTCCCAAACCCTTCCCTGATGCATCTGTCTCAACCACAAAATCAGACGAGAAATCCGGCAAACGTAAGACTGGTGGTGATGACAAAATATTCTTTAACGAATCAAATGCTTCCTGAGCCTCCGTTGTCCATCCAAACTGATTTTTTTCAACAAATCAGTTAACGGACCAGCTATCATTCCGTAACCCTTTACAAACTTGCGATAATAACCTGACAGGCCTAAGAAGCCTCTCAATTCAGTCACATTTTGAGGAACTTTCCATTCCAAAATCAATTTGATCTTGGCCTCATCAACCTCCACCCCTTTACTTGATATTATATGGCCCAAATACCCCATCCTCTCCTTACCGAATTCACACTTCTCTCTATTGGCATACAATCGGTGTTGATTTAAAACACCAAACACTTCTTTTAAATGGATCACATGTTCTTCCATCGACTTGCTGTAAACTAAAATATCATCAAAGAACACTAAAACGGACTTCCTTAAGTGATCTTTGAATATCTCGTTCATCAACCCTTGAAATGTTGATGGAGCATTCACTAAACCAAAAGGCATTACGTTGAACTCGTAATGACCTTGATGCGTACGAAAGGCTGTCTTATGAACATCCACTTCCTTCATCCTAATCTAGTGGTACCCGGATTTCAAATCCAACTTTGAAAAAATGCGAGCTCCATGCAATTCGTCTAAGAGTTCATCGATCACCGGTATAGGAAATTTATCGACCACCGTCGCTTTATTTAAAGCACGATAATCAATACAGAATCTCCAACTCCCATCTTTTTTTTTCACAAGTAAAACCGGACTCGAAAATGGACTGATGCTGTGTTGTATCACCCCTGCCTCCAACATCTCTTTAACTAACTTTTCAATTTCATCTTTCTGATAATGGGGGTAGCGATATGGCCTCACATTGATCGCATCTGTACCTTCCTTCAATACAATACCATGTTCCCTTCCTCGGATTGGTGGTAACCCTTTTGGCATATGAAAGACTTGATCAAATTCTTGAAGCACCGGCTGCAACATCTCGTTTTCATCACTTTCCTCCTCGATATCTATTTCTCCTGACCCCAATTCAATTAATACGACATGACCTTCCTGCTGTATAATTTTCCCCATCACTTTCAATGATACCTTAGATTTACCCAAGGCCGGATCACCCTTCAACGTCACCGATTTTCCCCCTACCGTGAACTTCATCACTTGTTGTTTCCAATTAGTATACGTGGAACCCAAAGATTCCAGTCACTGCATGCCTAAGATTACGTCACTATTTCCCAGTTTAATTGGAAGGAAATCTTCTATCACTTCTAAACTCTGTATTGCTACCATGACATGACAACAAATTCCATCTTCTTTGACCACCGTACCTGTTCCCATTGTGATCGAATATTTCTTAGTGCTCTCTACTTTTAATTTCAATTTCTCCACAATTTCCTTTGAGATGAAATTGTGGGTGGCTCCACTATCAATTAGCACTATGACTTTTACATCATTTATCATCCCTTCCATTTTCATAGTTTTAGGATTGGTTAAACCTACTACTGAGTTTAGATGTACCTCAACATTTGAGCTCACTTCGACCACATCAACAGTATTCTGAGATTTCTTCTCTTCCTCGATCTCCTTTTCTTCTTCTAGGTTCTCTTCCTGAATTAGTAGAACCGATAGTTTCTTCTTTTTGCACTTATGTCCAGGGGCATACTTCTCATCACAACGATAATAGAGGCCTAAGGCACGTCTCTGTTGTACCTCTTGATCTGTTGCTTCCTGAATTTAGATCCTGTTTTGGACGCTGAATTCACTGAGTTCGAACTCGAATAGGAACTCTTCACTTCAGATGCCACCGCTGAATTCTTCTTCGTAAACAAATTTGACTTTTCTCTAGCCATCGCCTTGTTCTTCTCTTCTATTTTCAGGGCCACCTCCATCGCCTCTTCCAAATTAACACGACTCATTAATCTCACCTCTGCCCTGATCGTATTTTCTAATCCATTTATGAATTGGCTTAAAAACACTTCCTCCGGTATTCCCTCCAATGGAGACGCTAATTCCACAAACTTCCTTATAAATTCCTCAATTGATCCCGGTTGTTTTACGGCAAGGAACTGTTCGCACAGCGTGCCTGATGCTGTAGATCGGAACTGTCTAAGAATTAAACGCCGTAGATCCTCCCACTTAGTTGTCGGACGTTGTCTATTCTCCCATTGGAACCACTTGAGAGCATTACCTTCAAAAGCAATGAAGGAAACGTCAATCTGTTCTTCTGGTGATAATCGATTCAACGAAAAATAGTGTTCTTCTGGTGATCCATCCATCTGGATCCGTTCCGTCAAACGTAGGTATTTCCAGCTTTCTCCCCTTCACTGCTAGAAAACGTCCAGAGTCACCCACACTTTCGTTTTTCTTCTTCACCCTGCCGGATCCCGGTGATTTCTCTCCCTCTGATTGCAACGCCGAATTGATCCTATTCGCCGCCACATCCTGGCTTAATTTCTTGAGTTGTTGGGAAATTTTCTCCAACGTTTTCTCCATTAATTGTTGATTCTTTTCAATCGAACCAACACTGATCTCTAAATCATCCATTCTTGCATTCGAACTCCTCGTCGTCATGATCGGATCGAACACGCTCTGATACCAATTTGATGTACACCAGTAATGGCAGTGGGTTGTATGATCGTATTAGAATGAAAATAGGGTTCTGACTTTCGAGAGGTAGTCTCTCCGTAGAGCTTACGCTCCTTTACAACTGATTACAATCTGGAAAAGAAACAAAATGAAACAAACAAACTAGCACCCCCCTAATATAGATGATTCCCGCCTATTATTACAAAGGTACAAGAGAAATACCCAAAGTACCCTCCACCCAATTATTCTAGGCAAAACCACAAGGCTAAGTCAAACAAACTACTAATTCCCTCTCCTCCGATATGTGAAACAAACTGGAAGTTTATCAGATACCTAGGGTTGTTTGTGAGGCCAACCATATCCGTCTTATCTCCATGCTGTTTTTCCATGACAGCACAGCCATATTATAGAAACACACCAAGGAACATGCTTTTGAACCAAGTGGGCTTTGCCCAAGACACCAGGGGAGTTCCTGATACTGTAGAATCCCAGATATATCTGATCTGAGGGTCAACCAGCTTGTCCCAGAAAACAAAAATATGCGTAGCAGTGTAGGTGCTAATCCGTGCAGATATAGCATAAATCTAAAGATTTTGATAACCAGCATCGACACTTTAGGAAAACATGAAGATGCAGTCACACTTTTAATCTTTTGGTGTCTATGTGTCCATTTGTGGTCTGCATACTGATCCGTGAACTAACCTGCAGATGAGACGGAAGATGAAGATGTTAACAAAGAATACGTGGAAGAAACAAATCGAGATGCTGTTATGATTGCTGCTGCCAAATTAGTTGCAGTTGAAGCTGTTCCCAAGGTTATCATCGTATCCATAAATTGTTGTTGCTTACTTCTAACAAGTTTTTCAAAATTTAGTACACTCTTTTTTGTTTTCAAGTTCTTTGCTTTCATTTTTTTAACTCACGCACTCCCCCCCCCCCCCCCCCCCCCCCCGGCGGGGGGGGGGGGGTATCTACTTTTTTGGGTAGACGTCATGTCTGCGTACACCCCCTCCTCTCAAAACCCCACCTCGGGTGGGATATACCAGCCTTGTTTGGTTTGGTTTGTTTTTTGTGGTCTGGAAGGTTGAATTTGGAATCTCAGTTGTTATTTTAGTTGTCTACATTTATCTTGCAGGGAAATTCATACATGTGTATCAGCTGCACCATGTTTATATTGTTTCTCATGGTTCCCTTAGGACTTTTTAAGTTTGTTGACATATACTTCAAATTTGTGGCAAATGCAGGAGTATCTTTCCCCAGATATCATTTCCCATTACGTCATGCATGGGACAAGTGTGGCTGAAATAGTTAAATATCTAGTTGTTGGTATTAGGAAAAAGGATGAAGATGTCTCTGATATATTTCTGGAGGCACTGAAACAGGTAAGACTTGTCATTCACTGAACAAAGTACGTTAACGTTATGCTTGTTTAGTTTGTTGCAGTTACATATTAGTAAATGGTGTGTTTTTTTGGATTCTTTTTATTTTATTTTATTAATGAACTTGAGTTCGCTTAAACGTTACGAGGAGATGAAAAAAAAGGTTCAACATAAATACTAAAATACATGAGATTCAGGTAAATGGAGCCTCTTTTTGACCTATAATATAAGCAAAAAGCTAAGTACATGTTCATTTGATCTTCTCCCTCTTCATACCAGTTGTGGATATAAATTTCTTCATTTCCTGCTTTCATCATCTTTATGTCTTGCCTTTGTTTTGGGTAAAACTTTCTTTAGTCTCTAACCTTCTACTAGCTGGCCATGAGTTAGAGAAGCCTGAGTTCACACCTACTGTTATGTTCTGTTGGGGTCATGCATGGACCCTTGGTATTTAACTTTTAGATGAACAGGAATGCACACTAATGGATAAATAAATTGTGTGTGTATATATATTTGAAGTATATAATATTTTTATACCGCAAAACTCACCCACACTCAGGGGTGGACCTATAAAAGCCCCAGCGGGGTCCTGTGCACCCGCTCAGCCAATTTTTGCAAGTAGATTTTTTTGGGTATGAAAGGTGTACATGCTTAGATTTGAGGGGTGCTCCACATTAGAAAATACAAGGGACAACAACTACAAAAACCGGAAAGCCCCTCGAAATCAACAAAAAAAATCCCTTGAACTCGACCAAAAAATTTAAGAAATCCCCCGAAATCAACCAAAAATTTAAAAAAATCCCTCAAACTGGTGGAATTCAGCTAAAAACACATTGAGCGACTTTGCAGGCCTTTGATTCACATTAAAGGTGCATCTGTTCGACAAA
This sequence comes from Arctium minus, assembly GCA_954870635.1. Taxonomy (NCBI): domain Eukaryota; kingdom Viridiplantae; phylum Streptophyta; class Magnoliopsida; order Asterales; family Asteraceae; genus Arctium; species Arctium minus. The sequence goes on along the minus strand of OX941095.1, from coordinate 70,251,990 downwards.
AAATATGGGTTTGCCGCTGCCCACACTCCTCACCTTTGTTGAAGCTTGAACCCTTGACCTCTAGAGAGGCTGAACTCTACTGGTAACATCAATGCGACTAGGCCACTGACCCTCTTGTAATACATTTTATATTTCAAGTATGTTCTTTTGGATTTCTGGTATTAGGTTTTCGTTATTGGTCCTAAACAGTTATTGTCTTTTGACTAGGCATATGGACGCTATTTGGCGGTACCTTCTACTTCCAACGATGAATCCCTATCTGCCAAGAGACTCAAGGAATGTAAAGATCTGGCTACTCGGCTTTCTGGTTTCTTTGCTGGTGCTGCTGCACGTAATAAGCATAGATCGGTGATTCATAATATTGTCACCAATGGAGTTGAGTATGCTTTCACGGATGCTCCACGGCGTCTGTCTTTCTTGACATGTGCTGTTACAAATTTTGCATCTAAACTTCCCAAGTCTGATAATCTTGGCATGTAAGAGCCTTCTCTTTCAAACTGTCGGCGGATTGTTCTAGAAAATATAGGGCAAAATGCATCAAAATGCAACGAAGTTTCCTTTAGTTCCTATTTATAGTTTACCAAATTATTTTTTTCACAATCAATGTAACCAAGTTCCAAAATTTTCTATTTAATCTAATAACGTTTCAAAATTTCTTAATCTTTTACCCATTTGACCAGTAATCTGCTGATGTTGTAACATCCGATGACGTGGATGCCAAGTTTATATTCCACTTCGCTCTAACCTTTTCGTAAATGAGTATCCATGTTATCAAATGTTAAAAAATCAGCAGCTTACCTGTGAAAATGGGTACAAAATAGGAAAATTTAAAACTTTGTTACACTAAACAGAAACAACCAAACTTTGTTGTATTTACTCTAAACTATACTATGTACATGCACTAATATTATTTACCTCCATAATCAGTTTAAAGGATCTTCAAGATCGAACAGCGAGTGTAAACAAAGATGAAGATCCAAGTGGCTGGCGCCCCTACTTGACATTTATAGACAGCCTACGTGAAAAATGTTCGAAAAATGAAGGTTCGTTGGTTTCTTTCATGCTTTTGACAAATGACTTTAATGTCATAAAGTATATCTGATATGCTTAACTCGCTCCCAGCCCCATTCTCTCAGCCTTTACATGTAGAAGTAGGAGAATATGTCTGGAACATAAGAGAGCATCTCTATAAATTCTCCAAAATGGGAAGTAAAAGTTAAATCTCCAAAATAATTACATTCAACTCCAACAGTTTCGCCATTTTGGAGATTTCAAAATTAATTAAATATATTAAAATATTTAGTAGATTTAATATCCCAATGAACTTTCAAATAAACTTTATATGAACTGATAATACATTTAACTTCATCGGTGGAAACAATTAAAAAAACATCTCTCTCTTGAACATTAAATTTTTGAGAGTTCTCCAAATTTGGAGATTTTTATCCCCTCTTTTTGGAGGATCAGTTGGAGCAAAAAAATAGGTTAAAATCTGATTTCCATTTTTTTGGAGAATCTGTTGGAGATGATCTAAGAAGCCTCTTTGACATCTCATTTATTTGCAAATAAATCTTGATGTGCAGTTAAGTATAGAAAAAACCTTCCATAAAATATTTGACATAGCGGGGTAAATGTAAATTAATTTCTTTGTAGCTGTTTTAGGTTCTTTCCACCTAGGACTTCTCAGATGAAATATAGTATAGTTGGTTCTTATGACGAATGTACTTGTATCATGCAATTCGTCCGTCCTAAGATAAGTGTCCACATTTCTATTCAAGTTTGTCTCCAAAATAAGTGTCCACCTTCAAAATTGATAGTTATAATTTACTAAATTTCCATTACTACTCTTAATTATAATGCACAAGTATTTAAGAGTTGATGACGGAGAGAGTAAAAAATTGTTATTCAGTTAATTAAAAGGTGTAATAAGTAAACTTCTCTTAAATTGTGTTTTTTTTATTGTGGACATTTATTTTTGGGACAATGTACCTTGTGGGGATAGGTATCTCAAATTTTCTTAGGGGCGTTTGGTTTAAAGGAAAGTTCGGAATTGAAATCCCACAAATATCGGATTTCAAAATTCCATGGGGGTAGTTGGTATTTCACGTGATTTCATAGGATTTGTTTGTAATAACGTTTTAAAATAGAGTAAATTACGAATTTTGTCCGTGTGGTTTGTTAATAATTTCGATTTTCGTCCTTGTGGTTTAAAAATTGCAATTTTCGTCTTTATTGCTATTTTTATGTCATTTGTAACTAATATTTCAGAGGAGAGAGAAGGGACGTCTGTTAGACGGCGTGGTCGGCCGCGTAAGAGACAGAATATGGAGGGGAAGAAACTGTTTGTTGAGAACAGTTCAAGTGAAGAGGAGGATGATTCAAAAAGCATATCTGATCATGGTGATGAAGAACATCAAGTGGATGAAGATGAAGATGAGGAGGTGCCTTTAATACATTCAATTAGAGCATCTGCAAAACTCAGGGCCCTAAGAGTTTCAAGAGACCAAAACAGAGGCCAAACATCAACTGCTCCATCTGTAGAGAATTTGGCTGCATCGAGGACATCAGGTGCGTTTATGAGTAATGGTGGTTGTTTTTTATTCATTTATGTTCGTTCGTTTAGCTCTTAATGAACGAACATAAACGAACACGAACAAACATATTTTCTTAACGAACGAACATGAACACAAAAAATTTTGTTCGTTTACCGTTCGTGTTCGTTCGTTTGTTCGGTTAAGTTAAACGAACATGAACAAGCCTCTGTTTGTGTTCGTTTGGTTCGTTTACAGCCCTAATTTCACATATGCACAAGTCCCGGGTTTTTTCATGTCTGGGCCGGGCTGGGCTTTGAGGTTGAAAGAGGGTCCAATGGGGGGGGGTTTCAGGTCTGGCTTTCTGGTACTTTTTTGGGCTTAACCGGGCTTTCCTAGGCCTGGGCCTGGGATTTTTTGGACCGGTGTGTGTCCCGGTACTGGACCAGGCTTCAGATTTGGACTCTCTGTCTATATATTCACATTTTATGTTAAAATCAACTAATTATGTTGCACGCCTATGATAGATTTTTTCCCTTGCTCAAACCACCAAGTTTTCATTTTTTGAGTTGGGCAAAATGCATCAAAATGCAAAAAGTTTGGTTTAGTTGCTATTTGGTGTAACAGATTTTTTTTCTTGATCGATATAACATTGTTCTAAATTTTCTCTTTTGTACTCATTTTGACCGGTAACTTGATCTTTGTAACATTTGATGACGTGAATATCTGTTTACAAAATGTTTACTAAAGAGTTATGGTGAAGTGGACAATGAATTGACATTCATGTCATCAAATGTTACATTAAATAGAGGAAAATTTTGAAACTTTGTTACATTAAATAGGAAAATTTGAAACTTCGTTAAGTTGATCGAGAAATTTTTTTGTTACACTAAATAGGAACTAAAACAAACTTTGCATTATATGATGATTTGGCCCTTTTTGCTTTTGTAGAAGACTCTTTTTTGTAATCATAGGAAACACCTATCTGAAAACCTGAAATCTGATTTTGAGAAATACATATTTGGATGCCCTAGGGGACTAGTCTATCCATCACCCATCTCTTATACAATTAAGAGTAACTAAGGGGCCGTTTACCCTCCAGATTTTTTTTTAATTTTTTGGCCCCTCTGCAAGTTGCTGAACTGCCACTTGAGGAGGTATTGATTTTTTAGAGAGTGTGGGAGAGGAATGGCTAAAAGATGAATTCACTCGGCCAAAATGGCTATTTACGTCAATTTCCCTTGATTTATTTAACCTGCTTTTGTTTTTTATTTGTGGGTATAAACTTATAAAGGATTTCGATGTTTGATGTTGTTTTCTTTTATATACTTGCAGGGGGATTCTAATTAGTTGGAATATGAGAATGTGTTGGTTCCCTGTAGATTGTTGTGTAATCTTATGCAGAAGCAGGTAATATTAGTTTTGTATGTTCACATATGGTTTTATAGCATATATTTGCTTATTGTTGTGTTTAAACTTTTGCTCTCTTTGATGCAATATTGGTGACGGAAAAACGACAAATCAAATAGAAGAATTTGTATCAATTGCAACCTTCCCTGTATCATCGTATCCTTTTTGCACGAAAATAGTCGTTCTAACCGGTTGGGGTAGTGGATGATGGATTAGGGAATGTAAATCAATCATGATGCTCCCCGTGTCTTTTAGTTGGATATCATCGTCATGTACTCATCCTTTTTCCCTGGATATAACCTACCATGGAAAGTCCTTGCTTATCTCGTCTTAAAGACTCTTAAGGGCTGTTTGTTAACAATTTAATGAGCTTAATGGGACTATCAGCTATACAAACTATTTGGTAGTGGCCTAATGATACAGAAAGTGAGCCAAGGTTTTTCTAAACCTGCCCCTAGCAATTAAAAAGCACGCTTCTCCCATATATGAAAAAAAACCACTCCCAAACAAAAACCTTCCTAATCTATAGACTCATTAATCCACACAGACAACTTTATCCATAAAGGATTTAGCGGGAAACCAAGCAAACATGGGAAACTAAGCAAACAACCCCTTAGTGTTAGTGGTAGAACTGTGGGTTAATCCATGAGGTTTGGGTTCGAGACTGGGTATCACTTTTTCTTGGGGATGCATGCATTGATTTATCTTCTCCATGATATGATTGTGGGACCATTGCAGAAGGGTGGGGGTGGGGGTGCCATAGGAGGTGGGCATACAGTGATGCACAAGGTGTGGGCGTTAATGTGGAGAACTGAACGAAGAATTCTCTTCTTTCATCATCAATCGAATCATTGTTTGCAACCCAGGATTCTATTTTATCATCAATCCAGTCCCCGTTCACGTTTTTTCTTTTTCTTATCACTGAATAGATCTCTTTACTTGTATGACTTAGATGTCTTGTATTTCTCGAAAAGGTGATTCGATTGATGGGATTTGGTATGATACTTATGAGATTGATATTCAAATATTTCTTCTTAGAGCGTATTGATTTGACCCTATAAGCGGGACCACCACCCAATAGCAGAGAATCTCCTAATTGTTTCTTAATGAGCAGAAAAGGGCCTAGTTTATTAGACCCAAGCTGCGCTTTGGGGTTGAAATTTGAAAAAGGGCCCAAGCGCACTCTTTTACGTAATACTTTTTTTGGGCTGTGGCCTGATTCAGGCCGGACCAAGGCTTTTTAGTGTATTTTCAGTGGCATCTTGCCATTTTTTTTCTTCTTCTTAACCTACCATGGAAACAGTTGCTATATACCATTTACGATAGATGACAAATCTGTGCATGCCTCAAAACCCACTTTCAAGTGAGATATCAGGTTCGATTTATAACCCGAGTGTTATTGGTAGTTTACGATTCCACAAAATCCACATTGCAAAATGTTGGTTAAAGCTACACTTGGTTTTCTTATTATTACTGCACAATCAGGTTTACAGAAGATACATATACATGGTCTAAAATAATTAAATTTCAATAAAAGCTATGTGCAAGCTGGCTACAGTACAGGCACTCATCATAACAACTTATCTATATATGTAAAATACAATCTGTTGTGTTGTGTTCTCCATTGCAGTAACTGGAATTCGGAATTCTTGCAACAATTGCCATGTATGTTGATCCCGTGTCAAATATATGCAAGCGAGCTCCTATCGTGGTCTTGTGGACGACCCCTCGTTGGGGTAGGTGGCCTTTGAATATTAAGTTCCTGCAAGAACATGGAACACGCAAAGAACAGATTCATACCCAACCTAACCATTGTAGTATATTCCACCCAGAAGCAGGGTTTGCGGATGAGTTGTATGCAGACTTGTCCTTTACACTAGAGAGTAGAGCAATTGTTTCCGTGAAGTTCATGCAAATGACAAATAAGCTCAGTTGAGTCTAGACAAGGCCCAATCCTCTACCTTAAAGAGTGACCTGGGTTTTTTAAGCCCTGGAAGAGCTTTGGGGTTGAAAGTGGGCTTTTTCGGACCTGTTTTTTTAAGACCCAATTCGACTCTTTTTCAAAGTCATTAAAACATCAGTTTTTTCAGATGTTTACATTAAATGGGAAATTTTGAAACTTTGTTACACTCGGTAGGAACTAGGACGAACTTGGTCGCATTTATTAAAAAAATTTTGCCCTTCACCAAACTCAAATATGAAAGGTAGCTTCCAAACATGGTTCTTGTTAAATACAAAATAAATGTCACACTTCCTATATATATTAGCAAATTTTGGACAAAGTTTGATGGGCTTTTTTGTGCATCTATAGTCTACTCAAAACATCAGTTTCACAAGATGACAAAAAATTATGCTTGTTTTTGCAACGATGATGGTGCAACAATGGCAGTTCTACCCTATAGGATAGAGGATAGGTATACAAATATCCTACCCTACTTTCTAGTGAGATATATCACTTTGTCCAAAATTTGCTAATATATATAGGAAGTGTGACATTTATTTTGTATTTAACAAGAACCATGTTTGGAAGCTACCTTTCATATTTGAGTTTGGTGAAGGGCAAATTTTTTTTAATAAACGCGACCAAGTTCGTCCTAGTTCCTACCGAGTGTAACAAAGTTTCAAAATTTCCTATTTAATGTAAACATCTAATGACTTTGATGTCAAGTTTATTGTCCACTTCAAACTCTTTTGTAAACCTCCTGTAAACAGGTTCCATGTCATCAAATGTTACAATATGAGCAGGCTACCGGTCAAAATAGGCACAATATAAGAAATTTTTTGAAACTTTGTTTTGAGTCGATTGAGGGAACAAAAATTCGTTAACACTAAATAGAAACTAAACCAAACTTTGTTGTGTTTTGCCCTTTGGTAACCACCTATTTTCACATTCTATGATTTAAGTGGGGGTTAAGAAATTTCGCATATAAAACAGAAAGTTACCTGCATCCAAGGGTCATCTCGGAGGCGTTCTGGAGATGTTTCCGGTGATTGAAGTGGGGGTGGCAAAGGATGAATTAGTTTCGGAACAATCATCAACCCTCGACCAATCACCAGTATAGCACCCGCATTGTTTGCCGTACCTGCATGGACAGCAGTTTACCACCAATTACACCACATATACCACAGCCTACCAAAGGGTCATTAGCCCAACAATCGAAGGGTTAAAACATCACCAAATGTGAGAAGTGTGGATGAGTATTTGCCAAGGTTCTAAATGGTGTGAGGTGAGGCGAGGCATGGCAGCGAGGAGGCTACGTTTTTTAAGACGTGGCAAAAAACGGCAAATTTGCATGTCATATATATATATATACACACACACACACACACACATATATGTTTTCTATTTATTGTTCAATAGGACATGGATATTAAAATTTTTTAATTCAGGTTAAAGAAGATAAAAAAAAATCATATAGATTAGTATTGTATAAAGAGTTGGTGATCAAATATTCAAAAATAGAACTTTTTTTACAACTTCGTTTTAACTGTGGGTCCGTGACATGTATAAATCCATAAAACAGTGAGTGAATGTGTTTAGATATAAACCTGTAAAAGTGTAAAAACACAAAAGCTAAAAAAAACAAAAAACATAATACAATTTCTTGAAAAAATTTAAAAAAATTGAAAAACATCACGCGTCATAACAAAATGCACGCCGCAGGACGCCATGCCACGCCTTACACAAACACTATAGACCTTACCGTAAATGTGCCCACACCTCTTAGTAGAAGCCTTGTATTTGCTGCATCGCATATAAATATTATCTACTCCGATTTTTTTTTACCACAACCTAAAAATAACAGCAGGCAGTTAAAAAGTTTCTTACCACAATAGTTGGTTGCAGAGAAAAGGGTGATCAACTGTCCCTGAGCAAATCTCTCGAACCCATCCATTACGCATTCATGCGCTCTTATAATCAGCTGCAGTTTGTTCTTTTTACAAAACTCGCTCACCCTGTCAGGCTGCAAGTAGTTATAAAGATAAGTAAAATCCCGAGTAGGGTCTAGGAGAGGTATGATGTATTCAGATCTTTAAGTGCTTGATCCAGGAATTTTGGTGATAGGACGGAATTTAAGTAACATAATATAATACTATATAATAAAAGTTAAATAAAAAATGGTACAAAAATGAAGCAGTATTTTTAATTAGGGGTCACAATATATATATATATATATATATATATATATATCTTTTGGAAGGGTGTCCTAGGCTATGCCTAGATAATCCCTTGACAAATTATGACCGTAAGACATCAGGCCATGATTAAACCTCAGTGGCCACAATTGTTGTGTACATCTGGATTCGAACCCTGGGCAAATGGGACATTCCACAACATGCCCCAGGGCCTTAACCAGTATGCCACAACCCTTGTGGTTGTCACAATATTCTTTCGTGGGGGTGAAACTGTTATTTCGAAAACTCATGGGGGGCAGTTGGATCCCTCCCTTCAATGTAGATTGGCCAATGACCCATGGTACCGAGATGTTTTTGTCAGAGGCGGACCTAGTAAAATTTTCAACGGGTAGCACCATTTAACTATAAGAAACGAAGCTATGGATATTTTTTCACAAGTTCATCATTGGTCCATTGGTTAGTTCCTTGTTTTTTATATATGAACTCCTGTGTTTCAAGTCTTAAAATTTCAAAAACATCATAAACCTGAAATTAAAAGCCAAAAACTAAGAAAATGATACAAACGGGATTTGAATCCCTGCCCGAAAGGGGAGAAAAGACTGAGCAAACCAAATCTGCAAGAGAAACTAGTGTTATTATTGTATTTTCAAGATATACATGGTGACACCCAAACCCAACGAAATAATTCGGCACCTTTCATGATTCTAATTATTTTTTTTTTCTCACTACGACAAAGGAATGAAGTGGTCTGGTTTTTGTGAAGATCACCGGCTTCCGAAAAAGTTTTGAAGAAACAAAATTTGTCCAGAAGTTCTTTTTTGAGAGTCCAGAAGTTCTTTTTGAGAGTTGGGAGGCATAAAGCAGTACCTATCTACATTAGCTACTAGTTCCTCTAAAAGTCTGCTACCTTAGTTTTACGCCTCCAAGAACTCCTATCAGACGTATTATTCCATGGTAAAGCATATATGGACGACCATATAATCCATAATGAAGGTAGTAAAACAACGATTATGTCATCTAGAAAACACAAATTAAACGGAAGTGTTGCATATTGCTATAGAAAAACTGTATACATACCCCAAAAGTGACGAGACCAGGTCCCCGAGCATTTGGTCTCAAACCTTCCACACTATCATTTTCTGTGGGATCAGACCTGCCAAAAGAGAGAAAAAAATCTGACAAAAGCCTCGGAAAGAAATGCAAAACATAAAGGGTGCGTTTAGCAGGACAAAACGGGACATGACAGAACAAAAACTACTGATCTCATGTTTTTGGTCTGACATTAGACTAGGACACGACAGGATTGAGTGGACAAAAATGCAGTTCTTTTGTCACCCCAAAGTAAGTGGAACAAAAATCAAGGAGTTGGGACAATATATGTAAATTACTAAATTACCCATGTTAAATTAAAAACCTTCCACACAATTCTTTCACCCGCCTACCTCAGGCCCTGTCTGCATACCAAACGCACCCAAAATGAACATAAACTTACCATAGCAAATCCATCAACACGAGGGATCCGGCATCCATGGTGATGGGTCGTTCTATTTTCTCTATTTGTTCAACTAAATGTATCGACCTCCCTATGCCACCATGCATACAAATAATTTTTTTCTCGATGAGTGCCGCAAGTGGAAGATGGTTGAACAGTTGATTGAACCGCGTCCATGCCCATATCCCATCATTCTCTCCCTGTACACCATACAACATTCGTAAGAAGACTACAACTTTTACAATAAAAAGTTTCGGACATACCAAAGGGTCATTAACCTAGCAGTATATGAGTTACCAGTAGATCCCAACCTTCTTTGTGGTGAAGGGTTCAAGCCTCACAAATTGTGAGGAGTGTGTGAGTTTTGTTTATATAAAATCAAGGTTCTAAAGGGCGTGGGGTGTGAGACTTGGCATGGCGGCGAGGTCAAGCCTCAAGCCTTAGAAGTCATGGCGAGGCCAAGGCATGACTTACAGCGGCAAATTTCAATATCATATATATAATTATATATACACATGTTTTTAACTATTACTCAATGATATTAAATTTTTTTAATTAGGTTATATACTAATAACTAATATATGACACTAAAAAGGTATGAAAAATCAAATACCGAGTTACAAAAACCGTGCAACGGGCCATGGCGTGTCACAGGCTTAACATGGTGCAAGGCACGAGCCCTAAGACACAACTGCCGTTGTGAGCCTTTTGAAACACTGTATAAAATTAAATATACTTCAAAAAAAAATATGACATAATTCATACCATTCTCTCGATGCATTCAAGACGGAAACCAAAGAGTGCGTTTATATCAGCAGCCTCATGATTCCCGCGTATCAAGTGAACATTCTCTGGATACTGAATCTGAAAAAAAGGAAAAAAAAGAAAAAAAAAAGAGTCAAGCTTCGATATCACATGGATCAGTACGTTGAGTTTGAGATAAAACTTGCCTTTAGAGCAAGGAGCAAAGTGATTGTCTCCAAACTATGTTGTCCTCGATCAACATAATCGCCAAGGAATAAATAGTCAATATACCTGAACAAAAAGAAAGGGTCGTTAAACTAACTGAAGCACACTCGATAGTCGATACACTAATAAAAAGAACATTTTGCTCTTGCTAGCCATCAACCAAGTATTTATGGTGCAATATAACTTTATCAATGACGATTTATCTTATGACTATGAGGTTTCAGCCAGATTTCCTGATATAAAGACAAGTTACGGAACTATACCACCAATTACAAACAACAAATAGATAGACCAATCTTGAGGGACAGCTCAGCTGGCACATAAAGGCTAGGCTTTGAGGCTCTTCCCCATAAGTCGCCAGTTCGAGCCTCCTCGGAGCTACGGGGGATTTTGCAGGTTGTTATCTTCAGGGCCACATGGGATTAGTCAAGGTGCGTGCAAGCTGGCCCGCACGTTTATTTCACTACTTCCTCCCAATATCAATCTTGGAAATCTCTACCTCTCCTAATGACCTCTGCTTGATCAAGTCTCGTCTTCTAAGGCTATGTTTGGCAAACTAAATGAAAAGCCAATTGATAAACGAGTCATATTTGGTAAAGACTTGATGATAAGCTAAATGACAATGTAAAACGACCTAAAAGGGCATGCTGAAAAAATACTTAGAAAAGATATAAGGGGTATAATTGGAAAAAAATGGGAAAAGGGAGCTAGCTTAAAACGATGCTTTTTTAATAACTCAAATAGTATCACACTTCATATACTCCGTTCTATCGTGACTTAATATACTCCGTTACACTTCATATACTCTTTTGGTTGTCTATCAATAAAAACAAAAGTGTTCCACTTCATATATTCCGTTCTATTGTGACTTAATCCAAAACATTTAGACCACCCCCCTTTCCCCCTCAAACCTCCAACTTTGCATTAGAAATCTGTTCAGTCTTGTGAACCCACACTATAACCCCATTTGGTTAGCCATAAGATAGCTTTTTGAAACACGCAAGTAGCGTTTCAAAAAGCTCCAGGAGCTCTTTTCCACTTCTTTTTCCAATTATGCCCCTTACACTTCTCCAATTAATTTTCCATCCTGTCCTTTCAGGTTTACAATGTCATCTAGCTTATCAACTACTCCCTTTGTCCGGAAATAAATATCCACAATGAAAAAGGGGCACACATTAAAAATGTGTAAATTATTACCCTTTTTAATTAACTAAATGACAACTTTACCCTTAATTATATAGAAAGAAAATTTTCTCCAACTCATAATTAAAGGTAAAATTGGAAAGTAGACATTTTGGGACAAACTAAAATAGAATTGTGGACACTTAGTTTGAGACGGAGGGAGATGTTTCTACCAAACATGCCTAGCTTATCAGCCAACAAGTAGTTTTTTAGCTAACAGCCAGCTTTTCAACTACTTTGCCAAACATAGTCTACATCACCAGGAAGTAGCACATAACATGGCATACCATCTTTGTCTCTAAGCTCATATATAACCGACACAAACAGATAAGAACTAGAGGTTGTTTGTTGGTGTAAGTTATTGGCAATAATTCCAGGTATGCAGCATACAGCTCAAAACTGACTAAAAGTGCAACATTGACAGTTAAAGTTAACACATCATACCAACTTATGAAACTGACGTATGCAAAATTTGTAACTTCAGATTGAACGATACCTTAGCTAATGAAGCTGAATATCCAACACTACAGAGAATCAAATTAAATACGTGGAAGAATATGCGATTAAAAGTATATGGTAACTTGTAATTTATGCATACGTTATGTCTCCAGCCGTGGAAGGGTATCCATATTCATCAAACAGCCGCATCAGATCACCAAACTGGCCATGTAGATCACCAAACACTTTGATGGGAGCTTTCAACTGAAGTACTGTAGGCTCGTGCAAAAAGATCTGCTCAGCGGCATAACAAAGCTCTCCCACCTCATAAGAATCAAGGAAGAACCTCCTGTTAGCAGGAGGTTTCCAGTTCCGAGGCCTAAGCAAAGTAGATATAACCTGCAAATAGATGAAATATTATCTACGGTCACGTAAATCTCATTTTTTTTGACCTTTCACCACCCCCTCCACCATAATAACAAAAAGATAAGGGAAAAGGAGAACTAAACTTAGGGGCTGTTTGTTTACCTCTTAATGGTTCCATTAAGAGGCAACCTCTGAATCGCTAAGAGGTAAATCTTGTTTGGCAAAAAAAAAAGGCTTCCTCTTAATGGTTCCGAAATCCTCTTAATGATTTTGTATCATGACCCTCCCTTAACCATTAAGAGTCCTGATTTCATTATGAACAATTAGCAAACAACCATATTTCATTTTACACTATACCATAAAAACCTCTTAATCATTCTACACTAAACCATTCAGCAACTGCCAAACAGACCCTTAGGCTAGCTGATATAGCTGAAAAGCTAGTTGTTGGCTAATAAGATACCTATTAGCCGATAACTAGTCATGTTTGGTAAAAAAACTATATGACGACGTAAAATTACCTAAAAGGACATGTTGAAAAAAAATTGGAAAATATAAGAGGTAATAATGGAAAAAAGTGGAAAAAAGCCCCTAGAGCTTTACTGAAATGCTACTTCAAGTAACGTTTCAAAAACCTAGCTTAATAAGATAAACAAACGAGACTTTTTCAATAAGCTCAAAAAACAAGGTAGGTGATGGTTGCCATAGCCTTAATGAACGTTTTTAGTCCCTATGGTTTGTTGAAAATTTCTAGTTTCGTCCTTATGGTTTTGAAATTACAATTTTCATCCCTATGGTTTACAATTAATTTCCATGTTAGTCCTTCATACTTAAAACTAGTATTTTGGCCTCTAGGGACGAAAATAGAAATGAATTGCAAACCATAGGGACGAAAACCGAAATTTGAAACCACAGGGACGAAATCCAAATTTTTTAACAAACCACAGGGACGAATAACGTAATTTACTCTAATTTGCAACTCTTACCTTCTTATGCAAGCCTTGTGGTGACTTTTGCCTTGTAAACCTTTTGGCAGGATATGACAAGTCGTTTTGCAAAGGAATCATTCGCCTACTCTCGTTTTCAAATTGATCCAAGGACAACTGCCTTACCAATCCACCAAGGTTACCTACAGCCTCTTTAGCAACCACAACCTGCATTTTATTAACATCATATTTCTTTAGCCTAGAGAAGAAGATAATATAATACACAAATCTTTGAGCATCTCCAATAGATACTCCCAAATGGAGAAAATGAAGATTTTGGAGATTTTAACCTATTTTTTTGCTCAATAGATTCTCGGAAATGGAGAAAGTATGAGAGAGAGGATAAAATCTCCAAATTTGGAGAATTCTCAAAAATTAAATACCTAAGAAAGAGAAATATTTTTTTACTATTCTCTCCAATAAAGTTGAATGTATCATTTCATATATAGTTCATTTGAAAGTTTTTTGGGATATTAAATCTATTGAATATTGTAATAATCTAATTAATGTTGAAATCTCTAGAATGCAGAAACTGTTGGGGTTGAATATAATTCTAACTTTTTTAGAGATTTTAACTTTTGCTTCTTCGTTTTGGAGAAACTATAGAAAATTCTGTTAGATAAAGATAAGAGAGCATACAGCTCTTGGGTGAAGTCGAACATCTCCCTCTGCATCACTACCCTCTGAATTTGTATCAGCAGCTTGTGAGTTATCATCTGCAACAGATGTTTCTTCGGGAGTTGCAGCATGTGCTTGCGCAGCCTGCCAGACAGCATTAGCAGCCTCAGCTTCAGCAGCAGAAGCTTCAACCAGCCTGTCCATAGATTCTTTGTCCATGCTGGCAAACACAAAAATGAGCTCCATGATTGAGAAAGAAAACAGATGCAACAACTTCAGATAAGCAGAGTAGGTAGTAGGACCAAAGGGGAAAACAAGCCTAACCTTAAAGATGAGGGACTCTGAGATCCGTCATCGGGTGATATAGGGTCAAATGGACTCAAATTATTTGCCCTGGGACTGGCCACATTGGAGCCCCTCTCCGACGTTGCTACAGGAGAATTGACATCGGACTGAAAAGGCGAATTCTCTGCGATAAGAAAATCATCTAACAAAATCTCTGCAGCAGATAAAACAAATAAATCATGCACCATTACAATGAGATAGGACAAAAATTGAAATTCAAAAAACATTCAGGTCCACCGAGTTTGCCACAAAGGAGAATAAGTGAAATCAAACCAAGCGAACACAATATGTCCCACCCAGAGGTGGGGTTCTTTTTTCCGCCGCCGCGCTGGGGGGGGGGGGTACATAGACCAAACCTCTTCCTTGAGGAGTGGAGCGGCTATTTCCGTGAAGACCCCCAGATTGTGAAAAGTGTGTGAACGAGACAGGCAGAAATGAAAAAAGGTGAAAACTAATTAAGATTAAGGAATTACAAACAAATAGAAGCAGATAGAAGAACATAACCAAGGTAAGAAAATTATACACCTATATACTCACAACCCTTATCTTCCACCCTCAACTTCTCGAGTTCTAGTTACAGATCCCCACCCCTAGTCCTGCATCTCCAGTAGAAGCCAAATAATATAACTAAAAGCTGCCCACCCACAACAAACAAGAGATCATTTTAATTGTTCTTTTGGACAGAAAACTTCCAGTACTGCACTTTATGCTTTCCCGCAGGATATTAGTATTATCATTAAAAATTTGTTACATATGACAGCGAATGATCTTTTCTGACTTGGTGACAGTGTCAAGCAAGGGAACAATAAAATTCTAAGGAAAGTGAACAGATCCAATTGGACATGACAGGGAAAGTTTGTCTCTTGAAGTGGTAGTAAGACCAGTAAATATAAGACCATGTTCTATTGGTCCCTTTTGAATAAGATATCATTCTTTGGATTCACGTTGACGTTGAGTAAGAAAAAGTTGTCAAAGGAATTTCTTTCATTACACGATATGCATAATTACATAACATAGTATCATATTACAAAAGGAAAAATGCACCAAAATGTAACAAACTTTGTCATTGATCCTATCATGTGTATTAAAGTGACAGACTTTCTAAAAGTCCTGCTTCATGACAACCACATGTTAAAGTCCGTTGCATTAATAGATGATTTTGTATGTTCAGCGGCTAATTTTGGTCCCGAAAAAGAAATTTTAGAAAGTTCGTTGAGATGTTGACGAATTTGATTCACCATTACACATAATAGTAAAGGCAAAGTTTGTTACATTTTGATGCAACTTTTCCTAATAAAAATATTTACCCCCTCTTATCAAAAACATGACATGATGCTGTCTGGTGTTAATATACTATACTTTTGCCAATCAAGCTTAAGAAAAAAATGATGGGTACTCAAATTACTGGCATAATCTTACCCCCCCTAAGACCACCATAGATATATAAACGAACACCAACAGATGAAGCAGCATGCCGACAACGACGCATAAGCTCCAAAGAAGGATCTTCTGTCTGCCCCTTGCGTGGAGCGGTCACTAAGCCATGTCTATCCAACCAAACCCCAGCAGCGGTGTCCAAAACTGTAAAATTGCATTGCAAAGATTTAACTTTTCATCTGGTTAAATACAATTTATACTAAAAGTTACTAAATTCAACCTATATTAACCTGCAACAGCTGCTTCACCGTCTACTGCCCGACCTCCCCTGACAACTCCTCCTGTAACATGCAATCGAGCCCCAACAAAGACCTGATGACCAGCAGATGAATTGATAGTAAGGACATACACATCACCAATTCAGATAATTTAAAAGAACCCCCTCCAGTTTAAAAAAAAAAGGGAAGTCTGCACACACAAAAGAAATATATGTATATATATAGTGGGTGGGAGGTTCAAATAAGAAAGCCAAATATCGTAAGGTAAAAATCTAGAAAAAATCTAATTGGAGATGCATATGTTAACCAACATTACAAATTATTCATATGAGTTCACATATGCATCTTCAAATGGGTTTTCTCAATGATTCACATATGAATCTTCCTTCAACCTTCCTTTCTTATCTTCTCACGGTATTTCCCTTCTTATTTGAACCGGCCCCTATATGTGTGTGTGTGTGTGTGTGTGTGTATATATATATAGAGAGAGAGAGTTATGTTTTGAAAGATGCACCCCGAGATACTTCCACAGATGTGCTTCAAGTGAAGTCCTATTACTTACCGATGCATGTTGGTACCTTGACGACGGCGAAACTCCAGGTGCAAGAGTCCATTCCCATTGGCCATTCCTATGCATGAGCAGTCCATAAGCATCTGCTAAGGGCTGCAGATGCACATATACAACCAAGAGTATCAGCAAAATTATATGGGTAAACCAGAAATGCAATGCTTCATTACTGATAACCATTAATAATCAACTACAAGATTTGATTAGCTTTAGTTCAACCTGTTAGATTGCCCAAATCTTTCTGTTTCATCTGATTTTGGAACTACATACAAATATGCATATCTACTTGCAATGTATATAATAGATACACAGAGGATGAACAATGGTGGGAGAACACAGATTAATGAAGTAACTGTTTAAATAGAATAAACGTCTCAAGAGCATCAAATTTGAAACTAGTATAACATGAGAAAGGACCACCTCCAAGTTTGAGGAAGATCCAAGCCTAAAACTGATTTTCTATTGCGCCTAAAATCTCTATTTTCATACCCACCTGGACTTCGTTTTATCCCACACCTTGTGGTCTATCAGTAAAGGTCTCTTCTCCATAAGAATAAGAACTCAATTCCTGGGGTTGCGGGGAGTAGAGATCGAGCGTAGAATACCAGTGGAAATTTTCTTTCTTCACTTGGGTAATAGGGATGCTTTTAAGAGCACTCTCTCCTTCTACCCCGAGGAATTCTTCCTTCAGATAGAAGCCGGTAATCCAAATGGTCTTCATCCACATGGAAATAGATTAAACAAGTGGTTTCTCCTCTCAGCTCCAGGAACTTGATGTACACCAAAATTGATAGCAAACTGAATGGTTGTATTTGATTGAAAAAGGGCTACTGACTTTCAAGAGGTCAGTTCTCTCCCAAGAGCATGAGCTCCAAAAGTAACAGATTACAAAAGAAAACAGAATGCCCACAACAAACTACTACCCTCCTCTATAAAGGAAATTTCCCGCCCATTATTAAACAGGGATAAAAGAAATACCAAAAGTACCCCTATCCCATTATTCACGGCTAAACTAATAACACCTCAAGCACTTACTTTGGCCTCCTTCTAAAGGTAAAACAAATTGGAGGTTTATCAGAACTCTCAATAAATCAGCATGTTAATATCGGTTGTGGTTTCTGCCATCCCATTGGCCTTTATTCTTGTACTATCTTGTTTTTCCAGGTGGCTTGGGTATTCTCTGTTAGACTATACCACAAACGCCAAAATACCTTTCTAAACTTGTCTTACCTATACTTTAGCACCTAAGCAGTTAATGCGGTTGTTTTCAGAAATCACTGCCGGGACCGTGATTTGATATAGCAGTTATCGCGTTGATAAAGTGGTGGTATAATGGGGGAAAAATTATGTTCTCATAATAAAACAAATATATGTGTATATATAATGAACTTAATATATTGTATATGTGAATGTCTAATTCATATTAAGTCAAAAAAATCAAGTCCCACACAAGAAATGGAACTTGTTTATGGTCTTACCTTGAAGTCTTGAACTCATATAGAATAATATGAACATGTTAGTTTATTACTGAGAAGTAAAAAGTGCAAAACATTGGGATACTTGCACTCATATATAAACAAAGAAGACTCGAGAGGAGATGAGTTGATCAAAGACTTTCAGTTGAGAGAAGAAGAGGTGGCGTACAGAAGAACTGAAAGAAGACGATGCTTTGCTGGAATCTGGATTGCTTTGACGAACAGAAGAGATGAGGCTCGAGAGAGAAGCGATAGATGATGCTGAGTAGGTAACAATCGCCAATCCATGCCCTAGCCCTTAAGTGATATTACTAAAACCTTAAAAGTGTAAGTCAAATTGCCCAGATCCTATTAGCGGCTCAATAGTGGTCTTGGCTATTAGCAGTACCGCTATTTGAAACCGTGATTCAGCTGAAGGACTATCCGCTATAGTGCTGCAATGCTACCCAGTTTAGCACAATTATCATCCCAAAAATTTGTTGGTACGAGAATGTCCGAGATAAATATCACAATGAAGGCTTCCACCATACATGAAAAACTGTAAGCCTATTAACTCCCTCCATTCTATTGTGATTACTTTCTTATGCACTTATACAACAGTAACAGTGACTGAACTTGGTCACACATATCCTATGACGAAAAAGTTTACCACAACAGTTTTTCATGTATGGTGGAAGCCTTCATTGTGATATTTATCTCGGACATTCTCGTACCAACAAATTTTTGGGATGATAATTGTGCTAAATTGGGTAGCATTGCAGCACTATAGCGGATAGTCCTTCAGCTGAATCACGGTTTCAAATAGCGGTACTGCTAATAGCCAAGACCACTATTGAGCCGCTAATAGGATCTGGGCAATTTCAGGATTGGTTTAACAATAAACCAAGATTTCTATTATCACCAACCAAGATAAAGCAGAGTGAATTTTGCATGACTAACGTGGAAGTAATCATAAAATGGTCCCTAGTTAAAGCAAATAGAAGCTGCCTTGGAAGTTAGCACTAAAATTAAAATGCTGCATAACCCTCCACGAAGTACATTACAATTAATATTACGTAAGGCCTACATGATAATGATAGCACATACCGTGCCAGAGGTGTCTCTTCCACCACAAAGCAAAAACATACCATCTGACCGGGCACTAGCTGTTGCATACCTGCAAAAAACGAAATGCACAAGTGAAACAACAGATAATCCCCAAGGTATACCCATTGCCATGAACGGTTATCAACCGCTTAGAAGAAGCACCAGCTGCAGTATTCCGGGAAAATTGTACAATAAATATAAATTGACAAATAAATACATAAGATTCCCATCAGTTCCTAGCAATGGTAATTCAAGATCTGAAGGCATGTTTCTAATGTCAAGAAATGGCAAAAAGGGTTTTCACGTTTCAGTTTCTGAAGCTACATTTGGTCCTTTTAGGCCCAGATAGCATGGAAATGTCCCCCTACAATCTTGAACTAATGGGGTGAACAAGAATACAGTCCCATCTAAGCTCAGAAAATGAGCTTCTGTTCTTGTATATGCACACGTAAAGAAAGGCATGCAACATAATAATGGCAATACAGATTTTTCCATATACCTAGGATTTCCGTTATTGACATAATTTAAAATCTCAATACCATAAAAGAAAATCTAGATATTGACTACCACCTAGAAGGCCGTTCAAACTATATTTAAGCTGCTCTTCGAAAGCATGCCCCATTCTTCAGATACGTTTTCTGTGCAAGACATTATCAAATGCTAGATTATACATGCAATTGAAATTCTCTAACTTTATCACTATTTCCTGAATACAAGAAAGACTTTTAGAGGATCAAAAAGATTCCTGTAGTCCAACACAAGGTATATATTAGAAGAAACAAGTTCAATGAAAACAACTAAGATAGAATCTCAGCTTTACAAAGAAATAAAGCAAGACCATCGAACTCACAGCACAAATGCCATTAGGAAGTGTGAATTATGTACTTACAATTATACATCCACTTACATTCTAGCAGAAGGTTTATCACCTTCTGGATTAAGCCTCTGCCATGCATATGGTTTTTGAGCAGTATCCAAAGCCCAAGCATCTGACAGTACTCTCTTTCCTAAAGAAAAACACATGCTATCATTAGTAGTTGCAACAACAAAAAATATACCCCATCTGTCTCTAAGTCCACTTTCAATTTTATCAATTCAACCTTGGGTCTAAAACAACATCTTCAAAATGTTTGTATTCTAATCAAGGTTCTAAATGGCGTGAGGCGTGGCATGGCGGCGAGGCCAAGGCTCAAGCCTTAGGAGCCACGGCAAAGCCATGGCATTTTCAAGGCGTGACCTATGGTGTCAAATTTCTAATTCATATATAATGTTATATATAAAAACATATGTTTTGTATTGTTACTCAATGAGTCGATAATAATAAGCAAGTTAAATTAGATTATATATTAAAAACTAGCAAATAAGACATTAAAAACGTAAAGAAAAATCAAATATCGCATTACGAAAACTGTGCATTAGGCCATGGCGTGAGACACAAGTCTTGTGCCATGGCGGCTCTGCAACGAGTTTTTTTAGAACAGTGATTCTAATACTCTACTAGTTAAATCAATTTTTTACGCATTGAAGGTATTACTCATCAATGTTGAAGTTTAAAATAGAACAATTTGACACTCAACAGTCAAATGTGAGCTCTTTATTGTGGAAGGAATAGTATCAACTTTCTATTGTCTCGCTAATAGAAGGAATATTTGTAGTAACTGTGTACTTCTCTTTAATATAAGTCTAAAGTTAAAAACATTCAGGTTAAAAGTCTAATGTTAAAAACATTCAGGTTGTAGGATAGCAATAGTCCAAGTTCGAAAATAAAGGGTGCACCATTCTTTCGCCACAGGATTTTTAATATACACGTATGGTTCTGCATGTGGTATCATCCCGGGATGGCTTGATTAAAATTCTCACTGAAATATTAAATATCCGTCTGCCATCCTCAAATAACCCCTCAGTATGAACATTTCGCACTTCAGGTGTACAAATTGCAAAGGCATGCTTATACTCACATAAGTTACTAAATCTCATATGGAGTAAGCAAAACAATGTAGACAAGAGAATTAGTCAACCAATAAACCGGACTTTGAAAGGATATTTGTTTTGAGGCACACACTTAACATAATAGTGTTCTAAAGATAAATGAGTAAAATAAAACATCTCTAGAACCATCTTTGTAGAGAGCAAAGGTGCCTATGAGATAGAATTTATATATGTTTGTTGGCTCTTGTCAACAAACAATCGCCTCCAACTTTGACCAAAATCCAAAGTTCATTTTCAGACTGTCATAAAACCATTCATGTTTTTTCCTGAAATGCTTCTACTCAGCTTCTTTGTGTAATGGTCTCACGAAAGGCTATTCATTGTGCTTATTGCATAATAAGTTGATCTGAAAAGCCATAATTCAGAGCACTTACACCTTGCCATTGCACAAAAAATCTCAGCGAAGAGCTTAGCTCCTAGTTTTACTAAGACTCACTGTAAAGTAACGTGTGCAAGCCAAGGCAAACCGAATTTGCACTTCATATATAAAACACTCTAGTCAAGATTCAGGAGATTAGGCTTGATGAGTTTCATATATACGACATTCTAGTAGAGAACTCAGGAACTTAAGCATGATCCTGCTCGAGAACACTTTCATCCAGTATATAGTGGAGAAGTCAAGATTCGGAAGATTTAGCAAGTATATTGTCATCTTTCAAGTGCAGTGACAGCAAGTAACAAAGTAACCCAGAAACACACTCACCGTCATTGCCACTAACAGTAACAAGGTATCGTTGTGCAACCAAGTCCATGACATGCCCATAACGAGGGCCAGGGCCCTGTCCTTGAACAACGACTCTGCACACCCGAAACAAGAAACCAAGTCAACACTTCAAAGGAATGGTAGTAAGCATCAGAATTCAGAAGAAAATATCACAAATAACACTTCAAGACAAGGTTACCGCCTTACCGGTGCCATTTGTATTTGTCATTACTCATGTCAAGCACATAAAGATCGTCGGTTGAATGCCCAGCAGGACCTATGCCACCCTAGTGATGCACCATCAATTCATCATAAATTCAATATCAGAAATAAGCAAAATAAAAACACCCATTTTTTTCGAATTTAGTTCCTAACTATACTCTTCAATTACCTGAAATACAACCATTGTTCCGACCGCAGCAGCGGCGTGAGCAGCCCTGGGTGAAGGTGGTTCTCCCGCTGGTCGAATTCTGAATTATTCTCAAAATTAAGCATTTGATTTATAAACAAATAAAACAGTTAATTACAAGAACTACTTAAAAACTACCTTGTCCATTTCCTGGTAAGAACATCATATGAATGAACCGAGTTTGTCACACCAGCTAACCCTAAGATTACAAAATCAACAACAATTTCATCAACTTGAAGCTATTAAAAGAGAAATCAAAATTACGTAAATAACTAAGAAAATAAGTTCAAAAATTACGGATGCCGGGGATTGGGGCGGCGGCGCCACCCTCGATGGCGGTGGCGCCACCGAACAAGATGAGCCGAGGGCCTTGAGATTTGGTTTGTGCGACGGCAGTTAGAGTGTGGGCACACCGAGGACCAGGGGCGTCATCTTCTGTATCCCAATACGTCTCTAATGGATGATAAGTTGGAGCAGGTTGTAACCAAGGTTTTGAACCCATCAAACCCAAAAACCCCCAATTCTTACGAAGCACAAAACCACTTCCAATAAGTAGGAAAAAAAAAGTAAGAAAGAACTGAATCTTCAATTAAGAATGGACACCGGAAAAAAGGGAATTGGGGCAAAACCCACCTCCGTGTGACGGCGGTGAAAGGAGACGTGGTACCGGAAATTTAGACCCACTATTCTAAATCGATTTACTAGTAATTCAATCGTTCATACAAGAAAGTTGACAAAAGAGGAGAGAAATTGACGATTGAAATCAAGACTTTTGAATCTTGTGTTGATTTTGAATGGAGATGAATGCATCAAAGACGCAGGGGAAAGAGGGAAGAACGAAGTAGTAGTGGGCCAGCAAAGACACGACTGCGTTTGAAAGGCTGTATCTGATGGAGTACTTTTCCTAAACAATCTGGAAAGTGATCAATTAAAAGTGAAAGAAAACAAATAAGAGAATTATTGTGATAATATTAACTATTAAGAAGTAATTAGCAGCGAACTGACGCAATGCAGTGAGATACATCATAATTTTAATGTTTTTTTTATTTTTTATTTTTTTATCAATTTACAGTACGATTTTGGATGGTTTTAGAGATGATAATGTTTTTTTTTAAATAAACTTGTTTAATTTAGCTTAATAATATAAAATTTTTTATATAAAAAAAATTAAGTAGTTTATTAAAATTCATTAATTATCTTATATATTTTAAATTTTTTATATTTAAATTGAGATGTTTATCCTGTTTTGATTATATATTTTTTTATCGATTTACAGTACGATTTTGGATGGTTTTAGAGAGTGATGATGTTTTTTTTAAATAAATTTGTTTAATTTAGACTTAATGACATAATGTTTTTTATATAAAAAAATTAAGTAGTTTGTTAAAATTCATTAATTATCTTATATATTTTAATTTTTTTATATTTAAATTGAGATGTTTATCCTGTTTTGATTATGTTTATCATAATTCAAATTTCATAATTTTAGGGTTTGGGAATTAAATATAAGGATTTTGGGGGATAAAAATGGAATTTATTAATTAGGGTTAAAAGCATTTAAAAGTAGTACATATTGCTTCATTAGTTGTTTTTTAAGAGATTTTAAGTAGATTAGCATTAAATAATAGTACATAATAATTTTAGGGTTTGGGAATTAGAGATAATGATTTTGGGGGATAAAGATGAAATTTGTTAATTAGGGTTAAAAGCATTTAAAAGTAGTACATATTGCTTCATTAGTTGTTGTTTAAGAGATTTTAAGTAGATTAACATTAAATAATAGTACATAATGCTTAATTGATAATTTAAGTTTAATAATATAATGTTTTTTTATATAAAAAATTAAATAGTTTGTTAAAATTCATTAATTATCTTATATATTTTAAATTTTTTATATTTAAATTAAGATGTTTATCCTGTTTTAATTATGTTTATCAGAATTCAAATTTTATAATTTTAGAGTTTGGGGATTAGAGATAAGAATTTTGGGGGGATAAGAATGAAATTTATTAATTAGAGTTAAAAGCATTTAAAAATAGTACATATTGTTTAATTAGTTGTTTTTTAAGAGATTTTAAGTAGATTAGCATTAAATAATAGTACATAATGCTTAATGAGTTGTTTTTAAGAGTTTTTTATACCTCTTTTATAATATAGTATAGATTAACTAGTTTATTTATTTTTAAATTGTTATTTTTTGGTTTCTCAAACTAAAATTTGAATTTAAATAATTAAATTTTTGTGCTTATTGTAGTATTAAAAGTTATAAATATATTTGAATATTATGCCTTTTAAAAGTTATACTAAAATGAGTTTCCTTCGAAAAATTTAATCCCAATAAAATTAGTTTTAGACATATTTTTCTAAAAGACAGCAATATTAATTAAACATATTATCTTACTTTTATGCTATAACAAGCATAGAAATTGAAATTTTCTAATTACGATATGTTCTATTAAGGAATATAAAAATAATTTAAGGGTGCGTTTGGTTTGCGGGAATGGATTGGATTTCAAGTAAAGATTTGGATTTGAAAGGATTTGGATTTTGGGGGATTTGAAATCCCTTCATGTGTTTGGATAAGAATTTGAAATTCATCAGGCTTTAGAATCCATCAGATTTGGATTTCAAATCCAGGCTCATTGCAACGGATTTTGAAATCCATCATGTAAGGAATTTTTAAATGGTCAACGGATTTCAAATTCGGTCAACGAAATTCATTCATGCAAACCAAACGCAGGATTGGAATGGATTTGAAATCCAAATCCCTCCAAATTCATTCCAATCCCACAAACCAAACGGGACCTAAATACTTTTTGTTGAACTATACAAGACTAAACATTACAATCTTTTATATGTTTATATCTATTTCTACATTTGGTTTTTACGTGGCTTTGTTTGTAAATTGTGTATTTCACAACCAAATTTTAAGATATTGTATATTTCATTTACAAAGGGTGAAATATCTAAAAATAAAATTAAAAAAAAAATCAATTAGTTTATGTTTTCTTATTCAAAACCCGAATAGTTGACTTTACCAATACAGCATAAGAGTCATCTTTTTCATTCTATGTTCACCCCGGCCCAGGCTAGCTGGTCAACATAGAAATCCGAAGAAACATAAATTGTAGGAATCCGAAAAACCATGGTCTAAATCAAGCATATAAACAAATAAGAACATTAAAAACAAACATTGAGTCGATATTAGATCTCTCCCCTTAATACAAAATCGTCGTGTATTTACCGACAATATTAGATGACAATATGTCTCCCATGATACGACAACATACCCATAACTTCATCAATCGCGACACCAATATGTGAAGTCTCACATACCCAAACAGGGTGCAACTCTCCTTAGTTAAGATAAAGGATGTACATGAAGAATTTGTAGGAACAAAAGCAAAAAACGATCTTTATTCACCAAGAGAAGAAAACACCAGTATATATTTTCTTACGGACAAGATATTTCGACAGTTACATAGAAAACTGTCAACAAAAAACTGCAAGAAGAAATTTCCACTTAAATTAAAATATCCAACACCAATTTGAAATAAAATTTCCTTAGGATCATTGAAAATTTTCCTAATTGCTATCTTCTAGGCCCCACGGGATTAGTCGAATTGCACACAAGTTGGTCTGTACACTCATGATTACCACACACACAAAAAAAAAATCCCATCCATTCTCCTTACAAGAAGTTTGGTTTCAAACCTCCGTTATAACACGTCGAGTAGACATGCTAAGAGCCCTCACAACCAGAACACAACGACAAAATCCTCAAGGCATGCTCTACCGGTTCTTCCTCATATATTATCTGGCCTAACAAGAAGAATTACCTCGAGTATATACTAAGATTAATAACGATGCACATAAGCTAAATTATAATGGCGTTGATTGTTTTACCAAAAGCATCACTGAACTGCTTGGACATTACTTATTTTTAACAGATGAATATGAGTTACGAGTAACATCCAACGGGTAATGGTTTATGTTCATATGATCATGTCCCCTTCCTCCATTGGCTATTAGAAGAAAGAGAACACGCTCGATAGTCGACTATCTAGCGGGTTTTGCTCAACTAGTTCACACCCGCTCAAAAAATAAAGTACCCTTAACGATGCGCATTATTATTCATGCGCTAAACTCTCACAGTGTGCTTTCTTGAATCTGAAAGACACCTCGGGAATTACTTCGTCGAAGTATTAATTCTACTCAAAGCAAAACTACATATAGAAATAGGAAATACCAAGAGAACTATGTATTTTTGAGTGTCTAGACACAACAATTGTATAACACCCTAAATTCTGGAAATAACAACTAATTAAAAATTTTCTAAATACATCAATAAATGATTCATCTACAACCATAATTTAAAATTTAACCTCCATACATACATTCATTCTATACCTACAGTCTATAATAAGGACAGGTGTTAATAAAACCCAATAAGTGTCGTTATCTCAAAACTGCGGAAGACTTCGCCAAACTACTCACTCTCACGCAAGCTAGTGCTCACCTCTTCATAGCACCGCTAGGACCAACCCCAACTGAAACCTGATGCACATGCCGACAAATAAAAGGTTAGGCTAACGCCTAGTGAGTTCAAGAGTTTTAACATGAATAGGTATATCTTTAAAAGAAAGGAAATCGGTTCAAATCAAGATCTTTCAAACTAATTTACTTTAGAAATAGAGACGACTCGTTTTCCACAGTTTACACCATTAAAGACAACGTTCCAAAACGACCATTCTTTATAAAACGATGTGATCCAAAACTCACTCAAAACGTGAATATAAATTGACTCCCAATTGTGATACCGTGAATAACACTTCACATCCTAAAACACCCAAAGCACGGGTAGGGAATAACACTTAACCCATAAATCATGGTTAATAAATCTCATATGCAATATGTCACCGAAAACATGGACACAAGACTCAGTACCCAAAACAACACCTTTCGGTGACGGGGAAGACCCGATTCTATTAAATGTGGCGGGTACACAAAGTTAAGCCACAGATGTATGTTATAAGTGTATCTTCAAGGATAAACAACCATTGACATCAACCTTATCTAGGTCTTTAGTCACGGTAGACATCAACCCTATCCAGGTCTTTAGTCATGATAGACATCAACCCTCTCTGGGTCTTTAGTCATAATAGACATCAACCCTCTATGGGTCTTTAGTCACAATAGACATCAACCCTCTATGGGTCTTTAGTCATAATAGACATCAACCCTCCCTGGGTCTTTAGTCATTTGAACATCAACTCTATCCAAGTCTTTAATTCCAAAGAATCACCAAGTTCAATCCTATCCAGATCTTTACCTTGGGATCTCTCCATCCTTGACACACTTGATTATGTAGGACTTACATCGTATCATCAACGCCTATTTCCAGATTAAAACACAGGAATCTTATCCCATTTACACGATAAAAACCAACCTCTATGCCCATGGATCTATTGCATTACAACCTAACACATTACATGACTCCAACGGATGAACTAACGCATCCAATACACGTAACTCACAAATGAGATGCAACTAGGTACACCACGCGACAAGGATCCTTAACAGGCTACCAAAACTGAACAAATGTTCCAAAGACTTATTGAGTGCAAACCAAGCCCCAAAAGGCACAATGTACGTTCGGCTAAAATACGAGAGCCAAAGTGGTTACATAAACCAAAATACATCTTTCCCAAAACTTTGTTTCTCAAGTCACAATTGGCCTTCAGCCCAAAACCCAAGAAGGATTATCATTTTCTAAAGCGTTCCCAAAGTCGGGATCGACCCAAAACCAAAGGACTCACACCTTCGTACTTTTCAAAGTATCTCATTTCATGAATGATGCATAAAACCCGACAAAACACTTAAAAGTGCATTTTTGACCAAATACCCATTTATGCAATAAATCACCAAGTCACATTCCTTTGTGACACATTTATCAAAATATCCCAAATGTGGTGTTTTACAAGGTTTAATAAGTTAAACACTTCAAATAATCAAAAGTTACCAAACAACTCAACAGTTGATAATTTCATGTAAAACACATAGATGCTTTAAAATAAACATTTTGGCATGTACAACGTTTTCACAAATCAACTTGAACTCACCTTGCTAGATTTAGGCTAAATCTAGATTTTACCCAACGAGTTCTTTTGAAGGCCACTTGAATCCTCAAGCCGAGAGCTTCTAAAACCCTTTTTGATGATGAGACTTTCCGAGGACACCCAATCCAACTCTTCAACTCGAGCTCCCAAAACCTAGATCCACACATTTTCAACCGTAAATAACCACATCCAACAATATAGAAACATTCCCCAAACATAATACACCAAAATCCCCAATGAGATCAAAACCCTAGTTTCTCCCAAAAACTGTCAAGTTCGAGATTGATAAGCCAAATACTAGGGGAAACATCAATGGAACATTTATAACTTATTACAAGATTTGGAAATGGAAAGAACATACTTACCACTTAGGTTTTGACGAAAACCTAGAAAACCCAAAATGAACTTGAGGTTGAAGGTGAAGATGAAGCTTCTTAACCATAGCTTCCAATCTTTGATGGGTGGAAGGAGGAACACTTGGGACATAATAGATTTGGTGTCTTTGATGCATAAAACCGATTTTAGGGTTTGGGGTTCGGTTTCTAGAGAGAAAAAGGGTGAAAGGGGTTGAGATAAATGAAGAGGGGCTGCTCAAAGCTGCTTAAAAACGACCAGGGACCGTCGGCGATAGTGCCACGCGACTATGCCCTTGGCATAGTCGCCCGAAGGGGGAGACCCGCGGTACACCTCCCGCGATAATGCCCCGCGAGAGTGACATTTTGTCACAATCGTGGGCATAGTCGCCCAGGCCACCCTGAAGGTCAAAATTCTGACTTTTCGACCCGACGTGCTCTCGGTCCGAAATTCAAAACCCATGAACACCAACTGGATAAGATCTATAATCATGGCTTAACCGGATAAGGGTGAATTAAGGATTAACCAAAAATCACGGGTGTTACAAATTGTTTCTTGGCTTCTTCCTTAGGGTTGTTTACCAAATGCTTACCGGGAAAGCGCCTTACAGAGTCACTTATGTTACTAGGTAAGCATGACAAATACCAAGAATCTTACCCGGATAAAGGCATGAAAAGGACCGAGAATCTTACCCGGTAAGTGAAGGTGAGACTCTTACCTGGTAAGTGAAGGTGAGACTCTTACCCGGTAAGTGAAGGTGGAGAGTCTTACCCCATAAGTGAAGGCGGATACTCTTAACCAGTTAACGCTTAGTGACTCTTTTGGTAAATGTCCTTTTTGTGTTGATTGTCTCTTACCTACACTTCTGACTGATTGGGGTGCCGACCGAGTCAACCACCAATACTTCACCAACCAAGTAGCACAGTACTTACCTAAATTGTTTTTATCACCAAGCACTTAATACAAAGAAACTTTAGAGTAAACTACGATTTTAGTCCCTATGGTTTGATGTTTATAACGATTTTCGTCCCTGGTCTTTCAAAACTGTTTTTTTAGTCCTTATGGTTTCTATTTGCTTCTATTTTCATCTCTTCCACTAATTTTATTAATATTAAATGTTTATTCATTTAAAAATTAAATAAACAAATTACATATTTGGTCCTTGTAGTATATAAACTTTTACATTTTTATCCTAATTTATATTTTTTATTTTTTATTTATTTATTGTATTTCATCAAGACATTTATTTTTCTATTAATTATATTGTATATTTTCATAATTATTATTACTTTAATTATAAAAATAATCAAATAATTTTATTAAAAATACTAATAAATACATGAATTTTTTTTAAAGCTTTAGATTTAGATCTCTTAAAATTAATATTTTTTTCTGTTGATTTATCAAAACTTTTTATTTATTTTAAATTACCATTGAAAAAAAGTTTAATAAATTTCGAGAAAAAAATCTTATTTTATAACAACCGGTTGTTTATTAGTAATTCACTTTACTCCTATTATTTCATATTTTCATTTAAACTTTATTTTTATTAATTAATCAAATTTGTTAATATTTAAAATAAACAAACATACACACACACACATATAGAGAGAGATAATCGGGTTCAAACGAGAACGATATCTATTTAAAATAACACGAGAACAACAAATCACATACAAAATCATAAGTGATTTTACATTAGCGGGGAAGTCGTACAAAATCACAGTATGCGGACGACTTTTGCCGCGACTTAAGGTCGCGAAAATCAAATGTAAAATCACTTATATTTTGTATGTGATTTACCGTTGCCTTGTCCATTTTAAATAGGTATCATTCTCGCTTGATCCTCCTCCCCCCCCCCTCTCTCTCTCTCTCTATATATATATATATATATATATATTAAGGTTTTAAATAATGCTTGTGTTTGACGTCACGTTAATTTTGAGGCATGTCATGACCCATTGCATGATTTTTATAACAACATATTGAAATCTTCTTATCCTTTTATTTTCTTATTTTTTTAATATATAACCTAATTTAAAATGGTGTGTGTGTTTATGTGTGTATGTCTTATTTAAATATTAAACAAATTTGATTAATTAATAAAAAATAAATATTAAATGAGAATTTAGAATAGTGGAGTAAATAGTAAATTGCATTTAACAAAAAACAACCGGTTGTTATAAAATAATACTATTTTTTTCTCGAATTTTATTAAACTTTTTTCAATGATAAATTAAAATAAGAAATAGCTTTAATAAATCAATAGATAAAAAAATATTAATTTTAGGAGATTTAAACCTAAAACTTTGAAAAAAATATCATGTATTTATCAATATTTTTAATGAAATTATTTGATTGTTTTTATAATTAAAGTTATAATAATTATGAAAATATACAATATAATTAATATAAAAGTAAATGTCTTGATGAAATACGATAAATAAAGAAAAAGTAAAAAATTTAAATTAGGATAAAAATGTAAAAGTTTATATACTATAAGGACCAAATATGTAATTTGTTTATTTAATTTTTAAATGAATTAACATTTAGTATTAATAAAATTGAAGGGAGGGATGAAAATAGAAGCAAATAAAAACCACAAGAACTAAAAAAGCAGTTTTGAAAGATCAGGGTAGAAAACCGTTATAAGCATGAAACCACATGGACTAAAATCGTAGTTTACTCAAAACTTTATAAACAATCATTTTCAGTTACCCAAATTGTTTTTATGATTAAGCACTTAATACAAAAAACTTGATAAACATCGTTTTCAGTTAGAACTTACCAGACTAAACCTCTTACCCAATTTGTATTCGTAAACGTCGTCATTGTCTCTTTGCCAATTGTGGCTCCGGAACCCTGAAAACGAAATTCCCAAAATATAAGTACAAGAGAGATTGCCATTGGCACCACATGCATATTCACTAATCACTAGATGCCTGAAAAAAAAAATCTCAAAAAGTTCAAATATGACAGAATCCATACATTCATTCAGGTGAATCAGATCAATTGGATTAAATTTTTAAACACAAATGCAAACTCTTGCTCATACCGCCACACACAGCGAAACAAAGCCTCATGTCAAAATTAAACTCTGGCATAGCAACAAGAACAACTAAAATTCATATTAAGTTTCAAACATTTAGGATCAACTGATAAATTAATGTGTATTAGGTATATAGAACAGAGGTTTTACATTGATTGGAGATCAGGAGGAACACCGCCAAACTTTTCAACAATATTGAAAACTATGACTTCCATAGCGAAGATTAAACCCTAAAATTCATGCTAAGCAGATCCAATCTCATCCTTCTTATCCCAAACTTTTTAGGCCATAAAATTCTGATGAATGTCAAGTAAAACACCGCCATTAGCAATAGTAATAAACAAACAGTCTCCGAAAGCTTGCTTAATTCCTCATTGTTCACCACGGTTTCACTGTATATGCCTCAAACAATCCGATTCTTCTTGTTATCTCTAGCTGCATTTCCCGCCAATTTCAACAACATGTTCAAACAAACTCCAAATTAATTGACGAGAAAAAAATGCAAACAAACCAGAAATTAAACGAAAGGACGAATGAGATCATCAAACCTCAGCGGCAAGGAATTCAGGAATGGCGGCGAAATAGACGGGAGATCCAGCACCGGCACCAACACGTCCGACGTAGTTTTCAGGTTTTGAGAAAGCGAACGATCCTACCTATGGAGAATTGGATTTGGATGCCGGATTTCTGATCTGGAGACTGACTTTCTGGATGTAGATATGATTGCCACTCCCGCTATTACTCCAAACTTCCAAAGTAATCGTCAATTGGCAATGGAGACACGAAAAAGCCCTAGAAGAGCTCCGAGTGGCTGAGATGTAGTACGTTTGTAGACACAAAAATGGTAGTGATTGTAGAGAGAGAGAGAGAGATCATAGATGAGTTGAAGAGTGATGGAAGATGACGCATATACTTGGGTTTTCAAAAGGCGGGAATACATTTTTCCGAGTTACAGTTTCCACCCGAACTGATGGGTGTTTGGGATTGCTTATTTAAAACAACTTATGGTTGTTTTAAGAAATGTTTATCAACTTATTAGGTGTTAAATCGAAGTTTTTTAAAAAAGTGTTCGGATTAGCTTATTGTAGTACCAATATGTAATAAACTAATAAGTTGTTATTTAAAGGTGTTTGTGATTGCCTATACATATAAAATAACCAAAAAAGTGATAAGCATTTTTCAAATAAGTTGATAAGTTAAAACCAAATGATTTATCAAAAAGTGATTTTCAGTGGTTCGACACTGCTACAGGCCATTTTAATTTTTTCTCATCCAAACACTCAAAATTACTTATCTCCAGTATCAAATCGCAATAAGCTAAAAAACACCTCAATAAGCAATCCCAAACACCCCCCTCAGAATGGGACAAAGAGATTCTTTTTTCTTTTTTTTTATAAGAGCATCTCCAACACTTTTGCTAAAATATAAAAAATTGGGTTTTTTTCTCATAACCTCTTTTAACAATTTTGCTATCTTATTTACTATAATAGAGAAAAGTTGAAAGTTTTCCAAATTTAGAAAATTCTCTAAAATTTGATGGTAGAAGAAATAAATGATTAGTTTTATTCAATCCACCAATGAGATTCAAATTTTATTTTTTTAAATTTATTTTTTTTAAAATGTATTGGGATAATAAATTAGAGAATATTATAATAATATAAGTTGCATTAAAATCTCAAAAATAACAAATCTTTTGGAGTTGAATCTAATATTTTTAATAAATTTTAACTTTTGGTTCTCTATTTCAGAGAAATTATAAGAATGTTGTTCGAGATGCACTAAAAATCTAATGTCATTAAAGTTTTATGAGAAGTATAGATTTTTAGAGCATCTTCAGCAACTTATTCAATTGAGAGCTAAAAAGTCAATATAGTTAGGAGAAAAAATTACTTTCATCTCCAACAAATTCTCTATTTTGAAAATTACACAATTAATAATATTATTAAAATATTCAATACAACTTATAAAATATTATTTTTCTCTCATTAACAGTTAATTTAAAACAATTTAATTGGTAAAAATAATAAAAAACTATTTATCTGTTATAAGTAATCATTTATGTAGATATCTCTTAATTTAGAGATTTTCATCATCTCTCATCTAATTTTTCTATTTTGAATAATCTATTAGATCAAAAAATCCCCGAAATCACCATTTTAGATAAGTTGTTGGAGATGCTCTTACAAGAATCAATATTAAAAAAGTTCGTTGTTATTTTTAAGTTTTTAATCAGAATAGTATAAAATGATAATTTGATAATTTTTTATATATTTTTTATTTTTAATTTTAAATATTATTTACATAATATATGTATATTAATGTTGAGGATGATAAATTAAACAATATTATAAAAATAACTTATCTTAAAATTATAAAATAAAAAAATTATTCTATTTGAATTTGAGTCCTTTTAGAAAATTTAACTTAAATTATAAAAACCCTCCCTTAAACCTAAATCGGAGTTAGTCTAAGATCAAAGTCTGCTTATTAGAAAATGCGAACCAATTTACGGCCCATTTATCACACAATATTAGGGCCAAATAGGCATGGGCCAAAAGATTCTTCATCCTTAAAAACCCAAAATCAATAGTTTCAGCAACTTTATCCAAACAACATTTTTTGAACTAATTTACCTATCTTGTGCCTAAGCTAATCTTTTGGCAAATTATTACTCTAAGAAATAAGCTTTGATTAAACCACAGTGACCAAATTCATTGTGTACGTCTAGATTCAAACCTTCGGTAGATGGGATATTCTCCTACACCCCCATAGCCTTAACCAATACACCACAACTTTATCTAAACAAGACTTAACGGTCATTTATCAAACATTGGCCCAAATATGCACCTACCGATAATAATTTACACTCATTAGGTACGATTTTAAGGGGTGTTTGAGATTGCTAATAAAAAAGATTTTTTAACTTATTGCAGTGAGAAACCGAAGATAAACTCTTTTGTATTTGGATGAGAAAAAAAAAAATAAAAGTCTTTATAGCATTGTCAAACCCAAAAAACAGAAATTTGCTTATTTTATGTGTAAACAATCCCAAACAACCTAAATAACATGTTATTACATTTTAGTACAACAACAAGCTAATCCAAACATATTTTATAAAACTTTTTTTTTTATCACCACATGACCTCATAAACACCATATTAAAAAATAGATGGTGTTTTCAACAAGTATTTGCCCGAAAATGAACAGATTTCATTGCAAAGCATGAACAAACAAAGTACATAAATCAGCTTAACAACGAACAAACAAATTCAATGATAAAACACTTTAAATCTCACTAGAAATCAGAACAAAAGAGAAACGATTACAAATGAATATTAACAAAACGATCGAGTAATAACAACTTCAAAAACGCTATTTCAACTTCATCGTTGATACTACACCCCTAAAACTCCTGAGAAGCAGATCCAATCTCATCCTTTCCTTTACCTTTTTTGCTTGGAAGTAGATTCTGATGAATTTTCGGCAACACTCCCCCATTAGCAATCGTCACTCTTCCCAACAACTTGCTCAATTCCTCATCGTTCCTCACAGCCAACTGAATATGCCTCGGAGTGATCCTGTTCTTCTTGTTGTCCCTAGCAGCATTTCCAGCAAGCTCCAAAACCTAAATCATATCACAAAAATCAAAAAAACTGAACGATTAACAAACAGAAATCAAAACCTAAACTAAATACAAAAATCAATAGCACAGAACCATTAATAAACAGAAATCAAAACCTAAATTAAATACAAAAATCAATAACAGTGAAACGATTAGAAACCAGAAATCAAAACCTAAGTATAGATCTGATTGTTTCTGGAACATGAAGATTAGGATATCGCGATAATTACCTCGGCGGCAAGATATTCGAGAACGGCGGAGAGGTAGACCGGACTACCAGATCCAACGCGTTTTGCATATCGGCCGGCTTTGAGGAACCGGGAAATTCTGCCGACGGGGAACTGGAGACCGGCTTTTGAAGATCTGGAGACTGATTTGGTGGATTTCGGTTTGCCTCTTCCTCCGACGGATTTCGTTGCTTTAACTGAATCCATTGTTGCTTCGTTTGGCTTGATCGCTTTGAATTGGATTGCTTTCTAGGGTTTGATGATTTGAATTTTGACGATGGAGGAATGTGATTTGAAATGAAAGCGGGAACGCGGCTTTATATAGTGAGGAGGGAAAGCGAAGGTAAAGTTGCGATTGGTGGGTTTGGAGTCTCTAGGATTGCTTACGTGGCAGGTTATTGTTAATTTGTTCACTTGGATTGCCAACGTGGATGCGTGATTTGTGTTTTGAGTAAATTACGGTTTTAGTCCTTGTGGTTTGTTTAAAATTGCTATTTTTTACTCGTGGTTTAGAAATTACAATTTTTGTCAATGTGGTTTGTACTTATTGTTATTTTCGTCCTCTTTTTGTTTCGGTCCTTGTTTTATGATCATTTATTGTTTTAGTCCATTATATTTAAAGTTATGAATTTGTATATATACAAAAATAGCAATAAATTTTAATCCATACGAAATTATTAACGAAAATTGCAATTTTTAAACCAAAGCGACGAAAATATATATTATTAACAAATTACATTGATGAAAATCGTAATCTACTCTTTCTTATTGGATTTTTGGCATCGGGCAAGCAAATGTACATCAGTACATCTAGCCTTCAATGACTGATTACATGTTTTGATTCAGGTTTTTTATAAGGTGGAATTGGATTAAAAACCTGACCAAAACTTTATCTATAAATATATGGTTTAAATTGTTCTAAACCTGGTATTAGAACTTATATTAATTAGAATGAGCTCAAGAGTTTTGTTAGAGATATATAAAACAATAACTCTAGGAATATTATTTAAATCATGATTTACAAAATGCAATACATTTGATTTGAAAACAACCAAAAATGAAATACATTAAATCTTAAAGCAATCCCCTTTCATCATTCACCATTTTCGTGATTAAAAATTTATAAAACCAATGCCTCTTTAAATAAAGCCAAAACTCAAAGCGCAGGTAAAAACATAACTGACATTATAACAATCAAACACTGAAAACGTAGATAACTCCAACTTCTAAAACATCCCAATGACTCAAATGAGTTTCAATAACCAAAACCTTAAAACATAGATAAATACCCATACTCAAACGTCTCTGAAAACATAGATTATAAAACTCCATAACCATAACCACACCTATTGGTGACAAGGGAGACTCGATTACATTGTACGTGACGGAACACAAAAGTAGGTCACATAATTATGTAAGAAATCAAAACATGTGGGTTACACATAAAACACCCACCGAGCTCAACTCCTCTAAGTCTATCACTCGAAAACATCAAGTCAACTTCTCTAAGTCTGTTCCTGAAAGTTCCAAAACAGGGGGACTTATGCACAAAGGAATTACACCTTACTGCCCATGAGACGTTGCCCGACCGTATAGATCCACACCTTACTCATCATGGTGACCCGATGCCTATTCCGTGCCAAATGGTGAACCAAATGCCCAAAACGGGGACATAGAAACACCGTGCCTATGGATCCATTGCACTAACTAAAACCTTACATGACTCAAAACGAATGAACTAACACATTCAAAGCATGTAACTCTCAAATAAGATGCAATAAATGCAAATCATAATTAAACGCTCTACACTGAGTTATTAAAACGGACAAGTGTCCTCAAAATCCAAACTGAGCCATAAGCTCAACAAACCAAAGGACCCAACATTGAAAATCATAAAGTGAAACCAAATGTAAACAACCCGCATGTATGTAAACCCATACTCCAAAATATATAATTAACTCCAACGTAGTTTAGATTGGGACAAATTGTTTTCCAAGTGAGTTTATAACATTTACCTTTCAAAACGTCCCATAACACAAAGTCATGCATTTCTCCGGAACACAAAATGAAATACCTTTATACTCAAAATATACTTCCATAAAATAAATCATTAAGATACCAAAATATATGATTTATTTATCATAATGCCCAAAATCCCAAAGATGTTTGCTATATAAGTTTATAAAGTTAAACACTTTCAAAATAATCAAACCTATCAGCAGTTAACAATCTCATTTAAGATACAAAACACTTTAAAATAAACATTTTGGCATGTACACCGTTTTCACAAATCAACTTGAACTTACCTTGCTAGATTTAGGCTAAATCTATATTTTACCCCATTTTGAGCTTCTGTGACGAAACTTGAATCTTCCAAGCCAAAACCTCCAAAACCTAGATCCAAACATTTTCAACCATAAATAATCATATTCAAGTGTTTATAACCATTTCCCAAACACCTTATATCAAAATCCCCACTTTGGCCAAAAACCCTAATTTGACCTAACTTTTCTCAAAATCTTCCAAACCGAAATTAAAGAAACCAAACACTAGGAAATCATCAATGAATCATTTATATCACCTAATAAGGTTTAGAAATGGAGAGGATAAACTTACCACTTAGGTTTTGATGAAAACCTAGAAAACCCAAAAATGAAGTTTGAGGTTGAAGATGAAGATGAAGGTTTTTGGTGTCTAGCTTCTACACTCTGATGACACTTCAATACTTGAGGATGGAGGCATTTGATGGATCAAAATCACCATGGATAGGTTTGGGAGGTCTTGAGAGAGTTTAGAGGGAGTTGTGAAGGAAATGAGAAGTGAAGAATGAGTTTTTGTTAACTTTCATATCGCAAGACAAGTTTAGTTCTCGCAAACTTTTATTTCGTCGTTATTTAAATTTTCGACTCATGTCTTTCGTTTTTCTTAAAAATAAATAAATGCAAGGAAATCGAGCAATGATAGGCTGACAACTTTAGCTCGGGTGTGGGGTGAAGTTAAGATAAAAAGCCTATTTTGATGGTAGAAATTTGTTGACTAATAATAAATCGGTCCAACCATTCGTTCAAGGTTATATTGTTGAAATGTTAAAGTTTGATGAACTCAAAAATGAGTCGTCTTGAACACATCAACTTGAACGATACGGAGGTAGGCTCGAGAGAGTTACTTAGAACCAAGGAAACTTGTTTCATTCCGTACAACTCACAAAGTTCTATCCGATAAATTTGCTTTGAAATCTTAACGAATCCCTACACCCTTGCTTCCTTTTTAATTAATTGTTTTCGCAGTAGTTTGTAATCAACCCAGACTCCCCGAAAATCCGAAAATCCCCGAAAATCCGATCTTTTAATTAATTAATTGTGACACATGTCACTTTCGCTGTCACTTTCGCCCAGACTCCCCGAAAATCCGATCTTTTTCGACACTAAGGCCCTCAACACTCTTTGGGACTTTTAGAAGTGTTTTCCCAACCTGAATCCCACCAAACACGTGGTACAGAAACGTCTGGTGGCTCTATACTTACCGAAAATTACGGGTGTTACAGTATGTGCATAAATGGTTGCATTCGGCGTCATGACCCCACACTTTGTTTGTATCATTTTGTCCAATAATAGAACACTAGATTCCACATTAAGGCACATTTAGGCATCAGATTGGGTTATAAGTCATATGTGCTAGTATATGATATTGCATGAGGATCTCAACGTAAGGACCCTATGTGGTTGAAGTTGACTTTCCGTGGGTGTACGTTTAAAGTCACCGAGCCTAACATCCCTTTGCGTGTACTTTATTATTTGTATTGGTTTTACTAACTTGTCAAGTGACTTACTCTCGTGTTCCGTCATTTGTGTTAGTAAGCGGGTCTCCCCCGTTAACCCAAGAGGTATTTGCTTATGGTGAAGAATTACATCATTATTATTATGAATTCACTTTCCTTACTTTTGTTTGCAATTGTTTATTTCCAAATATAAATGTTTGATTCCACTAGGCTTTAGCCTAACACTTTTTCTTAAAATGACATGTATAACATGTCATTCTAGCGGTAGGACTCATCAGGCTTAAGTGGAGAGATTGGCGAATAGTAACATTTTTGGAGAATGTAGAGACGTACACCCGACTTAGCCTTGGTATACTTTTGGAGAAGTAGAGTGTCAACACCCGAATTTAATCTAGATCTAATTGTGTCTAGATTAGTAGGTTGTTGAGATTAACTTTAACTAATTATTGGGTTGTAATAGTCATACTTTGTTTCCCCGTTTTCGGGATGGCATGTTTGGTTGAAATATCATTATTGTATTATTCAGGTTTTACTCCACTTATAGCCGTCATATTGCCAAATTTTCAAATTTTAAATTCCTCTAATTTTTAGGGTGTTACACAAATGTACACAATGGAAAAAAAACACATATACTTTTATAAATGTGTAATTATTACAGTTTTTAATTGACAAAGGTATAGTCTTACTCTTAATTATATAGAGAGAATTTTTTTTCATCTCAAAGTTAAGGCTATAATTAAAAAGTTTACAGCTGCCTTTAAAAGTAGACACCTATTTGCGAGGAAATCATTGATTTAAGGTTATTTGTGATGGGTGATTTTTACACACCTACAGACGTGTGCTAATTAAACCTCAAAGCAAGTATACAATGAGATCTAATGTCGTCTTTCAAGTAATAAAATGGTAAGAACCAAGTATCGTATTCCACAGGGATAGGTATCTTAGGTTGCAAGATCTTGAGATGAAAAACTAACTTCAGATGGCGATGTTGAAGACATACTTTTGGTTGTTTGGTTAACACAGATCTAAATAAACAAGAATAAACGAGAAGCAAGGGTGTAAGGCTTTTGATGGTATATGGATCCAAATTTCAGTAGGTCAATGCTACAGCACTTGTTATAGCATGATGTTATTTGAGTGCTGCAACATGCTTCTGACTATAACTAGTTTCATTATCGATTTTAAGACACGTTCCTCTCGGACTCTCACCATCCCATTATTCCAGTAGCTATGAATCATCTCATCTCTGAGCAAGGTTCCAGATAAGGGAATGATGGGAATGGAGTTCTCAAAATATACGGCAAAACAAATTATCTTCGTTAAAAGTTACTCTTTCGAAATAACCCCCGTACCTCCCAAGTTGATGCATTCCAAATAGCTTATCTCTAAGTCTATTCCATTTTAACCCTTTGAAAAAGTGACAACTTGTCAAGAATGGATCGTTTTAAATGACACAAGTAACAACTCTCGTTGCAAGTAACTCTTTCGATATTACCTCTTATGTCACTAAATTGACGTGCTATTCAATGGCCTATCTATAGGTCCATGACACTATTACACTATCAAAATAATCATTTTGTCAAAGAGTTTTGTTATCTTGATAAAACTTGAGTTGGAATAATAAAATTTCGTTAAAGTCACAAAAACCCACTTTCTTTTAGATCCACATAACCATCCTTTACCTCACACCCAAGCTATATGATTAGCTACTCATTACAATAAAAAAATAAAAACTACTACTAAGAATTACAAAGATAAACATAATGTAAAGTGCTCTTGAAAGATAAATGACTTGAAAGTATATAAATATATATATATGTTGCTAAAAATGTAAAGACGAGAATGTAAATTACAAGGAAATGGAAATGACAAGGAAGTAAACTTGAAGACAAATACAATGAATTTTAACTACTAAAGTCTAAAACAAAGGAGTAAAGGAAAGGCTAGAGATGCAAGATGAAGAAAGAAAATACAACCTAATAAAAAGTTCAGGTGGATGCTGTTTGGATGCTGCAAGCATTCATATTTAAGAACAAAGATTATATGAAGATGATGAAGAACACGATGAACATGCATGATTTCTGGAAATTAAAAGGACAAGGGACTGGAATGGGACCAGTTCGTGAATCAAACAGAAAGTAAAGGATTTAGACTAAGCATAACAAGATGGAAAGCTTGAAAGAAAATAAGAAGAACAATATGAAGAACTTAAAGATTAACACTTAAAATTAAAGAACAAAAGAGTGGTTTTCGATCAGCCCCAAGCTCCTACAAATCAGATGCAAAAGACATTAAGAAACATAAACTAAGATGATGATAAGAGATGTCCCCTTATGAGCAACAAAACCTTCCTTTTATAGACAAGAGGAGTGGCAAAGTTGTAAATTAAGGAGAATCTAATTGTACTTACGTAGTCTAATGCCAACTAAGGCTACCAAAGCTTGTTCCAACTTAACAAAACTATTACAAACCAGATTAACTAATTGTCCAAGGGTTACAAAAGATCAATTCTAAGCCAAAAGTCAGATTCAAGTTTCGGTCTTCAAGATTTCCCTTCCAAAAACCATCAGCTCCATGTTGTTCTGATGCTGCAGCATGCCCTGTTTCCAAATAGATTTCCAAAAGATAACCAAATTTAGCCTACAATCTTAATAAAACAAGTAAATCACACAACTTGAGCTCCAAGACACAACAAATGGAAAATAAGGTAGAAAATGACTCAAAGTGGGATTTGAAAGTGAAAAATTCTATCTAAAAAGGCTAAAAGAAAAGGGCTTAAGTACTCAAAATTGAGTACTTATCACCACCCCAAACTAAAAACTTTGCTTGTCCCCAAGCAATAAAAAGAACAAAAGAAAAGACATTAAATGTGAAAGTTTTGCATTGGAATACATTAGGTGTATATCATGAGTTTGAGCATGCTAAGTCTACATCATATAGCCTTTCATAAATCCAAAGTAACCAACAATCTCATCCTATGTGCTTTAACATGAACCATATGCTAGCCTTATATTCTTTTTGTTATGGATACACATCCTACATCACTCCTCTTTCATGGCTTTGAGTGTATGGGTTTCTCTCTTTTGGCTCTTTC
The DNA here is from genome assembly GCA_954870635.1 of Arctium minus. Taxonomy (NCBI): domain Eukaryota; kingdom Viridiplantae; phylum Streptophyta; class Magnoliopsida; order Asterales; family Asteraceae; genus Arctium; species Arctium minus. The sequence continues at coordinate 70,209,388 of OX941095.1, read as the reverse complement.
TTTCCTCTCCATGCCTTTTCTCACACATGTACCAACACTTGAATTTTTTTAAATTTTTGTGCATTTTCTGTTGGTACATACACCAGCCCCTATGGGACTTTTGTGGTGTTGATCTGCCACTTTTCATGGCTTTTCTTGTGCCATATTAGACGCCCCCACCCCAAACTAAGAATTCTGCAATGTCCTCATTGTAGGAGAGAAAGGTGTTTATATCTTTGACAATTGGGTGGTTGTGGTTCAAGAAAAGGATGAATACCAATCATATGAGTGTGAAATGTGTAGAACATGGTCCAAATTGTGTTCCAAGTAACTATTAGGCTAGTTCTAGCATGCTTTGCTTCTAAAAATGAGATGTGCACTTATGAAATTATTATGGATATACAATTCAACAAATCATATCAAAACATGATCCAATGCAAACAAAATAAACCTATAAAAGGTAAAAGACTAATCCCAGACTAAAAACTAAAAATAAATAGACATGGAGCAAAAACAAGGTGTGATTTAAACCTGTCCTACTCAGGTTGAGTAGGCTGTGTGTGGCCAACAGGGTCTGCAAGTGAAAATGCTATGAGGCTGGATGCTGCAGCACCAAACTCTGGATTTCTTTCTTTTAGCACGGTGTTCTCTTTTTTCAGTTGGTGGATTTCTTGTTGACAACTTTTTGAGGAATGGTGGAATTTGTTTGAGCACATCAGTATGCTCCCCAGCCCTAACGGTCCTCACCAACTCATCTTGGTGTTTCTCCTTCCACTTATGCTTATATACTTTCCTAATCACCTCCTTCACTCCTTGATCATGGCACAAGATTTTAATGGCACAAATGAGGGAACATTTAATCCCATAAAGATTTTTCCACATCACCTCACCAACAATAGAACATGATTTTCTGAAGCTTCCCAAGTCCTTGGATTGATCGTCACATCCCTTTCTCAAAACAACTTGGATATTTTCTGCACAGCTTTGCTGCAGGGATGCTGCAGTATCTGCAACAGAATGTTCTTTCTGCACAAATTTAAAGAAAGGAGTAATGACAATTTTAGCATTTTGTTGCGCCTCTTCACTATTTTGAAGTGAAGAAGGGTTGCTCAAATGCTCATATGCTTCCTCGGGATTCTCTATCTCTTGACTACTCACCAAAGTATTAGCCTTACACTCATCCTTACCAACACACTCATATTTTTCAATATCACTTGGTATTGAGATTTGGCTTTGTCTTTTACTCTCACTAATGATCTCTCCAACACAGGTCGTTATGTTAATAACAGTTCCATTTATGTTTTGTAAGAAATCATTCATCAAAGCTTTAAGAGATTCGATGTTTTCAGTTTGTTCTAAAGAGGGTTTAGGGGGTAAAAATGAGCTGTTAAAATCATCCCCTTGAAAACTCCCAGAAAAATCAACTTGTTCCTCCCAAGATTGGTCAAAAGTATTTGAATAAGTGTTACTCCAATCTTGGTAGGGAGGTATTGGTGATGTGAAAGTGCCATGATCTTGACCATTTAAAAACAAATTAGGATGGGCCTCCCATGATTGAGTGTATCCATTGAAGTGTGAGGTATCCCAATTATTATCTCCCATGAAATAACGAGATTCGGGGTTCGAATAACAACTGTACGAGAAATGATTTTCGCCACAATAGTCACAGAAAATAGTTTCATACGGCTCAAACGAATGTCCCATTGAATCCATATTCACAGAAAGATAAACTCAAAAACTTGTTACTTGCACACACATGGAAACGTATGACAAGCAACAAAGATGGTAGAAAAATTAGCTTAACAAGACTCAATCTCTTAACAACCATAGATTTACGCCTATCCCCGGCAACGGTGCCAAAAACTTGATGGGTGATTTTTACACACCTACAGACGTGTGCTAATTAAACCTCAAAGCAAGTATACAATGAGATCTAATGTCGTCTTTCAAGTAATAAAATGGTAAGAACCAAGTATCGTATTCCACAGGGATAGGTATCTTAGGTTGCAAGATCTTGAGATGAAAAACTAACTTCAGATGGCGATGTTGAAGACATACTTTTGGTTGTTTGGTTAACACAGATCTAAATAAACAAGAATAAACGAGAAGCAAGGGTGTAAGGCTTTTGATGGTATATGGATCCAAATTTCAGTAGGTCAATGCTACAACACTTGTTATAGCATGATGCTATTTGAGTGTTGCAGCATGCTTCTGACTATAACTAGTTTCATTATCGATTTTAAGACACGTTCCTCTCGGACTCTCACCATCCCATTATTCCAGTAGCTATGAATCATCTCATCTCTGAGCAAGGTTCCAGATAAGGGAATGATGGGAATGGAGTTCTCAAAATATACGGCAAAACAAATTATCTTCGTTAAAAGTTACTCTTTCGAAATAACCCCCGTACCTCCCAAGTTGATGCATTCCAAATAGCTTATCTCTAAGTCTATTCCATTTTAACCATTTGAAAAAGTGACAACTTATCAAGAATGGATCGTTTTAAATGACACAAGTAACAACTCTCGTTGCAAATAACTCTTTCGATATTACCTCTTATGTCACTAAATTGACGTGCTATTCAATGGCCTATCTCTAGGTCCATGACACTATTACACTATCAAAATAATCATTTTGTCAAAGAGTTTTGTTATCTTGATAAAACTTGAGTTGGAATAATAAAATTTCGTTAAAGTCACAAAAACCCACTTTCTTTTAGATCCACATAACCATCATTTACCTCACACCCAAGCTAGATGATTAACTACTCATTACAATAAAAAAATAAAAACTACTACTAAGAATTACAAAGATGAACATAATGTAAAGTTCTCTTGAAAGATAAATGACTTGAAAGTATATAAATACATATATATATGTTGCTAAAAATGTAAAGACGAGAATGTAAATTACAAGGAAATGGAAATGACAAGGAAGTAAACTTGAAGACAAATACAATGAATTTTAACTACTAAAGTCTAAAACAAAGGAGTAAAGGAAAGGCTAGAGATGCAAGATGAAGAAAGAAAATACAACCTAATGAAAAGTGCAGGTGGATGCTGTTTGGATGCTGCAAGCATTCATGTTTAAGAACAAAGATTATATGAAGATGATGAAGAACACGATGAACATGCATGATTTCTGGAAATTAAAAGAACAAGGGACTGGAATGGGACCAGTTCGTGAATCAAACAGAAAGTAAAGGATTTAGACTAAGCATAACAAGATGGAAAGCTTGAAAGAAAATAAGAAGAACAAGATGAAGAACTTAAAGATTAACACTTAAAATTAAAGAACTAAAGAGTGATTTTCGATCAGCCCCAAGCTCCTACAAATCAGATGCAAAAGACATTAAGAAACATAAACTAAGATGATGATAAGAGATGTCCCCTTATGAGCAACAAAGCCTTCCTTTTATAGACAAGAGGAGTGGCAAAGTTGTAAATTAAGGAGAATCTAATTGTACTTACCTAGTCTAATGCCAACTAAGGCTACCAAAGCTTGTTCCAACTTAACAAAACTATTACAAACCAAATTAACTAATTGTCCAAGGGTTACAAAAGATCAATTCTAAGCCAAAAGTCAGATTCAAGTTTCGGTCTTCAAGATTTCCCTTCCAAAAACCATCAGCTCCATGCTGTTCTGATGCTGCAGCATGCCCTGTTTCCAAATAGATTTCCAAAAGATAACCAAATTTAGCCTACAATCTTAATAAAACAAGTAAATCACACAAATTGAGCTCCAAGACACAACAAATGGAAAATAAGGTAGAAAATGACTCAAAGTGGGATTTGAAAGTGAAAAATTATATCTAAAAAGGCTAAAAGAAAAGGGCTTAAGTACTCAAAATTGAGTACTTATCAATTTGCTTTTAAAAAGTTTATCTATCGTGGAGCTTGGATGAGCATGGAGGGTTTACAGTTAAGAAACTAAGGCAAATACTTGAAGAAAGAAGAATTAGGGAAGGGTCGTTTGGAGAGGAAACTACTTGGAATAAGGCTATTCCTAAAAAGATTGGTATTTTTGTGTGGAGAGCGAGACTAGGGAGAATTCCTACGGGTCGGTTCTAGATAGTATGGGTATAGAGTTATACTCTATGTTATGTCCGAGATGTGGGAATGATATAGAAATGGTAGATCATGCTCTTATAACATGCAAATACGTGAAAATTTTATGGCAAGCAATTGGGAGATGGTGGAATATTAACCTAGACTCGTTTGAATCCCTTAGCTATTTGTTTAGAGTAGTTTGGCATGTAGGAGATAATCCGAAAGGTGTACAAAGATGGGAAACGGTTGTTTGGTACATTCTTTATGTCATATGGGCTCATCGCAACAAAGTGATCTCCGAAAAAGAACGAGGAAATATTTCAGATATATTTTTTTAGATTAAAATAAAGACGTTTGATTGGATCACAATGAGGGATGGTGAGTTGGCTATCGACTTGGTAAGCTGGTTGTCGAATCCCGGAACAATATAGGGCGATTAATTCCAGAAGTGGATGATCGTGATTAAGTCGGAGGGGTCGGGTAGGCGTGTTTGGTGAAGTCTTGGCTGCAGAAACACAGCAGCTCCACCGTTGCTGCTGGTTCTTCGATATGTTAGGGTTCTGTCGGGGTTGTGTTTTCCGCTTGCCTCTCGCAAACGGAGCTCCATAGCTATCTCTCTTTTGGGTTTGTATTTCTGGTTTGCAGGGTTCGATTGAAAATTTGGGAATGTTTTTTGTTTGGGTGATGTTCTTGGATTAGAGGTTTTAAGCCTTTGTTTGGTAATAAAGGTTTATTTGCTGCTAAAAAAAATATCTCACACTCTCAGTTATTATTCTATAAAATTTTCAAGTATGTCATTTAATTATAAAATGTTGAACTTGTCAAATTATAATTCTTGTGAGAGATAATAAAATGACAATTGTACCCTTGAATAAAAGCTAAACAAACAAAAACTAATTAAATGTTAATGGTTTTTATTTACAAAACTTAATTTTGAATGTGAATTTTAAAACATGCATCAAGAATTATTAAGTATAAATTATTATTAATTTGGTGAAGAAGTTAGGGCATGTTTGTTAGCATTTTGGTGGGCGTAAAGAGACTCACATGTTATCCGTCAGTTATATATGATTGTTTTTTTGAAGGGTGTCCTAAACTATGCCTAGACTAATCCCTTGACAAATTATGACTGTAAGACATCAACCCTGATTAAACCTCAGTGGCCACAATTGTTGTATACGTCTGGATTTGAACCCTGGTAGATGGGATATTCCACCACACCCCAGTGTCTTAACCAGTACGCCACAACCCTTGTGGTTTATATATATATATATATATACATATATATATAGAGAGAGAAAGAGGTGGTTTCAATTGGAAACTGTATTATATTGGAAACTTTAGAAACCGTCAATTTCATTGGTTAAATTAATGAAATTGGTTCATAAAATTGTTTAATATGATCAAGTTATTTCATATAATTCTTTTGTTAATGAAATTGTTTCATATATTTGTGTTTTTATGTAGTTTCATCTATTTTTCTCATTCTGATGAAATTGTTTCATGTATTTTCACAGTCTGTTGAAACTTTTTCATTTTTACATAAAAAACACAAATATATGGAACAATTTCATCAATAAAAGAATTATATGAAACAATTTCATCAAATTAAACAATTTCATTAACTTAACCAATGAAATCGAGGGTTTCCACGGTTTTCAAAATTAGAGTGGTTTTCATTTGATCGCTCCCCTATATAATTATATGATTGTTTGGTAATTGTTTAATGATATAGAAACTAGTTTATTGAGTAAGCTGTAAGGGGGAACTTTACGTTTTTTTTACTAAACATGTTTCTCTCAGTTGTTAAAACATGATTATTCCATCTATGAAAAAACCCTACCAAATAAAAACATTCTCATTTTATATGGACAGATAACTCACACATACAACTTTACCCGTACATGATTTAATGGAAAACCAACCAAACAACCCCTTATGTAGCGTTTGGTTCACATAATGGAATATGTCGTAATCTAACTATTTCAAAGTAATTGGAATTTGAATGAATTTCAATGACATTTAATTATGTTTGACCACGTGGTTGGAAAAAATTGGAATGTAATATGTCAAAAGAGTTTGAATATGTTTGTTGGTTCGTTGAATATAACAGTGGTGGTGGGGTTGAGGCGGTAGTGGTGTCGATGGTGGTAGCGATGGTAGTATTGGCGGTGGTGGCGGCAGTGACAATGATTGTGGCGGCGACGACGGTGGTGAGGGTGGGGGTAAATGCAACAATAGTAACGATGATGGTGACGGGGGCAACAGCAACGTCAGTGTCATCGATGGTGACGTCCATCAGTGGGATTGAATTGAATAAATACAAGAGTATAATAATAATATTTTTTTTCCTCTAAAGATGGTACAAAAGAATTAGAATTCATTGTTATAACCTAATGAATTTACATTCCACTATATGTAGAATTCAAATTCCAAGAACTAAAAGAATGAACCAAATACATTAATGAAATTTAATGGATACCATTCCAATTTCTTAAATTTCATCACATTCCAACAAACCAAATAATGCCCAATGATAAATTGATGTCGAAGATGATAAATTTATGGCAAAAAAGTGTTAGGTTACGGGATCTCAAGCACATCGGAAAATAAAACCGTAACCCTCCAAGGACCCATACGAACCGGAATAAATCGGGTGTTTCAAAATTATACCTCACAGTTAACGAGACTTTGAATCACAACAACAAAGCAAACTTGATGCCTCTACGGTATCCACGCGAACAATCCGAATCCTTTGTCTTCTCGTGATGCTAGTCACGGTTTCAAAACTTAGAAAGGAAAAAGAGCATATAGTTGTAGGTGATTTTAGAGAGAATTGCAAGAACAAAACCAATCTTGCATACAATGTCATACATTATATATGGACATGAGAGACATGGCATCAAAGCACCACCATCCCTACACCTTACTTGAGTGTAGAAGTATCTATGCACCATAACTCATCTTTTCAAGACCATCCCTAGTCAACTTTATTTATGTCCAACATAAATAATATATTATTTTATTTAATCAGATTAAATCAATACAAATCAAATATTAATAATTAAACGTTTTTAATTATTTAAACTCCTTATTCGAATATGTTCAAAGCGTGTGACCCAATAGGTTATCGACATGTTCGTAATAATTATAAATCTCGTATTTATATTTATAAACAATGAGCGGTATCTAGCAATACATTATCGTCACCCAAACGACGAGAATTAGTGATACAACAAATTATCGGTTTGTAGTCAATTTTAGTTTACACATTTAATTTCTTTGTCCTTGATGTCTAGATTGAACACGAGACATTGAATGTGTCATTCTCGTTATGTCTAGTCTCTAGTTTATTGATTCCCGAATATACAAATAAAAACAGAAATTGATATCTCATATCATTTATCGGAGCATGCATGCATTTCCTTAATATATATTTATCAAGGGGTTCAGAGACATCACTCTCGTCATAAATGAGGGACAAATCCTATCTCGATACATGTTAGTTCTACCATGTGATTTATAACATACGCAACAATAATTTTGTCACCAGTTACGGAATGATTAGAACAAATGTCAAAATATATTACTCACACATAACAAACTCTATATTTCTCTGTAACACCCTCAAATATGGAAATAACAACTTATTAAAAAAAATTCTAAATACATCAATAATTGGTTCGTCGACAAACATAATTTAAGAATTAACCTCAATAGTCACATTCATTCTATACATACAATTTATGACAAGGTCGGGTGCTACTAAACCCAACAAACAGTTACTAATTCCAACCTGCGGAAGACTTCACCAACTACTTTCTCTTGTGTAAGGCTAGGGCTCAACTCTTCGTGAGGCTACTAGAATCCGAACCCCAAACTGGAACCTGATGCACATGCCGACAAATAAAAAGGTTAGGCTTAACGCCTAGTGAGCTCAAGAGTTTTAACATGAATGAATAAATCTTTAGAAGACAGGAAATCAGTTTTAAAGCAAGATCCTTCAAATATATTATACTTCAAAATGGAAACGACACATTTCCCCATAATATACACTTTTAAAGACAATGCTTCCCAAACATGCATTTCTTATAAAACGATGCATCTCGCAACTCACCCAAAACGGGGTCATAGTTCGATACTCAAATGTACTAAAATGTAAACAATACGTCATATCCCAAAACACCCAAAACGGGGGTGGGGCATAATAATCGACCCTTAAATAACGGAGAACAATTCATAAAGATATGGTGCGCCATGGAAAACCCGCAGCTCGAAATAATACCCACACGACCATAAAATAGAATGAACTCGAATATTAAAACGTGGACAATTAAATATCCAAATACGACGGGCCGACGACGGGGGCTTCCCGTATCCGTTGAGAGAGGAGGAACACAAAAGTATGCCACTCATACAACGTTAATCGTATGACACTTCACGACACACAAGCCCAAGTGTCCCTACGACTCCCTCCAAGCTACACCAAAGAGTCAACTGACCTTAGCGATATATTAACGAAAATATCGCTCCAAGGCCCGGCCTAAGGGGAATACAACCAAGGCATTGCCCCACCCGGCGGAGGTCTAAAACGCCCATCCAATGGCTACTTCACGCCATGATAGCACCACCCGGACTCGGTCCTCTTAGTGTACTCCTTGAACGGACAAGGTCATAAAACATGTGTCCCGGAGTCCAACCCCGTACCACCCAAATGACCATCAAACAAGACTGACTCATGTGCCTATGGATCCAATGCAACACAGTCTAAAATTACCCGACTATACCTGAGTGACAACAACACTCGAGCCTGTAATTATAAATATGCAATAAAATGCATTAAGACGTAAACCATGAAATGGGACTCTACATCGAGCCATTAAGCCCGGACAAATATCCTCAAACCCCTTTTTAAGCCAATACCGAGCTAGGATGCTCAAAATCCATTTGACCAACAATTACTGGTTCCCCAAATAATGAAATGTCTTTAAACAACGTTTATGAGGACACATATCTCAAATACGAGATTAACCCAAAACTCCACACGAGATGTGTAACACCCCAAAGCCCAAAGCAACAGGCTGACCCAATAACTTCGAGTCCAACTTAAAACCATGGTGGAAGTTATTGGTAGCCCATAACTTGGAGCTTATAAGGAGCTCCCAAATGCAACTTTCTACCAATGTGGGACGAGTTGTTACAAACTCCCCCACTTAAACTCCTGACGTCCTCGTCAGGCCTGCCCAGAATCTTCCTCCTTGTAATCGGCGATGTGGGATTCGCCTAAGATGTTACAAACACCCCCTCTCGAGGACTCATCATACATGATGAGGTTTGCCCCACCATCCCGATGGTACAAGGAGCGGCTCTGATACCATTTGTAACACCCCAAAGCCCAAAGCAACAGGCTGACCCAATAACTTCGAGTCCAACTTCCACCATGGTTTTAAGTTGGACTCGAAGTTATTGGGTCAGCCTCTCGAGGACTCATCATACATGATGAGGTTTGCCCAACCATCCCGATGGTACAAGGAGCGGCTCTGAGCAGGCCTGACGAGGACGTCAGGAGTTTAAGTGGGGGAGTTTGTAACAACTCGTCCCACATTGGTAGAAAGTTGCATTTGGGAGCTCCTTATAAGCTCCAAGTTATGGGCTACCAATAACTTCCACCATGGTTTTAAGTTGGACTAGAAGTTATTGGGTCAGCCTGTTGCTTTGGGCTTTGGGGTGTTACAAGATGGGACTAATGATTTTCCAAAGGGTTTATGAATGCAAATACACCAAAAATGCATATAACATGAAATATACTCTATTTGTACAAAATCATCAAATATGCATGAATCATGAAATAGATTTTACTTGTACAAAGTCACCAAGAATACGTAGATCATGCTATTTAGTTGCTAAAATGTTTAAACCCAATATAAGCATTTTAAGAGGTTAACACAACCCAAGTTTACCAAATATGAAAACTTATCAAAATACTCATACTTTGACGAATAACCAAGTAAATCATATTTTACTTCGAAATACCCAAAACTTATCAGCAGTTAACCATTTCATGTAAAACACTTTAAAATAAACATTTTGGCATGTACACCGTTTTCACAAATCAACTTGAACTCACCTTGCTAGATTTAGGCTAAATCTAGGTTTCACCCAACGAGTTCTTTTGAAGACCGCTCGAATCCTCAAGCCGGAAACTTCCAAAACCTAGATCCAAACATTTCAAACCATAAATACCCATACTCAACCATTTAGAAGCATTTCCCCCAAACAATAAACCAAAACCCCAAACGAGATAAAAACCTTAGTTTTCTCCAAAACTTACCAAAACCGAGATTTGAGAAACCAAACACTAAGAAACCATCAATGGAGCATTTTATAACTTATTACAAGAAAACTTACCCTCGAAGACAAAGAGACTTCCGAGAACACCCAATCCAACACTTCAATCCGAGCTCCCAACCGATGAACTTAATGAGAAAGATGAAGATGGATGTTTTGTGGTTCAAGGTTTCAACTAGTTAGATGGTGAAGAAACATGTGGTTTGAGGAGGAAACCCCCCCAAAATAGGTTAGGGTTCGGTTTTGGTGTTTGGGAGAGAAAAGGGAAGAAGATAGAAGTGAGAGTGAGGGAAATGGTTGAGAATCGCGACTCTTAAAAGACCTTGGGGCCGACCGCGATTGTGCCCGGCGATTGTGCCAGGGCACTATCGCCCAGAGTGTACCGAGGCTCGTTTCTTCCCATTTTCCGCACAGACCACTCATGACGCGATAAGGCTTAAATAGGTAAGATATAGGGGATGAAATTCTACGATAAGAAACAAGAATTTCTCAAAGGGTTGGCTTTCACAGACAGAAATTTACGGGTGTTACATTCTCAAGTCAAAAAATTGCATTTATATTGACCACATGAGAAACACTTATGACACTCACATGACATCCAATGAAGTGTTCTCATAGCAAGTCACGTCCGATACACAAAATCTCCATTTTGTACCCATATGCAGATTCAATATCTCTATATGAATCCCTACATATGCTAGTCATTATCATATTACTTTAACCTTAAAACCCAAAATAATATTTAACTAGGGACATTTATAATACATTATTATAAGGTTATTTATTATGAATAATTAAAACACATAATAATGTCTTTTATTTATTTATTAATTTCATGAATCAAAACTTAAAATTACAATTATCGTATGATTAGCTTTTGAACATTCAATAACAAAAAGTATAACCTAATAGTAAATCAATGACGAGACATTTTTCTAATCAGTACTTATATCGTAAAGAAATTAAATGTATTGTATTTTCAAACTCATTTATCTTTTTATAACAAACAAATAGTTTAAATTTAGACAAACATATTTATTTTCAAATGTCACATTTCAATATTATTAAATATCGAAAACTGATGATTAATAAGGTTTTTTATTGGATACATGATATTAATAAATAACATCTATAAATAAATAAATAGATGGGGGACTTTGTCTTCATATGGCATCATAATCAACCCATAAAAACAAGAAAATACAGCTAATGCATAAAGTGACAATTCCACAATACGACACATAAAAATGGCTAACAACCTAAAGAAAACACAAATAATGTTTTATATTATATTTATATATTTGTATTATATACTAAAAATAAAAAAAAAATGATTAAAATATTGAAAAAACTAACAATTTTATATATTAATTAGTTCCTTGAGTTGACGATAATGATATTACGATTGAGTTAACTTCTGATATTGACATTAACATATGTATATGAAAAGAGTATTATGTCTGTTTAAAAAACTAACAAACACGTTTTCGAAAACGACAAATATATAAACCAACAAAACATTTCACGATCTTCCACATAATTTATTGGTTTATACATGCTTTCATAATAAAATGAAGGATAAACATATTATAGCTTCACAACACTTTACATAAATTATAATCAAAGTTAAATTAAAGTAAGAGCTGAGCAAAAAAGTTGGCATTTCTTGACCGATTCATATCCATATACATCTCCTATATCTTTCTTTAACTAAAGTCTAAATCTAGAAAAATTGACAATTTATGCTTCTTTTGAAAAACAAGAAAAACGGTTCGAAATTATGCTATCGAATTTTACCATAAAATTATTTCAGATAAATTGTTGTTATCGTTTTTGACCATTTCCCATAATTTATAGAAACTCACATAATTACATGAAAAAACTACAATCAAGAATTGAGCAAGAAAACGAACTATATTACTAATGGATTTTTATTACACCGAAAGAATGGTTTTAAAAAAGTGAAGTTAGAATTGTGGTTGATCATTTACATTTCTTTTGAAAAAACAAGAAAAATGTTCGAAATTATGTTATCGAAAACAACAAGAACCCATAAAATTATTTCCGATAAACCGTTAACGTTTTTAACCATTTCCCATAATTTATGACAAAAGACAACATCTTTTAATCAAAAAAACAGATTTTAATATCACAACAACTCACAAGGCTACAATCAATAATTGAGTAAGAAAACGGACTATGTTTTACTACTGAAATTTATTACACTGACTATCGAAATCGTATCTTAGAATAAAAGGGTTTTTGAAAAGTGAAGTGGGAATTGTGGTTTCCAAAAGTGGCCCCTAGCCTAGGTTGCATCCAAAGCTCCCAACCACAAGTGGGAAGAGTTTTTGATTTCCATTGGAATTGACACAAAGCCAAATCTTGCTTCCATTGTTAGTTGCAATTATCCCAAACTCCAAAACAAACCCCATGAAGACTTGAACAAAATCAAAAGATATATAAAGAAAAAGAAATCCATGATTTGGACTTGTCCCCATTTGCCCAATCATTTCTTTTCCCAAATTCTCATGTCTTTTTTCTCAATGCTTTTATTCCAACTTCTAATGGTCCACACCACTCTTTCTTACAAATAACTTGTACAATAAAGATTACTTTACGTGTATCTTGACGTCAAGAAAATATAGTTTCATATACATTAATATCAAGAAAACACAGTTTCGTGCATCTTAACGTCAAGAAAACACAATCTTGTACATCTTAACGTCAATAAAACACAGTATTCTGCATCTAAACGTCACAAAAACACAGTTTTAATGCATCTTAACATCAAGAGTCAATCTCATATGGGATTTTTGGTAGTAGATTAGTACACCGGCAACAAAGATTTTCGACTAACATAACTAGATGTTCCTCCGTGTGATTGTTTTTTTTCTCTTTCTGGATAAGCTAAAGATAACAAAAGTTTAATTGATACCATCATGATTTCTTGGATTTTCTAAAGAAGGCATAAACCCTTGATTGCTTTCGGATAAAGTTTTGAAAGTGGGTCTTTTGCGAACAGAAATAATAAAGAAAAAAGTAATGAACTTTAGTTGTTTTTGTACAATTATACCAAGAAACACCGAGACATACATTTTGAATTTGGGCATGTGACCATATTATCATCATCGTTGTTACGGGCATGAATTGAATTGGCTAAACATGAGACATAAGATCACCAAAATGCAAATACATACAAAAATAAAGAGAACTAGAGATATCACGGATGATAAAAGAGACTCAAAACCGAACAAACCTTTATATACCTGTAATACATACATACACACACACATATATATATATATATTAGTAATATTACAAGGTTTTAACAACAAATAACATCCATGATCTTCTGAAGTTGACTTCAATAATAATGATCATCTCTCTTTATTTGATCAAATTCGGGATTCATTCTTGCCTGCAATCCCTCTTTAAACCGTTATAATCCAAGTGAAATTACCGTTTTACCCCTGCCGGAGAGACCATTAAGGGATTCATTCTTGTTCATGATCTCCTCTTTATAAGGCTATAATCCGAGTGAAATTGCCGATTCACCCTTGCCGGAGAGACCACACGGGATTCATTCTTGTTCATGATCCCTCGCTAAACGGTTACAATCCGAGTGAAATTACCAATTTGCCCCGCCAGAGAGAGACCACAAGGGATTCTTTCTTTCTTTCTTTCCCATGATCCCTCATTAAACCGGATAGACCATTCTCTCATCTATTGTTCTCAGCACAAGAATATTCACATCCACCACCACATTACAAAAAAAAAAAAAAAAAAAAGTACACAAAATTCATATGTAACTTCACTACACACCATCATCATAAGGGTGGGAAAGGAAAAGATAGAAAATTAAAAAAGAAGCAAAGAGAGACTAATAATAGTAGTAATAATAAAAATGTCAAAAGCTTTTGTTATGTATCTTCTGTAGTTGAAAAGTTAAGTCTTTATTTTTTTGAGGGTTTTCTTCTTCATTTCATGATCTATGAACAAAAGGGTTAATTTAAGAGCTCACAAAGCTTTTGATCTCATCCATTAACGTGTAGAAATGCTCGTTATTCGGCAAGAAATAGAACCCGATCGTCGCCTTTTTCAAGAACAAAAGCTTCACTTCTTGCCCCGCGTTTCGCAGCCCATCAACATACGCCAATTGCCAATCTTGAACGAGATCCAACCCCGCCACAACGACCAAACTCTTTGGGAATTTAAGCCCCTCGAGAGGGATCCCTCGAGGCCCGAAGATATTGCACGCGGGATGATCACGATCTTCGCCTTCCGGCAAAAACGCTCGCCAATACCAATCTCGATCTTGAACCCTGACGAAATACTTCCCGTCGAGTTGGTTCTCGGATTCTTTCCTCTCTTCCCCACCGAACAACGGATGCAAAAGTATGTTTCCGAGCACTTCCACGCCGGATTCCGCCGCTCTCACCGCCACGTGATGAGCGATGTTCCCGCCGGAGCTGTCTCCGGCCAGGTACACGTGGACTTTCGGGTCTTCACCGCTTAAAAGCCATGATCTCGAATGAACCCATTTCAAAGCTTCCCACCCATCTTCATAAGCACACGGATACCGGTGCTCCGGCGACCGGCGGTAGTTCACCGACACCACAACGCCTCCGATAAGCCCCGTGAGACGACGGCAGAACGTGTCGTAGATCGCGCTGTTGGCGGACGAATGCGTGAAGCTTCCGCCGTGGAAAAAGATGATCACTGGCACGATCTCGGTGGTGCTTAACGGCTTCTCGAGCTCCAAGATTCCGGCACCAGGTTGACGATCGGATTCGTTTAGCGGCGGCGAACACCGGTAAATCCGGTTGAGCAAGCTCGTGGCTCGGTCAACTACGTCGAACGAGTAAACGCCGTCGACCGGAACGGTGTTCGCCGCCACTTTCCGGTCAAGAAACTCTGCTAATTCACGGTTGAAGGTGCCGTCCGGTCGCCGGAGCATGTTGTAAGCTAGTTTGAAGTTGGAGATTAAGATCCATGTATGAAGCGGGACCACTTTCTATCAAAAATTAGAAACAAAAATCAGAACAATTTCATATAAAATTGGAAAAAATTAAAAAGAAATTTATAAAAATTTCTAAAAAGATTAACATCTGGCAACACCAGATTGATCAATCAGAAATGGGTAAAATCAGAAATTATTCAAAAATTCAGAAATTATGAACAAAATCAAAATCAAAACAAAACCCAAGAACAATAAGGGGGGAATTCAACGACCCACCAAAAAAATTGAAAGAAGAACCGAAAAATCAAAAAACCCATTGTGAATCATGAGGGAAAAAAACCCCCAAATTGAACCCCCAAATCGAAATTTATTAGAAAATTATCAATCACAAATGGGCAGAATCAGAAATTATCAACAAAATCAAAATCAAAAGCAAAGTCAAAACAAAACCCAGTAACAAAAAGGGGGAAATTCAACGACCCACCAAAAAAAAATCAAACAAACCCATCGTAAATCCCTAGAAAATAAAACCCCCCAAATCGAACCAAAAACAAAATTACCAAATTAATCGATAAAAACCCACAAAAAATAACAAAAACAATCATCTATTTCGGTAACAAAAAGACAAACAACAGAAGAAACGAAACAAAACAAAACAGATCAAGAAATCAACAAGAATTAGAAATTTCACCTTGGCTTCATTTGCGTTGATTTCATTACTACCCGCCATGGATTGAATCGAAAGAAAAACCTTGATTTTGTGGAAGAACAAAAAAGAGTTTAAATGAAGAAGTGGGTTCTCAAAAGATCTTGAAAAAGATTAGCGTTTGACCACACATAACTGATCTTTTTTTTCTCTTTTTTTTTCTGGGTTCTGAAACAAGATGAGACACTTGTCTGATGTAAAAAAAGAAAAAAAAAACACAGAAGAAAAATAGTGGGATTTGAAGAGAGAGAGAGTTTTTTGCTTGTTTGAGGAGGTTGAAGGGGTGAAGGATAAGAGAGAGAGAGAGAGAGATGGGAGGGAGAGGGAGAGAGAGAGAGAAGAACGACGGTGGTGGAGGAGGGGAGGGACGAAAGAGACGACAAAGCAGGCGGCCGAAATACTGTTTAAAATGGGACCCACATATACATACATGAGAGATGTATGTATCTCATGTATACATACATGAGAGATGTATGTATCTCATGTATGTATATGTATGTATCATATACATATACATATACATATACAGGATTGGGTTCCGGTGAGAAATGTGAGAAGTGGTTATCAACCATTTGATGAAAAATAGACGCACATTAGGATGAGATGCACCGAGATACACCAGATCAATTTCCTTCTAAGCCGCAATTCATAGGAAGACTTGAGATTAAAAGAGATCAACGGTTCAGATTCACTTCTCACGTTTCTCACCATTAACTCAACTTTCCACACGTCCATTTGCCGCACATATACATATACAATAATAATAAACTTTGTGTTTTTGGTTATAGATTTAACCAAAATTGGGATTAAGGTTTTGGGATTGGATGGATTGTTGTGTTATTTGGTTTACCACCATTTTAGAATGGGGAATTGACTTAAGTAACCAAAAAAACAAATTCAATATAATCTTTTAGCCATTTTTCTTCTAATTTTATATTTTTGTTACTACCTCCGTAATTATCATGTCCGTAATCACGGATCTGAGTTAAAAATGTAAATATTTTTTTAGATTTTACCCACTTCTGCAATGACATTTCTGCAATATTGCAGAAGTGACACGAATCGCACCCACATGGGTGACACGTGGGCTGATCTGGTTGCAACATGTGGTTTGTGGAAGTGGGTGAAATCTGAAAAAAATATTTACATTTTAATCCATATCCGCAATTGTGGACATGGTCATTGCCAAAGTGGTGACAAAAATTCAAAATCGAGAGAGAGATGACTAAGAGACCGATTTGGATGCGTATTTTGATTGTTTGAGTCAAACTTTCTTTTAGAGATCAAGGTTTTTCGTTTCGTTTTTTGGTACTCATTTGTCTTGAAATAATATTACCAGTTTAATTAATTTAATGGGTTTTGTAAAGTTGATAAGAAGCTTATTACCAAAGTTGTTTGTATAAATTGATAAGGTTTTTGTTTGTAATAGGGGTTTTCATGAAGAACGTGTTTTTTAATTGATAAAGGCGGGTTAGGAAAGAAAAAAAAAACTTTGTTTTCTGCATAAAACTCCCTCCTATAAGCTTAATGAATAAGTCACTTTCTATATCATTAAACCCCAACCAAATAGTCATGTATAATTGATTGAATATGAAGTTAAATCGTACATTGTTAAATGTAAAAACGAACTCTTGATGTTGATACGTGTTGATCCAAACTCTCTCAGTGATTTGATAACGACCCTCTTTTATACTTAGTGAAAATTACGTTATTATATGTATTAGTGTTTCATCATCAGCGATCAGACTGAGTCTGTTCAGTTATCGCTGATGACCTTTCTGTAAACATTTAATATGTATTAGTGTTTCACTTTCAGCGATCAAACTGAGTCTGTTCAGTTGTCACTGATAGTTTCCTATGTAACACAGTTAACGTAATCCCTGAAGACAAGTCTCGCGTCAACATAGTTCATAGCTGAATCGAAGACGAAGCCACTGAACAATAGATAAGTCTACTAGTGACCTGATGCGGATATCAGCGAAGACCAGACAAATCTACTTACGCGAAGAAGCCTGAGGAAAAGCTTCAGCGATAGCTGAACTTCTTTATCTCTGGAAGAAGAGATACTCAGCGATCAACGATCACAAAGCTTATGCCTCAAGTTTTCTTTTGTCTTACCTTGCACAACCAGTACGATGTGTCAGAACGGACAAGTCTCTGCCACAAATCGTACACCAACTCTGTCAACTACACTGTTCATAAAGTGGCCAAAAGCATGTCTCCAAAAGTGAGACTACCAAAGCCAATCTATGAATGCCACGTGTAAAGTACCCTGCCATGCATTTAATGCATAGGGTATAAATAGGAAGCTCACTCCTTCATCTGAAGGTGTGCTCAATCCTTGAACTCCAAAAATAGAAACCCTTGTTTTCTATCTCTCAAAAATCCCCCATTCTCTGAATTTCTTGTGCAACCATCTTAGTGTTTCTTAAGTTTGTTTAGATTGAGTCTGTCTTAATCTTATTCCGCAACAAACTTGTAAATTGTATTTTGATTTATCAATAAACAATTTATTAAACTTTAATTTCTGTGTTTGTATTCAACCCCCCCCCCCTTCTACAAACTTGTTAAGCACCTTCGGGACCAACAAGTGGTATCAGAGCAGTTTGTTTAATCTAATAAACAAGATCTTGCTGTATACTCTTCCTTGCTATTCTAAAATGGCACTAAACACAAACACAAACTACTATGATAATGGTTCACTTTCTAAACCTCCTCGATTTAGCAGAGATAACTTTTCTCTATGGAAAAATCGAATGATGCTATTTCTTGAAGGTGCGGATCCTACTATACCTGAATATATAGAAAACGGACCCTATGAACCTGTTAGAATTATAGCTGCTGTTCCTGCTACTGCCACCACTGAAGCTGTCCCTGAACGATATGTCGTTAAGGAAATAAGACAGTGGAGTGATGAAGATAAAAAGAAGGTAGGCATAGATGCAAGAGCAAAGACCATTATATCAATGGCTCTGCCTGATGAAGTTTTCCATTCCATCATGCATCTAAAAACTTCTAAAGAAATGTGGGAAACCATATGTGTTCAATATGAGGGCACCACTGAAATCCAAGAAACCCGAAAGATTAACTTGGTAAGACAGTATGAAAGTTTTATCGCTGGTAAGAATGAATCTCTTTCTGACATTCATCAGCGGTTTAACTGCCTGATCATTGACCTAAGAACTGTTGGAAGGACCTATTCTAATTCTGAGGTCCTAACAAAATTCTTGGAAAGTCTTCCTGAAAGCTGGGACAGTTATTCAATATGTCTTAAGCTGACAAAGGACTTACATACTCTCTCTCTAAGCACTCTGTATGGAATATTGCTCAACTATGAGCAATCTAATCTCCTGAAGAAGAATCTTGTAAAAGATTCTAAAGACTCCAAAAGCACTGCTGTTGCTTTAGTCTCATCAGAGATAATTCCATCTCAGCGATCTACTCTCACCATCACTGAGTTAGATTCTGAATCTGAGGATTTATCAGACCCTGATCTTTCAGAGTTTAATGAGTCCTTAGCACTCTTGACAAACTCTTTTAAGAGATTTGCAAGAAAGAGTAACTTCCGAAGAAGTAAACCTCTCTCTCTTACTGAAAAGCCAAAATCAACTCCGGTTGATAAGGCTACAGCCACTTGCTATAACTGCGAAAAAATTGGACATTTTGCTAGTGAGTGCAGGTCTAAAAAGGTCTTCAAACCTTCTACCTCAAGAAGATCCAGTGATGACAAATACCATAAGCTGAAAAACAAATATCAAAAGCTGAAAAGCTATCAGCAAAAAGGTAAAGGTCTCATCGCTGAAGAACATGACTGGGCTGAATCAGAAGAATCATCTTCTGATGAAGAAGAAGTCGCTAATCTTTGCCTCATGGCTGAGATTAAAGAAGAAGTAGAAGAACCATCTGAACCTTCTATGAGCTACATATCATCTCAGGTATCCATCTCTACAAATCCCTCTCTGCCTGAAGCTGAGAGAAGTCGCGCTGTTGATGTGCTGACGATTGACCTTTATAATGCTTTAAACGACAAAACTCAAGCTGAAAATAAAAATGTTTATTTAACACAAGAGCTAGAGAAATGTCATGAAAAGATCAGTGAACTAAATCTTTTAGAAGAAAAACTAAAAGATCAAGTCATTATAAATGAAATCATCAGCATTGAACGCGAACAAGCCATCGCTGCTCTAAAAGCAGAAAAGGCTCATGTTGAAAAATGGTGCAAATCATCAACAAAGATCTCTGAGATAATAAATGCTCAAACTCCTGAAAGTGATAAAACTGGTCTTGGTTTTTGGTCACCACAGGATGATCCTAAAGAAGAAAGTTCCTCGCTTAAGTTTGGAACTTTTGTCACATCTTTCTTTGACACTTCTTATAATCAATTCTATCCCTGTTCTTCTTCTAATCCCATCCCTGAGGAGATATCTGCAAGATCTAAGCCTGCAGATAAAGGAAAGTCTATTCTCCCTCCTCAGAAGGCTTCCAAGAAAACCAAACTGAAAGTTCCTTCCAAACCTTCAGTGGATAAACCTTTTAGCTCAGTGACAGAAATCTTTGATATCTGTCCTCCAAAGCTGAAGGTTGATCTAAAGCCCGTGAAATCTGAAGAAATAAAAATTCCTCCCAGATCTCGTGCTAAAGGTATTCTTGGAGCTGGACCTGCTCATCTTAAGTTTTCAAAACCTTCTGGCTATAAATCCACCATCAGATATAGAAAATGTTATCACTGTGGATTCACTGACCATATTGCGAGCAAGTGTCCAAATACCACCGAAGCTGATAAAACAGCCAAAGTGAAGAAAAATACCACTAAGGTTAAGAAATTAACCAAAGTGAAGATTACCACTGAAGCTGAATCTTCATCAGCGGTGAAGACTGCTGAATCTTCCTTATCCACTAACTCTGAAGGACCCATTGAAAAGTGGGTACCAAACAAAGCTTAATCTTCCTTATGTATGCAGGGATCAAAGGGCATCTGGTATCTCGATAGCGGATGTTCTCGTCATATGACTGGACAAAGAGACCTGCTCACTGAATACAAGGAAGAGAAAGGTCCCTCTGTGACCTTTGGTGGAAATGGAAAAGGATTTACCCGAGGGTTTGGTGTCCTCAGCAATGGGACAACTACCTTTCGAAGAGTCGCTTATGTAGATGGACTGAAGCACAATCTTCTAAGCATCAGTCAGCTATGTGACAAAGACTACGAAGTTCGCTTTTCTAAGAAAGCATGTTCAGTGGTAGATGAAAAAGGAAAACTTGCTCTCAGTGGTTATAGAAGAGAAAATGTCTATGTAATAGATATGGACTCTACTATCACTGATAACTTATGTTTTCTCTCTAAGGCCTCTTCTGATGTCAACTGGCTATGGCATAAAAGGCTCTCTCATCTAAACTTCAAAACCCTGAATTCTCTCTCATCTAAGGAACTGGTTTCTGGTCTTCCTCAGCACTCATATGCTAAAGAATCTCTCTGCTCAGCATGTGAAAAAGGAAAACAAACAAGAGCTAGTTTCAAGTCGAAACAAGTTTCCTCAGTAACAAGTCCTCTTCAGCTCTTGCATATGGATCTATTTGGCCCTGTCAATATCCAATCAATAGCTGGAAAGAAATATACGCTTGTCATTGTAGATGAATATTCTCGCTACACCTGGGTTATTTTTCTTCGCTGCAAGAATGATACTCCAGAAGAACTAATATCTTTTGTCAAAAAGATGGAAGTGCTGAATAATCTTACTGTTCGATCAATAAGGAGTGATCATGGAACTGAATTCAAAAATAGTTCCCTGAACAATTTCTTTGAGAACAAGGGAATCTCTCACAACTTCTCTTCAGTAAGAACACCTCAGCAAAATGGAGTCGCTGAAAGAAGAAACAGAACGATCATAGAAGCTGCTAGATCAATGCTCAGCGATTCTCACCTCCCTACTCAATTTTGGGCAGAAGCTGTAAACACTGCATGTTTTACTCAAAACAGATCGCTGATAATAAAGCGATTTGGGAAGACAGCTTATGAACTCTTTCTTGGAAGGAAGCCTTCTATCAGTTTTCTTCATATCTTTGGTTGTCAGTGCTTTATCTTAAACAACAAAGATCAACTTGGAAAGTTCGACCCAAAAGCCGATGATGGAATATTTTTAGGATATTCCTCCATCTCAAAAGCCTACAGAGTTTTCAACAAAAGAAGACAAACCGTAGAAGAAACCATTCATGTCACGTTTGATGAAACGCGCTCAGCGAACTCTAAACCAATCGCTGACAATGAAGAACTGAATACTTGGATGATCTCTCACTATAGAGAAACTGAACCTTTCTTCTCAAACCAACAGCACACTGAAACTCCAGCTGCTGATGAAGAACCAAGTATCATACCTCCCACCGCTGAATCCAACTCATGGATTTCAGCTGAACCTCTAAACACACTTCTACCATCAAATCCATCTACGTCTGAAAACCCTTCTGAAAGCATTGGTGTATCTAATGTTCAACAATTACTAGCTGATGAACCTCAAGCATCTTCATCAGCGGCTGCTCCTATTGTTGATCCTATCGCTGAAATAAGCAATCTTGCTCCTGCTCAGCGATGGACCAGAGATCACCCCATAGATCAAATTCTTGGTAATCCAGATGCAGGTATTCAGACACGACGAAGCTCAGGTAATATCTGTCTCTTTGTAAACTTTCTCTCCTTAATTGAACCAAAGAAGACTGATGATGCCCTCAGAGATCCAAACTGGGTCAGCGCTATGCAAGAAGAGCTGACTGAATTCTCTCGAAACAAAGTTTGGAATCTCGTTCCTAGACCATCTGATAAAACTGTAATAGGCACCAAATGGGTGTTTAGAAACAAGTTAGATGAACATGGAATTGTAACCCGCAACAAGGCTCGACTTGTTGCTCAGGGATACAGACAAGAGGAAGGCATAGACTATGATGAAACCTTTGCCCCTGTGGCCAGGCTCGAAGCAATTCGACTATTCTTAGCTTATGCAGTCTATAAAGACTTCATCGTTTATCAAATGGACGTAAAATCAGCTTTTCTGAATGGAAAACTGAATGAAGAAGTTTATGTAGAACAACCACCAGGGTTCTATGACCCTAAGCATCCAAATTATGTTTATAAATTGGATAAGGCTCTCTATGGTTTAAAACAAGCCCCTCGTGCTTGGTATGACACTCTCTCATCTTTTCTTATCTCTGAAAATTTTGAACGTGGCAAGATTGATAATACGTTATTTTTCAGGAAGATAAAAGGTCATATAATTCTTGTACAAATATATGTCGATGACATAATATTTGGTTCTACTAACCCATCTCTATGTACTCGCTTCGCTGAAAGAATGAAGAAAGAATATAAAATGAGTATGATGGGTGAGCTGACATATTTTCTTGGTCTTCAGATTAAACAATCTGACAAAGGTACTTTTATCTGCCAAGGTAAGTATGTTAAAGACATGCTGAAGAAGTTTGATTTAACTCAAACTTCAGCGATGAAAACTCCTATGGCACCACCACTGACACTTAACAAGGATCCATCTGGAAAACCTGTTAATGTCACTGCCTATAGAGGAATGATAGGCTCATTGTTGTATCTTACAGCAAGCCGACCTGACATCATGTACTCTACTTGTTTATGTGCACGCTATCAATCAGAACCCAAGGAATCCCATCTGATCGCTGTAAAGCGAATTTTCAGATATCTGAAAGGAACTCCTAACCTCGGTCTTTGGTATCCCAAAGACTCAGGGTTCGATCTAACTGGTTATTCTGATAGTGATTTTGCAGGCTGTAAACTTGACAGAAAAAGTACCACTGGTGGATGTCAACTCTTGGGAGGAAAGCTAGTAAGCTGGACAAGCAAGAAGCAAAATTCTGTGTCCACTTCCACAGCTGAAGCTGAATACGTAGCCGCTGGAAGCTGTTGTTCACAAATCCTATGGATGAGAAATCAACTATTAGATTATGATCTTCAGCTGTCAAAGATTCCTATCTATTGCGACAGCACTAGTGCTATCGCTATAGCAAATAATCCAGTGCTACATTCAAAGACAAAACACATAGAGATCAGATATCACTTTATCAGAGATCATGTGATGAATGGTGATATTGAACTTCACTTTATCCCTACTGACTTTCAGCTTGCTGATATTTTCACCAAACCTCTTGATGAGACAAGGTTCAACTTTCTCATCAGTGAGCTTGGAATGCTGAACCTCGAAGAATAATTCTTCAGCGTTCATGTATTGTGTCAGTAATCAAAAGTTCCCCTCATCATTCTCTCTGATAAACATTCTGACTCTCAGGTATGTTCTCTCTCCCTCAAAGATGTTTTTCTTCAAAATATAAACTTTAATCACTGAACTTTCTTCAAATGATTAAAAGCTTTTTTTTGAAAAATACATTAATCACTGATATTTCCAATCAGTGATCTTTTAAAAGGAAAATCTATCCCTATCTTTACAATCAGGGATACTTTTAAAAAGGAAAATCTATCACTGACTTTTCTTCAGTGATCATTTGAACGGACAAATGAACAGTCTCTCTCCTCTATGACGTCATTTGAACCGACAATCCACGACATGCCTTTTCTGACACGTTCGTCCGTTGCCCTCCTATCCAATCAACTTCGTGGAACGTGTCAATGTCATGATGATTTCTTTTCCCGCTTCATTCTCTCTCTTATCTCTCTTCTCTCTCTTCGTATAAAAGGAATTCTTCTCTCCTTTATACGGTTTACGCTTTCAAAACTTTCAAAGCAAGAAACATTCTCTCAAGAACACTCAAGCAAGTAAACCCAGAATATTGAATCTGCAACTCTTTTTCTTCAAGATACACAGGTTTATTTCATGTTTATATGCTTTGTTCATATGTTTTTTTTATTCTTTTAAAATCCTACTCGCTTTCTATGGATTTTATAAAACGTTTTTTTAAAACTAAAGATCATTCTTTCTGATTTTATGTTTTTAAATAAAAACCTTATGGTTTTAAAGTGTTCTTCCTTCTTTCTACCCAGAACACTATTTTTTCTCTTAAAAATAACTTGATAATTTTCCAGTTTCCCTTCATCTATGGAAACTGGTAATCATATTATTTTTAATCTAAATCATTTCTTCTATTATGCCTCTTTCCATAACAGAAATGACACAGTCTTCAATCGTTGCTTCCAAGCATGTACGATTCGCTCTCACTGAAGTTGAGATTACTAAATGTAATCATTTGGCCAGACTCGACTTCAAAGCTGACAAATACCCACATCTGGTGGAAGCTGCTGAATTCCTCAAGCAGTCATGCATAGCTTACGCGATCACTGTGGATCCTAAGCCCTCCAAGACTCTACTTCAGCAGTTCTGGTTCACTGCTGATGCTACTGAACTTACAAACAGGAAAGGCGAACGAGTCCCTGCTATCTCGTTCAGCACGGAATTAGGGCCAGGGAGCATGACCGCTCTTAGCCTCAGGAAATCTTTACGATTCCCTGACAAACCAAAGAGTGGATTCGACGCACTCCCCACTGATGATGAGCTGATATTCTTCCTGGACGCAATGGGCTATTGTTGGGAAAACAAACCAAGATCCTCTATTCCTAACAAGAAGCTCACCAAGATTCTTAAAGCTCAGATGCCATCACAACTGAACTTTATCTTCTCGCACATAATTCAGTGCATGAGTGGGAAGAGTGGTTCGCTGGATCAAGCCAGCAAAACACAACTGCAGATGGCATACTCCGTCATCGCTGGTCAAAACTTTGACTACGCCACAGCCATCTTTGAAGATCTGAGGTCGAGATTAGAGAAGCCTGAACGAGATCCCAAGATCTCGTACGTACGTTTCATATGTACGTACATCAAGTTCCTCTATCCCAACACCTATCCCACCAAAGATGATGGCACCTTTGCCAGGGTTGGTCAACGATCACTGGAGGTCAAGCCACTTGCCGACGAGGTAAGTATTTCTCTCCTTCGCTCTCGTCTCTCTCTCCATTCTTCTTCATCTTCAGCGACCACGCAGACGGTTCCTTCGTCTGCTATCCCTGTCGCTACCACTACTTCCAAAAGACCATCAGCTAGTCCAATTGGTCCTTCCAAAAAGGCCAAAAAGACTAAGGAAAGTACACCTTCTAGTACTATACCTGAGGGAGCTTCTCAACAAGCTACCTTAGATGCTTTTGTGGGTCTTTCCTCCACAACTTCAGCAGTCACTCATACTGCCGTGTCAGCGATCTCACTCGCTGTCACATCATCAGTAACCCCACCTACTATCTCATTCCCTGAGATTAACCCCATCCCTACTTCTATCCCCAAAACTCTTCCCTTCTCTCCTCATTTGGTCTCTGAACCTGCCACCTCTTCTTTCCCTATAGGACCTGAGCATCAAACTTTTGAGGAATCTATGCAGTTCTACAAAATGTTTGATACGTCAGGTACACCTATAATCCTAAACACTTCTCTCCCCCCCTCTCCAAATAAGCCCATATCTGAACTAACATTATTTTCAGGTCCTAGCTTGGCGACTGTTGACACGCATGTCAACAGTCTAGGAGAAAAGGTGGATGCTCTCACCAACACCATCAATGAAACCACCAACGCCGTCAATCAGGCTGGTGAGGAGCTGAAGAAGTTGACCGCCACTTGCTCATCCAAAGCTGAGAACTCTCAACTTTCAGCTCTCGAAGAACAAGTCGTCCAACTCAGAGAGTCCTCTCGACTTTTTCAAGGACGATTTGAGTCTCTTACAGCTGACGTTCAGGGTCTCTCTTCCAAGGTTGACCTCTGCACGTCCCTTCTTCAGCAAGTTCTCCAGAAAGTGAATGAACCAGCTCCAGCGCTGCCTCCCTCCTTCACTGAAGATGATCGTACCAACCTCAACATCGCTGTGGAATTTATTCATGATGCCACATGCGACATACCTGCGGTTGAAGACCGAGTTAAGCGTCTGGAGGCTGACGTTCAAGTGCTAAAAGCTTCAACAGCTACTCCAGCAGCTGAACAATCCCCTACCGCTGATAATGACAAAGTGGGGGAGAAAGCTGAAGAAACTTCTATCGCTGCTGTTGGGGATGCTGAGACTCCAAAGGAACCTCCCTCTCAATCTGAGGGGGAGAAGGCAAAAGAATCCTCATCGATTCACTCCATTCTCTTTGAAGAGGATGAGGAAGAAGACGATGAAGAGGAAGATGATCTAGATCTTGATGATCAAGAAAAGGATCAGCCCTCCGATGACGACGACGACGATGAAGACCAATCTATGTGGTTCTCTAAGCCGAACGTCGTATCAGGGACAACTTCGCAAGAGGTTGTCAAAACAGGGGTGAGAGGTGATACATCTTCAAGTGTTCCTTCGCAAAGCAAAGACAAGCAACCAATCGCTGAAGAATGCTTGAGGACTGGATCACAATCTGAGGGGGAGCATCCTTCTCAGGTATGTCTTTCAATTGTACCACTTTTCTACTCTTTCCAAACCCCTATGTCTTTCTAGCCTTTATCTCTCTCGTTCTAAAAATACACTTATCCCTTCTTTCCTTCTTTTTCTAACCAGACAGTTCTCACCCCTGCTTAAGGGTTCTGAACTACAAATAATACCAGCGGCTATCGCTGAAGAAATAATCCCAATCTCTATCGCTGAGATTGATGAAGAAGAAGAAGATTCCCTGGTCCATCCAGGAAGGCCCTCTCGACCATCTCATTGGTCAGAGGAAGTGCTGAAGAAAAGAGTTGAAATGATCGCTCAACTAGAAAGTCAACGGCTGAAAATCCCTCTTCAAATATCCACAGAGCTCGACTTCCTTACTGAAGCTGAAAGAGAAGAATCTGCCAAAGCTGAGAAGCTGATCGCTGAATGCAAACGAGATGCCCAACTCGCTTTAAAGATTCAATCTTCTCAAGTCAAGGACAAAAAGCTGAAAAGCAAACCTGTGGAAGTTCAAGCTGCACTACTGAAAGAAATTGAAGAGGAACGCTTCAAAGAACAAGAGATCAACGATAAGTCTATCGAATGGTGCAAACAAAAGATGGATTATCGTTCTGATCTTCTTCCAATATCAGCCGTGACTATCTCTGGTCGCAAGAAGAAAGATCAACTCTCAGTGACCATGGAGATTACCAGAGAGGATGGAACCCAAAAAGCAATGTACGTATCAAAACTTGAAAGCTTCGGATTTACGGAATGGTTAGAGTTCTGGGATGCGCTGAAGAAATCCAAATCTACATACAGAGGCTACGTTGAAGGACTCCTTGAAGCCCTCATAAATAGAGTCGTTTCTGTACTAAAGCTGCCATCTCCTCTTCCTCCCAAATCTTTGAAACTCAAGAGAAAAATTGGGTCCTCCTCCTCTGAAGATGTCGCCATCATCAGGAATGAAACTTCTATCAAATTTTCAAGAGATGCACTGTTTGGTCCTCCTCCTGATCTTTCAGTTCTGGACTTATCTCTGCCTCCTGGTGGTCCCTTCCAAGCTGGTCAAGTAATCGACAAGCCTTATGGAATATTCTTCAGAGATGATGATGAGGAACTCAGATTTCAAAGAATCTCTGAGATTCCTATCTGTCCTCTGAATCATCTCAAGGATCTCTTATGCTTATGGTGTGACTTCTTCCCTGCTGCTGAAAAAATTAAAGAAATTATCAGTCAAGAATCTTTGGAACGAAGACAGAAAGGAGAAGAAATACCTGAGTATATGATCAATCCTCCCAAATCTTCTTATAGCTGATAGATTAGTTTTCTTATCTGTAATCTGTTAGTTATACTTACAGTAGTTAGTTAGTCACTTGTACTTATGATTTTCATATCTTGTAATTCTATCCCTGAATTAAATGAAAATTGCAGTGATGTACTTAACCCTATCAGTACTGTAAAAGATCCCTCAAAATAGTAATTGGGACATGCATTATATGAGTCCTTTTTATTCCTATATTTTGAATCATAAAGTAATTTTCTTTTGTTACTTTGTCATTATCAAATAGGGGGAGATTGTTGATCCAAACTCTCTCAGTGATTTGATAACGACCCTCTTTTATACTTAGTGAAAATTACGTTATTATATGTATTAGTGTTTCATCATCAGCGATCAGACTGAGTCTGTTCAGTTATCGCTGATGACCTTTCTGTAAACATTTAATATGTATTAGTGTTTCACTTTCAGCGATCAAACTGAGTCTGTTCAGTTGTCACTGATAGTTTCCTATGTAACACAGTTAACGTAATCCCTGAAGACAAGTCTCGCGTCAACATAGTTCATAGCTGAATCGAAGACGAAGCCACTGAACAATAGATAAGTCTACTAGTGACCTGATGCGGATATCAGCGAAGACCAGACAAATCTACTTACGCGAAGAAGCCTGAGGAAAAGCTTCAGCGATAGCTGAACTTCTTTATCTCTGGAAGAAGAGATACTCAGCGATCAACGATCACAAAGCTTATGCCTCAAGTTTTCTTTTGTCTTACCTTGCACAACCAGTACGATGTGTCAGAACGGACAAGTCTCTGCCACAAATCGTACACCAACTCTGTCAACTACACTGTTCATAAAGTGGCCAAAAGCATGTCTCCAAAAGTGAGACTACCAAAGCCAATCTATGAATGCCACGTGTAAAGTACCCTGCCATGCATTTAATGCATAGGGTATAAATAGGAAGCTCACTCCTTCATCTGAAGGTGTGCTCAATCCTTGAACTCCAAAAATAGAAACCCTTGTTTTCTATCTCTCAAAAATCCCCCATTCTCTGAATTTCTTGTGCAACCATCTTAGTGTTTCTTAAGTTTGTTTAGATTGAGTCTGTCTTAATCTTATTCCGCAACAAACTTGTAAATTGTATTTTGATTTATCAATAAACAATTT
This sequence comes from Arctium minus, assembly GCA_954870635.1. Classification (NCBI taxonomy): domain Eukaryota; kingdom Viridiplantae; phylum Streptophyta; class Magnoliopsida; order Asterales; family Asteraceae; genus Arctium; species Arctium minus. The sequence continues at coordinate 70,179,512 of OX941095.1, read as the reverse complement.
ATTAAACTTTAATTTCTGTGTTTGTATTCAACCCCCCCCCCCTTCTACAAACTTGTTAAGCACCTTCGGGACCAACAATACGTGCGAATAAGATATTAAACATCTCCAACCCAATCACTATAAAAATAATACCTTAGAACACTAAAAATGGTAGGTCCATTGAACATTAAAAAAATCAAACGCTAACCACACACTAAAAACATCTTTATTAAACTATTAATCTATATATATAAATGTATAAAAGTTGAATAAAATATCAAGTTGAACAAAATATCATTATTTAGTTTTAAAGACCTACTTTATTGACCTTCAAATATAGATGTCATCTTTATTGAGCTACATTTTTTTAGTGTTTTAGTGTTGGATTGGAGATGAAAACACCTTCATTTTTGTGTTTTTAGTGTTGGGTTGGAGATGGTCTAACATGTATGGGAGCGTTTAGCTAGTCCTTTTTCATAAAGTATAGTTGTTATACCTTTTAATTAATTAAATAACAATTTTACCCTTAAATCGGTCGAACCAAGTCAATTTTTTTTTGTTTGTGAGTTGAGCGATCTGGTGGGTTGGTCTACTCTGAAAAATAGCCAAATCGTTCGGTCTGGTCTGATCTATGGTTTGAACTTTTTTTGAGCGGTCTGGACCAAACCGACCACCAAAAATACAAATGTATTAATTATATTTAGTTTTCATTTGTATGTTAAATCTTTAGGTAGCGTTTGGTACGCAGACATGATTGGACGAGACTGGACAGAACAGAACAAGAGGCTATGACAGGACTGGACAGGACAAGATAAATGTCTGTCTTGTGTTTGGTATGGCTAGGACTGGACAAATTTCCCTAAAAGTTTTTTTGATGATTTTATGTATCATATAATATAATAAATAACACAAATAAAATATATCTTTAAATAATTTAATTAAAAAAACATTTTATTTTTAAACGATTTTCATGCATATAAATACATAGAAAAACAAGGGTATAAAATTTGAATGAATAATCTGAAATAATTGATGGTAGTTCGAAAAAAATCAGATTAATATAAAGAAAATATAATATTTGATTCAATTTGGAATATCTTAATGAATTGGCGGATGCATATTTGCAACGACAGGTAAAGATAAATGCGATAGGTGGCCCGTAAAGGACGGTAGTTGTGAAGAACGTGAAAGATAGTGGATGGTGGTGGTGCAGGTGTTTGTTATGGTTGATGTGGTGGAAGTATAGGTGGGCGACGATGGTAGTGGTGGTGGCGGTGGACAGGGGTAATAGAGGTTATTGTAGTGGAGGAAGAGGCGGAGGTCACCGACGGTAGTTGGCGGTAAGCGTCGGTGGCGGCGGCGACAATAGGTGGCGGTGATCGGTGAAGGTGGCGATAGGCGGTGGTTGTGGAGGTGGTGGAGGAAGAGGTGGAAGTGGTCGACGATGGTTGGTGGTGGCTACCGGTGGCCGTTGGTGGTGGTGGCGGCCAAAGGTGGTGGTGATCGGTGTTAGTGGAGGTGGTCGACGATGGTAGTGGTGGTGGCGATGACCGATGGTTGTGGAAGTGGTGGATGAGATTGTTATGGTGGAGAAATAGGTAGAGGTGGCCGATGGTGGTTGGCGGTGGCTACTAGTGGCCGCCGATGGTGGTAATTGCGACGATGGGTAGCGGTGACCCTTAAGACTAATACCATATTAGGATAATACATCAAATAGCGGTAAATCAATGATATTTAGTTTCTGTCTCACTTTTGTCCCATGTTGTTCCACCTATTTTGGTGGAACAAGAAAATACCATTGTTTGTCCCATCTCGTCCCACCTTGTCCAGTCTCTGTCCTTGTCCCATGTCGCGCCAAACGTGGGACAGTGAATTTTTGTCCTTTCCCATGTCACACCAAACGTGAGACAGTGAGTTTTTGTCATGTCTCGTCCCATCCAGTCTGCAAACCAAACGCACCCTTACGGCCCAATTATAAAAAAATCGTTTAAAACATTACGTTTTTAGTTTTCATTTATCAACTGACCACATTATCTTGATTGGCAAAATCTCGAAATTCGGCAAATATCAAAGCTAAAATTCCAAATCGTCTTTCGACTTGCTAAATATTTGTCCAAAATTCAACTATTGTTGATGGACTTGTTTGACCTTTTTTCCAATTTGCTCAATGTTTTTTTTTTTAATTTTAGAGATAAACGTTTCTATTAGAATTCGGTATATTGTTTTTCTAATAATGTTATATCGATAGAAAAATCATTTGGATATAATTATGTTTGTTTTAGTTTAAAACTTATAAGAGCATCTCCAATGCAAGGTTCTTATAATCAAAAAGTGTAGTGCTTACTAAGAACTACCATTGTGGAAAATTCTTATAAGAACTCAATTTCCTCTAGGTTCTTAAGGGTGCGTTTGGTATGCAGACAGGACATGACAAAACAAGATGGAACATGACAGGACAGAACAGAACAGGACAGCTGTCCAGCGTTTTGCAAGACATGATAGAATTGGACAAGACAGGACTAGACTGGTTAAATGACGAATTTACCCTTGATGAAAAATCATAGATTACATCACATAAAACTAATTTACATCACTAATACATAGTGCAATGGATTATCAAAAACATAAAAATAATTTATCACAATTGGATTTTGGATATCGAAATCAAAACCCAAATTTTATGTTTCGGATTTTAGGTTGTTTCGGGTTTGGGTTGGTCGGGTTTCTAATTGATGTCGGTCGGGTTCGTGTATTATATATTGAAAACGTTATATATAAATTTAATCGTTTTTTAGGATGAATACAATCGATTGAAAGATTGATGAAATCGATAGCAAATTTAAAATTTAGAAAATATTTCAACAGACTATAATTTACGATTTTCAAAAAATAATTAGATAAATATATATATATATATATATATATATAGTATTTAAAATATAGATTTATGTTATTTCGGGTTTTCGGACGGGTTGGGTGGCCAACGATCAAACCCAATCCGAACCCAGATATCCTCCCAAATGTCGGGTTTCGGATTATCAGATTTTTGGGTATTCGGGTTTTTGCAAAAACACCTTATTTTCAGTTCGGATGCTGATTTGGATTTTGGACTATTTGGGTTTTGCACACCCCTAACTTGGAGGAGTGGATGATGAGAAGACTATGTTTTATTTTTTTTGTTTTTAACAAAGGGTATATTAGTCAAAATATTGTTGTTCTACTTAGTTCCAGGGGGTTGGAGTGGGACAAGTGTGTCCCATGCTTGTTCCACTTAGTTTCAGCGTGTCCCACATATGGTCACGCCAAACATGGGACAAGTCTGTTATGTTATGTCCTGTTCCACTCTGTTCTGCGTACCAAACGCACCATAAATAAGAACTTTGGTTCTTACTATGAAATGTGTGAGATGTGACATTATCTTTATTTTTTTATTTTTTTTATTTTTTTCTTGACTTTATAATAATTATTAATATTACATATATTTAACTTATATATATGGGACCCACAAAAATAGGTTATTATAAGAACTATCATTGTAGACTTTTATGTGAATTTTTAATTTGATGAGGTGTAAATGAGGTGGTACCAAAAAGTACAAAAAAAATGTTCTTATAAGAACTTGCATTGGAGATGCTCTAAAAGACCCAACCACTTAAAACAATTAGACTAAGGCATTGTTTGGCAAAAAAAAAACTAGCTTATAAGTTAGTTTTTTTTTTTGTATATGTTTTGATGATCATAAACTAGATTATAAGCTAGCTTATTGAAAAACTACTCATAGTAACATTTTAAAAAACTAGTTTATTAACTACCAGTTAGTTTGACAAACATAGCTAAACCGTCTTTTTGTAGTCTAATCAAACACCCCTAATTATGGATTTTCAACTAGCCCAATTTTAATTTGATTTTATTTTTGGAAAATTTTCATTTCACCTGTTTGGGTTTTGACTTTTGACCGTCCACTGCCACTGGGAATTATCAATTGTATTTTACTCATAATAAGTAATCACATACTGACATACACACATACTATTTTTACCAATAAACTTTCCAAACATAGTAGATTTACAATAAACCTGAAAAACCATTGTTAAAATGAATACATTTTTTTAGAGAATTACGAAAAAAAAAATCAATAAACTTTCTCATTTTGAATATTAAGAGGTTGTATATTAAACCCTTACAAGTTATAATTATTATTCTCGCTTATCTTATAGGGTAACATTTGGGGATATCATAATAGATTGATAGTAAGTGTTTATAAACCGATAAACACTTACCGGGTAAGAGTTATAAATGTAACATCTCAGACTAACCGTACTATATATTGTCCGCTTTGTCCATAAAACTGGACTCACAGTTTTCAAACGCGTTTGGTGGAGGAGGTATTCAGTCTCTTATAAGACAACTTTAGTTCCTCTCTTCAACCAATGTGGGATCTTACAATCCACCCCCTTGGGAGCCCAGCATTCTCGCTGGCACACTAGTCTGGCTCCCGGCTCTGATACCATCTGTAACATCTCAGGCTAACCGTATATGATATTGTCCGCTTTGTCCACAAAACTGGATTCGCGGTTTTAAAACATAAAGGGGGAAACCGTCCTTCACCCCATTTTCTCACTAAACCCTCAAATATCTTCCCCTTTTCTCTCCCAAAACGACCCCTCGCCCTCTCAATCGAACCCTATCATATTTTAGGGGGTTTCCTCCTAAAACCATGTGATCCTCCTCCATCTAACAAGTTGGGAGCTAGAACCATCATTCTTTCACCTTCATCTTCTTCACCAAATTTTTTAGGGTTTTACCGAACCCTTTTCACCATTTTTTAAGAGGCAACTTTCGTTCCCCTCCCCAACCAATGCGGGATCTTACAATCACCCTCGCTTACTGGGTAATATCATCGATCATTGTCTTCTCTCTTATCAGGTAAGATTATCGATTATTGTTATGTTCACTCATTGAGGTAATTGAATGTAACACCCCAAAATCTATAGCCAATAAGAAGACAAAAAGGGTGGCAGTGTTCTACGCAAGTGTCCGTGCGGGTCGAACCGCGCCGTGAGCCGCGCGGGGATCTGTCCAGAGGGCGGCGCGCCTCTCCGCGCGAGTTGGGTCGCGCCACCACTCGCGCGTATGCACTGTGCGCATTGGTGACCTAAAGGTATCTTGGTTGGTGGATGCAAATTATGGTTAAGGTAATCCTCTATTTTCTTCAGCTATGGAAGTTAGGGTATTGGTATCAGTTGAGGTCTTCATGTTTAATGTTTGGGGAATGTTTCTAAATGGCTGGTTGTGAATATTTATGGTTGAAATTTATGGATCTAGATTTTGAAAGTTTTGGCTTTGAATATTCAAGTTTCTTCGAGAAAGTTCTAAGTGGGGTAAAATTTAGATTTATCCTAAATCTAACAAGGTAACCACAAGGGTTGTGGTGTGGTGGTAAAGGCTTGGGGAGTTCATAGCGCTCAACCCGGGTTCGAGCCCCACTAGCAACACTTGTGGCCACTGAGGATAAACTCAGGGCTGCACGCTTTAGCAGCTGGGCCAAAGACCCTAATTGCCAGGGATTAGTCTGGGCCATAGGCCCAGGATACCCTTTCCAAAAAAAAAACAAGGTGAGTTCAAGTTGCTTTGTGAAAACTATGTACATGCCAAAATGTGTATTTTGATGTAAAAATATGTTTTACTCTGTAATTGTCAAAGTGTTGAATATTTTGATAAGTTTTCATATTTAGTAAACTTGGGTTAATTTGATCTCATGAAATGCTCGTATTTGGGGTTTGGATATTTTGATAAATAAGTAGCATGATTTATGCATTTTTTGGTGATTTTGTACAAATGAAGTCTATTTCATGATTTATGCGTTTTTGGTGTATTTGATTTCATAAACCACTTGGAAAAATGCATGTCTCCGTGTTATGAGTCATTTTGGAAACGTAAGGGCATGAGCCCATTTGGATGATCATTCGTCCCAATTTGTGATAAATATTGGGTTAATCCTATATTTGAAATATGTGACGGTGTAAACGTCGTTTAAATACGTTTTATTATTTGGGGACTGTTAATTGATGGCCAAATGAATTTTTGAGCATTTTAGCTCATTTTAACTAAAAAAAGTCTTGAGGACAATTGTCCGGTTTTTAATGGTTCAAAGTAGACCCCCATTTATGATTTGCATCTGAATGCATCTTATGGTATATTAATGATAATTACATGCTCGAGCGCGTGGGTCATTTCTGTGTGGTCATGTAATCTTAGATTGTGTTGCATTGGATTCATAGACACGTAAGTCAGTATTTATTTGATGGTCAATTGGGTATTACGGGGTTGGACTCCGGGGTCCATGTTTTATGACCTTGACCTTTCAAGTGTACACTAGGAGGGTTGAGTTTGTAATATCCCGGACTAAAAGCGACAATCTCAAAGCTTGGGGTGGAGTGTGGTCAAAACCTTTGTTTGAAGGGGGTTAAGTGAAAATACTTATTATAAGGGGTAACCTAGGGTTTTGTGCAATCACTTTTGGGTGACGGCTGATTTTGAGAAGAGGCAAGGGGCGATTTTGGAGCTAGGACGAAGGAGAAAGAAGTCTGAAGGATCGCAGGAGGGAATTTGTAATCTCTTGGAGGTAATAATCTGATAACCCACATTATTCATCTCTAATTGTTCGTTTCAATAATGGTTTTAGTTTTGGGGTTTTTGTTATCGATCTGTTGTTAGGTGTGGGTGTTAATCTGAGGGTTGATGAAAGTTGAGGTTGAGGGCTGTTATTGCTTAATTGTTGGGCCTTTTTAATCGATGTTGTTAAAGGGTGGGTTTAATTCGAGTTATGTAATTAAGTTGTGATTCTGAGGTCTTTGTAAATCGTATTTCTGGGTTTTGTTCGAACGATTATCATCGGTCGAGAGTTGATATCGGTCGAGGTCGACACCGGTCGAGAGTTGACATCGGTCGAGGTCGACACCAGTCGAGAGTTGTTACCTGTCGAGGTCGGCATCAATCGGTTTATGTGGTTGCAGGTCGAAGGGGGAGGGGGGTCGAGACCCCGGTCGCATGCATTCACCGGTGCACACCGGTCGACCGGATAGCACCAGTCGATGATGTTGAAGAAGACTCGGTCGGGGGTTGCCATCCTGGTCACCAATTGAGAAGGGTGGGCCGAAGCCCACGTGTTTTCATTTTGAGGCCACATGTAATTTATTTGACCTTGGGCCAATTAGTGGAAAACAATTTATAGTGTTGGACCTTAAGTGGTCGGCCCACATTTATTTGTAATTTATTTAATCTACTTTAATTAATTAAGGTTTGGGTATGTCGTCTCGAGTTAGAATTAGCGGGTTAAGTTCGGTCAAAGGATAGGTGATGTTGGGATGAGGGGTTAAAGTCAATTTTCACTAAAATAGATCGTATCGAAAATTTACCGGACGATGCCTCATTTTATAGGTTCGAATCGAGTTACACGACTAGGCGAAAGCTTTTAGCGGTGGATTTCAGGTGAGTTTTTCTGAACTAAACCTTTTGATGGCGAAAGCATGTGAAGTTTAATTTCTAAACTTTGATTTATTTATAACGGCATGATTTTTATTAAATTGTACAAGTGTGTTTAAATTGTTGAAATTTACATGTATGCATACATTATATGTGAAGCTTTTGACCTAAGTCGGGGAGTGTGACCCGCCTACTCGTGTCGGGGAGTGTGGCCCGTTTATGCCGTTGGGGGTGTGTCCCAACATTAAGGCAGTGCAAGTTAGACACATCGTCTTTGGCGGTCGTGTGGTCAGTAGCGTGTTATTTCTTATTGAATGTTGATTTAAATGCTGGAAAGTTATTTTTTGTTGCTATCTGTAGAGGGAACTCACTAGACCTATGGTCTAACCCTCGCTCTTTCAAAACTAAAAATCTTTTCAGGCCGTCGTGAGTTAGACAGAGCAGCTAAGGGCAAGGAGAAGGTTTAGCGGGGTGGATAGAAGACCAATACTTAGTTATTCTTATTTATCTCAGTTGTGTATAAGTTGTTTTTATCAAACCTAGTTTCATCTATTGTATGTTTGGGACCATTTTGGCATGGATTATTATTAATCATTGGGATGTTATTTGAAGAGTTGATCCGCTTGTTTATATTTTTTGTTGGGATGTTACAGTTGGTATCAGAGCCATAGTTTAAGGGATTTAGGTGACCGGATGGGCCTAAACTTAAACTGTGGAGTAGATGGACACAACTGAGATTTAGGAAGCCTTTAAGAAAGACCTTGATCAATGTGAGGTGATAACAATAGTGAGTACTCTCATGTAAGTTAAATTCAGAATCGCATCTGGCCAATGCCATTATGAATTTACAGGTGCATGGGCATACTCAATTGCTATTGTTGAGTATGGTTTAGGGTAGAGAGTTCTATCCATAGATTGATAGTTTTAGTCTAGCGTGTGGTGGAAGTTCGTTTTTGGAAGTAAGGTTATGCCGTTAGGATGCACATCGTGCGGGATGTAGATTTTTCGTTGAGAAATGACCTCCTGAGTCCATAAGGAAGAGAATGATGATAGGAGGTGAGCTTGTCGCTCCAAGGGAGTCTTCGGTTGGTAAAGGGGTATGTCGTTTAGTGAGAAGCATGAGAGTGTTAATCCAAGAATCGAATGATCGATTTGAGGCTTCTAAAGTTGTAGATAATTGAAGGGTGGTTGAGAGACGATATCAGTGTTGACTGATAATATGTAGTGAAGATCAGATAGGAATGAGTTACCGTTTGGGTTGTGAGTCAATAGTCACGGTGATGACTAGTTTTGGTCTTTCAAGGCTGTTAGAGGTCGACGATGCCGGAGGTTGTGGCACAGTTGAGAACCCTGACTGGTTGGTTGGAAGCGAGGAGTCTGGGATGAATTATAATGAATGTAAACAGTTGATCTTATGAGAGTAAATAACCTTCAATGTCATTGAGCCTCCTGCATTGTGTGTCAAATAAATTGCTGAAGCTTTTTGTATCTTTCACATTAGATGTTTTGGCAAGTGTGTGTCTTACGAAGTCGTTGTTTCGAAAACGTGTCGACACATGCGGATATGTGTTTGAATCGAAAAGACAAGTTTTTGGACTTTGGGTGGTAAATTTTGAAAATAATTATATATTTCTTTGCAAATGAGTCGATCTTTGGATAAGAAAATCAAAACATCATTTGATCGCATGAATTTATAAGTGAGTTGGGTGTAAACATGTGTTGTCATATCAACAAGGGTGAGAGTCGTTGGCACACTCAGTGTAAGCACTTTCTAGGGTATTTTTATAAATTGTGTGTGTAGAGTTCATCGGAAACGTTCCAATTGTGCCAACCCCGACAATGGGGTATGGTGAGGAGAAATTGTTGTGGAGTTGAGGTAAAACGATTCTTGAAACCGTTATACGTGGCTAAGTCAGTGTCGTGTCGTGTATACGTGAGTTTATTTTCTAATGTAGGTAATTTCTAAATTTTCAACCGTGTCAAAAGTTTAAATGTTTGTGCGTCATACATGAAGGCTATGAACTCTCTAGGTCGTGAGGAAGGTTGCAAATAAGAATGATGAAAGTTTTAAAGAGTGGAAGTGTGTCTGATACGAAATGTTTGCACACCTCTACGACATGTGATAATTGAATTCTAAAGCAAGTATACAATATAATCCAATATCGTCTTTCAAGTAATAAGATGGTAGGATACCAGATATCGTCCCACATAGATTGTTGTAAAAATGCAATAAAAGTGTACTAAAAGAAGAGATTTCAGATGGCGATTTGAAGACTTTGTTTGGTTTGAGTTGGTTAACAATTAGATGATTAACAAGATATATAAATATAGAATGGGTGCAAGACTTGAAGTGAGGAGTAAACACAAATTCTGGAGGCCAATGCTATAGGGATGCTATAGCATTAGTATTAGCTCAGCAACAACAAGTTCCACCATGTACCTTAAAGAGTATCCTTCCGAATATCTACCATTGCACTGTTGTTTAGCCTTCCATCAACATATGCCTATGCAAATGTCCGGACCAGTGTGAGTGTCAAATGGTTTCTTTAAAGTATATGGAAAAACAAATGCCTTTGTTTAAAAATCACCCTTCTGAGTCAATTCCCATATCATTCAAGTTGAGGTGTTCTTAATGGCCCATTCCTGAGTCCACTATACTTTAACACTTTGACTAGTGATCAACCCGTCAAGAATCAATCGGTTTGAAAAACAAAGATAGCAAGTTCCCTTGCTAGTAACTCTTTCAAGTATACTTCCCGTATCATTCAAACTGACGTGCTTTTTCATGGCTTATTCCTAAGTCCATGGCACTTTCACACTTTAAGAAGTGATCAATTCGTCAAGAAGTGCGTTTGGATTTATAAAACTTAAAATGACATAGTAGAACAATGTTATTGAAGAACAAAGTCCACTAGTTTTTGGTTTACAACCTCCCTTTTTGTCTCACACCCAAACTATAAAATTAGCTACTCATTACGTAAAAATAAATTGCAAGAAATGTAAATGACATAAAGTAAAGACACAATGTAAATGACGGAATATAAATTACGGAAAATAAATGATGGAAAATAAATGACTGAATTTAAATTACTAAATATAAATGATCGAAAGTAAAGAGCGTAAAGTAAATGATATGAAGCAATAAAGAAAACTAGAAGAATCATGCAATATTGTAGCAACCCATGTGTAAGAACAAGAATTCCAAAAAAAAATTCAAAACTAATATTTAAATATGAATCTTCAACCACAAGCTTTTCAATCATATGTTAAATCTGAAATTACTTACCTCCATGACCAGCCCACTCCCTCCTTTTTATAGGTTTCAAAGAGGGGACAACAAGAACTATAGCAAATAGTAATAAGTACAAAAGCAACTTATATAATACTAATAAATCAAAAAGCTAACTAGAAGTACATAACCCTTAGTTACAATCTGATTTTAAACAAAAGAGCAATTGATCCTCAACTTGAGTAGCTTAGTTGGCATCCACTTGTGAGTCTTGGCCGATTTTCTATTTTAAGCACGCAAAAAGACCGAATCTAAATCTGCGATCGAATGCTGTGGCATCAGATTTCAGCATTGCAGCCTGCACATTTTTAGACAAAATTAGCGTACCTAATAAGTAAAAGCAAGTAAACCACAAACTTAGCTCCATATAATAGAAAAGGGAAAATAAGATAAGAAAATTGGACTCAAAGTCGGGATTTAAATAAAATGATCTATCTAAAAAGAAGGAAAAACGCTCGTATGCATTGAATTCTCAATGCATATCACAACCTCAAACTTGAAATTTTGCTTGTCCCCAAGCAAATAAAATAAAAGAAAGAAAATGACTCAATTAAGAATTTTGTAAGATCAAAGCATTAAGTGCACACACAATGTGAAAAGATACCACATGAAATCCATAGCCTTTCATAAATTCCTAGTCATCCATTATCAGCCTAAGTATGTGCATGAATTATAAGCTAGTATCCACTTTCTTCTTTCTCAACTTATCACAATCAAATTTAGGATCAAAAGGGCTTTGGTAGGGTCACTCATTTTTGGCAGTTTTTTTGTCTCACTTGGCCTTTTTCCACACAAATTCCCAATATTTTTGTGATTTTTTTTCAATTTTTGGCACTTTTGTGCTCTTTTTGCTTTTTCCCTTTTAGTGCACTTTGCCCCTATGGGACATTTGTGTGCACCTTACCCCTATGGGGTATTTTTGGGTGTTTGTCAAGGCCTCAAATTAGAGCTATGCTCTTTTGTATTGACGTTCAAGCCTTGTTTTGTCATTAAGCACCTCCATATCCCCAAATTTCACAACCTCAAACTTTGAAATTCACAATGTCCTCATTGTGAGGAAACAATGTGCTTTGGTGTATAATGGCTACAAGTGGTTCATGGTGAGTGAAAAGATGGCCTAAATCATGTCCCAAACAGATTGTTTATTTTCAATGTGTCCCAAGAAAGTGAAAGCTAGTTCATATCAAACATAGACTAGGTGCAATGATGTGTTCCAAAAAATTATTTAGGCTATGAATTCAAAAGATATGCAAGTAACATGTGATGATCTTAACATGAAAATAAACCTATAAATCAGCAAACTAATCCCAGACACAAAACAAAAGAAATAAATAAAAGATGGAGACTAAGTGAAGTGATTTGAACCTGCCCTACTCCTTAGGAGTAGGCTGTGAAATCTGTGCAGTGGCTGCCAATGCTGCAGCATTGGCTTTCAGCTCCCCATTCTCCATTCTGAGCTTCTTGATCTCAGTCTTCCTTGCCTTCAGCTTTTCCTTCAACCTCTGGACTTTTCCACCAGATTTCTCTTCCAACTCTTGTCTTACAGCTTCAAACCCATCCCTGCTTTCCTTTCTCTGCTTCTTCAGCTTCTCTTCCAACCTTTCCTTCATCTTATCCATCTTCTCAAAGAATTCTCTCCTTTGATCCAGTATGCAGTCTGTGAGGCTGCTGTTTTGAGCCAGCAAATCTTGTAGCATTCCCATCATGTCAGAGCTGGATGTTTTAGGTTGCCTCATTCTGGCCACTGACTTGAGATCAATGGCCCACTTCTCATTGCCTTCCTTATGAATGATGTCCTCTTTGTATTGAGGAACATCTTGATCAATCAACAACCTACTCAACAGCCCAGGGAAAAACAGTTTCCCCTGGTTTCTACCAGAACAGTATTTGATGGATTTGAAGACTATATCTCCCACATTAATATTTTTCCCAGACAATACATAGTAGAGCAATACCATCCTTTCACATGAGAGAAAACCATCATGTGTGGTGGGCATCAAAGAGCTCTTTATGAAATTGTTCCACACATTGGCATTAGCATTGAGGTTACAAGCCTTGAATGATCTCAGCTTGTAATTAGTGTGTGTCTCCCAATGTGATCCAGGCTTCCCAAGGATTTCAATCATTTCATTTAGCCTGGATAAAGGAGCCTCCTCAAAAAGGCTTTCAAACTCAGTGTGTGCAGGATTTGAGAGGCCCAACAAACTATTGATGGCCTCTCTAGAGATAGATACCTCTATGCCTCTAACTGTGACAAAAGTGCTGGTGATTATTGAAACTTCAGCATAAAACTCCCTAAGGAGTGTGAGGTTGTAAGTAGATTTTACCTCACAGAAATTGTCCCATCCTCTGTTCTCAATTACCTCCCTGACTATGTCCACCTCCTCCCTGCTCTTGCTATCAAATCCTCTGTCTATAAGGGCAAACTTGTTTCTGAACTTTGCAAACATCTTTAAGGCTTCATCACAACTGAAACCATCAAAAGGCATTTGAGGCCTTGAGATGGGTCCAGTGGCAGACCCTTCTGCAACATGATGCTGCTTGGATGCTCCAGCATTGGTCTTTGCCTTTCTTGGTTTCCTTGGAGGCTTTGTTGCAATGGTTTTTGTTCTAGGATGCATCTTCTGTTTCTTGGGTTCAGGACCTGCAATTTTACTTTTGGTAGCATGTGTCTTCCCCAATCCCTTCCTCTTTTTAGAGGAAGTAGGGGCAGTGGCAGGGTCACTGTTAGACTCTGGGTTAGTGCCTGCAGTTCCAATGTTCTCTGCCTCAGGATGCTGTGATGATGCTACAACATTAGCATCCTCTTCAGTTGGTAATCCCATCTCATTTAGAAACTTGTCCACCCTTTGCATAGGGTCTACTCCCTTGGTTCCAAGGTCATCCAAAACAGGGTTTGGTTGACTGGAAGGAGAAGTCTGTGAACATTCACAAGGCCAATTTAAGTACAATATTGGTGGTGGGTGTGCAAATGCAAATGAAAAATCGCTTTTTGAATCAGGACTAGAAGAGAAATAATCCTCAACCAAAACATCAAGATTAGAAAATACCTCGTCTGCATCGATGTTGAGATCAGGGACTTCACTATTTTTGGCATCACCCTCTTTTGCTCGTTCTTCCGCAGTAGACTTAGGGGCAACCACAGTGATTTCCTCCACTGTGGTGTTTGGTTCTTCAGGGGGAACCACAGTAGAAGGAGCACTCACCGAGGGGTTTTCGAGAGGGGTTTTTTCAATCGCAGCCCCCTCGTCAGTCGTGGTTCGAATGGGAGAGTCCAAATGGGTTTGGATGGTCTCCATAGGCTTTGGCGAAGAGGGTTTTTCAGGGGTAGAATCGATCACAGTAGGGTTTTGGGTTTGGATTTCTTCCACCTTCGATGTGGAAATCACAGTCTCTAGGGCTTTTTTCGTGGTAGGGCTTGGTGGGTTTTCCATGGTTGGTGTATTAGAAACAGGGGATGGAGGATTTGCCACCACATTTGACGATTCGTCGGTTTTAGGTGGTGGTTGCTCTGTGTTTCGTCGCCGGCCACTCCTTCGAGGAGGAGTATCATCGCGCCTTGCAGGACTCTTGACCCTCGCCATCGCCTGAAAATAGAAGTGTGCTTCGGTGGTGTTTTGTCGGAATATCGCCGGCGAGAGAAAGAATGATTCGAGAAGGGTGATTTTCGAGAGAGAGGAAGGCGAAAGGGTGGAAAAAATATAAGACCTTGTTTGAAAAAGTTGTGAAATAAAAAGGTCAGGTGGTTTCCTTTTATGGAGATAAGAACAAAACTAAAATCTAATAAGGAAAATCTTAAATATAATAAAACTACTTTAAATAAGAAAAAAGGACAAGGAAAATAATACTAAAAGAGAAAAACCATACTGCAGAAAAAGAAGGAAAATGACATCAACCTTGTACCAATTCAAACTAGTAGGTGATGGTGTGCACAAGTTAGGAAGAAAGGACCCATGCTTTGTCTCCTTTTTCTTATCATGGTACACAAATTATTGCTTTTATGACATCATTGTACCTTTTCTAATTGAGACTCAACCAGATGATAAAAAGAAATTGTGTCCTTTCTATTTTTGAAATTCAAAAGAGCATTTGCTTTCAACTATTTCCCTCCCAAAATTTCCTGGACTGTTATGCTGGAAATGGATGCTCCAGCATCATCCTTCTTCTTACCTTCCATCTTAGAGATCTGCAAAATGACATTTCAAACATACTTACACACAGAGAATTCAAAACAACAAGATTATTTACAAACATTCATGGACTTAGAGGGAGTCCACATCCCAAAAGGTGGTGCTTTAGAGAGTGGTAGCCAGATCCACAGAGCAATGCTCTGGGATTGCTACAGCATCATGGTAAAGTTTAACCCTTTGACCATTAACCTTGAATATACCATTTGTCTCAGGGTTCACTAAGTCAACAGCTCCATAGGGGTACACTTTGTGGATTAGAAAAGGTCCTGACCATCTAGTTTTCAACTTTCCAGGGAATAACCTAAGCCTTGAATTGAATAATAAGACCTGTTGTCCTTCTTTGAGTTCTCTGTGATGGATTCTTTGGTCATGCCACTTTTTGGTTTTCTCTTTATAGAGCTTGACATTCTCATATGACATATTTCTATGTTCTTCCATCTCACAGAGTTGTAATTTCCTTTTATTTCCTGCACTATCCAAGGACATGTTCAATTCTTTGATGCCCCAATAGGCCTTATGCTCAAGTTTTAGAGGAAGATGGCAAGCCTTTCCAAATACTAGCTTATATGGGGACATACCAATTGGTGTTTTAAAGGCAGTGCGGTATGCCCATAAAGCATCGTCTAGCTTAAAAGCCCAATCCTTCCGGTTTGGGTTTACCATTTTCTCTAGAATTCCCTTTATTTCCCTGTTTGATAATTCAGCAAGACCATTTGTCTGTGGGTGATAAGCAGTTGCAACTCTGTGGTTAATATTATATTTTGACAAAACTCCATGTAACAAATTGTTCACAAAGTGGGTACCCTCATCACTAATTAGTGCCCTGGGGGTACCAAACCTTGTAAATATTTGCTTTTGAAGGAACTTAACCACAATCTTTGCATCATTTGCAGGACAAGCCAAAGCTTCTACCCATTTTGACACATAATCAACAGCAATAAGTATATATTGACAATTGTTAGATGGTGGGAAGTGTAACAACCTGATCCTTTATATATAATAAATTAACATTTATTACTAAACATTGTCCCAAGCTTACAATACAGAGTACAAGGTTCTTTACTATCAACTATTACACAACTGAGTTTCTCAAAAAGATAGCTATGGCAGGAAGTCTTCTATCTCCTGCTAAAAGCTCACACCTTCTCTTTACCTTTATCTGCAACTTTTCGATAACCTGAAACAGGATTAAAATTTCGAAATAGCGAGGGTTAGACCAAAGGTCTAGTGAGTCCCCTCCAATCACTACTACAACAGTTCAAATATTAATTAAAACATTTAAACAAAACTGTGTATCTCAACATATAACTTGCTCTTTAAATCACTTTAAAACATATTATGCTTCGCAGACACAATAAGACTACTGGCCATCACTGACCACTTTCTACGCTCGCAAGCGTACTTTAAACTACTGACCAACATTCCCGTCAAAGACGGTATGTCTGTCTCGCACTGCCTTATTTTAGGGACACACCCTAATGGCATAAACGGGCCACACTCCCCGGTACGAGCAGGCGGGTCACACTTCCCGACTTAGGTCAAACTTCTGACTCAAAGGTATGCATACACCGAGTCCTGCCAGTATATAAAACAAGTTTATATACCCTGAGCATAAACATGCCCAACTAATTAAATCAATCATTTGAAATAATTCTACTAACTTTCAATATTATAAATGCGCAGTATATAAAAACTCACATTTATAAAATAACTGCTCAAATCATAAAAGATTTAATTGAAAGACTCACCTTTAATTTCTCTGAATTAAACTCTGACTTATACCGATTAACACCACCTCTATTTGACCAAAACGGATCAATCCTTCAAGATCAGTTCTCTTCTTTCTATCTGCCTTATGCTTTCTCTCTGCTTTCACTCTTTTTCTCTTAGAAAATAAGTTGTCTGATATTTGAGATATGAATCTCAAATATCTGATAGATTTGATTATAAAAAAAACAAATTTCCACTTTACTCCCCTGAACTTTGGGTCTCGCTTCACTTTTTCCCCCAACTTCCAAAATTAACAAAATTTCGAAACTGGTTATTACAATCTTCCCCCTTAAGAGAATTTCGTCCCCGGAATTCTATCGCTAAACAACTGGGGATACTGAGATTTCATATCTGCCTCTACTTCCCATGTAGACTCTTGCCCTTGGTGAAATTTCCACTGAACTTTCACTAAGCGAATTTCTTTGTTCCTCAACTTCTTTATCTTGAGGTCTGTAATTGCTACAGGCTCCTCAATATAACTTAGTTTCTCATCTATCTGAATATCTTCCAAAGGAATAACTATATCTGCTTCTGCCAAACACTTCTTCAGATTTGACACATGAAATGTGGGATGAATCCCACGCAAACTTGCTGGTAGATCAAGTTCGTAGGCCACTTCACCAACACGATCAGTGATGATAAATGGTCCAACAAACCTTGGTCTTAACTTTCCTTTCTTTCCAAATCTGATCACCCCTTTCCAAGGCGACACTTTCAACATTACGTTATCTCCTATCTGAAACTCTATCGGTTTCCTTCGTCTATCAGCATACATTTTCTGACGATCTTGAGAAATCTTCAATCTTGCTCGAATCTGATCGACTTTATCAGCTGTTACCTGCACAATCTCTGGTCCTGCTAACTGTCTTTCACCCACCTCATTCCAACATAGAGGTGTTCTACATTTACGACCATACAAAGCTTCAAACGGAGCCGCTTGTATGCTAGCATGATAACTATTGTTGTAGGAAAATTCAATTAACGGCAAAAGAATCTCCCACAAACCTTTAAAATCTATAACACATGCATGAAGCATATTTTCTAATGTCTGAATAGTTCTTTCACTCTGACCATCTGTTTGCGGATGATAGGCCGTGCTCAGCTTAAGTTGAGAGCCTAATTCCCTTTGCAAGCTTTTCCAGAACGCTGATGTAAATCGAGCATCCCTATCTGATACAATGGACGACGGTACTCCATGCCTAGTCACTATTTCGTCGATATACAATCGAGCCATCTTTTCTAATGAGTACGTCTCCTTGATCGGTAGGAAGTGAGCTGACTTTGTGAGTCTATCCACTATCACCCAAATAGCATCATGCCCCTTAGGTGATCGCGGTAACCCAGTAACAAGATCCATAGTAATCTCGTCCCACTTTCACACTGGAATTTCTAACGGCTGAAGCTCCCCATAAGGTCTCTGATGCTCAGCTTTAACCTTTAAACATGTAAGACACCGTTCAACAAAATGAGCAATATCTTTCTTTAAACCTGGCCACCAATAACTTTGTTTCAAATCTCTATACATCTTATTAGTTCCAGGATGAACTGAATACCGAGATCTATATGCTTCTTCCAATACTTTCTGCCTCAGACCTCCTGCTTTTGGGATCCATACCCGCTTATTGAAACACTTTACTCCTCGATTGTCAACTATTAACAAGTTAGCAATCCCAACTATCCTTTTACTTTTCACATTTTCTGTTGACACTGCTTCTTCTTGAGACTTTATAACTTCTTCCAAGAAATTAGAAACAACATCAACTCGAAACGCTACAACCTCTGCTATTTCTCCATGCTCCTTACGACTTAGAGCATCTGCTACCACATTGGCCTTGCCTGGATGGTACAAAATTTCACAGTCATAATCACTTAATAACTCCATCCATCTACGCTGCCTCATATTAAGCTCTTTCTGATTAAACAGATACTGAAGACTCTTGTGATCTGTGTAAATCTGACACTTGATCCCATACAAGTAATGCCTCCAGATTTTCAAAGCAAATACTACAGCTGCCAATTCTAAATCGTGCGTCGGATAATTCTTTTCATGCTCTTTTAATTGACGAGATGCATAGGCAATCACCTTGCCTTCTTGCATTAACACACATCCCAAACCCAACTTTGAAGCATCACTATAAATAACAAATCCTTCCGACCCGTTAGGTAGAGACAAAACAGGAGCACTACTTAAACTTTCTTTCAACTTACCGAACGCTTCATTCTGAGCTTCTGCCCAAACAAACTTAACATTCTTTCTGACGTAGCTATCCTAGAAAATTCCTGAATGAACTTTCTATAATAACCAGCCAATCCCAGAAAACTTTTTACCTCAGATGGCGATTTCGGTGCTTCCCACCCTTTTATGGCTTCAATCTTAGCTGGATCGACCTGAATCCCATCTTTCGACACCACGTGCCCTAGAAACTGTACTTCTTTCAGCCAAAATTCACACTTTGAAAACTTGGCATACAACTTTTCACGCTTCAGCAATTCTAAAATTGCTCTTAAATGAGTTTCATGATCTTCTTTAGAACGTGAATAGATCAATATATCATCTATAAAGACAATGACATATTTATCTAAAAATGGACTACACACTCTATTCATCAGATCCATGAAAGCTGCTGGCGCATTGGTCAAACCAAATGGCATAACTAAAAATTCATAATGTCCGTACCTCGTACGAAAAGCAGTCTTAGACACATCCTCCTCCCTCACCTTCAACTGGTGATACCCAGAGCGCAGATCTATTTTCGAAAAGTAACTCGCTCCTTGCAGTTGATCAAAAAGATCGTCAATCCTGGGAAGCGGATACTTATTTTTAACAGTCAACTTATTGAGCTCACAGTAATCTATGCACATTCTCATAGACCCGTCTTTCTTCTTAACAAACAGTACTGGCGCTCCCCAAGGTGAGGTACTAGGGCGAATAAACCCCTTGTCTAACAACTCTTGCAACTGAGTCATCATTTCTTTCATCTCTGCTGGTGCCAATCTGTACGGTGCTCTTACAATCGGCGCTGCTCCGGGAACTAAATCAATACTAAACTCCACTTGCCGATCAGGAGACAAAGTGGTCAAATCTTCCGGAAATACTTCTGAAAACTCACTGACTACTGGAACCGACTCCAATCCCTTCTTTTCCTTCTTAGTATCTATCACATAAGCTAAGAATCCCACACACCCTTTTACTAAACATTTCTTAGCCTTAATCATAGAAATCAAGCATGACTTTCTATCCCTTCGATCTCCAAATACTACTATCTCTTCTTTTCCTGGTTGCGCTATACGAATCAATTTCTTATTACAAACTATATGAGCATCATTAGACGCCAACCAGTCCATTCCCATAATAACATCAAATTCTCCCATACCCATTGGGTACAGTCAAAGTTGAAATGATTGTCCATCAATGACAATACTACTCCCATCATACATTTCTTCTACTAAGATTTGATTATTATCAGCCACTTCTACTTTCAATTCATGCTTAAGCTTCTTAGGTTTCTCATTCAATTTATGCACAAAATTAGGAGACACAAAAGAACGATTTGCTCCTGAATCAAACAATACTTTTGCATAATTTGAATTTATAAAGAAAGTACCTGTCACTACATCAGGTATCTCCGCCGCTTCTTCTGCTGACATGTTGAACACTCTATCTCTCGCTTTAACTGGCTCTCCCTTTTTCTCACTTCCTTTTTCTACACTTCTTCCAACGGTTCCCTTTTTCAACTGTGGACAATTGGTCCTGATATGATCAGGAGATCCACACTGATAACAAGACCTCAAATTCTGGCAATCCCGAGCCAAATGCCCAACCTTTCCACACTTATAACAGCCTTCTTGATTAATCTTGCATTCTCCCTTATGCATTCGGTTGCACTTACTACAGGGCTTATTTTCAAACTTATTAACAGGACGCTGATCAAACTTTGCAGACTTAACTGGTTTGAAGTCAAGAATTGTTCCTTCCCACTTTCTTTTATCTCCACTTCGCTCAGTGGCTTGTCTGTTCTTTTCTTTCTCTCTCATCTCCGCCGCATTTACTGCCATTTGAAAAGTCAACGGTTCTTTATTCGAGACAAATTTCCGAATATCACTTCTTAATCCAAAGACGAAACGTTCTACTCGTCTTTCTTCATTCGGCACATAGATTCCTGCAAATCTAGACTTTTCAATAAACTTGGTCGTATACTCTCTGACCGACATTCCTTTCTGTTCTAAACCCAGAAATTCTTCTTCCAGCTTTTTAACTGCCGCCAAAGGGCAGAACTGTGCTTGAAATCTTTTAACAAATTCACCCCAAACCAATTCTTTAGCTACCGTAGAACTTTGACCTCCGGATTCTACATCCCACCACATCACCGCTTCATCTTTCAGCATTGACAAAGGATAAACTACTTTATCCTCTTCTGCACACTTACTCGTATCAAATGCTAACTCCATACCTTTTACCCATCTTATCGCTACTACGGGATCACATTCCCCTTTGTACGTAGGAGGCTTGCAAGCAGCAAACTCCTTGAAACTACATCCTTTTCCTGTTACAACTTTAACTGACACAATAGGATCTGACTGAGGATGACTTCCCATTCCAGTTACTGGTGATTCTGCTACCTCAGTTGCTACTTTATCTTCACTCTTTTCTCTACTTACCGAAACTTCATTTGTACGTTGAGCCAACAAAGCATTCAACGTTTCTTGTAACTTTCCCATTTCTGCAGTAAAGGTTTATTGCGTAACAAAACCTTGAGTTCTACCTCTACCACGGTTTCCCGTCTGTTTTCGACCCCTCATAGAAGCCGAAATTTCTTGATGAGAAGTTTCTTGCTCATCTCTTATCTCTACGCTTTCATTCTGACGAATACCACGACTCGTCTTCCCAC
Source organism: Arctium minus (assembly GCA_954870635.1). NCBI lineage: Eukaryota > Viridiplantae > Streptophyta > Magnoliopsida > Asterales > Asteraceae > Arctium > Arctium minus. Next base: position 70,157,910 of record OX941095.1, on the reverse strand, counting down.
CTCGAGTTCCCACATTGGAAACTCCTATCTGAGTAGTTGTTTTCTGAACTGCCTTACCTTTAGGTCGACCTCGACTTTTTCCTTGAATAGCAGTCGGGTTGACATTAGTCATTTGCTCTGCTGCAATGACTTCATTCTCTGGATCCATTTCTGGATTTACTATAGATCTACTCCTGGTCACTCGCTCAGACATACTTCTGCTAAAAATAAACATAAGATATTCAATCTAACATTCTACACATTACAGCATTTTAAGCACAAGCATGTACTTGTAAATTCACAATTACACTGGCCAGATGGAATTCCAAATTTACCTTACATGCTAGTCCTTAATACTTTAATGTTATCTTCTTACGGTCTTCCTATTACTCAGTTGTGCTTCTACTAACTCAGTTTAAGTCTAGTCCCATCTGGTCACCTAGATCCCTTAAACTAGTGCTCTGATACCAATTGTAACAACCTGATCCTTTATATATAATAAATTAACATTTATTACTAAACACTGTCCCAAGCTTACAATATAGAGTACAAGGTTCTTTACTATCAACTATTACACAACTGAGTTTCTCAAAAAGATAGCTATGGTAGGAAGTCTTCTATCTCCTGCTAAAAGCTCACACCTTCTCTTTACCTTTATCTGCTACTTTTTGATAACCTGAAACAGGATTAAAATTTCGAAATAGCGAGGGTTAGACCAAAGGTCTAGTGAGTCCCCTCCAATCACTACTACAACAGTTCAAATATTAATTAAAACATTTAAACAAAACTGTGTATCTCAACACATAACTTGCTCTTTAAATCACTTTAAAACATATTATGCTTCGCAGGCACAATAAGACTACTGGCCATCACTGACCACTTTCTACGCTCGCAAGCGTACTTTAAACTACTGACCAACATTCCCGTCAAAGACGGTATGTCTGTCTCGCACTGCCTTGTTTTAGGGACACACCCTAATGGCATAAACGGGCCACACTCCCTGGTACGAGCAGGCGGGTCACACTTCCCGACTTAGGTCAAACTTCTGACTCAAAGGTATGCATACACTGAGTCCTGCCAGTATATAAAACAAGTTTATATACCCTGAGCATAAACATGCCCAACTAATTAAATCAATCATTTGAAATAATTCTACTAACTTTCAATATTATAAATGCGCAGTATATAAAAACTCAGATTTATAAAATAACTGCTCAAATCATAAAAGATTTAATTGAAAGACTCACCTTTAATTTCTCTGAATTAAACTCTGACTTCTATCGATTAACACCACCTCTATTTGACCAAAACGGATCAATCCTTCAAGATCACTTCTCTTCTTTCTCTCTGCCTTATGCTTTCTCTCTGCTTTCACTCTTTTTCTCTTAGAAAATAAGTTGTCTGATATTTGAGATATGAATCTCAAATATCTGATAGATTTGATTATAAAAAAAACAAATTTCCACTTTACTCCCCTGAACTTTGGGTCTCGCTTCACTTTTTCCCCCAACTTCCAAAATTAACAAAATTTTGAAACTGGTTATTACAGGAAGGGTCCCATGAAATCAATTCCCCATACATCAAACAACTCAACTTCCAAGATCCCGTTTAAAGGCATTTCATTTTTCTGAGAAATGGAACCACTTCTTTGACATTCATTACACCTTTTTGAAAAATTATGGGCATCTTGGAAAAGAGTGGGCCAATAAAAACCAGATTGTAATACTTTTGCTGCTGTTCTTTGTCCACCAAAGTGACCCCCATAAGGTGACTGGTGGCAATGTTGCAGTATTGCTGCCACCTCAGTTTCTGGAATGCATCTTCTCAATATCTGATCTGTTCCAATTTTGAACAGATAAGGGTCATCCCAAAGGTAAAACTTGGTATCATGGATGAAATTTTTGAGCCTATGGTGGGTGTAATCACATGGTTTGATTCCACAAGCTAAGTAATTAGCAATATCAGCATACCAAGGCATGACTGAATGCTGTAGCATTAGGATTCTCTCATATGGGAAAGTTTCAATGATCTCCCCTTCTTTTTGCTCTATTTCATGGTTCTCTAGCCTGGACAGGTGATCTGCTACTTGGTTGTCTACTCCCTTCCTATCCACAATCTCTAGGTCAAACTCTTGTAACAACAGAACCCATCTAATTAAACCTAGGTTTAGCATCCTTTTTTGAGACCAAGTATTTAATGGCTGCATGATCAGTATGCACAATGATTTTTGTTCCCATTAAATATGATCTAAATCTCTCAAAGGCAAAATCCACAGCCAAAAGTTCTTTTTCTGTTGTTGTGTAGTTGATTTGTGCTTCATTCAATGTTTTACTTGCATAATAGATTGAATGAAAAATCTTTTCTCTCCTTTGACCTAGTACTACACCTACAGCCCAATCACTTGCGTCACACATGATTTCAAAGGGTTTGTTCCAATCTGGAGCAACAACCACTGGTGCAGTTACCAAAGCTTCTTTCAAAATAAGGAATGCATTTCTACAATACTTTTGGTCATGCTGTAACAAAAGACATAAGGGTTTTGAGATTTTTGAAAAGTCCTTAATGAATCTTCTGTAAAATCCAGCATGACCGAGAAAGCTTCTGATTCCTTTAACAGTGGTTGGTTCAGGTAGTTTTGAAATTATTTCAAGTTTGGCTTTGTCTACCTCCACTCCTCTTTTTGAAATTAAATGCCCAAGAACAATTCCCTCTTTAACCATGAAATGACACTTTTCCCAATTGAGGACCAAATCATTTTCCTCACATCTTTCAAGACCTTTTTTCAAAATTTTCAAACAATCATCAAAGGATGAGCCATAAATAGAAAAATCATCCATAAAGATTTCAATGGATGTTTCCAACATGTCAGAAAATATGGACATCATGCATCTTTGAAAGGTTGCTGGTGCATTACAAAGTCCAAATGACATTCTTTTAAACGCAAAAGTACCATAGGGACAAGTAAATGTGGTCTTTTCTTGGTCCTCTGGTGATATGGCTATCTGATTATATCCGGAGTATCCATCCAAAAAGCAATAATACTCTTTACCAGCCAGTCTGTCTAACATTTGGTTAACAAAAGGTAATGGAAAATGGTCCTTTTGGGTAGCCTTGTTCAATCTACGGTAGTCCATGCAAATTCTCCATCCGAAGACTACTATAGTGGGGATAAGTTCATTTTTATCATTGTCTATGATTGTAAACCCTCCCTTCTTTGGAACACACTGAACTGGACTTACCCAAGAACTACTGGCTATTGGGAAAATAATTCATGCATCTAACCATTTCAAAATTTCCTTTTTCACTACCTCTTTCATGACAGGGTTCAATCTTCTTTGTGGTTCAATGGATGTGAAATTCTTGTCTACTAAGATGATCTTATGTTGACAAATAGAAGGACTAATCCCTCTAAGGTCAGCAATGGTCCATCCTATGGCTTTAGTGTGTAATTTCAACATATCCACTAACTTTTGTTCTTGATGCAATTCTAAGGTAGATGAGATGATGACAGGCAATTTGCCTTCTTCTCCTAGAAAAGCATACTTTAGGTGAGATGGGAGTTGTTTCAACTCCAGGTCAGGTGGTGATACAATGGATGGTGTAAAAGGCTTTGGTTCATTGTTTTCCAAGGGTTCAAATGCTACAGCATTTACTAGGACAGTAACATCATCTCCTAGGGAAAGGTCATCACTGACAGCTAGGTCTACATCATCATCATCCTCTTCCTCTAACTCACAGGCTTTTCTAAATCCATCCTCATGATACAATGATTCAGTCACACTTAAGTTTGAACATTCCTCAACATCTTCAGGGTATCTTAAAGAGTTAAAAACATTAAATGTGACCTTTTGGTCTTGGAGTCTCATGGTTAACTCTCATTTCTGAACATCAATCAAAGTTCTTCCGATGGCTAGAAAGGGTCTTCCCAAAAGGACGGGAATATCCTTATCAGCCTCAAAATCCAAGATAATAAAATCTTCCGGAAAGATGAACTTGTCAACCTGAACTAAGACATCCTCTATTTTTCCTTTGGGTAGGCAATGGTCTTGTCAGCCAATTGGAGTGTGAGTGTGGTAGGTCTGTCTTCTCCTATCCCTAAGTTGTTGAAAACAGGCAACAACGCCAAAAACTTGATACGAAATGTTTGCACACCTCTACGACATGTGATAATTGAATTCTAAAGCAAGTATACAATATGATCCAATATCGTCTTTCAAGTAATAAGATGGTAGGATACCAGATATCGTCCCACAGAGATTGTTGTAAAAGCGCAATAAAAGTGTACTAAAAGAAGAGATTTCAGATGGCGAATTGAAGACTTTGTTTGGTTTGAGTTGGTTAACAATTAGATGATTAACAAGATATATAAAGATAGAATGGGTGCAAGACTTGAAGTGAGGAGTAAACACAAATTCTGGAGGCCAATGCTATAGGGATGCTATAGCATTAGTATTAGCTCAGCAACAACAAGTTCCACCATGTACCTTAAAGAGTATCCTTCCGAATATGTACCATTGCACTGTTGTTTAGCCTTCCACCAACATATGCCTATGCAAATGTCCGGACCAGTGTGAGTGTCAAATGGTTTCTTTAAAGTATATGGAAAAACAAATGCCTTTGTTTAAAAATCACCCTTCCGAGTCGATTCCCATATCATTCAAGTTAACGTGTTCTTAATGGCTCATTCCTGAGTCCACTACACTTTAACACTTTGACTAGTGATCAACCCGTCAAGAATCAATCGGTTTGAAAAACAAAGATAGCAAGTTCCCTTGCTAGTAACTCTTTCAAGTATACTTCCCGTATCATTCAAACTGACGTGCTTTTTCATGGCTTATTCCTAAGTCCATGGCACTTTCACATTTTAAGAAGTGATCAATTCGTCAAGAAGTGCGTTTGGATTTATAAAACTTAAAATGACATAGTAGAACAATGTTATTGAAGAACAAAGTCCACTAGTTTTTGGTTTACAACCTCCCTTTTTGTCTCACACCCAAACTATAAAATTAGCAACTCATTACGTAAAAATAAATTGCAAGAAATGTAAATGACATAAAGTAAAGACACAATGTAAATGACGGAATATAAATTACGGAAAATAAATGATGGAAAATAAATGACGGAAAATAAATGACTGAATTTAAATTACTAAATATAAATGACCGAAAGTAAAGAGCGTAAAGTAAATGATATGAAGCAATAAAGAAAACTAGAAGAATCATGCAATGTTGTAGCAACCCATGTGTAAGAACAAGAATTCCAAAAAGAAATTCAAAACTAATATTTAAATATGAATCTTCAACCACAAGCTTTTCAATCCTATGTTAAATCTGAAATTACTTACCTCCATGACCAGCCCACTCCCTCCTTTTTATAGGTTTCAAAGAGGGGACAACAAGAACTATAGCAAATAGTAATAAGTACAAAAGCAACTTATATAATACTAATAAATCAAAAAGCTAACTAGAAGTACATAACCCTTAGTTACAATCTGATTTTAAACAAAAGAGCAATTGATCCTCAACTTGAGTAGCTTAGTTGGCATCCACTTGTGAGTCTTGGCCGATTTTCTATTTTAAGCACGCAAAAAGCCCGAATCTAAATCTGCGATCGAATGTTGTGGCATCAGATTTCAGCATTGCAGCCTGCACATTTTTAGACAAAATTAGCCTACCTAATAAGTAAAATCAAGTAAACCACAAACTTAGCTCCATATAATAGAAAAGGGAAAATAAGATAAGAAAATTGGACTCAAAGTCGGGATTTAAATAAAATGATCTATCTAAAAAGAAGGAAAAAACGCTCGTATGCATTGAATTCTCAATGCATATCAGTGTCGCTCGATCAGAGGGGAGTAAATGTGTGATATTGGTATTCTTCTAAGTAAGGGGGTGAATAGCGGAGGTGGTTAATGGATACATTGAGCTATGATGTTAAGGATGATGGTACTATAATGGTTCACCGTTGGTTGCATGTGGATGTCGGTAAACGGTGGTGTCTGGAGTCGAGTTTGGGGTCGTAAAATATTTTGGCAATTAGCTGCTGCAGTGGAAGATGAAGGTTTCACTGGAGATCCATGTAGGATGGTAACAGAGTGGAAGTACATCAATGTCAATTGTTGCTGTGGAAATCAGAAACCATTTGTGGTAATGTCGGAGCGCGGAGAATGAAGTAGTAGTTACGGATAGTTTCGAGGAGTTTTGTGATGAAGCGAAGAGTTATTCAGAAAAGGTGTGTACCTAGTGTGATGTTGGACAACCTTGTGTGGATAATTCAAAAAGGGAAAATCACTAGTTCAGTAAAGTGGTTCTTTATCGACGAGGTTTTGATGGTTATGTGGGAGTGACGTTTTTATATAGCACAACTGGAATGGGTTGCGCTTTGTGCATTTAATACTTCGAGGTAGTATGTTTAATTATTCAAGTGTAACACTCTCAATTCTGGAAATAGCAACTAATTTAAAATTTTCTAAATACATCGATAAATGATACATCTCCAAATCACAATTTATTATTTAACCTCAATACACACATTTCATTATATACATACAGTCTATAATAAGGACGAGTGCTACTAAAACCCAAAAATAGTCGCTATCTCCAAACTGCGGAAGACTTCACCAACCACTTACACTTGCACAAAGCTAAGACTCAACTCTTCACAGCTGCTAAAACCAAACCCCAATAGGAACCTGATGCACATGCCGACAAATAAAAAGGTTAGGCTTAACGCCTAGTGAGCTCAAGAGTTTTCAACATATATAAATTAATCGTTTAAAAAGAACGAATGCGATTAAATTCATAATCTTTCAATTTGATAAGTCTTACATATGAAAACGACCCATTTTCCCATAATATGCAATTTATGCAAAGAACACCGATGTAAACGTTTTCCAATGCAAACTACTTCAAGGACGAAGACACCAATATAAACCGCCCACTCATAAATTATGTTTAACCCCAAAACTCACTCAAAACGTGAATAGAAATTGAACTCCCACTTCATAAAAACGTAGATAAAGCTTAATTCTCGAAACACCCAAACACGGTGGAACATGTTACCCAACTCATAAAATCATGGATAAAACCCATACATATAAAATGTCACCGAAAACATGGATACCCAAAATACAATACCCAAAATAACACCTTTCGGTGACGGGGAAGGCCCGATTCCATCGAATGTGGCGGCACATAAAGATAAGCCACGCATCGATGTTATAAACATAACTTCAAGGATAAACAACCATTGGCATCAACCCAAACAAGTATTTAGCCAAGGTAAAAATCAACCCTATCCAGGTCTTTAGTCGTAGCGGACATCAACTCAAACCGAGTCTTTAGTCATATCGGACATCAACTCAAACTGAGTCTTTAGTCAGGATAAACAACCATTGTCATCAACCCAAACAAGTCTTTAGCCAAGGTAGACATCAACCCTATCCAGGTCTTTAGTCGTAGCGGACATCAACTCAAACCGAGTCTTTAGTCATATCGGACATTAACTCAAACCGAGTCTTTAGTCAGGATGAACAACCATTGGCCTCAACCCAAACAAGTTTTAGCCAAGGTAGACATCAACCCTATCCAGGTCTTTAGTCGTAGCGGACATCAACTCAAACCGAGTCTTTAGTCAGGATAAACAACCATTGGCATCAACCCAAACAAGTCTTTAGACAAGGTAGACATCAACCCTATCCATGTCTTTAGTCGTAGCGGACATCAACTCAAACCAAGTCTTTAGTCATATCGGACATCAACTCAAACCGAGTCTTTAGTCAGGATAAACAACCATTGGCATCAACCCAAACAAGTCTTTAGCCAAGGTAGACATCAACCCTATCCAGGTATTTAGTCGTATACAATACCACCGACTTTTATGCCTATGGATCCATTGCATTACGGTCAAAACGTTACACGACTCAAAGAAATGACAACGCACTCAAAAACACGTAATTCCCAATTAAGGTGCAACTAGGTACACCATACGACCAAGGCTCCTTAACGAGCTACCAAGATTGAACAAAAGTTCCAAAGACTCCACCGAGTACAAATCAAGCCCCAAGAGGCTTAATAAACGTTTGGCTAAAACACGAGAGCCAATGTGGTTACACCAACCAAAATACACATTTTCCCAAAGACGGGAATGACCCAAAACCAAAGGACCCATACATTAGTACTTTTCAAAACATGTCGTTTCATGAATGATGCATAAAACCCGACAAAACACTCAAAAGTGCATTTTTGACCAAATTCCTATTTATGCAATAATCCATCAAAACCCATTCATTTATGGCCCATTTAACAAAATGCTCAAAATCCCAAAGATATATGTTATATAAGTTTATAAAGTTACACACTTTCAAAATAACCAAACTTATCAGCAGTTAGCAATTTCATGCAAGACACAAACCACTTTTAAAATAAACATATTGGCATGTACACCGTTTTCACAAATCAACTTGAACTCACCTTGCTAGATTTAGGCTAAATCTAGGTTTTACCCCACTTTGAGCTTCCTTGACGAAACTTGAATCCTCCAAGCTAAAACCTAGATCCGAACATTTCCAACCGTAAATAAACATATTCAACCAAATAGAACATTCCCCAAACCTTTTACATCAAAACCTCAACTTATACTCAAAACCCTAATTTTGACCTAACCCTTCCAAAATCTTCCAAACCGAAAATGGAGAAACACCATACTTAGGAAATCATCAATGGAGCATTTATACCTTATATTAGGGTTTAGAAATGGAAGAGATACACTTACCACTTAGGTTTTGGTGAAAACCTAGAAAACTCTACCATGGAGCTTGAGGTTGAAGATGAAGATGGAGATGGTGAATCCTTCACCAAAGCTTCCAATCTTGCCACTTGATGGTGATTTACCTCCGTAATACTCAAGAATTTGAGCCAAGAATGACCCAAAATCGCCATACATGACTTTGGTTGGTTCTAGAGAGTGTTTAGGGATGAATGAGAAGTGAGGGATGAAGAAATGGCTTAAAATTCGCATTTAACAGCAACCAGTCCCCTGGGGGCGACATTGCCAGGTGACAATGCCATGGCAATGTTGCAGGGCATTGTCGCAGCAATGCTCCAGCATTCGGTACCTTCCATGCGATTGTGACAGTGCGACTTTGACACTGTCATAGTCGCCGGGCATTGTCGCGAGACCCTTCCCAAGCCCCGAAACTCAACTTTTTCAATGCCAACACTCCTGATACTCTAAGGGACTTTAAATAATGTTTTCCCCACAAAATCCCACCATTTTCAAGTTCCAAAAACGTCCGGGTAACTTTTATTTATCGAAAATCACGGGTGTTACATCAGGCTACTGGAGTTTGATTCCAGCAGGTCGCGATGAGCTGACATGAAGCGATATCTAGTTGAGTGGTTTTGAAAATCATAGTTTTGTGATTAACCAGATTTGAGAAAGACAAGGCCGTGAAATGCCTTGAGGTTCGATTTCAGTATTATGACTAGTGAGAAGAGAGCGGTATTTGTAGGTGTGCCAAGTGGTCGTAGAGACTTGCAGTTGTTCTGGGAGGAGGTAGTAGAGTGTTGATAGTAACCAGTAGTCGATGACGTCTTTATGACATAGCTGGGAGTGCAAATCCTTAAAGTGGTAAGGAGTTTCCTTAAGGATATGTAGAAGGTTGGTGTTATCGTCATAGGATGAACGTCTTCGTCCGAAGATCTAGGGGGAATGAGTTGTAAGATTGTGGTTGGGATGTTAAGTTGAAATTAATGTTGTCAAATGATGGGTGGTGGTTATCTAAGAGATGAGCTATATGTTCTGGTTTACAGCAGGTTTTGGGCGGGATTATGAATAATGATCGAGGATTCAAGTTCTATATTTCAGAAACTCGTTGCATTGCGAAGGTACATTTCTAGTAAACCATAACTAAAATTATCGTCTACAAGCTTTGCCGGGTAATTGTTCATATATTTTGTTTGTTATTAATTAATTGATAAATTATTTTAATATTATATGAAAAATATTCACAGAATCATCCATTATAATATAATTTAGAATTAACTAAAAATTACTCTCTACTATAACGATATCTAGTCATTTTTTTATATTATAAAAAGCTACATCTTAATTAAATAACAACAAAGTTATAATTAAATATTTTTTATTATAAATTAATACCGAATAACTTCTTTATTATTACTAATAAAATCAATTAATTAAATAAAATGTGTAAAAATGGTTTTGATTCAATAAATAAGTGTTTATAGTTATGCATTAAAAAGGGGTTAAGTTTTTTTTTTAATGTTTCGTATATTTTTAATTTATTGACGTATATTCAATTTATTAATAAAATAAGAAAACTATATTAAACATACAAAATTTAATAAATGTTAAAACATAGATTTTTATAACAAAATATACTAATGTTAAATTTATAAATAATCGAATATAATGTTGAATTTCTAATTCAATAAATAAAAGAATATCGATATTAATTAATTATCAGATGTCTTTTTTTTTAATAACCAAAATCTCATTTAATAAATTTTCTTATAAACACCTTTTACAAAATATAAAAAAGCATGGGTGACACAAAACAAATTTTTTCTAAGAAATTATCCCTTATTATACTATTAATTGTCAGGTCTTCAAAACGTACTAATGTGGAAAATCAATTTCATATTAAAAAATCCTCCAAAATCATTAAAAAAATTTACAATGGATGGTCTAAAAAAACTTTATTTAAATCATAAATATTTTGGATGTCTTCGATCCTAATATTTTTTACCCATTTGATATATTTTGAAGTAACTTTAATTTTCTACATTTGATTATTATTTAATTATTTTAATACTTTAATTAATAGTTAAATATGTTTAAATGAAATAAAAGATAAATGTTTTGAAAATAATTTACTTTTAAATTAATTAAAATAACAATGCCAACTTTTTCCAATCTAGAAGTCCACCTACTCACACCTAATGCCTTTCCATAAATCAATTTAATTTATTAAAAAAAAATCATTTTTTATATTAGTGTATTTAACTTCCGGCTGATAAAATATACAATTACAAATTGGTTAAGCGATTTGGGAAGGGGATGAGTTACAAACCCGATTAACATACATAACTAATTAAGGCTTCAGGTTAGTAATTGAAATGTCTCAAGACTTGAGATCAGTAACTAAAACGTGTCCACTTACTAAATTTATTCTGATTCACGACCCAAAAAATATCTAGTTTGGTGGCGTTATAACCTTTTTTTAATGAACGGAAAAAGGAAAACACAATGTAAACCAAAATAACATTACCTTATCTGGTTGAAGAGTTGTCAGGGTTCAAGGTTGGTGATCCAAGAAATATTATCATTCAAAAAATTTGACAACCCACGCGTGACAACATACATTCAAATGACACTTCAATCGAGATATAAATAAGTAGTTATACCCTTAAAAGAAACACAAAAAAAAATAAGAAGGGGTTGCAAAATTTGAAATACAACCCGTCTTTTAAAAGTTGATATGATGCATCGATTTACATGACATGTTTAGAGTGCTTCACATGGTTTGCCTGAATCGTGTTTTCGTGTAATTTGATTGATCTGGTGATATGGGGTGAAGATGAAACTAGAGATCAGCAATTTGGATCCGGTCTGGTGGACGAGACTGCTCCAAATAAAAGTTGGTCCATGACATGTTAGACCAGACTAGAGCTTTGGTTCTTTTTTGGAGTTGATTTTTTTAGTTGGATCGATAAGACAAAAACAGTCTTTTTTCGAACCAGCTAAAGCCTAGATCAGCTTAGTCCTGAATTTTTATCTTTTAATATCCAATAACTTCTTTGCATTTTTCATTTTTTAACGCACCAACCTTTTCAGAATAGTCCTGGACCCGGGGGGGGGGGGGGGTCGCCAATTTGGTTTTTACCTCGTCAAATGTGAATCGAACCGAGGTTTTCTTGACTGAACGTTTTTTTTAACAGGTAACACCAATTTATGTGCAACTATAGATGGAGTGGACACCAATTTTGGTATACCATTATTCATTTACCAATTGGAGAATATAGAAATAAATATACCTAAAATCTTACATTTTGGTATAAATAAAACCGAAACGGGACAATGCCAAAAAAACGATCATGGTGAGCACTAAACCAAATAACTTAATCACTCCAATGGGGACACCAAATTTTGTGTAAATAATAGTAAAATACTAAAGTTGATACAACGTTGTTCATTTACACCAACGGGAGAATATAAAAAGGAGGTCGAAGTTCACTCCCAAAAATATTGCCATCCCTTCCCCCTCACGAAAGCGGAAGGCCCCAAGGTATCTCCAATGGATCCATCTCCTTATTTATCTGTCAAAAATAAAAATGGCGGAGTCCAGTCCTTGGGCGGCTCTCGGTTCTTTGGATAATCCACATCTTAAGGTCAAGCGTCGATGAGCAAATTGAACTATCCACGTGGCTGTGAGCCCTCACAACTCAGGAACACACTCATACATCTATCTTAATGATAAACATCGATCGAGCGCTCTAGCGCCAAAGATAAACGGGTCTTGTGTGATTCCTATTGAAGCATATACTCGGGGGTGGGTGCAGGGCGAATGAACCTAAAATTCTGCATATTTTCTAGGTTTTGGAAAGTGTGGATTATGAAAGTGGAAATCTTTTTTATTTCAATTTTTCATCCCATAAATTCTTTGAATTCTCACAATATGAGACTGTATACCTATAATCTAACATTTTAGTATAAATAAGGCTAAAACCGGACAAGACCTAAAAAACCCTGTCAAGGTAAGTACTAAATCAAATCACTCAAATGGGGACACCATATTTGGTAAAATAAATAGTAACACACCAAATTTGGTATAATAATATTCATTTATGCCAACTAAATAATATAAAAGAAAAAATACTTAAAATATTACATTTTAGTATAAATAAGATTGAAACCGGACAATAACTTAAAAAAACCCTACCACAGTGAGGACTAAAAATATTATCAATCCAATAAATCAGAATCAATCTTATATAATGTAATTTTCAATAATCGTTTATTTAAAAAAAATCAATTAAATCACTATAAATCAATGTTTTAAAACCTGGGTTGACCCGACCGGGTTCAACCGGTTGAACTGAGAACCAGTGAATATATCGGGTCAATTACGACCGTTTTTTTTTTGGAAATTACGGCCCGGATTGAACCATCGGTTTTTTTATAGAACTGGTTGAACCGGTAAAAACCCGGGTTGACCCGATTAACAAAAATCAATTTCGAATAACTGTAAAGTAGCGGTTAGGGTTAAAAAATAAAGTTCACAAATCATCGACTCCACGTTCGATTCTATCAGTTCACGCTCGATTCCAAATCAAATTCTTGGTTTTATATATATATATATATATATGCAAGAAAATAAAAAATACATAGAATTTTTTAAAACCGGGTCAACCACCAAGTTGAACCGATTGAACCGTGACTCGATTACCACACCAGGTCAACCAAAAAACCGTTTTTTAAAACTTTGTTATAAATTCTAAGAAAAAATAAAACGAATATTTTGGAGGAAAGACAAATGGTGGAAAAGTAGTGATTTGGTTGAGGAAAAGGTTAATAGTGACAAATGGTTATCCGCGTGCGGCCGACGCTAAGTCACGTGGCCACAACACCTTCCTCAACATTTTTTTTTCCTTCTTTTTTCTTTTTGTATTTGAAAACCCAAATAAATAGAAACGGGATCATAATTTTCATTTTTTATTTTTTAAAGAATTGGACCATTATTATTTTAATTTATTTTTAAAACAAATATTATTTTTAAAAATAAATATATACTTTTCTATTCTACTGTTAATTAAGGCGGATAATTTTTTTTCTCTCAATAATCTATACTATATTATAAAGCACGGATAAAAAACTTTTAAATACAAATTATTAGGCACAAGATACGATCATTTTATGCAATATTTTAAAAATCTCTTAATTTACAAGTATCAAAGCACAAGATACATATTACTACTGGAGGCTTCTAACACCCATCAATTTGGTATGTACATGATCTTTCTTTTATGCAGATCTTTATATGTATCACTATTAATTAATATATTATATTACTATAAATTTGTTTTAATTATATTATTAAACATGTAATTGGTTATTTTTTCTAGATTTCATTAAAATATATAAGATAATCATTTAATTCTAACAAAATATTTAACTTTTTATATAAAAAACATTATATTATTAAGCTTAAATTAAACAAATTTATAAAAAAAAATATTATCACTTTCTTAAAATCATCCAAAATCGTACTGTAAATCGACAAAAAAAATAAAATGAAACATTAAAATCGTTATGTATCTCATTGCATTACGTGAGTACACTTCTAGTTAAAAGTAAAACTGTCATTTAGTTAACTAAAAAATTTAATAATTAAACATTCCTAAAACTATATATTTTATTCATTGTGGATATTTATTTTGTAACGGAGTATGTATTTAAAAAAAAGTAAATTACAATTTTGGTTCTTTGGTTTATACGAAATTATGAGTAGCGTCCTTGTACTTCGACAAGTATAATTATGGTTATTGTGGGTTGCATGTGGTTTTAAAAAGTGATCCCTTTCATTAACTATGTTAAAAGTTGTTTTTAAATGAGGGACATTTTTGTCTTTCCTTTTTCGTCTTTTAAACGTTGTCTTTTATCTACCCCCCCCCCCCCCCCTAAACTAGCCTTCCCTCGTTGGTATATGTCTGTTTCCGACCGTTATCACCCCCTGAAATATGTCTGTATGTAGGGATGGCAACGAGATGGGTTTGGGGCGGGTATCCCCTTACTCGGCCCCGACCCCGGTTTAGTAAGCATGGCTCCGGCCCCGGTCCCCGGCGGGTACAGGGATTGACTACCTGGCCCCGGTCAATTCCCCGGTCAACCCCGCCCCCCGTACCCGGTTGGAACCCGTTTACCTGACCTGATTTAGACTCGGATTTTTAATTTTTTATATGATGTAATATAATTTATTGAGTTTATATACAATATATATATATATATATATATATATATATATATATATGTATTATAATATATGAGCCACAACAAAACAAACCAGTACTATTTTTTGGTTGGTTTTTGTATTGCTTTTTTTTGCAAGTTTGCTACTATTTTTTGAGTTGTTTTGACACAGTAAACCACATCGTCCAACACCACTAATTTTTGACATTCATGAACAATTACAAAACATAACACTAATTTGGGAAAACTAATAGGAATATAGGATTATTAATATAGACGGAGGTTCAAGGGAAAACTTCAAATAAATGGAAAACTAAAAAACATCTTATCAACCGTTAGATTAGATGATCTGATGGATATGATTAAACAGACGGTTACAGCAATATTTTTTAAATTAAAAAAACCTCCACCCTCTTTTTTTTTCGAAAAAATACGAAAAATGAACAAAATTCGAGCGAAATTCCCCGGCCCTGGCCCCCAGACCCGTTTTTTGCGGGTATTCCCCGGCCCCGGCCGGGTCGGGTGAACCAGGTTCCCCAACGGGCCGGGTCAAATCACCATTCCTATCTGTATGGTTCTAATAAATTGTTGCATAACAAATTTCTCTATTTAAAAACAAATCAAACAATATAGTGTATTTAGTCATTTATTTTCATATATAAATTTTATTTTTATTTAAGAAAAACTACATTATTTCTATATTATCGGTTTACAAAAAAACTTTTAAGTTTCGTTACTTTGCATGGATATACAAAGTACATAAGTGGTGTGTATGGGTATATGTAAGTTCAAACAAAAAAATGGTCAAAAAAAAAACGAGAATAAATCTTAACTGTAAGATGAAATGATCTAATGAATATGATAAATTTATAGCCATCTTAAACATTAATTTATCATCGTTTTTTATAAAATTTTTTTATTATAATCATTAATTTTGGGAATAAACTCTAAAGTACCTAATGTGTATATAATTTTTATGAATGCATTAATAACACATATAACCAACAATAGAAGTCATACAAATGGATGAAATAATATCAAATAAATTTATATTAAAACTTACAATTAATAAATACACCTATTATTTGGTATTTTCTTTAAATTTTTGTTGTAAAGAAATGTAGATAAGTGTGAAAAATGACATTTATCCATGATGACAAGTCTCATATATATATATATATATATATATATATATATATATATATATATATATGTATGTATGTATGTATGTGTGTGTGGGAATAGATGATCAAGTCGGGACCAGGAACTGCATGGTTATCATCTAATGCTACAGGGTAGGACCCGATGGTTCTTCACAATAACAAGTGTTGTTTTTTGGATCTTCGATCTCTAAAAGGACGAGGGGAAGGACAAGTGTTATTGTTTGACACTCACATTTTTCTATCGTCTCATGTACTGGATGATCAGGTTGAGAGAAACAGATAAAATACCATATATACCATAATAGTCTGAGTATCATATTTGACAAAAAGTTGATTATCGATAACCTAAACTCGTCACACATAGAACCCACCTCTAGGAATTGTATAATATGGAATGGACTTAACTTCAATTCTTATTTTAAAAACCTACTTTCATAGGCTCATATTTTTATGTTTTTTTATCTGATTTTCTCTAGTTTATGCAACAATAACTAATTTTCTCAGTATATAAATCGTTTTTAATAACAATATAATCTTAAAAAGATGAAGGATAAACACCATTATCGATGCGGTAACTTCCGTCTCCTTCGTTCATATTGCCTCATTCGGTGAGAAGTTACTTTCAGTAATTTCTTCCAACCCTTTTCCGTTTGTTGATAGTCTCGTTGACGGGGGAGATCTGTTAGGATATTGTGCGGATATGATAGGTGGTAGCTAATTATCGTGTACTGCACAACGAGGGTACAATAATACCTAGTGAGAGCACAAGTATATACTTTCACTAGAATCGCTACAAGTAATATAATGGTACAAGTACCGAGTATCGTTCTCACAAAGACTGAACTAAAAGGAAATTAAAGTACGGAATTTAATTAAAAGTGCGGAAATTAAATACAATAAAGTAAGTGCGGAAATGTAAATACAAGAAATAAAAGTGAGGAAAATAAAATGCGTAAAGTAAAGACGAGAATAAAAATACAAGAATTAAATCCTACACTTCAAGTCTAAATACTTGGAAGTATTTTAGACTTGAATGAGGAGAAAGATGGATGATGGATGTTGATGATGGGAGGTGAGAGAGATGTTGATGGTGGAAGGTGTTGGTGTGAATTAAATGCTCTCCATGAGTCTTTTATTTATAGGAGGAGACTTGAGCATTCAAGGGCCAAGATTTCATCTTCAATGTATGGCCAAGATCACTTCAGAAATGTTGTGTTTCCAGCTCACATCCAGCCCTAAAATCTGCTGGGTAACACCCTCGGGTGCCCACAGTGGGCACTCCAGAGCCCACAAACTGACCTGCAGTATTAATTTTCGCAAGAATGAACATATTGGTTAAGTTATCATATTTTGCAAACAATGTGGACCAAATGAAGGGATAGGAGCAAAAGTGGGTAAAACGACGAATAAAAATCTATAAAAATAGCAACAAATAACTCTAAAAAATGAGAGTTATCATCCCCCCAAACTTGAGGTGTTACTTGTCCTCAAGTGACAAAATAAAAACGAAAAAGAATGATACGAAGAGGGGAGAACTTGAATAAGAAAAATATACCACCCGGACGATGTTAATAATTCCTCTAGCTTGAATATTGATGCGTTTCTCCCTTGTTGAAATGATTGGTTTCGAACTAATCAATATGGCTTTGATTCGGGTTGGTGTTTGTGGCTAAAAAATGACTCTTTCTTCCCCCAAACTTGAACTATTCTACAAAAATGATTTTTGAATTTCTCGATGTTGAATCCAATTTGTGTAGTTCTCGAACTCTTGAAACCCCATATTTTGGATTTGTGTATGGTTTACGGCACGATGGGTTTCAAAAGTGTTTTTATTCAACGATTGTCTTCCAATTTTACGAAGACTTATTTTATATATATATATTTTTTCTCTTTTGCCTTTTCTTTTTCTCTTTTTTTTTGTGTGTGTACGATCATTTTATAAAATAATAACCGTACAAACCGCAAGGCGACCCCCCCAAACTTAGAAGCGGACAATGTCCTCATTGGCGCAAAAATGGTAGGGGTACGGTAAAGGGAAAGGCTACGAAGGGTATGTGTATAGGCCGCAACAAAAATGGCCTATATCCTCTTAGTTTAAAACCATCCAAATCAACCAAGAAGAATTGCACCTGAAAAAGAGAGAATAGCTAGAGGAAACGGAATAAATATAAACAACATTAGATAAATATTAAAACACACCCGTTCAATAAGTACCAAAAAGGAACGGGGTTAGTCTAACTACAAAGGTACCTAAAAGAACTGTTTAATAACAACACAATTTGCAAAAGATGACAAGAAACCAACAAAGTCAATCTGAAGGAGTCAAATGTCCATTGGGCTCAGCGTTCGGGGCAGTGGTAGAGGCGGTGGATCCATGTATTGTAGGGTCTAGTAATCGTCGGCGGGTTTTAGAAGGGTGGTTGTCGGAATGGTGGGGGTTGTGGTGGCGTTGGTGGAAGTGGAGAACTTGAGGGTGATGGAGAGTGGTTTTGGTTTAGTTGGAGGGTGGGATGTAGTGAGAGGGGTGGTAATCCGTGGTGGTGGTAGCGGCTTCGTTGGCGGCTTTCCGTTGCAGCTGGCGGCTCTGGCGAGATGGTAAGAGATTGGGATTGGGAACCAACTTCTTCATTCTAGCCATTGCAGAAGATGAGAGGGTTCATTTTGAAAGCAGTAAATCACCCTCATTTTGTTTAAAATCCCGCCTAAATTCTTCGTGGGCGCATTTTTGCAAAAATCACGACCAACTCCTGCAAATACACAATAACAAAAACACAAAACTACTAAAATTAGACAAGACTATTTACAAGGTTGTTTCTAACCCAACACTCGAACTTTTAGGATAACAAGACGGGGGGTGAGGGCACATCCTTCGACAAAAACCGTTTTTTCTTGTGTTTATGATGGCTCAACCTCACTTTTTTCATACCTTGATTCACTTTCATTGGTGGTTGCACTTTAACTAGACTCTCCAATTTTCTCTCATCCTCTCTTCCTTATTCAAAATGCTCAACACACTCTTCAATATCTAGACCAAGGTCTTCACTTAGTAGATTAATGGCTGAACAATCTTCCAAATCATCATATAACTTAAGGGACTTAAAAACATTAAAGGTCACTTTTTGGTCATTTACCCTCATGGTAAGTTCACCCTTTTGGACGTCAATCAACGTTCGACCAGTCGCAAGGAAAGGTCTTCCTAAGATGATGGGGATATCCTGATCTGCTTCATAGTCCAAAACTAGAAAATCGTCCGGAAAGATAAATTTATCGACCTTGACCAAAATGTCCTCAATTTTTCCTTTTGGATAGGCTAGAGACCTGTTTGCCACCTGCAGAGTGACTGTGGTGGGACGAGCTTCACCAATTCCCAACTTTTTGAAAATCGACAAAGGCATGAGTTTTATGCTTGCCCCCAAATCACATAGAGCATGTCCTATTTCTTGTCCCCCAATAGAACACGGGATGGTAAAACTCCCCGGGTCCTTTAATTTCGGAGGGATTTTGCAAGTAAGAAGTGCACTACATTCTTTGGTTAAAGCAACGGTTTCAAATTCTCCCAGCCTTCGTTTTTTGTTGAGAATATCTTTCAAAAATTTAACATAATTTGGTATTCGCTCAAAAGCTTCTACCAAAGGAATGTTAATGTGGAGTTGTTTGAAAACGTCCAAAAACTTTTTAAATTGTTCATCAACATTTTTGGTTTTTTAATCTCTCAGGGAAAGGTAAGTCTCAAATCCGAAACAGATTTGCTCTTGTCGGGAGTGCATGAGATGAGTGGTTCTGGAGTGGGTGCAGTCTGTGCTGGACAACTTGGGACAATTGGGCCTGCAGTTTGGGCCACAGATTCTGGTTTTGGCACTTCACTAGAGGATGGAAATAGGTTTGGAAAGTTCGAGGCATCAAACAAATGTGAGTCCTTTTGCACTACTGGTACGGGAGAGGTTTTCTTGACTTTTTTAGACTCGCTTATGTTTTCAATCTCTCTAATACTTATGGCCTTGATGTGTTCCTTGTGAATGCCTTTGGGATTTTCTGTGTCACTAGGCAAAGTCCCTTGTTGTCTGTTCTTGAGTTCGACAGCAAACTGTCCAAGTTGGGTTTCGAAACCCCTCAAGGTTGCATTGGTCTGGTTTATAAAACCTCTAAGCAACGACTCGATTGAACCATTACTATCCGATGCATTTTGTTGTCTAGGTGCATGTGATTGTGAAGACTGACCATGTTGGTAATTCTGGGAGTGTGAAGATTGTCCATGTTGATAATTCTGATGTGGACCTTGATGAAATCCGGGAGGATTTGGTGGTCGGTTTTGGACTTGACTTGTCCCAGGGGGTTGAAGTCCTTGATTTCCAGTCCAAGAGAAGTTCGGATGATTTCTCCAATTCGGGTTGTATGCTTGGGAAAACGGACTATTTCTAGACTGATTCCTGACATAGTTTACCGAAACAGGGTTACCGGGACAACACTCAAAAGGACGATTTTCACCGCAAAAAGTGCACGTTTCAATTAAAGTTTGATTTATTGCCTGCACATGACCTTTTTCTCCATTAATGTTCAAATTGTTTTTAACCAAATTAGTCAAAGCTACAATTTGTGCATTTAAAGCGGTGATGGCATCAATATCACGAACTCCTGATGCAGTTTTAGGAATTACAGCACGAGGGTTCGACCAATCAGTGTTATTATTGGCGACTTTTTCCAAAATCTCATACCCCTCATTGTATGTTTTTGCAGTAAAAGCTCCACCAGCCGTGGCATAGAGGATGATTTTAGCAGCATTAGAAAGACTATTATAAAATGTTTCTAATTGGATGCAGTGAGGGATTCCGTGATGAGGGCATTTTCGAATTAAATCTTTGAATCTCTCCCATGCATCCGATACTGCTTCATCTTCCTCTTGTCTAAACATTAAAATTTCATTTCTGAATTTCACGTTTCTAGTGGGAGGAAAATATTTTTTCAAAAACTTTTCAGCTAAACTCGTCCAAGTGTCAATTGAATGAGGTGGCTGAGAATTTAGCCAGGCTTTGGCTCTATCTCTTAATGTGTAAGAGAAGAGTGTCAACCGTAAGGCTTCTACGGAAACTCCGGGAATGAGAAAATGATCCGTCATTTCTAAAAATGATTTTAAATGAGAGTGCGGATCTTCCGAAGGTAATCCTCCAAATTGACCCATTGCTTGGATCATTTGAAACATTACCGTTTTCGGTTCAAAACTTTGCGCAGCAATATTGGGCCTAAGAATACCCGACTTGAGTTGATCAAATTCGGGTGTTGCATAGTCCCGTATTCCCCTTTCTTTGTCATCGGCAATTTTAATCGTTGTTTCCACAAGCGGAGGTGGAGGATTTGTTGCCACTTCCGCCATGATTTGATTTAAAATTGGGTTTTGCCGATTTCCCCTACCTCTTCTTCTTCTTTTCAAAGTTTTTCAATTTCAAGATCGAGAGGCAAAAGTTCATCGTGTTGTAGATGTGGCATACAACACGATAAATGCTTTGAAAGTGAAACAAGTGACACAGACTTGAACAAAAATCAGTATCTCAGGATGTAAAATCGTGCCAGTCCCCGGCAACGGCGCCAAAAACTTGGTAGCTAATTATCGTGTACTGCACAACGGGGGTACAATAATACCTAGTGAGAGCACAAGTATATACTTTCACTAGAATCGCTACAAGTAATATAATGGTACAAGTACCGAGTATCGTTCTCACAGGGACTGAACTACTGAGAATTGCTGATTTTTATGAACTTCTTGCACAAGTTTCGAGTTTGGGAAAAATATTCGTTTGATGGTGATTTGACAGAAAATTCAGAATGAACTTTATAATTAAAAGTTGGGTACGGATGTAAGCTTTTCTTGGGAAAAACGTAGTAACAAGATGGTTGGACTCTTTGTAGTACGGAAAGTCTATAAAAAGCCCGATCTCTCGAAAGTGAATTTTTATAGACCGGTCCTACAAAGTGTTCATAAAGTTTCCACCTTTACCGACTATTGATCTTGCCGATTTAACTAAGTTGATAAAAAATCAAGTTCTACCAATATGGAGATTTATACCCAAATCTCTTTGTGATATAAATCTCGACCGGCGTTTGAACCTTAGTAAATCATACAAAACCCGTATCTCTACGTGGTTATCAAAAACTCTCTCAAATCTTTGTACATCACTTAAGCCGTATTTCGAATCCGCCCCTCTCGAGGTCAAGATCTAATATTAACACATAAAAGTGATCGACTTATTTGCGTTGAGTTAAAGTCCCGACACAAGTGACCAAGGTCAAGAGTTGATAACGATGGTCACACCCAAGTGTAACCTACTAGACTCAAGTTGGCTTACATCCGCACCCAAAAAGGTGCTTAGCTCATAACGATAATAAAAGACATAATAAAATAAAATAAAGACCTGTTAACTATTTGCATAATAAAAATGAACTACAATTATAAAAGGAAATTAAAGTACGGAATTTAATTAAAAGTGCGGAAATTAAATACAATAAAGTAAGTGCGGAAAATAAAATGCGTAAAGTAAAGACGAGAATAAAAATACAAGAATTAAATCCTACACTTCAAGTCTAAATACTTGGAAGTATTTTAGACTTGAATGAGGAGAAAGATGGATGATGGATGTTGATGATGGGAGGTGAGAGAGATGTTGATGGTGGAAGGTGTTGGTGTGAATTAAATGCTCTCCATGAGTCTTTTATAGGAGGAGGCTTGAGCATTCAAGGGCCAAGATTTCATCTTCAATGTATGGCCAAGATCACTTCAGAAATGTTGTGTTTCCAGCTCACATCCAGCCCTAAAATCTGCTGGGTAACACCCTCGGGTGCCCACAGTGGGCACTCCAGAGCCCACAAACTGACTTGCAGTATTAATTTTCGCAAGAATGAACATATTGGTTAAGTTATCATATTTTGCAAACAATGTGGACCAAATGAAGGGATAGGAGCAAAAGTGGGTAAAACGACGAATAAAAATCTATAAAAATAGCAACAAATAACTCTAAAAAATGAGAGTTATCAATAGACCCTCTTCTTTTCCGCTACTGAGCGACATTCTTTAATTAAATGAAGTTAATTAAAGATATCTAGTTGTAAACATCAACTTCAAGCTTCTGTAAATATATTGCGTAAATATATATTTCGTAACGGAGTTTTTAACGACTGTTAGAGGAAGAGACCATATTCGGACGTTTTTGTAAACCACGATGGTCATCTTGTAATTTTGTAACTGCAAGGACGAAGAATGTTATTCTCGACAAACCACATGGACAAAATTTGTAGTTTACTCTTATAAATTCACTTTTTTTAATTTTACTCTACATATTTTTATACAATAACTACAAATTTCTTCATAACTCAATTTTTATACAATTTTATAAATTTTCAGGGATTTTTGAGAATAATTTAAAATAATGTTGACTTGTATATCATGGCATTCATTATATGAGCATGGTAACCAGTTAAGGGTAAAACAGTTTGGCAAGATGCTTAAATGTTTGAAGGTTTCCATCTCAAGTACCAAAATGAGTGTTTTGAAAGTACGTTATCCAAAATAAAAATCAAAATAAAGTACATTACGTTTCCCTGCAATTTGACTATATATAATATATATTGTAGTATTATATTTAAATAAAACAACTATGTAGAATAAGTACATAACTAAAGAAATAATATTTTCTCGATAAAAATAAATATGTATTGTATATAAATTTTAATATATTGATTTTTATAAATAAGAATATAAATGATATAAAGTTAAAATGATCAGACTCTCAATGATTTCAAAAACTATGTAAAAACTTGAGATATATTTTTGTCATAGTGTAGATATAATGAGGTTTTTGAGTTGACAATCATCTAATATGAAAAACATTATAGCATTACTATTGTTTTAGAATTATTTGGATTTGAGAAATAATTTATCTAACAATTATGCTAAACTATCATCTAAATAGAAAAATAAGACGAGAAAAGGAGAAATCTCTAAATTTAAAAAAGAATGAAAAAACACATCGTATTTGATGGAGATTGTGTTGATGAAAAACCTCTATACTATGGATGCTCTAACAGAATAAAGGGAGATTGTCTCAAATGGCCATAATAGGGAGAGGGATTGGCCTCCTGGCCAATCCCTCTTCATTTTTTACAGAAATGTCACTACCTGCGCAAAAAAAAAGGGTGTGCAATTGTGCAGGGGTGCGCAATTGCGTATTTCCTTTTTTGTGCACCCCTCTTTACCTTCATAGAAAATACATTTGCACCTCTTTTGTACATCTGTCACCTCTTTTGCGAAAAAAGGGGGGGGGGGGGGGGCGCAAAAGGGAGAGTGATGGCTAGAAGACCAATCTCTCCTCTATAATAAAATGTATCTTTATTTCTATAATATGTAACAGTGAACTAAAACCGTAAATTAATAATAAAATAAAGAGTAATTATGTTCTTAGTCCCTGTTGTTTGTTAAAAATTACGAATTTCATCCTTGTGCTTTTGAAATTTCAATTTTCGTTCATATGATTTATAATTTATTTCAATTTTTATCCATGAGGTTAAAACACTATTTTTAAGTATGAAAGACTAAAATAGAAATGAATTATAAACCATAGTGATGAAAAAAACAATAAAAATTAAACCATAAGGACGAAAAAAGTAATAAAATATAAACCATATAGATGAAAATCATAATTTATACTCATAAGAACGAAAATAGAAATTTTCAACAAACCATAAGGACTAAAAACATAAATTACTCTAAAATAAAAAGAAGAGTAAACTACTATTTTCATCCATGTTGTTTGTTGATTATGACTATTTTCGTCCCTAATCTTTAAAATTGTTTTTTGGGTCACTGTGGTTTGTAGCTCTTTTTACTTTTAGTCCCTGAGAATATTTGTTTCAGGGACAAAAAAGGAAAGAAGTTACAAACCACAATAATAAAAAAACAATTTTTAAAATCAGGAACGAAAATGGTTATAAACAACAAAACACAAGGACGAAAATCGTAATTTACTCTAAAAAGAATTTCTAATATTTATTTTTTTTAAATTTTATTACAACCGTTGGATCATCCTGATAACGACTTTTGGACAATATCGGGATGGTGGTGGTGAATTTGGACACATTAGTTGTCTCATTTGCAGGTGGCTATGCATGTGCCACACGCTTTCCATATGCACCTCATCATACGCTTCATATTATTTTATTCTAATTCTACCCTTTTTTTATTGAAATAAAAAATATTAGAACCGTACTCGTGCAATACAGTGAGATACATCATGATTTTAATGTTTCATTTTATTTTTTTGTCGATTTACAGTACGATTTTGGATGGTTTTGAAAAGAGATAATGTTTTTTTATAAATTTGTTTAATTTAAGCTTAATAATATAATATTTTTTATATAAAAAATTAAGTATTTTGTTAGAATTCAATGATTATCTTATATATTTTAATGACATCTAGAAAAAATAACCAATTACATATTTAATAATATAATTAAAACAAAATTATAGTAATATAATATATTAATTAAATAGTGATACATGAAAATGTCTGCATAAAAGGAAAGTCTTGCACATACCAAATTGGTGGGTGTTAAAAGACTGCAATAGTAATTTATATATATATATTGTGCTTTTATACTTGTAAATTAAGAGATTTTTAAAATTTTGCATAAAATGATGGTACCTTGTGTCTAATAATTTGTATTTAAGAGTTTTTTATCCGTACTTTATAATATAGTATAGATTATAAAAAAGAGTTATGTTGTGATTAGAAAGAAAATTACGATGAAAATGAAGATTTTTGGGATTTTTACCTTAATACGGATTCTTCAAAACATTATACGAAATGGAAAAAGTATGAGAAAAAGGATGAAGTTCTACAAACTTGGAGAATTTTACAAAAATTATTGTTTAGAAAAGAGAGATTGTTTTTTATTCTTCCAACAATCAGAATATTCTTGTATTTAATTGTTTATGAGAGAGATAATATTTTATGAAATTGTATTGAATATTTTAATAATATGATTAATGTTGTAATCTATAAAATAGATAAGTTGTTGGGAGATAAAAGTAATTTACTTTTGGATATTTTGACTTTAGATTCTACATTTTGAAAAAACTGTTGGGAGATGTTCTAAGAGCATCTCCAACAGCTATGCTAAAATAGAAAAAAGTGAGATTTTAACAATTTTTTTGCTCCAACAACTATGCTATATCATATGCTAAAATAGAGAAAAGAGGAGAGAGACGGTAAAAATCTTCAAATTTGGAGAAATCTCTAAAAACCCCATATTAAAGAGAGAGATAATATTTAATTTTTTTCTACCAATAGAAGACATTGAAATTGTATGTTTATGAGAGATAAATAATATTTTATTTATATAATTGATGATAAAATTGCTAAAATAGAGTAACTGTTGGAGTTTGTTGTATTTTTTTTAGAGATTTCAACTTTTTATACTCTATTTTAGAAAAATTATAGCATAGTTGATTTAGGATTGTTTAGTTGTTTTTCCATTAAATATTGTATCGATAAAACTGTATGCGTTGACTAATTTGTCTGTATAAATTGTGAATGTTTTTATTTTGGACAATTTTTCATAGATGTAAGAAGCGTGTTTTTTATTACGAGGGATATATTTGGGGAAAAAGCTTGGTTTTCTAAATAAAGATCTCTCTAGAAACTTATTGAATAAGTTGTCTTCTAAATCATTAATCCATTATCAAACAACCATGTATAGTTTACCGAATAAGTTGTCAGTCTCATTGAACTCCTAACAAATAAATCCTTTATTAGATAAATCAAATTGCAATATTATCATGTATTTTATAAAATCAATAATCATTTATAAAAAAATGTAATATGATAATTAAAAAAATTAACCATTGGTTTCATTTATTGATTAAAAGGGGGACCATTTTTATTTAATATTTGTAAGTTGTAATCTTCATTTTTCTCATCTCTTATTTTATTTGTATTAAGAACTATTTTAATTGTGTAATAAAATTTCAAACTATGTATTAAATAAATTTATATATTTTTTAAGATAATTAATTTTTTTTTATAAATTAAAAGAAAAGGAAAGATAAAGCCAAATAATAATAGATGGGGTTTTGGAAGGTAGTGGGTATTTTGGCTTCTTGTGGCGATTAGGTCAATTTCCACCCAATCCTCATAAAGTTTCCACACCCACCCAACCTTTTATTGGGTGCAACAAGCCAATATTTTGACCACATGACAAAATTACTTTTTTACCCTTACATCATTTGTAACATTTCTAGAGATGTATTAGATATTGTCCATTTTATTCATACATGGATTTATAGTTTTAAAACGTGTCTGATAAAATAGGTATTTGGTCTGTTATAAAGCAACATGTGTTTCCCTCTCCAACCAACCGTTGTGCAGTGGGGTCTTACATCAAGATTGTTTTATAAAGGACTGAATACCTCATATATCAGACTTGTTTTTAAAACCGTGAGTCTAGGTGTGGACAAAACGGTTGTGACATTAAAAGTGGTATAAGAGCCAGGAATCAAACTAGTGTATCAACGAGGACGATTGGCTCCCAAAGGGGGGGGGGGGGGGGAAGGTGGATTATAAAATCCCACATCGGTTGGAGTGGAACTAAGGTTGCCTTATAGGGGACTGGATATCTTATATATCAGACTCGTTTTAAAACTTTGAGTCTAGGTGTGGACAAAACGAATAATATCTGATACAACTGACCTGGGACGTTAAAAATGGTATAAGAGCCACGAATCGGACTAGTGTATCAACGAGGACGATGGGCTCCCAAGGGGGGAGGGTTGGATTGTAAGATCCCACATCGGTTGAGGAGTGGAACTAAGGTTGCTTATAAGGGACTTGATACCTCTTTTATCAAACACGTTTTAAAACCGTGAATCCATGTGTGGACAACGCGAACAATATCTGGTATGGTTAGCTATGGACGTTACATATCTCATAATCCACTCCTTTGGAAGCCCACCGTTCTCTCAGGTACACTAGTCCAGTTCCCGGTACTAATACCATTCGTAGCATCCCCATGCAACCGTACAAGATGGTGTCCGCTTAACTTGTCCACATTTGGACTAACGGTCTTAAAACGCGTATGATAAATAAGGTATTCAGTCACATATAAGGCAACCTTTATTCCCCTCCCAAATCGATGTGCGATCTCACCTCATCGTTACCTTTGCAAGAGTCGGCTATCTTAACATGTAAATAACTATAAGATTATATGTTGTTTTGTGTTATTGGTTTTGTGTTGGGTTATTCTCATTTTTAGAGAACGTATAATACAACGACAAATCCAAAATTCATACCAGTATATATATATATATATAATAGGTATGTTTCAATGTGTGCATTAGAATAATAAATTCTCCATATTTGACTAATTGTATGGTATTTTATGATTTTTGTTTTGCTCTGGAAGAAGATGGTGGATGAATCTTGTAAGTTTTCAAACAAAATCTCATTCAACCCCCTTGTAATTTTTATTCCTTTAAGACTTTTGTCTTCCTGTGTACTTCTCAATCTGTATTTTTAGAGGTTAGAAATTAAAACATGCAGCATACGGTGTACAAGACCTTTTATCATGCACTGGTAATTGGATCTGACGAAAATGGCCAATTTGTGTAACGAGTCAAAACGTGTAAATTTCCAGTGTATATCAAAACGAGTCGGGTTCGGTTGATCCATCAAAACTTGTTTAAATATTATTATAAAAATAATTAATTAATACCAGATATTGTTCGCTTTATCCATACATTTGAATTCACGGTTTTAAAACGCGTCTGGTAGATGAGGTATCAAGTCCCTTATAAAGCAACTTTTGTTCCCAGATCATATGATCACAAAAAAACTATATTAATAATATAATAATTTTATGTTTTTTTAATATAATAATGTAGAAGGTTGTCAAAATAATCACTTCCACTAATTAATAATATGTGTTTTAGGAGTTACCATTTCAGGTCTAATTTTTAGAATCATATTTTACATCACGAACATCGTATATATGCACATAATACTATCCATCTGATATCGAGCCTATCTATCCATCATTACTGTAGACCATGTAGGTCCGCCTCCGATGTTACTGGGTTTTTGTGAACTAGCAAGACCAGATAAATATGCCGACACCATATATATGTTATTATTGTATTTAATATTTTGTATCAAGATAAAAAGTTGTGTGTTTGAGAAACGTAAACATTTATAATTATTGTACTTGAGTTTAACTTTAGAAATAACTCAAATTTTGAACTGGAATCTAATGTTTTATAAGTATAATATGATTCTAATAACCACAAAATGTTATATTTGGATGGTGTTTTTATTCATGTTTTTTTAAAAAACGCATATGATAATAGTGGACCCATACGTTTTTTTCTAATAAATATGCTTCAATTACTTTAATGAATTCCCCTTTTTGACTAATTGTTTGGTTTTCCTTGGTCTTTATTTTGTACTGAAAGTAGATCATTGAGGAATCTTGTAATTTTCAAACAAAATCCTTTGCATATTTTTTATCATTTAAAATTTATGCCTTCTTTAGTGACGTTGACTTATTAATCTGTATTTTTAGAGAAACACACACACCTAGATATACAGTGTGTACAAATAAGTAATGTCATAATTGGATCTACTCCAACAAAATTGGATTTATAGGACACTTAAAATGTCTAAGTGTCCTAATAAAATACTTTATAGAATTTAATTTTATAGGACGAAATCAAAAAAAATCATATCTAAAAGTGTTACAATAGGTTTTATAAAACAATATTTTAACAAGTTTCTAAAATAAAACGTTCTATTAACTATTTTATATGACACTATTTGAAACACGTCCTATAAACACAAGTGTCTTATAAAATCATGGGTTTATAGGACAATTATCAAAAGTGTCTCATAAGATAGCTAACATGACACTTTGTTTTTAAAACGTTCTAAAAAACTTGTTAAAGCGTCTAAAAGTATGCACACAATACAAACACACACACACACATATATATATATATATACTTGTAGAGGGAGGATCGAACGAGAACAATAACTATTTAAAAGAACACGAGAACTAATAAAATCATTAGTGATTTTGCATTAACGTGCAAAAAAGCCACGCAAACCTGAAGTCGTGGCCAAAGTCCTTTTTACGTGAGTTAATGTAAAATCACTAATAACTTTGTTAGTTCTCGTGTTCTTTTAAATAGGTACTGTTCTCGTTTGAATCCGACTCTATACATGTATGAGTATACATATAAGCCTACACGGTTTATATAAAGGTATGCACATGTATATCATATGGACCATGTAGATCTATAGGAATACCGAGCCTATTTACTCATGTCTACTACGAACCATGTAGGTTTGTTTGAAACCCACACTGTGGGATGGTGAACAAGGTTTCGTGAGCCGCAAAGGCCAAATGTGTCAACGTGATAAAATAAATTATTTTATGTTTTACTAGTATCAATTTGTGTTAAAAAAAAATTATTGTAATAAGAAATTAAGAAAAACTTTCTGATTGTAAAACATGAACATAAGTAGTTATCTTACTTGATTTCAACTTAAAATATCTATACTATATTATAAAGCATTTATAGAAAACTCTTAAAAACAATTGTTAAAGCTTAATGTACCACTATTTAATGTTAATTACTTAAAATCTCTTAAAAACTGTAACACCTCGATTTTGAAAAGGTATCGTTTCAAGTTAATGCATAAATCGGTAATTTTAAGGGAAAAATAAGATATAGGATTTTGGACTTGAATCCTAGATTTTATAGTCTTGATGGATGAAGGATTCAATTACGAGTTCAACGGTTCTTTCCGGAGCAAAATCGGAGCTATAACGAAGAAGTTACGGGCAAAACAGTGAACAAGAAAAAAACCGTGTAAACAGTGCATTTCGCGACTTATGTCGTGACTTAGAGCCACCCGCGCGACTTAGGGGAAGCGGGCGACTTATGCCGCGACTTATGGTCGCATGGTAAGTCGCGAAATCCCCTAGTCGAGCATAAAACCCGATTTTCAGCCCCAAAACTTCATTTTTTCATAACTTTTGCATCACAACTCCGATTTTGGTGATTCAAGTTGCCATGGTTTTGTTTTTGAGAGCCCTTCAAGGATTTATCAAGAGATTGGAAGTCTATTGGAGTATACAAGAGTATTTTGTGGTGGTAAGCTCCTCATCTCTCTCAATGTTAAGCTAGGGTTTGATGATTTCATCCTTTTCCCTTTCATCCTTCATCTTGGGTTGATTTTGATGACTTGTGTGGTGAAGGTGATCTTGTAGATGTGTTGGATCTAAGATCTAGGGTGGTTTCTGTAACACCCTCAAATTTGGAAAGAGCGACTAAATAAAAACTTTCAGAAATACCTTAAAGGATAATAAAATCTCTTACTAATAGTCCAAAATCGAAATACATTTCTAAATTGAACCATCAACAAATAATTAAAGTATTACATAAAGACTAACTAGAGTCGAGTGTTACTAAATCCCAATGACAATCGCTATCTCCAAATATACGTGCGGAAGACTTCATCAAGTTAGACACCTCTTTGAGCACACAACTAGCACTCATCGCTTCTCAGTGCCGCTAGAACTAAACCCGGAATGAAACCTGATGCACATGCCGACAAATAAAAAGGTTAGGCTAACGCCTAGTGAGTTCAAGAGTTTATATCATGATTATAAAGGAAAAACGTAAAAGGGAAATATCGTAACTTATAATCATGATCCTTTAAAAATGATTTAGTTAACAAATAAGAGAACAACTCATTTACTAATAATATGCATTTTATAAATGGATGTCTCAACGCCAAAATATTCTTTCATGAAATAATAAAATCTAACACTTATTCAAAACGAGAATAATGGTAATGCTCGAATAATGAAATTCGAGTAAACTTTATAAAATAAACGACCAAAATATGAGTAACTCAAGTTCTAAGATTATAGCATAAGAAAGATAATTCAGACTCAAAACGTGGATATAAATTGACTCCCAATTTATGATAATGCATATAATACTTCATATCCCAAAACACCCCAAAACATGGGTAGGGATTAATACTCAACCCATAATGTAACACAACTTGTAACACTCTAAAATTTAGCGGAATAAAATTCGAAATTTCTGCAATATGACGACTATAAATGGATAAAAATCTGGGTATATAAACCTGCTATAATCAGTCTCAAAGTATCATCCCGATAGAACGGGGAAACAAAGTTATAGACATTACAATCAAACAGATGAAGAATATTCTAACAACCTAATAATCTAACTTAAATAAGAAAGATTAGTATAGGGTGTTGCTATTCTTCCAAAAAGGTATGTTCACTATTCAATAACGCTGGTCTATACATCTCCCAAAAAGACCGCTCTTGACCCCAAGCTATTCGCTCAGTCCCGTCGAACCCCACCGGAAACCTGACCTGTTATACATGTCATTTTAGAAAAAGTGTTAGGCTAAAGCCTAATGAGCTCAAACAGTTGCAGTTTAAATAATAAAACGTACAATGAGTAACGGAAATCATTTTTTTATACAGTAACAATAAAGGTAATAATGATAATAATGCTCCTTGAAATTTAGTAACTACCTCTTGGGTTAACGGGGGAGACCCGCTTACTAACCCGAATGACGGAACACAAAAGTAAGCCATTCGATGGGTCAGTAAAACCAATAAACACATAAAGTACACGCAAGGGATGTCAGGCTCAGTGGCTTTAAACATACACCCACGAAAACTCGAGTTCAACCCCGTCGGGTTCCTATGTCGAGCTCCTCATCCAATATCGTAATACTTGAGCACGAAAGACTTATACCTCAATCCGGTACCTAACGTGCAGCACGAAGGACTTATACCTCAATCCGGTACCTAACGTGCCTCGACGTGGAAAACCAGTCGTCCCAACACCGGAACAATAATAAACCAAACACGGGGTCATGACTCCCAAATGCATCACTTAAAACAAATAATGCTCACATTGTCCAACGAATACTTCAACAAGTGTTTATATGCATAAAGGACATAAATAACGGTTTTTCCCGAATATAGTACCCATTCTCTACCAAATGACCATTGGTTGGAAACATGGACATCTATCACAAATACTACTTTTAAAACATTGTAGATTCTCGAATACAAACTTATCAGTATTTAACCACAAAAGTACCATTATAAAATCCATGAGTGATATATATACAAAACCATTCTTTAAAACACATTTCCCCAAGCAAGGTAGATTCCTAATAGTATCAACAAGTTCATAAGATCATATTTCATGAGACTTACCATAAACCCTAAAATCTCCAAAAGTTGGTTTTGGTACAAGACCCACAATTTAAGTATAAGAAAAAGGAGATACTTAGGTATTTAAAACTCACATTTGACATGTATAAGGTTTAGTAAAAGTGGATGAAATCACCTTAGTAGTTTCCTTAGGAAGGAAACCAAACCCTAGAAATGGAGGATGGAGAGTTGAAGGCTTGAGATGACAACACAAGCTAGATTCACCAAAAGTTCACCCTAACCAAGCATTTACTCCTCATTAATGGTTGTTGGAGATCAATAAATGAAAAGATGAAATTTAGGGTTTGGAACTTACCAAAATCGCTGAGGAAGAGCTCCCAAATCAGTTCCCAAACTCAAATAATCAGAAAATCCCGAAATCTGATTTTTATACCCAAACAGCCCGCCGACGACTATGACACGGTGACTATGCCAATGTCATAGTCATGGGGCAATGTCGCCCGCGTTGGAGTCCTCTCGGTACGCCCCTCGCGACAATGACCAAGCGATAGTGACCCTGGCATAGTCGCCGGGCACTATCGCCGAACCTGTACCGCGAGTCCGTTCTCCTCCGTGACTATGCCCTGCGACCTTGACACATGTCATAGTCGTCGGGCACAATCGCCTGGTGTGTGTGAGCTGCTCGAAGATTCCTTTTTCCATTCCAAACTGATTAGATAACGATGCACGAAGCTGACCACTAGCCCCGAACTCAATAACGTACGCATGCACTATGTTCCAAAGTTAATTGATATGACGATACGTGAGAGTGATATTCCACACCAAATTTGGGGTGTTACACATAAAACATGGAATGAACTCATGTATGCAAAATGTCACCGAAAACAAATGTATAAAAGACTCAGCCCAAAAACAACATCTTTCGGTGACGGGGGAAAACCCGATTCCGCATAATGTGACGTGCACAAAGTTAGCCACACATTACGTTAAAGTGGTATAAGTATCGGGCTCAACATCTTTCAGAATACACCCATAGATACTAGCACGGAGGACTTACACCATACCAAAGAAGCCAACCGCGCCTCAATGGGGAAAACAAAACGTTCCCCCATCGGACAAAGCAATAAATGTATCGAG
The DNA here is from genome assembly GCA_954870635.1 of Arctium minus. NCBI lineage: Eukaryota > Viridiplantae > Streptophyta > Magnoliopsida > Asterales > Asteraceae > Arctium > Arctium minus. The sequence continues at coordinate 70,123,366 of OX941095.1, read as the reverse complement.
CTCAACATCTTTCAGCATACACCCATTTGATACGAGCACGAAGGACTTATAACCCAATCCGATGTCGAACGTGCCTCGATGTGGAAAACTAGTCGTCCCAACACCGGAATAAAATACAAAAGTGCTCATGGATCCATAGCAGACGTGGCTGAAACATTACATGACTCAAAACGAATGACCTAATGCATTCAAAACATGTAATTCCCAAATAAGATGCAATAAATGCAAATCATAACCAAGCGCTTTATAGTGAGCTATCAAATCCGGACAAGTGCCCCCAAAACCCAACAAAACCCAAGCCGAGACATACGCTCAACAAATCCAAAGACTCAACGTTAAAAATCATAAAATGAAATCAAACGTAAACGACCCGAAGTAATGCAACCCATGCTACAACACACCCAAATAACTTGACATGATTTAGATTGGGACAAAACATTTTCCAAAATGGGTTTATACCTTTTATTCTTTCAAACCATCCCATGACACCCAATAAAACGCATTTATACTCAAAATTATGCTCCATGAAATAAATAATTTAAATACCCAAAATATAAGATTTATTTATCAAAATGCCCAAATCCTAAATGTGGGTGTTTTATAAGTTTATAAAACTGAATATTTCCAACTAACCAAAATTTATCAGATGATTAGCAGTTAACCATTTTCATACAAAACATGCAAACACTTCAAAATAAACATTTTGGCATGTACACCATTTTCACAAATCAACTTGAATTCACTTTGCTAGATTTAGGCTAAATCTAGATTTTACCCACTTAGAGTTGCATTGAAGAAACTTGATTCTTCAAACCAATCTCCAAAAACCTATATCCATACATTCCAACCGTAAATAACCACATTCAACCATATAGAAACATTATCCAAACATTGCACATCAAAATCTCCATTTTTGTCCAAACCCCAATTTCGACCTAGATTTCTCCAAAACCATCAAACCCGAAATTGATAAACCACACACTAGGATAATCATCAATGGAGCATTTATAACTTATTTTAAGGTTTAGAAATGGAAGGGATGTAGCAACCTGAACGTTTATATATACAATAAAATAACATTTCTGTCTAAATATTGCCCCAGACTTACATTTCAGAGTACAAAGTTACAACTATCTCTTATTACACAACTGAGTTCAAAAAGTATAAACTATTGCAGGAAGTCTTCTATCTCCTGAAAATAGCTTACATCTTCTCCTTACCCTTATTTGTACCTGCTACCTTTCGATAACCTGAAACAGGATTAAAATTTTAAAATAGCGAGGGTTAGACCAATGGTCTAGTGAGTCCCCTCCAATCACTACCGCAACAGTTCAAATATTAATTAAAACATTTAAACAAAACTTTATATCTCAAGAACATAACCTGCTCTTTTAATCAAACTTTAAAATACTTTATTCTTCTCAGGCATAACTCAATTTATTGGCCATCACTAACCACTTTTTACGCTTCGCAAGCGTAACTTAAGCTACTGACCAGCATTTCCATCAAAGACGGTATGTCTGTCTCGCACTGCCTTATTTTAGGGACACACCCTAATGGCATTTACGGGCCACATTCCCCGGTACGAGCAGGCGGGTCACACTTCCCGACTTAGGTCAGACTTCTGACTCAAATGTATGCATACACTTAGTCCTGACTATATATAAAACAAGTTTATATAAACTGAGCATAAATGTAACATCCTAAAAATAGGGATAACAAAAATCCGGAAAACGGACATGAGGTATGCTAAAATTGCCATAGCAAGAGCCTCCCAAAAATGGGGAATATAAAATTAATAACCTGTTTAATCACAATTGTAATTTAACGGACAGAAAACAACAACCAACTAATCTAATTTCTACATCTAGAAAAGAGATTACAAAAAGGGTTGTCATCTATAGACCCAAACGGTCTATATCCAAAAGTATAACGCGTCCATGTGTAATTCCCCAAGCTCTCACCCCCAAGCAACTAAACCTGTTTAAGACCGCCGCCGCTAGAACCTGAGATACACATCGACACCAAACAAGTGTTAGGCCAAAAAGCCTAGTGAGTTGAACAATAATAAGCATGCATGAACAGATACAATTCTTATCAGCAGTTAACCAGTGTTCAACATATGTGGAGTCATTAGGGGAGACCCAAAGCACCAATCAAGTCCCACCCAAGAGTCGATATACCTTGATGCCCTTAACAAGGAACACCCCAAAGGCCCGGCCCACCCGAAGACTATCGCTAAGAAAATTCCCCGAGTGGCGGAGGTCTAGGCACATACCATCACAGTGGCGCCCAAGACTATATCCTCCTAGTGTACTGACTTGGTTCGTCCACATAACATTTATAAGGGTCCTTTAGATATATTTCAATCCGCATAATTCAATACCAACTACGGGTATAATATTACCACCTTATCCTCATGGTCTAACAAAAGACTCCATGTAAATAATGCTCATCATGCATATAAACATATCACCAAAATGGTGTTCCAACTAGAATCATCATAATGCCCATTTATGCATACATTCAACATACCAAGGTACCCACATTATGTAACTATGAGACAAATCCCAAATAATGATACATGTAACAATAATCATGGCAATCCCCCATATATATACATCTTCCAACTATTTTCATGAAGAAAATCCCCAAACATTTGAACATATAGAGATAAAGTAACAAATAGGAGATTATGATGTGTATCTAGTTTTAACAAAGGTTTAGTAAACTCACAATCTAGGTTTTGAACCCAAAACCTAGAAAATATGGAAACCCTAGAAGTTGGAGAAGATGAGGCTTGAAGGTGAGAAATGAGAATCTTGAAGAACACTTCAATGGGAACACTTGGACGAAGCTTGATGACCACTTAATGCTCCCAACAACCCAAAACCCTAGAAATGAATGTGGTAGGTGATGAAACCCTAAAAATCGCCTCCAATAAGAGCTCTCCCGTTTTTGTAAAGTGTTAATGTGAGAAATGAGGCTGCCAAAGTGTTTTAAATCCACCAGACCACGCGGGCGATAGTGCCCGGCGATAGTGCCAAGGGCACTATCGCGAGTCACAATCGTGAGCACTCACACACTCACGGTACATCTTCCACGAATATGCTCGGCGATAGTGACAATTGTCACTATCGCGTGTCACTATCGCGAGACTCCCCCCCCCTCTCGGTACAATCCCGGCGATTGTGCCCAGCGATAGTGACAATGTCACTATCGCGGTGTCACTATCGCGCCAAGTTCATCCCAGCCCGAAAACTTAGCAATTTCGAAAATAGGCGCGAGGTCTAAACACATGCAATTATTATATTAATCAGATAGCATCTTAGTCCCGAAATCAAGATCATACGCATATATAAAAACTCACATTTTCAGATAAACACAATTAAAGTATTAAATGACAAATATTTACCTCATAAATTCCCGGGTGTTACAATCCTCCCCACCTAAATGGGATTTCGTCCCCGAAATCTTACCCTAGGAAAACAAGTGAGGATAACGCTTCTTCATATCATCTTCCGATTCCCAAGTAATGTTAGCACCCCGATGGTGCTTCCATTGAACTTTCACCATAACCACGTCTTTATGCCTCAACTTCTTCACTTTCGATTCTAAAATCGATTCCGGTTCTTCCACACAACGATTCCCATTGTCCACCCGAATTTCCGACAAAGGAATCACGCTTTTTTCTTCGGCTAAACACTTCCGAAGATAACACACGTGAAATGTGGGATGTATTCCATCCATTTCCGGCGGTAAATCCAACCGATAGGCTTGCAAACCAATCTTTTCCAAAATAACGAATGGTCCAAGGAAATGAGGACTAAGCTTCCCATGCTTCCCGAAACGTATGATCCCCTTCCACGGAGACACCTTCAACATGACCCGGTCACCCACTTGAAACTCAACCGGTCTTCTCTTCTTATCCGCATAGCTCTTTTGTCGGTCTTGCGCCGCCTTTAGTCTTTCTCGAATTTCTTTCACCTTGTCCGCCGTCTCTTGCACTATTTCCGGCCCGACGAATTGCTTTTCGCCCGCTTCTAGCCCACAAACTAGGGTCCTACAATTCCGTCCATACAAAGCCTCGAACGGTGCCATCCCGATACTAGAATGGTAACTATTATTATACGCAAACTCCACTAACGACAGGTGTGAGTCCCAACTACCACCAAAGTCAATGACACACGACCTCAGCATATCTTCGAGTGTTTGAATTGTACTTTCACTTTGACCGTCCGTTTGGGGATGATATGCCGTGCTCAAATTCAATCTGGTACCCAATTCCTTTTGCAAGCTTGCCCAAAAGTTTGACGTGAAACGACTGTCCTGATCCGACACAATAGATTGCGGGACCCCGTGCCTCGACACTACCTCGTCGATATAAAGCTTGGCCAATTTCTCCATCGGCAAAGTCTCCCTCATTGAAAGAAAGTGCGCACTCTTGGTTAGCCTATCAACGATTACCCAAATTGTATCATGGCCTCGCAAGGTCTTTGGTAGCTTCGTCACGAAGTCCATAGTGATGTTGTCCCATTTCCACTCGGGAATGGACAATGGTTGCAAACTCTCATACGACCTTTAATGTTCCGCTTTGACTTGAAGGCATATGACACACCTTTCCACATAGTTAGCCACATCCAGCTTCATCACCGGCCACCAATAATTCAACCTTAAGTCTCTATACATCTTGGTGCTACCGGGATGTATAGAATATTTCAACTTATGCGCCTCTTCGAGGAGTAAGTCACGATTTCCCCCAATCTTTGGCACCCAAATTCGCCCTTGGAAGAGCTTGAGTCCACGACCATCTTCTGTTAAGAGTTCCTTTTGCTTGGACATAACCTCGGCCTTGAGGTTCTCTTCTTTATGTGCTTCCGCTTGGCTCGTTCTTATACTCTCCAACAAACTCGACACCACATTGATTCTGGTAAGGGACATTTTGACACCATCACCATGATTCCTTCGGCTCAATGCATCCGCCACCACATTAGCCTTACCGGGATGATAGAGTAGGTCACAATCGTAATCCTTCAAAAGCTCTAGCCATCTCCTTTGTCGCATGTTGAGTTCCTTTTAGTCGAAGATGTATTTGAGGCTCTTGTGATCCGTGAAAAGAGTGCACTTGGTCCCATACAAGTAGTGTCGCCACAACTTCAACGCGAAAACTACCGCCGCCAACTCCAAATCATGAGTCGGATAGTTCTTCTCATGATCTTTTAATTGTCGCGACGCATAGGCTATTACCTTTCCCCTTTGCATTAGTATGCACCCAAGTCCCATCTTGGAAGCGTCACTATACACCACAAATTCTTCCGATCCATCGGGTAAGGACAAGATCGGGGCTTCGCACAACTTCCTCTTGAGCATCTGAAACGCTTGCTCTTGTGCATCGGTCCAAAGAAACTTGACGTTCTTCCTCGTAAGAGAAGTGAGCGGTGTAGCCGTCTTTGAGAAATCCTGAATGAAACGCCGGTAGTAACCCGTTAAACCCAAGAAGCTTCAGATCTCCGTCGGACTTGTTGGAGGTTCTCAACTCATCATTGTCTCGATCTTTGTCGGATCCACTTTTACCCCGTCCTTTGATACCACATGCCCTAAGAATTGCACTTCTTGAAGCCAAAATTCGCACTTCGAGAATTTCGCGAACAACTTCTCCCTTCTTAGAACTTCTAATACTTCCCGTAAGTGTCTTTCATGTTCAGATTCATCCCTTGAATATATTAAAATATCGTCAATGAAGACGATCACGGATTTGTCCAAAAATGGACGACACACACGGTTCATCAAATCCATGAATACGGCCGGAGTATTGGTTAAGCCAAACGGCATCACCAAGAACTCATAATGAACGTATCTCGTTCGGAAAGCCGTCTTCAGAATATCTTCGTTCTTCACTCTCACTTGATGATAATTGGACCGAAGGTTAATCTTCGTGAAACATCCCGCCCCTTGGAATTGATCAAAAAGATCGTCGATGCGAGGTAGAGGGTACTTGTTCTTCACTGTGACTTTGTTTAGCTCCCGATAATCTATGCACATCCGCATGGATCCATCTTTCTTCTTTACGAACAAAACCGGTGCTCCCCAAGGTGACGAACTTGGTCGAATGAAACCCTTCTCCAACAACTCTTGAAGTTGCGTCATCATCTCCTTCATTTCTGTCGATGCTAAACGATATGGAGCACGAGCTATCGGAGCCGCTCCCGGTGTGAGGTCAATCTGAAACTCCACTTGCCGTTCCGGCGGTAAACCGGGTAAGTCTTCCGGAAAGACGTCCGGATAATCTTGCACTACTTCCACATTTCCCACCGACTTCTTTTCTTTCTTTGCGTCCACAACGTAGGCCAAGTACGAAGGGTATCCTTTCGCTAAAAACTTGCGAGCCTTAAGAGATGAGATAATAGGATTATTCCTCTTTCCTTTCTCTCCATAAATGGTTGCCACCCCATTTTCCGGCAATGGTACTTGGATCATCTTTTTGGAGCAAAAGATGTCCGCCTTATGCCTCACTAACCAATCCATGCCTATGACCACATCAAACCCTCCTATAGCCATAGGTAGCAAATCTACTCCGAAAGAATTTCCATCGATCTCTAGAGTGCAATCACAAAAATGGTCATGAATGATTACCTGATCCCCATTAGCTATTTCTACTACTAACGCATCGGGAAGAACACTAATAGGAGTGGTGAATCGTTTACAAAAAGCATCTGACACAAAAGAACACGTAGCACCCGAATCAAACAAGACACGAGCAGATATGGAGTTTACTAGGAATGTACCCGAAACGACATCTGCGGTTTCCTTTGCCTCCTCGGTAGTCATATGGAAAGATCGACTCGGTGCCCGGGATGGTTTCTCGACCCTAGCCGTCGAACCCACAGAATTTCCACCACCTCCTCTAACCAACCTTGGACACTCTCGCTTCATATGCCCCGGCTCTCCGCATTCATAACATACCGCCCCACGGAGGGAACACTCTCGAGTTGTGTGGTTTTGCTTACCACACTTGCTACACCCAGATGGACTGGAGAGTGTCCTTGTAGCGCATGGCCCCGAGTGCTTTGACCTGCACTTGTGGCACCACCGATCTTCACGGCGTTGATCACCCGATCTCCCGCTTACAAAGGATCTAGATTGACAAATGGGCCCAGATGGCCCCTCCCATTTCCGTTTATCACCAACGTATCTCTTCTCATCCCTTTTCGAATTGATGTCATCTTCAATGAGTAAGGACTCCTCGATGACTGTAACACCCGTGATTTTCGATAGGTAAATATCAACCGGACATTTCCGTGACTTATAATCAGTGGGGCTTTGTTGGGAAATGTCTTTTTTAAAGTCCCTTATAGTATCGGGGTTGTTGGCATTGTATGAAGTCGAGTTTTGGGATTCGTGGAGGTCTGGGCGACAATGCCCGCGACAGTGACAAGTGTCACTGTCGCCGTGTCACAATCGCGAGAATGGTACCACGGGCACTCCCCTTCGGGCGACTATGCCCGGCGACTATGCCAAGGGCATAGTCGCGTGGAACTATCGCCGGCGGGTGCAGACCTGCTTAAAATCGCGAACTTCAGCCCTCTTTCATTCCAACCTTCCCCCATTTCACCCTCTTATCTCTAGAAACCGAACCCAAACCCTAAAATCGGTTTCTATGTATCCATGGCACCAAACCTATCATGTTCCAAGTGTTCTCCCCCACCCAACAAAGATTAGAAGCTCCACCTTCATCTTCCTCATCAAGTTCAACGGTTGGGAGCTCGGGTTGAAGTGTTGGATTGAGTGTTCTCGGAAGTCTCATCGTCTTCAAGGGTAAGTTTTCTTGTATTAAGGTTATAAATGCTCCCTTGATGGTTTCTTAGTGTTTGGTTTCTCAAATCTCGGATTTGGTAGTTTTGGAGAAACTAGGGTTTTGTTATTATTTGGGGTTTCTTGGTATATTGTTAGGGGAATGTTTCTACATGGTCGTATATGGTTATTTATGGGTTGAAATGTTCGGATCTAGGTTTTTGGAAGATTTTGGCTTGAGGATTCAAGTGGTCCTCAAAAGAGCTCGTTGGGTGAAATCTAGATTTAGCCTAAATCTAGCAAGGTGAGTTCAAGTTGATTTGTGAAAACGGTGTACATGCCAAAATGTGTATTTTAAAGTGTTTTACATGAAATGGTTAACTGCTGATAAGTTTTGAGTATTTAGAAGTAAAATATGTTTTACTTAGTTATTTGTCAAAGTGTGAGTATTTGGATAAGTTTTCTTACTTAGTAAACTTGGGATGTGTTAACCTCTTAAAATGTTTATTTTGGGTTTTGAATGTTTCCAACAACTAAATAACATGGATTACGTATTCTTGGTGATTTTGTACAAGTAAGGTCTATTTTATGAGTTATACGTCTTTGACAATTTTGTACAAGTAAAGTCTAATTCATTTTATATGCATTTGGTGTATTTGCATTCATAAACACTTTGGAAATCTTGAGTCCCATCTTGTATGGAGTTTTGGGTAAATCTAGTCTTTGAGGTACGTGTCTTCATAAATGTTATTTAAAGACATTCCACTATTTTGGAGACCGGTAATTATGGGTCAAACGGATTTTGAGCTCTTTAGCTCGGTATTGTCTTAAACGAGTCGTGTGGACATTTGTCCTGATTTTTAACCGTCGTGGGTTTTGGATATGAAGACACTTAATTTGTGTCATTGGTGAGTTACATGTTTTGGGAGCTTTGGTCTTTCAAGTGGAGTCATATAACGTTAGATAGTGTGTAATGGATCCATAGGCACGTGAGTCAGTCTGTTTTGGGATGGTTAAATGGGGTATTGCGGGGTTGAACTTCGGTACCCATGTTTTATGACCGGAAACTTTACAAGTGATCGCTAGGAGGGTTGAGTCGGCTAGTGCTACCGAAGTAGTAGGCGCTAGGACCTCCGCCGCTTGAAGTAATGCCTGGGAGGTAGTCTTTAAGTGTGTCGGGCCTTCGGGATGGAGTTCTTCGGAATGATCCATCAAGGTCAACTGACTTGGGGTGACACTTGTAAAGAAGTCGTAGGGACACCGGGCTGGGATGTCGGGAGGTGTCATGCGATTAACGTTGTTGGGTGGTATACTTTTGTGTTCCCTCCACCCTCAACGGATACGGGTTTCCCCCGTTGTTGGCTATCAGTATGTTAAATATAAGAACGTCTTATTTTGTTGTCATTGGTTCCTTACGGACGCGTGAGTAATGGACCAAGTGTCCATGTTTTCGGACGTACGGTATATGTGGTCTTGATAGCGATTTATGGGTCGAGCACTCTGTCCCGCCCATGTTTTGGGTACTTTGGGTTATAAATGGTTATTCATGTTTTTACCAAATAAGTGTCGAACTATGATCCCGTTTTGGTGAGTTATGCGTTGCACCATTTTATAAGAAACGTGTGTTTTGGGAGCATTGTCTTTAAAAGTGTGTATTATGGGAAAATGTGTCGCTTCCATTTTGAAGTATAATATTTTGAAGGATCTTGATTTAAACTGTTTTCCTTTCTTTAAAGATATATTCTTTCATGTTGAAACTCTTGAGCTCACTAGGCGTTAAGCCTAACCTTTTTATTTGTCGGTATGTGCATCAGGTTCAAGGTTGAGAGTTGGTTCTAGCATTCCTATGAAGAGTAAAGCCTTATCTAGATCCGAAAGTAAGTATTCGGTGAAGTCTTCCGCATTATGGAGATAGTGACTATGCTTGGGTATTAGTAGCACCCGTCTCTTATAGTTTGTATATACATAAGATGGTATACGTGTATTGTAGCTAAATCTGAATTCGTGGTTGCAGATGATTCCTTTATTGATGTATTTAGAAAATTTTAAATAAGTTGCTATTTCCAGATTTGAGGGTGTTACAATGACCTCTTGAAGAGTCGAACACTTGGCATTTCTTATATCCGTTCGCATTCCGACCGGTAAACCCTGTTGATACGCTTTCATCTTTGAATTTTCGTCGGGGACTAGATGTCCCACCAAGTTTAGCTTCTCCAAGAAGACCTTGGAGTAGCCAACAATCGACATATTCCCCTTCTTCAGATCTCTGAACTCCCGTTCCAACTTGTTCAACGACCGCTCGCTGCAGTATTTGTCCATGATCTTCTCCTTGAACACCGCCCAAGTTATCTTAGCCAGAACTTCCGGGGTGAGGGCGGATCGGGTGAGGTTTCACCAAATCAGAGCCTCTCCCCGAAGTAGCTGAGAAGCAAACTTGACCCGTTGAGAAGGATCACATTCACTGGCCTCGAAGGCCATCTCTAATTCTTTAAGCCAGTACATACAAGTAATCGGGTTGTCTGAACCCGCAAACTCCTTAGGGTGACACCTATATCCATACATTCCAACCGTAAATAACCACATTCAACCATATAGAAACATTATCCAAACATTACACATCAAAATCTCCATTTTTTTCCAAACCCCAATTTCGACCTAGATTTCTCCAAAACCATCAAACCCGAAATTGATAAACCACACACTAGGATAATCATCAATGGAGCATTTATAACTTATTTTAAGGTTTAGAAATGGAAGGGATGTAGCAACCTGAACATTTATATATACAATAAAATAACATTTCTGTCTAAATATTGCCCCAGACTTACATTTCAGAGTACAAAGTTACAACTAGCTCTTATTACACAACTGAGTTCAAAAAGTATAAACTATTGCAGGAAGTCTTCTATCTCCTGGAAATAGCTTACATCTTCTCCTTACCCTTATTTGTACCTGCTACCTTTCGATAACCTGAAACAGAATTAAAATTTTAAAATAGCGAGGGTTAGACCAATGGTCTAGTGAGTCCCCTCCAATCACTACCGCAACAGTTCAAATATTAATTAAAACATTTAAACAAAACTTTATATCTCAAGAACATAACCTGCTCTTTTAATCAAACTTTAAAATACTTTATTCTTCTCAGGCATAACTCAATTTATTGGCCATCACTGACCACTTTTTACGCTTCGCAAGCGTACCTTAAGCTACTGACCAACATTTTCGTCAAAGACGGTATGTCTGTCTCGCACTGCCTTATTTTAGGGACACACCTTAATGGCATAAACGGGCCACACTCCCCGGTACGAGCAGGCAGGTCACACTTCCTGACTTAGGTCAGACTTCTGACTCAAATGTATGCATACACTTAGTCCTGACTATATATAAAACAAGTTTATATAAACTGAGCATAAATGTAACATCCTAAAAATAGGGATAACAAAAATCCGGAAAACGGACATGAGGTATGCTAAAATTGCCATAGCAAGAGCCTCCCAAAAATGGGGAATATAAAATTAATAACCTGTTTAATCACAATTGTAATTTAACGGACAGAAAACAACAACCAACTAATCTAATTTCTACATCTAGAAAAGAGATTACAAAAAGGGTTGTCATCTATAGACCCAAACGGTCTATATCCAAAAGTATAACGCATCCATGTACAATTCCCCAAGCTCTCACCCCCCAAGCAACTAAACCTATTTAAGACCGCCGCCGCTAGAACCTGAGATACACATCGACACCAAACAAGTGTTAGGCCAAAAATCCTAGTGAGTTGAACAATAATAAGCATGCATGAACAGATACAATTCTTATCAGCAGTTAACCAGTGTTCAACATATGTGGAGTCATTAGGGGAGACCCAAAGCACCAATCAAGTCTCACCCAAGAGTCGATATACCTTGATGCCCTTACAAGGAACACCCCAAAGGCCCGGCCCACCCGAAGACTATCGCTAAGAAATATCCCCGAGTGGCGGAGGTCTAGGCACATACCATCACAGTGGCGCCCAAGACTATATCCTCCTAGTGTACTGACTTGGTTCATCCACATAACATTTATAAGGGGTCCTTTAGATATATTTCAATCCGCATAATTCAATACCAACTACGGTTATAATATTACCACCTTATCCTCATGGTCTAACAAAAGACTCCATGTAAATCATGCTCATCATGCATATAAACATATCACCAAAATGGTGTTCCAACTAGAATCATCATAATGCCCATTTATGCATACATTCAACATACCAAGGTACCCACATTATGTAACTATGAGACAAATCCCAAATAATGATACATGTAACAATAATCATGGCAATCCCCCATATATATACATCTTCCAACTATTTTCATGAAAAAAATCCCCAAACATTTGAACATATAGAGATAAAGTAACAAATAGGAGATTATGATGTGTATCTAGTTTTAACAAAGGTTTAGTAAACTCACAATCTAGGTTTTGAACCCAAAACCTAGAAAATATGGAAACCCTAGAAGTTGGAGAAGATGAGGCTTGAAGGTGAGAAATGAGAATCTTGAAGAACACTTCAATGGGAACACTTGGATGAAGCTTGATGACCACTTAATGCTCCCAACAACCCAAAACCCTAGAAATGAATGTGGTAGGTGATGAAACCCTAAAAATCGCCTCCAATAAGAGCTCTACCATTTTTGTAAAGTGTTAATGTGAGAAATGAGGCTGCCAAAGTGTTTTAAATCCACCAGACCACGCGGGCGATAGTGCCCGGCGATAGTGCCCGGCGATAGTGCCAAGGGCACTATCGCGAGAACTCACACACTCACGGTACATCTTCCGCGAATATGCCCGGCGATAGTGACAATTGTCACTATCGCGTGTCATTATCGCGAGACTCCCCCCCCCCTCTCGGTACAATCCCGGCGATTGTGCCCACTATCGCGGTGTCACTATCGCGCCAAGTTCATCCCAGCCCGAAAACTTAGCAATTTCGAAAATAGGCGCGAGGTCTAAACACATGCAATTATTATATTAATCAGATAGCATCTTAGTCCCGAAATCAAGATCATACGCATATATAAAAACTCACATTTTCAGATAAACACAATTAAAGTATTAAAGGACAAATATTTACCTTATAAATTCCCGTGTGTTACAATAAACATGTGGGTGTTTTATAAGTTTATAAATCATTTGGGTGTTACAATAAACATGTGGGTGTTACAATAAACATGTGGGTGTTTTATACTCAAAATTATGCTCCATGAAATAAATCATTTAAATACCCAAAATATAAGATTTATTTATCAAAATGCCCAAATCCTAAATGTGGGTGTTTTATAAGTTTATAAAACTGAATATTTCCAACTAACCAAAATTTATTAGATGATTAACAGTTAACCATTTTCATACAAAACATGCAAACACTTCAAAATAGACATTTTGGCATGTACACCGTTTTCACAAATCAACTTGAACTCACTTTGCTAGATGTAGGCTAAATCTAGATTTTACCCACTTAGAGTTGCATTGAAGAAACTTGATTCTTCAAACCAATCTCCAAAAACCTATATCCATACATTCCAACCGTAAATAACCACATTCAACCATATAGAAACATTATCCAAACATTACACATCAAAATCTCCATTTTTGTCCAAACCCCAATTTCGACCTAGATTTCTCCAAAACCATCAAACCCGAAATTGATAAACCACACACTAGGATAATCATCAATGGAGCATTTATAACTTATTTTAAGGTTTAGAAATGGAAGGGATGTAGCAACCTGAACATTTATATATACAATAAAATAACATTTCTGTCTAAATACTGCCCCCAGACTTACATTTCAGAGTACAAAGTTACAACTATCTCTTATTACACAACTGAGTTCAAAAAGTATAAACTATTGCAGGAAGTCTTCTATCCCCTGGAAATAACTTACATCTTCTCATTACCCTTATTTATAATTGCTACCCAAATTCTAAAATTAATAAAAATTTCAAAACTGGATATTACAAGGGATACACTTACCATTTAGGTTTTGATGAAAACCTAGAAAACCCAAAAATTCTTGAAGATGGAGGTGATGATGATGAACTCTTGACCTTTGCTTCCAATCCACCACCAAATACTCTTAAATTTTCCCAAAACTAACAATATAACCTTGAAAATCTCTCAAATACGAAACCATGGCAACTTGAATCACCAAAATCGGAGTTGAAACGAGAGAGTTATGAAGAAATGAAGAATGAGGCTGAAAATCACGACTTTTAACACTCTGGTACCCGTAGGCTATTGTGCCAGGCTATAGTGACAATGTCACAATCGCCGGGTACAATCGCCGATATTGTACCGAGAGTGTTTGGACTCTGGCGATTGTGACAGGCTATAGTGACAGTGTCACAATCGCCAGACACTATAGCCGATTTCGCTCCGGAAAGAACCGTTGGACTCGTAATTGAATCCTTCATCTATCAAGACTATAAAATCAATGGTTCAAGATCAAAATCAAATATCTTATTTTTCCTTAATATATCGGTTCTTGTATTAAACTTGAATTGATACCTCTCGAAAATCGGTGTGTTACAGTTTCTTGGTGGTTCAAGCCTTCATCAATGGTGATTCAAGTTTTAGGGGTAAAACCTAGATTTAGCCTAAATCTAGCAAGGTGAGTTGAAGTTGATTTGTGAAAACATTGTTCATGCCAAAATGTCTATTTTAAAGTGTTTATATGTTTTACATGAAATTATCAAAAGTTGGGTTAGTTGGTAATCTTTGATTATTTGAAGTATTTAACTTTATAAACTTTGTAAAACACCCACATTTGGGATTTTTGGCATTTTGATAAAGGTGTCACAAATGAATGTGTTTTGATGATTTATTGCTTAAATATATCTCTGGTCAAAGAAATACACTTTTAAATGTCTATCGTGTTTTATGCATCATTCATGAAATTGGATGTTTTATAACGTACTACTTGCACATTTATGTGAGGCACTTGAAATAATGTATATAGTCTCATTTTACGATTTTCATTATTATCAGCAGTTAAACTTGGAAATACATATTTGAAAATAAACAAGTCTTGAGGACATTTGTCCGGTTTAATAGCCCGTTGTGGAGTTTTGAGTATGATGGCGGTTAATGCGCATCATTTGAGAATTACATGTTTTGAGTGTATTGGTCATTCAATTGGAGTCATGTACTGTTTTAGACTGTAATGCAGTGGATCCATAGGCATATGAGTCGGTCTTTATTATTTAAAAAGAAAATGAGTTATTATTTATATATTGGCCAGAATTAGTCTTGGGATCTCGAGGATAATACGGTGAGGGCTCGTGGAGTCCAATACCCGGACCTGCATCCGCGAGTTAATTTATGTGTCTGTTTTTATGGGATAGTTATTTCCTATTTGTAGCTAGTCGAGACATTGGGTCCTTGGGGGCCTTTAGTACGGTTATGTGGGACCGGTTACTAGCCATGGGCCGTAAATGTAATCCTAGCGAATGAGCATGATTAGATAATCCTCGGGTGCCCCCCTCATCTTAGTACGAGTCGGCGAGCTCGTGGCTATGGGTTCCTAGTATGATGAGCTCAGTAACTTGGAATGTGGCTTACTTTTGTGTTCCACCACTAGCCTTGGAAATCGGGTTTCCCCCGTCACCGAGAGGTATTGTTTTGAGGTATTTAGTTTTATCCTTGTTTTCGGTGACGCTTTGAGTTTGGGTTATCTCCCTTATGCTATAATTTTGGAGACGTGAGTTTACTCATATTTTGGTCATTTGTTTTATAAAGTTTACTCAAATTTCATTATTTGAGCATTACCATTATTCTCGTTTGAGTAAGTGTTGGATTGCATTATTTCATGAAAGAATGTTTTGGCGTTGAGGCGTCCATCTATAAAATGCATATTTTTAGTAAAGGAGTTGTTCTCTTATTTTAAAGTAAATCATTTTAAAGGATCATGATTATAAGTTACAATGCTTCCATTTTACGTTTTCCTTTATAATCATGATATAAAACTCTTGAACTCATTAGCCGTTAGCCTAACCTTTTTATTTGTCGGCATGTGCAACAGGTTCCGGTTGAGAATAGTTCTAGTGACACTGTGAAGAGAAGAGTGCTAGTTGTGTCCTCGAGAAATGTTTAGCTAGATGAAGTCTGCCGCACTTATATTGGAGATAGCGACTGTATTTGGGTTATAGTAACACCCGACTTTAGTTAGTCTTTATGTAAGACTTTAATTTCTTGTTGATGGTTCAACCAAAAATTGTATTTCAATTATGGACTATTAGTAAGATATTTTATTATCCTTTAAGGTGTTTTTTGAAAGTTTTTAATTAGTCGTTTTTTCCAAATTTGAGGGTATTACAAAAACAATCATTAAAGTTTTATGTACTACATTTAATACTATTTATTAATTTTCAATTCTTATCTATAACCACTTTAACTCCCCAAAAATCACTCCCCATTTTAACTCCCCTAAAATCACTACCCGCATAACTAAATAGAGGATAAAAATCAAATTTTAAATATAAAAAATCTAAAATATAATTAAGAAAATCTAACAGGATATTTAATATTTATTTAATAAAAAATATTATATTATTAAACCTAAAATAAATTACATTATTACTAAACTATCGAAAAACTCTTAAGAACAAACTTTTATTGCATTAAGTACTGTTATTGATACACATATTATTTAAAATTCAAGATTACAAGTCATGATGCATAATTACAAATTTATAAAGTTATATGTTTGAATTCATAATTAACTGATAAAAATAATCGAAACAGGATAAACATCTCAATTTAAATATAAAGAATTTAAAATATATAAGATAATCATTGAATTATAATAAAATACTTAATTTTTTTAATATAAAAAACATTATATTATTAAGCCTAAATTAAAAAAATTTATAAAAAAATCATTATCACTCTTTCAAAACTCATCCAAAATCATACTGTAAATCGATAAAAAACAAAAAGTAAAAGGAAACATTAAAATCATGATGTATCTCCGCTGCATTGTGCGAGTACGTTTCTAGTTTACTTTAAACTGTCAAATTTTGAACAAAAAATCAATGTTTTACAAATACAATAATGTTCTTTTAAGTTTTTAATTTTCAAACATGATCCTTATTTTAATATATTATGTCAACTACATTCCTTGTAAAATAACATCATCTCTGACTAATCGTTTGGTTTAGGGTTTAGGGTTCACCATGGATAATCTTGTCTTTTTCAAACACTACCCTTTCAAACCCTCGTATTTAGATCCATTTAAATATGTATTTTCTTAAATAATATTTACTCTTTAAATTGTACTTTTAATTTTAAAAGAAAACTTGTATTGTCTTTGTGATTTTTGATTGGGTAAAAGACAAAAAACCGATAAAAGAACGAAAATACCCTTTATTTAACAAAATCTTTAACAATTCTTAGAGGCACGAGCCAAACCCGGACGTTTTTACAAATCACAATAGCCAAGTCGTAATTTCTAAACTGCAAGGACGACAAGTGTTATTTTCGAAAAACGACAAGGGACCAATTTTGTAGTGTTGTTAGAGGCACGATCCAAACCCGGACATTTTTACAAACCACAATAGCCATGTTGTAATTTCTAAACTGCAGGGACGAAAAGTGTTATTTTCAAAAAACGATAGGGACAAAATTTGTAATTCACTCTATTAGGGCCAAACCCAAACGTTTTTATAGGCATGAGAATGAGCCCCACTCGTCGGGGAACCCGGTCCACCCGCCCCGGTCGGGGACGGGGATTCCCCGCTAAACCGGGGATGAGGACGGGGACGGGTATTGCACTCCCCGCCCCATCCCACCCCACCCAACCCCATACAGGTATCTCAACTAAATCGGTAATTAATAATTTATTATTTCTTAACTAGGTTTTGAATCTAATTTTTTTTTGGATGTTAGTACATAATAATTTGGTAGGTTTTGAATCTAAAATTGTTATTTTCTAAAATTGGATGTTATGACGTATTATTTTATACGTAAAGTAAAAAATAAAATTACTCGATATGTTGTGATATTATTCGATATGGTTTTAGATATTACTATATATGTTTTGGTACGTGTGACATTAAGGCATTGTTTGGCAAACTAGCTTATAAGCTACCTGGTAGCTGATAAGCTAACTTTTCAAAACGCTACTATGAGTAACTTTTCAATAAGCTAACTTATGGTCATCCAAACATGTACCAGAAAAAAAAACTAGCTTATAAACTAGTTTTTTTTGTTAAACATAGCCTAAGTTTTTTTTGGATTAAATTGAATTTATTTTGGTTTTAGGTTATTAATTATGATATGATGTTGTGAATATGTGAGATTTAAAAATGTACGACTTCACACATATTTGATTTAAAATAGTTTCCATAGTCGGAAAAAAAATCCTCGTTTCCCCGTTGGGGATGGAGACTGAGGTCCCTCCCCCCCCCCCCCCCCCAAATTCCCATGGTTACGTTTTACAAACCACAATAGCCATCTTGTAATTTCTAAACTGCAGGGACGAAAAATGTTATTTTCGAAAAACGATAGGGACCAAATTTGTAATTCACTCTACTATCTTAAAAAAGTTGCGCATCCGGGGAATCGAACCCCGGTCAGTACCGTGGGAGGGTACTATGATACCACTACACTAGATGCGCACGTGCTTAACATGTAGTCATTTTATATATATATATATATAAACACGTATACATCTTCTTATGAAAACATATGGAATAAATACAAGTTTAGTCCCTTTGGCTTGTTAAAGCTTGCAATTTTCGTGCCTGTGTTTTTGAAATTACGTGTTTTCATTTTCTCGTGGTTTACAATTCATTGTTGTTTTCGTAATTTAGACCAAGTACGTCACTGTTAGGGGCGGACCTACCCTTCCCAAGGGGTTCCGTGCACCCGCTCAAGTTCGTTTTGTAAGGGCGGATTTTTTTTTCGGTACGTAAGGTGCACCCGCTCAACTACAGGGGGTGCTCCGTGACATATACGTTTTTTAGGAGTGAAAGGTGCACAAGTCCCAAAAAAACCCAAATTTACTCTCGAAATCAACCAAAAAATGGAAAAAATCTCTTGAAATCAATCAAAAAACCCAAAAGATCCCTCGAATCAACACAAAAAACCAAAAAAAAACCCATTGAATCAACACAGAAACTTAAAAAATCCCTTGAAATCAACCAAAAACATAAAAAGTCCCCCTATAGGGGAATTCGGCTAAAAACACATCGACAACAATTTCTTAAGTTTTTCGTTTGTACACCCGCTCACCTAAAATCCTAGGTCCGCCACTGGTCACCGTTTACTGTTGATTAGTATGATGTACAAAAAAAATATTGAATTATAAGCCACACAGACACAATAATGAATTGTAACCTGTACAGAGTGGCAGACCTAGGAATTTTACTGAGTGAATGCACCTTTAAGGTGTATCAAAAAGGTTGCAAAAAACCCGATGTGTGTTTAGCCGAATTTCATCGTTTTGAGTTATTTTTTTAAAATTTTTTGGTTGATTTCGATGGATTTTTTTTGGGTTTTTGTTGATTTTGAATTTTTTTTTCGGGTTTTTGGTTGATTTCGAGGCACTTTTTCCTGTTTTTTGATTGACGTTCCTTAAGTTTTCTAATATCTCGAAGCACCCGTCAAAATTTAGCGGATACACCTTTCAAACCTAAAAAAATTCTACTTGCGAAATTAAGTTGATTGGGTGCACGAGAGCTCTCTAATTGGACACATAGGTCCTCCACTGACCTAAGGATGAAAACCATATTTTCGAAACAATATGGACTATAGGGACAAAAAACGTAATGAATTCTAAACCACATGGACTAAAAAACAATGACTTGTAAACCATAAGAATGAAAACCATAATTCCAAAAGCGCATAGACGAAATTTTGGAGATTTGGAAAAAGTTTACCCCAATAGCAATCCTAAACTCTAAATTTTCCGGAGATTAGTCTGGGTCCAAAATAGTCTGGGATACTCCTTCAAAAAAAAACTCTAAATTTGGAAGAAGAAAGATAAAATATAGTATATATGTTGGAGATGCTCTAAGAATTTACCAACGTGCTTAAAATTATTCGAGAATATTTTACCAAAATCTTCAAGTGAATCTTTAATATCTTCTTTGTGGCACCTTTTCCAATAATATTTTTTTGTCAAGTTGCCGAGATGGCACGTTTTTCGTGACAAAAAGTGCTTTACGAGGTACGTCATGATTCTTTAAGATGCTTTTCTCTTTTACAAGAGTATAAGAAAATATCTTACAAAATACAATGAAATAAATGGATCATAAAAGATATAATGTATTTGTTTGTGAACATTGGAAATCAGACGGCAAACGGGGTTGTCAAGTGTAACAAATAACTAGAACTTGAATTTTGTTCACTTGCTTAAAAACCGTATTTTTCAGTGAGAACACGTTGTCGTGTTTAACTAGCTCGTTAATGTTGTTCTTTTAACACATCAATCATATTGGGTTGATACATGGGTTAGACATGTCGGAATTGCATCGAGTTAGACATAATTGGACAAGACTAGTTGCATGTATATCATTTGATAAGATGAGAACTTGATTAATAAACATGGTTATAAATAACTCGTTATGGTGCCAAAGATTGACTTTAATGAACATGATTATAAATAACTCGTAATGGTGTTAAGGCTTGACTTTGCCTCCATGTTAACCCATGTGGCTCCACTCTAAGATTTCAATTACATTGTAGCGGATATGTCGTGTTACAAAGCGTTATTTTAATTATATATATATATATAGGGGTTGTTTTATTTGCAACCCTTAAAAAGGTTGCAAACCTTGCAACCCACATCTTAACCGTCGGATTCATGATCGGCGGTTACAATAGATATGAGACCCAATATTTTTAATTAAAAAAAACAGAAAAATAAAAATAAAATAATCGTCGATCATGAATTCAACGGTTAAAATGTGGGTTGCAAGGGTTGCAACATTTTTCAGGGTTGCAAAATATCCTTCCACTATATATATATATATATATATATATATATATATATATATATTGGTCACGGTTATTTTGCAACCCAGTAAAATGTTACAACCTTGTGCAACCCTCATCTAAACCATTCATTATGTAGACACTGGATTGCATTTGATTTCGTTAAATTTTTGCAACAGATGTTGATGCACATAACAGTTCATGCGATGTATAGGATGAAAGTGTTACTTTCATGAAACAGTATGCATTCTATGTTATTAGGGTCGGTCTTTAACATGTTAAATGTGTGACTTTGAACAGAGCCCCCAAATTTTTTGGGCCCAATTTTACGTTTTTTTAGGGTTTTTAATCAACGAATGTAAAACTATAACCCACCTTAATTAGTGTCTCACTAATTTCTACCAGAAGATAAAAATAATATGCTACATCATCACCTCGGTAATTATATATATATATATGGCTTCCTAGATAGGGAGTACGAGCGGTAGTAAATGAAAGATGGTTATTAGTAAGAATTAATCGGCTAAACGCGATTGCTAGCCTCTCCTTTGTGTTGACCTAGGGGCTTGCCTGCAAGTGACTTCAAACACTCGCTAAGCCCCTATTGAATAGGGCGTGTAAGTCAACTATCTGTCTCAACAGGTGAGGACGGAAAAAGTTCGCTTTAATTCAGAAGGCAGGAGAGGAAGTTTACTATATATATATAGGGGAACGATCAAATGGAAACCACTCTAATTTTGAAAACTATGGAAACCCTCGATTTCATTGGTTAAGTTAATGAGATTGTTTCATTAAATTGTTTAATTTGATGAAATTGTTTCATATAATTCTTTTATTGATGAAATCGTTGCATATATTTGTGTTTTTTATGTAAAAATGAAAAAGTTTCATCAGACTGCGAAAATACATGAAACAATTTCATCAGAATGAGAAAAATAGATGAAACTATATAAAAAACACAAATATATGAAACAATTTCATTAACAAAAGAATTATATGAAACAACTTGATCATATTAAACATTTTTATGAACCAATTTCATTAATTTAACCAATAAAATTAACGGTTTCCAAAGTTTCTAATCTAATATGGTTTCCAATTGAAATCACCTCTCTCTCTCTCTCTCTCTCTCTCTCTCTATATATATATATATATATATATATATATATATATATATATATATATATCTTTGTTATCTCACTTTGCATTGTAATCAAATAATTTTTGTGTAACATGGTCTCACTTTGCACCTGTATGTTATTGATTTATTGTATGCATCTAAATAAAAACTATGTATTGCAGGTAAGATTATTGCATGAAACCAGTTATCTATACTATATTATAAAAACGACATAAAAAGCTCTTAATTACAACATTTTAAGCACAATGTACAACTAATTAAAGCCAATTACTTAATTTACAATTTATTAATGCTTTGATACAACCTTTCCAAGCACAGTACCTCACATAATCATCTATTTGTGGAATGAATACTCATTTATTAATATAAATATTTGTTTTTTTGGTGGAGGATTTTATAAAATAGATTTTATATTAGCATAATCTATTTTAAATGTAGGTTTTACATTTAAATCTATATTAATGAGATGTAATATAAAATCTTTTTTCTTCCGTATTTTTTTATATTACATTTCATAATGATTTTCCATATTTTATTTTATAAAATCTTTTTCCATATTTTGTTTTATAAAATCTTTTTACATAATGAGATGTAATATAAACTCTTTTTTCTTCCGTATTTTTTTTGCTAATATAAAATCTATTTTATTTTATAAAATCTACACGTATTTTATATTAGCATAATATAAAATCTACACGTATTTTTTTTGCTAATATAAAATCTACACGTATTTTTTTTCACGAGCATTTTCATAATGATTTTTCCATTTTTTTTATAAAATCTTTTTCCATATTTTATTTTATAAAATCTTTTTACATAATGAGATGTAATATAAACTCTTTTTTCTTCCGTATTTTTTTTGCTAATATAAAATCTATTTTATTTTATAAAATCTACACGTATTTTATATTAGCATAATATAAATTCTACACGTATTTTTTTTGCTAATATAAAATCTACACGTATTTTTTTTTCACGAGCATTAAAATAAGAAAAAAGAAGATTGATATGAATTAAAAATAAAAAATAACGAGATACACTAATAAATTATCGTATTCTTTAAAATAAAAATATTCCGCAATACTTTCCAAATTAACCAAGTGTAAAGAAAATAAAATAGAAACGATGTAGATATAAAAATATTCTTCCATATTTTTAATATATTTACATTTAAATGTAAAATCTAAAATGAAAATAAAAGATTTTAAAATATTATCTACATTCACTATAAATATATATAGCTTCTCTATGTATCATCCGAGTACAAGAAGAAGACGAACGGTCGAGTGTCAATGGCGGAACCTGCAATTGAACAAAAGGTATTCCACTATATTTTTGTTTCTTTGAAAAACTACTTTTTTATATTTTATTTTATTTACTGAGGATTTGTTTATATTTTTCAAAACCCACAATCATATTTTTCGAAGTAGAGGAATAAGATATATATATACATATCTTTATTTTTATCGACTAATACTATGAGGTCTTGAAGTCAATAGTCAGATAAATTTTCAAGTGATACTGAGTGAATTTGAACTATACCAGTTGAATTGCCGGTTACAAAAGATAGAAATCATTTATTTTATTTGTCATATTTGATGTGGGTTGAATGTTGTTAATTAATCTACAAATTTATACGTTCAAAGTTTTTGTCAAGTGTTGTCGAGGAGGTTTCAGAAAAATTGCAAAATCTATAAAAACGTATGTTCATATTTATAATTATTTCAATAATAGTGATATGTTGTGAGACATGTCGTTTGAGTTTTAAATAATATAATACAAAACTATTACCAATATTATTGCACAAACTCATAACAACAAACGATTAAGAATATATGCAAGTTAACCACTTATGAAAATACATTCGTTTTTCACATTGTATTTCATTAACTGTTAACAGAGAAATTACGTTTCATTTTAACTCGGTTCAATATTCCAACAAAAAATTTATCCCCCCGTGCACAATGCACGGGCCCAACACTAGTCAATTCATAATAAATAGGTTAAACAAATGGTTTAGATGAAAGTTGTACGATGTTATATATTTTAAGGGGTTACAAAATAAATCACCCATATATATATATATATATATATATATATATATATATATATATGTTAATTTAAGAAAAAAACGTGTTCAACAACCGCCTGGCGATTATAATATTAAGTAAAATAGTGTGAATATATAACAAATAAATAACTATTGAATTTAATCCGCTGATGGTAGGTGATTGAATTCAGATAACCAAGAAGAACTTTTCATCTCCAGTGACCTACACACAGGTGATCCAATACTTCAATTCTATCTGCTTAATTCAATCAATTTTACTTGTAATTTCTTCAATTAGGGTTTTGATTCTCGATGTTTATGTAATTGTTCTTGTAGTTCATCTTGTAATTTGGGGGTTTTGATTGCTAAATCGGTTCTATTCATTTCGTGTTATTAGTTTTTGCCGTTGATTACATTCAGGGTTTATAGTTTGTGTTATAGTATGTTTGAGAATTTATTGATTTTTGTGGTTACTAGGGCTTCTTTTAGCTTGATGAACAAGTCAACAATCATAAAAAAATGGTAATCCGTTATAATTTTGTTTAAGTTTTTATATAGCATGATTGATCCTTGAATCAGCTTGTGTGTGGAATACATGAATGAAAAAATTCAGTTCTCTGGTGAATCGATTTACCTATGTTAACATTATATATATTTTTTAGCAAGTCATGCATATGTCAAACTCCAAGAAATATAATGTTAACATAAGTAAATCGATACACTAGAACTGAATTTCCGTTCATGTATTCTACAAACAAGTTAATTCAATGATCAATCATGCTATAGAAGCCAATGTCTAACAAGTCTAACAACCACAAAAATCGTAATCCGTTATAATCTTGTTTAAGCTTTCATATAGCATGATGAATCATTGAACCAACTTGTGTGTGGAATACCTGAATGTAAAATGAATGAAAATTTTTAGTTCTCTAGTGAATCGATTTATCCATGTTAACATTATATTTTTTTAGTAAGTCATGCATATGTCTAACTCCAATAAATATAATGTTAACATTGGTAAATCAATACACCACATAACCGAATTAATTCGTTCATATTCCACACACAAGTTGATTCAATGATAAATCATGCTATATAGAAGCTTAAACAAGATTATAACGGATTACCATTTTTGTGGTTGTTAGACTTGTTCATCAAAGCTAAAAAAAAGCCTAGTAACCACAAAATCAAAGAATTCTCAAAACATTTATAAACTGTATAATTGATTGTAGATTCATTGAGGTATGATATGATATATTCGTTTGCAGGTTTTGCAAGCGGAAAATTGGGGATGATATGAAGGAGCATAGTGTGATGCTTTCCGCTCATCCAAGACTCCAATCATTTACAAAGTGTTTCTATTAAAATGTTCTTTAGGGCTTGGAATACCGCTATAGGTGACATGGGATACGCTCTTAGTAGATTGGAGATAGATCCAGAATTTTCCGATAGTGAATCTTCTCCGGTCGGAGATGATAACAACAGTCCTCAACCTTCGTCACAGAACGATCTCGAGCATGAAGTTGCTCAGCTAACGAAGCTGGGTTCTGCACCCCACGACCGGTTGAAACGGGTTCTTCCACGGCGGCAGGAGGTTCCCGTTTCACCAGTGAAGATGTTAGCGGGTCGAGAAGGGAATTATTCCGGGAGAGGAAGGTTCTCTTCGGCAGATCGATGTCATCTTTTAAACAAATATTTACCTGTTAAAGGTCCGTCGATAATAGACCAGTTGACTACTCGGGCTTACGTCTCACAATTTTCCGCTGATGGTTCTCTTTTTGTTGCTGCATTTCAGGTATTCTTGTTTTTTTGTCTTGTCATTGAAGTTGCGATGATCAAAAGTCAAATTAAAATGGATTTTATTTCTATGTTCATACAACGTTAAAGTTTATTGTCTTTCATCCGTTGATGGAAATTGATGACTGCGTCCCGACTCCAATTCACTTTATAGACACCTTTTGAATTCATTGACGGATTTATCTAGAAATAACGCAAGTGGCATTATGCAACTTGCGTATTCACTTCTCGGATAAAGAAAATGATGAAAAATGGGCATTACACTACTTGCGTAATGCCCATTTTCCCTCATTTTTTTAATCCGAGAAGTGGATTACGCAAGTTGCTTAATCCCACTTGTGTAATTTCTGGCTAAATCCGTCAATGGGTTCAAAAGGTGGCTATAAAGCGAATACAGGGGGGTCTGATTGGCTATTTTAGTCAATTTCCCTAAAAAGTTGTTCTTGATTACTCTAAACAGCCGAAAATTATCCTTTGTAACAGGGAAGCCACATTAAAATTTATAATGCTGAAAAGGGGTGGAAACTTCAGAAGAATATTGTTGCCAAAAGCTTGCGTTGGACGGTAACTGACACGTCTCTGTCACCGGATAAACGTTTCTTGGTGAGTTTTAGCCCCGAAAGTGATGCAAATCCAGTTCTAAGTTGTAGTGTAGATGCATCTTAACTACCTTTCCTATTTCTTTCCGTTCTATCGCAATGTCATTGATGCTATATTAAGTACTTGCCAAGTAAAGAAGAAGTGAATTGAACTTATGTTTGGTTGGTTTTCCATTAAGTTATGTATGGAAAAGCTGACTCTGTGGATTAATCTTTTTCTTTTAGGACTTTTTCATAGATGGAAAGAGCGTGTTCTTTTAACTGGGAGGGACAGGTTTAGAAAAAAAACTTGGCCTTCCTCATAAAGCTCCCCTAGAAGCTTCCCGGATAAGCTACTTTCTATATCATTAAGCCACTACCAAACAATCATGTATAGCTGACCAAATAAGTTTTGAGTTTCATTAAGCTCATTAAGCTGTTAACAATCAGGCCCTAAAGTGAAATAGAGAGTAGGATGGTTGGTGGGAGCGGGCACATAAACATGCATGCTTTAGATCCTAATTCCCTTTTTCTGTTTCTAAAAACCACAACTCCGAATAGCTTTTGTGTTCACATAGCGTTTGATGCCTATCAAGTGATTACGGTTCTTCTTTCAAGATTTAACTGATTAACAAACGCTAAACCCTAAACGTAAACAAGTAGTTCGTTCTTATTTATTAGTTCAAGATTTGCTTTAAGATACAAGTATCATCTTATTGCTACTTGCAGGTTTATGCCACTATGTCTCCTATCGTCAACATTGTTAATATTGGATCGGCTGCAACAGAGTCTCATGCAAATGTCACGGTAAGAACTACTTTTATCTTGTTTGTAGTACTATGCGTGTTTTGCAGGCGTAATAGAAACTATTTCATGCTTTTATTCACCCTATCTTAAAGGCATTAAGCTAGGATTTTTTTTCTTTCCAAAATTACCCTTGCCCTGCAATTTTAATCTCACGTCTCATTAAAAAAGTTTAATTCGAGCAGCCAATGCATAAAGTTAAATTTGTAATAAAACAATGATGCTTAATTGTTTTAAATATATTAAGTTATTAAATATTGTGTAATGAACTCGTTTAATTCATACAATTTTATTTTTCGTCATTCAAGAGATTTGTTAACATTCAACACCTATGTAGACAAAAGGTTAAAATGGTATTTTTTGTTATTCGGATTATTTATTCAACACAAAAATCAAACAACAATTTATCTTAATTCATCCAGACATATTAATGCTTATAGATAGCTATATACAAGGCTTAACTATATCACTCATTGATTTCACATCCAAGTGCAAAATGGCATTTTGGATATTTGATAGTTATTATTGTTTTTTTTAATTGTGGTTGCTTGACATCGATAAATTGGAAATTTGCAGGAGATCCATGAAGGGCTAGAATTTTCTGGTGACGATGAAGAGGGGTATTCATTTGGAATTTTTTCTGTGAAATTTTCTAATGATGGTAGAGAACTTGTAGCCGGAAGTAGTGATGATTCAATATATGTTTATGATATTGAAGCAAACCGGCTTTCCCTTCGAATTCAAGCACATACGGTAATACCATTGTTAGTAACAATACTGATTCTACATATATGCTGTTGGTTTAGAGTGCTTATATGAGTCCGTCTGTCCGTGTGTGGATAAAGCGGACAATATCTGGTACGGTTGGCCAAACATGTTACAATTGATAGTAGCGCCGAGAACCGGACTAGTGTGGCTCCCTGAAGGGGGTGGATTGTGAGATCCCACATCGGTTAGGGGAACGAAGTAGGGATGGACCTACTGTATTAGATACGGTGTCACGGGTCACCGCTTTGTTCCTCCGTCGTAATAAAAAATTATAGGGTCGTGAAAAATGCCACCGTTTCAATTTGTTGTGTGCCACCATATATATATATTTATATTATGAAACTACAATGAGGACACAAATTTCCCTTGGGTGAGTTGGTTTGCAAGGTTTCTTTTTCTACCCTAGACCCGAGTTCGAATCCTGCTAGTCTCATTTTCTTAGTTTTTAGCTTTTAATTTTAGATTTATTATGCTTCTAAAAAAATTGCAATAAAAGAGTTGAACCCAGGACCTCACTTATGAAAAACAATGAATTAACCAACAAACCAATGGTGATTTTGTGAAAAATATACTTATATTTGTTGCTTATAGTCAAATGGTCCTACCACATGAAAAAGTTTCTAGGTCCGTCTCTGGAATGAAGGTTGCCTTATAAGGGACCAGATACCTCCTCTATTAGATGTGTTCTAAAACCATGCGTCCAGGTGTGGATAAAACAGACAATATTTGGTATGGTTGGCCAGAGATGTTACAGTTGATGTGAATGTGCCTTTTCTTTTAACATGTAATAATTTTGCTCATTGATCCATTTTTCTTTATCTTCTTTCGTGTCTTGTATATAGTATGAGTATCCCTTTTCCAGATCAACTTGTTTGTTATTACCACGTGCTATCAATTGTGCGGCTTATTACATTATTTCGTTAAATGTGCAGTCAGATGTAAACAGCGTGTGCTTTGCTGATGAAGCCAGCCATCTGATATATTCCGGGAGTGATGATAATCTTTGTAAGGTAAATTCTTATAGCAAACTTGAGTCCTGTATGGTTAAAGTTGACTGTGCGAATTATCTGTCTGTATAAATTGGGAGGGTTTTTTCATAGATGGAATGAGCGTATTTTTTAATTAGAAGGGGCAGGTTTGAAAAAACCTTGGCTTTCTGCATAAAGCTTCTCTTAGAAGCTTAACGAATAAGCCACTTTCTATATCATTAAGCCTCTATCAAATAGTCATGTATAACTGACTGAATAAGCTGTGAGTCTCATTAAGCTGTTAACTAACATGCCCTTGGTTGTTTTCTTTTTATCTGATTGGTATGTCATTGTCACGGATAACAATAAGTTTTTTGCATTTTAGAAATCCTTAACGTAGATTTGTCTTCTTAAATGGATGGAAATACTAATATCACAATTTTCAGGTTTGGGACAGACGCTGTTTCAGATCAAAAGGAAAGCCTGCTGGAATTATGATGGGACACCTAGAAGGAATTACGTTTCTTGACAGCCGTGGGGACGGTCGTTATTTCATTTCAAATGGGAAGGATCAGACAATCAAGCTTTGGGATATCCGAAAAATGTCCTCTAATGCCACTCGGTATGTTGATATCCTTTTTATTTATAAAGGAGTACATATTGGTACCGTTCAATATGACAAATTGTGTTAGCTATTTCATAGCTCTCATTCAAGCTGTTGAGGTATCACATTTATCTCAACAAACATCATATATCTTTAGAGGCAACCAAAAAGATATTGTATATATATGTGTGTATATATATAGGGCCAGGTTTGGGGGAAAACAATTATAAAATGAAAAATTGAGGAACAACCTAACAAGTAATAACCATTCATCTGTAAGGTATGCACATGTGCAAACAAGCAAAAATTTCCTATAAAATTCGTGTTATATTCTCTCCTTTTACAACTTATTTTTTTTAGCCACTTATAAACCTTTTTATATCTAAAGACTCTAATTTTCTGAACATTCTACATACTGGATTTTGAAAATCTTTCTGATAAAATCTCCGATATTCCATCAATTTTGCCACTTATTCAAGATCATGACAGTTAATCAATTGTCACGAATATAGTCACTTAGAAGCAGGCTTCATCGAAGTTGTTAAATTTATTTAAATATTTATTATTTTCGGGTAAGAATTTATTCAAATAGTTACATTCTAACATGCTTATAACTTTGACATATAATGTTCTCTTTGTTTTCAGCACTCCGGGGTTCAGGAACTATGAATGGGATTATAGATGGATGGACTACCCACTTCGGGCACGAGATGTGAAGCATCCGTGTGATCAATCTGTTGCCACATATAAAGGTCATTCAGTATTGCGTACATTAATCCGCTGCTACTTTTCACCGGAATATAGGTAAGTACAATAATTATACTTGGCACAATTAGATCTCTTTATCAATCTAGTTTAAATATCAACCAGGATCTCTGTCCAGCAATTTTTGTGTCATAACTTGGTGATCATGCTATAGCTCAATTGGCTGCAAACCTCTGCTAGCAGGTTGCATGTCCAAACATACCCCATAAATAAATATATATATATATATATATATATATATATATATATATAGAGAGAGAGAGAGAGATAGAGAGTCAGGTTCAGTGGAAAACCACAAAAAATGAAAAATTGAGGTGCACCCTAATAACCATTGTACGGTATGTACATGTGGATAGAAACCATGAAACATCTCCAATAACTTTTATGCACCTGTGCATATCATACAGCCAAATGGTTATTTAGGGTGTTCCTCAGTTTTCTATTTTTTTGTGGTTTTTACCTTAAAAGGGGGAAGGGGGGGGGGGAATGGTGAGATCCCACATCGGTTGGGGAGGGGAACGAAAGTTTTCTTACGAGGGACTGGAGTCTGGATACCTCCTCTATCATACACATTTTAAAAACCGTGGGTCCAGGTGTAGATAAAACGGACAAGATCTGGTACGGTTGACCATGGATGTTACAGAAAAAGTACATCCCAAAGCAAATAAGATGGGAAGAAGTTGCTCTTTGGCTTATCATGCTTACTTTTCAGAGAGATGGAGGGACAAATTCTACCGAAATTAAGTTTTTTTTTTTGCCATCTTTTACGTGCTCTTTGTGTGTGTGTGTGTGTAACGGCTGGAGTTTGGCAATATCTTTGATAGAACATATAACCGATTCGTTGTTTATGATGTTGCAGCACTGGCCAGAAGTACATTTATACCGGATCTCATGATTCTTGTGTTTATGTTTATGATTTGGTATGTACCACAATCCTTAAACTGCAATTTTCTTTCATCATGCGAAACTTAAATTCTCTACATAAAAGAATTTTCCTCGAGCATTTTGTGGGCTATTTCAAATTATTGATTCTTAAGTGAGAACGCGCGCACACACACACACACACACACTTAACATGTGTCGAGACTAGTGAAACAATAAAATAAAAAATCCGCGTTTCGTACGCTGACGGGTAGAGATGGCTAAATTGGGCCTGGCCCGACCCGTGATCGTTATGTATAGGACCAATATTTCGTTAAGTTTTTATATATTATAATACAAGTTTTTCAAGATTTTCAAGTTTCTTTTATAAGTTTTTCAAGTTTATTGTGTTTTTCAAGATTTGATTTTCTTAAATGTATTACTTAAAGTGTATTTCAATATTAAAGTTCAAAAATCATAATGGTAAAAACATGTATAGCATTTTGTGTATTTTTTTTTTAAATCGACCCGAGACCGATTTTTGGCAATCTCTAGCAGATGGGACTGGACGGGATCGAACTAGACGGGTGAGGGTGAGCTAGACGAGTGAAAGAATTGTACAAGGTTTTAGGGTTTTAATGACATGGGTAGTTTAGTAATTTACCAATTTTGTCCCATCTACGTGATTTTGTTCCACCTATTTTGGTTTGTCTCACTCTGTCCTGTCTTGTCCCAGTCTAAGTATAGCACAAAACATGGGTAGTTTAGTAATTTACCAATTTTGTTCCATCTCCGTTTGTATTCCACTCATTTCGTGAGACAAAAAAGCATTTTTGTCCCACTCAGTCTTGTCTCCCGGTCACAAAAAGTTTATGTTTTGTCCTGTCCTGTTTTGTCCCTACTTGAGCCATCAGTGATCTTATTTCAACCATTTCCAGGTGAGCGGAGCTCAAGTTGCAAGACTCGTGCACCATAAGTCAACCGTACGAGATTGCAGTTGGCACCCTCATTATCCGATGCTTGTTAGTTCTTCATTCGATGGAGATATTGCCAAGTGGGAATTCCCGGGTAACGGAGAGACCCCGATTCCTGTGAATAACAACCGTCGGCCCCGAAGACGACATTTTGATTGATTACTCTTCGAAATCCGTAAGTCGATCTATCCCTTGGGTAACAAAATAAGGAACAAATGAACTTTTTGTTGTTGTGCAGAAAAAAAGATTGTATATAAATCATAAATTCTTTTTTCCATAGATATAATTGAATCTTTCTTATATATATGTAAAATTATGTCCAATATGATGCTATTATGCACATATAGGTTCATTTGTCTTTAGTGTTGGTTATGGAGTTTGATTACATACATTCTATTTTTCCTTGAACCCTAGGGGTTGTTTGGTTTGGTTTTCATTAAGTACTGTATGGATAAAGCTGACTGTTTGAATTAATCTGTCTGTATAGGTTGTGAGGGTTTTTCCATAGATAGAATGAGTGTGTTTCTTAATTGAGAATGATAGAATTGGAAAAAACTTACCTTTCTGCCTAAAACTCTAATCAGAAGCTTACAAAATAAGTCATTTTCTATATTATTAAGTCACTATCATACAATCATGTATAGTTGACCGAATAAACTGTGAGTCTCATTAAGCTGCTAATAAACAGACTTAACGTGAGATTCACTAGGTTCATTTGGTTTGGTTTACTGGGGTTCAACTATATGGTGCATTGGTGATACCGTGGTTGGATGATAGGGATCAATCATCATTCTAGGAACGTCCTACGAAATTTACAAGTTTACTACCTGTTTAAGAGGCTTTAAGAGGCGCTAACCTGGTCAGAGATGTTGCTGTTTACCAAGCCCTTATTACTGGTTCATCATGATGATCTAGACGTTGAACTAAGGTAGGAACTTTTACTTGATCGTTAGTGTTGATGCATATTGCACTTTTACCCGATCAACATTTACACATTTTTAGTGGATTCGGGTCCTAATTGTTAGGTTTAATAACCACTCGAACCCCATTAGTTGGTTTTAAGAGGTTGGGAAATGGTTTTCATTTACACGGTTGCTTATTTATATAACCGATTCGAATGTATCAAATATCCCATTTGAATGTAGGCTTTGAGAGTTGGTTGTATGTAGACCTTATCGTTATCCTAAGGGGTGTAAAGAGGTTTTCGTATAAACCCTGTTCTTGTTTGAACTTTCCTCTGTATAGAGTTGAGTTCAAATAAAGACAGTGTCAAAATAAGAGCACGAGATCAACCGTCACATGTGATTCTACACTTAAATCATACATGATTACATGCAACTTCGGTTTTGGGTTGAGTCGCCTGCAAACCCTCATGTTGACCATGTTTCGTAATCGCATTTGATTTCAGTGTAAATCACATGTGATTTAGCCTTTATTGTGTTCTCTTATTTTAATCTTGTTTTCATTTAAATCTCGCTCAAAGTTAAAGATACGTGTTTACCTTTTCTCTTGTTTTTTTATTTTAACCTTTAATGGATCTTAATACGACTTTTTATACGAAATATATTAAAGAATTATATTTACTATAATTTAATAATATATAAATTAAAAGAGACAAACGACTTTTAGGTGTCGTTTGTTTTTTAAGAGGTCTAAAGTCTAAAGTCTTATTTTAGTTATGATTAATAAGAGGTGGTATGTAAAAAGGTCTGAATGATTCAAACTTAAGAGTCATTAAGAGGTTTTTAAAAAAAACAAACCACCCCTTATAATATTGAAAAGTTAGTGCATAAAAATGATGTGATATGAACATACAAACGTACAAAAACAAGAAGTAAAAGTAAAGGAAGACAAACATCACACATCATTCTCCAACTACTCTAAATAAATCCCACATGGTGTCAAAAATTGGAAAAAAATGTTGTTAGGGTTTAAATAAATATATACGACAATAGATTCAAACTTTACAGATTTTATCGATCAGAAAAACAAATATCATAGTTACAAAAAGTAAAACAAACTCTCACCTAATATGCCTAAACATACATCACCAAACATATAGTTCCAATTTTACGCACTACGATCACATGATATTATTTAGAGTTTAGGGTTTAGGGTTGAAAAAGGGTTCAGATGGACTTTTCCAGGGTGTTTTGGGTGTTTTTCGGACTTAACCGGGTTTTCCGGTCAGAATTTTTGGCTCAATCGGGCTTTGAGGACTACTTTATATTGAGTTACAGGCTCACTAGGCCCAAGCCCTTTTTAAGACGAGTTTCGAGATTAGCCTTTTTCGTGCATCTCTAGCTAAAACAAGAAAATTTACATTGTTTATTTATTGACGTATTTTTTTAATGATTTGTAACACGATATTCAAATTCAAGACTTCAAAGACTATCTTGAAACAATAAAATGAGATCGATTACATTAGAACAAGAAAATTTGTATTGTTTTTTTAATGCATTTGAAAGATATCTCTAAACATGTATTTTGGACAATTTTTATAAGAGAATAGAGATATATAAAAAAAACTCAGGCTTGAAGCCCCAGTTCAGGCCTAGCCCGTGCCCGACTTCCAAAGGGTAGACTTATACTCTCTCCGTTCCAAATTAAATGTCCATAATACTATTTTAGGTTGTCCCAAAATAAATGTCCATTTTCAAAAATAGGTTTTCAATTTCCCATTTTACCCTTAATTATAAGGTGGAAAAGATTTATTTCTCTATTATCATAGGTAAAAGTATCATTTGATTATTTAAAAAGTGTAATAATTGCATTTTCATTGTGGACATTTATTTTGGGACAGAGGGAGTAGTAAAACAATATTAATGAAATTTTTTTGGATAAATCATTAAGGGTCTGTTTGTTAGCAGCTTAATGAGCTTAATGAGACTCACAACTTATTCAGTCAGCTATATATGACTGTTTGGTAGTGGCTTAATGATATAAAAAGTGGCTTATTCAGTAAGATTTCAAGGGGGAGCTTTATGCAGAAAGCCAAGTTTTTTCCAAACCAGTCCCTCTCATTAAAAAACACGCTCCTTCCATCTATGAAAAAACACGCTCAAATAAAAACCTTCTAAATCTATACAGACAGATTAATCCACACAAACAACTTTATCCATACAGAACCTAATAAAAAACCAACCAAACAGCCCCTAAATCAAATCCATCTCTTATAAAGAATTTCACTTGTATATTTCCCATTTTTTTGGCACAAAAAAAGAATCAATTAAATTAAATATTAAAAAAAAACCTGAAAAAAAAATTAATCATATTATTTTATACGAGATTAACCAAAACTATATGAATTAATTTCCTATCTTACCCTTTCCATTCCATGCACTGCGATGTGGGTCGGGTCTTCTGTGTACCCGCTTCAACCGGGCACGGCGTCTGAACCGGTGGCACCATGCAATTATACTGCAAACACAACGAACTGCTCAACGGAATCTCAGCCGTTGGATTAATCTGCACCGCCGTCAAGAAGTTATGTTGCAGGTACAACAACTGCACATTTCCGGCCATCAACCGGTCCACCAAACTCGTCGGAACCGAACCGGTGAACCGGTTGTTGTTCAGGTAAAGATTCTCTACGGTCGAGAACAGTGGAGACACTTGTCCGTACAACATGTTGTGACTAAGATCAACGGTCTGGATTGCAACCTCATCGTACGGCTGAACCGGGCCGGAAAATAGGTTTCGCTCGAGTTGGAGGTTGGTGATTGGGAAGCTGAACACAGAACCGGGGATCGGACCGGTGAACCGGTTCATGCTTAAATCTAGATAGTTCAAGTTGTTTAGTTGAGGTAAAAGCTGGTCGACCGGACCGGAAAACCGGTTCGAGGAAAGAGAAAGGTATTGTAAAGAAGAAGGAAGCGAATCGGGTGGAATCGAACCGGAGAAGTTGTTGTGTTTGAGGTCAAGCCGGGTTAGGGTTTGGGAGGAAAACGAAGGTATCGAACCGGATAAGCGATTGTGACAGAGGACGAGGTTAGTTAAAGCCGTTAAACTTCCAACGGCGGAAGGCAAATTTCCGGTGAGTTGATTGTAACTGAGATCAAGTGTTCGTAGCCGTTGAAGCTCACCTAAACTCGCCGGAATTTCGCCGGAGATAAAGTTCCGACTAATACCTAAAAACCGGAGGTTTTTCAACTGAGATAAAGTCGCCGGAAGTGCACCGATGATACGGCCGGGAACAATGGTGAATTCGGCGAGATTATTTAATTTTCCGATGTCGGAATGAAGGCGGCCGGAGAGACCAGGAGCACCGGCGCGTGGATCTCCGAGGTTTAAAGCGACGACGTTTTCGCCGGCGCAGAGAACGCCGGCGAAGTTGCAGGGATCGGAGGTGAAGTCCCAAGAAGAAAAGTAGGTAGAACCAGGCATGTCTTCCATTGATTTTCTAATCGATTGTAATGCTAAAAAATCAACAGGATCCAAAATCGCAATAGAAAATCTAGATTGATGAATAATAATCAACAAATTAATCACAATCAA
Source organism: Arctium minus (assembly GCA_954870635.1). Taxonomy (NCBI): domain Eukaryota; kingdom Viridiplantae; phylum Streptophyta; class Magnoliopsida; order Asterales; family Asteraceae; genus Arctium; species Arctium minus. Next base: position 70,086,784 of record OX941095.1, on the reverse strand, counting down.
CAACGATCTGTTCATCATGATCCCCAATCGATCAAAAACAGAAAAAACGAAAAGCAGAGTAAGGTTTATAACACAAATCCAGAAGAAAAAAACACTATTGAAGAATCGAAAAAGGCAAAAAAAAAAAAAAGGTGAATAAGAAGGAATATACAATTGAAAAGATGAATTTTGAGAGCTTTAATGGCGATTTAGAGAGAGAGAATTGTAGAGAGAGAGAGAGAGAAAGTGAGGATGATGATGATGGTGATGGTGATGAGGAAGTGAAACTAAACTTGTGCAGGTGAGAGCATCGGAAGGTGATAGAATGTGTTCTCGAAAATGGAAATTATTAATTAATTAATTTAATATTTATTTTTGTTTTGTTTTGTTTTGTTGTGTGTAGGTTCGGGAGCCACCAACGGTTGTCCGAGCCTACGTGGTAGGTTCGGGATGGCAGGTCAGATGGTTTTGGGTGTTTTCTTTTGCCACGTCAGCTATCATATGTGCTTAGATTAAAGCATTGGAATTAGACCTTCTTATAATAACTTCCTTTTTTTTGCAATTCTTTTTGTTGCGAATTCATCTCCAACTTATCAATTAAGGCCTTTTTTTTAAGAGTATAATGGTAATTTTTATAATAATCTTTTTATTGTACGTCTCATTAATTCTTTCAACATCAATAATAATTAAATAACTTATATTAATAATAAGAAAAATGTAACTTCTCACAAACTTTATATAAAAAACAAGATTTTTATTTAAGAATCTAAAGGAATTGAATTCTTATAAAAACTCTCTACAATGGTAAAACCTACAAGTCACTACACTTTTTTATTGTAAGAACCTTACGTTAAAGATGTTCTTAGATTAACTATCCGTATTTCATTGGATTTTTCCAAAATGCACACGCTAAATTTTTTTATAATTTTTTTAAAAAATAGATATCAAAAGTCTAAATCTGTAAACAAAATTATATTCAATTTAATAAGTTCTCTATTTTAAATATTTTAATATTAATTATATTAACAAAATATTTAATAAGTTTAAGTTTTTTAATATATTTTTTAAAATTATGTAAGATGATAATAATCATTTAGGCTATGTTTGGCAAAAAAAAGCTAGCTTATTGAAAAGTTATGTTTGGCAAAAAAAAGCTAGCTTATTGAAAAGTTATGTTTGGCAAAAAAAAGCTAGCTTATTGAAAAGTTATTCATAGTAGCGTTTTAAAAAGTTAGTTTATCAGTTACCAGCTAGCTTATAAGCTAGTTTTGCCAAACAATAGAAGATGAGAGAAATGGTTTCTTATCTATTTTCTCAATGATATTAGGCTATGTTTGGCAAACTAGCTGATAAGCTAGCTTTTCAAAACGCTACTATGAGTAGCTTTTCAATAAGCTAATCTATACTCTAGTTTATGGTCATCTAAACATGTAAAACTTGCCAAACAATGTCTAAAATAAAGGTTTTTTTCTTTATTTTATTTAAAAAATAAGTTTTTTTTTTTGGCTTTTTATTTTAATAGAATTAAAGAAAATCTGTTAGAAATGCTCTTAATATCTTTAATATTTTCTCTACTAACTTTAAAACATAACTAAAAGTCAAAATTTCAAAAGGTAAATGACACAACAGGTAAGAGCTTAGTAAACGTCCCCTCAATTATTAATAAAATTTAGTAATAGGCATAATAGTTTCGACCCACAACGAACTACCAATTCAAGTATCTAATCTATCATTGTTCCAAAACGTATCGTTTGACTTTTGAGGTCAAATGATCAACATTTACGTTGGAAATGCTAACAGTTCCTTAAATGTCCAAAAGAACTTTGATAATGTAAATCTGGTAACAAAAACTACAAGTAGAAACATTTGGTGTCAAAATTGTGATTATTACATGCCAATTGTATAATCCTCTTAAAATTCTCCAAATTTTATTTCAGGTTTACGTTTCTTTAGATCTACAAAACATATTAAAAATCACAAGCCAGACATTTTCATGAAAACCACCTCTCTACTCTTATAGTATACCGTAAGCATACATTCTATCTTTCACAAACATACTTCCAAGTAAGATATAATTATATATTTATATTTAGTGTAATCATATAATCACACCCAAAAAAATAGCCATAATTATATATTTATATTTGATGATCATCATACACAAACATGTAGCAACTAAAGAACAAGGCCCATACATTTTTGGGCCCGGGCCCAGGCCTCAGAAGCTTGTTTTTAGTGAGCCAAAAACCCCCGAGCTTTTTAGGTCTTAGCCAGGCCGGGCTTTGAGGTTGAAAAAGTACCCGCTAGGGCTTTTTAAGGGGTTGTTTGGCAGTTGCTGAATGGTTTAGTACAAAATGATTAAGTGGTCTGAATGATTAAAAGGTTTTTATGATATAGTGTAAAATGAAATATAGTTGTTTGCTAATTATTCATAATGAAATCAAGACTCTCAATGGTTACGGGAGGGTCAGGATACAAAATCATTTTGGAACCATTAAGAGACAATCTTTTTTTTTTGCCAAACAAGATTTACCTCTTAGCGATTCAGAGTTTGCCTCTTAATGGAAACATTAAGAGGTAAACAAACAACCCCTAAGACCGGGTTCTTTTGGACTTTTCAGGCTTAACCACACTTTTCCAGGTCCGGGCGTAAAGTCACGGTTACGCCCGAACCTGCAGACAAAATTTCCAGAATTTCGGTGAGGCCTGACCAGCCCGAGCTTTTTCAAACTGGGCATCGGGGTTGTACTTTGTACATCTCTAGTCGAAACTTGCAACTATGAGAATTCTACCAGCAACAAGAACATTCTTAGCAACTAGCAAAAAAGAAACATCTTTGAGTTCAATTTCTTTTGCTTCTGTTTTTTAAGGGAAAAAAAAGTATATACAGATTTATTTATACATTTTGCAGAGAACTTTCACACTGATCACATCTAAACAAGCAAACTAGACAGAAAGTTCAGCAAATGGAGTGAACCAAATAGAACCCATTCCCCTTTTACCCAATTTTAGACCCCACAATGAACATAAAATTGTCATTTTATTCACAAATATACATTAAAGGACAAGGAGGGAGGTGATCACATACAATGATTAAGGTTCCAAATATGATCGTTGTAGATAGATTGATCGACAACCATGCCACACCACTGTCATCGATGAATTCGGATCTGGCACCGAATCAGCCTGTTGTAGAACGTTGTTCAGTTTAAGATACAAAAGGTCGACTTTGTAGTCAAATATTGTGTGATATGTGAAACCCGATCAAGTTACTCTAAAAAAATTGTTAAGTGAATGAGGGTTTTGACGTATATTGAAAAGAAAGTGTCTTAAAGTTTTGCTGATTTGGCACCCTTAACATGCCCCCTCCAACAGAGGCTAGACGAGCAAAGATGTACCCAAGTGTCGTGTCTCGTGCAAAGATGTACCCAAGTTTCGAGCCTCGTGCAAAAATGTCCTAGATGGTAAGACATTGGCTCTGATACTACGTGAGATATATGAAACCCCCTCAGATTAATCTCCAAAAGAGTCATTGAGAAGAATAATTGTCCAAGTCTAGCCGACGCAGGACTCTAACACAACTACTCCAACGGAGACTAGACGGGCACAAATTAAACAAATGCGTCAATAAGGGGCTACACGGGTGAGGAAGCTAGACGAATACAGATTGCCCTCGTGTTTTGAGTCACTAGAGTGGTAGACACCTCTGATACCATGTGAGATATGTGGAACCCCACCAGATTACTCTCAGAAAGAGCCCTTGAGGAGAGAACGATAGTCCCGACATATATAATATATTGAAGAAAAAGTGTCGCGTCTAGCTAATATGGGACCCTAAACACTAATAATGTTAGATAGAATAATAGTCCAGGAGATAAGTTTGTATTCCCGCCATCCCAAAATAAATGTCCACAATAAAAAGACACGGTTTTAGAAATGTGTAGTTACTAATTATTATAATTTTTAATTAACTAAATCATAATTGTTCCTTTTAACAATAGAGGGAGTAATGAAAATCTCCATTACACAAGGGTATAATTGAAAAGTAAACACTTTTGAAAGTGGACACATATTTTGGGACAAACTGGACACTTATTTCTATCGTTTTTTTAGTTTGGAAAGTAACCAATTCGAACGAAAAAGTCAAAATGCATGTTTACCTTCTTCAAAAAGATCAAACATCCCACCACGCAGTTCATCGTCCTCCCCATCATTCTCCGAGATTTCCCTCCCACAATGACTCCCAGCATGTTCATCGTCATCATGTGCAGCTCCGCTTAGCTTGTCGTGAGCATCGGGTTCCGCCACCTTACAATAACCCTCCTGGAAACACCCATCAAATTCTACTGGGTTCTTCAGACCCGGAGACACACCAGGCAGTTTCTTGATATCAAAATGGTCAGTGGTTAACAATGGAGTGCTCGTTATTCTACTACCAATGTAGCCGTCCATTTGAGAAGTGGCGGTGTTGTAAAGCTCGGAAGAAAAATATGATGTTTCTTTAGGATTTTGGTTTACTATGGACGGACTAATGTAGCCTCTCGTTTCAGGATATAGTTGATTCGGAATATGAGTGATGGGTATACTAGACTTTTCGCAATTCACTTGTTCAAGATCAAACAAATTCTCAATTCTTCGGGATGAACCTGAAAAACAAGTTCCAAAAAGAATTAAATTATTAGATGCTCAGGTGAAACAAACGCAGCAAAGCAAGCATGCAAGGGTGCGTTTGGTATGCGGGACCGGACATGACAGTACAAAAACTAGTTGTCTCACGTTTGGTGTGATATTAGACATGGAAAGAATGGACATGAGTGGTATAAAAATGCATTTTTTTCTGTCCCACTAATTACTAAATAGGTGGAACAAAAACCTGGGAGATGGGACAGGATCGGTATATTACTAAACTACCCATGTCAAATGTGAACCCTAAACTCTTCCACAATTCTTTCAGCTGCCTACCTCACACGCGCTCGTGGAATCCTGTGCTACGCGGGACAGGCTAGACAGTACAAAAACTTGTCCCATGTCTGGCGCGACATTAGACTTGGATAAGACGGGACCTGAGTGTCCTATCAAAATAGGTGGAACAAAAATATGGGAGATGAGACCAGATTGGTAAATTACAAAACTACCGATATCTAAATAAAACCCTATAAATTTTCACGCTTCTTTCATTTGTATACCTGTTTCCCCCATCCAGTCCCGTGCATACCAAATGCACCCTAGGGAACCAAGTTGGAAAAAAAAAACGTAGGACAAAGGCATGACAGGCCTGTCCCAACTGAAAAAATACACAGGTTTGGACAGATGCAACTTTCATCTTAATAAAAAGAAGGGGAAAAAACTACGTCAAGAACCACTAGATAATTTTACATGGCAGGTTCAAAAATGTAAGTCACCAATCATTGATCATGCAATTTATGTCGGTTATACCTCCATCAGAGCTTTCTGTGGAGCTAACTGAAGCTGGCTTTGAAAGACATATGACAGATTCATCACTGGCCTTCACTCTACATTGACCAGACTCCAAAGACAATGAACTGGGATTTTTTCTGACAGAAGAGGATCTGCAGAAAAAAAGCGCATAAGAGAAGTCAGATCAAGAATGAGACCAAGCTTGTGTCTTGCATTGTCCATGCACATGTTTATTGGCTATTGAACCTATTACTCATAGACCATAAATAGTCAACATTCATAAATGGCAAGGTTTGTTAAAATTGTTATTTCCCTGTTAGATGTCACTAGAAATTTGCAAGATACTCTCTCCAAAACAAACCAATCTGACCCAGTAAATTCCGCTTGAAAGTTGAAAGTAGGGAGAGATGTATGCAGAGCGGCTATTTCCGTGAAAACTAGGGGTGTCATAAATAACCGAAACCGAATAACCTACACGCATCGAATGAGATTTAGGTTAAACGGTTTCGGGTTATTCGGTTTTCAGGTTAAACGGTTCAGTTAACCGAATAAGAATCATTATTCGGTTTGGTTTTCGGTTACTTTTTTTCTAATTTGGTTAAACTTGAACAATACATTCTACTAATATTTTATATATTTCCCTTTTATAAAAATAAAGCCAAATACATATTATACTATTATTATAAAAATAAAGCAAAATACATATTTTATTGTATAAAATCCATGACCTTCAGGCCTATTAAAGAGAAGATAGTTTCATACTCATTAGAAGGTCATGGATTTAATTAATCTCATTTAAGGTTATATACCTAAATATACCGTTTAAAAAGCACTTGTCGGGAGATCATTTAACTAAATAACCCTGCTTTAAGCATCCATGTAAGACACTCTTCTTCTATGGTCTCCAACAGTTATGAAAAGGAAACCAATATAGACAGACAACTCAGCAAGATTATCAAAAGTGAAAAAACTAAGGCATCACAAATAGAACTTATAAAGTTCAAGTACATGGTCATCACCTGTCATCCCAGCCTGATTTGATGTTATTGAAATGGTCAAAAACAGGCAACAAATCCTTTCTTCTAATTTCAACTTCATGACACGGAATGTTCTCAATCTGAGCCTCTCCACCTCCTTCCCCATTGACAAATCGCATCACATAAAAATGTACCTGGGGAAAATAAAATACGAATCAATAGCAAATAGAGCCATAAAACTAGAAGATTCATTTTTTAAGTAACTGTGGGTGTCCGGGCCAGCTTGCATGCACCTCTACTAATCCCATGGGGTCCTGAAGATAATAGCAATGAAAAACCCCAGTGGACCCAAGGAGATTGAAACTACAAAATTTTCAACCTATGCTAAGATGTATACCTTGGCATTTTGCCATACTGGTAATCTCCCAGAGTTTATTTGGACTTCTGCATTCGACAGAAACCAATGGGCTCTATCATTTCGCTTTACTGAATCACTTTTCACCAGCTTTTGACCTCCCATGCGGATGTTAGCTTGGCTGTTATATGTTGACATTGCAGATTCTCGGCAGTTAAAGCTAGTCAGTGAAATGCTTTCTTCCCTTTCCGGAGAATCTGATCTTCGGCAAACTTGCCACCATTGACGAGATTCAAATGTCACTCCTAATTCCTCAACTTGGCTTGGTTGATGCGAAACTGACTGAGTTCTTGAACCATGGTGGATCCCCATTGATGGCATAAGTTCGTATTGAATTACATATCCAGATGGAGTATAAACTAACAGATATTCCAAAGAATTAACCTTTGTGGAAACATCCTGATAACGGTAAGTCATGGAGTTGTGGAAAACAGAAGCAACAGCACCAGAGGGCAAGTGCGTCTTTCCCACTGCAGAAGAAGCAGCATTACTAACTGAGTTAAGAAATCCAGAACTATTATTTTTTATCCTACCCACTACAGAAAGGGTAAGAGGAGATGGAGGTGGAAAAGGTTGCTCATCTATGTCGAATGATGGAGTAGACCACCATGGCAAAGATTGAACTGGATTAATTGCCTGACTCTGGGATCCATGAGTCCGATAGTCTGCATCACCACCAAAGGGGGATAGAACAAAAACATGACAAGTACGCTTGGATGAAACAATAGAAATCCACCGGCAGTAGTGACTAAAGCTAATGTCTTGGATAACCTGTCAAACAAATAAAGGGAAGGAAGTAGGAAGTTAGAAAATACAAACCAGTAAGGAGTGTAGGCGTTTGGTAGGCAGACAAGACAGGACGGGGAAGAGTTCAGGTAGGTGGGTGAAATAATAGTGCGAGGTTTTAGGGTTTTAATTTGACATGTGTAGTTTAGTAATTTACCAATCTCATCCCATCCTCCTGATTATTATTCCACCTACTTTGATGGGACAAAAAAAACATTTTTGTCCCATTCAGTTCTATCCTGTCCCGGTCTTAATGTCGCATCAAACATGGACAAGTTTTCTGTTCTACCCGGTCCCGGGTACCAAACGCATTAAGAAAAATAAAAATAGAGGAATAGATGTATACTAACAGCTGTTGTTATGCCACGGTGCAGCTTGTAAAGAAGCACATGAGAGGAACTCCAATCATGGATTTGATTGCTAGAACCCCTGCGGGTACAAGGCATAATTCGGAAGATATTAACATTATTACCATGTATCGAGGCTGTAACCAGAAGTGTCCCGCTTGGATCAAAACATAATGCACACAACGGACTGGAATGAGCTTTAAACTGTGATATAACAGCTTCTGAAACAATATCCTTCACAATGACCTGCACCAACTATAAAAGTTAGGAAATCTCATCCATAAATTTATCCATCAATAATAAAGTAGATTTGCCTAATAATCTTTTGGCAGGTACCAACAATCATATCATCCTTGAGCCTCTATATGGATTGATTCATATAATCTGGTAGCACCATTAATATTCATATTGTAACAATTTATTATCTGGACATGAAAAGATAAAAGGGAAATAGCTAATCCTAATACTCTTGACATGGATTGTAATGGTTTTAGATAGCTTCACCCCCCCCCCCCCCCCCGGGAGACATAAAAATAAAACAAAAGGCAAGCAACATAGACAAACAAACAGCAACATAGACACAAAGGGAATAACGCTATCTATGCCTGTTAACTTAGGCAATAAAATGAAATTGGTCTATAAATTTTAAAAGGTGTGAAGTAACAAATAGTCCTACTTTTATCACTCTCCGGTACTTATTTTAAAGATTCCCGTTTTACCCTTAACGAAGTTGAAGATCCTTATGGGACTTAAAAGTCAAAACATTCAAAAGCTTTTTATTTATTTTTTTGAGGTATCCCATGTGGGACCCACCACCTCCACCTCTTTCAGCAAATAAAACCCCAGAAATGAAATTCATGCTTCCATTTATTGGGAAACCCCAGAAAGAGAATATCAAGAGCTCGTAGAACCGAAAAATCTTCGACTTGCAAAACTAAATTACTCATGTGCAAGACACATGACTCATTAAGAGCAACACGATCGCTTTGCTCTTTTCTAGCTGCCTTTTTTTATTTTTTGAAGTTTAAGAACTTAGGCCTAAGTGCAAAAAATCATACACTTGTAACTTGCTAACCATTTTGCACTTTCTAAATTTCACAGTCCTATTTCTATCTTGACTTGAAATTCATAGGCCCAAATAGTGTTATTCCCAACCCACAGAGGTAAAGATAAACTAAATCCATGACTACAGGTCTATTTTCTCACTTGACTCTATTATCTCGTATACTTCTACCTCATGTAGATAAAAACCAACTTGGAAAAAGATCACCAGTCTTCATAAACTAATAACGACAGCGAGTACATGCCAAAACAAAGCCAGAAGAACTGACCATTCCTGCATTATCTACTTCTGAAGAAGTATTGCTAACTTTCCAGCCTGCATTTGATGGTGTCGGAGAAATAGGATGGTCTGGGAGCATCTCTGGATAGTATTTAGAGAAAGTTTTGTACCCCTTGTCACCGAGGGTGATTATTCCAGCAGCCAATTGCTTGCTTGATTCCATCGCATAACGAGCCACCAAAGAACCATTGCTGGGTGAGGTGGATGGGCTAATACCAGGAGTAAGGTTCTTTGGGCTTAAGCGGCCTGAATTTGATACAAGCAGTTTGTTTGAAGCATAAGCTAACCACCTTGGACCCACAGCCAACGGACCATACCCAAAGTTAACTCCGACCATTCCTGGTCCTCCAAATCGAGGAACTGAATAGGTGGGAACAGTGAATTTATTCTCAAGTGTGACGGCATCTATGCAGTGTATCTATCACAAATCAGAGACATGTAAGTAAGCCATCAGCTATTAACTCATGGAAATAAAAGGAAGACAGGAGCGGAAAAGATCCACAAAGAAATTCTATTACAGGTTAGAGTACAATTATTTAACTTACATCATATTTATATACATATGCAATTACAAACGTGATGTATAATAATACATAAGTGCAATTTGCTCTTTGATATTCGTAAAGATGAGGACATATCACATGATATCATCCTGAAACATGGTATAACTCTCAAAAAACTTCCAAATGAGTTGGCATCTTACCTCCTTTTCAAGACCCACAGCTACTATCAGAGGGCTACATCTGACCATAAAAACAGTTGACCTGAACCTGAGAACCTTCACGTAACAGTTGGACTGAAAGGAATAGAACCGCACAGCAGTAGGACAATCCACAGAAGTTCCTAACTGAGCCACATTTGAACCATCCCTGCCAGGTGCACTCGAATAGCTTCGATTTTGACCTAGCGCGGACATGGTGGCTTCATCACCTGCAACGACCACTAGTAATGGATGTAATGATAGGAACTTCTCATTTCCAATAGACTTTGCAGGAATATGCAGCATCTGTAAGAAAGTGACAGGGCCATCACGCTTAGAAACAAGCTCAGTAAAATCAGACGCGTCCTCGACATCGATCACTTGAAAACCAGTCTGATAACCAAGCAATAGGATATGTCTGAAGGAAGCAGGACCAAATTCTAATCTGTCGAAGCCAGCCCATAATACCTGCTTACCATTGAAATCTAAGATAGGGGTCCTTCATCCATGTAAAAGTACAAACATAGAGAACAATTTCATGTTACTCACGAACGAGTAAGCCCTACAAAAAACATGAAACCAAGGCATTGCAATAATTTCAGATTTGTACTCATAAAGTTCGGTCTCGAAATTATCTGAAAGGTATCTGGCTGACTCCAAGATCGTAGGACAACATGGAAGACGTAGGTCTTTTCTAGTACAGGGGAGCACTCTTCAAGTGTCCAAATATTATGGCAGAACTGGCATCCATTAACACTGCTTTTAGAATCCATGAAGAATTATTTGGCATGCTTAGAGCTTGCTAAAATGTTACAGGACGAGATGCACTGAGCTTTTGGTCACAAGCATACCTCTGTTGACTTTAACCAGCATACAGAAACTATGTAATAGCCTCTAACCAGTATATGCACGAGTGACTTAAGATGACATAGGAGGTTTTTAACATCTTTTATCATGGAATTGTTGTAAACAACACATTTTCTGGAAGTAATCAATAGTTTTTATATAGCAACTTAATTTCGTTTTCTACAAGATACTTCTCAAACGGTGAGAACTGGTCTCTCACAACTTACTCTATAAATTATTATGGCTTATTGTGGCCATGATGCCTTCTTTAGCAACGTTCAAGTTGCATTGTTTTCTCCCTAACACAACTTACAACAGAAGGTCAAAGCAAGCAAAAAAAATCATAAATCAGCACCCATGGTGATTGGTAGACGACCATTTATCTTTGTATTATACATTTATGGATTATATTACTTTCAGGCGTATATTATCCAGGCTCCAGAAGATACTAGATCATTCCGGTCCCCTGGTATACACGAACATCATAATATGAACTTGTAAGTTCTCAAAACAGCTAGTAATAGCACGCAATTAACAAACATAACGACGCTAAGAGCTGTTTCGTTTAATCATATTCCAGCATACTTCATTCAATCATACAACCAAAAAATACTCAGCAGACAGTTATCAACGTATAAAAAAAGTAGTATAAACTGATCAGAAAACACACAAGGTCAATTAAAACAAACAAAAACCTGATCTCTCTGATCATCTCCAGATGCAGTAATCGAAGCTGCGACGGACGCACCGGCGGAGCGGACGACGGTGCTAGCATTAGTAGACACGGTCTTAATACAAGAAGATATAATCTTCAAAGAATTAGGCAACAATCCGGCGTTCTTTCCCCTGGCTTTCTTCATCCTTCTTCACCTCCAACCACCACCGACGACGACAACTCAACAATGAAAAATAGAAAACGTCCGTCACCGTCCTCCACCTCCACCGCCACTTCCACCGCCGTAGCTGACGACGACTCTTCAGAATCACCTATGATCATTCGAGAACGTAATCAAAATCAAAATGATTTGTTGAAGCGTAGAAGTAATCGTAAGTGTGTTCTTGGTTTAGGTTTGACTTGAAGATTTAATTGAAAAATGTGTGTGTTTGTGTTTGTGTGTGTGTGTGTTTTCTCCCAAAATTTTCTGCTCCTCAAAAGCCTCTGACTATTGAATTGATTTCTTATAAAGTAAGATTACTTTCAATTTTAAACGAGGTGATTCAACATTCATTTATTAAAATTAAAATTAAATTTAAATAAACAATTTTATTTTCCAAATTGATTAAATTCAAAATAAGTTTTTTTTTAGAGTAAACTACGATTTTCGTCCCTATGGTTTGATGCTTATAACGATTTTCGTCCCTGGTATTTCAAATTTGTTTTTTTCATCCTTATGGTTTTCAAATAATTGTTTTTTTCGTCCCTGAGAATAACTCTGTCAAAAAGGCCGTTAAATAAAGGATATTTGGGTCTTTTAATCATTTTATCTAATTTCCATAAAAATTTAATAACAATATAATATCTTACATTATTTTAATATTACATATATATGTGTGTGTGTGTATGTATGTGTGTAAGAGAGAGTAATATGTATATATATATGAACACAGTCCTAACCCGTCGGTTTCATTACCATCTATGGTTATTTCCCCTCCGACGACCATCATCGCCGAGCAACCACCAGACAAGGATCCCCCTTCTCCCCTCCATTTGCGTCTATCACCGAACTTCTTCCCCCACACGATGTCCTCTCTCTCTCTCTAACTCAAATTATCTTATTCTCCCCACACCACCACTCTCACAACCACCCACCACGTCATAAACATTGGTGTGTTTTGGTAAGAAAAAAAATATCGAAGTTACGTAGATAGATAATGGATAGGTCTCCTTCCTTGATAATTTGTGTTTGATGGGGTTTTGTTTGTTACAATTGATTTAGGGGTTCTGCTTTTGTTTTTACATTATTGTTTTGATGTTAGGGCTTTAGATGGGAGAAGAGATGGTTGTTTTAGAGGGACTGCCTGAGAAATGGTGTTTTTTAAGGCGGTTGCTTGGAAAAAAAAAAGGGAGGGGGGAAATAACTTGCAGCGCTGATATGGGAGGAGGGGGGAAGAAGATGGGTGGTGGGGAGGAAGGGGGTGGCTACGTGGGTTGGGGGCTAGAATATGATAGATTAGGTTTTAAGCTTTTTTTTCCTTAAACAAATGCCCTAAAAATGTGTGCCCATTTATGATAATAATGCCCTATAATTTAATGAAAAGTAAGAAAAGAGTGAGTTGACCATATTATCCTCACGGTAACTAACTTTTTCTCACGCTGTTATGTAACACCCGGTTTTTCGTAAAGCAAGCTCCGCCTTTTGTTGGTTATCTCTCCGCCTTCCGTCTATCTTTTGAGTGGTAAATGTTGTGCTTTCGAACCTTAAGTCGACCCATGCGAGAATCTCGAGTTTCGACCTTTTTCGAGGCTCGGTACGTGTAGCGCGATTGTGACTCGCGATAGTGACATGTGTCACTATCGCGTGGCACAATCGCCGGGGGTGTACCACCCGCGGTACATTCCCCGTGAGAGTGCCCTCGCGATAGTGACAATGTCACTATCGTGTGGCATAATCGCCCGCGGCCACTGGTTCCCTAAATGTCCGAATTTCTCACCATTTCTCTCATTTTTACTTCTATCTTCTTCCCTTTTTCTCTCCCAAACCCCAAACCCGAACCCTAACCCATTTTGGGGGTTTTTCCTCCCTAAACCACATGAATCTTCACCATCTAGCTAGTTGGAATCTTGAACCACAAAACCTCCAATTTCATCTCCCTCATCAAGTTCATCGGTTGGGAGCTCGGGTTGAAGTGTTGGATTGGGTGTTCTCGGAAAGTCTCGTCATCTTTAATGGTAAGCCTCTTTGATTTGAGGTTATATACGTTATTTGGGTGTTTCCCTAGTGTTTGGGTTATCAAATCTCGGATTTGTTAGTTTTGGAGAAACTAGGGTTTTGGTCTCGTTTAGGGATTTTGGTATAAAATGTTGGGGAATGTTTCTATGTGGTTGTTTATGGATATTTATGGTTCGGTATGTATGGATCTAGGTTTTGAAAGTTCTCGGCTTGAGGATTCAAGCGGCCTTCAAAAGAGCTCGTTGGGTGAAATCTAGATTTAGCCTAAATTTAGCAAGGTGAGTTCAAGTTGATTTGTGAAAACGGTGTACATGCCAAAATGTTGTTTTAAAGTGTTTTACATGAAATTGTTAACTGTTGATAAGTTTTGTTAACTACTGATAAGTTTTGTTAAATGCTGATAAGTTTTGTTAACTGCTGATAAGTTGAGTATTTTAAAGGTGTTTAACTTTATAAACTTATATAGCACACATCTTTGTGATTTTTGGGCATCTCGTTAAATGTGTCATAAATGAACGGGTTTTGATGAATTATTGCATAAATGAGTATTTGGTCAAGAAAAATGCAATTTTAAGTGTCTGTCGGGTTTTATGCATCGTTCATGAAATGGGATGTTTTGAAAGGTACGAATACGTGAGTCCTTTGGGTTTGGGTCATTCCCGGCTATGGGGAACATTTTAGAAATGGTAAACCTTTTTGGGGTTTGGGGCCGCAGGCCAATGGTAAATTGAGAATTAAAGATTTTGGGAAAATGTGTATTTTGGTTTATATAACTATTTTGGCTCGCATGTTTTAACCAAACGTCTATTTTAGCCTCTTGGGCTTGGTTTGTACTCGGTGGAGTCTTTGGAACATTTGTTCGGTTATGGGTAGTTCGTTGAGGAGCCTTGGAAGTATGATGTACTTAGTTGCATCTTATTTGAGAGTTACATGTTTTGAATGTGTTAGTCCATTCATTTGAGTCATGTGACATTTTAGACTGTAATGCATTGGATCCATAGGCATATGAGTCAGTCGGTTGGTTTAGTTGAGGACTTTATCCCCGTATTGTAACTTGAAATTGGCATGAGGTCTTATGATCAATAATTGCAACTTTCTTGTGAACGAGCTTAACTGGGATGTTTTGGGATTCCAAGGTAAAGACCTGGAGGGGTTGAACTTGATGAGTGCACAAAGATTCCCAAGGTACAGACATGGAGTTGTTGAACTTGGTGATTATCCAGGCAAAATACATGGAGTTGTTGAGCTTGTTGGTTTGTTAGCTATAGACCCGGAAAGGTTGATGCTAACGAGTGTTTTATCCCTAAGTGATGCTCATATAACATTGATAAGTGGCTTAACTTTGTGTGCCCGTCACTTTCGATTGAATTCGGGTATCCCCCGTCACCGAAAGGTGTTGTTTTTGGGTATTGAGTTTTATTATCCAAGTTTTCGGTGGCGTTTGTATAATTGGGTTTTATCCTTGGTTTATGGGTTGAGTATTATGCCCCACCCGTGTTTTGGGTGTTTTGGGATATAAAGTTTTAACCATATTTTCATAAATTGAGAGTTCATTTTCTATCCACGTTTTGAGTGAGTTTTGTGTTAAACCAAATTTATGAATGGGAGGTTTATTTTGGTATCTTCGTCCTTGAAGTAGTTTAGATTGGAAAACGTTTAAATTGGTGTTCTTGGCCTAAATTGCATATTATTGGAGAATGAGTCGTTTCCGTATATAAGACATAACGAATTGAAAGATTATGATTTTAACCGCATTTCTTCTTTTAAACGTTTAATTTTTATATGTTGTAAACTCTTGAGCTCACTAGGCGTTAAGCCTAACCTTTGTATTTGTCGGCATGTGCATCAGGTTCCTGAAGGGGGGTTCGGTTCTAGCAGTCGTATAAAGAGATGTGCTTAGTGGTTCACGAGAGTAAGTAGATTGATGAAGTCTTCCGCAGTTGGAGATAGTGACTATTATTGGGTTTTAGTAACACCCGTCCTTATTATAGAATGTATGTAGAGAATAAATGTGTCAATTGAGGTTAAATCCTATATTGTGTTTGTAGATAAATTATTTATCGATGTATTTTAGAAAATTTTAAATCAGTTGTTATTTCCGAGTTTGAGGGTGTTACATGTTAGCTTTAGGGACGATAAAGGAAATGAAATAGAAACCACAAGGATGAGAAAAGCAGTTTTTAAAGACCAAAGACAAAAATGTTATAAATAACAAACCATAGGGACGAAAATCGTAGTTTACTTTTTTTTTTAATGTTGAGAGCATCGGATTCTTTAAAAATGGATAATTAAAAATCAAAATTTAAAAAAAAATTATCTCTAACAAATTTTCCTATTTAAAAATGATAATATTGCTTATATTACAAAAATACTAGAATTGTACTCGCGCAATGCAGCTAGATACTTCACGATTTTAATGTTTTATTTTATTTTCTGTTTTTTGTCGATTTACATTACGATTTTGGATGGTTGTGAGAGAGTGATAATGTTTTTTTTTTATATAAATTTGTTTAATCTAGACTTAATAATATAATGTAATTTATTTTGGTTTCATAATATAATTTTTTATAAAATATTATGTTAGATTTTTTTAATTATATTTTATATTTTTTATATTTAAAATTTGATTTTTATTTTATATTTAATTATGCTGAGAGTTATTTTAGGGAAATTAAAGTGGTAAATGATTTTAGGGGAGTTAAAATGGTTAGAGATAATGATTGAAAATTAATAAATAGCATTAAATATAGTACATATAGCTTTAATGGTTGTTTTTTAAGTAATTAGCATTAAATGACGGTACATTAAGCTTTAAGACTTGTTTTTAAGAGTTTTTTATGTCTTCTTTATAATACTAGAAGTGTACCCGCGCAATGCAGCTAGATACATCACGATTTTAATGTTTCATTTTATTTTCTGTTTTTTGTCGATTTACATTACGATTTTGGATGGTTGTGAGAGAGTGATAATGATTTTTTTATATAAATTTGTTTAATTTAGACTTAATAATATAATGTAATTTATTTTGGTTTAATAATATAATTTTTTATAAAATATTCTGTAAGATTTTTTAATTATATTTTAGATTTTTTATATCTAAAATATGCTGAGAGTTATTTTAGGGGAGTTAAAGTGGGAAATGATTTTAGGGGAGTTAAAATTGTTAGAGATAATGATTGAAAATTAATGAATAGCATTAAATGTAGTACATACAACTTTTATGGTTGTTTTTTAAGTAATTAGTATTAAATGACGGTACATTAAGCTTTAAGACTTGTTTTTAAGAGTTTTTTATGTCTTCTTTATAATACTAGAAGTGTACCCGCGCAATGCAGCTAGATACATCACGATTTTAATGTTTCATTTTATTTTCTGTTTTTTGTCGATTTACATTACGATTTTGGATGGTTGTGAGAGAGTGATAATGATTTTTTTATATAAATTTGTTTAATTTAGACTTAATAATGTAGATCCCAGTGCAGTGCAATCACAAGTAATTCAGAACAATGATGAACAGATTATAGGCCACAGCAACTAGTCATATGATTGATATAACTTCAAAGGGTTAAGGTTTACAGAGAGAGTTTCTGATTAGGGTATGTAAACCTAATGACTAGTAAACTGAATAATGTTTTTCTAACCTAACAAATGAAATAGAATTAACTTTAAATACGTAGGCTCGCAGGCCTAATGGGCTTATGGGCTTTAAGGCCCAACAAGCTTACAACATTAATAACTTGTCATAATCAACCCTGAACTTCTATTTAACTATCAAAATAGCCCTAACAATCTCCCCCTTTAAATAGAAGTTGATAGTCACGCCAGTTAGGAACATAAATTTTTTCGGAAACCAAAGCTGATCTCGAAATATCGAATCTGAGTCCTGTACTCCAGTCGCTCTTTAATTACACCCAGTGCTTTAAGAATAAGTGGCTTGTACTTAGGATCCACAAGTTGAACCCCTTTTTCATCTTTATCAAGTACATGCTTCAACTTTTCTTTCAGCAACATCAACGTACCATCACAGAATCTGGCAATCTGATTAAACCGAATGAAACACATAATTCCTTTGTCGTTCAAGTAGGTCATGCCAAACTCTGGAAGCTTTGTCACAGTAAATGCAGGTATATTCTGGGCATCAGACGGAATCTTCAAATCAGGCTTGAGCAGATTAATCTTTGGCTGATTGCTTTCTAACCCAATCTGAAAATCTTCCACCGAGGCAAGCTTTATTGCACACTTCATATATCTCTTTACTGTCTCAAGTGCATCAATAACTTCCCCGGTTCTGTTAGTTCTGGTCTTTAAGTCTCGAAGAATGAACAGCAGATCTTGTGGTTCAAGAAACGGAAAGTCAGCTTCAGAGAAACAATACTTCTGACCATCTTCTCTAGTCACCATGAAATCTGAATACTTTACTTTCATGAAAAAACTAGATAATATCTGATCAACCGATGTAATCTTCTGCTTTGTCTTGTTGTTTTTGACTTGAAACTTCTTGTACACGAATATGAGTTCACGCTGTTGTTCCTTGCTTTTCATTGACTGTAGACCATGCAATACAACTTCATCATACTTACGTATCCAGTGGGCAAAGATCTTCTTTTGGCTTTCTTCAAGAAAAGGAACTTTTATTCTGACTCTTTCCCACTTGGATGGACGAACTGGCGTAGTACTGTCTGTTCCCATAACTGGAGATGCTGGAGGAGATCTGAAGGGAATATCTGATTCAGGAAGATCAGGATTAGCAACAGAATAGGTCAAAAGTGGAACCGCAACAGAAGTCTGATCGTCTGGCTGATAGTCCGAATGAAGGATCTCATCTATTTCGGCTTGCATGACTACCAGCGCTCGTTCAGTATTATCACATTCTTCCGTCGGTTCATAAATTTCATAAGGATCAAGTATCAATGCCCAGTCTTCAGGGACTATCGGAGAACCTTCATCAAATTCCTCAGGCTTTTCAACCCTTGGAATGTCAAACACTACTAACTCCATACATTGTTCCCGTTCCTGTCCCTGCCCTTCTGATCGAGTACCGGAACCCGTACCCTGTTCAACCTGTTCTGACTCCACTACATGTGTCTCCGGCTCAGATAGACATTGGCGCTTCTCCCCCTCATGGTGATCAGGATCATCCTGATCATCATGTCGGCGCTTGAGCCGATCTGCCTGGCTACGGCAGGTATCCTCCACTGCTGAAAGGCGTTCAGTCAAAACAGCTACGGATTGCTGAAGTGACTGAAGCATAGCTTGCTGGATCTGGAAGACTTCGGTAGAGACAATAGGTTGGGGTGTAGATGGGGTAGGTGTGGATGCTTGAGAACGAAGTTGGGATAACAAATCGGCATCCTGGGAGGGTTCGGTTAGAGATTGAGCTAGAAGTTTGGCAAGAAGGATGGATTTGAGTTCAGGTATTGTAAGATCCGTGGCTGGTAGGGAAGGTGGAATAGGTGTGGTCTCCGGCTCAGTCGCAAGACCTTTGCCTTTGACCATGCGTTTGATGTTGTCCAGCTCCTCCCTCATCATGGATTGGACAGCCTTTAGGGCGCCGTCCATGTATTCCCTTGAGACAAACTCAGTTGGGGTAACGTTGTCACACCCCGCTAAAGCGGAAACACGGGGTATAACAATTTTCGATAAACAATCCACAAGCATAAAGTTCAACCACCATACATTTAATAAAAATATATTACAAAGTTTAGTAGTAGAAAGTTCATCGTGAAATTACAATCCCGAGATATTTCAAGATAACATTGTCCAAAAGTTTGTACATCCCCCAAGCATATTCGGATCATACGCAGAACGACCCTTAAAATTTACCTTCTTGATTACCTGAAAAGCATGTACAAAAATATGGTCAACTACGAGAGTTGGTGAGTTCACAGGTTTTAAATATGCACAAAATATTTTATATGCAAGATTTGATAGTTGGAGCATGTTCGTGCTCAAAAGCTTAAATTGAATACTTGGAGCATATACGTGCTCAAATACTTGGAGCATATTCGTGCTCATTAGCTTAACTTGAAAATTTCATGAGTATTGCTTTACGTATGACTTGAGTCGGTATAACTTAAACTTGGTTGAGCCACTACTAAACCGTTCCGGACCCTTGTTTTTGCCCCGTGTGCCTTGACTCAGAGGTGGTCTCAAGCGCCACATGTTCAATCACTTCTCTAGTATAGTGCACTCCTAGCTCGTCAGCTGTAAGAAGTGGGGTTGGTCAAGCCCAAATAGCGCTATCCACTAATACTATAGGCCCAATTTTCTGGGTTAATAGTAGTGTCGTCTGGGGACTAACTCTTAAATACTCAACATACCAACTATTTAGCGTCATACATCTTACTTTTTAAAATGCTTGAAAACAAGCCTTGGCGACTTAACAGCGCAAAACATTTCAATTAACTCATGAATCATTATAATCGTACTTAAGCATGCTTTTCACCCCAAAATACGTAAAACGATAAAAGAGGGGTTGTGAATACTCACCTTGAGAATGAACTTGGAAACTTAATGATAGTGCTCAAAATAGGTGCCGCTTCCTTGTTTTCCTATAGTGAAGGTTGCCATAGAGGAAATACATTAATACCCGTTCCTATGTCCAAATAACCCGTCCCAATAACTTATGAAATGCCATTAAGTAGGTTTCAATAGCCAAAACCATATTTAGATCAATTATAGACTTATTATGCCTTAACACTATTTTAGAACTCATTATAATCACTTTTCTGAAAATTCAGCAGAAGCTGTCCAATATTTTGGTCAACAAAATCACTATAGAAACATATCTTCCCAAAGGAATGAATTCACCAAATTTTTTGTGGTAATACTATAGTGTGTCAAGAGTAAATCTGCACTTTTTCATAATTTTTGGATGAGTTTTGATACCTGAAATAATTTCCACAAAGCAGTGTGTCACTGATTTTCGGATCAGTGACATACCTCACTTGTAGCATGCTTTTGGGGTATCAATTCTTTGAATTAGCCCATAATCCTTATATGGGTGTAAACCTAACTCAAAATCCTATCATTTGGAAAAAGATTCACTTAATTTGGGATAAGAATTGAGGAAGTTATGGCCTCCACAAGATAGGTGTTTGAATCTGTCTTCACTGGACAGATTGCACCATTTTCTTGTAAAATTCATTTAAGTGCTCAAATCATCTCCAAAATTAGTGTTTTTGGACTTTTTAGAAAGCTAACACCTTAAATTGAAGTCTATAAGCAAAAAGCCCAAATTTTGACATGTAGAACATGATTTATGCAGGTTGGAAGTAGGTCCATTTTCTGGACAGCAAATCTGCAGAAAGTTAAAATTATGGCATTTTGAAATGGTGATCATTTTCCCATTGGTTTAATAAAATAACCATATGTTATCACACCATAATCAATCATCACATATTCTTGAGATGAAAACCTTTTGACTCATGGACTCATAGCAATCTTTAGATGCTCATCCAACACCCAAATGAACAACCTACTAACTAAAGTGATATAAACATCACTTTTATGTTCTTAATCATTTGGATTTGAGAATTTCCATCTTAAGAACATATATAAGTTAAACTATTCTTCATGCAAACATAATCACTATACCATTATCATTAGTACTTCAAACTTTATATGCATGCATTCTTCAAATGAAAGAATAAGCCACTAATGTATCAAAATTCTTTATGCATGAACATCAAACCAAGATTCTTGATGAAAACCAATTTCTTTCTTTGATAATGAAATCAAGACTTGCAACATAACATTGTATCTACCAAAAGTAATCCATTTCATGAACAAAAATCCAATTTTTATAACCTCATCATGCATAATTTCAATATTTCAAGTTAAAACCAAAAATACCTAAATGTAGATAATAAAAGTAGGTTTTTGGATGATACCTTGTGAAATTGATGTGCAAACTTTGTTCTATTCTTCAATTTGATGTTCAATTTCTTGATTCTTCTCTTGAATTAGCTTGATTTTGAAAATGATATGGAGATGGGGGTGGTGGTGGTTTCGGCCGATGAAGGGAGAGAGAGAGGGAGGTGAAGAGTGTTTTTTTTTTTTTTTTTTTGAATAAAATGAGATAATAAACTCATTTCTTGTTTTTAAATCAAAAGGTTTTAAAAAAAATAAATATAAAATGACTAATTTTTAATGTCATGACAAGTGTCCATGACTAGTCAAAGTAGTTCTAGAAGAAAAATATATTGATTAAAATACTTAGCCTATTTCATTAAAATATCAGATATATTCGAGAACCGAAATACCCGATTCTCAATTTTTGCTTAAACAACTTTTATAAAAAAAAATAAAAGTATTTCAACTAAAATAATATAACTTTATAATTTTATATATTTTGGACCTTAATCAATATTTTTGGCATTTCTAAGTTGTGACGGTCAGTTACTGGACTGTTCCGGGCATTCTACGCAACCTCCTAAATTTTTAGTAAACTTTTATCTTAAAATTTTTATGCAATTTAAGGAGTGACAATACTTAAATCTTAATTTCCATTAACTTAGAAATTAACCTGAGCACTAATCTTGACGGTTGTCACAAACGTCGGGGTCACTTAGACTTCCCGTTGTAGCTACAACTGTAGAAGTCGAGCCACCTACGTTCACGGTTGGCGTGACGATAGCCGTGGTAGGACTTCCACCCAATCCTCGTAAATTACCCGAAGGCGGATTTACTATGGGTGTTCCGGCCGGGCCACTTAGGCTACCGGCGATAGCCGAAAAAGGAATCTGTGTCCTAGGAATGGCATGTATCACAAATGGCTCTAGACTCCGTGCAATCAAAGATGGCGAGAACGGGGGCAGCTGTTCTCTTGTTTCAATATCGGCACCCTCCAAGTGAGAGCCCGATAGTGTATGTGCTAAATCCCCGTGAGAATGTGAAACCACCATCTGTTGAGAGATGGTGGAGTGGCTTGGTTAGGCGTGCAGGTGCGCCGCTAGGTCCACGGCGGCTTCTTCAATACCCTGTCCCAACACATGAGACTGGGTAGCAGATGTGGCTACCTGGCTAAATGTGGTTAGGGGGGATACAACCGAAGATGGTTGTCCCGTCACTCGTGTATTCTTGGAATGTATTTTACTCCGCCTTTCCCTCACACAGCTCACTTCTTGATTTTCAACTGAGACTCCCTCCGCTCTCCTTATCTCTCCAGATGAGGGCTGATCATCGTCACCATCGGAGTCAGAAGACTTTTCATTTGATGCCGATGTTGCAGTTTGGGTTTCTTCTGAATCGGAATTGGCTGTCGTGTCTTCAGTAGCAGCGACAGAAGAGGACTGAACATGAACGACTTGAGAATCTGTTGCCTCTTCTGCCATTTGAGTCTCGGTTGGTGGTGGCGAAGATGGTTGTCTTGAAGAACTAGGCTGGCTCGTTCCAACGGCACTGCCCACGCCAGATCCCCTCACGATAATAGCTCTCGACACACCCTGTCTGGAAGCCCCAGCTGTCCGGACGCTCCTGCCTCTCGTTCGTGGACGCGGACCCTCACGTCGCTCAGGTCTTGCTCCGTGGGCAGGTCCTGCCGGTCCTGGTCGGACCATAGGAGCTGGAATGTTGTGTGTGTGCCTATAAGCTATCACACTCAGTGCCGTGGGACGAGCATGGTCTAGTACCCCGACTGGGATTTGTCGGGCGACAACACCTTCCGGATCAGCACGGGAAGGAATCTTGCGCGTTGGATGTTGTGGACACGTCGGGTGGGTAGAGCGGCTCTGTATCTCGGGATACAGGTTCATGTAGTTCCGGATAACGATCTGTAGGAACCGCATGAATGGAATGAAGTTTGAACGGCGAGATGCAGTAGAACGAACTCTCTGAATGAGTTCAAACCAGAGAAAGTCAGCAAAGTCCACGTGGCGATTGAAAGCCACCGCGTGAAAGATGCGAAGAATCGGGGCTCTCGTCTGATCAATGCCCTTCGTTATAGAAGAAAGGCACCGATTGATGTATGTGAACAACGTGTACCATATCGTCGATAGATGTTTGCGGTTGAAGGTTGACGGAATGCGAAGTTCTGCGCCATAACCCAAGGAGTGAAGGTCGGTGCACAGTGTAGCATCAGTGACCATGGGGTCAAAGTTTTCGCGGCCTGCTACGGATCCGGCAGTCGGTAACCGAAGGAATTGTCGGAAGAGATCACATGTGAGAAGCACTGGAGTGTGATCTATCCGTCCTTCAAGATGAAATCCACCATCGGCCTCTAACGCATGGAGAGAATGCCATAACTGCTGTAAGTATAAGATTGGTACGGTTGCAGTTTCCGTTAGAGCATAAGAGATTGGATGACCCCTGAGTATCTCGATGATGACCTGATATTGAATAGCAGGTTGGGTTACATCGAGATGGTAGTTATTGGCTGTAAGAGGAAGGAACTGATCCTTGGGAATCAGTTCCGCATCTGCGATTGGATCAATCGCTGGTGGTTGGTTTTGCGCCATTGCACCTGTGAAAAAATAGTCGATTAGAACGCAGTTTTGGAAAAAGATAATAGCCGTTGGAGTTATACAGTCATGATTTAAATCACAACGGATAGTAACTCCAAAAATTGGAAGAACAAAACCCTATTCGAGAATTAGGGTTAGTCACCAAGGCACATGGAACTGCACCAGCACAAATAACCACCAAGATCACCTCATAGACAAGCTATTGAAAAGATATAGCAATAAGCACATTAGATCCATAAAGGATGATTCGACCGGATAAAAGTTCGATCGGGGATGGCATTCGACCGGAGGTCACTTAAGACCGGGTAAAGGTCGAGTGAATTAGCCACATGACCGGAAGACATTCGACCGGGTATGGTCTTCGACCGGTGTACTTCTAAGACCGGAGGTCATTCGACCGGAGAACACCTTAGACCGGATAAGTGGTCGATCGTTTAAGGTATTCGACCGGAGGTCTCAAAAGACCGGAGATAGTCTTTGACCGGGGAATAAGAAAGACCGGAGCATTCGACCGGGGGTGTATTCGACCGGGGCGTAACCCTAGATCGGAGAAAGAACCCCCGGAGAAGACATATCGACACCAGATCCATCCCCGGGGAAAATCCAGATCATTGAACACCGAAAAATCGATCGATTACACTCGATCGATGCAGATTGAAGACACTAAACTTGATTACACCTACCTTGTCGAATGAAGACGATGAAGACGAAGGATTCGGTCGAAGGAGTTCGGTCGAAAGAGAGGTTCGGTCGAATAGGTTTTCGGGCGAGAGAGAGAGATAGTCGATGAGAAAGAAAGAACAGAACGAATGGGTTGCTTATGATTCGATCGGGGTTTTAAACCCCCGATCTTGGGCTTGGGCCGGGGGAAACAGAAGCAAAGCAAGTAAACGAAAAAAAAAAAAAAAACCAAACACACACAAACAAAAAAAATATTTTTGAAATTTTCGGAAATATAAACACTTAAACGCAACTGAAGGGGAAAACAAAACAAAAAAATGAAACCTATGAAGACAAGACAGGAAAAAAATAAAAACCTAAGGCACGAGACTTAGCTCCCCCTCGAATGCTTACCAAGAGGAGGTCCAAACACAGAACCCTCTTACTTGCTCCCCCTCGAATGGAGGACTCGTGAGACTTACCAACCAACTGACGCTAGTGTTCCCCCTGAACACATTACCGGCTTGTAGATCCATCACTAAAAACTTACGCTCTTCAGGGAACAAAGAATGAACTGCACAAAGAGTCACGAAAACACCACGAAAACAGAAAAACAAGAACACAAGAAAAACTAGAAACACACGAACTCTAGTTTGTTGATACAGAAGTTTGTAACTGTCACAGAACTTGTACGAGTAAAATGCAATAACCAAGGAGTGTGGAGAATAGCAACCAGAGTCAAATCACTGGTGCATGTCACAGTCATTCGTTATTGAACGAAACTCGTAGAGAGCTGCGAACGGATCAAACTTTCAGATTTAGCATACCTAGCTTGGACACAAGGTAATTAAATTGCTTTTCGTCCAAGGCTTTGGTAAACAGGTCTGCTAACTGATGCTCTGAATTAACAAAATAGAGTTCGATAGTACCTTTTTCCACGTGATCTTTTATAAAGTGATAGCGCACATCAATGTGCTTTGTCTTCATGTGCTGGACGGGATTGCTTGATATGGCTATAGCGCTCTTAGAGTCGCAGTAGATGGGAATCCTGGAGTAATTAAATCCATAATCTTTGAGCTGGGTGCGCATCCAGATGACTTGCGAGCAGCAACTGGCGGCTGCTACATACTCCGCCTCGGCGGTGGAGGTGGACACGCAGTTTTGCTTCTTGGAGGCCCAGCTGACAAGACGATCGCCCAAGAACTGAACATGACCCGACGTGATTTTCCGGTCCAGCATGTTTCCAGCGTGGTCAGCGTCCGAGTAGGCTGTCAATTCAAAACCTATCTCTTTTGGGTACCACAAACCAAGATCAGTAGTACCTTTTAAATAACGAAAGATTCTCTTAACCGCAGCTAAGTGAGACTCTTTAGGTTTCGACTGAAATCTTGCACACAAGAATGTCGAAAACATAATGTCAGGCCGACTAGCCGTCAAGTACATCAGAGAGCCAATCATACCTCTATAAATAGTAGCATTCACATCCTTACCCTCAGGATCGGAGTGAAGCTTTAGAGTAGTGGACATGGGGGTTTTCATAGAAGAGGATTGTTCCATCTGGTATTTTCGAAGAATATCCGAGATGTATTTAGATTGATTAATGAAAATTCCTGTTTGTAATTGTTTTACTTGAAGACCAAGGAAAAAATTCATTTGCCCCATCATGCTCATTTGAAAATGTTTACTCATTAAGGCAGAAAAGTTCTGACAATACTTGGGGTTCGTGGAGCCGAAGATTATATCATCAACATAAATTTGTACAAGAATGATATCTTTCTTCTCTCTTTTAATAAATAAAGTAGTATCAATTTTACCTTTAGAGAAGCCAGACTTGACTAAGAAGGATGAGAGTGCATCATACCAGGCTCGTGACGCTTGCTTAAGACCGTAGAGGGCCTTGTCAAGAAAGTAGACGTAATGCGGATTTTCAGTACTCACGAAGCCTTCGGGTTGCGAGACATAAACTTCCTCCTTGAGCACGCCGTTGAGGAACGCGAATTTCACGTCCATTTGAAAGACGATGAACTTCTTGTGAGCGGCGTATGCGAGAAACATACGAATCGCTTCAATGCGGGCAACCGGTGCAAATGTCTCATCATAATCAATTCCTTCTTGCTGGCGATATCCTTTAGCCACTAGACGCGCTTTGTTCCGAACAATGATGTCGTTTTCGTCCTTCTTGTTCTTAAAAATCCATTTAGTCCCTATCACTGTCTTGTTCTTAGGTCGGGGAACTAGGCGCCAGACTTTGAGGCTCTCAAATTGGTTGAGTTCCTCTTGCATAGCAATTACCCAGTCCGGATCATTCAGCGCTTCAGAGACGGTGGAAGGTTCGATACGACTGAGGAACGAGGAAAATAAGCAGTCGTTCGCGGTGGTGGATCGAGTTTGAACTGGTGTGGATGGATCACCGATGATCTGATGAAGGGGGTGTGCTCGAGTCCACTTGGTGGTGTGTGGATGAGGTTGATATGTCTGATGGGAGGTGTCGGAATCCACATGACCACCTGGGGGTAAATCCTGAACTGCCTCGAGGGATGAAGGCCTGTGAGGTGACATCTTCTTAGTGGGAGTCGAACAAGGAGTAGAGGACGACTCAGCTGGTGATGAACCGATATGAGGATCCAGGATTGCCGGAGAGGTAGCTTCGGGAGCACCTTCAATAGGAGTCGGTTCAGGTAGAAAAACTGAAACAGGAGTTGGTTCAGGAACACCGTCATCAGAAACTTGAGCAAGAGGGTGTCTAACACTTGAGCTTGGGGAAGCTTGATAATTGGCAGTAGAGGATGGAACACCAGGCGAGGATGGACCACCGGAGTTGGTAGGGCCAGTGACTTGTGTCACTTCTGGTGCTTGAGCAGTATTCCTGTCACATGACGTAGTATTAGACTTAACATTAAATAAATCATTATAAAAGAATTCAAACAGTAAATCCAAATCAGAAAGATGAGCTTTTGACGTAGACACATGATTTGGAGCCACTGGAGATTGTGTAGCCTCCGAACGGAATTGTCCGGAAGCTAACACACCAGTAAGCGCGGGTTCTGAACTGAGATGTTCAAAAACCATCTCAGGGGCCTCGTCAAAAGTCACGTTTACACTCTCAATGACGGTCTTCGTCCGTTTGTTGTAGACACGGTAGGCTTTTGCTTGCTGAGAGTAGCCGATAAACACTCCTTCATCCGCTTTGGGACTGAATTTGCCGATAAAACAAAGCAGGTGCATCCAAAAGCATGAAAGTAGTTGATGTTCGAGATACGCTTGTTGATGATCTCGTACGGAGTCTTGTTGAACCGCTTGTTGATGATTGACCGATTTTGAGTATAGCAAGCAGTAGCAACGGCTTCTGCCCAAAGAAATAGTGGTAGCTTGGAATGAGATAACATCGTGCGTGCTGCTTCAACTAGAGTTCTGTTTCGACGCTCTACCACCCCATTCTGCTGAGGAGTGCGAGCGGCGGAGAAAGTATGCGAGATACCCACTGAAGTGAGATAACCGGTGAGTATTTGATTCTTGAACTCAATACCGTTGTCCGTCCTGATGGTCTGAACTACTTGGTTGAGACTGACTTGAATGCTCTTCAGAAGAGAGATTATCAACTCGGGAGTTTCGTCCTTTGAACGGAGAAATCGGACCCAAGTGTAACGAGAGAAATCGTCAACCATCACCAGGACATACTTCTTGTGATTTATGCTTTGAACGCGCATCGGTCCACATAAGTCCATGTGGATTAGCTCAAGGGATCGAGAAGTACTAGGAACCGATTTAGGCTTGTGAGACGCCTTTTTCATCTTGCCCTTTTCGCAGGCAGCGCACAGATGATCTTTTGCAAACTTTAGGTCTGGCAAACCTTTGACATGTCCACCGAGCACCAAGTTGTTGATATTCTTGAAGTTCAAGTGCGAGAGATGACGGTTCCATAGCCAGCTTTGTTCAGCAGATGCTTTGGACAACAAACAGACTTCCTTGTCGGGTTTCAAGGACGAGAGGTCAATCGTGTAGAGGTTGGTGCGTCGCGTTCCAGCAAGTATTTCTTTACCATCCTCAGTTCGAACGCTGCACCTTTTAGCCTTGAACGTAACCTCGAGATTCTTGTCGCAGAATTGACCGATACTGAAGAGATTGTGACCGAGACCTTCGACATAGGAGACTTTCTTGATCGTGATGTTATCTTTGACAATATCGCCATAACCCCTGATGGGAGAGGAGTGATCATTCCCGAACCGTACATTCCCACAGAACCTCTCGGTGAAGTTTGTGAGTAGCTCCCTTCTTCCGGTCATGTGTTTGGAGCAGCCTGAATCTAGATACCACACATGACCGTCCTGCAAATAGTTTATTTCTTTTTAGGTACCCATTCGTAAATGGGTCCTTTGGGGTTAGAGTTAACACCCGACTTAGAGACGCGTTTAGATTTGGGTCTTTTTCTATCACGGGAAGCATCACAATGAGAATAATCATGAGCAATATGATATGAGCCGAACCAATCAGATGCAAGACGACTATCAACAAAATCATTTGATCCACAATAAGAACAACACAGACAATCATGATACAGTTGAAGTAATTGCGGAATGGAATAAACTTTTAAAGGAAGAGTTCCATTACAGTCAACTAAAGGTTTAGAAATAAAAACATCATGATTGTTATTGTTCTTTTTAGACTTTAAGACAGGATCAACTAATTCTGATGTTGCCGAGCTTTCTTTTGACTTCTTTGCTACCCAAGCATATTTCACTTCTTTCCGCCGACCAAAAGTATCTAAAATGCCGTTAAACCTATAGTCAGTGGATCTGAAAATTGAAGATTGTGACCTTTGAGAGCGACCGGTCTTTTTCTTCTTCTGTGAATGCTTTTTAGATTTGGACTTTGAAGAATTTGAAAAATTGTTCACAGAAGGTTTTTGTGGGGCAGATGTGGAACATTCGCCCTTATAAAATGTGACCGGAGGCTCACAGGACTCATTTATAAAATCAACACGGCTAGGTAGAGAAGGATTAAAATCAAATTTGCTCAAAGCACCATCTAAACACACCTTAGAATTCAAAAATGCTGAAAATTCTAATTCCTCATCTGAAAGGACCTTATCACATGAGGACTTCAGAACAGTGGAAGAGTTTGTTGAGAGCAGATCGGATGCGGAAGCATTTTTACAATCAGAACACTGATCTGATTCAAAGCCTTGAGACTCTTTTCCTTTATTTGAAAAGATTGGTGACGAGTCACCCATAAAAGCTTTGCAGGAAGATGTGTCAGACGAAGGATAAGAGTTTTCAGACAGATGAGATATCTCTCTTTGGAGAATGGAAGGCTGAGCTTGAAGATCAGCCTTGTGAAGTTGCACTTTCAGATGATCTGCTGCCATAGCAGCCAGTTGTGAGTGCAACTTCTTTATTTCCGTCTGGAAATAGTCTTTTTCCTCATCCGACATAGTCTCCTTTTTGTTGGAACTGAGACACTCAATTTGAGATAAAAGACCTTGTTTTTCCTTTTGAAAATTTTCCCTTTCTAGTGCATACGATTCTTCTAGCTGAACAAGTTTCTTTTCTAAAATCAGAGTTGGTACATAAACTTTTGGAGCTAGAGGTTCCTCCTCAGTTTTAACGGTTTTAGTATCTAGTTCAGCTTGAGAGTAACTATGAAAATAATCGGATGACAGAAAACGGGATTTTTCAGTATTATAAGAAGCATTTAATGAATCATAGACAAAAGGAACTGTCATTTTAGAAAGAACAGAGTTTTCTCTTCTCAACTTATCTTCCAATTCTTCCTCCTCAGTGGGTGTGGTCCATCGTATCTTATATTCTGGAAAGATTTTGTCTAATCCAAAAAATTCAGATGCATATAAAGTAGGAACTTTGGATAAAGCCTTGTTTAAATAATTAGGGTTATTGTACCCGATACCCGCATTTCCGTACTTTGGTTCTTTTGGTGCGATTAGCTTTAGCGTTTGATCAGATTGACCAAATTTATAGAGTTTCTTTTCAAGCTCTTCTAATTGATTAGATAACCTGTTGTTCTCATTCTTGTACGCCACGTTTTGAGTGATTAAAGCAATTTTCTCGGTCTCAGACGTACGTAGCTCATCGGTCAGGTCATCTACTTTGGTCTTTAGCTTTTGTGACTCTGTTGAACAACTGTCATTCTCTTCTCTTAAATTAGAAATCCTGCACAGGTAGCTAGAAATTTCTAAGCTTTGTTTTTCCATAAATTCAGACTGTTTAGTGACACGGTTTTCCAGAGATGAGAGAAGTTGTTCTTTTTCTTTTAAAAGTAGCTTGTAAGAGTCAAGTTTGTTCATTGAAAGTTGCATCTGATCAAGTAAAGCTTCATGAAAGGGGGCACATACCTGGCAAGGAGCATTGTGATCTTCTTCATCAGTATCGGATGGTGATGAATGGTTGCCCATGAAACACAAATGAGCTTCAGCATCCTCAGGTTCTTCATCCGACACTTGTAACCAGTAATCGTCTTCAGCCATTAGAGCTTTACCGGCTTCCTTTTCTTTGGCAAGAAGCAGCTTGGCTCGGTAGTAGTCGGCGTTGCGCACAATTGGCTTGCGACAATCTTTGGCGAAATGACCTAATCGACCACAGTTGTAGCATTTGATCGGTTCGTCTTTCGGCTTTTCTTCATTTCTCTTGTCCGACTTCTTAACAGCTTCAAAGCGACTATTACCTTCAGTATTTTCTCGATGATCACGTCGAGTAGAGACTCTTTGCTTGTTGGAGGACTTGTTAAAAAACTTCCTCTTTTGAAATGCTTGAGTGAGAAACACCATTGCTTCTTTCATCTTGGCAAGTTCTGGATCCGAGTCGCTATCGGAATCTTCAGGTTCAGAATCACTCAGCACGGGCTCTTTTCCAGATGATCGGCTGACAGACTTTCCTCTTCTCTCAGATACGAGTGCTATTTGATCAGTTGCTGGCTTTTCCTCTGCTTTCCCAATAAGTTCCATCACTTCTTCTTCGTCTTGGAGCAGCATTTCATAGAGTTCGTGAAGGTACAACTTCTCCAAGGTCTGAGTGTGGCGAATATGGGAGACGAACGGTTTCCACTCAGGCTGTAAGTTGTTCATAAACTTTATGTTGTTTTCCGTGTTCGTCTTTGTGATCTTATTTTTTTGAAGATCATTCAGAAGCATATTAAACCTCTCGTAGGTTTCCGTCAGCGTTTCACCTTTTCTTGCTTTAAACCCATCATATCTGGTGATACAGTTGGTCACCTTTAGCTGGTTATTGATGTGGCTTCCCATCATCATCTTCTCTATTTGGTCCCACATTTTTTTCGATGAATCCTTGAAGCTATCTATACAAGCATAGATGTCATTCGGTAGACTTTGAAGAAGGTACGATTTTGCTAGCTTTTCTGCCTCGTACATTTCCTTTTCCTTCGTAGTAAAATCACCAATAGATTTCCGAATCTGTCGCTCTGGCCATTCTTCAGCTGGGTTTGCCGGTACCACTTTCATTGGCCAATCTTGTGGACCCTCAGTCAGGCATTTGTATATATCTTCATAGTTGGATTTTGCTTCTATGAAGTTCATAAATCGGTCATGCCACTGAGGGTACTCTCCCCGAAAGAGCACTGGGGGCTTTTGGTCAGAACCGATGGCTAGAGCATCCCTTGAGTTCATCTTTACTTCTTAACTTAAGAGCACTGTAATGATCGTTAGGCAAGCAGGATGATCCAAATACAATAAAAATAGAAGATACACAGAAACACTTGGTCTAACAGAATATCAGGTCAAACGAAAGACCGAAGTATGCAAGATATCGGTCGAAGGTATGCCCGGAGGAAGCAGGTATCCGGTCGAATGACAGGACCGGGGATACACTTATCCGGTCGAATGATACGACCGGGGACACACGTATCCGGTCGAAGGACAAGACCGGGGACACACGTATCCGGTCGAAGGACAAGACCGGGGATACACGTATCCGGTCGAAGGACAAGACCGGGGATACACGTATCCGGTCGAAGGACAAGACCGGAGAAACACGTATCCGGTCAAAGGACAAGACCGGAGAAACTCTTATTCGGTCGAAGGGCTCAGGTCGAAAGACAAATTAAACGATAAACACAAGAAAAACAGATAAGATCGATTAACCTCAAATGACCGAAGAACACGAAGAAACCACCGAAGAACCCGATGAATTTATGGGATTCGACCGAAGCCAACCCCAGAACCTTCGATCTTCGATCGAATAAAGCCCCATATAATCAACCAAAATATTTGACCGGAAGCAATATAATCAACAAAATCGATAAAAAACAATGGCTAACCCTAAGACCGATAGCAAACAAAGAAAAAAAAAATTCTCAGATTCGATCGAAGAAAAAATAAACTTTTAATTTCCCATAAACAATCGATCGAACAAAAAAAAAACTTTTAACTTTGCAGAATCAAATAAATCAGATAAACATATAACGCATACACTAACAATCAATTCAAGCAAATAAAGCAATTAACACAAGTAATTGATCTTAGGGTTTCAGACAAACCTTTTTTACTGGATCAAACCTTTTTGCCTATCAGCTCTGATACCAATTGTAGATCCCAGTGCAGTGCAATCACAAGTAATTCAGAACAATGATGAACAGATTATAGGCCACAGCAACTAGTCATATGATTGATATAACTTCAAAGGGTTAAGGTTTACAGAGAGAGTTTCTGATTAGGGTATGTAAACCTAATGACTAGTAAACTGAATAATGTTTTTCTAACCTAACAAATGAAACAGAATTAACTTTAAATACGTAGGCTCGCAGGCCTAATGGGCTTATGGGCTTTAAGGCCCAACAAGCTTACAACATTAATAACTTGTCATAATCAACCCTGAACTTCTATTTAACTATCAAAATAGCCCTAACAAATAATATAATGTAATTTATTTTGGTTTAATAATATAATTTTTTATAAAATATTCTGTAAGATTTTTTAATTATATTTTAGATTTTTTATATCTAAAATATGCTGAGAGTTATTTTAGGGGAGTTAAAGTGGGAAATGATTTTAGGGGAGTTAAAATTGTTAGAGATAATGATTGAAAATTAATGAATAGCATTAAATGTAGTACATACAACTTTTATGGTTGTTTTTTAAGTAATTAGCATTAAATGACGGTACATTAAGCTTTAAGACTTGTTTTTAAGAGTTTTTTATGTCATCTTTATAATATAGTATATATATAGATAGTATAGATTTAATAAAATTTATAAAATATTATTTTTCATGCTTAAACATTTAATTTCAAATATTCTCATTAGTAGAAATAATAATAAAAAAATCAATTCTTTTATCTAAGCAATCATTTTTTGAGAATTCTCCAAATTTGAAAAAAATTAGCATCTCTTTTCTACTTTCTCTATTAAGATAATATTTTGGATGATCTGTTAGAGTAAAAATCCCCAAAATCTCTATTTTGGACAATTTGTCGAATATGGTCGGGTTTTATTAAAACATCTTCAATAGATTGTATAATAGTTTTCTAAAATGGAAAATGAAAATCCGAAATCTCTAAAAAATTGCATTCAATTCCAACAAATTCTTCATTTTAGATATTACACCATTAATTATATTATTAAAATATTTAATGTATTTGATAAAATATTATTTCTTCCTATTAAACATTTCATTTTAAGGTTTTTGTTGGTGGAATATAACAAAAAATCTTTTATCTCGCATGGTATTCATTTTTGGAGAATTATCCAAATTTGGAGAAATTTACACTTTTTTACAACTTTCTCCATCTTGGATAATTTTTTAAAGAATTTATTGGAGCAAAATTTTATCCAGGATCCTCGTTTTCTCCCTTTTAGAGAAGCGGTTGAAGATGCTATTAACAAGATCTCCAAAACAAGGAATAAGATTTAATACCTCTAAAAAAACTACAAATTTTTTATTTTATATGTTCATATATTAATTATATTATTAAAATATTTAATATATTAATAAAATATTATTTTTCTATCTAAAACATTTTACATCAATGTTTTTATTATTAAATTTGGAAATTTTCACACTCTCGTATTTTGAAATTTTTATTTGTTCAAAATCTTTTAATTTCTTAAATTTT
Organism: Arctium minus; assembly: GCA_954870635.1. Taxonomy (NCBI): domain Eukaryota; kingdom Viridiplantae; phylum Streptophyta; class Magnoliopsida; order Asterales; family Asteraceae; genus Arctium; species Arctium minus. The sequence continues at coordinate 70,051,881 of OX941095.1, read as the reverse complement.
GAAGAATTTGTTGGAAATGTTTTTAGAGCATTTGTTGGAAATTAAATTCCCTATAATTTCTCTAAAAGGTTAAAATATTAAAAATATTCAACTCCAACAAGATTTCTTATAATTTTATCATGTCAATATAATTTTTTAACAAATTTTATATAAAATAATAATAATTTTATTTTATTGGCGGAAATGAATGCAAAAATCATTTTTCTCTCCTCACATTTAGTTTTAGAGAAATCTCTACATTTAGAGTTTTCTTTTGTTTTCTTTGTTCTAGAAAACTAGAAGTGTACTCATGCCGTGCAGCGCAATACATATCGATATTAATGTTTCGTTTTACTTTTTATCTTTATCGATTTTATAATATGTTTTTGTGTAGTTTTGAGAAAGTGATACTGTTATTTTTATAAAAAGATTTTTATTTAATTTTCAATTATAGTTTATTTTAAGTTTAATAATAATGTAATTTATTTTAGATTTAATAATGTAATTTTTTTATATAATAAACATTAAATATTTTGTTATATTTCAATGATTACCTTAATTATATTTTAGAATTTTTATATTTAAAATTTATTTTTATCTTGTATTTAATTATGCGGCGAGTGATTTTAGGGATTTGAAGTGTTAGGGATAAGGATTGAAAATTAAAAAATAACATTAAAAATAGTATGTAAAGATTTAATGGTTGTTTTTAAAAGATTTTAAGTAATTAACATTAAATAACGGTAAATTAAACTTTATCAATTGTTTTTAAGAGTTTTTTTTCAAATGTTTTATAATATAGTATAGATAGTATAGTGAATCTGTTGGAGCACACAAGAAAACAAAAATTCATTTTTCTATTTTAAATAGTCTATTGGAGATGATCTTAGAACATCTCCAACAAATTCTCTATAATGGAAGATAGAGATTTTGAGCACATTTTTGTTTTAATACATTCTCCAAAATGGATAAAGCATGAGAGTGAGAGCATCTCCAACAACATTGCTAAAATTTTCTAAAATATATAATGAAAAGTCAAAATCTCTAAAAATAATTCTTCCAACTCCAACAACTTTTCTACTTTAGATAATCAATAATTACTTATATTATTAAAATTGTTGAAGGATTATGTGTCATCATCAAAAGGAAGTGATTGACAGAATATTTTCTTATTATTAGATTACCATAATGAATGTTTCCTTTTCTTTGTAAACTCCTCCATATTTAACGGGGCTATGATTAATGAGAATTACAGACTTCTTCTCTGTGTTATTGTTATTCTCTCCATATTGTTGTTCCATTTGTTTTTCCCTTTAACACGTTATTAGCACGTGAGCTCATATTTTAGCTTCTAAGCTCTAACTGCCACTATCTACCGCCACCAAACTAAACAAATATTGTCTTTGTTTCCTTTATTAATTCTTTATTATTTAACATCTATTTTAAGAAAATATATAATATATTTTCCTTTCTATATATTATCTAATAAATATAATTTTTGTTTATGACAATAAATATAAATATTTGTTGTAGTTTAAAATTCAAATTTATTATTATGTTTACATTAACTTATTTGGTTGTTGATCTAGAATTATGGATAGATAATCATAATTGAATGCGATTGTTTGAGTATTTGATTATTTCATTTAAATGTTTATTAATCTAATCATATATTAAATTTTGAATTGATTTATTCATATATTATTCAAATGCTTATTTTAATTATAAGTTCCTACTTATAATTTCCAATCTTACAGTACTTTTTGGAAGTTACACTTTCAACCCCATATATGTTGGTCTTTTATCAAAAAGCACTCAAATACTATTAATTTGTTAAAAGTTTGACGTCGATTTTATGTCAAAACCAATATTTAATTGTCTCATGACAAAATCCCTCAAAATACCATTAAGGTATTAAAACACTGAAATTGGCTTCATATGCTAAACTCATATTCATTTTTGGCCTCAGGCCAAAAACTCTATAATGTTATCTTCAAATTAAATAAATCACAAGATATCGAAATGATTTTGTCAAACGGGTGTAAATAGCCCTAAGGTTTGTAGGGACTTAAGAAATCCATGTGATTCCCCTACTACCTGGAAATCCAATAGTTTGAGTGATTTCTTTTCGCAAATTAAAATATTGATGAAGTATTATCAAATTAAAAAAATGTAAGCATACAAAATCCAATATTGTTATGATAATGAAATTTCATACATAAAATAGTAATTATAACCATAATCCATTGTCTTATCAAATAGAAAATTATATATTATCCCTTATATATGTAAATGGTTGAAACAGTTCATCCTGAAATCAATGTCCTAAACTCAAAAGAACTTGAGTACAAATATGGAATATCAAATGTAAAAACTACTTTTGTCGAAAAGGTACAAGAATATATATCTAACGTTCATCAACTCCCTATTGACCCTTAAAACTAACCTTCTGAAAATGTACAAACAACATGTTTTGAGACGACATATAAATCATAATATTCATAGGAATACTTTTACTAGAAACCCCCAAAAAATTGTGGGATGCCCCGAAAGGAAGAATAGGGGGTATTCATGAACATGTACTTCCCAAACTAATCGTACAACGGAATGAAACTTGCTTACTCGATCACAAAAAGGTAATTGATCTCAATAAATAAATGTGATATCCAAAATGCGTCTCAATCTCTGTGGCAAGGAACTCACAGAAGATGGCATGATTTATAATATTATTTCCACCTTTCATATATCAGTAAATATTAATGAACCAATATAAGTTGGAACGCAATATTTAGACAAACTCATCAACCTACTGCAACTGGTGGAGAGACACAACAAGGTTCTTTCAGATAACAACACCAGATATGTCAGGACAAAGAAAATTCCTGAGATCAATAATGAAAGTATTAGAGGTGGAACAACTCCAAATAATAGTGAGTGAAAGACAATTTCTCACACGTGGCGTCTATGTACCACGTGGACAAAACCGTGGAAAAATGGTCAGGGTCATGACAATAGTTGGAAGGATTTTCCATTCCTTGAAGCAGAGATGTAACTACTGCCCAATTAATATTGGATAGTCAAAGAAAAAATACATTAATCGCTAGCTCTTTCAAAAAAAAGAACAAATTGAAAATAAACTATATCATATTAATTTAAGATTAATTAAGCATATGTCTCCTTGAAATTTATGTTAAGCATGAAATTAACATACACTCTCAAACCGATAACCATTATAGATGTAAAGAAATACATCAAAGACAAATACAAAACTCTCAATATTCTCCGTTCCGTGTAGGAATGTATCGAGGAGAACCTGAGTTTTTGTAGGACATTTCACAATATAAAGAGATTGACTAACATTTTTTTTTTTAATTTATCCAATCAAAATACTTAGACGATGTACTGTCATTTTCTTGTTGGTACAAGATTAATAGTCATTAAAGCACTATATTAATGAAAAATTTGTTAAGATATTCATATAAACTAGAAATCATATTATAAGAATGAAATTGAGTATATGTACATCAACTCTAATGATATGAAAGGAACATATATTAGAGAAATTAATGTGTCAAATTAGTGGATTATCTAGGTCACTAAATCATATTTTGTCACCAATAAAGAAGTTTTGGACAATGACACATATATGTTTCACATGGGATACCATGGTCATGACATAGTGATCCGTGTTTGCAAAATACACATTAACACATTCTCTTTCGAGTGAAAGGTAAAGGTAAAAATGAGGCAAATTGCAAATGTTGACTTCTGCAGCATAAGAAGCAACACCATTATCATAATATGCCCTCTCGAATACCTAAAACTTTTATAAACCCTGATCCTTAGCCAAGACAGGAATGAGACCATCCTAAAGCCAATGACATAATACCAAAATATTCCATTCTTACAACGAATACAAAATGATATTTATGGACATAAACATCCAGAATGCGGGTCATTAAAGCACTTTATGGTTCTGGTTTCGACATGATGAATGTATGTCATATTATTGTCCACATGAAATGTTGCACTCCTAGCACTAGTTATACGTTTAAGGGCTCACCACCCTGATTATCTCATCAAGTCTACATGACTTGGAATGCTAGAGAATTTACATCATAAGGATTTGATGATTATTCCATTTGTATTAGGATCAATATAGAGTTTCCTATACCCCATATGTATATATAAAATGGTCTCGTAGATGTTGTCATCAAAAGAATATAGATGGTAGCCAAGACATTAGTTATGCGCAGTGATTTACTTACATGTGTTTAGGGTTATGCAATACTATATGCAACTTTACTTCTTCATTTTGAGACCTATTACTAGATAACCAGTCTCATGTGTACCAGTTGGTAACTGGATATAAGCCTGATATTTTACATTTATGCATGTTTGGTTGTGCAGTAAATGTGCCAATTGCAACCCCACAACGCACCAAAATGGGTCTTTAAAATGATTAAGTATATTTGTTGGATATGAATCTCCAAATATTATCCGCTAATTAGAATCCTTGACGAATGATCTTTTTTACCACTAGATTTGCGGATTGTCACTTTGATGAGACAGTCTTCCCGTCGTTAGGGGGAGATAGGAAAAAGGATTTTCCGTAGGAACGACAGGAAGTGTCATTGAATATTCCTACTCTGTCTCATTTTGATCCCGAAACTTCATAATGTAAAGTTGAAGTCAAACGAACCAGACTCGATACCTGATACATTTAATGTTATTCCATAAGCAAATTGTCCTAAATAAGCAATCCAGGAGAATCATATTATTTGACAAATGAACAGGTATTTGGTTTGGTAGTGCTAACCTACCAAGTGTAAATCCTGCAAGACATAGATAAATCATTTGTCGTAAAGCGTAATGAGAATAATTAAGTCATAATGTATGAGACTCTCCTTTGGCGCAAGGTTTCTCACAACGCCCTGGATTGACCGCGAGAAGACTTACTCTCCCATGATGGACGTTATAACGTTCTTCTAATTAATTAGCCTAGTAGTTTCCGAATGACTGGAAATGCAACTCATGGATGTGGTTAATACATATCTCTATGGGGATCTAGATTTAGAGATATAAAAGTGCTTGATGACATTACATTACCAAAATCAAGTAACTGTAAACCACGAAGTGCGTTTGCAATAAAATTGAAACGCTCACTTTATAGATTAAAACAATCTATGCAGATGTGGTATAACCCCCTAAGTGAACACTTGATTGGGAAATGATATATAAGAACTATGAACTGTGCCCTTGCGTATTTATGTAGAAAAACACATTCTAGATTTTCAAAGTAGCTTTATATGTCGATGTTATGAACATAATAGGCACTCTTGATGAAATAAGAGAAACCACAAGCAACTTGAAATCTAAATTTGAGATAAAAATCTTGGGAAAACTTGGGTTTGTCTAGCTATTTGAGCCAGGACACCGAGTTTGTGAAATATTAATTCACCGATCTCATATGTCTAGAAAATAATCAGGCAATTTAATATGGACAAAGCGCATTCGGTTAGCACTCCCATGATTGGTCAAAGTGTTGGATATAAGGAATTGTCCATTTCGTCTAAAGGATGGTGACGAAAAAGTGTTAGGAGCTGGAATTCCCTATATAAGTACAATATGCGTATTATCGTACTTAACACAATACACTTGACCGTATATTGTATTTCTCAGTGAACTTGTTAGCTAGATTTAGCTCAGCGCCAACGCAATGTCATTTGGAATGATATCAAGTAAATCTTTTAGAACCGTTAACATGGGCTTATACTTTCCCTGTAGAAATAAAAATGAGATTGATAATGAAAATGAAAATTCAATACCTACTTAGAATGTAAGCAGCAAAAGTACTAGCTCTTATAAAAAAAACACCAAACAACCTCTTGGTATGTCTTTGCTGATATTAGGTATCTGTCTGACTCATACAAAGGTTGTTCTCAAATTGGATAAGGAATTACCACTGGGAATACGTCGATTGCTTGGAAGTAAGCTAAGCAAACCCTTGTAACTACCTCCTTGAACTGATCCAATAATATTACTCTCCATGAGATAATGTATATGATTAAGGACTATCATACATATATTAGAGGAGTTAGTAATTTTAGGTTCAACCAGTATTCTATTTGCATATATGGAAATAATGCATCATGTATCGAAGAAATGAACATAAGATACATCAAGGGTGATAACACAAAGCATATTCTGCTTAAGTCTTATACAATCAGCAATAAGAAAACTCTCCTCGAGATTCAATTGAATTAAGTAAGATGCCAGGAGAACATGACATATTTTACCAAATCATTACCTAAATCCATATATTGGGAAACATGAAGAAAGTAAACGTAAATGTTTTCCAAACTCCCTGGATTAATGCACGAATCAGGGGGAGTAGTAGACAAAAGGGGGAGTCTACTATATTTGTGGTATTGGTATGTTGTGCTATTTCCTTAACCAAGGTTTTATTTTTCCCATTGGGTTTTGTTCCTTGGTGTAGGGTTTTAGTGAGGCGACTGTTTATATATCATCATGTTTTCCTAACTCTCTCGATTAATGTACGAATCTAAGAGAAAACTAGACTGAAGGAAAAGTCTATGTATTACAAAGAAGCTGGTGCGTTGTACTCTTTCCTTCGTCAGACTTTTATTTTTTTCCACTGAGTTTTTATTTTGGCGTAAGGTTTTAACGAGACAACAATTGTGTACCATCACTCATTTGGCTCGGCACAAGGGGGAGTGTTGAAGGATTATGTGCCATCATCAAAATGAAGTGATTGACATAATATTTTCTTATTATTAGATTACCATAATGAATGTTTCATTTTCTTTGTAAACTCCTCCATATTTAAAGAGACTATGATTAATGAGAATTACAGACTTCTTCTCTCTGTGTTATTGTTATTCTCTCCATATTGTTGTTCCATTTGTTTTTCCCTTTAACAAAAATATTTTTTTCTCTCTCCTTTAGAGATTAAAATAATAGTTTTCTCCCTCCTGAAAAGGTTGTTCTTCTCCCTAAATTTGGTAGGAAATCATTAAAATAATATATTTTCTCTCTCTTGTATGGAGATTATAGAGAATTCTCTATATTTAAAGATTTTTTGAAGATTCTCTATTTTAACGAACCATATAGCAATGCTAATGAAGAAGAATAACAAAACAAAAGTTTTTTTTTATTTTATTATTTTAGCAATGTCGTTGGATATGCTCTCAAGTTATCCAAATTTGGAAATTCTCATGTTTGAAAACTCCCCAAAATTGATTATCGTGATAGGGAAACAAAATTTTATTATAAACACACCAATAATGAATATTGATTTTAAATGTTTATGATAGACAAATAATGTTTTATTACACATATAAAATATCTAATATATTTTGGTTATGGATCATACTAAACAAGCTTAAAGCACACAAATCCATAATGAATTCATACCACTTTGTTGAGAAACCCTAAAGTTTCGTCATTGTGCTCGAACTCGAATAAAGAAATCGGAGAGAGAGAGAGAGCAATTCAGATCTCGTCCATGTGCTTGAACTCGAAGAAATCCACAAATCGTTTCCGTTTCCGCACCTCCTTTTTGTCTATAAACTCAAAGAGTAAATTACACTTTTTGTCCTTATTCATTCTCAACCATGTCCTATTTTGAAATAATTACACTTTTGATAATTGTGGTTGTCATTTTGGTCATTGTGGTTGACACTTTGTTCCATTTTTGCTACCTCTAACTAACTTTTGTTAAAAAAAAAAAAATAGTGTTAACTAAGAGGTATTTTAGTATTTTAAAACTTTTTTAATTTTTATATTGTATAACTTTACAAAAGAATATATATTATAATTTTGTAAATAAAAACAATTCTTCTTTAAAAATAAAAAATATATTAAACATTCTTATTTGAGATGAATTGACGTATACAAATAATTGAACTTTTGATAATAGATTTCATAAAAAAGTATCTTTCATTTTAGGCATTGTTTGGCAAACTAGCTTATAAGCTAGCTGGTAACTGATAAGTTAGCTTTTCAAAACGCTATTATGAGTAGATTTTCAATAAGTTAGCTTATGATCATCCAAACATGTACCAAGAAAAAAAAGCTAGCTAATTTTTTTTTGCCAAACATAGCCTAATACAACTTATTATTTTATAAACGATTTATAGTTTATACTATATTTATAAAAAAGTAAAATTAATTAAAATGTCCGTATTTCAATCTCGTATTACCTAAATGCCCAAAATGTTTTTTGGTTTGCCGAAATACCCAATTTGGCCGGGATATAGGGTCGGGATTTCACTATTCATCCCGGGGTTAACCTAATTTATCTATCGATCTCACCGTTCATTTGTTAATCGTAAGTCCATCGTATTGATCCTGGGATGGGCCCTGGATCCCAGCCAAATTGGGTATTTGTAACACCCTCAAATCTGAAAATAACAACTTAATTAAAATTTCTAAATACATCAACTAATTCCTTGAACTACAAACATAAATTGAGAATCAACCTCAATATTCCCATTCACCTTATACATACATTCTATGAACAAGACGGGTGTTACTAAACCCAATAACAAATACTATCTTCAATCCTGCGGAGGACTTAATGCTTATGCTTAGTCTCTATCTCCAACTCGCGGAAGACTTAATACCCATGCATAGCCACTATCTCCAAACCGGGACCTGATGCACATGCCGACAAATAAAAAGGGTTAGGCTTAACGCCTAGTGAGCTCAAGAGTTTTAGCATGAATGAATAAATCTTTAAAAGCAAGGAAACCAGTTTAAAGCGAGATCTTTCGAAATAATATACTTTAACATGGAAACGACACATTTTCCCAAAATATACACCTTTAAAGACAATGTTCCCAAACACACGTTTCATATAAAATGATGCAATCCGGAACTCACCCAAGATGGGATCATAGTTCGACATTCCAATTCATGGAAATGTAAATAATACCTTATAACCCAAAACACCCAAAACACGGGCGGAACATAATACTCGACCCTTAAGTAAAGGAAAACGATTCTTAAATAATATGGTACGTCATTGAAAACATGTAACCCAATTTAATACTCACGCGACCATAAAGTAGAATGAAATCCCAATATTAAAACATGGACAATTAAATATCCAAAATACGACGGGCCGACGACGGGGGCTTTCCGTATCCGTTGAGAGTGGAGGAACACAAAAGTATGCCACTCATACAACGTTAATCGTATGGCACTTCACGACACACAAGCCCAAGTGTCCCTACGACTCCCTTCAAGCTACACCAAAGAGTCAACTGACCTTAGCGATATAACAACGAGAATACCGCTCCAAGGCCCGGCCCAAGGGGGATACAACCAAGGCATTGCCCCACCTGGCGGAGGTCCAAAACGCCCATCCAATGGCTACTACATGCCATGATATCACCACCCGGACTCAGTCCTCCTAGTGTACTCCTTGAACGGACAAGGTCATAAAACATGTGTCCCGGAGTCCAACCTCGTACCACCCAAATGACCATCAAACAAGACTGACTCATGTGCCTATGGATCCAATGCAACACAGTCTAAAATTACCCGACTATACCTGAGTGACAACAGCACTCGAGCCTGTAATTATAAATATGCAATAAAATGCATTAAGATGTAAATCATGAAATGGGACTCTACATCGAGCCATTAAAACCGGACAAATATCCCCAAACCCCTTTTTAAGCCAATATCGAGCTAGAATGCTCAAAATCCATTTGACCAACAATTACCGGTTCCCCAAATAATGAAATGTATTTAAACAACGTGTATGAAGACACATATCTCAAATACGAGATTAACCCAAAACTCCACACGAGATGGGACTAAAGGTTTTCCAAAGGGTTTATGAATGCAAATTTACCCGAAATATGTATAACATGAAATAGACTTCATTTGTACAAAATCACCATGAATGTGAAAACCATGCTATTTACTCGTTAGAACATTCAAAACCCAAATATGAGCATTTTATGAGGTTAACACAACCCAAGTTCACCAAATATGAAAACTAATCAAAATACTCACCCTTTGACAAATAACCAAGTAAAACATAATTTACTTCAAAATATTCCAAACTTATCAGCAGTTAACCATTTCGTATAAAACACTTTAAAATAACCATTTTGGCATGTACACCGTTTTCACAAATCAACTTGAACTCACCTTGCTAGATTTAGGCTAAATCCAAATTTCCCCCCAACCATAGCTCCTTTGAAGAACACTTGGATTTTCAAGACCAAACTTCCAAAACCTAGATCCACAAGGTTCCAACCATAAATATACATATTCCACCATAAATAATTGTTCCCCAAACACTTTACATCAATATCTCTATTTTGGGAAAAAACCCAAATTTTGACCCAAAACTCCCAAAATTAACCAAACCGAAATTTATAGAAATCAAACACTAGGAAACCATCAATGGATCATTTATAACTTATTTCATGGTTTAGAAATGAAAGGGATACACTTACCACTTAGGTTTTGATGAAAACCTAGAAAACCCAAAATAAGTTTGAGGTTGAAGATGAAGATGAAGATGGTGAATCGTTGACCATGGCTTTCAATCCTACCGCTTGATGATGTTTTACCTCCACAAAATCCAAGGATTTGAGCCAAAATAAGTTAGGGTTTGAAGAGAAAAGAAGGGAATCGGTTTAGGAGAGAGTAGAAGAAGTTTGGATGAGAAAATGAGAAATATTTGGGGAAAAATAATGTATAAAAACGTCCAACCATTCACGTGGGTTGATCCGTGAGTTCAGCTTCAGCAACCCACATAACAAGGTACCCTAATTTTCATTCTCGTGGGTTGCTCCGTGGGTTCAGCTTCAGCAACCCACGTAACAAGGTACGTCAGCCACTGATTTTGGCCACCATTATCGTGGGTTGCTTCGTGGGTTCAACTTCAGCAACCCACATAGCAAGGTACTTCAGCCACTGATTTTTCTTCTTATTTGGTCAAATCCCGTTTCGGTCATAACTTCTTCGTTATAGCTCCGTTTTCACTCCGGAAAGAACCGTTGGACTCGTAATTGAATCCTTCATCTATCAATACTATAAAATCAAGGATTCAAGTCCAAAATCAAATATCTTATTTTTCCTTAATATACCGGTTTCTATATTAACTTGAAATGATATCTTTCAAGAATCGGGGTGTTACAGTATTTCGGCAAAACCATCAAGATTTTTGACATTTAGATAATACGAGATTGAAATACGGACATTTTAATTAATTTCCCTATAAAAATATAATATTTATTTAAAAATCCTAAAATTGTAATTGAGATTAAAAAAATAAAAAGTACAATGGAAGATGTCAGGATAATGATTGCTTGGATAAATCAATGTGATATCCATCGTACTAAACAATATTTTATAAATTTGAAGTAATTAATGCTTCATGTATGTATATATAAAACGTGTATGTATGAAAATAAACCTTTTTATAAACAACTTGAGTATGGCAATATATTGTCTAACAGTATACACCTTAAATGCAACAAATACAAATCAATAATAAACAGTTAAAAAGTATTATGTTATTAAATACAATAAATAGTAAATGCAGTATATACATCTACCACCAAAACTATTGTTAATTGTCTTTTACAGGGTAAACATCTCATTGGTCATGTAAAGAAGTCGGGGTTGAGTAATATATCAATGAAGATAAACTTGGAGCGTGTATGTAACACTATCTGAAGGTAATATTCGACTCTTTCACAACATTGGGTATCATGAAATCCACTTTTAAGTAATCAAATTCACACTATATAGAGCGTAAATACGCTCAGATTCCATTGTGTTTCGTATGTTGTATTTTGAGATCGAATCTTCTAAAAATAGAATGCCATCGACAATTGTTTTAACAGGAAGGTAATAATTACCAAGAACTACCAATGAATAATAAGGAAAAACAGTTGTTGCAAATTATATCAGAGTCAGTTCAAAAATTCACCTTCTGAATTTTTTCCTTCCGAAGGAAATCAATTACTTTTTTAAACTTCAGATGTCATATGAACTTTTGTTTTCTGAACAAATTACCCTTATGAACAATCTTTCTGATCAAGCCTAGGCCTTATAAACTCCATAATTTTGATCTTGAATTAGTGCATAACGTTTAGGTTTTAGGTCGTTGCCCCTAGACCCCCGCTTTTATGGGCAATCCCATATTCCAGTTCGCTTATATGAGTGTGCTCTCGGTTCATAACCTATGTTATAGTTTAACTGAAAACCTATTTGACATTGTGTAAATCATAATTACATCAGATGATTGATGACGATAAAATCACCGACAGGTCGCTTGCTCGGTCAAATATAAGATTCAATAAGGGTTCCCTCTTACTAGATAAGAGTCATTAAAGATATGAGTATACAACATCGTTTAAAGCATATAAAATGTGAATGTGGTTAGTATAAATCCTCTAATACTGATTATTGTAATAAAACCTCAAATCCAATATGATATTTTTTAGTACGACCCAATAAGGCAATAAGGTATCATAAAGTAACACATATTGTATTCTATCATGGAACATAGACAAACATATTGGGCTATCATAATTAGGTTGTGTTAATTGTGACATGATTAAAAAGTAAAACTAGTAAAATAAAATAAAAGTAATGATGGTTGTTTATCATATTATCAAACAATACAAGTTTTGTAATATATTTTAGGGAAATTGATCGAAATAGTCAATCTCTCAAACCAAATTCATTTTTTAGCCACTTTTGTAACGGATTCCCCATTTTAGTCAGAGTTTATGCAAATGTCTTACGCATTTGTGTAAACCTGTTTTTAGATTAAAAAATAGAAGGAAAAAAATGCAGATGGGGATCCTTACGTAAATGAGTTACATAAATGGGGATCCTCTCTCTCTCTCTCTCTCTCTCACACACACACACACACACACACACATATATATATATATATATATAATTGAGTTTACGCAAATACTATACATAAGACATTTATGTACATTTCGGCTAAAATCAATATGATTGAAAAAAAAGGACAAATAGTGAATTTGGGTGATGAAATTGACTATTTTGGCCGATTTCCCTATATTTTAATGAACTCTAGGTATTGCAAACCAGTTGTCAACATCCAGTGACAAATTTAATAGGATCAAAAGCATTTATTATATTCGCTTTCAAAGAGAGTTTGGATGTTGATCCAACATTTATCACAACACTTGGAAAAAGACACGTTACAGCGTCATAGATTATAACGTGACGAGTTTTTCACAGATGATGTTTCACATTTGATCAATACAAGATGTCAAAAAACAAAGACGTCTCAAGATTGATGTCGATTTTTAATCGATTTTGATTCCAATATATTTCAGATTTTTTTGTATTAAAACAGATATAAAATATAAGAATAAAATACAAAAGAAATAGAGAAAATGACATATGTACCCATGATGGCATATTTTAATCATGCATAATATAAATACACATTGATTCTTTAAAAAATTTAGGTGGACATGTCACTTTAACCTAAAAGTAACCTTCACAATGAGGTGACAAACATACAAATTTAAATTCCCATAAAAAATAAAGAAAATGAAATTGACATTAAAACTATAAATTTGGTTCCTATGGTTTGTTGATAATATCACTTTTCACTTTTGTAGTTTTGAAATTATAAGATGTTCATCATGATTTAAAAAAAACGTCTACATTTAGTCCCTCTCTCTAACAGACGTTAAAAAGTTTCGTTAAATGAGGGAAACATTCGTCATTTTATCGATTTTCATTTTCTTTTACCCAATCGAAATCGATTTTATGATTTTTGATCTCTGTGGTTTTCGATTGGGTAAAAGACATAAAATTGATAGAATGATGAAAATGCCCCTCAAATAACGAAAATTTTAACAATCGTTAGATGAAGGGACCAAATTCAGACGTTTCTACAAACCATGATGATCATCTTGTAATTTTAAACTGCAAAGATGAAAAGTATTATCTTTGACAAACCATAAGGACCAAATTTGTAGTTTACTCTAATATAAAATACCGATAATATGTATAAATATAATAAACTTGCAACATAATTTAAAGATCAAGAACTCAACTTGCATACCCTGTAAATCTTTTTGTTGTATAAAAAATAAATATATAACACCATGAAACATGAGCAACAACAAACAACTTTTTAAATTGTTTAATCTGTATATTTTTTCACAAATTAGCCAGATATATATTCAATAAAATGCAAAACAAAATTACTATATCAAACTAAGTGATTCTAAATCACTGTATTCGTAGTTTCGTTATCATCATTCAAAGTGAACTAACATTACTTAACTGTGTCATAGTATAATATTATTTGTATTTTTCGATAAATAAAGTAATTATCGTACAACAAATTTATAAATACAACGGATAAAAGGGGTATTCCCCAAAATGACAAGAATACATCAACAAAGTCAAGTTTTTCTTTTCTTTTAATGTTTGCCAAAATGACCAGTCAAATCGTCTAGAGAATTCGCCATTGGTGTGACCTGTGCAATTTGTCATTCGTTTACGATTCCAAAAAATCATTAAGAACCTCACAAATTTGCATGGATTTATTTCCGGTACTTTTGTAAGAACATGGGTCCTACCATCTGGCAATTTAGCTCGTCATTTTGATAAACATAAAAAAAAAACTTGATCATTTTCTTTCTTTTGGTATGCATTCTGGTTGTTTTAGAAGATACCCTGAATTAAAACTCAAACATATTAAAACACCATTATCATGTTCTTCCTTTTGTTCGTTTGATTTTTATCTGTTTTGCTTCTATATCTTGCAGTAGTAGCCCATGTTGTGCTCTTTTTGTTTTAATTTATTTGTTCTCTCTCTCTTTTTTGTCAAATACCATTATTAGATATAGAAATTTTTAAACAAAAATATTAATTATCGTTCCTAGAAAGGATGAGAATATATTAATTTCAAGTCAATGATTGGTGTTAAGTGGATGATTATTGTTTAAGCATTAAAAAAAATGCTACATCACTTTATTTATTTATTTATTATGCATGCATTCAATTCCAACGATTATTAAAAGAGAAAAGCAAATAATAATTTAACAAAAAATATTTTTTTTATTAATCAGATTACAAGTCTCACTCTACATAAACATAAACTACAAAATTGGTACCTGTGGTATGTTGAAAATAACACTTTTTTTTAAAGGGTATCCTGGGCCTATGGTCCAAACTAATCCTGACAAAGTAACCGACTGTGAAAGCATACAACCCTGAGATTAAACCCAGTGGCCACAAGACGAATGCAGGGAATCGAACCCGGGTTGAGCGCTATGAACTCCCCATATGATTACTGCTACACCACAAGCCTTGTGGTTAGTTGAAAATAACACTTTCTGTCTTTGCAGTTGAGATATTACAAGATGACCATCGTGGATTGTAAAAATGTCCGGATTCAATTCTTCCTTCTAATGACAATTACAAATTTTCGTTAAATCAGGGATATTTAAGTTCATTTTATCGATTTTTTTGTCTTTTACTCAACCAAAAACCACATGGACCAAAATCATAAAATCGATTTTGATTGGGTAAAAAAAATCGATGAAATGACAAAATTGGGCCTTATTTAACGGTGAAATGTTAACATCTCTTAAAAAGAAAGACCAAATCCGGACGTTTTTTGCAAATCATGATGACCATCTTGTAATTTCAAAACTATAAGAACGAAAAATGTCATTTTCAACAAACCATATGAACCAAATTTGTAGTTCACTCTAATATTTATTACAAACACTATGTATTGTTTGATAGTTTAAAGAGTCGAGTTCAAACAAAAATAATGATCAAATAAGAGAATATGAGAAACGGTTGTTAACCTTATATGTGAAATTACATGTTATTACGCGCGACCTTAAGTCGCCCACACACCCTTGAATTAAACGTGTTTCATAATCGCATGTGATTTAATACAAAATCACATATAATTTACCTATTTCGTGTTCTTTTAACTTGACTTTGTTCTCCTGGATCCTCTTTCTAACCATAAAAGATATAAAGCTAAAAAATATATCATAATATTTAAGATTGTTTGTATTTTATTACAACCAAATTGAAGTAAACAATAAGTCAAAAAAGGTATGCAAAAATAAGTCAATAACTTGTGGACAACCAATACATTTTAACCTTTTATTCAAAAGACTTTAGAGTAAACTACGATTTTCGTCCCTGTGGTTTGTTGGTTATAACTATTTTCGTCCATAGTCTTTAAAAATTGCTTTTTTCGTCATTATAGTTTCCATTTCATTTCGTCTTTAGTCCCTGAAGACAATAACATTAAATTTCAGTTGTTAACTAAAGGGTATTTTTGTCTTTTTATCATTTTATTTAATTTTCTTTTAAAAACTTTATAAAATATTATTATATTTATATTTATATAGTGTCTTGTCTTCTCTCTCCTTACACCCACCAGTATTATCTCATAGATGGTTTCATAAAAGTCCATCTAATTTCCGGTAATGGCCAACGCTGGTGGCCTCCCAATTGCATCTTCCCTTCCACCACCATGCACCACCAAATCGTAGCACCTGCCTAAGAGACAATCTCTACCTAATGAAGTGTTGTGATGATGTGAAGATGGCAAATTTAAATCCACCGCACTACCATCACCAACAGTTATTTGACAATCCCTACCTAATGAAATGGATTTATGCTTTATGGAAATGGGTTTTTTGGGTTTAAAATATGAAGATAGACCTAAATAATTTTTCATTTTTGGGTTTGATTCAAACTTCAAGTGGGGTTTGATGATGAAGGATGAACATGTATGTGATTTAATTCAACCTCATGGACTAGTTTGTATTACCTCAAATGGGTTTTCTGATTTTTGTGGTTTCCTTCAATGATTTAGATCAACCTCAAGAAATGTTGTATCACCGACGAGCAAAGGAAGGGGGAAGAAGATTGGTGTGAGTGTTTTAATTATGATTTCAAATTAGGGAAGAGAGTGCAGGGTTTGTGGGTGTTGACTGTTGAGGAAGAAGGTGGGGTAGGGGGGAAGGAAAAAGGGGGAAGGGGGAAGGATAAAGTGTGTGTATTTTAAATAAATAAATAAATATATATATATAATATTATAATATATATTAATTTTTTATGAAAAATTAAAGAAATAGGTAAACGGACTATAGTACCCCTTACTTAACATGCTTTTTTAATGTCATTACCTTCAGGGACGAAAAACGAAATAAGATGTAAACCATAATGATGAAAAAGGCAGTTTTTAAAGACCAGGGATGAAAATTGTTATAACTAGCAAACCACAGGGACGAAAATCGTAGTTTACTCAAGACTTTAAGTACTTATCTTGCTATAGAGTAAAGTTCACTTTTGGTCCCTAATATTTATAATTTTTAACAGATATCGTTCAATTGGCACTTTGGAGTAGTGATGGTCAAATGGCCCCTACCCGATCGATTAACTGAAGCTCGACCCACCCAAAGCCCGACCCGGTAGTAAACCGGTTTAGAGCCTGAAAAACCAAACTGGTCTAGGATTTTGGAGAGGTTTTGCCGGCCCGGGATCGGTTCAAGGCTCGGTTTTTGGCCCGGCCCAGCCCGATTCGATGGTTTCAAAAAAATTAGCCGTTATAGATCCGTTAACTAGCCGTTTTTGACCCTTTTTTGGATTTTTTACCCCCCCAAACCCCTATAAATACTTTTGTTGATTATGGAGTTAGACACCAACTTACAAAACGCAAAAAAAACATATGACTGTTGAACGACTGGAAAAGTACGAAACTCTTGACGACTACAATCCAGCGTATAATCCATATAATTACAATCTATGGGGATGGGATGAGGGTGGGAGTTCGGGAGCGAGACCTTCGGGTTCTTAAAATTTATGTATTGTAACTTAAAATTATATATAAAACATATTTTTAAAGTGTATTTTAGTGATTCAATTATTCCAATCCAAATTTTATTTTTTAAAGTTTAGTAATTGATATAATTAAGTTTTTAAAAGTTTATGATATAATTAAATCTATTTTTTAAAGTTTATTATATAAAGAAATTAAATTAAAAAAACAAAAAAAAACATGGCCCGATCCCGACCCGGTTTTTGGCCCGACCCAACCCGGTTTTCTAAGAACCGGTTTCTTCCAACATTAACCGGGCTATCAATATTTGGGTGAAACCTGGCCCGTTCCGAAGCCCGTTTTGGCCCGGCCCAGCCCGACTCAAGCCCGATATTTGGCCATCACTACTTTGGAGCAGAGTCCGGTGGTGGTTAGAGCCGATGGAGAGAGGGAGTGATGGTAGAAATAGGAGGCGACGGAGGAGAAAGTGGTGGTGGATGGCCAAGGAGGAAGTCGAGGGTCTATTTGGTAAAACGGGATGTTCTTAGTGGTAAATCATGTGAGGTGGACTATAAAGATTAAGACGACAGGGTTGTTTTTGACCTTTTATATCGTCTAAATTGAAAGCAGTCACTTGACAAAATGATTAAATCAAACGACTAAAAAATAAAATATTACCAAAATCGAATATTTTTAAATAAAAAGGAGTTAAAACTAACATTAATCTAATCTTAACTTTTCACTATCTTGTCTTTATCACAAATTTTTTTGAAAAATTAATCAATGATAAAACATTTCAATTACATTATAATATTAATCAAATAATATTTTTATAAAATTAAAAAACTATTTTAAGATAAATCCAAATTAAAACAATATTTTTAAAAATATCAATATTTAAATACGCCCTCATGTGAAATATACAAATAAATTATCCCGTGGGCTCTTTTTATACAAAAGGATGCAAATGAAAGAATTAATTATCCATAACGTGGGCCATCTCTATATTGCCACGTGTCATGCACATGAATGAATGATCGTCCGATTTAATCCTCTGTTACATGGCAGCTACCAATTTAGACCATATATAAAAAGTCAAAAACACCCCTCGTCATCGGAATCTTTATAATCCATCAATAAGCCCATGCTTCACCACTAGTACATCACGCTTTACCACTTGTACCCTCCACTTCCGCCATGGCCGTCCACCGCCACTTCCTCCTCCTCCGCCTCCTCCTCCTCCTCTTCCTACCATCACTCCATCTCTCCACCAGCTCCGACCACCACCACCACCGGAATCTGCTCCAAAACGCCGACGTTTCATGTCCGCTGAATTTTGACTTGATTCGCCGGTTTGTTGGCTCACGCCGCCCTACATTCGACGCTCAAACCGCCTGCCGGTACACTCAGCAAGGTCTCCGGTTAGTCGAAGCTGATTACCTCCGTCGTACGAATTCCTTCGTGCCGCCGCTCAACTCCGCCGAGTCGTGTTGGACTTCATACCAAACCATCGTCGATGGCTTCTTCCCTAATTTTGACCTCCGGCGGAACTGCGGCTTCGAAACGAGCTGGATCGCCGTCTCCGGTTGTATGAATATAACTAGCCGGCAACAATTCGAAGGCAACGTATCGAGATCGTCGCTGAACACCGCCGTTTCGGCTTGTAATCAGTCACTCTCCGGCTCCTCCTGTTCGGCGTGCACCGTGGCGCTTTCTAATCTCCAGGCGTCGTACTTGAACGGAGCTACCGTCGGAAACCTAACCGACTGCCGTGCTTATCCTTTCATCTACGCCGCCGCGTTCGCGAACAGATTCGGACCTACAGATCGAGGTACGGCTGTTTGTTTGTTCTCTCTTGATCTCGCTTTTGCAGATTCAAAAAACAGATCTAAAACAATCGTAATTGTGATCATCGTTGTAATCGTTGCGGTGTTTCTATCGGCAATTGCGATCGGATTTTGGTATTATCGGAGGAAAAAACTCGAGAATTTGAAGCTAAATCGAAGATCTAGAATACCTGAACGCAATTCGGTATCTGCTTTAGATTCGATCACCGGAAGCACAACGCTAATCCGATACACCATTGATGATGTCAAAGAAGCTACTAGAAACTTCTCGAGAGACAACATAATTGGTAAAGGAGGTTACGGAAACGTATACAAAGGTTTTCTAACAGACGGATCTGAAGTAGCATTGAAACGATTCAAAAACTGCTCCGCCGCCGGCGACGCCAGTTTCACACACGAAGTGGAGGTCATCGCCAGTGTCCGCCACGTGAATCTGGTGGCGTTGCGAGGCTACTGCACCGCCACCACCCCGTTCGAAGGCTACCAACGGATCATCGTTTGCGATTTGGTGAAAAACGGCAGCCTCCACGATCATCTCTTCGGGAATTCCGGAACTCGGAGCCGGCTCAATTGGCCGATTCGCCGGAGAATCGCGTTAGGCACGGCCCGAGGATTGGCTTATTTGCACTACGGAGCGCAACCGGCGATCATCCATCGCGATATAAAAGCGAGCAACATATTGTTGGATGAGAATTTCGAGGCGAAAGTGGCCGATTTCGGGTTGGCAAAGTTCGCACCCGAGGGCGCGACCCATTTGAGCACTCGGGTTGCCGGAACAATGGGCTACGTGGCCCCGGAGTACGCGTTATATGGTCAATTAACCGAACGGAGTGACGTTTATAGCTTTGGAGTCGTGCTTTTAGAGCTTTTAAGTGGGAAAAAGGCTCTTTTAGGGGTCGGGGATGGCCAACAACCGGTTCTTCTCGCCGATTGGGCTTGGTCGATGGTGCGAAAAGGTACACCGTTAGAAGTGATCGACGACGAGATGTCGGAATGTGGTTCGCCGGAGATCATGGAGAAGTATGTGTTGGCGGCGGTCCTCTCATCTCATCCTCAGTTGTACGCCCGACCGACGATGGACCAAGTGTTGAAAATGTTGGATACGGATTTGCCGGTTCCTTCCATACCCGAAAGACCGATACCACTAATAGCTGGGATCGAGGATATCGAGAAATCCGTTAGTAGTAACGGATCGGGTCAATTGTCTACTCCTAGAGGGTACCAGGCGTATACGTTTGAGGATGGGCGGCCCACTGCCAGGGAGGAGGTGGAGGAGGAGGAGGAAGAAAAACGCCGGCATTCAAGTTGTCGGCCATCGGCCGCCCGAGAGGAGGTGGAGGAGGAGGAAGAAAAAGAAGAACGTCGTCTTTCAAGTTGCCGATAGCACTGGCTAGAGGTACCATTTCATGATTTTGTTCTTATTTTTGCCCGGATTGAATTCTTTTTCGTGGTTGAAATTTTATTCATGTGACTTAAAAGTTTTGAGTTTAAATCTTACACTTGTATATTATTTGTAAAATATGCTCGTTGTCCAATAGCGCATCTTGCGAAAATCAACTAATAAAGATTGTCGATTTTCGGTCAACGTTTTGGAGATATGGTCAAATTGCGTGCATCGTGCTACGTCTTTAAAAGCGGAATATATTTGATGTCGTTGATATAAAGATGTACAAAAAGACTAATGGCTGTTTACCAAGTCTTGTATGGATAAATGTAAATTGATACTGCTGTTTACTTTTTTATCTGAAAGAACAGTTTGAATAACAGAAATGACCAATTTACCTCTGAATATGAAGCCATATAATCATAAATTTCCCCAATACTGCTTCTATCCCCCTTCTAGATAACTTTTATGTTCTCCAATAACCAAAAAGAAATGAAATTAGGAGACATAAACACCTAAATTACCCTTCATGAACATAATTCTAGTTGTATGATCAAAATTAATCAACCAATCAAATTCAAAACGTAAGTAGCAGATCAATCCTAAAAAATACGCCGTTCCCAATGTAATCTCCCAAAGCACCATTATTCCTCTCTGTACTCGATTTCTATGTAGCGAAACTGAAAAGGCAAAGGTTAATTTTTCGTGAAAGCTATGGAAATGTGTATGGAAACATCAGATGACGAACGTTGATTACTCCAATTACGTAACCATCAAGAATTTGATTCTGAGTAAAAAAAAAAACCCAAGAAACTTCTTATTCTTATGTTCCGTCTGCTACCCCAACGTCGGCGATTCCAGGTCCGTCATCACAGGACCTGAAAGCGTGGTCGATCTGCAGATTTATTTCGATGGAGGCGCTGGCCGAAGCGTGGTCGCGGTGATGGAGGCGCTGCCGGAGGCGTGGTCGCCGGTGATGGAGGAGCTGGTGGTTGCCGGTGATGAAGAGCTGGTGGTTGCCGGTGGAGGCGTGGTCACCGACTGCAGATGTGAGAATGATGGAGGCGTGAAAGAGCTTGGAAGAACTATTAGGTTATGGTCTGATGGTTTACTTTTTTTTTTTTTTTTTTTTTTTTTTTTTTTTTTTTTTTTTTTTTTTTTTTGTGGTGAAGGGTAAAAATGTCAAGAATTTGGCTTATTGGGGACAACTACACTTTCTACAGCTGTGCGATTAAGCCAAATATGGCTGCGCAATTAAGCCCCAAGTAAACACTCCATGTGTCTGCACGAATAAGCACTCACCCCATTAAGCCCAGTAAGCCCCAAGTAAACACCCCCTAAGGCATTGTTTGACAAACTAGCTTATAAGTTAACTGGTAGGCTGATCTTTTCAAAACGTTACTATGAGTAGCTTTTCCAGAAGCTAGTTTATGTTCATCCAAACATGTATCAGGAAAAAAAGCTAGCTTATAAGCTAACTTTTTTTTTGCCAAACATAGCCTAAAGACTATGGTATAGACCTCGGCCCCAAAAACCCAAAATCAATTGAATCTGGTTATGGATCGTTAGACACACGGGTACCAAGAGTGGTTTGGACCGTAGGATAGGATGAGATAAGACATAACGGAAACTTGTTGTTCTACATTTGGCGCAGTATTATTCTAGGACATGATAGGAGTAAGTAGGATCTCCGAAATAGGCGAAACAATAATTAGAGAGATGAGACAAGATTGGTAAATTACTAAACTATATATATTAAAGTTAAGATACTGAAATCTTTTACAATTCCTTCCCCCATCACCGATCCTTGATTGCATACGAAAATCAGAGCTATTTATTAGCAACTTATTGAGTTTAATGAGACTCATAACTTATTCGATCAGATATAAATGATTGTTTGGTAGTGACTTAATGTTATAGAAAGTGATTTATCCCATAAGCTTCCAAGGCCTAAGGGGGGTTTATGCAGAAAGTCAAAATTTTTCAAACCTCCCACTCTCAATTAAAAACACGAATCTTTCATCTATGAAAAATCCCTCCCTATCAAAACATTCCTGATTTATACAGACAGATTAATCACATATACATCTTTATTCGTACAAGACTTAATGGAAAACTAGTTAAACAGTCCGTTACTCATTAATACTCAGAGTTGGGCCATCGGGGGTAGGGACCAAAGTACTTCAAGAAAATCAAGCCCAAAGTCCGAAGCCCAATTACATCTTCATCACCGGATCAAGCCTAATTGTGATTTTAGGATGATGGGGCTCAACGGTCGCTTCATCTCATCTTTTATGCAGTGTTCTCGACTTCGTTGTCACGAACGGAAGGTAGGAAAGAGAAAGAAAATAGTGGGAAAAGCAAAAACCTCGTTTTCTCGAATTTTTATAGGAGGGTAGCGAGAAAAAAATAATGCCGATTTTTCTCTCAAACGTTAGAAGAAAGAGAAAAAAATAACTATAAATGTTAATAAAAATCTAACTATAAATTACAATCCATGTAAATAAATAAAAGTATATTTATTTCTTATTTTTTTATTGTACATGTTAAAAAAATGGTTGAAAGAAGGACCAATTATGATAAGTGTTTATAAATATTTTGTGAATAGAGTAGGTTTTATTTATCACGTTATCTTTTAATATGATTTATTTATTTATGGCCTGCAAGAATTGAGATCTAAAAGAGCATTAATCTAATGAAAATGACAAAAACTTCTGCAAAATTTGTATAAATATTTGATAATTTAAATGGTATAAAAGATTTGATATTAACCATAATGACAAAAAAAAACACAACTGGAAATAGAGTAATAAATTAATTGCAACTATCAACTAATCATTTTTAACTATCAACTAACCATATATGAAAATGAGACCCGTTTTAGGGGTGTTTGGGATTGTTTATTTAAAACAACATATGATTTTTTTTTAAAAAGTGCTTATTAACTTATGTGCTGATAAAAAATAGTTTTATAAAAAGTGTTTGAATTAGATTATTGTGGTACCAAATCGTAATAAATTAATAAGTTGTTATTTAGGTGTGTTTGGGTTTGCATATACATGTAAAATAACCGAAAAGTCATAAGTTGTTTCAAATAAGTTGATAAGTCATAATGATTTGACTTATCAAAAACTCTTTATTAGCGGCATGTAAAAGCTATAAAACCCTTTTATTTTTTTTCCTACCTATTGAAAAACCTAGTAACTTATCCTGATTGGGGTCATGTAATTTTCTGTAAAACCGAGACCAAGGGGTTGTTTGTTTAAAAAAAAAAACTCTTAACGACTCTTAAGTCTTAATCGTTCAGACCTTTTTACACATAATCTCTTATTAATCATAACTAAAATAAGACTTCCGACTTTAGACCTGTTAAAAAACAAATAACACCTAAGGATGGGGACGGGGATCCCAAAAGTTAAAAACTGGAGTCGGGGCTGGGTAATGTGATCAACAACATGCCCCGTTCCAGTATATTTAATATATTATATATTTATTTTTCAATATATTATATTTCATATATTTTAAACTTAAAATACTCTTTCCAAATTTAAAAGATATTAAATCTTTTTTTTAATTTAATTTTTTAATATTTTTTAGAATTTAGAAAGAGTATTTTGATCTTTCTTTTCCGATTTTGATTTTATACCATTTTGAATCACAATATTTTAATTTTAATTATAATTTTATTTTTTTATTTTTGATTTCTTTTTAATATCGGTAAAGTTGATTTGTTTTTGTTTGAATTTGGGTTGGTAAACCAGTGTTGACACTTGACAACACCTATATTGTTTGCAAATTTGATTTTGAAAAAAAAATCTTCTATTCGTTGTTGGGGAACTCTGTTTCCATTTGGAAACGGGGATGAGGATGTGATCATATTTTTCGGTGGAGACAGGGATGAGGTGGTCTACCTCATCCTTGCTCTATTTCCATGCCTATATCCAACATCTATGTTAATTAAAGATTTTACAAATGTAAGATATATTCCATGCCCATTTTCATTTTGATTTCCATTTGTTCAGTTGTTTCGAGCGGTTTTTGTTACATTTTGATTCATTTTGTCTTTCGCAATTAGCCTTGACGGAATCCGTCGCTATGTGCAGAAATCCGTCGCTAAAAGGTAAAAATCCGTTGCATAAGTTTCCGATCAGGTAGTAAGTAACAAAATAAGAAAAAACAAGAAAACAGCCTAATCAAGTGCAAAACCATATGTGATTTTACAGTAACGATCAACACAAGGGTGTGTGGACGACGTGTCATGCGAATCACATGCGATTTTAGTGTTCTATTTTCTTATTTAGAGGTTGTTTGTTTACCTCTTAATGGTTCCATTAAGAGACAACATCTGAATCGTTGAGAGGTAAATCTTGTTTGGTAAAAAAAAGGTCTGCCTTTTAATGGTTCCAAAACCCTCTGAATGATTTTGTATCTTCACCCTGCCTTAACCATTAAGAGTCCTGATTTCATTTTGAACAATTAACAAACAACCATATTTCATTTCGCACTATATCATAAGTGCCTCTTACATTCTGATCATTTATTAATTCTGCGCCAAACCATTCAGCAAGTGTCAATCAGCCCCTTAGTTACTGATATCTTATTAACCTGATTTAAATCTAGACCTGCCATCGATGCATATAAGCCAAGATATTAACAACCCACGTGAGGAT
The DNA here is from genome assembly GCA_954870635.1 of Arctium minus. NCBI lineage: Eukaryota > Viridiplantae > Streptophyta > Magnoliopsida > Asterales > Asteraceae > Arctium > Arctium minus. The sequence goes on along the minus strand of OX941095.1, from coordinate 70,026,150 downwards.
TTACAAACATCCATCGATCTAACCTTTAAAAATAGTAAGATGAGCATATATATATACACACACACATAGGTACTACTGGTTCAATGAAACACAACTAATTAACAGCTTAATTTCATTTGCAGATCTTTCTTGCATTCGATCCGGGATCCCTTTTGATATGGCGGAAACCGAGATCGCGATTCAAGACGAGATACGAGCCCCGCTCGTAGCTCGAACGATCGAAGATTACAAACAAGAAAGCAATGAGCAGAACAACTTCATGGTTTATCTTAGCACATTTGTTGCTGTTTGTGGTTCTTTCGCCTTCGGATCATGCGTAAATTCTAAATCCGAATCATATTCGATAAAATAATCCTTAAAATCGTAAAACCGATAACGATCGATATTCGTTTTTCCAGGCGGGTTACTCGTCGCCTACCCAATCCGCCATCCGGGACGATTTAAACCTGTCGCTAGCCGAGGTTAGTATCGTAATTTCAGTTTCATCTCGATATAAATGTGATTTGAACGTTACTGTTCGAGTCCCACATCGGTCAGATTTGACCAATTCTCAGTTAGGGGTGTTTGGGATTTGCTTATTTAAAACAACTTATGTTTTTTTAGAAGTGCTTATCAACTTATGTGGTAACAAAAAGTTCTATAAAAAGTGTTTGGATTAGCTTATTTTGGTATCAAAACGTAGTAAACTAATAAGTTGTTATTTAGGGGTGTTTGGGATTGCTTATACATAAAATAACCGAAAAAATCATAAGTTGTTTCAAATAAATTGATAAGTCAGTATGGACTAATTTATTAAAAACAACTTATCTGCGATGACAAAAAGTCATAAGCAGTTTTTTCGCAATCCAAATACTAGAAATAACCAAAATGAAATAAGCAGATAAGTCATTTAAATAAGTAATCCCAAACACCCTCTTAATATATTTTGGAACCTCAGTTCTGTCTTCAGACAGTTTTGGAGAGTAATCTGATGGGGTTCCAGATATTTTAACAGTTACCGAGTTTAAATTTGTATCGCCGTTTTTGTAGTACTCATTGTTCGGCTCAATCTTGACGTTTGGTGCAATGATCGGGGCCATCACGAGTGGACCCATTGCCGATTTTGTTGGTCGTAAAGGGGTAAGTTACGAGTACTCGGTTTAGTTTGAATCTTTTGATGTTACAAGCCATTTGTGCAACGTGAAATTAACGGTAACGAAAATGTAAACAGGCGTTGAGGATATCGAGCGGTTTCTGTTCGGTCGGGTGGCTAGCGATTTTCTTTGCCAAGGTACATAAATATATATACTCGTATTCTTCGTTGCGGATTCGTGTTATAATCGCACACAAATTGAAGAGGTTTTTCGTTTACGAAAGGGGCCCGTGGCGCTGGATATCGGAAGACTAGCAACGGGATACGGGATGGGAGTGTTTTCGTACGTTGTACCGGTGTTCATAGCCGAAATCGCACCGAAAAATCTACGAGGGTCGTTGACAGCAGCAAATCAGGTTACGTTCGTAAATTAACCGTTATAAACGATACATCTTGTAGTTGGATTATATGTTAGAACCTCATTTCTTTCGTTAAGGGCTTTTTTGGAAAAGTAATCTGAAGAGGTTCCACGTATCTTCTGATATCTGAATCGTGCTAAAACTTGTGTTGAATTTGCCATCGGTATCTGCAGCTTATGATCGTTGCAGCCGTGTCGCTTGCCTTCGTGATCGGAACCGTGACGCCGTGGAGGATCTTGGCGTTGACAGGTACCAACGGTTTGAAACACACACATAACCAGGGGGGTCGGTATCCGGGTTACATGTAGATCCCAACCTCCGTGGAGGTCAAGGGTTCAAAACTCATCGACAACGATGAGCACGTTTGAGTTTTGCCACATATAACTATTATATATACATGGTTGAGTTTCGGTGAGAAGTTGAGGTTAACGTGAGAAGCGTGAGAAGTGGTTATCAACCATTGGATGAGAAATGGATGCACATTAGAATGAGATGCACCGAGATGCACTGGATCAATTCCTTTCTAAGCCGCAATTCATGGGAGGACATTTGATTAAAAGTGATCAACGGTTCAAATCCATTTAATTTCTCACGATTCTCACGTTAACCTCAACTTCTAACACGATATTTCGTCTATATATAGTTCCAATGAGAAGTTGAGTTAACATGAGAAGTGGTTATCAATCATTGGATGCACATTAGGATGATATGCACTGAGATAAGATGCACTGAGATAAGATGCACCTCATCAATTTCCTTATGAAGTGCGATTCATTGGTGGATTTTAGATTATAAGTGATCAAGGGTTCAAATCCACTTCTCACTCGATCCTTCGCTTATATTATATACACATATATATATATATATATATATATATATATATATAGGGTGAGTTTCATTTGAAAATCAATCAATTCGTGGAAACTCTGCAAACCATTGTTTTAGGAAACAATATATATATTTATGGAAAACTATTATGATTCATTAATAATGATTGTGATATATATGGAAGATGATAAGATTCATTTATTATAATCATGACTTTAAATTAGGAAACTTAACAAAATGTTTCCTAAAATAGTGGTTTGCAAAATTTCCACAAATTATTTGGTTTTCAAATGAAACGCACCCTATATATATATATATATATATAGGGTGCGTTTCTTTTGCAAACCAAACAATTTGTACAAACTATGCAAACCACTATATTAGGAAACAATAGATATATTTATGGATAATGATTGTTATATATATGGAAAATGTTAAGTTCATTATAATCATGATTTTAAATTAGGAAATGTTAAGTTTATTCATTATAATCATGATTTTAAATTAGAAAACATAATAAAATCATATATTCATTAGACTTGATGAACGATTAAGATTGGTTTGCATAGTTTGTACAAATTGCTTGGTTTGCAAAAGAAACGCACCAACTGAGCAAAATATATTTCAAATGCAGTAAACTCACTGCTATGGCTACACCAAAAGGGAATTCACAACTCCTATTTAAAGCAAAAAATAGACCCATGAGCTCCTAAACAATAGCTACCCACTATCTATTATTCTTCAATAAACTTGGTCAACTAAAGACCAAGTCCATGCAAACTAAAACTGACCCAAAAACTACCGAACCGTAACCAGCTAACCCGTAAACCATACCGATTAATCCAACAATATATATATATATATATATATATATATATATATAATCATGACTCCAACGGTTAAGATGTGGGTTGCATGAATTGTAAGATTTACATGGGTTGTAAATTATCCTTGGCCTTAATATATATATATATATATATATATATATAGAGAGAGAGAGAGAGAGAGAGGTGGGTTCATACGAGAACATTTAAGAAAACACGAGAACAACCAAATACATACAAAATCATATATGATTCACGTACAAAATCATATATGATTCACGCGACTTTGCGTGCGACCGCGTCCGATTTTTCGGGTTAATAAATCACATATGATTTTGTACATGATCTTCTGTTTTTTTGTTGTTTTCTTAAATAGTTAGCGTTTTTGTTTGAACCTTCCCCCCTCTCCCCCCCCCCCCCTCTCTCTCTCTATATATATATATATACATACACGAGGTTCGGGGAAAACCACAAAAAAAACTGAAAAACTGAGGAACACTCTGGTAACCGTTCTTCTGGACGATATGCACATATGCATACAAGTAATTGAAACTATTTTTTGGTTTTTATACACATGTGCGGATGCTCGTGTGCATGTTACAAATTACTTGTATGCGCTTGTGCATATTTTCCAAATGAACGGTTACCAGGGTGTTCCTCAGTTTTTCATTTTTTTTGTGGTTTTTTCCTGAAACCGACCCTATATATATATATACACACACTTAAAAAGGAGGGCTATAAAGACGACTTTAAGTTCGTCGCTGTAGATACCTAGCGACGACCTACGTCGCTATAGGCCAATTGGGTAGAAGGACACTTGTCGGAATGAACTCGGTTACTAGTCGAACCATGAATAGTGATGGATCGAAGTTGTAATGGTTGCAGGAGTGGGTTCGTGCGTTGTTCTCGTAATCGGATTGTTTTTCATACCGGAATCGCCAAGATGGCTGGTAAGATCTACTTGTTTTCGCGGTCACATTTCGATAAAAAGGGATCAAGAAAACGGTGTTTGACACACATGCAGGCTAAGATCGGAAACCAAAAAGAGTTCGCAATCGCGCTTCGAAAACTTCGAGGGAAGGATGCCGATATATCCGAAGAAGCCGCCGAAATCCAGGTTCATGTTTCACAAACTCTCGAAGTCAAAGTTTTCATGGAAACAGTCGCTCTACCCTTTGGGGTAAAGATCAGATCTTCATACTTCCCACCTCCACAGACCCAAGGTGGGATATACTGTTATTATCGATCACGTAGGATTGAACCCCTAACCTCATCGTATTCGTACGTTACGTAATTGTTTTACAGGATTATATAGAAACGCTTGAAAAGCTCCCGAAAACCAGACTTCTCGATTTGTTTCAAAAAAGATACTCACGATCCGTCGTTGTAAGTTCATCGTGTTACCGAATACCGTTCCTACCTATGGAACGTTTCGTTTCATAACGTTTAATGTTTTCTGAAATTGTAACGCGAAGATAGGAGTCGGGCTAATGGTTTGCCAACAATTCGGAGGAATCAACGGTATATGTTTCTACACGAGTAGTATTTTCGAGACCGCAGGTATAGACTATAAATCCCGTGATGAATTCAACCCGTCCGTCACATAAACCATATCCGCATTATATAACGTGTTTAATCAACTGGGTCGTCGTCTCTTTCAGGATTTCCTGCTGATCTCGGAACGATAATCTACGCATTGTTACAACTCGTGATTACCGCGTTAAACGCGCTTTTTATAGACAAAGCCGGTCGAAAACCACTTTTATTGGTAACTAAAATACATTAAACGACACATTCCCATTTAGCGAGACCTTTTGTGTCGCAAGACAATTAGCGACGAACCATCGTAACGTTTATTTGTATATATCAAGGTTTCGGCAACGGGATTGGTTTTGGGATGTCTATTAACCGCACTTTCGTTCTACTTTAAGGTAGTATTTCCGTTCATTTATACCATTTTTCTCCGTTATCTAACGTTATCTTTTGTTATCAGACTTACGAAATAGGACTATCAGTAGCACCGGCACTTGCCGTAACGGGCATTCTGGTAATTTCGAAGATCAATAAAAAAACGAAACTATTTTGATATCGTCGTCGTGTGTTTGAGCTCTGAATTCTTGACGTTTTCTTGAACACGTACAGTTGTATATCGGCTCGTTTTCAGCCGGAATGGGAGCAATTCCATGGGTTATAATGTCCGAGGTAATCCACGATCGACACTACTCTCTCGTATCTAAATTTCTCGTTCATGGCAATAACCGAATGCCTGTTTTTTTGTTTAGATATTCCCGATTAACATAAAAGGAGCGGCCGGAAGCCTCGCGACTTTGGTGAATTGGTTCGGTGCGTGGTTGATTTCGTATACGTTCAATTTTCTCTTGAACTGGAGTTCGTACGGTAAGTTTACGCGACATTTCGTAGCTTTGTCCCACGAATTTGTTTTAGCAGGTAAGGAGGTGGACATCTTTGTAGAATGAGTGGTTGGTCGGAGTCCAACAACTATGCTAAAGTTTTTCTAAAATAGAGTAAAAAAATCAAAATCTCTAAACATTTTTGCATCCAACTCCAACTGTTATTTTAACAACTCTAATATTAATTATCTTATTATATTAAATATATTATTAAAATATTCAATATATGGAAAGATGGGAGATGAAAAGTTTGATTTTTGGAGGTAATAATTAATTTCGGGAGAAAACTATCTATTTAGAGATTTTTATAAATTTAGAGATTTTTACATTCTCTCTCCTCTTTTCTCTATTTTAGCATAGATGATAGCATAGTTGTTGGAGCAACAAAAATGCTAAAATCCCAATTTTTTCCATTTTATCATAACTGTTGGAGATACTCTTAGGCACCAATGTCCCTAAAACACATGATTTACCTTCCTCATGATGGTTGTAACCTGTGGGACCCAATGTGATGGGGGCGCTTTAGACACCACCATCTTGTCTTTGGGACATGATATTTACCTTCTCATGATGACAGTGGGACCGGTATGGTGAGGAGCTTTAGACACCGCTATTTGTCTGTGGGACATAGTATTTACCTTCTCATGATGATAATTAGGGGTGTTCATTGGTTGAAATCCAATCCAATGGATTTAGGTGGATTCGATCCACTCATCCATTAGATGTTGGATTTTGTCATCCAATCTAATCCAACTAACATTGAACATCCGATCAAATTAAGTCCAATGGATGATTGGATCAGATCGGATCCATTGGATATTACTATTGATTTTCCACATATCAGATTAGATTTATCCAATATTTTGATCCAATTTTCGACAAATTAATATACCATTTCAACCAATTATTCATATATTGTCTTAAGTTATTAAAAAGTACTCCACATAAATATCAACTAAAAAATAATATCATAAAATGTTAATAATTATATATAGTTATCAATTGGATGGTCATTGGATTGGGCCAATTCGGTTTTATTGGATGTTGTATTGTCATCCAAGAACCGACCGATCCAATTTGGATGTTGAAATTTTGGATCCGATCCGATCCAATTATAATTGGATATCCGATTATGGTCGGTCGGTTTTAATTGAATCGAATGGCTTTCTGCACAACCGTGATGACAGTGGGACTGGTAGAGGATAACGTCATACCCTTTTTGTAGAACATTCGTTTTGTATAATACTTGTCCTCTATATAATCAAAATCATGCTTTTATATCCAACGGAACCCCGATTGCAATGGATTTTTTCATCGCGATTGATTTGATTTCGTGTGCGATTACAGGTACTTTCATCATTTACGCAGCGATAAATGCAGCTGCAATTGTGTTCGTGATCAAGATGGTGCCCGAAACAAAAGGAAGAACATTGGAACAGATTCAAGTCGCCATTAATGGCTAGAAATCGCTCGATCGAGTTTAGTTCTGTAACTCGTTTATGTTTTTTAGTTTTCTTATTTTTGAATGTATTAATGTCGTTTTTAGTTAAGGGTAAATTATATCAAAATGTAACGGAGTTTATCTGGTTTCCTAAGGACAAGGGGATGATAAAATCAACCCAGGTTCGAATCCTGCCATCTACGCATACACGTGTGGCCATTGTGAGATTTATCTCAGGGTTGTGGGTGAAGCCTATAGTCGTAATTTGCCATTGGATTAGTCTGTGCGAAACCTGGGATCACCCATTCCCGAAAAAAAAAGATTTTCTTTTTCTTGGTCAGTGTAACAAACATTCAATTTTTTTAACCACTTGGGTTGTGGCGCACTGGTAAAGCCTTTGGGAGATGTAGTGACAGATCTCATTACCCAGGGTTCAAATCCATGCGCTGTCAAAGCTCTTGTAGCCATTGAGGTTCACCTGCGATGACTCCAGGCCATTCGTGGTCACCCGGAGATTAATCGGTGCGCATAAGTTGGCCCGGAAACCCACGGTTACCGGGAAAAAAAACCCTTCAATTTTTCCTATTCGGTAGACAAGTTTCCAGTTGAATATCATTGGTTGATTCTGATGTAACATTTTCCTTGTAGGAGAATTACAATATAACTTGGACAATTTGGCATGCATGTTATCAACAGTTACAAAATCTACCCTCAACTGGTTAAAATGAATATAAAATCAATTATTTTTTGAAAGTTGATTATACTAACCAAGAACATAAATTCATCGTTTCACTACATAAAACCTAAGGGGACGTTTACCAAATACTTTCCAATCTAAACGCTTATTATCAAGAGTCATTACTCTCACTTACCTTGTTGGGTAATATTCTCGACCATCAATATGAATTGTTTGTAAGCGTCTCTTACTCGGTAAGCGTAACAGGGTAAGTAAGAGTCATCTCCCCCACTTACCGGAAAGAAAACCTCAAGTATTGCCACACGTCTTACCATGTATGGTTCTCGGTCCTTGACATGCTTAACCGGTAAGTGCATCTCCAACAACTTTCCTATAATTTTTCTAAAACATAGAACCAAAAGTGAAAATTTCTAAAATGTAATTGCATTCAACTCCAACAGATTTGTTATTTTAGAAATTTTAAAACAACTTATATTATTATAATATTATCTAATTTATCATCCCAATACACTTTTAAAAAAAAAACTTAAAAAAATGATAAAAATTGAATCTCATTGGTGAGATTGAATAAAATAATCATTTCTCTCTCCTACCATCAAGTTTTAGAGAATTTTCTAAATTTAGAAAAAATTCAAGTTTTTTCTATTATAGCAAACAAGATAGCAAAGTTGTTGGAGATGTTTAGAGAAGAAAAACACATTTTTTCTATTTTAGTAAAACTGTTGGAGATGCTCTAAAGTAACTAGCATGATAAGCACTTACCAGGTAAGCATTCGGGGATCCTCCTCAGAGGTCACCGGTTTGACTCCTATAATATCACTGGGGATTTTACGGACTGTTCTTCAAACCCATATGATAGTGCTTACCAAGGACTGACTAACCATCGTTAACAAAAAAAAAGGCCCCTTGAGACGAATTTGGTTATATTTGATATATTTTTTTAGTTAACAAGCTTTTAAACAATAATCTCAATATTTTTGATCTAACAATACCCGTGAACAACATCTAATTTGACACAATATCGACATACGGATTGGGTTCAGTGAGAATGAAAGTTATGGTTAAAATGGTAAGAACTAATCTTCATCCTTGGATGCATATTAGGACGAGATGTACAAGATCAATTCCTGTATCAAACACGATTCATGGGTGAGTTTGAGATTAAAAATGATCAAGGGTCCAGATCCCTTCTTAAGCACTCACCTTAACTTTATTTATTATTTTTTTTTTCACACGATCATTCGTCTACAAATTAATTGATGACTGTTACATCTATATCTATACTATATTATAAAGCATGAATAAAAAACTCTTAAATACAAACTATTAGGCACAAGGTACCATCATTTTATGCAAGATTTTAAAAATATCTTAATTTACAAGTATCAAAGCACAAGATACATATTACTACTGCAGACTTTTAACACCCACCAATTTGGTATGTACATGACCTTTCTTTTATGCAGACATTTTCATGTATCACTATTAATTAATATAATATATTATTATAATTTTGTTTTAATTACATTATTAAATATGTAATTGATTATTTTTTCTAGAAGTCATTAAAATATATAAGATAATCATTGAATTTTAATAAAATACTTAATTTTTTTTATATAAAAAACATTTTTTAAGCCTAAATTAAACAAATTTATAAAAAAATCCATTATCACTTTCTTAAAACCATCCAAAATCGTACTGTAAATCGATAAAAAATAAAATGAAACATTAAAATCATGATATATCTCGCTGCATTACGCGAGTACCTTTCTAGTGTATTTTAATAGATTGGAATGTAATTTATAAAATGGACATATTGATTTTCTTGAAAATTATTAAAATTATAAATTTGCATTACAATTAAAGCCAAAAACCGCCACAATTTCTTTAAAACAATATAAATATTCCAATATCAAAAGTAAATAAACTTCGATTCTAAAAATCCGAGTGAAAACGGAAATCATTGATTTCGGAAATTATTGAATTTCTTTAATTTCTCTCTCAACGATTTCTCTTCCATTGATGGATCTCTTGATCGAAATTCAACCAATCCCTACATATACTGAATCACCGAGTTCCATTACTAGCATCATCGATCGGTAAAGTTTGTTCGTGTTCAATCACCGGCGGAATTCATCATCATGAGTTCCACCGCCGGCGATTCACATCCACCACCGGCCGATGTTCATCCGCCACCGGAATCTGTTCACGACGACGAAAACGATGAACAACGATCCACTGATCACGATGATACGAAAATTGTTGTAGATCAGGACGAGAAGAGTACTATCGCATTGCAAAATTCCGTGATATTGACGAAAATCGATCTCCTAGGGCTTGAAAACTCCGGTACGGCGGTGAACGGCGGTGCTACTGAGGTAACGACGGGAGGAAAATCGAAAGAGTCGGTTCAGATCTCGCCTGATCGGATGAGAGGAGGAGAGAATTATCGATACGAAGAGGTTTACGATTTCCCGCCAGATTTATCGACTTTGAACATAAACGGACGGCAGAGATTTGATCTGGTGACGGTTAGGGAGAATGGACGGTTACAGATCTTTATGGTGCCGAATCGGTGGCCTCAGTTGGTTAGGAGTCCTCTGAGAGACGGTCGACTGAGGATGTGGTTACTGGATGATGATGAACGTGGCGGAGAGCAAGTATCGCCGCCGTACGACGGTGAAGATGATCGGAAAGTTGACTAACTAACAACTGATGGAATCATTCACAAAATGTTATCGCCATTGATGCAAACATTTGGTACGTATATCTTCGAAGCTTTTATAGGTTTTCAAAGACGATAAAATATCTTCTTTTTTTTTTCTTAGAAAAAGTCTTTGCAGTTACTCATGGATTTATCGAAGAATCTTGAGAGTTTTGAATGAGGATTGAGTTTTTTTTAGAGTATGAAATGTTATGGTTTTCGATTTTCGTATAATATTTCTTATAAAAGTTAGTGGTGAATTTGGTACGATACCATTTTTTTTTCTATAATACCGTATACCAGGGCTATGATCGACAAACTAACTTATAAGCTAGCTGGTAGCTGATAAACTAGCTTTTCAAAACGCTACTTTGAGTAGCTTTTCAATAAGCTAGCTTTTTTTTGCCAAACAATGCCCAAGTGATTAGTGTTTGGAATTGTTTATTTAAATGACTTATCTACTTATTTTATTTTGTGATCACAGATAAGTTATTTATAGTGTTTGGATTTATCCAACTACAAGGATGATTTCCAAACGTATCAAATCTGTAATATTTTATTTCGAACCTAATTCGGGCATGCCCGATTGACCGATTAACATTTTTTGTTTTATTTTTTAAAAATAACTTTTATATATAAAAACATGTTATTAACATAGTAAATTACATTTTTAGTTTGTGTGGTTGTTACACAATACACATTATCACCTCTAACCCATCTTTTAAATTAATTACAGTTTTGGTCCCTATAGTTGTCAATTTATTTCAAATTTGGTCCCTCTGGTTACTATTTTGTTTCAGATTTGGTTTATCATTTTAACTCTGTTAAAGAGACCTAGTTAAGTTAAGGACATTTTTTTTTAAACTATTTTTCCATTTTTGTTTTATCAATTTTTTTATTTTTTAAAGATCAATGTACTTCATCTAAACCCTGACCCCCCAGATATCTAAGGTTGTAAAAGAACCGACCGTTCAACGTGAAGTTTGTTTATTTAATAAATGAACGAATATAGGCACATTTTTTTTGCTTGTTTAATTAAATGAACGAACATGAACAATGGTCTCGTTCGTTCATTTATGTTCATTTATATATATAAATATATTTATATATTATGACATTAATATGTAGAATTATTAATTAAACTAATTTTTTAGAATTCTTTTTCATACTTTCTAAATTTACCCGGTTTTTCATTTCATTATGTTATTTTTACGAACGAAATGATGAGGAACGATGATTGTTTTTTTTTTTGATCATTTGTGTTTGTTCATTTATGTTAATTGGTTTACGTCCGTTTAGCTTTTAATAAATGAACATAAACGAAGACAAACAAATATATTTTCTTAACGAACGAATATATACACAAAAAATGTCGTTCATTTACCGTTCGTGTTTGTTCGTTTGTTTGGTTAAGTTAAACGAATAAACACGAATAAGCCTCCGTTCGTGTTCGTTCGATTCGTTTACGGCCCTATAAATACCGGCGGCCCCCTCTGCCTGGAGTTAGTTAATTGACATCTTCAACTGGAGTTAGTTAGAGGGACTAAAAGTGAACAAAATGACAACCACAATGACTGAAAATGTAATTAATTTAAAGAAAGAACTATACTACAACCACATGCACCAAAAATGAAATTTAGGTGGTGTTTGTTTTTCAAAATAAGTTCTTAATTGCCACTTATGTCTGATTCGGTCAGACATAAGATAATTCAGACCATTTGTTTTTTCTTTCTTTTCAGAGCCTTTTAACCCTTAATGTCCTCTGAATAATTAAGTGATAACCTAGCCATTTAATTGCCTCTTATTTCCGTCCAACATCATTCTTTCGATTTCAACATCGGTTTTAACCCAAATGCACCCCGAATTTACAAAAAACGCAAAACATGAATATTGTAGATTTGTGTGTTGGCTTTTCAAAACATCTTGAATCATTTAAATCGGCACTTCGGTGTTTGAGATATGATTAAAACTCCACAACCTTGCAAATTTGTTAGCATCTTTTTTTTTCCGTTTCGTCCTTCGATCACCGATGCTCACTTGAATTGACGTATTTTAGTTGAATTTTTGAGGGATAAAATAGACAATTATATATATTTAAACGTTTGTCAACTTACAGAAACAAACAATCTTGTCGATTCAGATTTCAGACTTCAACACCACCTCTTAAAAATCAGAAGTGAAATCAGACTTCAGCACATCTTAAAAAACAAACTCCCCCTTACTCTTATTCAAACAATAACAAACTTTTTTGTAAATAAAGTCAACTTAAGATGTGATATCATGTATGAATAATTTTTTTACTTTACCTTTTAGTTAAATTTTGTAATTTTACATATTAGTCATAAAATGTAATCTAACTTGCTATGATAGCGAGTCACAACTGTTATTTCATTTGGACAGAAAATATATGAAAATTGATCTTTAAAATATATGAAGATTAAGATATATTGTTATATATAAATTAGTTGTTAATCGAAAAATTAACTGGTAGCTAAAGACTAATCACTTAGCTGATAATCTAGTTGAGAAATTAAAAAAAAAATAGACATTAATTTTTTTTTTGTCAATTTTAATGTTACATAATATAAATTAAAATAATAATCATCTATACTACTATATAAAAATTCTAAAACGTACAAACTTTTGTACAATAACATTTACCACCCTTACAATGTTACATTTACCACCCTTACACTTACTTATTTAATTTACTTTATATTCCTTGTTTTTTCATTTTACACCATTATCATATTCATATTAACACAAATAATCGTATATGAACAAAAATACAATAAAAAAATACGTTTCCTTTTTTACAAATTGTACCATTATAATCGTCTCGTCAATACCTTCAAAACGAGTCCAATATTGAATATTTTTTAATTTAACCGTACTATTAAATATCATGAATATCTATGAATTAATTTATTTTCTATCAATACGTTTTATTTTTTTCCACCGTTAGCACATTAAAAATACATAATCGTAAAATACGTTTCATTCTTATTATAAATTATATCATTATAATTTTTTTTCGTCAATAATTGTTATATAAACTAATTATTGAATATCTTTATGGGTTTAGGATTTCATAAGTTATGATTCTTAGGTCATGGTTGATTATTGATGACATGTCTTTAAGGAAGTAACATTAATTGTTCGTTATTTACTTACATTCCGCTGCATCGCACGGGTATATGCTTAGTTAATATAATATATTAATTGATATAAACTTGATGGTAAGAATTTAAACAATTAATTTGAAAGTATAAATTGAAAAACTAACGAAAATTTGAGTTTCTATGTTTAATAAGTACCCTTACAGCAAAAATATGCTCAATTATTGAACAATTACAGGAATATGCTCAATATTGAACAATTACAGGAATATGCTTATTTGTTGAACTATTACTAGAATATGCTTAAATGTTGAACTATTATAAGAATATGCTCAAATGTTGAACTATTACAACTTACAAGAATATGATCAATTTTCAAACTCTTACAGGAATATGCTCAATTATTGAACTATTACAATAATATGCTCACTTACTGAACTATTGCTAGAATATGCTCCATTGTTGAACTATTACAAGAAATTACAAGAATATACTCAGTTGTTTTAACTATTACAAGAATATGCTCAATTATTAAACTATTACAAGAATATGCCTACTCTTTCTTCCAAAATTTTCCCAAATTACCATTCCCTTCTTTTTCATGAAAAAAAATCACATGTTTCCATTTTTCATGTTCCTTATCCTCCTCTCTTACCAATTATTACAAGACACATAATTCTTTTTTATTTTCTCAATTAATTTTTAAAATTTTATTTTAAATTGTTTGATAGAATAAATGATATATCTTACAATGATTGATTAAGGATGCAAATGCAAACAAATACTTCCTCCGTCTCAAAATAAGAGCATCTCCAGCAGTTTTCTTATAATTTCTCTAATAAAATAGAGAACCATAAGTAAAAATCTCTAAAAAAATATTACATTCAACTACAAAAGATTTGCTATTTTAGAGATTTTAAAACAACTTATATTATTATAATATTCTCTAATTTATCATCTCAATACACTTTTTAAAAAAAAACTTAAAATAAAATGATAAAAATTAGATCTCATTGGTGAGATTGAATAAAATAATCATTTATCTATCCTACCATCAAGTTTTAGAGAATTATCTAAACTTAGAACATTTTTAAGTTTTTTTCAATTATAGCAAACAAGATAGCAAAGTTGTTGGAAAGATTTAGAGAACAAAAACACATTTTTTTCTACTTTAGGAGATGCACTAAGTGACTACAATTGACTTGACACATAGTTTTAGATATGCATAATTATTACACAATTTTGTTACCAAATGACATCTTTACCCTTGTTTATTTTTTCTCTCTTTTCACGACTCTTATATATTTGCGCATTAATGGAAATGTGGACACTTATTTTGGGACGGAGTAATTTTTTTCGTTGCTCATCAATTGTTACCTTCCGACCATTTTTGCACACAACTCCATGGCTCTCTTCAGCCATGCAACACCTGTATGAAAGCAACGACCTATTTTTTTTTTGGAAGGGTGTTCTAGACTATGTCTAGACTAATCTTTTGGCAAATTATGACCGTAAGACATCAACCCTGATTAAACCTCAGTGGCCACAATTGTTGTGTACGCCTGGATTTGAACCCGGGTCAGAAGGGATATTCCACCACATCCCCCTGGTCTTGACCAGTACGCCACAACCCTTGTGGTTAGCAACGACCTATTTGTTAACAACTTAATGAGCTTAAAGAGACTCACAATTTATTCGGCCAGCTATTCATGAATGTTTGGTAGTGACTTAATGATATAGAAAATGACTTACCTGGTAAGCTTTTAAGGGGAGCTTTATGTGGAAAGCCAATTTTTTTCCCAAACCTGATCATTCCGATTAAAAAATACGCCCTTTCCATCTATGAAAAATTCTCCCAAACAAAAACTTTCACAATCTATACAGACCGATTAATCTACACAAACAACTTTATCCATACAAGACTTGACAAAAAATCAACTAAACAACCCCTAAATACTATCTCGTTCCCGTTAAGAGCATGTTTTCTTGTTCAAGTGTCAACGGCTGGTAGGTTTTGCATGTCAACAATTTCGTTGAACGGCTTTTCAGCTTTCTCAATATCCACTTCAAAGCATCAATTGCTTTTTCGGGAAAATGTGCACGCGCCGCTACCCGAACCAGTATCGACTTTGACAACGCATCTCCATCAAAATTCCAAGTCAAAATGGGAGTCCTCTTTTAACACTCTTTCAAGTTGCAAAGCCTTTCTTTAATAATGCATGGATTAACAATTAAGAACATCTTCAACAGATAATCTATAATTTCTATAAAACTGAGAATCAAAAGTCAAACTCCCTAAAAGAAATTACACTTTAACTCCAAACAGTTTCTTTATTTTGAGAATTTCAACATCAATTGGAAGGGATAATGCATGCAATGCAACAAACTAAATACAAATGACTGGTGTAATCTAGATTACAAATTTAGTCCTCCCTATGAGCTGTGCTGATCAGTATATATACACTGCATATGTTGCAACATTATATAGAGGGAGGTTCAAGGTAAAACCTTAAAAAATGGAAAACTGAGGAACACCCTAGTAGCCCTTGATCTGGACGGTATACACTTGTGCATACAAGTAAATTAAGGGGGCGTTTGGTTCGCTGGATTTCACCGGAATTTGGTGGAATTGGAATGGTCAATTCCATTGACCGAATTCCGTTTGGTTGCCAAGCGAATGGAATTGAATTCCATGAAATCCTTAGATTAAGGAATTGGTCATTCCATTTGAAAATGGATGGAATTGAATTCCATTCCATCATGGTTTTTCAAAAAGACAAAAATACCCTCCAAACCTTTTCTAACAAAATTAAAACCCATCAGATGTGGATTTGGTTTCCTCTCTCTCCTCTTCTCTCTCTCCTCTCTCTCTCACCTCTCTCTCTCTCCTCTCCTCTCTCTCTCCTCTCTCTCTCTCTTTCCTCTCTCTCTCTCTCCTCTCTTCTTTCTCTCTCCTCTCTCTCTTTCCTCTCTCTCTCTCTCGGCATTCAAAAACAAAAATAAAAAATAAAATAAAAGAAAGGGTATTTTTGTCATTTTTCAGAATTCCATTCCAATTCCTTTGTAAACCAAACAGACATATTCCAATTCATTTGACTGATTACATTCCATTCCTGCCAACCAAACAGTTGGTCAAACCTGAAAACATTCCATTCCAATTCCTTCCAGATTCCAATTCCATTAACAAATTCCATTCCATCAGAAATCATTCTGTGAACCAAACGCCCCCTAAGTTGTTTTTTGGTTTTTATGCATGTGTGCATATGCACGTGTGCATGTTACAAAACTTACTTGTATGCACAAGTGCATACCGTCCAGATTAAGGGTTACCTGATTCTAATCAACATACCCTAATATTTAAACATCAATTAATCAATCAATAAATCACTTTAATTCCTCTTAAAAAATGGAAATAAAACTTGCCTTGTGAGCTGTTTCAATCAGGGTTGGTGTATTCTAGCAGCATGTGTGGTGACCTGTATATTTTTACCAATGTCCAATATAAAACCTCCTCCACTACCAGCTCCCCCTCAGCTCTAGCAGCATAAATATCCTCACAAATCGCGATCAACCTACACACCAAAACCACCCATAAAAATGGTGAAAAATATTATAAAATACGACAAATTTGACATGTTGATTTTGTAAAATTTGATAACGTAGATGCCCGTTTACAAAGTGTTTACGACAAAGTGGACGATAGACTTACATAAACACCATTGAATGTTACATGATTCAACGGGTCAAAATGGATAAAATTAGAGAGTTTTAAAACTTTGCTAGTCCCTCTACCGCTAAACAAGTGTCCAAATTCTATTTTAGCTTGTCCCAAATAGATGTCCACTTTCAAAAATAAGTCTCTATTTTCCAATTCTACCATTAATTATGAACGGGATAAATTAATTACTCACTCCATTATATAGGATAAAATTGTTATTTAATTAACTAAAATGTGTAATAATTACACATTCCTACACACCTATGTGCATTCTTCATCATGGACACTTATTTGGGACGGAGAAAGTACATCAAAATAATTATTTTGAAACATTATTACTTTGATCGAGAAAAAAAGATTATTTATTACAATAAAAATGAACTTGCGAAAGTACATTGAATTTTAATACATTTTGTCCAAGATATTATTGCGGTTTGTTTCTTAGAGCCATCCAGAATGAAGCTTTTTGGCCATCTAAGCTTGTGAAAGAGCTCAAAAACAAAAAGTTTGTTTTGTTTTGGCTTGTGGGTCCCAATTTATTTTTGGAAAAAAGCAAATAATAAATTTTGCAGAGGGGAAATTTAATGTTGGAATTGTATGTATGGATGAGCTAATGGCACCCTTGTTAATGTCAAAATCAGGTCAATTCATGCATTGGGAATGTAAATAACAGGTTTTAATGTTGATGTATGTGAGGAAAAAATCATTTATAAGGGTGCCATTAGCCGTATGGATTTGTTTAGAGAGGGTACCTGTCGCAAGAGGGAAGATTTTCAAATGGGATTCTCATCCTCAAGTCAGAGCACTGAAGCCTTATGAAGCGACCAACTGCTAACACAAACGTAATGTAGAGACCCCATATACTGGATTTGCTCAGTGTCTCACCAAGAAGCCCCTCTACATTCACAAAATAAAAAATCATCAATAATTAATTTGTTAATTATTTATAAATGTTACTACTATATATATATATATATTTATATTTGTATGTATGTATAGGGTTTGGTTATGGGGAAAACCACAAAAAATGGAAAACGAAGGAACATACTAATAACCATTTGTTTGTCACGTATGCACATGTGCATAAAAGTAATATGTCCGGTTTGTACACATGCATAGAAACTAGGAAACATTTTCAGTTACTTTTGTGTACATGTGCATACCGGACAAATGAATGGTTATTAGGGCGTTCCTCAATTTTCCATTTTTTTGTGGTTGTTCGCTTAACCCAACCCTATACATACATGTATACATATAGAGAACCATAATCATGTGTTGTTTCATAGTGTGAAACAATGTATGTAAAACTACAACGCTGTTTCACAATGTTAAACTAAAATTACACAACAAAAATAATCACATTTTGAATCAACCTCGCATTTTTTACATGCATTGTTTCACAATGTGAAACAACACATGATTACTGGTTCGCACGGTTCTCAATTTTTTGTGGTTCTCATTTGATTATTTCCCTCTCTCTATATATACGCACACATATGCTTTCCATTTCGGGCAAGACTTACGTGGTGTTTCCTCTGAGACGACGATTGCCTTGGGACCCATCAAATCTCCACACACATTTGAATTGAACCAACTAATATCGAAAAAGGACCACCATTCTGAATCCCCACGACGATTTAGGAGAAGCTTTGCGTCCACACCACCTGCCTGTACGTAAAATAACAGCATTTGGCATTCTTAAAACTACACAGCCCAACTGCTGACTGATGGATCTTTTTAACAAGCGCAAAGTGCATCAAAAGTTTGTCTTAGTTCCTATTTATATATTTTTTCTATTTCAAAATTTTCTATTTTGTACCTATTTTGACCAATAACTTACTTATCTTGTAACATTTAATAACATGGATGCCAAGTTTATCCAACATAACCCTTTCATAAGCATTTAGCAAACCTTTCATAAATGGGTATCCACGTTATCAAATGTTACAAGATTAGTAGATTACCCGTGAAAATGGGAACAAAATAGAAAAATTTGAAACAAGAAAAAAAATATTCGTTACACTAAATAGAACTAAACCAAACTTTGTTGTATTTTCATACAACTTTCCCTAATAACTTGTCACCATTTTGTGAGTTCCATTTATATGGTGTTGAAACTGTGGTTTGGTATGAAAATTTCAAACTTTATTACATTGATTGAGGAAAAAAGTTATTTGTTATTTTGTTGGATTTCTATGCATTTCCCCCTTTTAACAATCCCATAGAGAAAATGTCAGAAGAACACATGCTCACATGAGATGACATATGGCTCTATGTATTTATGTATAGTTGGATGTGGGTCATTTCCATTCCAAGCATATGGGAGTGTTAAAAAGTTCTAGAGGATTCTGGAAACTCATCGAAGATCGTATTCATTTTCACCACTCTAAAACATGTGATGGAAATCCGCCCATTTAAGGGTATAAAAATCACCTGTCCCCAAACTCCATGTCCACCAATCATGTGAATACGCGTCATTACTTTATTGAAGAGTATGAATAAAATGATGAATGGCATAGAATAATAATGTGTTTCATATGATTGGTGGGACAGATAGGAGACATGGAGTTTGAGGACAAAAAGTGAGTTTTCTATCATCCAACAATGGTTGTGGATGAAATAGAGATTATATACAGATAAAACATGTAGAGGGAGGATCATGCGAGAAGTTGGTCAATTTGCGAGAACAAGATCAGTGACGATTACATGTGATACGAACACGTAATCATATAAGATTAAACACATGTTGAATTGACCGGCATATAGCTGGTAAACTTCCCCACGGAGTTCACCAAGTCACTCGCGTCTCTTTTGGATGTGATATGATTACTTGTTCGCATCACATGTAATCATGTATGATCTTGGAACTTCTCGTCTTCTCGCAAATTGACCACCTTCTCGTTTGAACCTGACCCAAAGCATGTATGTATGTACATACGTATATATACCTTTTGGTCGAAGAGTCTGACATCGCCAGAACCAGTTACCCGAAAGTACCTTGGAAAAGTGTTATTTATTCTAAAGCTGTCGCTGGAACCATTAAGAACATTCTCGAGTTCCGATGGTTCGGGAAGATCTGACCGTGGTATAGTTTGTTCGTATTTCACAACTTCTTTGTTCTTAGGCCGGTCTCGTGTGAGTACCCAAGAGAATTTCATATCCATGGCCATGTCAAGAGACTGAATGAACCTTCTTTGAATGGCATCAGGAACAAGCCACCAACTAATGGCATCAGCATGGCAACATATCATTTGGATATCATCCACATTATATGAATCAAGATAATTACTGGGATCAAGATCAACAAAAGGTCTCAACACATTCCATGGTGTAATTGCACATAGAGTCGTCTCATATAACATCAACCGTCCACCATTTGTCTTTATATGAAACTGAACGCTGGCATCGTTAATCGGGTTTGCTATGTTTGTCGGGTTACCACTACTATACATCTGCAAGGGAAAATACCAACAAAAATATTAGCAAGTTGTTTAAGCTTAAGCAATCTCAAGTTCTTGAACTCTCCCTCCATGTCATTATTAACGCAATATTTTCCCTTATATTTCTAAAAGGCAAAACAAACCAAACGAACCCAGTATATCCCACCCAAAGATGGGGTCTGGGGATAGGTAGGATGTACGCAAACCTCATCTCAATCGCTAGGATTGAAAGGTTGTTTCTGTGAAGACCTCCGACTTGTTCACAACACAAGGTGTGTGCAACTAGGCAATAAGATAGGTAATATAACAGGTAATCAGGAAATATAACATGTAGAATAACGATTCCATTGGATGTGCACAATTCAATTATGTGCAAGTAGACAATGTAATAAGGTAAAAACATGTAATACAAGTAGAACTAATGTATATAGCAACTTTTACATGTAGGTATGACCTGTAAGAAAGTCAAGCAAGAAAGTCAGGTCAGGTCTTTTTCTACCAAGCTTAAACCCAGACTTATCTACTGAGATGAAAACGACTGAATGAGAGCAATAGAGAAATATCTTACAAGCATAGGAGCCCAGATGACGCAGATTAATACAATGAATAAGCATAAGCCATTGCAAAATTTAGTAACTTTCTTCTGCTTCTCTCCTTGTCTATGATCTGCCCTGTTCAGAACTGCATCAGATTTGACAAGGTACAAACTTGCATTTATGTCCTCCAACTATAACCGGAAAATTAACAGATATCAGTTTATATACAGAAGACTCATTAACAGATACATGCAACTTGCACAGCAAAAGAAAATAGTTCGAATAGAGCATGCAGCTGATGAAACATAGCCACAGACCTTTTAATGCCATGGGAGATGGTGAAAACTCACTCATGCTCATGTAATGATGAAAATGAAAAATCCTTGGAATGGTTGAAACTTTTCTGGATGACTAATTCTTTTATTCTTCTGAGAGTACTTTTCTTCATAATGTCTTATTACTTTAAGTATAAGAACCAGCTAATCTACTCTTCAGTCTGAGAAATTGTGATGCTGGAGCCTTGATAATGACTAAATATTTTAACCAATTCATAAAACTGAAATTTCCAGCTGAATATTACATATCTAGATGGTGAACTAGTCAAAGGAAAGGAGCTGGGTTTGTAATTTAACCAACTGAATATGATGGGGTTTTTGTAACCTAGAGTTCCATCAATGCACCATCAAATACTAAATCCAAACATGAATAATCATTCTCTGTGTCAAGCATCCATCCAGAAAGCACCTATGGAATAAATCTTTCCAATCATATAGGAGCCCTGAGAAAAAAATTATCTTTTTCCCCTTGAAGAAATTCTATCAAGATTTACACATTTGACATGCTTTTTAGTTTTTTATTTCCTTATCCTTAACTAATGTTGCTAGATAAATAAAAACTTCTCTCATGGCTATAGATAACTTGTATGTTGTCACATAATCACAATGGAAGAAACATAAGGACCAATTTCTTGACCTACTGTACCAGCATTTTGTTTATGTAGTCGATGTATATGCCAATAAAATATGCATATATATATATATATATATATATAGGGGTTGTTTCATTTGCAACCCTTAAAAAGGTTGCAAACCTTGCAACCCACATCTTAACCGTCGGATTCATGATCGGCGGTTACAATAGATATAGGGGCCTAATATTTTTAATTAAAAAAACAGAAAAATAAAAATAAAATAACCGTTGATCATGAATCCAACGGTTAAGATGTGGGTTGCAAAATATCCTTCCACTATATATATATATATATAGAATCAGGATCATCTAAGAATTATTTTTGTAAGAACCGTAGGAACCACTTTGTTAGTAGAGAGGTTCACAAAAGTTAACATGCTCACATTCGTTCATACATGTTAACATGGACATTAGCATATGTTAACATGGAAATGTTATCATAAGTTAACAAAGTTAACATACACTAACATACCTTAATATGAAAGGTTAACATATGTGAACCTCCGCTAACAAAGTGGTTCCTACGAAATTTTGAATTCCTACAGGAACCCAACCCTATACACACACACACACATATATATATAGGTGGAGGTTCAAACAAGAACTAGACCTGGCAAACATGTCGTGTCGTGTCGAGTTCGTGTCGGGTTCAAAGTTAAACGGGTTGAAAGTGTCTAACCCTAACCCAACCCGTTTAATAAACGGGTCAAAAAATCCCAACCCTAACCCGACCCGCCATGACCCGCCTAACCCGTTTAACATTTATAAAATTAAAATAAAAAATTGAAAATTCACAAAAAAATACAAATACAAAATTCAAATGAAAGCATTAGAAATCCAAAATTTATAGTTCAAAATTATAATCAAATAAACACTAAAAATCTAAAGCATTAAAAGGAAAACTTATATATATACATACATATATATATATAAACGGGTTATTCGGGTCATTTTCGAGTTGAATTTTTTGACCCTGACCTTACCCGTTTAATTTTCGTGTCGTGTCGTGTCAACCCGTTTATTTAAACGGGTTGAAATGTATTACCCAAACCCGTTTATTTCGTGTCGGGTTAGCGTGTCGGGTCAGTTTTTGCCAGGTCTAACGAGAACCCATCTCTTTTATATGAGAGGATATCAAGGGTGTGCGCATGACCTAGGTCGCGGCCAAAGTCGCCAGGCTTTCTAATGTTGTATCACATGTGATGGTCTAAAGTATCACATGTGATATAGGCATTCTAGTGTTTTCGTAAAAGGGTGGTGTTCTTGTTTGAACCCTCCCTATATATAGATGTATCAAACAAAAAAATCCACTAACCATGATTTAGTTTGTCTAAAAATATAAGGTGTAGAACTCAGTAAAATATGCATAATAGCAAACACAAAAGAACCCACTAAACATGATTATTCTGTCTCTAAATATATAGGAATGTGTAGAGGTGGGGAAATACTAACCTTGAGCCAGTCATACATTGTCAAAGATGTGGTGGTGCATGACCAATCAAGAACACATCTTAATTCATAGAGGAACGGCAGTGCACGGTAGAGCCGGCAACCCAAATAATTAACTCTTGAAATACTGCTAGTCAGAAATTGCCTATATAAAGTGCTCTTATGTGGAACTCCTGCTCGTATTTGCATAGCTTGCAGGGTCAGAGAAACTGCTTTAGTAAGATATATTGCACGGAGTGCCAAACCTGCTGCATTGTGCTGTGAAGGTTCCATACTCCAGGCATACTCGGTGACCGAGTATGTGAAAATTATGAGGTTAAAGATGTAAAAGATCACTTTTCCCGTGGCGAATGAACGTAGATATATAACACGATCAACCACAATCAAGAAGAAGATAGCCTGCATAAACGTGATGGAACTTTAAAACGTGCTTAGCTTCCACCATAAAAAAGAGCAAAAAATAAAATGGGAAACGGAACTTGCCATCAACATGAAGACAAACTCCTTTGGAAACTGATCTTCCAGCTGATAAACGTCTAGAAATTCATTTTTGTTCTTTATAACAGATTGGTAGAAGATGGCAACCAAAAAGAAAACAGCCAAATCAGCACCGAATATATAGGCATATAGATCAATCTCTCTTTTGCCTCCCCCTATTATCGAGATAATAGAATATGGAAACCCTAGTTGTTTAGAAAGACCAGCATCTTGGGCTTCTGTTATCTCCTTTGCTACATCAGCTGCAGGAGTCAGAGACATGTACCTTTCTGCTAAAATACATTCCTCCCTTGGGGATGCATATGTCACTTCAAAAACAGCCAAAGCCACATTTGGGCTGTCTTTACTCTTTTCAATGCTGCGAACTACGACATTACTGGCACAAGGGCAAGTGTCAGGGTTTGATTCCTTGCATCTTGAATTATGAACACATCTAAGCAGTTCGTTTACTCCAGATTCAACCCTTGCTGGTTGAATTCCGTACTCCGGCCACGAATGAACATCTAGTGATATCTGGATAAAGTACGGGGGAGATTCTGCTTCTTGTGTCAGTGATTTCCAGTATCTAACACAATTTCCAATGATCAGTTTAGCAATATTTGTTGCAAGCTGAAGAATCCTTTGTGTATTTTCTCTCCAGCTTGAACTAAAAAGAATCTCCTTAGGGTTGACAATTTTCCCTGTAAGACTGCTGAACTCAGCTGAGAAAATATGTTCACTGTCTTTGGCAGTTATAGAGCTCTGAATGAGGGTAAATAGGTAGACTAGAAAAAGTGGCAACAAACTGACTACAAATGAAGAGGTTATTCTATTTGTAGGAAACCCCCACTCTGGAAGAGAGATCGATTCGATGGTGATACCACAATGCTGGATGATGATCTGATATACGTACTGAATCAGAATATAGAACTCTGTGTAGATCAGCATTACAACCCAAAAAATATAATTAGGTCCGGTGTTCACACATAGAGCATACAAGAAGAGAGCTGCAAGATACACCATAGAAAGCAGGCTAAAGTTCCAAAGAAATACAAGCAGGAAGCAACAATAGCACACAACATCATTATTTGATTGCATCTGGCCCCATATATGTTGAAAGATTTTCCCACAACTTGCTGAGTCAGAACTAGTTCTACTTTTTTCAGATTGAAGAGAAGAATGATTAGAAGCCATGCGACTCCCATTTTGGCTTTCTGTTTCACTATGTCTCCCAGTTGCGGCAAGTGAAGTAGGGTCATCTGAATCTAAATCTTCTGGAGGGATATTCAGGTAGTTTGCTATGTTGGAAACTGCCTGATTGCCAATTGACTGTACCTGAGAAACACCATCACCTATCAACTGTACAGCAGAAATCAATGTACTTTCTCTCCTAAGGCGTTTGTCTTTCTTTTCTATCTCTGTGTCATCCTCTTCAAACTCAGAGACTTCAATAAGATGTGAATGTTTTGGAGATCCAAGTGCTGAATAACTTTCAGTTCCATGAAATTCTAAAGGAAATGCAAAGTCCACATTACTATCTGACTCTTGTTTCTTAAAAATGTCTTCCTCTTTGTGGACATTCTGATTGGTATAATCTGTATTTAGAGAGACAGCTCTCCTTCTCCTTAAGCCTTCACAATGAGGTGAATCATCACTACCATGCGCATGAACGGGACATGTAGCGTGAAGCTGAATCTGTAAGTTGAGCATTTCAGATTTCATCTTTTCGACTTGCATATTTCGCTGACGCTTCTTCTCCTCGTCTTCACGAATATGCTGTAACTGTTCAGTTTTCCATGCAGCCTTCTTCTCTTGTTCATGTACGATGGCACCAATTTGCTCAGCTTCCAGATATTGAAATACATAATTGAGCTCTGGAGAGGAAAACATGTATGACTGCAATGATACCAGAATGAAAATGATAATCTCAACCAAAGCTGACCTTGAGGTAATCCGAAATCCGTAGTCATACTTGTAAAATCCAATAACCTCATAAACATAGTCTATGGTTTCACACTTCCCATCATTAAAAGCACCCACGAATGGGGATTGATACGCAAGAGAGAGAACAATGACTGCAAAGTTGTATATCCGCAACCACTTAAAGATCTTGTTTTTTTTCTTTAGGATCGTAAGCCTTAGTCGGAATAGGGTTAGAGCAAAAGCAAGATATCCAAGGTGTAGAATATCATACTCAAGAGTTCCAGTGATTAGGATCAAGGCAAACACAAGATCCAACAGATGGCAATAGCAGTATAGTCTCAAATAGTCAAGAAGAGTCCAAATGGTTTTGGTCTCCAAAGAGAGGTCTCGCCAAACAAAAGCATTCTTGCGTTGAGAAATCATTTGGCGGTATGTATATGATCCCGAGAAACTGCAAAATCTATCAGCTCGAAGCTTGAAACATGCAAACATGAAGACTAGAAAATAGCTGATCAGTACTCTTGGATCATCAACAGCAAGTCCTGCACGAAAAGGGAAAATGAGCAAAAATGAAGATTGCAAACCATCAAAGTAGGCAGCCAGGATATAGGTATAAAGATGACAGTACCTAGCCAGCAGTATCGGCAGTAGCTGAAATGAGATTCTGAATTCCTCCAGCAATTATGGCAATGCAAGGTAGCCTCACCTGGATCAAGTTCACTCAAAGATCTTTCAGTCTTCCAAATAGCAAAATATTCGAGTAAGAGAACACTAGCAAACAAGACGACGAATAATGACCATGATCTTTGTACTAATTGCCGGCCTAGAAGAACACAAGCAGCGAGTGATGCAATATACAACAAAGATATGGCATTAAGAAGAGCAAAGCTTGCAAGAAGCAACACGATCATGTTAATTTCAAGGCCGAAGAGGATGAACATGTTCTCCATCCAAAACTTCAAATATATCCTTAAGGAAGTCTTCTGCATTTCAAACCTCTCCTTTCTCAAGGAAAGAACTTGTTTTTTGTTCCATTTATGGTTCTCGTTAACCCTTCCCAAGAAAGATCCGAGCATATATCGTCTGCTGCTACTGTTGGATATTCCTGATGCCACACCTGCATCACTAGACAATTCTTGGATGTTTGGTGGCCATGAGCTGCTGGTTCTCAACCCTAATTTCTTAACAGATGGGGTGTTATCTCCATTTGAAATGGAGGCAATTGGTAACACATCTTCTTCAGAAAAAAACAACGGGCAAGGTTCTTCCCATTGACCTACACCTGAAAGCCAACTGGGCATCATCTCTAACCAATGGAAGACATTATATTGAAGGGTACATGCAGCAACCACCAGTACCTTAGCCCTTAAACCTGCTTCCAAACCCCAAGCTCCAGGCTCATATACCTTTAAACCTAGAAAGTTAGACAAAGCAGAGTACTTTTGCCCAGGAAACATCGCAGCTTGGTCCCCACATAACTGGAATAAATACTCTGATGACGCAAGAACTCCTGTGTAAACTAAAAATGATTTGGATGGTACCCTGGAAGCTTTTGGCAAAATCGAGCAGAAGACAGTTCCAAGAAGATAAAAGAAACCAAATGCACTTATTGGAGATATCGACGCGTAGAACATAGCAGCAAACAAAATCTTTTGGCTGTGCCATATAAGAAGCCTTCTAATAAACCCAATCACCCCAAATTGCAGCCGATTTGTGTCCTCTAAGTTAGGATACCTGTTTTGTCTCCTCTCGTAGCTATAAAGTTGCATTGCGATTGTTATTGCCAAGGATTCGGAAACATTTTCAAAGACTGATGCTTCTGAATTGTAGCCAATGTATGTAAAAAGATCAACTTTTGTGGATATCCATGATTCAAAACTGGGGAAGATGCTCAAAATATATATGAGGATAAACATCACAATTGAATATACTTTCAATGGGAACCATAGACGCTTTCTTGTCTTCTCAACAAGTTGTCTACCACTTATCCAGAAAAGGAGAAGAAAGAGGTACCCAAATGACACATAATTGGGCCTTGTCATGTAAACTGTGATAAGTATAGTTACAAACGCGATGTAAGTGCCAAAGGAACGATACAATGACAGAAACTTCTGCCCTATCGCGCTTAGATATGAAGCCACTTTTCTCTCTGAAAGAACATATGTAAATACACAATCATTAGAAAGATTCATAATATAAGAATTAAGGGATAAACTAAAAGATTAGAGGGCATTGTATTGGGATATTTGGATCAATGTAAACCTTGGGAGGGGTTATCATCGTCTTCATTAGTTCCATTGGCATAAACAGACAACAAAACTGACTTGTTCAAACCAGCTTTCAAAATGCTAAATCCAATTGGTGGGCGAGGTGTGTGCTGCACAATTGCGGAGAACGAAAACAGAACTTTGTGACCATGCTTCTGAATGGCACAAAAACATGCAAGCAAAGCTATTTCCACAAAACTCCATGAGCTATCACATTCAAGGAGACCTGCATGCATGAATTTGGCTATAGGTCTTATTACCAGAACACAAAAAATCTTAGGAAAAAGTGTGATAACAGTTATTAGTTAGAATTAACAGTTGCTTATAAGTCCTTGGCAATATACTACTAATAACTTTCCATCAACAATCTCTTGGGTGCTTTACAAACAAGGAACTACCATCTATTTATAGGCCTCTATGTAGTATGTACAAGTCCATAATGTTCTACCTTGATATTTGTAACGCCCGGAATTTTCGGTATGTGTTTGCATCTTATGTTATATCTCAATGTCCTCGTGTGTCAATTTTGTGTACCGTATGTCCTAATTATAGTTTGTATACGTCGGGATCTGTTTCGTATTCGAAAACATCGGAAATTCGGGGCCCAAAAGGCTTGGGCGACAGTGCCATCCGATAGTGACATGGTCACTGTCGCCGGTGTCACTATCGCTACCATCTAACAGGTTATGGTACAAAGGGGGCGACAGTGCCCCACGATTATGCCCGGGGGACTGTCGCGGTGTCAATCTCGCGGAACCTGTACCGAATGCTCTCCATAGCGGGCGACTATGCCTATGCCCAGGGCATAGTCGCGGGTCACTGTCGCTGACAGACCCAAGGAGTTTAAAATCTGATTCTTTCCACTTTCTCATTTATTACACTTATCAAATCCATTCAATACTCTCTCAAGAAATCTCTCTCTTCATCAATACCGCATTTAGGGTTTCTCCAAACCCTATTTCCTCCATTTATTGCTAAGATCAAAGTGTGTCAACCAAGGAATCAAGCTAGGAGCTTTTAGTCACTACCTCCATTGTCATCTTCTCCAAGAAAGAAGCTAGGGTTTTGAGTTTTCATCAAAAACCCACTTTGTGAGTTCATCTTTCATATTAAATTCTTATGTGCTTACATGAAAACCTTTTCTTTACATTACTTTAAAAACCTACATTTTTCTCCATTTTGTGCTTTTGAACTTTCTAAGTTAAAAACTAGGGTTTTGACACTATGGTAATTGTATGTGATATGATGACCTAAAAGGTTGGTGGAATGACAAACATGGTTTAGTTGTATACTATGGAACTTGTGAAATCAAATGGGTGAAATGATTTATTTGGAGTTATATTGGAAAGTTTGGTTTGGTGAAGTCTATGATATAATGTGTTAATGAAACTTGTATGTAGAGAACATTTTGTTAATATGTTTCTTATGTTGGATAGAATGTGTTTACCTGAAAAGAAATGTTATACACGGATGATTGGATTTACCTTATTATGACATGGTGCTATATGAGATTCATGGGTTTGGAAATTATAGCAAAATACAAATTGTCATAATGGTGAATCATGTTGGTTTGGAATTGTGAGGTCCCAAGGTAAAGATTCATGAATAAGGTTGAACTTGACTCTTTGGGGTAAGGCTCGGATAGAGTTTAACCCATATTTATATTGAACTAAAGATTCATGAATAGAGTTGATGTTCTAATGGCTAAAGATTCATGAATAGAGTTGATGCCGATAAATAACCATTCCAACTAAATGCTCCTCATGGGTTGTGGCCTACTTCCGTGTTCCGCCGCAGCCTATGGTGGAACGGGTCTCCCCCGTCTCGCATAAGGTTCAAATGTTGGAGAATTCGTTTATTATTGTCACTCTGTTTATTGTTAATTGTTCATCAATGTATTACACTTTATCGCACATATAGTTTTGGATGTACTCACTAGGCTCCAAGCCTAACACTTGTTTGTTTTGGTGTATATATCAGGTTGCATTAGTGGTGGGGTGGCGAAACCTTGAGCGGAGTGTTGGGACGACCTTTTTGGGAAATTAGCATTGGCAAGATATAGAGCATGTATTATACTTACCTTTATTTTGGGAATGATGACGACACCCAATTATAATCTAAACTAGAATTATTTTAGATCAAGTAGGTTGTCGGTCTTCGTTTCATTATTTGTTCAGATTTGTAAACGCTTATACTCTCCCCTTATTGGGATGATGTCATTGTGAAGTTTTATTTCATATTAAATGTTCCAGGTTTAAATCTTCGGCGTTTTATAAATGTCATATTGTGAAAATTTCAAGTTTTAAATTTAACCGATTTTAGGGTGTTACAATATTTGCAAAGAAAGATTAGACGCGTATAAACCCTAGAAA
Source organism: Arctium minus (assembly GCA_954870635.1). Lineage (NCBI taxonomy): Eukaryota > Viridiplantae > Streptophyta > Magnoliopsida > Asterales > Asteraceae > Arctium > Arctium minus. Next base: position 69,995,481 of record OX941095.1, on the reverse strand, counting down.
GGTGTGGAGTTACGTAGAATGTGCTTGGTTCTTCTTGATTTCTCTTCAAGGTTCTCCATGATCTTGAAGGGTGTAGAAAACCATCTTACAGGACGGGTTGTTCTTCCCCACCTAAACTTACAAGCCCTCGTCGTCTCTTCTTTGCGTTACCAAATTTTGTTTGTGGCTTGTTGCTGTAAATCTTCGGTATCCCCAAGTTACTTTCCTGTTTCTCCACCCCTTTATCTTACACTTGTACTAGTAAATGGGACGCTTTCCCTCGTGAATCATTGCTACGGCATCAAGACTCATGGATTGTTATATAGCAACGTTCTTAGATGAACTTCGTCTTGGAGCCTCATGCTCTTTCTGCATTGTGCTTAATTTGAAAAGTGTGGCGACACTTGGACTCGGTGGTCTCTCATCTATTCTTTCATCACAAAACTCTCCACCTCTTCAAATATAGTATGATTGTGCTTATCCCTCGACTTTTGGGGTTTGACTATCATCTCAGTCTTGCGATTCTCTTTGATATAGGACCTATTATTCCTTCCTCAAGTTGCATGGCCAATACAGTCTTGGTTATGACCTTAATGCTTTTTTTGGTCACCACCATATACGTCCCGCCTCCATCTAAAATACATAACGAGTTGGAAAAGGGAATGGGAAAAACTTTACCTTGTTTAAGAACTCCAACCCGAGTACGAGTTTGAAGTCATCCATTGGGATCACGAATAAGTGCATCATGCCTTTCCACTCGTCAATCTCCGCTCTCATATCTTTTGTTGCTCCCCAAATAGGTCATGCTTTCGAGTTTCATGGAACCTTATTTTCTTCAGCTATAAATCAGGGGTGGCCCTGGTGTCAACGAAAGCTTGAACAACCAACTCATTCATCTTCATGTCTTATTGAAGTCCTCTTGTTGATACCATTGGTGCTTTGAATTTTGTGTTGATAGCATTTAAAATCCTTATATAACTCATTCGCACTACTCCATTGAGCTTACATGGCATGGAACCTCATTTTCGCCGGGTAATTTTTTTTATTAAATGAGGTCCATCGCCTAGGAAGCATTTAACGGCATTCAATGTTCATTCAAAATCCCTTGCTTTCCACTTGTTGATTGGAGGTTCTCCGTGGCTTCGTTTAACGTGGGTTCTTTTCTCTCCCTCACTTCTATGGTTGTACTTCTCTTCTTTGAAATTAAATTCCTATCCATTAAGTTCTACAATCAATTCTGCTTCGGCAATATCCATTGCAAGATCTCACACCCTGCATCCTCAAATCTCCATCTTTGCCCATGGTTGAAGTTCATTCAAAATTAAAATATGGCATCATCATCGGGGAGGTCCAAAATCTCAAGTGTAGGATAATGAACTCCTTTACATACTCATGAATTGATCCCAAATGCTTGAGTTTCCAAAGGACTTGTTGCCTCATAAATGGCATTCTCGGGATAAAATTCTTATTAACTTGGAAACGAAATTATTCCAAGTAGTTATGGTACACACACCTCTTTCAATATCACCACGACGCCGTCATCACCACAACGTTGCCATGTCCCTTCAAATACATCATGATGGTGTGGGTCTTCGTTGTATCATCATGATTCCCATAGCTTTAGAGTACCTCGTAACTTTCCAAAGGAAATCGGCTATAATCCATGTTTTTTTTTTTGGAAAATAATCCATGTTTCTATCTTGCCTACGAAGATTGTCGGTCCACGAACTTTCACGGTGTCCAAGACTCTCTTGCAAAACCCCATATCCATATGAACTTCTCAAGATGGTTGCGGGTAATGCATTGTTCTTCTTCAATTCTTCAAAGATCTTCAACTTCTTTCCGAAAATCTCTACTTAAGATATCAAGCATGCTCTTGAAATCTTCTCGAACTCCCATATTTTATGCCTCCAACTATAGGTGATCATTTGCAGGTCTGGGTCGGGCTTAACATATTTTTTTTGTCCAACAAGCCTAATATAGCAAACCTAAGCCCATTTTTGCGATCTTAAGAACTTGCCCATACCCACCCTAAAAATGGGCCAAGATTGCCCACGGGCTAATGGGCCTAATCTGTTTTTCACATTTGAAAAGAGAAAATTATATAAAATCATACATTATGTAAAATTATTCAAATTACTCAATTTTCTTTCTAATATAAAATAGGACGTAAAAGACACCAATGTACACAACGTGAGAAAAAAATAGTTTCACAAAATATGAAGTATGGACATTTCCTCTCCAATGATTTATCAACGTTTGAATCTTGGGTTTTTTAACAATAAAATATTTAACCCTCCTAATATTTCAAGATCGTGATTTGAGACATACTATATGACATATGACATATAATAAATATATGGGAGGCGGTTGTTACCAAGTAGAGGGAGTCCAATCCAAAGCCACTTCTAAATTTTTTAATAAAAAAAGAACAAAGTATAAACTATATATAAAATTTGATTAACTGTAATAATATAACAGGCCGGGCGGGCTTGTTTGATTTCTTTTTTTATCGCCCGATCCCACCCATTAACCTTAGCAGTCCAGCCCGAGCCCGCCCATTTTTTCAAGAATGGTTGTCTAAGCCCGCTTACCTGTGAACAACTCTACCTCCAACACACCAAGTTGTTGGTGGAAACTCTCAAGATGATGATCAATATCAACTTGTTTCGCAATTCTCCGGTTGAAGTGCAACTTCAACAACTCTAGTATTCAAGTTAGTTATCAACTTCTTTGAATGGCCTTTTTCTTCGAGTTGTGGGAGCTTCATGACGAGTCTCATCTCGTCTAGGGTCTCCTCACTTCCAACCACAACACTCACTTCTTCAATGCTAATTTGCCATCGTTTTGGGTCAAAATGTGCTCTGATATTACTTGTCACGAGCTATCTCTGCAAGCTCGTGTGTAGCCCTTATTACTTGTACTAAGGCAGGCAACCAAACTCGGGAACACAAAGCTAAATTACCAAACAAGAACACTAGAAAGATGGGGAAGAACTCAATACTTCTATTACTCTTGCTTCTCTTTGGTGCTTTACAAATGAGGAACTACCAATTATTTATAGGCCTTCATGTACAAGTCTATATCTAGATATTTACATAGAAGGATTCGGATACATAAACACTAGAAAGGTAAGGAGTCTTCTAGAATGTGCTTGGTTCTTCTTAATTCCTCAATGATAGTAGAAAAATACATAAATAACATATTTTTACATATTTATCTACTATCACTCAAGGTTCCCCATGATCTTGAAGGGTCTATAATGATGTGGCTTCTCAAGGAACATTCTTGCGGGACGTGACAAGTGGTTTTCTCAAGATGTAGTGGGTTGGACTCATACATCTCATGAGAGTATTGATTATGAGTCGTTTGAGTATTATATAGATCTAACAAGGACGTATGGAATTTAAGTGTGAGAGTTTGCGACAATTCCTCGCTACATCGGTTATGAGTTAGAATTATGAGTCTTATAAATCCTTAGTAAGGTGATTTGAAAATTATTTGGAAAATCTGTTGTTTTTTGAACTAGTGATGTCACAAAAGTCTACTAAGAAAATGAAAACCCGTAGCTTGCCATGTTACTGAATTATTTTAAAGTGAACCAATTAGAAATAGACAATACCTAATTGAGATAAAATTTCCCAACTTGTGGTCTCACTTTTCTTCATGACTCCAGAGATCAGATTTATCTGGAGAGTGTACAAGATCGCGAAATGAATCTCACACAGAAGAAGTAGGGAGCGTTGCACTCTCGTGCTGATGCGGTGGCTCAATAAATATAGGAAAAAGAATATCACTGAAGCACAGATAAATATTAGCACTTATAAGAAGCTTGTTCCATAACCGGATTAGAAAGTAAATGACATCGTTAGAAAACGTACTATATACAGCATGGATGAAACCTGGCTTCATTGCAATGAGAAATATCTGCACCAGCATGATAGCTCGATTACATTTCCGCAGTACCCAAGCAATTGTGGCAACAATCAGTACTTTTGTTTCTTCTTCAACTGCAATTAGGATGATTCAAGAGACGGGCATGTGCTTTTAATAAGAATAACAATCTGATCAAGTATAATGTTCCACATTCAGTGAGAAATGAGAAACTATTGATGACAAGAAGGAAAGTATAAAGCACAGAACGAAAGGCATGCACGTCTCCAACATCTACTGCAAGAAAATAAGGATTCAGCTCACCGCTGTTTTGTGTAAGAAGAAAGTTGAAATCACATAGAACTGCAAACAAACTAGAAAATTATTCCTTATGAATCTTCAACAGCATGATGGTAGCAAAATGGGAAAGTTATACATCTCTTAGTCCCTCCCTCCCCCCCACGCCCCCCCCCCCCCCCAAGAAAAAAAATGCAGGCCGTGTGAATGTGATAAAGAGGCTTAACTATTCTTTCAGTATCGAACCTAGAAGGAAAAATTATCAGTTACCAATTAGTAAAACGTAAGCATATACTCACCTTCTGGAGCAGGATCCCCATCGTCAGTTTGGTGGACCTCATCAGAGATGTACAGGAAAACAGAGTTGTTCACAAGATTAACAAGGGAAACTAAAACTCCAAGACAAAACTGAGCAAGGATAAAGAAGCCAGGAAAAGGATAATTCCACAACCCCACCATTTCCCAAATCTCTGTGTCCTGCTTATGCAATTTAGGACAAGAAAAAAGATGGTATGGGTCAGATTTTTTCACAAAAGGGAACAATAAACCTCAAGAAAAGAGGCAGCACTTGAGTTAAACTTACCTTTCCGACTTCCCAGTTCAGGCATGAAAAGACTATATTGAAAATATATGTGCTGACAGCCCACAGAAGAATGAAGACAAGGAGCAGCCCATTTAGCCGGTGCAAATGAAACAAGGATGGGAAAGAAAACATAATGTAGCCGACATATCCAAGTAATCCAAACGCACATATGCTTGCAAAATAGAAGCTCCATAAAGCAAGAGCAAACAAGGAGACCTGTCAATTTCATCACTGAAAATTTAACAAATAAGCCGAAAGATAATTGACATGCTCAACTCAACCTGAAACCAAAATACAATATCTAGACCAAGGAAGCAAAAATCATTGGAGAAATTGATACAATTACAAAATATAAAGATTCACATATGATATTAAGGCAAGCCCATGTTCTGTTAGACAGTATAAATCCAAAGAAGTTGATACTGCATTTGTAGAAGAAAATCTTAACATCATAAAATACTGTAGAAGCACATCGAAATATGTGACCGTAACAGTTTTTAACGGTGAAGATGGAGGTGTAAGCCAAAGAGTTGATTGGAGTAGATGCAATATCTTAAATGAATGCATCACAAACTTTACCTACTTCTGAGTTGGATTTTGCAGAGAAAATTTTAGACTTTACCTAGATTAGGATCAAGCCATCAAGTAACCTCCTTGAACCCTTTCTTTTTGGTAGAACTACCACAAGAAATTTGCATTTTTTTGCAGCTATAATCTGTTCAGAAGATTTAGCTGCGTAGTGATTACCAGACTCACTCAGATCATGTCATTGACCTCCAAACATACCATGTGGATTTTATTGGTCAATCACTTATTAATGAGGTAATTTTAAATTCTTGTTTTGCAAGATTAGTTTAGTGATGATTTTAGGACCGAACCTTTTGTCTATCGTTTTGTTTATTGTAGAACTTTACATCATAGTAGTACATAAGAGTATTTGAGACCTCCCAGAAACAGAATTTGGTTCTGTTTTATGAAATTTTAAGAAGGTAGAATGGCCATGTCAAAGTAGTACTCAGATTAACTAGGTCCAATTTTAAATTCTTGTTTTGCAAGCCAGCTTAGTGATTAATTTAGGACCAAACCTTCTTTCTAATGTTTATTATAAAACTTTACATTGCAGTAGTACGTAAGAGCATTTGATACTTCCCAAAAACAGGATTTGGTTCTGTTATATGAAATTTTGAGAAGTTACTAAAATGGCCATGCCAAAAACTAGGGGAAATATTTGTTAAATAACCAATTAGATATAAATATATTCAAACACTTGTCTGTTATATATCTAAAGATAATGAGTATGTGCAGTTAAGGATATGTACCGGGCCACCATAGGTAAAGAAGTTGATGCTGAATGTACGAAAAACTGCACCCCTTAACAGAAGATTGGTGTCTCGTTCACCAGATCTACAAATGACATTGCATTAAATCATATCTCTAGAAAACCTTGAAAGATCTGTGTCTGTGAGCAAATAATTTGACATGTTCACATTCTTAAGTAGAAGCTGGGATTGGAGAAACAAGTAACAGGAATTGCAGTTATCTCAATTGAGATGACTTCAGACGTGAATCTCAATGATGCATACATAATTTTGTAGTTGCACAAAATTTGGGCAGCAGTCATCCAAATGGTGTTTAATTGACAAAAATTGAAATTGTAATTGACCGTACATCTCATAGAGATTTAAAATGACAATACGATTGGGGAGGCAAGATGCCTCTACATAGAGATTTCACACCAACTGGAAATAAACCCCATGAACCCTACTTCACCATTTAAACAGCGAGGATGACTTGAAAATTCACAAAGGGTGCTTTCTGCACGAATGTATATAGTGTAATAGTGACTTTTTTTTCTCTCTCCAGATTTTATAATTAATGACTCAGGACATCTACATTGTAATAGCTGTTCAACAAAAACTTATTGCAGTGCATTTCAATGTAATAATGCAAATTTTTAATGTTAACCCCAACAATTGGCTGGTAACCTATGCCTCTAGAAAATGCACTATTGATGACAAGGAAATATATTCATTATGATGATGAAATAGACGAATTTTGCATCATATTTCAAATCAGTTACCTTGATTCATGAATGAAAAAAGAATTCATTGATGGCAGAAGATGTTCAGTCAAGCTGCCTTCTCTCATGGACATGATGAAATTCACTTCCTCCAAGTCAAGCTTGACAAAAGATAACTGCGTAAATGCTGCACAAATTTATAAACTATACCAAAGCTTGGTACGATAAAGTAGCATAACTTCCAGTCCTCTACACGGGTAGTTAAGTAGAAATACACCAAACAATACAAACTTATATACTGGAAAAATGTGTAGCACAAAGTAAAATGTTGAACAAATTGAAAACTAAAAAAATACCCTACAAGTTCCTGGAAAAAGGGTGTACCCCGAAGAAAAATATGATCAGCGAAAGACCAGAACAAATTTGTGTCCAATCAGATGCTGAAGAAATTCTGTATAGACCGATGAAATCACCTATCACATTCAAGAACTTAGGTAATCGTGTGGGGAGCTGATAGACGTAGAGAAAGAAAATATTGAAGCCCGCGTACAGCCAAAGAAATCTCCACCATCTTCATGACAGTGTAAACAAATGCAAGCAAATTAATATATGATACTTGATACAACAAGATTGTACTAGGATTATCAAGAACTACTATAAAGTCACCTGAAGAGACCGTGAAAGTTGCTTGTTAAGGACCAATCCACAAGACCCACACAACTAGAAACGAAAAATGGCAAAGAAACCCAAGAAGTGTTGCTGATACCCACAACCAACTGAACGGCTGGCAACAGCAAGAAGAAAGCAACCTTCACATGTGAACCTTCCATACGCGCCAAATGGGAACAGAAAAATTCCAGTCAATTTACGACATCAAAACCTAAGAACTCAAGTTATGTCAAACACAAAACTAGTATCATTTTTTTAATCTTGATATATCCGAATTCAGATATTGATATATGCAAGTATACAACCACCACAGAAATTTAACAAGGAAAAGCAAACCATGGACTACTCTTGTCTCAAAACAAGACCCATATCGTTCTCTATTTTTCAGCTTACGCAACAACTATGGAAGGTAAAGCATAGAGGATTGTCAATGTGTTTAAGTATCCGTGAAGAAAGTAATTAATGTAGCAGAATATAGACTACATGCTAGCTTTGAGGGTACAATTTCGTAACTGTAATCAGAGATTATATTATTGATTTTCTTATAAATACAATGAAATAGTACAAGGATATATATAGGCAAGAAAGCTAGAAAAGGAAACCCTAAAAGAGAAAACCCTAAGGGCCCACGAGCTAATTGGGCCTAAGTAAAGAATTACATATTTTACATTCTAACACTCCCCCTCAAGCTGGAGCATAGATATTAATCATGCCCAGCTTGTTACAGATAGAAGAGATCCGCGAACCAGGTAAAGCTTTGGTAAAGACATCGGCAAGTTGACTTCCTGTTCGAACAAAGGGAGTTGAGATAGTTCCATCTTCTAGCTTTTCACGAGTGAAATGGCAGTCCACTTCAATATGTTTTGTTCTCTCATGAAACACGGGATTATTTGCAATGTGGATAGCCGCCTCATTATCACAATATAGATTCATTGGTTTAGATTGAGCAAACCCAAGTTCACCTAGCAGATTACGCAACCATATCAACTCACAAGTGGTTTGGGCCATAGCCCTATATTCAGATTCAGCACTTGACCGGGAAACGACATTCTGGTTCTTGCTTTTCCACGAGACTAGATTTCCTCCAACTAACACACAATAGCCTGTCGTAGACCGTCTGTTCGTAGGATCTCCATTATAGTCAGCATCTGTAAACCCTTCTATGACATGATGATCGTGATTTTGATAAAGAATACCAAGACCAGGGGCACCCTTTAGGTACTTCAGTATATGTCTAACGGCCTCCCAATGTGGAGTTCTTGGAGATGACATAAACTGACTTACAACACTCACTGGAAAAGCAATGTTAGGACGTGTAATCGTCAGGTAGTTTAGCTTTCCCACAATTATTCTGTACTTTTCTGGATCCTCAAGTAGATCTCCATCGTCTGCTTTCAATTTCATGTTCGGAATCATTGGGGCCTCACACGGTTTTGTTTCAATCATCCCAGAGTCATTCAATACATCCAAACAATATTTCCGTTGAGACAAACAGATCCCTTTCCGAGTACGAGATACTTCAATTCCCAAGAAGTATTTTAAAGGACCTAGATCCTTTGTTTGAAACCGAGACGTAAGGAAATATTTCAGCTTCTTGATCCATATCCTATCACTCCCAGTAATCACAATGTCATCAACATACACCACTAGTAGAATGCATCCAGAAGGGGATGAAGTAAAGAACACAGAATGATCATAAGAGCTCCTCCGTAAGCCAAACTCAGTCACTACAGCATTGAACCGTCCAAACCAAGCACGAGAGGATTGCTTTAAACCATACAATGATTTACGTAACTTACAGACTCTACCAGACTCCCCATTAGCAGCAAACCCAGGTGGTTGCTCCATATAAACTTCCTCATGTAAATCACCATGCAGGAATGCATTTTTCACATCCAGTTGGTGTAGGACCCAGTCATAAGTAGCGGCTAATGAAATAAACAAGCGGATGGAGGGTAACTTAGCCACAGGAGAAAATGTCTCGTAGTAGTCGACCCCATAAGTCTGAGCATATCCTTTAGCTACCAACCGGGCTTTCAGACGAGCCACTGATCCATCTGGATTAACTTTCACAGTGAATACCCATTTGCAGCCAATTGCCTTTTTACCTGCAGGTAACTCTACCAAATCCCATGTATTATTATGATCTAGAGCATTAATCTCTTCAATCATGGCATCCCGCCATCCAGAATGAGCCAAAGCTTCACCAACCGTTTTAGGAACAGGACAGGAATCAAGTGTGGAGATCAAAGAGCGAGAACGAGAAGAAAGTTTATCATAGGAAACAACAAAAGAAATAGGGTAAGTACATGAGCGCTTACCTTTCCGAAGGGCAATGGGAACATCAAGATCAGGATCCTGTGTATCGGAAGGTGGTGGATCACTTGAAGCAGTAGGATCATCATTAGAAGGATCTGCAGACGATGATGAAGATGGTATAGGGTCGGGATTTGACGTAGGTCGTTGCCGCCTATTATACACATGAACTATCGGTGGTTTAGTAGGCTCTTGATGTTGTGTCGAGTCGGATAGGATAGGGGATTCAATAACTGGTACGGTATATACCAACAAATCATCGCTATCTCTTGGATTGCAAGGATTGGACACAGGAAAGAAAGGTATATTCTCATGGAATGTAACATCTCGAGATACAATGTATCGATTAAACGTGGGAGAAAAACGCTTATACCCTTTTTGAAGTCGAGAGTAACCAAGAAAGACACATTTAAGAGATTTTTGATCCAACTTAGTTATGTGTGGTCGGGTATCACGGACAAAACAAGTACTACCAAAGATCTTTGGGTCGACAGGAAACAATGACTTTGTAGGAAACAGAACTGAGAAAGGACTTCTTCCATCCAAAACAACAGATGTCATTCGGTTGATGAGAAAACAAGCAGTAGCAATAGCATCAGCCCAGAAGAGTTTTGGAACAGTCATGTAAAATAATAGAGCCCGAGCCACCTCTAAGAGATGACGATTCTTTCGTTCAGCAACCCCATTTTGGGCTGGTGTGTCAACACAGGAAGACTCATGAAGAATACCATTTTGAAGCATATATGACCGAAATGTTTGAGACAAATATTCTTTTGCATTATCGCTACGAAGAGTTTGAATGGAGACTTTAAACTGTGTTTTAATCTCAGTATAAAATGAACAAAAATGGGTAAACACCTCAGATCGATTTTTCATAAAGTAAAGCCAAGTAGTACGAGAGTAATCATCAACAAAAGTAACGAAATACTTAAATCCAAGTTTTGAAGTGACCGGACATGGTCCCCAAACATCAGAATGGACTAACTCAAATGGGGACGAGGCCCGCTTATTATAGACTCTAGGACTTAAATGAATACGTTGATGTTTGGCATACTGACAAGACTCACACTGTAGAGAAGATAAAGAAGAAAACTCAGGACACAACTTCTTCAAATTCTGTAAAGAAGGATGACCTAATCGACAATGAACTTCAAGTGGAGACGATGAGTTGGAACAAGCCAAAGAGCAAGGTATTTGATGTTCAAATATATATAGGCCGTCAGTTTCCCGCCCTTTACCAATAATCCTCTTCGTCGACAGATCCTGAAAGACACAGAAATCGGGATAGAATGTGACACAACAATTTAAAGCACGAGTAATTTTGCTGACTGATAACAAATTGAACGAGAAATTGGGTAGACTAAGGACAGAAGATAACGAAACAGATGGAGTAAGATCAATGGTGTCAGAACCAAGGACAGGTGTGATAGACCCATCAGCAATTGTGACATGTGATGGAGACGTGTGTTTATTGAAATTAGAGAAGATAGTGGGATTACCTGTCATGTGATCTGAAGCACCTGAATCAATGACCCATTTGGAGGCAGAGGATAATAGGCATGTACTAGAGTTACCTGTCTCAACAAAAGTAGCAGTCGGAGCAGTGGAATTCTCAGTCCCTAAAATTCGAGCATATTCTTCTACGGGTATAGTAACCGTACTACCAGATGGTTTGTCTTCTCCGGTCATCTTCCAATGAATCACAAACCAGAAAATCGAAGTTGGACAAAGAATGCACTCACAGGGTGCCAGAAAACCAACGAACAAAAACGAAAACAAACAACGCACTCACAGGGTGCGAGAAGACGAACATACCAAGCGAAAAAAAAGGGGGAAAATCTTCGATCCAGACAAAACGTACCAAGCGAACATTGATAAAAAAAAAGCACCAAAATCTCGGGAGTTACTATTCACACCGGAATTACTATTCATACCGGAGTTACTGTTCACACCGGAGTTACCGTTCACGCCGACAGAAAGTAGGGCGGCTGCTATTAGGGTTTTGGGAGCGACGGCTATTAGGGTTTTAGGAGCGGCGGCTCTGATACCATGTAATCAGAGATTATATTATTGATTTTCTTATAAATACAATGAAATAGTACAAGGATATATATAGGCAAGAAAGCTAGAAAATGAAACCCTAAAAGAGAAAACCCTAAGGGCCCCACGAGCTAATTGGGCCTAAAGTAAAGAATTACATATTTTACATTCTAACAGTAACAAAGTTGAGCACAGCATCATCCTTTTGGAATATGTCAAATTAGCAATATAATAAACAAGATGAATGACAAAAACAAAGAAGTTCTACCATCTAGTGCCCCATAATCAGTTAAGTATCCAATAACAGAATTTTCTGATTGATAAATAGACTGTTGAAGCACCTGAGTGACAGCAGTATTAGAGAAGGGTCATATCTCAGTGCCCTCCAAATTTACACCTTTACCAGCAGGGTAAACCACAGTAAACAGGCAAATTATCTTCTAATCACAGATGAGTAGATGACAATTCTTAATGGCATACTAATAATGCAATAGGCACTCCACGGTTCAGTTCTCATGTGTCAAAATTAATGGAGATCAAGATGTGTTAAAGAAATGTAAAGTTGAGGCTCGGTATGTCAGAGAGAAATCATCAAGCAAAGCTTTAAATTTATCAAGGTGTACCAACCTATTCGCTCTACAGCTGCTGCTATACTTTCCAAAAACGAAGATGCCCATGTAAACAAATGTAATCTGATTTCATGGAGTTCAGTAAAAGCACTGAAAGCCGCTAATAGTTGCAAGATCAAAAGATAAATTATTATTGGTGATCGCCATGTTTGGACTCTGCAAAAACGTACTTCATTAGCATGCATAACAGATTAAACATAGCAAGAGCTGCTGAAGCTGACGAGATTGAAATTTTAGCAAGAGTAGTTGATGTTTAAAATAGTATTGAGATAGAAACTAAAATCTCACATCTTGAATCCTATTAGCTTTGCCCACAGAGGTTCTTCTGCACTGCATCTTCCACACCAAATGGCCCATGCAATAAGAAAAGTCACTCGTGAAAGGATAGCAACAAGTGAGAAAACAACAATAAACCACAACACTGTTCTCTCCCTTGAGTGAAATCCTACAAAAGCAAAATAATCTAAGTAAGCTTGACATCGTATCAATTGCTAAACAGATACACTATAATGCTTAAAGAATGCAGTTAGAAACTGGAGCTTGCCTTCATACAATTTAAAGAATTTAAAGCAATCCTAATGTATCTGATTATCCAGAAATAACAGGAATATGAGATAAATCTTGCTTGGCTTTTATTGTAGGTGTGGTTCCTAATACGAAACATGGGGCCATAGATTTTACGCAAGCTACTGTTGAGCTCCAACCGATCCAATTGACAACACATCTTTACGGTTCAACATATAATCTTTGGGGAAATAGTTGACTAAGAAAACTATTAAGAAGTAATTGTTGGGATCAAAAAACTTTGTGTCCCAATGATTAGATAGAAGAACCAACCCAACAACAAATACGGAAACAAAATTTGATCGAATCTAACGTGAACAACAAAATGCCTAATACAAAAGCGAAACAAATGCAACCACACGACGAAAATGACAGTAAGAAACACAAATATGACAGACTTACGTGGTTCCACTATCGATGTGATAGTGTATGGCCATACGAAAAGGAGGCCAATTGTATTTCATGAATCAAACAAGGATTACAAATCAGAGAGAACCAAAACTAACAATCAATAATCTCACAAACGATCACACAAAGGGCTTAGAAATTTGTTCATCTATCTTTACAAACGTATGCTTCAATCCTCACAAAAGCAACAGCGATAAATTAGACCTAGAAGTCTAATTTATCGATCCGGAGCTCGTAAACTTCGGACGCAACTTGGAAGTCGCCTTGGATCTCGCTCGATTCCTCAACTGCCCATTGGCGACTTCGTAAACCTAACAAGCCTCTAGGTACCCAGTCGAACATGACATCAAACGCAAACGAAATCACCTAGCATGACGCATATAATGTACCTAGAGCTATTCCAACATCCATGCCTAGAGTATACCAAGAGTTGATCCATCTTTCACGCAACTTCAAATGCCAGCTTAAGCTTGCTTATGCAAGTTACATACAACAGCAGTATGTGATGGTTTTGTGTCACAAATTTCAACACTGCACCTTGGTGCAAAAACACCTCCAAATGCAAAGTGAACCGGTTTTTCACCTTGAACAAATTTCTCAAAGCCAAAGATGATCTTGAACTGCACTGTGAGCAAATATCCCAAATGGATATATAAAACAAACGAGGATCAAATCCTTTAAGCTTCAAAGTCCTCCCTCTTTGACAATATGCCACTTTGTGGAACCACCAAGTGAGCATCATGACAAGTCAAGTTCGAGCAATGCTTGCACGGGCATTACTGTGGATCCAAATGTTCGTATGAACCTCATCGAGCATCTTATCCGAAATGTGCTCAACAACCAAATGGTACTATTTCAGCTTGCTCAACAAGTTGTCAGAATATCGGTCCAAATTGCTAAAGTCGTCACCACAAATCAACCGATGTTGATGGAATCCTAGAATTGTTACCTAAACACGCATCGAATGTCACTGTCTGACCTATCTAGAATAACATATTCTTTGCAGACTTCGTTCTTTTCATCACAATCATAATGCCCCTAAAAACCTTCAACCATTGCCTTCGCAAAGTTTCTTTGCTACCGTGCAATGCTAGTTGTCCAATAGAGATCAAAGACATAGACATAGCCAAAACATATCTCACATCTGAGATGGTATGAATGCACCCATCGAACACCCTAATACTTACATATCTGATCCCCATACACTTGCACTCAGTGTCATTCTCCATCCAAATGTTGTTTCCCTCATCTTCAACAAACATTGACTAACAAATCCTATTAGGCATCATGTGAATAACGCACCCTAATATATCACCCATAGATTATCATAATTTGGATAATATACTATAGCCAAAAGGATATTGTCATTCATTGTGCGGGGTGCTCTTCGCCTATGTCTTCCTCTTAGCTTTGGACAATCCCTCACCCAATGGTCGGGTTTCTTGCAATAATTGCACGATCCCTTTTCCTTAGACTTGTTTCAAACAGCGCTTCTGGGAGTTAAAATACCCAAGAACGGTCTCATCATGGTCTCTCTCCACAAGCAACCCTGGTTGTTTGTGCTATTGTCACCCAAAGTCTTCATTCCATCCTACTCTTCACTAAAAAAATTAATCTTGACATCAAAGTGATGTCACATCCATAAATCAGAATCGATTGGTAAGAGAGCACAAAAGGGTCATCGCCAGTTGATCCTCTTCAATTTTCAAATCTACCACCCTCATCACAACTAAATCATCAAAGGTTGTTAGATGTCTCTTGATTGAAGCACCCTCATTCATTTTGTAGCCAGGTGAACATTTTTAGCAAAATCAAACGATTTGTAATAGACTTCTTCAAAAAAAAGTTCCTTGAGCTTCAAACAGATGACATTTGTAGTCCTCTGAGCACTAGCTTTAGGTATCACATTTCCCATAGCCAACTAAATTGTAGTGAAGGCTCGTTCTTCCATCTTTTCCAACTCTTTTATAAAGATATTAGAGAGAAGTCTCTTCAAGTTGTAAACAACTATGTGTAATCGATTTCTCCTCAAAACGACTTTCATCTTGTTGAATTTTGTGATATATGCTCCCAGCAGTATAGGCAACTTGTACACAACTTATACCTCACCTTGCAAGTCATGCAAATTGGAAGACAACTCTCTGTACATTGCATGTGATATGCAAGTGGGCTAGAAGTCGCATATGCAAGTCATTTAGTCTATGCGACTTGTGCAAGCCACTTCGTAGTTGCGTTCCAAAGTCACCATCACTTGGCGTAGGCTACATGAAGACGCATACCCTTAATTTAGATGAGAGTTTGACCGAGCGAATAGTGCAGACGACTTCGTGCTCCCCCGGAAGTCGCGTATAGGCATCAAACGAGATTTATAGTGAATTAGGTCAAAAGAATGTTTAGAACAAGATAATACATTTTGCACACATATTCTCCTGTCTCCACTTTCAAAGTAGAAGGTGTTTTGACTACCATTTGAGTGTGTATTGTATCATGATTCATGTGGTAAGCATTTGTTGTAGCCCTCTACTTATTAGTGAAATACATCATCTCATGTTTGTTGTGGATATTTACTATCGTACCGATAATGAACCACATTATATTTTGTGTTGATTTGTATTGTTTAGTTGCTTTCCATATTAGATTGTTACTATATAAATTGATCTTCTGTTGGTTGTATTCAGCATAGGTATTGTACAACACATTGGGATCCTATGTATTTTGTATGGGTTATTGGGTTGTTCACCATTACACTTGATTGTTATGGGACCCATGATTTGTTATTAGAGGTGAACATAAATTGTCCTATTTTCATACTTTTACACATCACCCATTATCTTCACATATTCGTAGATAAACACAAATTTACTGTACTGTTCAACTGTTTCCTAATTCTCAAGCATAATTAAAAATCTGTCATCTGAACATTAAAGATGAATTTATGGGAGAACTTGTTGTATTTGTTAACTAGAGTAAACTGCAATTCGTATCGTAGAGCATCACTAGCATAATGATATAATGGACACCTGGAATCACCATCCATGGAAAGGGTACACCATGCTAGAATCCTGGAATAGTTGAGCATTCTTTTTTTCCCGAAAAGACATCCAAGACTACATATTTTATACCCATGTGGCTAGTCAGTGAAAACAAAAACCAACATAAAAATGGTTATTTCCTGACCTAATCCACCCAAGTTTCCACAATGTTGCACCAACACGACTATATAAACAGTCAAAATTAACAGCTATAAGAAACACCCTTCTTTTCCAATGGTTAACTTTAAACAAAAAATTTAAATGCCTAAATCCTTGAAATAGAAATAATGCATATTAGATTTAATGCAACATTGAATGATGCATTTCGATGCACTACCTATTTACAATGTGAGACTGATGATAACAATGTAGCAGCACTTCAACATACTTGATACTATGGCAAACGATCAAGGTTATATTTAAAATACATACTAGTACCTTTTTCCAGATGAACGAATAGAATAAGTAGAGAAGCTAGCAAGTTCCCAAGAGATATCAAACTCCAATTCATTAAAGCGGCTGCAGAAACAGAAAGGATGAGCATATATATAGAAAGTTAATTACTAGAAGGTCAAATAAACCTTATAATACGAAGATTTGAACATCACACGGTTAGAATTCCATAAACATTTACCCCTTCGCTAACTCACGGTTAATTGTACCAATAATCTAAATCAATTGAACTCAATGATCATTGTCACATGAACCGACAATAACTTAACATAATCACTAAAAATGCCGCAGCTACAGAGATGATTGAAACGTATTATCACTTAAATCTCCAAAACTGAAGCTAATTAGGTTCTCAGGCAGTCAGGTGTCCATGCTTGCCAGTAATCTCATAATATAAGCTTAGACAAGAGAAAACAAATAACTATTATGTGCATTTTGATGATAAACACGAGGAATCTAGATTAATTCAAGTAATGAAATCAAACGCCGTGCATGCACAATACACATTGTTTGTCACTTTCAGATGATCTTCAAATAAAACTTGCTCGATTAAGATAACGAAGAAACAAAAATGTTACCTGTAAATAGTAGCAAAGACAACAGAAATCCACCGAATAATACCCTCATTGTTGACTCGTAAGGTCGAAACCAGATCGTTCATATCATCAGTTGATTATATAATCAGCTTTCAGTGGAATTTTTCTTGGCGGGCTGAAAATTCGACAAAATTGAATCGAGAAGAAGAACGTATTTGATTTGATTTCTCTAAACTAACACTAAGAACTCAAATTCAAAAGAAAATTGAGATCTCGAATGGAAGATTTACGTAAATTCGCAAACTCCATGTTCATCTACGATTACTGTGATATGGGGAGATGATTATTACATTTAGTAATGACTTACGAAAAATAAAAATAAATTTAATTGATATAATAATAAAAAAATTCAATAATTATAACTGTTCTAGTTGCGCAGTCGCCGTGCCGCACCATGGTATCAAGGCTTGTGTTTCACGTTACGTTAAATCTGTGACACGCCATGGCCTACTGCACAGTATTTGTAATGCGATATTTGATTTTTCTTTATGTTTTTAATATATATATAACCTAATTTAACTTATTTATTACTATTGACTTAGTAACACACCAAAACATATGTTTTTATTTATAATATTATATATAAATTAAAAATTCGACGCCATAAGTCACACCTTGAAAATGTCATGGCTTCTCCATGGATCCTAAAGTTTGAGGCTTGGCCACGCCACCACGTCATTTAGAACCTTGATAATTATGTGGTGTTTGATTCGTTAAAATTAGACAGAATCTGAAATTGGTTCGTTAAAGTGGGAACAAACAAAAGTCACTTCTCTGTCGAATGTATTTTAAAACGTGATTTAAGATGTGAACAAAGTGGACAATATTTAATACGGTTAATCTTGAATATTACAATTAAAATCATTTTTTTAACACTAGGCATATACCCGTGCGATGCAGCGGAATGTGAGTAAAGAATGAACAATTAATGCTACTTCCTTATAGACATGTCATCAACAATAAATTATGACCTAAGAATCACAACTTATGAAACACTAAACTCTAAACCCATAAAGATATTCAATAATTAATTTATATTACAATTATTGATGAAAAAAATTATAATGATATAATTTATAATAAGAATGAAAGGTATTTTACGATTATGTATTTTTAATATGCTAACGGTGGAAAAAAAATAAAACGTATGGATAGAAAACAAATTAATTCGTAGATATTCATGATATTTAATAGTACGGTTAAATTAAAAAACATTCAATATTGGGCTCGTTTTGAAGGTATTGACGAGATGATTATTATGGTATAATTTGTAGAAAAATGAACGTATTTTTTTTCATTGCATTTTTGTTCATATACGATTATTTGTGTTAATATGATAATGGTGTAAAATGAAAAATGAAAAAACAAGGGATATAAAGTAAATTAAATAAGTAAGTGTAAGGTGGTAAATGTAACATTATAAGGGTAGTAAATGTTATTGTACAAAAGATTGTACAATAACCGTTTTAGAATTTTTATCTATACTATTATATAGACATATACTCGCATACGATGCGGCGTGAAAAATCGTGCAATCGAAGGAACAATTGGCAAAGGTATGTATCCGCCCGCAAAACATCTCGAAATCAAAATGACAACAACGTTTTCATTTTAAGTATGTATTATTCGTTCTTATCGATACTTTAGTCTATTAATCATAGACTAAATACATTAGTTTTCATTTCGTTCTTCGTTTGGTGCACTTATATGTGAATCATAGACTAAAATATCGATAAGGACGAAGAAATACAAACTTAAAATGAAACGTTGTTGTCATTTTGATTTCGATATGTTTCGCGAACGGATACATACCTTTGTCAATTGTTCATTCGATTTCACGATTTTTTGCGTCACATCGTGCGCGGGTATATGCCTATTTTATAATAATAATAATGAAATGTATTTTTAATATATTTTAGTTGATCTACGATTATGTATTTTTAATATGCTAAAGGTGGAAAAAAAAATAAAACGTATGGATATAAAATAAATTAGTTTATAAATATTCATGATATTTAATAGTACGGTTATATTAAAAAAATATTCAATATTGGGCTCGTTTTTAAGATATTGACGAGACAATTATAATGGTATAATTTGTAAAAAAAAAACATATTTTTTCATTGCATTTTGTTCATATACCATTATTTGTGTTAATATAACAAAGATGTAAAATTAAAAATGAAAAAGTAAGGGATATAAAATAAATTAAATAACTAATTGTAAAGATGTTAAATGTAACATTG
Organism: Arctium minus; assembly: GCA_954870635.1. Classification (NCBI taxonomy): domain Eukaryota; kingdom Viridiplantae; phylum Streptophyta; class Magnoliopsida; order Asterales; family Asteraceae; genus Arctium; species Arctium minus. The sequence goes on along the minus strand of OX941095.1, from coordinate 69,975,776 downwards.
AATTTTGAAAATAACCGTTTACAATTTTAATATAATAGTATAGATATAGATAGTATATATATATATATAATGTTACATATTTATAATACCAATAAAAATATTCAATAATTAGTTTATATTAAAATTATTGACCAAAAAATTATAATATTAGAATTTATAATACTAATGAAACATACTATTAATATATTTTAGTTGATCTACAATTATGTATTTTTAATATGCTAACGGTGGAAAAAAATAAAACGTATGGATAGAAAACAAATTAATTCACAGATATCCATAGTTTTTAATTGTATGATTAAATTAAAAAATATTCAATATTGGGCTCGTTTTGAAGGTATTGACGAGACGATTATAATGATATAATTTGTAAAAAAAGAAACGTATTTTTTCATTGCATTTTTTTTCATATACGATTATTTGTGTTAACATGATAAGGATGTAAAATAAAAAATGAAAAAAATAAGGGATATAAAGTAAATTAAATAATTAATTATAAGAGGTGGTAAACGTAAGATTTAATTTTAATGGATTTCCCACGATCATATTTTTTTTATTTTTAATTCATAGTTACAGTTTTTGTCCCTGAACTATTTTGATAGACTTACTTTTTACCTTTTAGTTTTACATTTTACATTTTACATTTTCATTATATTAACACATATAAGCATATATTAACTAAAATACGTTAAAAAAATAATTTTTTAATTTTAGCAAGTTACACCATTATAATCGTCTCGTCAATACATTCGAAATGAGCCCAATATTGAATATTTTTTTATTTAATTATATTATTATATGTCATATATTATACCTTGATTAATCGATTTTTTTTAAAAGAGAAAATGCATTACATCGAACGTAAGTTTTAACATCAAGATAATAAAGATAATAAATATATTGCGTATTTTTTTATTCCAACAGATTCCAACTTTGATAATTCATTTAAATCAACATATTCACGAGTACGAGTACGTTCTATATATTCTTCATTCACATCTAATCTACGTTTGTATGGGATAATCCACGACATTGCATCTAGAAGTGCATTACGTGTCCAATGGTGTATGAGTGTGGGCATTGGGTAATCTCCTTTTAATACCCAGTTAGTTCACCCAATAACTCTATACGGATAGTACCCATGCATCTTCATGACCACAAAAACAAGTAGATATGACTCGAAATTCACAATTTCCATCGCCTAATACATTTTGTACTTGTGCGATGTATGGATGAAATAAACTCGTGATTTGATCAAGATATGGAGGGGGGTTGTCATTGGAAGTAGAAGCTATGCCTCGCTGATTCTTTATGACCGAAATATTTGGAGTTGATAAATGTTGGCGCGATAGAATAACTGCGTCTACGAGGGTATTCAATAATATTTTTATTTATTTCAAATCAATTACTTTACTTTATTTCAAATAATATATTATATATATGTCGAATGATTCTGTTTTCATTTATCGACATGTGATATCCCAAAATAATCGAAATTTGTGATATCCACAATTAATCACATGTGATATCTACAATTAATCACATATGATATCCACAAAATACAACGTAATTATATATGTTAATGTGATATGTTAAAACGTATTTTTTAACATATTTTTAACATATAATAATATAATAAAATAAAAAAATATTTAATATTGGACTCATTTCGAAGGTATCGAAGAAAAAACTATAATGGTGTAACTTGTTAAAATTAAATATTATTTTTTTTGAACGTATTTTAGTTAATATATGCTTATATGTGTTAATATAATGAAAATGTAAAATGTAAAACTAAAAGGTATAAAGTAAATCTATTAAAAGAGTTAAGGGACCAAAACTGTAACTATATATCAAGAACTACTTTCAAGAACCGTCAACAACCCTTTAAGCCCTTTAATATAATAGTATAGATAATTTGTAATTGGTTCGTTGAAATTCTTATGGAATTGAAACGATCAATTCTATTCGTGCATTTGATTGTTTTGGTAAAAAAATTCGAATTCACATGGGTAATTTTTTTTTTTTTTGGGTTTTATCAGAAATTCCGAATCTTTTTCATTTCTTCTTTTTTGTATTTAATTAATCAAAATAATCATTTTTTAAAATTATAACAACCTTAGGTGTCATTTTTAAAACCCAATGTTCAAATTGGAATCAAAATAAAAATATATTTCCTTTCATGTAACAAATACCATAAGTCCATAATTAATTGTCAACAAAACTATAAATATGATACTAGGGAAACAATTTATTTTGAGATTTAATGGAAGAGGTTAATTAGCAATCTTCTCAAACCATAGGGGCCTCATTGTAAAAAGAGTAAATTATATTTTTGGTCCTTATGGTTAAGTATCGTCCATAATTTAAATTAATTACACTTTAGATCATTGTGGTTCTTCCTTTCTTACACCATTAGTCACTATCTTTGTCATTTTGTTATATTTTTTGTTCCTCTGACTAACTTTCATGAAGAAAAAAAGTCGGTTAAGTTTTTTGTTTTTTTATTAGTTTTTGTCTTGTTTCCTTATTTTCCTTATACTGAATTTATGTCATTAATGCACCTCCATCCCTTACCAAGTTGTCTAAATTTCCAAGTTGGCCAAGATTTAAATTTGATGTTCTTAGGTTATCCTAACTTTCAAGTTGGCCCAAATTGATTCAACTTCGATTTTATGTTCCCATGTTGGCCCTTCTGCTCGATTTTGCCTTTGTTGTTGCTTCTCCTTTTGCCTCCATCAATTTAGGAACTCAATTAGAGCATCAATGGGGTTTTGCATGTGAAAAGCTTATGATATGTCACACAAAGACGATGGTTGAGACACATCTGCACATGTGTATATGTGTTTGCTTCGATGGAGGTGCATATCAGGTGCAATGGTGGTGAAGGGTGAGTGTGTGTAAGAGGGTTGTTGTAGGTGTTCATTGGAAGTGGAAGGGGAGGGGTAAGGTGGGGGCATAGGCACGTAGAAGGTAAAGAGAAGAGCGGTTAGGGTGGTCTTTTTGTTATATGTTAAAAGGGAAAAGTCCAAAAAAAAACCAATGGACTTTAGTGTTTGGAGTGATTAAGTCCTTAGACAATTTTTTGGAATAAATAAGTCCTTAGACATTTCAAAACACACTAAATAAATTCTTGGACTTTTGGTACCTGTTAAATACATCCTTATTATTTAAAAATGTAACTTGTAACCTACATAACAGGTAAAACTACAAATTGAAAGAAAAAACAAAAAATATGTCACCTACTTTATCACCCTACAAATAAGAAAATTAACTAAAATAGTCAATCTCATCAACAAAATTAAAATTTTAAGCACTTTTCAAAGTCTTTTCTTAAATAGTCGAAACATATTATTTTTTTGCCTTAAAAACTATTTTTGGCAAAAAAAAATTAAAATTAAAAAACATCTTTATAATTTGTTATTTAATTACTTTATATTTTCTACTTTTTTATTTTCATTTTAACCTTTTATTATATTAACACATATAATCGTATATTAACTAAAATACATAAAAAAGTACGTTTTTTTTTACAAATTACATCATTATAATTGTTTTGTCAATACGTTTAAAATGAGTCTAATATTGATTTTTTTATTTAATCTCATATTATTAAATATCATAAATACGTACTAATTATATTTAAATATTTAATATTTACACTTTCTATCCTTTAAGGTTATTTATTTAATAATATAAGATTAATCTGTAATTATAAAGGGTAAATATTAAAAATAATTCCTACGTATTTATGATATTGAATAATACAAGATAAAGTTCAAAAACAATGTTGAGTTCATTTTGAACGTATTGACGAAATGATTATAACGGTGTAATTTGTAAAAAAAACTAATTTTTTTAATATATTTTAGTTAATATTCGATTATGTATGTCAATAAAATAAAAATGTAATTGAAAAAGTAATTGATATAAAATAAATTAAATAACTAATTATAACTTTATAAGAATGCAAAGTGTTAATTTTTTCTAAAACTATAAGCAAAAAGTGATCTTTATACATAAAATTTTCTTCGTGAGAATGTTTGTTATTTTTATTTTTTTGGAAAAAAAGCAATCTTTACATAGGAAAAAAAACATTATGTGCAAACTTTGGCAACTTTAGGAAAAAATACTTTGAAAAATGGTAAAAAAAATGAAGTTGGTTGATAAGATTGACTATTTTAGTTGATTTTCCCATTTTTAATTTGTAGGTGGATAAAGTAGGCGACTTTTTTTTTTTAATTTGTAGTTTTACCTGCTATATGAGTTGCAAGTTGCATTTTTAAGTAATAAGGATGTATTCAACAAGTTATCATGTAACACCCTGATTTTCGTTATATAATCTTGGTATTCTAGTGTTAAGCTCTTGTCGTATCACCGTAATTAGTTTATCGTTCGAATTTTATGTTGTTCGGTGAAGTTGGAACCTTCCAGTGAGTTTCGCGACTTGCTCGCGACTTATAGTCGCGGCATTAGTCGCGATGTCCGCTGTTGGTTTTAAGGTTTTAGAACACGGGCGAGTTATGCCGCGAGTTGAGGTCGCGGCATAACCCGCGAAATCAGCTGACCGACTTAAGGGTTATCAACCACAAATATCTCATTCATTTGATATTTCTCTCTCTCTCTCTCTAAGATTTCTCTTTGGTTTCTTCAATCTTTGAAGCTCCGTTGATTGCTAGTTTTAAGTGCATTGCTCGGGGTTTCGGTGTAGAAAGTTTCACCTCTTCGTCGTGGTCGATATCTGGTTTTCGGGTTTTCGTATAAACCTGTTTGGTGAGTTCCTACTATCATTTTAAAAACTGTATACATATCAAAAGCTACCTTTTGGAACTCCTATATATCTCCATGGTTTCAGATCTAAGTTTCCTGCATATTTGATATAACCTGAGTTTTGGGATATTTTAGGGTTCCCGATCATTTTTGACTAAAATGATGGATTTTAACTTATTTAAAGTAAAATGATGGTTTTACTTGCACATTTATGTGGACTATTTGGAAGAATGTATATTAACTCATTTTCATGATTTCATGTTCTCTACATTTTGATATAAATGAAGTTTTTGGTGATTTTCGGGGTTCCCGATCAGTATTGACTAAAATGACGGGTTCCGTCTTATTTAAAGTAAAATGATGTTTTACTTGCCCATGTTTGTGGATTATTGAAAGAAGGTGTATAAACTGGTTTTATGAATATCTTTCTTACCAGCAGTTGATTTGGAAAATGACATTTTGAAATATAAATGTGTTGAAAGCTGTTTATCTAGCTTTGTTGGTCACATGAAATATTGTGACAAGTCATGACTATACTAGTGGATCCCTAGGTATCGAGTCGGCTTATGGCTGGGAAGGTTGTGCCCCTTCTGTTGTAGCTAGATACATTTGATCTTCGGGGGCACTTGGTACGGTTATGTGAGACCGGTTACTAGCCATGGGTCAAATGTAGTCTAGTGAACGAGTATGATTGGTTCCTTGGGGGCCTCCCTCACATCGTAGTACGGATCGAAGCGTTCGTGGGCATGGTTCCAGTATTTAGCTCATAACTTGGATTTGTGGTCTACTTTGTGTTACACCACCATCCTTGGTAAAATGGTTCTTTTGTCATCGTATGGTGAGTTTTGGACCGAAAAGGCCCGGTTGTGGCGAAATGTTATCTTTTATAAATTAAACCTTTATTAAAAAATTTCCTTATGATACTGAAGTTTATATTTCGGGAAGTTATAAAAGAGCTACATGTGCATTAAATTGTGAGACTCTGGCCGTTATTAAAAGTAGAACTACATGTGCATTAAATTGTGAGGTTCTATATGATTACCAAAACGAAGAACTACATGTGCATTAAATTGTGAGGTTCTGGAAAGAAGGTTTATGACCTTATTTTAAATGGATTATGTTTCTATCAATGGAGAACTTGGAAATGCTCGTTTGAAAGATTTCCGTTTGGATGCAAATGTTTATATCTCTGATTTTGTATAAACTGTATGTTCTCACTAGGCTTTATAAGTCTAGCACTTTTTCTCAAATGATATGTATATCAGGTTCTCGTTAGCGGCGGGTTGCTAAGGGCTTGAGTGCCGGGATTGATCTCGAGGGTTTTTGAGATTGTGTAGTATTGGATTGTTGAGCATTGTTAAGTCCCACATTTTTGGATGATTCTGGATCAACAACTTATGTAATCTAGATAGTATATGTTTAGAATTAGTTTGTTGATGAATTCTATATCCGTTCAGATTTTGTATAGTCTTAAGGACTATTCCCTTTATGGGAAGTTTATATCAATACGAATGTCTTGTTGCCATATTTCCAGGTTTTAATTTACTCTGAATTTTAGAGTGTTACAATTTGGTATCAGAGCTCTAGTTTAAGCGAACTAGGCATGAATGTAAGGTGTCTAGACTTAGACTGAGTATGATAGACATTGATTGTGAGATTGGGTAGAACTTCTAAGATGGGACAATCTTAGAGTCGACGGAAGTTATGTTCATCAGGCGTTGTGATGACGGTAACAAGAACCCTTATGTGTTATATGTTCATAATCTCACTTAGCTAATGTGATTATGAGGATATTTTACGTAAGTGTAATTGGTTTGCTAATGTTATGACGATTGGTAGACGTAGTGGTACGTTTCTTTCATGCGTGTTTCAGTCAAACTCTTCCTTACCCTTTCTCGTGCTTATGTTTACCTGCTCTACCTTGGTTTGTTGACCGTTAGAGTAGTGCGAAAGTTTCTAAGCGAGTAAGCAAAGGAATGATTGTTGTTTATAGCAATGTCTCTTTGGGATGATAGTAAGTGTGTGGAACGCATTAAGTTAATCATCTTGAGCCAGATTCGTTGGTGGAATTAGAACTATATCTTGTTAGATCGATTCTATTTCAAGGAGATTTGTAAGTTAATTAATGGGATGGTTGCCCTATGATGCCTGAGGCATCCGGTGGATTATAGTACGTCGGGATGTTGGGAAGCGTAGTATTAAGATGTGAGTGTCGACCGAATTCATGCATTAAATTTATTTCTAAAATAAGGTTGCATAAATTGCTTTTCTTGATCGCCAACCATAAAGTAAATTACCTTATAACGTTTTGGCAAAACATTTAGCAATCAACATATTTTAAACTATGAGCATAAGCATGCTTAAAATGGTTTGTGGCACTTGATTTCAAATTGTTATCAAAACTCTCTTTATTCACGTCTTGTGTTTAAATGCTATTTTTGGATGTCGAAATATCTGTGTTTTAACGCTTTTTGAGTTAATGGGCAAGTAGCTGTGGAATTTTGACCTTGACATTGGATATCTTCCAAGTATGTCAAAGGTTTTAAAGGAAGAGTTATTCACATGCTTTTGAGTCGGAGTTTCTTGGGAATTTTTAGTTGTGTGAGTTTTGTTGAATTTCTTGGAGTTTTGTTTTACGGATTCTTTTGTCGCATGCGTATATTTTGAGATGCGTGAGTTTAATTTCATTGCGTGCAAGTTATGAGTTCTTTGGGCGTCGTGTCTCATCAAAAATCTTGTCAAAATGGTCGCCTTACCTGTGTTGCAAAATGGAAATTTGGACACCACTTGATTTTAGCGTTAATAAGTTTTATAAAAATCCAGTTGGATTATGGTGTCTGTAACACCCTAAAATCAGAGTAAATTAAAACCTGCAAAACTTGGCAACATGACATTCGTATTGATAACAAACTCCCAAGAAGGGGATCAGTCCTTAAGACTTTACAAAAACTTGTATCGATATGGAGTTCGTCAACAAACTAATCTAGACACCTATATCAAGATTACATCAATTGACGATCCATAATGTACCAAAAGAATGGGACTTAACAAATGCCCTGAAACAATACTAGTCATCTCAAAATGCCCCGAGACCAAACCCGTCTCTCAAAACCCCGACAACCCACCGCTAAGGGAAACCTGTTATACACATCATTTGAGAAAAAGTGTCAGACTTAAAGTCTGGTGAGAACATACAGTTATAAAGCTCAAAAGATATAAACATCAACATCATAAGGAAATCTTTTCATAAAGGTTTAGTTTATAAAGATAACATTTCGCCACAACCGGGCCTTTTCGGTCCAAAACTCATTAAACGATGACAAAAGGACCATTTTACCAAGGATTGTGGTGCAACACAAAGTAGACCACCAAATCCGAGTTATGAGCTAAATACATGGAACCATGGCCACGAACTCTTCAGTCTGTACTACGATGTGAGGGAGGGCCCCCAAGGAACCATGTCATACTCGTTCATTAGACTACATCTGAACCATGGCTAGGATCGGGTCTCACATAACCGTACCTAAGTTGCCCCCGAGGATCAAATGTAGCTAACTACAACGGAAGGGGCATATCCTTCCCAGCCACTACAACGAAAGGGGCATATCCTTCCCAGCCATAAATCGACTCGATACCTAGGGATCCACTAGTACAGTCATAACTTGTCACAATATTTCATGTGACCAATAAAGCTAGATATATAGCTATCAACACATTTATATTTCAAAATGCTATTTTCCAGACCAACTGTTGGTAAGAAAGATAATCATAAAACCAGTTTATATACATTCTTTCAATAAGCCACAAACATGGGCGAGTAAAACATCATTTTACTTCTGATAAGGCGGGACCCGTCATTTTAGTCAAAACTGATCGGGAACCCCGAAAATCACCAAAAACTTCATTTATATCAAAATGTAGAGAACATAAAATCATACCGTAGAAATACTTCAAATTTCGCAAAAAGAGTTTTGACATGTATAAAGTTTGTAAAATGGTAGTAGGAACTCACCGGTAGGTTTTCAGAATAAAACCCGGAAAACCAGATAACGATCACGACGTAGAGGTGAAGCTTAAAACACCGACCCCTTGCTAGAAACACCGAAAACTAGCAACCAAACAAGACCTTGAAGATCGAAAGAGAAAAGAGAGAAAAAGAAATAAGAGAGAGAGAGAAAAAGAGATTTAGAGATTTGAGAGAATGAGATATTTTTTTTGAAACTGAACCTAAGTCGGCCAGGCAACTACGCGGGTTATGCCGCGACTTCAACTCGCGGCATAACTCGCCCGTGTCCAAAACCCTAAATCATCTAGTGGGTTTTGCGGGTTTGCCACGACCTTTAGTCGCGGTGCAACTCGCGTAGTTCCAAAATCTCATATCCAACAGAGGGTTACACGGGTTGTGCCGCGACCTTTAGTCACGGTGTAACTCGCGTAGTTCACTGTTTTTCCCCCAAAATTCTCAAAACTTCAGTTCAACCTCAAACCAAACACGGTGCTAACGACAACCGCTAAACACAAGATTACAATGATATGTAGAATGAAAATCCAGGGTGTTACAATGTCTCATCTTACGACTTTTGTGTCGCGTAAATAATTTCAGGAACATGTGCATATGCATCATTGTGTGCGTTAACTTCAGGGTTTTGTTAACAAATGTCAACCGTCGGATACTATGTGCATTGGATTTAAGTATAACGTTGGTGTGAATGATTGCATAAACGATTTATGTTATTTTTAAAAACAGGGTTTTCGTTCTGATCGTATTTCCATCATTAACTCTTACTGTTAAAATTTCCGCAAAGCATTTAGCGAGTTAGCGGTGTTTTTGTCGTTGTAGTTTCTATTTTGGTCAGATGTGTTTATCTTTACAACGTGAAGCTTTAAACTCGATTTAAAATTTTATTTGCATCCCCGTTATTTTACCGCAATTGTTGCATATGGGGTGGGTTGAAAATTCTTTTGCTGCAACGCCTCTTGGTTATAGAGGAGGAATTTTAAAGATAAAATTGTGATTTTTCCTTTGGAGTTGTACAAACAATTGTTGCACATGTTGAAGTGCAAGAACCTATTTTCACGTTTATAGTGTAAACTATTGCGTATGTTTTACTCGGTATTTCTCAAGGTGCGAGTATTTTGTTAAGTTTTCGTATTCGGTAACTTGGATTGTTTTAACATCATAAATTGCTCATGTCGAGCTTGAATATTTCAACAAGTAAATAGCGTGATTTACATATTCTGGGTGATTTTGTACACGTAAAATCTACATTATGATTTATGCATCTTTGATGATTTTGTGCAAACAAAGTCTAATTCATGACATATGCATCTTAGAATATTTGCATTCATAAAACCTTTGGAAAATCTTTGGTCCCAATACGTGTTGAGTTTTGAGAAAGCATGTCTTTGTGGTGTGGGTTTTCATAAGCATTGTTTAAAGACATTTTATTATTTGGGGAAACGTTAAATGTCGGTTAAATGTGTTTTAAGGTTTACGAGGCTTTCGTTGGAAATTTACGTGAGGTGTTGGGCCTTTGGCTCGGGTTTTGACTAAATGAGTCATGTGGACATTTGTCCGGATTTATAACCGTAATGAAAAATTTGAGTATGATGGTGTTTATTCGTGGCATTTGAGAGTTACATGCTTTGAGTGCGCTGGTCATTCATTTGGAGTCATGTAGCGTTTTAGACTGTAATGTTGTAGATCCATAGGCAGTCTGTCTGTTTTGTAAAGCCTGAGGTTTTGGGTTACACTTAGTGACCGCTCGGGTTGGCTAGCGAGTAGACAATAGGTGGCACGAGCTGTTGAGTTGGAACTCGTCTGGATTGGATAGGCACCCGTGTCCGTAAGCCCTTGAGGTGGAACTCGACGGAGTATGGCTAGAGGCAATAAACGGTTTGAAGTTGTGATGTCTGGTATGACATGGAAACTAAGATCGGGATACGTGGTGAAATCCAATAACATCACGGGTGGCCCCATTCATTTGTTCTCGCCACACAAAATGGAAACGTTTAGAGGTCATGCGAGGAAGTTGTATGGGTGGCCTACTTGTGTGTCCTTCTATTCTCTTTGTGTACGGGTCTCTCCATCGTAGACCCGGGGTATTTTAAACACTAATGTCATATTTTTACCAACTTTGGTTATGTGGAGTCGACGGTAAATGATGACTTTAATATTGGGTTATCCCCACATATATTAAGGTTTGAATGAAATGTGTTATTCTTGCATGTTGATATTTAGTTTTCTTTTGTTTTTGGTCGTGTGAGTATTGGGCTTAGTGTCCATGTTTTCGGACGTACGATGTGGATGGTGTTACTAATGTTTCATACTTCAAGTTAGTACAAGTCGTGTCAATTTATAAAGCATCGTTGAAATGAATGATCCATCTTTGGAATTGCATAACTTTGAAAAGGAGTTGTTCCATGTTTTAAAATTCATTATTTGAAAGGTTCTGTTTTAAAAGAGAAGTTTATCGATTTAATTGTTTTTACTAATGTAAAACTCTTGAGCTCTCTAGGCGTTAAGCCTAATCCTTTTTATTTTTCAGCATGTGCATCAGATTCCTGTTGTGGGTTTTATTAGCGCCCGTCCTTTATAGTACGAATGTATAGATTAGTGGTATGTTTAGAGGTTAATCTTTATAATGTGGTTGTAGACGAAGTATTTATGGAAGTATTAAGAAATTTGAATAAGGGCTATTTCCAGATTTTGAGTCGAATCGGAGTTGAGAGATAACAAAATTTGTGTTAACCGATTGCCGGAAAGACGCATTAGTGCGCCTTGTAAGAATATATTTATCGATATTAGGAAAGGATCAGTGTAATATGAGAGTTTTGGGAAGATTAGCGTCGACCGTTGGCTTTGAGTTCGGAACCGTGCAGTTCGAAAGAAATTGGTAGATGGAAAGTTGAGGTCGCTAATTTCCTGGAGGTAGTAATTGTCACCTAAGGTTGGGAGGCAACCGTAACCTTATGAGTAAAGGTTACTTTAGAGAGTTGAGTGTTCGCTCGGTTAGAAGTGAAATGTGCCCAAGAAGGGTAGCTAATTCGGGTGTCAGTATTAAGATCACGTTAATGATTCTGGCAAATGGGTTAAGAACGATCTTCTCTGCGGACAGTGTTCCATTGAGAAGAGTAGATTTCGAGGACGAAATCATTCTAAGGTTGGGAGGATTGTAACACCCTGATTTTCGTTATATAATCTTGGTATTCTAGTGTTAAGCTCTTGTCGTATCACCGTAATTAGTTTATCGTTCGAATTTTATGTTGTTCGGTGAAGTTGGAACCTTCCAGTGAGTTCCGCGACTTGCTCACGACTTATAGTCGCGACATTAGTCACGATGTCCGCTGTTGGTTTTAAGGTTTGAGAACACGGGCGAGTTATGCCGCGAGTTGAGGTCGCGGCATAACCCGCGAAATCAGCTGGCCGACTTAAGGGTTGTCAACCACAAATATCTCATTCATTTGATATTTCTCTCTCTCTCTCTCTCTAAGATTTCTCTTTGGTTTCTTCAATCTTTGAAGCTCCGTTGATTGCTAGTTTTAAGTGCATTGCTCGGGGTTTCGGTGTAGAAAGTTTCACCTTTTCGTCGTGGTCGATATCTGGTTTTCAGGTTTTCGTATAAACCTGTTTGGTGAGTTCCTACTATCATTTTAAAAACTGTATACATATCAAAAGCTACCTTTTGGAACTCCTATATATCTCCATGGTTTCAGATCTAAGTTTCCTACATATTTGATATAACCTGAGTTTTGAGATATTTTAGGGTTCCCGATCATTTTTGACTAAAATGATGGATTTCAACTTATTTAAAGTAAAATGATGGTTTTACTTGCACATTTATGTGGACTATTTGGAAGAATGTATATTAACTCATTTTCATGATCTCATGTTCTCTACATTTTGATATAAATGAAGTTTTTGGTGATTTTCGGGGTTCCCGATCAGTATTGACTAAAATGACGGGTTCCGTCTTATTTAAAGTAAAATAATGTTTTACTTGCCCATGTTTGTGGATTATTGAAAGAAGGTGTATAAACTGGTTTTATGAATATCTTTCTTACCAGCAGTTGATTTGGAAAATGGCATTTTGAAATATAAATGTGTTGAAAACTGTTTATCTAGCTTTGTTGGTCACATGAAATATTGTGACAAGTCATGACTATACTAGTGGATCCCTAGGTATCGAGTCGGCTTATGGCTGGGAAGGTTGTGCCCCTTCTGTTGTAGCTAGATACATTTGATCTTCGGGGGCACTTGGTACGGTTATGTGAGACCGGTTACTAGCCATGGGTCAAATGTAGTCTAGTGAACGAGTATGACTGGTTCCTTGGGGGCCTCCCTCACATCGTAGTACGGACCGAATCGTTCGTGGCCATGGTTCCAGTATTTAGCTCATAACTCGGATTTGTGGTCTACTTTGTGTTACACCACCATCCTTGGTAAAATGGTTCTTTTGTCATCGTATGATGAGTTTTGGACCGAAAAGGCCCGGTTGTGGCGAAATGTTATCTTTTATAAATTAAACCTTTATGAAAAGATTTCCTTATGATACTGAAGTTTATATTTCGGGAAGTTATAAAAGAGCTACGTGTGCATTAAATTGTGAGGCTCTGGCCGTTATTAAAAGTAGAACTACATGTGCATTAAATTGTGAGGTTCTATATGATTACCAAAACGAAGAACTACATGTGCATTAAATTGTGAGGTTCTGGAAATAAGGTTTATGACCTTATTTTAAATGGATTATGTTTCTATCAATGGAGAACTTGGAAATGCTCGTTTGAAAGATTTCCGTTTGGATGCAAATGTTTATATCTCTGATTTTGTATAAACTGTATGTTCTCACTAGGCTTTATAAGTCTAGCACTTTTTCTCAAATGATATGTATATCAGGTTCTCGTTAGCGGCGGGTTGCTAAGGGCTTGAGTGCCGGGATTGATCTCGAGGGTTTTTGAGATTGTGTAGTATTGGATTGTTGGGCATTGTTAAGTCCCACATTTTTGGATGATTCTGGATCAACAACTTATGTAATCTAGATAGTATATGTTTAGAATTAGTTTGTTGATGAATTCTATATCCGTTCAGATTTTGTATAGTCTTAAGGACTATCCCCTTTATGGGAAGTTTATATCAATACGGATGTCTTGTTGCCATATTTCCAGGTTTTAATTTACTCTGAATTTTAGAGTGTTACATATCAAAAGTCCAAGGATTTAGTTAACAGGTTTTGACATGTCCAATGACTTATTTGTTCCAAAAAATTGTCCAATGACTTAATCACTTCAAACACTAAAGTCCATTGGGTTTTTTTAGACTTTTCCCTATGTTAAATATATATATATATATATATATATATATATATAGATAGATAGATAGATAGATAGATAGAGAGAGAGATGGGGGGGGGGGTTGGGTTCAAACGAGAACATTACCTATTTAAGAGAATACGAAAACGGTCAAATCACATGTGATTTTACACTCACATCACATACAAAATCACATGTGATTTTACACGACTTTGTGTGGGGTCGGGCTAGCCTCGACTTCCGCTGGTCATTGGTTCAGGTTAAGCCGAATAATAGAGAGAGACATGATTGGATTGAAATTGAAAATGAGTACTTGCACGTTTGGTCAAAAACCTGGCATCCCGCCCAAAGTTTTACCTTCGCCGATCCTAGAAGGAAACACTGATTACCCCCTAAGATAAGAGGAGGATATAGAAGCAAATTTAGTTACACTAGGGGGTGTACTAATCATTGACCTCCTGAAACCTACTTGACAAAATCAACCAAGCCTAACCAGTCACGACATATTGTTATATATTGATTGAGTTGGATGGACTTTCGATTACTGAATCTATCCATAAACCTAGACCCCGATAACCTTCGTAACAAAAGGGTCACGACGACATTGATAGAACACATGGTCAAGCCAAGCCCTTACATAGGGTCTGGTCGAGAAGGGAGAAAGTTCGTGCTCCCGTACCTGAAGACGCAGGCAAAGTCGTCTGCATACATTTTTTTGCCCATTAATGTAAAATCACATATGATTTGGCTGTTTCGTATTCTCTTAAATAGTTAAAATTCTCATTTGATCCTTCTCTCTCTCTCTCTCTCTATATATATATATATATAATACTACATATTTCTATTTTTGATAACATACTCTTAACGAAAGTCAGTTAAGGAGACCAAAAGTGTAACAAACCAACAACCACGATCGCCAAAAGTGTAATTATTTCAAAACAGTGACAATATTCGACACTGAGTATCAACCAAAGGGACCAAATATATAACTTTATCTTCCAAAAACCAATCCGACGTCGTTTCATCCATGAACCCTTTTCGAACTACATACATCCTCCTCCTTCCCTTCCTTATCTTCCTCCCATTTCTTCTCCATTGAAGAAGAACATGAATTCTTTATTGCAGACGTCCGTCTACAAACCGACGTTGTCCAATTTCTTCTCGATCAATCCTCCAATTCCTAGATTAAGTCATCGATTTCGCGGCAAAACCTGCTTCAATGTCAATTCATCTTCAAATGAATTAGATACGAAAACGGTGGAGGATGAAGGTAAAGAAGAGTACCAGGAATCGATCGGAGTGACAAACAAGAGTTCAGTCGGAGGAACATCGAGCGGTGGAGCAATCGAGAAAGACCTAAAAAAGGTAATACAAATCTCTCTAGCTTACGATTTGTTTCGAATCTTATACGAAATGGTTATAAATTCGTAAATAGAAGAGTTGATCGACGATATATTAACAATTATAGATTTATATAGATTGTAATCAGTATTCAGTAGTGAAAGAAGCTGTTTGGTTGCAGAAATCCTACAAAAACAACATTACATGATCAGTGTGCTTGCTTCGATTTAAGATGTTAGATGATTATTAAGTTTTCGAGGTACTTTTTTTTGGAAAATTTTGTAACGAGAATGGCTGAAACCTAAAATCAAGTACATAGGTCACCGTGAAAGTCGAAAACAGTTAACATTCGAAGTTCCAAAACTGTGTACTGTTCTTTAAACACAATATGAGTATTTTGTTGATTGAAAAATTATTACACATGGTCAAACTTGAGAAAACAAGTTTTTGTTCTGTGTTTGTCCGAATTTTTTGTGTTCATGTTTGTTCGGTATGATAATATGTTTTTTCGTGTCCATTTATGTTCGTTCATTAAGATGTTAAACAAATGTAAGCGAACGAACATAAATGAACATAAACAAACGTAAATGAACAAATACAAATGACCAAAAAACAACCCTTACTCATCATTTCGTTTCTAAAAAATAACAAAACAAAATGAAAAACTGTGTAAACTTAGGAGGGATAGAAACGGAATTCTAAAAATTTAATTTAATTAATGATTTACATATTAATATCATAATATCTAAATAGATTTATATACATAAACGAACATAAATGAATGAACGTTCACGAACGTAAATGAACGAACAAGACCATTGTTCATGTTTGTTCACGAACAAAAAAATGTGTTCATGTTCGTTCATTTAATTATTAAATGAACGAACATAAACGAACTTCCAGCCGAATGGTTCATGACAGTTTGCTGAACGTCCAGTTCATTTACAACCCTACCCATAGGAAACACGATTCGGGGTGTTTATGCAAGTGTACCACTTGGAAGTCCGGAACCAACCATACTTTAAGTCGGGTGTTAAGATCACATAACCAACACCTGCACAAAAGTCTTATCTGCTCCGTGCACATACGATGATTCTTGCATAAATCACATATGCAATGATGAGTAGTGTCTTATATCGGGTTTTCTCCCCGTCTTAACAGGTCGTCCAGAAAACCGCTGCAACGTTTGCACCCAGGGCGTCCACGGCTTCAAAGAACCCAGCGGTACCTGGATCAACATTATACAGTGTTTTTGAGGTTCAAGCCTATGCATCAATGTTGGTGGGTGGAGCTCTATCTTTTAACCTCATATTCCCTTCAAATGAACCTGATATATGGAGATTAATGGGGATGTGGTCAATCTGGATGTTCAGTAAGTACCACCATTCTCTGGTCTCATCATATATCTGCACCAAAATGGTTCTTTTTATATGCAAACAAGGTTTTAGTGCTTTTTTTTGGAAACCATGGGTGTTTGGACCAGCTTGTGGGCCACGACTAATCCCTCGAGTCCCTAAAGTTAACAGTCAAGGAGGCCTTTTGAGGAGACTTGAATTGGAGACATCCGGTTGAGCTAGTTTTTTGGTAACCATGGGTGTCTAGACCAACTTGTGGGGCCTCGAGTAATCCCGTTGAGGCCCTGAAATTAACAGTCATGCAAACTTCTTAGGCCCAAGGAGACTTGAATTCATGACCTCCGGTTGAGCTAGTTCTTTTTGGTAACCGTGGGTTTCTAGACCAACTTGTGGGGCCTCAAGTAATCCTATCGAGGCCCTGAAATTAACAGTCATGCAAACTTCTTAGGCCCAAGGAGACTTGAATTCATGACCCCCAGTTGAGCTAATTCTTTTTGGTAACCGTGGGTGTCTAAACCAACTTGTGGGCCCCGATTAATCCCTGAGGCCCCTGAAGTTAACAGTCATGCAAACCCATCATGGTGTTGGCCTCGAAGAGGCTTGAATTGGTGACTTACAGTTGAGCTACCCCCTAAAGGTTATAGTTTGATAGGATCGTTGTTTTAAAAATGTTATTCGACTGTTCTACAGCAATTCCTTCCCTTCGTGCACGAGACTGCTCAAAGAATGAAAAGGAAGCTCTCAATTATCTGTTTCTTCTTGTCCCGTTGCTGAATGTCACAATCCCGTTTTTCTTGAAGTCGTTTGCACTCGTCTGGTCTGCAGATACCGTGGCTTTTTTCGCTATGTATGCATGGAAGGTAGTATTTCTTGCACGTCATCGGCCTTGCTTCTCTTAGGCTATGTTTGGCAAACTAGCTGATAAGCCAGCTGGTAGCTTATTTTTCAAAACGCTACTATAAGTAGCTTTTCAATAAGCTAGTTTATGGTCATCCAAACATGTATCCCAAAAAAAAACTAGCTTATAAGCTACCTTTTTTTTGCCAAACAATGCCTTAGTTAACTTGTACAGTTGTCTATATAAAACAAAGAACTTGCACTAGTTGGGTACCCGTGCTTAGAGATGCACAAAAAAGCCTATAGCCAGGTTTAGGTCCGGCCCGAGCCCGCCCGTAAATCCCGGGCCTAGTGAGCCCGAAGTCCGGTCCACGCTGGTCTCAAAACCCAATTAGGCCGAAATTTTGGGGGCAGCTCGGCCCTAGGCCCAGCCTGTAAAAGCGTGAAAAAGCCTAATCGGTACCTTTTTTCAACCCCAAAGCCTGAACCTTTTTTCGCTCAAATGGAGTTGAAAGGCCCAGGCCTTGTGCATCTCTTTTCGTGATATATAGTGGGATGTTAAACTAGAGATGCACAAAGCTCAGACCTTCCGAATCCGTTTTCAGTAAGAAAAACTTCTTGTCCGTTTTCTGGGCCCGAAAATAAGGTTAGGCTTTTCAGGATTCGTTAGACCTGGGCTTTTGGGAAAAGAAAAACTTGGCCCGTTCAGGCTTTTAGGCATGACTTGGGCCTGGGCTTTGAACTTGCTAGGGCCGGGCTTCAGGTCTTTTGTGCATGTAAAACAAAGATTTAACTCATCTTTCTGTACTCCATTACAAGAAAAGGAAAAAAAATCAAATACTTAAAGCATTTAATTGGGGCATTATGAGACCAAATCCTTGTGCTCCTATTATATGCAACTCGAGCTTATATTGTTCCACCAACATGAGACATGTTTTTAGCCAAAATATTTTGAGGGGCTATCTATACTATATTATAAAACACGGATAAAAAACTCTTAAATACAAATTATTATGCACAAGGTACTATCATTTTATGTAAGATTTTAAAAATCTCTTAATTTACAAGTATCAAAGTACAAGATACATATTACTATTGCAGGCTTCTAACACCCACTAATTTGGTATGTACAGGGCTTTCCTTTTATGCAGACTCTTTCATGTATCACTATTAATTAATATATTATATACTATAAATTTGTTTTAATTATATTACTAGAAGTGTACTCGCGCAATGCAGCGAGATACATCACGATTTTAATGTTTCATTTTATTTTTTGTTTTTTTGTCGATTTACAGTATGATTTTGGATGGTTTTGAGAAAGTGATAATGTTTTTTTTTAATAAATTTGTTTAATTTAGGCTTAATAATATAATGTTTTTTATATAAAAAATTAAGTATTTTGTTATAATTCAATGATTATCTTATATATTTTAATGCATAAAATGAAAGTCATGTACATACCAAATTGGTGGGTGTTATGATACTTGTAAATTAAGAGATTTTTTAAAATCTTGCATAAAATGATGGTACCTTGTGCTTAATACTTTGTATTTAAGAGTTTTTATCCGTTATTTATAATATAGTATAGATTAAATATGTAATTGATTATTTTTCTAGATGTCATTAAAATATATAAGATAATCATTGAATTCTAACAAAGTACTTATTTTTTTTAATATAAAAAACATTATATTATTAAGCCTAAATTAAACAAATTTATAAAAAAAAACATCATCACTTTCTCAAAATCGTACTGTAAATCGACAAAAAAAACAAAAAATAAAATGAAACATTAAAATCGTGATGTATTTCGCTGCATTGTGTGAGTACGCTTCTAGTAACTCTTAATACATCACTTATTTGTACTTAAATGTTTGTACTCTTGAAGTTTAAATGATTTAGCTAAGTGCCTGTTTGGTTTGTGGGATTTGATGGGATGGATTCCATTCCAATCGTGTGTTTGTTTCAAAGCAATGTCCGGAATTGAAATTCAACAAACATTGGGTTTAGAAATCACATGAGGGTAGTTGGTATTTCACGGGATGTCATATGGTTTGTTTGTAATAATGTTTTAAGATATGTTGAAAAAAAATACTTGTTGTAATAATCAGTTAATAAAAGGTGAATTAATTATTTTTATAATTATATATAATTTGTTTTTATAAATTATGTATAAAGAATGGAATCTAATTCTATTCCAAATCCTTCTAGCCAAACACACCAAAGATTCCAAATCCTTTCACTTTCAAATCTCTAAAAAACATTCCGCCAATCAAACTGGCTCTAAATATTTTATAAGAGCATCTCCAACAACTATGCTATAATTTTTCAAAAATTGAGTAGAAAAACTTAAAATCTCTAAAAAAAATTACATTCAACTCTAACAGCTACTTTATTTTAGCAATTTTATCATCAATTATATTAATAAAATATTATTTCTCTCCTAAACACACAACTTTATTGATGGAAAAGAATCTCTCTTAAATATGGAGTTTTAGAGATTTCTCCAAATTTGGAGATTTTTGCCTTCGCTCTCTTCTTTTCTCTATTTTAGCATACGATATAACATAGCTGTTGAAGCAAAAAAGTTGTTAAAATCTCATTTTTTTTCTATTTTAGCATAGTTGTTGGAGATGCTCTAAAATTTCCATACCTGATCAAATTGGAGAGAATGAAAATTCTATTCCTCATGTATTTTCATTTCCATTTTTCATTCGTATTCCTTTAAATGAACCAAACACCTTGTTTATGCAGCTTGGGTGGCTACAGAAAACTGAGTGAGTAGATCTGTGTGAAGATCTTTCTGCAGAATGCCAAATGGGGTTTTGGAATTTTATAGTTTATTCAAGTACACAATAGGTAGGAAGATGTATATCCTATGTGATGTATGGTTGTATTGTAGTTGAATAGGTTTTGAATGTATGTATGTTTACAATGTGTTTAAAATTAGGGATGAAATGTATACCTTTTGTGATTCACAAATGAATATGAATTATTTGGATTTAAAAACATAGAAGAACCAAATGGCTTTTGATGTACCATTTGTTCGCGAGTTCGACATGGAATTGATCGTCTTTTCTCTTTTACTGTTACCTCCTGGGTTGATGGTCATGGGACTGGTGTGGTGAGGGTGTTCCAAAGGGTAATGTACAACGGTTGACTCAAGATCTTCGCCAAGCAAGTGAACCTCTAAGGTGGATTAAAGACCTGCAAGGTCGAACCGAATTCCACGGTTTCAAGGAATGTCAAGTTTTTTTTTGTTGATTCAAGTGACTATTTTGGGTTTTTTTTTTTTATTTCGAGAGATTTTTTCGATTTTTTGGTTGATTTTGTGACTTTTTTGGTTTTTGGTTGATATATATCCTTTGTATTTTCTAATATCGTGAAACACCCCTCAAAATATAATATATGCACTTTTCATACCCTAAAAAGAATCTACTTGCTGAAAATCGATCGAGCGGGTGCACGGGTCTTCACCGGCCCTTCATAGGTTCGCCCCTGCTGGCGTATACCCTTTTTTAAGGTTCGGAATATCAAGAGGAGTAAAAGATAACTGTGGAGGCCATTAATCTCGATAAATCAAAAATGCCCATAGTACAAGTTGTCATACATCCTCGGTTTTACTCTCGGAGAATCATGCTCTTGTCAAAGCTAAATTCACGAGAATGACGGTTTTTTGGAACCTGATCGTTAGGATAGGATACCAATACGATGCATATTGAATGTTCGAGACTTGGAAGTCACGAAAAATGGGCTAAAAGTCTCAAGCCTACAAATTGCAAGGTTGCAATGAGAAGCTTCAAAGTTCAACCTAAAGCCCAACATTCGGGGCTCCTCTCCATAAGTCGCTGATTCGAGTCTATTCAGGCCCAATACGATTAGTAGATATGCGTCTAAGTTGTCCCGGACAACGACAGTTACCCAAGAAAATACTCGGATCACCTATAACAAACGGGAATATCATGTTGTCCCTAACTGACTCCTAACGAGGGTCTTTGGTAAGAGCCAATCGGACTAAAAGGCTGTTTACCGACACAAATTGAGTAAAAGTTAACCGGGTAATAGTATGGTCTAGGTAGGAGGTTTTGTCAGGGTAAGCACTGATTGAAAATGGTTGTTTATTTCGTAGTAAGTTCTTAACGAAATAATTACCCAAACAAGCACCAAACTTCCTTCATAAACTAGCGAATAATACTCACCATTCTCCATCGATGACCGATCAGAAACCATCTAAAAGTACATAGCTAAGGGGTTGTTTGTTTTTTTTTAAAAACCTCTTAATGACTCTTAAGTTTGAATCGTTCAGACATTTTTACACACAACCTCTTATTATTCATAACTAAAATAAGATTTCAGACTTTAGACCTCTTAAAAAACAAACGGCACCTAAGATTGCTTCAAATTTTCACTAGCAGTAGAAGTCTCTCTTCTTTGAATTTATGAACTGTCTACCATATTGTATTTAGTTCTAGAGATGGGGATGGACCGGTCCTGAAAATCTGGTTTGGTCAACGGTCTGGACTGGTCTTGGTCTGGTCCTTTCGGTCTGATTTTTTAAACTTCCATAAAAGTCCTTATACCTTTTAACTGCTTAAGGATCAGTGGTCTGGTCTGGTTCAGCCTGATTACGTCATGGTCTGGTCCGGGACCGGTCCTGAAAATCTGGTTTGGTCAATGGTCTGGACCGGTCTTGGCCTGGTCCGTTTGTTCTGAATTTTTAGTTTTTATAAAAATCCTTGTACCGCTTAACTACTTAAGGACCGGTGGTCTGGTCCAGTTCAGCCTGATGACGATGACATCATGGTCTGGGGCCGGTCCAGTTGTAACATCTCAGGCCAACTGTACCAGATATTGTCCGTTTTGTCCATACCTGGACTCGCGGTTTTAATATCCGTCTGATAGATGAGTTATCCGGTCCCTTATAAGGCATCTTAATTCCCTCCCCAACCGACGTGGGATCTTACAATCCACCCACCTTGGGAGCCCAGCGTCCTCGGGCACACCAGTCCGGTTCCCGGCTCTGATACCATTTGTAACATCCTAGGCCAAACGTACCAAATATTGTCCGTTTGTCTAGACTGGAGTCACAATTTTAAAACATATCTTAGGAGATATCCAGTCCTTATAAGGCAACCTTAATTCCCCTCCCCAACCGATCTGAGATCTTGCACCGGTCTAGACCAAAAGGTCTGATCTTTTTTCCCATCTCTAGTATTTATACATATGGTTCTCATCATTTGCCTAAAGGGTATCCTTCCATTGATATTATGTAAATACTTGGGATAAAAAAAAGTCTTACCAAGTAATAGTATGCATTCATGAAACTGGGAGCCAAGAAAATATATACAGAAACACCAGTGCAAACTTAACTTCTTCAACCTGTTTTTGGCATTGACTTGCATGTTTGGTTGCTAATTGCTACGTAATCATTCTTTTTGTCATCAAATTATGAAAACTAATACATGACAGATAAAAGTTAACTGGTTTAGTGTAGAATGCATTAGCTAACCTGATTGTAATTTGCTTGTGGAGGCTCCATTTTACAACAAAACTCCGCCTTGTGCTGGCATGATCGATGCTACAAGTACTCTTCATCACTGTCCTCATCGTAATCAGAATCTGATTCTTCATTTCTGGGTTCCGTCAGAGTATTCATGTCGAATGATGAATCATCTTCCATTTCCTCCATGTCTATCGTGTCATAATTCATCCTTTGCTCAAATTTCGCATCAGAACAGTTAAGAAGCCATGCAAGAGAGCATTTAAGCCCCTTCTTTGCAACCATCCGATGCCTTGGTCTTATGGTTGACTCCAAACCATAAGTAAAGAACGCAGGGAAATCAACTAACTCCTCCAACTCCCTTCCCATCTTGCTTTGGAAATAATAGAAGTTGAGTTTCATTATATCCATATTCAAAGCAAGCAATTGTGGACACCCAACAACCATCTTTCTCACTTGATCTAATGAGAATCCACAACTTTTCAAAAAGTCCACATGCTTCACGACGGGTGTGTTGCTCAGACTCACAATCTGTGGCATTTTTTCTACAACTTTCCCAAAATCTTCAGGGCTGAAATCAACTACAGAGTTGAGGAAGCTTTGCTGTTTAAGTAGCCTTGCTCCAAGATCCAGTCCTATAATTTCAGGATACTGTGCAATTACAGATGAAATAGATGTCATTCTGACACCAAATTCTGTTAAAGACTTGACATTTGGTTTAACTTTCTCTTCCAATCCAAACCCAAGAATGTGAGGTCGTTGTTCTATCAATCTGGCCACAGCTAGCGTCGGTATTCCCAAACCTTCCAGATATTCAACGAAAGGTTTGATCACTCTCCCCACTCTCATTCCCAGAATTTCGGGATATCTAGTTAAAATCCCACCAATTTCCCTTCTTGCCACTCCAATTCCAACCAAATAAGCCACAGATGTGCTCATGGTCCCTTCAAGCTTATATCCCAATACCTCTGGATACTTCTCAAGAACTCGAGGAATGTCGTTTGGTTTGATATCCATGCCTTCGAGATGTTTAACAACGGGTGCAAGGTCCACAACAACACTGGCATGAAGCACTTGAGGGTATCGTCTCAAGAACTCTGTCAAAGTGGATTTCCTAACACCCAATTTACCCAGATAATCAAGGACGGGAATCATGTTTTTCTTGACACTACAGCCAAGAACAAGAGGATAATTATTTATGTCTTCAATTGTTAACCCTAGGCTGTGAAGAAAATCCACACGCTCCTTCATAACATCAACTGTCACCGGAAGCTCCAAACCATCAAGCTCATCTGGTTCAATACCAATACCTCTCAAAAAATCATAAACACGGGCTCGATTTGCAATCCTCTCATTCTTCATCTCTAGTAAGCTAGCACGACCATATAATGATGAAGATCCTCCTCGTTTTCTACTCGTACGAACAGATTCTGATTTTGAAGTGGACGAACCTACTGAATTAGATGCATATGGTCTACTGGCAACAGAACATTGCAATTTCCCGACTAAATTAATCCTCTTCTGGTAATGACTTGAAACCACTAAGGTTGATGCAGTAGCTGTTAGGGTTTTACAGAACATAATGGCAGATATATCGTGATTCACAAGCAATATACTTGATTTTGGAATAAAATTATAGCCTATGATCTTCATATTTGCTGAATCTTGCACATCCAAAATAATCTGCACCCTAAAAAATTGCAAAATTAGAAGCAATGAGCTTCAAACGAGTACATCAAAACCATCTCGCTAGCTTGTAACCAATATACGAACAAGAAACAGATGAAAGGTCAATTGTGCACAACAAACATGGAAATGCAACAATTTACAACAACAATTACGATAACACCTGTAAGTACGTTACAGTTATGCTTTTCATTATTTTCTATTTCTCTTCCAAATTGCTAATAAACGGAGATATTAAGAACAAGTTCAATATAAACAGAAAAAACAAAACCCTAGGGATAATCACTGGACAAGACAACAGGATGAGAAAATCGAACTGCACATTGAACATACAGAATAAGTTTAGAAATTGAGCTACAAAATGAAAACAGGTGAAATCAAGGTCCATTGTGTACAATAAACATGGAAATGCAACAATTTACAACAACAATTACGATAATACCTGTAAGTACGTTACAGTTACGTTTTTCATTTTTTTCTGTTTCTCTTCCAGATTGCTAATACACGGAGATATTAAGAACAAATTCAATATAAACAGAAAAAACAAAATCCTAGGGATAATCACCGGACAAAAGGATGAGAAAATCGAACTGCGCATTGAACATACAGAAATCTACGATTATTTTGCTCATACATGAATAAGTTTAGAAATTGAGCTACAAAACGAAAAGAGATTGAAAATCATGAGAAGGAATTACCGATTAGAATGGAAGAAAACGCCGGTGAGCGGAGGAGCGCGGCGGACGCTGCTGGTTGGATTTGCGATACTTCAAGTGTGTTAGTCTGTTGGATACCGGATATTTCCACCGCATTATAGTGCGACATAATTGTGGATTTAGTCCCTCTTCTATATTTGTATGCTATTTTAGCCCCTATTCTATGGTTGTATGCTATTTTAGCCCCTATTTATGATTGTATGCTATTTTAGCCCATTTTATATGGTTGTAACTTGTAAGCTATTTTAACCCATATTTTATGGTTATATGTTGTTTTAGCCTCCATAAAATAACTTTATTCATGTTCGGTCCTCCTATAATTTAGGCTATGTTTGTCAAACTAGCTGGTAGCTGATAAGTTAGCCTTTCAAAACGCTACTATAAGTAGTTTTTCAATAAGCTAGTTTATGGTCATACTAACATGTAAAAAAAACCAGCTTATAAGCTAGCTTTTTTTGCCAAACAATGCCTTAACCCCTTTATATGCCTTAACTTTGCCTATGTTCGGTCCTCCTATAATTTAGCTATATGGTTGTAACCTATTTTAGCCCCTACTCTATTGTTGTAAGCTATTTTATCCCCCATAAAATAACTTTGCCCATGTTCGGTCCTCCTATAATTTAGCCCCTTTTATATTGTTGTGAGCTATTTTAGCCCCTATTCTACGGTTATATGCTATTTTAGCCCCTATTCTATGATTATATGCAATTTTAGCCCCCATAAAATAGCTTTGCCCATGTTCGGTCCTCTTATAACTTAGCTCCTTTTATATGGTTGTAAGCTATTTTAGCCCCCATAAAATAACTTTGCCATTGTTCGGTCCTACTTCCATTTCCTTCATGTTTTTACCTATGTTTACCCATAAGATCCCAATAACTCCAATTTTTCATATTTTGTCCTCTAACAATCGTTTATTCCTTCATGTTTTTATCTATGGTTTACCAATAAAAGGGCAATGCTAATGGCATACTTATTAATGTCAAAATCAAGTCTATTAATGCATTGGAAATGTAAAAAACAGGTTTTGATGTTGATGTATGTGAGGAGAAAATCATTTATAAGGGTGTCATTAGCCTCCCCTCCAATAAAATCCCAATTATTCAAAACTTTCGTACTTTTGTCTTCTAAGATGCACAAAAAACCCAAGCAACCCATCCGAAAAAACCCCAGCCTAGCAAACCCAAAGCCGAGCTCAAACCATGCCTAAAGCGCAAGGTAATGTTGTTTTTCGAAAGTTTTTTTTTTTTTGGGAAGGGTATCCATGGCTATGCTTACACTAATCTCTTGGCAAATTATGACCGTAAGACATCAGCCCTGATTAAACCTCAGTGGCCATAATTGTTGTGTACGCTTGGATTCGGATTCAAATCCTGAACAGATGAGATATTCCACCACACCCCCCAGAATCTTAACCAGTACGCCACAACCTTTGTGGTTTGTTTTTCGAAAGCTTAAAAACCCCAGAAAAAAAAATATGACTTTGAAAAGCCCAATTGAGTCTATTTTCACACCTAAATCGGGCCCCCAAAAAACCCAGACCCTTTTTTTCCTTACTTAAAAACAGGCACATATCTAGTCGAGTCCAAGTACCAAACCCGAAAAACATGTTTTATTTCTTTTGGTATCATAAATAGGACCAACCACAAATCACTAGATCGAATGATAGATTTTTTTATTTAACCATGTGTGTCCAAATCAGCTTGTACGCACCTCGATTAATCCAAGGGTCCTGAATAACAAACAGAAAAATCCTTCGAGCCGGTGACCACTAAGACATTGTTTGGCAAAAATAAGCTAGCTTATTTTCTGGGTAAATGTTTGGATGACCATAAGCTAGTTTTTTGATAAGCTACTTGGAGTAGCTTATAAGGAGTTTTTTGTGATTATTCCAATTATGACCCTCATTAATATTCATAATTATATATTAAATTTTTTTTTGAACGACAAGTTAACACACGCACACGTTCCTTGGGTATCCGGGCTCCCACTTAAGGGTGCCACCCGACTAATCCCCGTCAACCATGACCCATCCCAATTAAGGGTACCACTATGTGGCAGACCCATGATCATGGATGTCACATGATGCTCACCACGAGGTTCGAACCTGGGTAGTCAAGGATACCATCCACTGACCCCCAGGATGTTACCTTACCACTGGGCTACAACATGAAGAACAATTATATATTAACTTTTAATTATAAATAAATAATTAATGTCCTTTTTAGTAATTTAAATGCTTATAAGTTAGTTTTTGCCAAACATGATTTTTTCATCAGCTAACTTATCAGTCACCAGCTAGCTTATCGGCTAGTTTGCCAAACATAGCCTAAGGATGACCCCTAAAGACCCAAAGCCTTATTACCAGTTAAGCTAACCCCATAAAAAGGGGAAAGAAAAAGTGTTGTGATTTATGGAAGCACAAAACAAAATTACTAAACCAACTAAAATTCAAAGTTTATCCAACATAACTCAACAAATTCCTCACTTCTAATACAAAATCCCTTTCTTCTATCATGACTACAAACTATCTTCACTTTTGTGGCCAAATACAAATACATTTGAGCTACCAAATCTTGAATTTACCTTTTCCTTCTAGTCGACGAGTTTCTTCGTTCGGCTTCCCGTTCAGCAACCAAAACGTAAAATTCAGCACCGAGCATCTCGTGTATATCGATACCCTTAGAGCTGCTCAGATCCACAACATCGAGAATCACATCAATGGTGATACTAAATCCCAATGTAGACAAAACCCGAATAGCATTCGCAATCCTGCATATATTTTGTCGGGTTTCGAATGGGGTGTAAGTTTGTTCTTCTTCTTCTTCTTCAAGGCTCATTGAGGTTTTGGATTTGTCGTTTTGTGGGTCAGGTTTAACGGGTTCGTCTTCTATCATGTTATCTTTGGTTTCAACGTGTTCGCCGACCCAGATGAAACCGTTACAGCCAAGTATCAAGTCGATTCCGTACTGATCTAGGTGGTGGAAATGTTGTTTGCGCCTCTTTATTAGATACGGAGATATTGTGAGCATTTGACCCCTTTCTAGCTGCGTAACGGAGCTTAGTATCATTAATAAAACGGAACTAAACAAACCCATTATATCTCACACAGAACCTATAGCATCACAAATAAAAACCAGAGGTTCTAAATGGTGTGAGGCGTGGCGTGCGGCGAGGCCAAGCCTCAAGCCTTAAGACCATGGCGATGCCACGACGTTTTTCAAGGCGTGACTTATAGCGGCAAATCTCTATATCATATATAATATATATAAATATATGTTTTGTACTGTTACTCAACCAGTCAATAATAATATATGTTAAAAACTAGCAAATAAGACATAAAAAATGTAAAGAAAAATCTAATATTGTGTTAGGAAAACCGCGCATTAGGCCATAGTGTGCCACTGGCTTAACGTGGCATGAGACACAAGCCTTGAGCCACGGCGCGCCATGGCGGCTGTTGCGGCGAGCCTTTTAGAACAATTACCAGACCAAACAGACCGAGAATATCCCACCCGAAGGTAGGGTGAAAATGAGGTCAGCGGGTAAATTACTTATATGGGTAGTTTAGTAAATTACCAATCTTGTCCCGTCTCCCTATTTTTGTTTCACCTATTTTGTTGGGCCAACAAAAAAACATTTTTGTCCCACTCTAATGTTGCACCAAACGTGGGAGAACAAGTTATTTGTCATGTCACATCCTGTCTCGCATACCATTGATTTACATTTACAACAATATGCAAGTCCGTATACGTAAGTGATAAGAAAATACCACATAAGCACAACGTGAAGAAACATAGGTTAGAGTAAAGCAAGCCAAACCTTTCCATACTTCTGGCTCCTTGCTTGCAGTTGCAGACTCCCATCACGCATGAAATCACGGACTTCAGCCTAGAAGAACAAAATGGAGCACATGACTTTTGCAGTATAAATATTGTTTCAACATTGGCGTGTGATCCAAGGAATACTAAACTAGTTTCGAGAAACGCAAGAGGTTATGAACTTACACAGATGACATCATCATCTTCAAAAATGCTACGCATATTGAGCTCATCAACTGCAGTTCGCCGCCTCTAGCAATTTAAGGAATAAAATGAGATGAAAAAGCACAAGTTTAGAGATAACAATGAATCAAAGCTAATAGGTCCTCCTCATGAACAGTTAATCCACATAACATGCACCTTACTGATAATTTACAATAGATGAATAAATAAATAAGCAGAAAGCACAGAAGGACAACATGCCTGACTGCTCGCTCATTCAAGGTCAACACTCTGCATTCTAAGTGGTTGCAATTTAACACTTCATATGTATCGATTTTTTCCATTACAGAAGTTATTTCATTGTTCAAAGAGTATTTGGAACAATAACATTACAGAAGTTATTCAAAGAATCCATGTACAATTCTTCTTAGTTAAAGCAGACTTTTACAGCTGAACTAAAGAGCATCTCCAACAGATTCTCCAATACCCCCTCCATCCCAAAAGAATAGACCACTTTCTATTTTCGGTTGTCCTCAAACAAACCTCTTTCATGAGGAAACATACCAAATTTACCTATTTGTCCATCATCAATCATTATAAGATATTTATGGTATTGATTGCGGTCCATATGTTTTTGCAACTTATCTTGTTAGTATTTTAGGTATTTGATTACAAGTCAAAAAGAATTATTATATTCTGTGCCAACTGCCAAGTCACAATTTCGTTTTTTTTTTTTTTGGGGGGGGTGGGGGGGGGGGGGGGGTAAGTATTCTTTATTGGTACTATAAATCTTTTCAACTTCAAGACCAAAAGATTTCCTGATAAGTTGTATATCTCTAAAAATCACTACTAGAAATGTGAGGATATACATATATATATGTGTGTGTGTGTGTGTGTCCCCTTCGAGTAAGGCAAAGTATGGTGGCACTAAAAATAATGTGCCAACTAAATCCTAATATCCTATGCTATATATAAATCAGAACTTTATGTTAGCTTTTATACATTTTGAGAATTTTGTTCTTTGGAATAGCCTGTAAAATAGCATACATGAATCAAAGATATCAATGCAAGTATGCAACTGATTGGAAGCTAAAAGTTGGCGACACAGCTAGTGTTTTAAATGCGACCCCAACTAACCATCCAGCTCAGAGTTGTATTATTGATAAGAATCCATCATCGGCATACAAGTCATTTATTAATACGGCATGGTGAGAGATATACCTGGATGCCATCAGGCAAATTCATTGAAGAAAGCATCAACACCGCATCTTGGCTGAAATTAATCTCCAACCTCCACCGCTTCGGAGCAACCTTCATATATATCAAAAAGAAACTCCCTTCATTATAACAAATCTTAGCTACCAACCAACTAGTAGTCACTGATCAAATTAGCAAAAATGATTACCACATTCCTCGCTTGTATAAAACTTTTTTAAGTATATAATATTTATATACTACGAGGTTTGGGGTATCATCAGGCCAATGACCCTTTCTAAGCTCACAAAATGTTTAAGATAACGAATAAATAACTTCCTCTTTCCACTTCAGAAGAAGTACATATACAGCCATATTAAAATTATTGGTATAGCTATATCATAAACGTGAAGAGAATTAAGAAATCCAGTTGTGACTTGCCTCGATAACGCGGCCCACGATGATATCACCAACCTCAGGTTTATACCTACATCATTTTCAAATCCAGAATTTAGCTTCAACTCCATCAAGATCACTTTAGATCGATATTATGAAAACACACATTCATATAAAAGAAATGGCCAATGACCTGGCTCTCAAAGTGCGAACATAGACCAGTTTATTTACACGCTCGATTACTCCACACACAGTTGCCACAACTTCACCCTCAAGCTCCGTTGTCCCATGGCCCCTAAAAGATTACAACATTATTAGAAATTGGAAACAGAAAAACACAATTACCAAATTCTGGAACTAGAATCGTAGCCAAATCGGTTCAAAACTTACACCTAACGATCCTATTTCAAAACTTGAATCACATTACGATCATTACAAATGGAAATGGATAGGATTTTTCATCACAAATTCGGTTCTCCTTGCTAATAATTTTCTACATCGTTACTCGAAGTTCAGAAATCAAAAAAACACATACAATATACGCATATTTCAAGGTAATTAGGGTTTAGGATTACTTGAGGACGCCGTCTTCTTGATTAACGGGAATGGTATCGGCGACGGTGACGGAAGCATTAGAATTAGTTACCGATGAGAGAGATTCCAACAGTTCGAGTGCTCTTTGCAGCCTCAATTTTTGCGTTTGATTCAATGGTGGCTCCGTATCTCTCATTTCTGTAATTTTTCTTCGAATCTGAAGAAGAGAGATGCATAAACCCTAAACCTTGTTTTACAGAAAACCCTAATATTTAAAAGCTATTTGGTATCGACCCGTATCCGTATCCGTATCCGGGTTCCTGATAAAATGATTTTTTTTTAATTATTTTCCTCCACAATCACATAAATGGAGTAATTTACCCAAAAAAAGAAAAAAATGGTTGGTGTTCTGACTTAGGCATTGTTTGGCAAAAATAAGGTAGTTTATTTTTTGGATACATGTTTGAATGACCTATAAACTAACTTTTTGATAAGCTAATTGGAGTAACTTATGAGGAGTTTTTTTGTAAATATTCCAATTATGTCCATCATTAATATTCATTATTATATATTAACTTTTAATTATAAATAAATAATTAATAGCCTTTTTGGTAATTTAAATGATTATAAGCTAGTTTTTGTCAAACGTGACTTTTTCATCAGCTAGCTTATCAGTCATAAACTAGCTTATCAGCTAGTTTGCCAAACATGGCCTTATTCTAGGGTCTTGGAGAACAACCAAGGAAATCCCTGGTGGATTTGCAGAACTCGACTCGATAATGCATAAATAGAAACTCAAAATGCTTAAGCTTTATTGCTAATTAAACTAACTTAAAGGCCCAAACATTTACCATCTTGTCTATGAGCTTTTATGTTTTCCTTATTAGATCGATTACTAGTACTAGGATCAGTCATAGGATTTTGGTCGGGAGAGTTAAGCGGCCGATTTGGGACATGTCCAACTTAGTCTGACACCGATTTTTGGCCAATTTTAACTACTTATACCAAATCAAACAAACCTATTACATCTCATCTGAATATAGGATATGGAATGTATGATATACATGTATAAGGGGATTTTTTTAAGAACTTCCTAATTATTGAGATCCACATATAATTTAATTTAAAAAGCTCTCTTATTTGTTATTATTCTTCTCTCCATAACATATACACACATACACATAAGGTAAATATATTGTGAACATTTTTTCAGAAATACTATTATAATTTGTGAACATTTTTTCAGAAATATACTATTAAACTTTGTGAACACGCTATAAATCTATGAGATCGGGTATAACTTGCTAACATATTGTAAACACCAACTAAATCTAAACCTACCACTTGTGAACACTTTAGTACGAAATTTCTCTAAGGTTTTTTTTTTTTTTTAAAACATCTTAATGACTAATAAGTCTGAATCGTTCAGACAATTTTACACACCACCTCTTATTAATCATAACTAAAATAAGATTTCAGACTTTAGACCTCTTATAAAACAAACGACACCTAAATCATTTTCATTATGTTCACAAACATGTGTACCTTATGTACATTTTTAATTGTGAATGCGTATGCCATATGCGTATATGCCATAGTAGAAATGATATATATATATATATTGAAATTTTCCTTAAAAATACATTACTTATTTCATTAATTATTTTAAATAAGTAACCTATGAATCAAAATCTCATAAGTTACAAGATTTCTAAAATATTCAATTGATATGAAAGTGGGCTTTGCAATATTTTAATGGGCCAAACATACTGGCTTTAAATGATGAAGGCCCAATTCGTGCCATAAAAATGGCGGTAGTTATCTAGCAACTGTCTCTCATTTCCAACCCCTTTCTGATCATCTTTTTTCTTTCGTAACGTGAACTTTCACAACAATCTGTTTCAATCACACGCATTCTTTACCAAACTTTGACAACAATCTGCTTCAATCACTTGAATTACAGATGGATTTCTTCAAATCTATGTTATCCGACGATCCCGAACCGGAAAATATGGATGTTCACCGGAAGTCCGACACCGATCGTCGCCCAAATCAATCTCCAAAGCATCAAGAAGTAGGAGGAGCTGAAGAGGAGTTCACGAATTTAAATTTGACTTCTTCCGTAGAGGTTACCGGCGGCGGCAGTGGTAGCGGTGGCGATGGCGGTGGTGGTGGTGGTGGTTTGTGGAGCTTCGGAGATCTGGTGAAGACTATAACGACCAGATCGGAATCAGTACTAGAGACATACCGTCGAGATCTGAAGGAATTCGGATCTGGTTTGAGGAAAGAATCCGATTTGTTCCGTGAAGTCGCGAGTCGAGCAGTGAAGGAGTTACCATCTTCGATCGAGGTCGGAGCTTCGGCGATCGACGGAATGTTGAAATCGACGGCGGATATCATCTCACAAGGTAAGGAAGCTCTTCTCGAACCTTCGGATTTTGATGATTCTGATGCTTCGGAATCAGTACAGAATCATAGTAATTTGAATTCGAGAGGGTACAGCCGTTTCGATTCTCAATTGAATGCGATCCAAACTGATGCTCGAACTTACTGCGTAGATCCAGACGACATAGATTATTATAGTAACTGGAAATTAGGGTTTCTGATTGATGAGAAGGAAAGCGAGATTGAGAAACTGATTGGAGATAATGGATCTATGGATTCAATTTATAGAAAACTTGTTCCTAATGAGGTCGATGATGGAAGCTTTTGGTGCAGGTATTTCTATAGGGTTCATAAACTTAAACAGCAAGAGGACATGAGAGCTAATCTAGTGAGGAGATCCTTAACTGCTGATGATGAAGAAGAATTGAGTTGGGATGTTGATGAAGATGAAGATGAAGATGAAGAAAAACAAGAACCTAATCAAGTGAAATCGAACGCCTCAAACATCAACGATTTGTCACAAATTGAAAAGAAACAAAACCCTATCCATGAATCCGAAACCATAAGTTCTAATGTTGCTGCTGCTGCTGCTGATGATGATGATCTGGAGAAGAAAACTGATTCTGTCGGTGTTAACAAGAACAACACAGAGGATTCAGGACCAAGTGGTGATCACAAAGTCGAATCGGTGCCACGATCCGATGAAAAAGACCTTGATCGTAGCGAAAATGGTGTTGGTGAAGATCTGGAGAAGAACCCTGGTGTTGCTAGTGCTGACAAGAACATTAATGTAGACGATCTGAAACATATCGGAGATGTGTCTGATGAGAACGTCGAATCGGTTCCAAAAACCAACGAAAATCGGGGATCTTCGTTGCAGGAGGATGAAGATATCGAGTGGGATGAGATCGAGGATCTTGGCGAACATAATGAAAAGAAATTTTCTCAAGATGATACCCCAAAGAAAGGTGATTTGTTTAAACAGTTGAATGGTGTTGAAGATGATGAAGATTTGAGTTGGGATATAGAAGATGATGATGAACCTGTGAAAGCTGGTAAGCAGTAAGTAGATTTGATTTCACCAAAGGTATTTTTTGCATAATGGCATATTGTTTGTTGTGGGTTAGTAACAGATTTGTTGTTGTTATGTTTGGATTTACATTTGGATCCAGTCGTTTTAGAAAGCAGGTGTTTTTATGTGATTTGTGTTGGTATAATTGGAACAGTAATCATGTCTTGTTGATAATGATATCAGTCTCCATTTGTTGTATCACTAGTTGCATATAGGTTGTAAACGAGTCGAATGAACACGAATCGAGGCTTGGACTAGATTGAACGGGACAGGATGACATGACAAGTTGTTTGTCTGGTGTTTGGTACGACTAGGCTGGATAGGACAAAACTAGGAAAATTGCCCTTGTCCGCTGAACGTGGGACTGTGAGTTTTTGTCCTATCATGTCCAATGTACCACACGGCCTAATCAAATGAATGTGAAGGGTAAACGAATGAAATTTTTGTGTTCATGTTCATTCGTTAAGAAAATGTGTTTGTTTGTGTTCATTCATGTTTGTTGGTTAAGATGCTAAACGAACCTAAGTGACCGAGCTCAAAGAAACATAAATGAACATAAACAAATACAAATGAACAAAATACAACAACCACTACTAGGGGTGCTCAAGGGATGGGTTGATCGGGTTGAAGGCTTTTTAACAACTCAACCCAATATAGACAGTTTGAAAATTTTACAACCCAACTCAACCCAATCAAAAGTTCAACCCAACCCAAACCGTTCGGGTTGATCGGGTTGTGTTTAAACAAGATGAAATCAAATTTATAAATATAAACATAAAGGAAACATTTCTTTGAAATACAACAGAATGACCGATAATTCATGAGAGTATGTAAGTTCATCAAAAATATTACGATATTACATATAAAAATGTCTAAACCAAATGATAATATGTCAATCAACAACAATCATTTTAGACGTCTCCAACCCCAATGCTTTCGCTTTCTTGGCCTTAAGGTTGGTCATGTCATCATCAACCATTTGGTACAACTTATCCATACTTCTTAAATCTTAAATATAACACATTTAGTTAAGTTTTTAGTTTGGACACATATATATATATATATATGTGTGTGTGTGTTTACATTTATTAAACATATATGCAAATGAGTTATATAGAGATGAATAATAGATTGAAAATACATGTAAATGAAGAGGGTACGCAATAGTGTAATTTCTAATTTACATATTAATAGAGACTTAATAATCATATTAAATCCACAAAATAAAAAGATTGGGTTAATCGGGTTGGGTTGGGTTCAAATAAAAGTAACCCGATATCAACCCAATACCTACGGTTTGAAGATTTTACAACTTTGTTAGACATCGGGTTGCTTCGGTTTGAGTTATTTCGCATTGGGTTGGGTTGATCGGGTTTTTGAGCACCCCTAACCACTACTCATCATTTTGTTCCTCTAAGATAACAAATTACGTTCAACATTTATTGTTAATTTGTAGGCACGATAAAAATTATAGGCGGATATGGGCATGACTATAAAATTCTTAATTTTTTTTATAGCCTGTCTAATTCATTTTTTTTTATCAGAGTTCAACTATTTTATTTAAATATAAATATGTAATTTATTTTAGTTTTAAGAATGTCATTTTCTTGTAAAGATAATGATAACTTTCTTCTTGAAGATTTAAAATTTTAATTTTCCATTTGAAAAAAAAAATTCTGAAGAATGTGTTGGGATGCTATTTTTGGTTCATAAGCAATAACGTTCTTTTGACTTGTAATAAAATTCATCAAACCCCTTAATCTTGAATTTAATTACTTATATTACTTAATAATTATAATAATAATTCACAATTTTAAGCTTACACTTTTACTAATTTCTAAACCACTCAGGTGATACTGATATCCAAAGGAAAGTCTAATCACCGATGTTGAACCCTAGTTAATTTCCTGCTTAAACTGATTTAAGAAAATGTAACATTGCCCATTTGTAGACCAAGTAAGGGCCGTTTACCAAACGCTAAACGGGTAAGCATTTATCGGACAAGTACTTACCGAGTCACTTACTTTACCAGGTCAGCATAGCAAAGACCAAAAAGCTTACTCGATAAGAGTCAAGACAAGGATCGAGAGTCTTACGCGGTAAGTGAGGGTGGTGATTCTTACCCAATAAGCGTTTATCGGGTAATAGACCCTTACCAACAATCCATTTTGTTGGTCGGAAATATTACCCGATAAGATAAGTGTGGATGGTGACTCTTGCAATAAGTGTTTAACCAGTAAGTGCTTGGTAAATGACCCCTAAACCTGACCTGAATAGGCTATGGTCTAACCAGAGGTGGGGTCCACTTTGTGTGGTTCAGCAGGGGCTGGAGGAAGTGCGAAAACCCGCCCTCTTTGGGCACGAGGAGGTACATGTTTTGCCGGTTTTCTCGATCCAACGTTCCATGGAAAGAAAACACCGGTGCCACCACGAGGTAATCTTCTCGGGCTCATGACCATTGGCCGAACCGGGACAAACATAAGCAGTTGTGGTGCACCCCATTTGGAGACCACGTTCATTGAGTCATGACCGTTAAGGGTGGTTCTGTTTGGTATCGGAACACCGGGCTGCCACACTGTCATGGCACCACCCGTTGCTGATGAGGTCTTGTCGTTGGAGTCTATCTGGACTCGGAAAAATGAGATGTTGATTCGTTTAGTTGGTGATTGACACATGACGTTTCTAGCCATATCGGCACTGTTTCCCCTCATCACTAAGAGTGACCTGTGGATCGAGGAACAAAAGGTTATTTTCGTCATAAACGCAAATTTATAGATCCTACAGAAAAAATCATGGATGCAGCGTTAAGAATATGCTTGACAAATGACAACCATAAGCTAACTTATTTTTTTGAGCTCGTTGAAATAGTCGTGTTTAGTTAGCCATACACTAGCTTTTTGAAATGTTACTTCAAGCAACATTTCAACAAGTTCTAGGGGACGTTTCCACTTTTTTCCAAATATGCCTAGTTTTTGAACTTATCAGTTGTTTTTTTACCAAACATGACCAGCTCATTATCCAACAGCTAGCTTATCAGCTAGATATTACCAAACATGACCAACTTTTAAGCCAACAGCTAGCTCATTTTTGAGCTTATTGAAATAGTCATGTTTGGTTAGTGTTAAGCTAGCTTTTTGAAATGCTACTTTAACTCGTGTTTCAATAAATTCTAGGGGATTTTTTCATTTTTTTTCCCAATCATACCCTTTTTTTGAGCATATTAACCGATTTTTACCAAACATGACTAGCTTATTACTCAAACAGCTAGCTTTTTGAAATGGTACTTCAAGCAACTTTTTGAAATGCTACTTTAAATAGTGTTTCAATAAACTTAAGGGGAACTTTTCATTTCTTTTTCCAATCATGCCCCTTTTTTGATCTTATGAACTGATTTTTACCAAAGATGACTAGCTTCTTTGTCAACAACTAATTGTTCTAGCTTATCAGCAAACAACTAGTTTGCCGAACATAGCCTAAGAGTCTGTCTCTTTAAACTCTTTGAAATTTGAATATTTGAATTGAAAAAGGGACTTAAGAAGTTTGATCATACTGAAAGAACAGTTTATGCTTATTACCCTTCCTTGAGAGAAAGCATGAGTGGTCCTCTATAGTTTCCATCCTTATCGCAGGCTAGAGTACGCCCGAAAGCCATTGTTGATTCCGACAGAAAAAGGGCGGAAATGGGTTGGTCGAGATGAGGCGGCTTCAAGAAAGGCTGCGAAAACTCCCCCTACATGAAACGTAAACTGGCTTCAGTTTGCGCGTTATTTTAAATCACAGGCATACGTTCGAATGAAAGCTTGTATACCTCATCAAAAAAGTTTATGATGCAGCTGTTCGGTCGTCTGTTTTCGGTAATTAGATGGTACTTAATCAGATGATCAATGACACCTTCAAGAGGAGCTGGAATTGGCTCGATATTGCCTGTAGATTGCATTAGTAACCAAAGGAAAAATTTAGGTTACAATAAGAGACGAAGGTCCCAACATTTATTGAGAAGAAATGGTCCAAGTGTGCCGATGGGCATAGATTGTCCTAGAGGATAGAGAGGGGTGCCTCAAATGTCGAGTCCACCTTGGCTCTGATACCATGTCAGAATATGTGTAACCTTATCAGATTACTCTCCAAAAGAGCTATTGAAGATAGAAGGTTTCAACATATATTGAGAAGAAATCGTCCAAGTGTAGCCGACGGGTTTAGATGGTCCTAGAGGGTTAAGAGGAGTGCCCCAAATGTCAAGTTATGTCAGAATATGCGGAACCCCATCAGATTACTCTAAAAAAACGCTTGAAGAGAGAAGGGGTTCAAACATACATTAAGGAGAAATTGTCCAAGTCTAAGCCAACGGGCATTGTCCCTGAGGGTCGAGGAGGGGTTAGATGGGTGCCCTAGTAAGAATATGTGGAACCCCATCAGATCACTTTATAAAAGATCCCTTGAGGAGAGAAGGGGGTTTCATCATATATTAAGGAGAAATGTTCCAAGTCTAGCTAATATGGGACTTCAAGAATAGTTTTCGTCCGTTTCAAGAAATTTAAGCAACTAATAGTTGACGGTTACTTACTATCTTGGTAAAAACCTGTAGCTTCGTTTCTTATCCGTCCAAATATCGGAGTTCCAAACTGAATAGCCTCCCTCTTGCTTGTCTTCAATTGTTGGTTGTACATGATAAACGTCTCACCTAATAACATTTGAATGTCGAGAAAAAATATTTATGGAGCGGAAATAATTAGTACTTTGTATTTGGATGTTTACTTAAAACATAAAATGAAACAAGCATGAGAATAATATGTCATAATAACCTTCTACAGAAGGGGTTGAAATCATCGAATATAGAATGGGTATGGAGTTGTCTTAAGTTTCTTTAAACATCATTAATGCCACATGAATGCCATTTTGATATTATTTAAGAACTTTTGGGCCGGTTCAAACAAGGAGGCTAAATATCGTGATAATATAAGAAGAAAATGCTAAAGAAAAATTCATGAATCATTGAAAAAATCCGAAAAATATCTATTTAAAGATGCATATTTAGACCGATATTACAGATTTTCATATGGGTTCACTTCTGCATCTTCAAATGGATTTTTCAGTGATTCATTTATGAACCTCTTTTAACATTCCCTTCTTAGCCTAAACCTTGAGGGTCAGGCAAATAAAAGCCAAGTCCTCGGTTCCTCCTGTAGGTTGTCAGTTCGAGTCTCTTAAAGGCCACTAAGGATAAAGTGACAAAGCGTAAACATCGAGGGCCAGCTCAACCCGCAAATAAAGATTTTACGGACTGTTATCTTTAGTGTCTCGTTACTGTTATCCCAGATACCCACGGTTACCAAAAAAAGAAATTGAATGAAGCCTATGATGGAAGTAAATCTAAATTTAGTTGTCAAACCTGTTCAGTCCCTTACTATGTCAAAACTTCAGTCGCAAAGGAAATGAACTAGTTTTAACTATAAAACCATCAAGAAGCATGGGATCCACCTGAGAGTTCTCCATTTTTGCCAGCAACTCGGAGTTTATGCACATAGTCGATTAACCGAGTTAACTCGGCATCACAAAGTATGTTCTCATACAACTTCAAACCTCTTACAACGTTCACCTGTCAATCAATGGAAGTCCAAATTCTTATATTCATAGCGAAAAGAACAGGGGTCAATCTTCGAGCATCTCCAACTGATTCTCTAAAATGGAGAACATTGAAATTTTAGGGTTTTTAACAGTTTTTTTTCCTCCCAAAACTTTCTCCAAAATGGAGAAAGTAGGAGAAAGATGATAAAAAAATCTCCAAAACTTGGAGAACTCGATGGCCTCAATTGTTGTGGATGTCTGTAATCGATCCCAGTGAACCCAGGGAAGAGAGATATTCCACCACATCTTTTTGGGCCTCAACCACTACGCCACCAATAAAGGTGATGTATTATCATTTCAATGGGAGATTCAAATAAGAAGACTATATATCGTGAGGTAAAAGGGAAGGTTCATAAATGAATCATTGAAAAGCTCCATTTCAAGATGCATATGTGAACCCATATGAATAATCTATAACATCGGTTCACATATGCATCTAATTTTCCCTTTTGCCTTCTTTTCTTATCATTTCATATAAAGTTTATTTGAAGTTTGTTGGGATGTTACTCTATCAAATATCTTAATAATATAATTAATATTGAAATATTCAAAATGGAGAAATTATTTAAGTTGAATGTAAATTTTTTTTTTGCAGGATTTTAGAGAAATTATAGAGAATGTGTTGGAGATGCTATTATCTGTTGGAACTTAGTTAAGCAAAGGAGGAACTTTGTCCCACATAGGAGCCAAATCAAACTTTACATCACTTAATAAATCCAAACCATTGAGCATTAAATGAATCACTTAAATGCTTGGCTTGGATTGTGGTGTGATTGAAGGGCTTTCCTTGCCTTGGACCTTGGCGGGTCCACTCGCGCCACTAGTTGCGCGGACCCTCTGACAGTTAATTTCGGTTGGTGAAACAACCTATAAAACCTGCACATTTTCCCTCCATTTTACTAACGAAAATTTATTAACTTTCTCTCAAAATTTCTGGGTTTCTCCTCTTAATTCATCTCCAAACATACATGGTTCGATAGATTCAAGTTCTATACTTGAATACGATTGTTGTATCCTCTAGACGGACGCTATACGGGCGAATTTCTGTCTTAGGACACTGCTAACGTGCAGGCTTCAATCGACATCTATTTCAACACGAATCTTCTATTCAAGTAAGGATTTAATTAGTGTTTTCTCATTTGATTGTTGTTGTGCTATGTTAATTACATAGATTTTATGTTTAAGAATTTCAATTTTCATTATAATTTTGTCCATATATATACAATTATTATTCAAGTGATTGATTACTCCTAACATTCTAAGACATAAATTTGTTGTGGAGCGATGGATCAATCACAGTTGTTGAAAAGTCATGTGGAGAAACCCGAGAAGTTCAAGGGTTCGGACTTTCGACGTTGGCAACAAAAGATGTTGTTTTATTTAACAACACTTAGGGGGTGTTTGTTTTCAACTTAATGAGCTTAATGGGTGGTTAGCTTAATTGGTTAAGTTATATTGAGGTGTTTGATTTTAACTTAATACTAAGAGATTTACTTAACGTATTAAGTTAGCCCATTCTATCTTAATGCATTAAGTTAGTTTTTTTTCCAAAATTACCCTTGTCCTATAATTTTTCATCACACATCTCATTAAAAAATAAATAGTTTACCAACATGCATAAATTAAAAAACTTGTAATCAAACATTAATACTTTATTCTTTTAAATATATTTGAAATTATTATGTATTGTTTTGAACTAATTGAAATCATATTATTTATGTTAATTTAAATAATTCATATTATTTTAATTTTTTTGTCATTTTAAGTATTTATCAAACAATTTTTTTCATTCCAACACTTATGTAGACATAAGGTTAAAATGGTAATTTTTGGTGTTCAGACTATTATTCAGGACAAAAATCAAACAACAACTTATCTTAATTTATCCGGATAAATTAATGCTTATAGATAACTTAATAGATTCAGAGCTTAATAAATAAAAAAATCAAACAACCCCTTAGGGTTGCCAATGTGCTCACTGAGGAAGAGCCACCGGCAAATCTTCCGGAAGGTGCGGACGGGACTGCACCAACGCAAATTCAGGTGTCCGCACATAACAGAATGGTCGAGAATTGGAGATCGAATGAGTATAGTTGCAGAAACTATATACTCAATGCTCTCGACGATTCCCTCTATGACATATACTCTACCTTCCAAACGGCAAAGGAGATTTGGGAATCCTTGGATGCCAAGTACAAAACTGAAGTGGCGTGCTCCAAGAGGTTCGCAGTGAGAAAATTTCTGAATTTCCGGATGATTGATGCAAAGCCAGTGGTAAAACAAGTGGAAGAATTGCAAGTACTTGTCCACGAGCTCGAAGTTGAGGGTATGGGCTTAAATACCAATTGTGTGGTCGGTTCTATCATTGAAAAGCTACCTCCTTCGTGGAAGAACTTCAAGCTGTATTTGAAGCATCTCACGGAGGAAATCACTTTTGAACAGTTGCTTCTCAAAATCCAAGTTGAGGAAGATAACCGACAAAATGACAAAGCCGATACCATTCCAAATGAACCGCATGCCAACATGGTGGAAGGAAGTTCATCCAAGCCTAAGTTCCCGAAATTTAAGGGAAAGGCAATTGCAACCAAGAGGCCTTTCAACACCGGAAAAGGCCCCTTGACCCCACAAAAGAAACAGTTTAAGAGGATGACTTGTTGTTGGGTATGTGGTAAACCGGGACACCGAGCCAAGGACTGCCGATACAAGCGTGACCATGGTGGCGCCGGAGGAAGTGGTGGTGGAGGACATGGGGCATCCTCTAGTCATGCCAATCTCACCCACTCCCCGAATGAGTTCATTGGTGTCATTGAATCCCACATGGTTACAAACATGGTGGATTGGTGGTTCGACTCCGGGGCAAGCCGACACATTTGCAATTCGGAAAGCATGTTTGCATCTTACCAAAAGGTGAGCGATGGGGAGCCGATGTTCATGGGGAACGCCACGACTGCAAGGGTTGAAGGAAAAGGGAAGGTCAACTTGAAGCTGACTTCCGGCAAAGATCTTATTTTGACTGATGTTGTACATGTACCTAGCATAACTAAAAATTTGATTTCTGGCCCTGTTCTAAGTAAGAAAGGGTTCAAAGTTGTAATCGAATCTGATAAGATTGTCATCACCAAGGGTGGTGTGTACGTTGGGAAGGGCTACCTCAATGAGGGGCTCTTCAAACTAGGAGTGAGCATGGTACCGGACCGGTACCGATTTTCCCGAATCCTGAATGTGGTCTAAAGGCGGTACCGAATACCGAACCGAGTAATCATATACGGTACCGGTATCGGTACCGAGTATTCGGTATTCGTCCCGAATTTCCCGAACATTTCAATTCCATATAAAAAAAACATTCATAAATACGAAAATTCATATCAAAAAAAGCATTCATAAATACGAAAATCCATATCTTTTCCATATCAAAAAAAGCATTCATAAATATGAAAATCCATCCGTTGTCATCCTTGCTTTTACGCAATCAACGCGTATTGCTTCACCGATCTCTATATGAAACAACAAATAGTAATATTATAATCTAATTTATCATTTTTTTATAAATAAAACAACAAACACTAAATAAACAAAGAA
Source organism: Arctium minus (assembly GCA_954870635.1). Lineage (NCBI taxonomy): Eukaryota > Viridiplantae > Streptophyta > Magnoliopsida > Asterales > Asteraceae > Arctium > Arctium minus. The sequence continues at coordinate 69,931,494 of OX941095.1, read as the reverse complement.
ATCAATATATAAATAAATAAATAAATGTTTCATTGAAGAAATTAATATATAAATCAATATAAAATACAAACCTTTGATTTCAACTTGGAGTCCAAGTCTATGTTTCTATGGGAAAGGAATCAATATTATGATTTATAAGAAGTCAAGAAGCCAAGAAGGAAAGTAATTAAAATGACCTTTGGTCTTACCGGGACGGTTCGGTATTAGTACCGAGTACCGAGTCCTGAATCCCGAATTTCCCGAATCCCGAATCAGCGACGTTACAAGTACCGAGTACCGAACCGAAAAATATAATCGGTACCGGTACCGGTTTCGGTACGGTACCGGTACGGTTCGGTATTTTCGGTGCCGACGCTCACCCCTACTTCAAACTTAGCATTGTAAATAGTTTGGATGCCGCCAATGTAAATAAAAATAAGGCAGGCCCTAGCACTGCTAGTTCCATGTACATGATTGTTCCTTCTAACCTTTGGCATTCTAGATTAGGACATGTCAACTTTAGATCCATTCAAAGAATGATCAAACTTGACATGATACCTAAATGTTCCATTGAAAAATCGATTAAGTGTGAGGTTTGTGTTGAGGCTAAATACACATATCATCCACACAAGTCCGTTGAAAAATCAAATGAAATACTTGGGTTAATTCACACTGACTTATGTGATTTCAAGGCAACACCTTCACGAGGAGGTAAGAACTATTATATTACCTTCATAGATGATTGCAATAAGTATTGCTATGTGTATTTAATCCCTACAAAGGATGAGGCCTTAAATATGTTTAAGACTTATAAAGCCGAAGTCGAGAACCAACTCGACAAGAAAATCAAGATTTTGTGGTCTGATCGGGGAGGAGAATATGAATCCCATGACTTTGCAGAATTTTGTGCTACACATGGTATTGTGCATCAAACGACCGCTCCATACACACCTCAACAAAATGGAGTGGCCGAGCGCAAAAATAGAACATTGAAGAACATGATGAATTCAATGTTGATCACGTCTGGAGCTCCATATCATTTATGGGGTGAGGCGTGCCTTACTGCAAATATGATCCTTAATAGGATCCCCCACAAGAAGAGTGACAAAACTCCATATCAACTATGGAAAGGAAAGTTACCATCTTACAAAAGGTTGAAAGTGTAGGGTTGCCTTGCCAAGGTTCAAGTGCCTTTGCCAAAAAGGACAAAACTTGGACCTAAAACCATTGATTGTGTATATATTGGACTTGCTCATAATAGTGCTGCATATAGATTCTTAGTATATAAATCTAGTGTAAATGACATAAGTAACAACACAATCATAGAATCTGCAGAAGCAGAATTCTTTGAGACTATCTTTCCTTACAAAGAAATGGAGGATCACGCCTCTAGTTCAAGGAAAAGATTGCATGATGACACACACACTCTAGATGAATCAATTGAACTTGATCCAAAACATAGAGGTGAAACCTCCAAGGTTCAAGAAGATTTGGAACCAAGGAGAAGTAAACGTGGTAGAATAGCCAAAGACTTTGGACCTGATTTCATGGCCTTTAATGTTGAAGGAGAACCTCTATCTTATAAGGCCGCCATGGAATCATCCGAGGCACCTTATTGGGAAGAGGCAATCCAAAGTGAAATTGACTCCATAGTACAAAATAATACTTGGAGATTGGTTGACCTACCTTCGGGTCACAAAGTTATAGGCCATAAATGGATATTCAAGAAGAAATTGAGACCCGATGGCACTATCGAGAAATACAAAGCTCGACTAGTTGCCAAAGGATATCGACAAAAGGAAGGCCAAGACTTCTTTGATACCTACTCTCCAGTCACAAGGATAACGTCCATACGAATGTTGATGGCCATAGCAGCAATTCACAATTTGGAAATCCACCAAATGGATGTGAAAACTGCTTTCTTGAATGGAGAGTTAGATGAGGAGATTTATATGCAACAACCGGAAGGGTTTGTTGTTAAAGGTCAAGAAAATAAAGTCTGTAAATTGATCAAGTCTCTTTATGGACTTAAGCAAGCGCCTAAACAATGGCACGAAAAGTTTGATAACACTTTGATATCAAATGGGTTTCAAATAAACGAGTATGATAAGTGTGTCTATGTGAAGCAATACAAAAATGCCTATGTCATTATATGTTTGTATGTAGATGATATGCTAATCTTAGGATCGAACTTAGATGTAATCAATCAAACCAAGAAGATGTTGCACTCCTCGTTTGACATGAAGGACTTGGGAGTAGCAGATTGTAACACCCCGATTTTCGAGAGGTATCATTTCAAGTTTTTACAGAAACTGATATATTAAGGAAAAATAAGATATTTGGTTTTGGGCTTGAATCCTTGATTTTATAGTCTTGATAGATGAAGGATTCAATTACGAGTCCAACGGTTCTTTCCGGAGCGAAAACGGAGCTATAACGAAGAAGTTATGACCAAAACAGTGTTTGGACACATTTCTCGCGGTCTGAGGGACGCACGGGTCGTGCGTTTTCCCTTCACAAGGGCGCACGGGTCGTGCGCATCATCCAGTGGAGCGGGTTAAAAACCTGGTTCAGCCTCATTTCACCCAAAAACTTCATTTCTTCATATCTTTTGATCCAGAGCTCCGATTTGGGTGATTCAAGTTGCTACGGTTTCGTTTTTGAGAGCTCTTCAAGGATCTAGCAAGAGATTGGAAGTCTATTGAAGTATACTAGAGCATTTTGTGGTGGTAAGCTTCTCATCTCTCCCTATTCATTTTCTTCACCAAATTTTCTTGGGTTTTCATCCACCCTTTGTTCCCCCTTTCATAGATTGGAAGTTTGTAACCATTTTGGTGAACTAGAGGTGTTTTGGTTGGTGGATTCAAGCTTGGGTTAAAGTAATCTTCTATTCTCTTCATTTATGGAAGTTAGGGTTTCGGTATCAGTTGAGGTATTCATGTATAAGGTTGGGGATCGTTTATTTGTGGTTGATTATGTATATTGTTGGTTAGAACCTTGTGGATCTAGGTTTTGGAAGATTTGGTTTGAAGAATCAAGTTCTTCAAGGAAAGCTCTAAGTGGGTAAAATCTAGATTTAGCCTAAATCTAGCAAGGTGAGTTCAAGTTGATTTGTGAAAACGTTGTACATGCCAAAATGTCTATTTTAAAGTGTTTATGTGTTTTACATGAAATTATCAAACGTTGGGTTAGTTGGTAATCTTTGATTATTTGAAGTATTTAACTTTATAAAACACCCACTCTTGGGATTTTTGGGCATTTCGATAAATGTGTTATAAATTAATGGGTTTTGATGATTTATTGCACAAATGGGTTTTGGTCGAAAATACACTTTTAAATGTTTGTCGGGTTTTATGCATCATTCATGAAATGAAATGTTTTATGAAGTATTACTTGCACATTTATGTGAAGTACTTGAAAGAATGTGTATGGTCTCATTTTATGATTTCCATTCTTATCAGCAGTTAAACTTGGAAATACATATTTGCAAATAAATGAGTCTTTAGGACTTCGGTCCGGTTTAATAGCCCGATTGTGAAATACCAAGTATGATGGCGGTTAATGCGCATCAATTGAGATTTACATGTTTGAGTGCGTTAGTCATTCAATTTGAGTCATGTACTGTTTAGACTGTAATGCAGTGGATCCATAGGCATATGAGTCGGTCGTGTTATTTAAAAAGAAAAATGGGCTATTAATTATATGTGGGTGTCAGAATTAGTCTCTGGGGATTTCGAGGATAATACTGTGAGGGCTCGTGGAGTCCAAGACCAGACCTGCATCCGAGAGTTAATTTCTGAGCCTGTTTTTTTATGGGATAGTCACTTCCCATTTGTAGCTAGTTGAGACATTGGATCCTCGGGGGCGTTTGGTACGGTTATGTGGGACCGGTTACTAGCCATGGGTCGTAAATGTAATCCTAGCGAATGAGCATGATTAGGATCCTCGGGGGCCCTCCCTCACATCTTAGTACGAGTCGGCGTGCTCGTGGCCATGGGTCCTAGTATGGTGAGCTCAATAATTTGGAATGTGGCCTACTTTTGTGTTCCACCACTAGCCTTGGAATTCGGGATTCCCCCGTCACCGTGAGGTGTTGTTTCGAGGTATTTGATTTTATCCTCGTTTTCAGTGACGTTTGAGATTTGGGTTATTTCCTTATGCTATAATTTTGGATACTTGAGTTTACTCATATTTTGGTCGTTTGTTTTTATAAAGCTTATTCAAATGTCATTATTTGAGCATTACCATTATTCTTGTTTTAAGTAAGTGTTGGATTGCATTGTTTCATGAAAGAATGTTTGGCGTTGAGGCGTCCATCTATAAAATGCATATTGTTGGTAAATGAGTTGTTCTCTTATTTCAAAGTAAATCATTTAAAGGATCATGATTATAAGTTACAATGTTTCCATTTTACGCTTTTCTCTATAATCATGATATAAAACTCTTAAACTCACTAGGCGTTAGCCTAACCTTTTTATTTGTCGGCATGTGCATCAGGTTTCATTTCGGGATTAGTTCTAGCGACACCGTGAAGTGATGAGTGCTAGTTGTGTGCTCGATGAAGTGATTTAGCTTGATGAAGTCTTCCGCATTATTGTTGGAGATAGCGATTTGGTATTGGGTTATAGTAACACTCGACTTTAGTTAGTATTTATGTAAGACTTTAATTATTTGTTGATGGTTCAACCTAGAAATGTATTTCATTTATGGACTGGTAGTAAGAGATTTATTATCCTTTAAAGTATTGTTGAAAGTTTTTAATTAGTCGCTCTTTCCAAATTTGAGGGTGTTACACAGATGTTATCCTTGGCATAAAGATTCAAAGAAATCCAAATGGTTACATCCTTACCCAATCTCACTATATTGAGAAGGTACTTCGTAAGTTCGGTCACTATGATGACCAACTGGTAGTGACTCCATTTGATCCTTCTAGTCAATTGAAGAAGAATCAAGGAGAAAGTGTGGCTCAATTAGAATACACTCAAGTTCTTGGAAGCTTGATGTATATCATGAATTGTACACGACCGGATATAGCATATAGTGTGAGTAGACTTAGTCGGTACTCACATAACCCGGGAAAAGATCATTGGTATGCATTAGTGAGAGTGCTTAGATACTTGAAATACACAATAAATTACGGGTTACATTATACCAAATATCCTCCGGTCATAGAAGGGTATTGTGATGCCAATTGGATTTCCAATCATTCTGAGAGTAAGTCCACAAGTGGATATGTGTTTACACTTGGTGGTGCATCGGTCTCATGAAAATCATCTAAACAAACTGTGAATACAAGATCAACTATGGAAGCAGAATTTGTCGCTCTAGATAAAGTCGCTGAAGAAGCCGAATGGCTAAAGAGCTTCCTTGAAGGTATTCCATTGTGGCCAAAACCCGTGACTGCCATTTGTATCCATTGTGATAGTATGGCTGCTCTCACAAGAGCAAAGAACCAAATTTACAATGGCAAGTCTCGACATATAAGAAGACGCCACAATACAATTAAGGACTTGCTGAAAAATGGAATCATTTCCATTGACTACGTAAAGTCAAAAGAGAATATTGCCGATCCTTTGACAAAAGGCCTAAGTAGAGAGCAAGTGTCCTTTTCATCGAGGGGAATGGGCTTAAAGCCAATACAATGAGTTTCCTCAGCGGCAACCTAACCTAGCGAAATTGGAGATCCCATGGTCTAGGTTCAATAGGCAAACTAGTCGGGGTCAACTCAAGCAACAATTAAACAAAGGTATGCCTATTCCTATGATGTTTCCTTTGTCTCTTTCCGTTGATGATTTAGGGTTGAATTTTATATTCTTAATAATGCTGATAGCTTCTTAGTAGAATACAACGGAATATTCTTGATCGGCATTACCTATGTGAGACTGATGTGTGGTCGCATCTTTGAGGACGGATATGGCTACGTCTTCTAAAACTCTCATGAAGAAATGATTTGTTCACGACCGAAATGAACACAACGGTAAGAATATATGTATGTATAGATATAATATGTGTGTTACCTATTGTCTCGATTTACTACTAAAAGTGGCTAGTTCAAGACCTCAGTTCACTATCCACGAAGTAGATCCGATAGGTATTCACTAGGAAAGGTTCAAGTCCAAAAGACACCTCTTCCGATGCATATTATAACTAGCTTGGTGATAGAAACATCAGTTCCATAATATTGCTTATTTTCTATTCAAATGTGGGGTATTATTTGGGTTTGAATAGAAAATGTGGGGTATTGTTGGAACTTAGTTAAGCAAAGGAGGAACCTTGTCCCACATAGGAGCCAAGCCAAACTTTACATCACTTAATAAATCCAAACCATTGAGCATTAAATGAATCACTTAAATGCTTGGCTTGGATTGTGGTGTGATTGAAGGGCTTTCCTTGACATTAATATATATATATATATATATATATACATATATATATTAAATGTCAAAGATGGGCCTTGGGTCTCGATGGGGTCGAGTTAGATTGTCGGTGGAGATTGTGTTGCAGGGTAACAGTGGCTGGCGCGGCTTACCGCGCGGGTCCACTCGCGCCACTAGTCGCGCGAACCCCCTTACAGTTAATTTCGGTTGGTGAAACAACCTATAAAACCTGCACATTTTCCCTCCATTTTACTAACGAAAATTTATCAACTTTCTCTCAAAATTTATGGGTTTCTCCTCTTAATTCATCTCCAAACATACATGGTTCGATAGATTCAAGTTCTATACTTGAATACGATTGTTGTATCCTCTAGACGGACGCTATACGGGAGAATTTCTGTCTTAGGACACTACTAACGTGCAAGCCTCAATCGATATCTATTCCAACACGAATCTTCTATTCAAGTAAGGATTTAATTAGTGTTTTCTCATTTGATTGTTGTGCTATGTTAATTACATAGATTTTATGTTTAAGAATTTCAATTTTCATTATAATTTTGTCCATATATATACAATTAATATTCAAGTGATTGATTACTCCTAACATTATCAATCCAATCTTGTGTTCAAGAACAAAAATTTTCAAAATGAGAAAGAAAGAACTTGCCATATGCCCTTTTACAGTCTCCTTGGCTACGAACCCTTTTGTAATCTTGATCTGAGCTAGCCAGGCCTCCAAATCTTCTTGGTTTGAGCATATCTTAACAGTTTCTACCAGTAGATGCACTTCTTCAGATCCTGCAGTTAAAAAGAGGAATAAGAAATCAAATTCTTATCCTTTAAAGAATCATATATCATCGAAAGAGAGATGTATAAAGACAGATAGGGTACAATTTCTAAGATATGTCAATTAGGTAAAGCTAACCAAAGGTAACCATGACCTTAGGGCCTGCTTGTTAGCAACCTAATGGACTCATACTTATTCGGTCAGCTATACATGACTATTTGGTAGTGGCTTAATGATATGAAACAAACTTATTTAGTAAGCTTCTAGGAGGAGCTTTATGCAGAAATCGAAAAAAAATTCAAATAAAAAAACACACTCCTCCAACTATGAAAAAGTAAAAAAAAAAAAAAAACTTGCAAACAAAAATATTCCCATTCTATACAAACAGATAAATCCACACATACATCTTTATCCATACAGAACTTGATAGAAAACCAACCAAACAACGCCTAAATGAGGGCCTAGGCCTAGGAGAATGGCCAGTAGTTCGAGTCTTCTCAAGGCCACTAGGGATTTTCAACTAATATCTTTGGGGTCTCATGGAATTAGTTGAAGTACGCACAAACTAGCCCGTACTGTCGTACACCCATAGTTACCTTAAAGACAGTGGATAGATTACATATGGGATATTTTCTTACTAACAAAGATATAAAAGAGCAACAGTTATGAGTAAGAATAGATTACATAAGGGATATTTTCTTACTAACAAAGATATAAAAGAGCAACAGTTATGAATAAAACGTTGATGTATATTAATACCCATGATACATTATCCATTACAAGAAGATAAGGAGGTTTGGAGAGAAATTTACAAGAAAAGCTTTTTCAACCGTAAAAAATGAACGATGATTAGCCCGTCGGAATAATATCGACTACCAATAGAGACAAAATATAGATAGCATATATGATATTTTGTTACTAACAAAGATATAAAAGAGCAATAGTAAGGAGTAACGCACTGATATACAGTTGCGCCAGAATAAATTATCCAGAAAAAGAAGATAAGTCAGTTTGGATGGAATTTTCAAGAAAAGTTTTTTCAAAAGCTAAAAATGAACGGTGATTAACCCATCTAGCATATGTGATGTTTTGTTAATAACCAAGATATAAAAGAACAAAAGTAAGTAGTAATGCACCGATGGAATTTTCAAGAAGAGCTTTTTCGACTGTTAAAATGAACAAGTGATTAGCCCGTCGGAACAATATCAGGTATGAATGGATATAGACAAGATATAGATAGCATATGTGATATTTTGTTACTAATAAAGTTATAAAAGAGCAACATATAGGAGTAATACATTGATATACACTTATGTCATGATACATTGTCCACCACAAGTAGATAAGGCAGTTAAGTTTGGATGGAATTTTCAATTAAAACGTCTTTAGCAGCTAAAAGTGAACGGTGATTAGCCGCCGGGATAATATCATCTAACAATGGATAGGGACGAGATATAGATAGCATATGTGATATTTTGTTACTAACAAAGATATAAAAAACAACAATATCGAGTAACACAATGATACATTATCCACTACAAGAAGATACGACAGTTTGGATAGAATTTCCATGAAAAGCTTTTTCAACTGCTAAAAATGGACTGGAATAATATCATCTACCAATAGATAGAGATAAGATATAAATAGCATATAAGAGTCTATTTGTTAGCAGCTTAATGAGCTTAATTAGACTCACAACTTATTCAATCAACTATACATGATTGTTTAGTAGTAGCTTAATGATACAAAAAGTGGCTTAATGATGTAAACAGTGATTTATTCAGTAAGCTTCTAGGGGAGACTTTATGCAAAATATCAAGTTTATTCCAAACATGCCCCTCCCAAAAAAAACACTCCTTTCATTTATGAAAAAAAACCTACCAAACAAAAAACTTCTCAATTTTTACAAACAAATTAATCTGTACATACAGCTTTACCTATTCAGGATTTAATAAAAAAACAATCAAACAACCCCTAATTCAATTTGACCAATATAAATCTCTAATTTGATTTAACATCCACCAAATAAGCATTAGAAATTTCAAATTAAACTCATTGCAATTGAAACAAAAAGGTTAAAAATTCAGACAATTAATAGTGAGAGTTGACTTTGTCAATTCAATGGAGCGGAGGTCACAAAATCCAATCACCAAATGTCAACAGCTCCGGCCAACAAACAAGACACAGGTGGTGCAATCCGTTCGTCCTGCAGCTCAGACAAAACCATGTGCCACCAAATTCTATTTCATTTTAATGCATGCAATCACGAATCTTATTATTAAATTCGAGCGAATTACGTTTTTCGTCCCAGTGGTTAGTGAAAATAGCAGATTTAGTCCCTGTAGTTTTGGAATTGCAGTATTCATCCCTACAATTTGCAGATCATTGCTATTAATTCGTCTCTAAGCTAATTATGTATCAAACACTTACCAGGTAAATGTTTACCAGCTAGAGTCATCATCAGAATCTTATATTATTAGATAGCATTCTTAGCCATCAAAACGGATTGTGGTAAGCGTCTTTTACCCGGTAAGCGCTTACCGGGTAAGAGTCTTCTCTCTTACTTACAGGGTAAGATGTTTAGTCCTTGCTATGCGTCTTACAGGGTAAGATTCTCGATTTTTGTCATGCTTACCAGTAAGATAAGTAAAACTCGGTAAACGTTTACCCAATAAGAGTTTAGTAACGACTACTAAGTATGAGGGGATAAAATAGTAATGAAATGTAAACCATATAGACGAAAACAACATTAAAGTTTAAATCATAAGGACCTAAAAAAATACATTGTAAACTTAGAATGAAAATCGTAGTCTCAAAATCACAAGGACAAAAATAGCAATTTTCTACAAATCATAGAGAAGTTTAAATTTGTAGTTTTTCCTGTTATCTTTTTTTTCCTCGAATAAGATGCAATTATAATAAGAAAACAATCTACCAACAAACTTTAATTAATTACAAGATTTTTATAAGTTTAATAACATATTTGATTGTTTAGAATATTTCCAAGAATCTTCAAACTCAAAAAAAAAATAATAACAATTAAGATTTTAGGGTTTTATTTTTTAAAATGAAGAAAAATTTCTATATTTTATAGGAAGAGAGAAGAATTCTTTAAGATTAAATTTTGGTTGAGAGTAAGGATAAAATTAATATTTCATTAAAAAAATTGAAATATTAAATGTATTTAATAATCAAATAATTTAATAATTAATTAATATTAGAATCTTTAATATTTTTATTATTTTAAAGGAGAGAAAAAATAGAGAATATAAATTTAGTACTTTATAAAAAGTTTGTTATATATTAAATGTATTAAATAATTTAATAATATAATTAATGCTATAAATTTTAATATTACTTGTTATTTTAAAAGAAAAAATCAGAGCGGTATAAATTTAACAATTTAATAAATTAAAATTTTATAAATATGAGATAATATAATAATATAATTAATACTAGAATCTTTATATATTTTTTTATTTTTATAAGATTGATAATATATATTTAATATTTATTAAAAAATTGTTAAAATATTAAATATTTTAATATTTTAATAATGTCTATGTTATATTATAAAGCATCTATAAAAAAACTTTTAAAAACAACTGCTAAATATTAATGTGTCGTTATTTAATACTAATTACTTAAAACTTAAATAAATAATGAAAACTTAAAATCTCTTTCTATTTAATCTTTATCTCTAACAACTTTAACTCCCTAAAATCACTTCTCACTTCAACTTCCTTAAAATCACTCCCTACATAATTAAATACAGGATAAAAATCAAATTTTAAATATAAAAAATCTAAAATATAATTAAGAAAATCTAACAAAATATTTAATGTTTATTTTATAAAAAAAACATTCTTTTATTAAACCTAAAATAAATTACATTATTATTAAGAAACTCTTAAAAACAAACTTTTATGCATTAAATAATGTTTATTGATACATATTACTTAAAATTCAAGATTACAAGTTATGATGCATGAGTACAAATTTCTAAAGCTATATGTTTTAATTCATAACTAACCGATAAACATAATCAAAACAGGATAAACATCTTAATTTAATACAAATAATTTAAAATGTATAAGATAAAAATAAAAGAAAAAGAAAAAATAAAATCGTGATGTATCTCGCTATATTGCGCGAGTTCGCTTCTAGTAAACTCTAATATTATAATCTTCAAAAAAAAACTTTAATATTATAATAGGATCCTATTATTTACACCAAACCTTGAACCTTGTGTGTAAATTACATTGGGAACATAGAAAGTTACATTGGAAACATAAAAAGTCAAACATATAGAGTTAAGTATGAGAAGTGGGGTAGGTATAGGAGGTGGGGTGGGGTGGGGTGTATATAAGGATTTTAGGGTGACAATAAATTTCCCTTATAATAACATAGTTAACATCAGAATCTTCAACATAAACAAACTGTTTTTTTATTTATTTTGAGTTCTTATTCTCAATTTTAAAGAAATTAGAAAAATATGTTGGGGAAAAACGGAATATGTAGAGCATCTCCAACAGTTTTGCTAAAATAGAAAAAAATAGTTTTTGTTCTCTAAACATCTCCAACAATTTTGCTATCTTGTTTGTTATAATAGAAAAAACTTGAAATTTTTCCAAGTTTAGAGAATTCTCTAAAAGTTAATGGTAGGAGACAGAAATGATTATTTTATCAATCCCACCAATGAGATTCAATTTTTATCATTTTATATTAATTTTTTTTAAAGTGTATTGGGATTATAAATTAAAGAATATTATAATAATATAAGTTGTTATAAAATCTCTAAAATAACAAATCTGTTGGAGTTGAATGTGATACTTTTTAGATATTTTTACTTTTGTTTTTCTATTTTAGAGAAATTATAGCAAAATTGTTTGAGATGCTATTAGACCACCCACATGGGGTATCTAAACCAATTGCAAATGTAAACAACTTGTCACATAGGATTTCTAATTGCAAATTTTGCAATTCAACTTGCAAGGCCACGTGGCCATTGTAAATCATTTTTTGTTTTTTTTTTATAATTTAAATAAATTTTAAGTATATACTTTCTATTAATTAATTGTTTTAATTAAATTAATCATTCTTGTTTTAAAAAAATGATTAATGTAATATTTTATTTTTATCTATATGTAATATTTTTAATTCAATAAATGTTGTGTTTTGATATAATTTAATAAATTATAAAATAAATAAAATAATTGTATTATATTATATATTAATCGTTTATTTAAAATTAAAACTTATATTTTAATTATCATTAAATTAAAATAAATAATTATATATCATGTTATTAACTAAAACAATATAAATTTATATAATAATTTATAAAATAATTAATAAATGTTATAATGGAGACCACTTTTGAAAGTATATAGGTGGATTGCATGTGTGTAGAGGGTAATTACAAAAGCTGATGTGACACAATTGAAAGTAAAAATGAATTGTTGGGATGTGGATGGTCTAAGAACTAAATGAAACCCACACACATCTCGAGAATAACAAACTGCCTTGCAGCTATACTAATAATCGAACCTCGACAATCTCATTCTAACTGAAAGTCCTGGAAAAATGTCAACAGAGCTAAATTTTCGCTTTTACTGATTCTCTATATGTCCAATGAGAGACAAAAGGCCAGGGGACAAAAAATTGGGGAATTACAGGTTACAGGAACTCACTCAACGTCCACGGAGTAGTTTGGTAAAAACGATGGACATGAAACTGTTCGTTCCAAAAATCCAGATCCCGATTGAAAAAATAACATTATTTCTTAAAACATGGATTTTAGGTAAATGAATATATAAAATCCAGCAAATCAATGGAGTTCCCGAACACCTGCAACTAGAGATTGAAGCACATTTCCCGGGAGGTGACAATTTCTGGACCAAATGTTCCATGTAATACACAAAACATAAATACAAATATCATGTACGGAATATGAAAAACAGAGAAGGAGATCTGAAAATATGGCAGAATTTAAGCAACTTGACAAAAACCAGTATAGAGATCATATGATATGAGACCGATAATTTGTTGTCAGGCAAATACCAAAAATAACAACGACGAAAAACGTAACGAATATAATCATTGTTACCTGTATCAGTTATCTCACTCGTTGGTGAATTAAGCCTGGTAAAATCATCGTCAACAGCCTCCGCACCACCATTTCCATTGCTATCAGTGGACTCCATTTCCAAAATTTCAGGTTGCTTCTCCAATTTCACTGGCGAAGAAGAAACATTGACTTCTTCAATCCTCTCTAAGCCTCTCAATTTCATCTTCTCCTTTATCACTTTTTGGAGCTCGAGAGTGACGTCAGCGATGGAAAAATACTTCTGCATCTGAAGAATCGGGATCCAATTCAGCCGCCGGCGGTGTATAGCAGCAAACACCGATTCGTACTCGCACCTTCCGCCATCTAACCGAGACAGATGTCCACACAGTGAGTCAATAATCGCGTTCGCCGCCGCGAACTCGCCTCGGAACCAGGAGATGGTCGCGTCCTTAGCGAACTTCTCCGACATCGCTGAAGCATGTACCGCCGGAGCTAGATCGGTAGCGGAAGAAACGCCGGCTGCCGGCGACATGATATTCTCCTCTAAATTAGGTTTTCGCAAATCGGAAACCTGCTTTCGATTCCGGCAAGAGGAAATGGCGTACCACGGTCAGTCAGAAATCGAGAGTTCCCGCCGGCTGAGATCTCGGAGATTTAGAGAGAGAAATATATGCATACAGTGATGTGTATGTATAGATTCGTGCATGTGCTTATATAGTGAGTGAAAATTGAAAATGTAAAAATAAAATAAAATAAAATCAGGTGGGGGTTGAAAGGGAGGGTTAGGTTTTGAAGACTGTATAGGGTTATGTCCGTACGTGTGGCCTGATATGCTGACTTGGCAACTTTTGATTGGTTAATTTCATCAATTTTTAAACGAGTTTATATAAGATATGAATAATAAGATTTTTTTGTATAACATATTTTTATTTAACAAATTTATAATAAAATATTTTGTAAACAATTTTTAATTTATCTTGTGAGTGTTGAAAATAGTGATGACAAAAAATCGGGCTCGGGCCGAATCAGGCTGGGCCTAAAAGGGCTTCGGGGCCAAACAGTGAAAGCAAAAACCGGGTCAATCGGGCTTCGGGCTGGGCCAGGCCGGGTTTCACCCGAAAATGTGTGGCCCGGTTAAGCTTGGGTTAAACCGGTTTAAAAAAAACCGGACTGGGCCGGGCCTAAAACCGGGCCTCGTATATATATATATATATTTTTTAATAATTTCTTTATATAATAATTAATTACTAAACTTTAAAAAATAAAAATTGGATTGGATCACTAAAATACACTTTAAAAATACGTTTTATTTATAGTAAATCTCTAAAATACACTTTTCGTCCATGCTCGACAATAAATTGGTAATTTTATTCGGCCATTTTGAGATTAGAGATTTGAGAGTAGAGAACTAGAGATATTAGACTAGAACTTGCGAGAAATGAATATAGCGAGAGCCGATAAATGAGAATTGTATGCGATTTTTGCGTTTTGTAAGTTGGTGTCACTATCCATAACCAACATAAGTATTTATGGGGGTTTGGAGGGGTAAAAAATACAAAAAAAAGGTCAAAAAACGGTCACAAACGGTAACATAACGGCTAGTTTTTTGAATTATTGAGAATCGGGTCGGGCCGGGCAAAAAACCGGGTTGTGAACCGGTTTCGGACCGAGCCGGGCCGGGCCGACAAATTCTCCAAATACCCAGCCCGGTTCATGTTTTCGGGCTTCAAACCGGTTTTCCACCGGGCCGGGCCCCGGTTAACCGATCGGGTCGGGTCGGGCCGAGATGACCATCACTAGTTGAAAACGAGAGTCAGATCATCTCCAACAAATTCTCAATAATTATTTTAAAATAGAAAATTAAATATCAAAATCTTTAAAAAAAAAGTTATATTTAAAGTCAACATATTCTTTATTTTAAAACTTTCAATATTCATTATATTATTAAAATGTCTTATAAATTTTATAAAATCTTTTAGGGATTAGTATATAATTATTAAAATATTTCATAAATTCAATAAAATATTTTCTCCCACCCAAACATTTATTTTCTAAACATTTTTCTTTCATAATAATCATTTTTGGGACTTCTCCAATTTAGAGAATTTTGCAAGTTGGTTTTTTCATTATATATAAAGTTCTTCGAAAATCTGTTATAGCAAAAAGTTTGCATATAATCCTTAAAATCTCAATTTTTTCTATTTTGATAATGTTGTAAGTATGCTAATGATTAACAAATATATTTAATCATAGTGACAGCAAGAGGAGTCTTCATTTGAGAACCTATAGAATTGTGATAATCTTGAGAATCGGTACATGATATGCTATTTCACATTACCTTTTTCGATCTACGACTTGGATTTAATATATTGATTAGCATACATTTGTTTTATAATGTGAACATTTTTTGTGTTTTTGTAAAACAAAAAAAATACAACTAAAAAGTTTCACATTGAAAACCGAATCATATGAAACAAATACATATAAATACCTTATGATAATATTGTCACAATTATCACAATATATAAGTTTCTTAAATGATTAATTCCCATCATAATTACTATGGTTAAACAACGCAATTAAATAATGTTTTTTAAGTTTATATATTTGGTTGGTTTGTGCACATAAAATAAATATTTAGAATATTATTTACTCGATCATCTATTAAAAGTTTATACGATAATTGTTGTGTTTATAAAAATTGTAATGTTTTATTATTATTGTCAGGGGATAATGAAATACATTAAATATTATGGTAAATACTATTGCCATATTTATTCAAACGACTATGTTAACATCTTCAACCTAATACTAAAAATAATAAAAATATAAAAATGGTGATTTTTTCATCTCTAACCCAACATTAATTAAAACACACACAAAAAACGGAGGTCAATAAAATAGAACAATAAAATCAAATATTTCTTTTTTATTTAACATTTATAATTATATATATAGTTTAATAATTTATTACATTAAGTAATATTATTTTATTATTATTATTATTATATTAAATATGTTTTTAGTGTTGTTTTTTTAATTTCTCTTTGAGTTGTTTTTTTAGTGCTCAAGAGACCCACCATTTTTAGTGTTCTTTTTTTAATGGTTGTGTTGGAGATGTCCTTACATGTATTATATATTATATTTATAACAAATATATATCACAATTGATAAACTCTCTATTCTTAAGAGTTATTTCCTTTCCTTTTCTATTTGTTTTTATCACTTTCTTGCCCATTTTCCCCTCTTCCTCCTTCATTTGGTCTAATATATTCCAACATAGTGATAAAGTTTCAAGGATTCAAAAATTCGGTTTTTCTAACTTTTTGTGCAGCAAAGTGGTCACTTTTGTCACCACAGTGGCGACAGTGGGTTGGAAGTTTGGATAAGCCTTGGATATTTATGGTAATGTGATTTTTGAAGTAGAATAAAGAAGAAATTGAGCTTTCATAGGAATAATCAAGGAAAAAAACAAATATTGGAAGTCAAATGAAGCTTCAACACTCTTCCTTAAAGTAACTTTTTAGGATTTGTCATATCACCCTTTTCTCTTCAAAAGCACGATATAAGGAGGCTTTGGGCACCATTGAAGATCATCAGTTCCAGGAGAAGTCTCTCGTATCTGGAGCTTTAACATTTAGTTCATATTCTCTCATTAAGTTTTTAGTTGTAGTTGCATTTAATTTTCTTGTAACTTCCATTTCTTGTAACAACGTCATCGCTGTGGCGACATAAGTGGTGACAACTTTCTACTTTCGTTTATGCAAGTTATGTTTATGTATTATTCTTCTTCTTCCATGTCTTTTACTTTTATCATGAACTAAACACCCCTTTGGGTGTGGGTATGAGCTAAAAGTAGTAGGCAACACTTGGGTGTTGTCATCGTTGCTATTTGCTAGCTCTTAGACTTGGTCACTTGAGTTGGGACTTCAACTCAACGCGGACAAGGCGATCACTTAAGTGTTAATATTAGATCTTAGACCCAGAGATGAGCGGATTCGAAAATACAGCTTGAGTGATGCAAAAAGATTTGAGAGAGTCTTTTATAACCACGTAAAGATACGGGTTTTTGCATTATTTTAACTAAGGTTCAAAATGTCAGTCGATATAGGTGTCACAAAAAGATTCAGGCATCTATATCCATACTGGTGGAACTGAAATTCTTAGAGGTTTATTTAGTTAAGTCGGCAAATCTTGAGTCGGCAATAGTGACAACTTGGGTACAAATGGCCACTATATGTGGAAATTCACTTTCGAGAGAAAGGGGTTTTTATAGATGTTTTGTGTCACTTGTTTTTGACCATAATGTTACTACATATGTCTTAGTTAATGTTTGTACCCACATCCTCTCTTTTAAATATTTAATTATTTTAATCGTTGCTTAGCATAACTTAAAACTCACAAATATTGATATTGTTCTAAAAAATCAAACAAGTACTAGAAGTTCATTAATGTCTCTGATTCTTAGTTGACTAGTCCCTGTGGAAACGATCTTGGTACTCTACCACTTTATTACTTAATAGCGATCATAGTGTCTGGTGTGCACTTGCACCGCCACTGTGGCAACACAGGTGGCAACTTATGTGGACCTATACGATTTTCCGATATCAACAATCATCATATATTTTATGTATAACAAACGTATAAATTATAAAAAAATAACTTTTTTCAAAATTGTATAATGCTATTTTATTCAAAATTGAAATTTTTTATGTAATATATATATATATATATATATATATGTGTGTGTGTGTGTGTACGATTGTATAGTACCTTTTTTTGTGAAAACCATATGAAACTATTTTGTTATTAGAGATTTACACAAATTAACATCATCACATGCCTTAACATAGAAATGTCAACATGACGTTTCAAATACAACCTATTCTATTTGTACAACAAATACAACATAATCATTTGAGATATTTATAGAAATGGTAATGATTCATTTATTTATGATTTAAATATTTGTGGAAGATGATCAACTATAGTTCATTAATTATGATAAACGCTTAATATTAAGAAACAATCAAGATATTTACAAAGACACATATTCACTAGATTAAATGGACAGTTGAGATTAAGTTGCAATTATTGTACAAATAGAATAGGTTGTATAATAAACAACATCTATAATATTATCTAGAAAAATTGGTTCAAATAGCCTAATTACATTTGTAATTTCACCTCCTAGTCATTCTTCCCTAATTTTTGCAAAAATAGTCACAGGTCCGCAATTCATAGGTCCTCAACCCGCAATACCTACATAAAAAGAAGAAGAAAAAACATGGATTGTGGCAGGTCCACAACGGGTCCACGTGTTACCTAGGTCCACAATTGCGGATGTGGACCTAGGTCCACAATTGCGGTGGTGTACATGCCTAGTTGGATTATGTCGTGTGTCGGTGAGCGACACAGAGGATGCCACGTGTCCCCTAGGACCGCAATTGCGGATGTGAACCTGAAGCTATTTTTACAAAAATCAGATAAAAATTGTTAGGAGGTGAAATTACAAATGTGATTAGGCTATTTGAGCCAATTTCTCTATTATCTATATCATTTACTTTAGGACTATTAATGTACAAATTTATATTAATATTAATAAACTCATTTTAATGCAATTTATCATTTCTTCATTTAGATAAAAATTTACTTTTACCAAATACAATGACAAAAATGATTTAATCATTCTTCAACCTTTTAAGCATGCCCAATAGCAAACTATCACGTTTTTAACATGTAAATTTTATCCTAAATCATTGCAAACACTTTCTAATATCCAAAAGAGTAAAATATAAATTTGGTAATTTCAACTCCCCATTTAATTTAATGAATATATAATATAATAAATATTTTGATTGGTTTTTAATCTAAAACATTAATGATAATAAATGAATTATGAGCATCTTTCCTAAGTATTGAGATAATAACAAATGAACTTTTATCAACTTCAGTAAAAAATAAGACTTTTTAACCCTATGATTTTATAATTCACCTAACTAGTACAAACTATATAAACCAATTTCAACCGTCCATTTAATTTAATGAATATATGATTTAATAAATATTTTGATTGGTTTTTAATCTAAAACATTAATGATAATAAATGAATTATGAGGATCTTCCCTCTAAGTATTGAGATAATAACAAATAAACTCTTATCAACTTTAGTAAATAACAACCCCCCCCCCCACCCCCCCCCCCCCACACACACACTATATAGAGGGGCGTTCAAATGCAACTCATTTTACATGATGAAACACATGCAACCCTCTATCCATCACTCATTTTATTTTCAGTTTTTTTCTTTTTTTTTAATTACATAAAATGAGTGGTGGATAAAGGAGTTGCATGAGGTGCATCATGTAAATAGGTTGCATAATAACCCCTAAAACCATGCATAATTTTAAAGAGAGTTCTTGTAACATTTTTTATGTAGTACATGATGAGTAAATGTCAAATTAAAAATTTGTTGTCTCGTGTTTGGCGCCCCATTTAGATTGGGACACAACGAAACTTGTTGACATAATTTTTTTTCACCAAAATAGGTTGGAGTAGAAAGCAGGGAGATAAAACAAGATTGATAAATTTGAGCAAACGGTTAACTATTGACAATCCGGACCATAGACCCTAGGAATCACATGTGAGTAGGCATTTTAGAGCTGACTCAATGGCGCACTGCAACAAAACTGGTTTTATAGGAAACCAAAAATATTTAAGTGTCTTAAAGGGTGTTTGGGATTGCTTATTTGAGGTGTTTTTTAACTTATTGCGGTGTGGCACCGGAGATAAGCAATTTCTAGTGTTTTGATAGAAAAAAAATCAAAGTGCTTATAGCGGTGCCAAACCGGAGATAAGCACTTTTTCATAAGTCATTTTATTCTAACTTATGACTTTTTTGGTTATTTTATATGTATAAGCAATCTCAAACACCTTTAAATAACAACTTATTAGCTTATTACGTTTTGGTACCACAATTTTTCGGTTTGTGTTTTCAAAAATCAGGACTTATTCCTCACTTATCACTTTTTCGGTTAGACCTTCACCATTTAATACTGTTTGTTTTTTCATTCATTTAAGATCCACTTATCACCTTTTTTTATCTGACCGAAAAAGTGAAAAACCTATCACTTTACGCCTCCAGCCCCTCTCCCAAAATCAACCAGCCTCCTCCATCGTTGCTCCTCACAAAATCGACTGAAGAATCCATTGTTTATCTCAAAATTGACCGATCGCTGCTCTGAAAATCGACTCCTCTTCATCGATTTTATCAGTTTATCGACTCCTCTCCATCGATCTCATCCAGCATCGGCCATCGATCTCATCCAGCAAACCTGATCTCCTCTCTGCTTCTCGTAAGTCGGTATGTTCATATGCTCTTCTCCATCGATCTCCTCTCTGCTTCTCTAAAATCGATTTCATACGCTCCTCTATGTAACACCCCGATTTTCGAAAGATATCGATCCAAGTTAATACAGAAACCGAGATATTAAGGGAATAAGATTTTTGATTTTGGACTTGAATCCTTGATTTTATAGTCTAGATGGATGAAGGATTCAATTACGAGTCCAACGGTTCTTTCCGGAGCAAAAACGGAGCTATAACGAAGAAGTTATGGCCAAAACAGTATCGAGAAGAAAACCAGGGAAGCGGGCGACTTATGCCGCGACTTAAGGTCGCAGCACAAGACGCGAAATCCACTGGATCGAGCTTAAATCGCGATTTTCAGCCCCAAACTTCATTCCTTCATATCTCCTTCATCCTAGCTCCGATTTGGGTGATTCAAAGTGCTACGGTTTCTTTTTTGAGAGCTTTTCAAGGATCTAGCAAGAGATTGGAAGTCTATTGAAGTATACTAGAGCATTTTGTGGTGGTAAGCTTCTCATCTCTCCCTATTCATCTTCTTCCACAAAATATTCTAGGGTTTCATCCACCCCTTGTTCTCCCTTTCATAGATTGAAGGTTTGTGATCATTTTGGTGAACTAGAAGTGTTTTGGTTGGTGAATTCAAGCTTGGGTTAAGGTAATCTTCTATTCTCTTCGGTTATGGAAGTTAGGGTTTCGGTATTAGTTGAGGTATCCATGTATATGGTTTGGGAAATGATTGTTTATGGTAGAATATGTATATTTATGGTTGGAACCTTGTGGATCTAGGTTTTGGAAGATTTGATTTGAAGAATCAAGATCTTCAAGGAAAGTTCTAAGTGGGTAAAATCTAGATTTAGTCTAAATTTAGCAAGGTGAGTTTACTAAACTTTTGTTAAAACTAGATACACATCATGTTTGCTTATTTGTTGTTATTATCACATATTTGCTCAAAATGTTCATCTTTACGGGTTTAAGTATCTGATGGTGTTTTCATGAGACTATATGAGAAATATGTTTTAACAAATATCATCCCATGATTTACTTTATTTTGTGAAAGTATTTGGGGTCTTCATTATGTACACCCACAATGGGTATTTTGGGTTATCTTTTATGAGTATTTTCCATGATTTGCTCTATTGGTCGGATATTTGGGACTTGCTCCATGAATGTACATTGTTGGCATTTTGGCATGATATGGATTATATGTGGTATAGCAGATGATAAATTCTACTTGGAATGCCTTCTTGACGATTTAATTATTGAACATTGAATATGTTGGAATTTGAGTCTCACATTGGACTTATGTGAGGATGGTAGCATAGTACCCATGGTTGGTATTGAAATGCATTGGTAGATATATACCTAAAGACCTCCTATATATATTATGTTGGACGAACCAAGTCGGTAGACTCTAGGAGGATGTAGTCTTGGGCGCCACCGTGTGGGTATGTGCCTAGACCTCCGCCATTCGGGGTAACGCCATGGTTGTAGTCCTCGGGTGTGTCGGGCCTTTGGGTGTCACTCTTAGTAGTTGGCACTAAGGTACATTGTCTCTTTGGGTGGAACTTATTGGTGCTATGGGTCTCCCCTATTGACTCCACATTGTTGAACTCTGGTTAACTGCTGATAAGAATTGTAACTGCTCATGCATGCTTATTATTGTTCAACTCACTAGGCTTTTTGGCCTAACACTTGCTTGGTGTCGATGTGTATCTCAGGTCATAGCGGCGTTGGTTCTAAGCTGACATAGATGCTTGGGTGAGAGATTGAGGGATATTGCATTTGGACTTACTTTTGGTAGGAGAACCTTTGGGTTTATAAATGACACCCTTATTTGTAATCTCTTTTCTAGTTATGGAAATTAGATTAGTTGGTTGTTATTTATTGTCCGTTTATTTACGACTGTATTTAAACAGGTTTGTGTATTTTCCCATTGTTGGGAGGCTCTTGCTTTGGCAATTTTAAATACCGCATGTCCGTTTTTCGGATTTTTGTTATCCCTATTTTTAGGGTGTTACACTCTACATCGATCTCAAATCAACTCCAGATTTCTTACTTGTTTATTTACTGTTGGAAATTGTTGGAGACGTACTCAAAATCGACTCCTCTACTTGGTTGGATTTCTTTACTGTTGGAAATTACTTGGTTAGATTTCTAATCAATGTTCTAAAAAACTCGCCGCACAACCGCCATGGCACCAAGGCTTGTGTGTCACGCCACGTTAAGCCCATGGCACGCCATGGCCTAATGCGCAATTATCGTAATGAGATATTTGATATTTCTTTACGTTTTTAATGTTTTATTTGCAAGTTTTTAATATATAACCTAATATAACTTGTTTATTACTATTGACTCATTGAGTAACAATAACGAAACATATGTTTTTATATATACTATTATATATTAATTAGAAATTTGACGCCATAAGTCACGCCTTGAAAACGCCATGGCTTCGCCATGGCTCCTAAGGCTTGAGGCTTGACCTTGCCACCACGCCACGCCTCACGCCATTTAGAACCTTGTTTCTAATACATTCTAACAATTGGAAAGTTTCATCAGTTTGTTAGATTTCTTAACAAAATTTCCAACAATTTGATTTGTTGGAAATTGTTGGAATGCATTAGATTTGTTGGAAATTGTTGGAAATTTAACAATTTCTTTATTGTTGTTTACCCAGAATGGGTCAATCGGTTTTCAGTTTGGCTAGCCGGTCGACAGACAAGTCCTGCGGCGTGAGCTGATTTTGCTGTTGTCCAGATGGTGGGAGAATCGTGGGTTTTTATTCGATGTTCGAGGACGATGTCGGCTATGAAACAGGTGGGGGTTTTATTCGATGTTCGAGTAACAGGTGATCGTTTGGGCCTGCTGCAGAGGCTGTTGAATCTGACAAAGGTGGGATTTGCGCTTCGATGAGACCGAGATTCTGCCTGTGGTTGTTTCGCTCATGCTCAGAACGGTTCGGGGCTGAAGTCGATGGGTTCTCGGTGATCCTTTGGTCAATCGCGGTTGTTTGCTGCTCGCAACACGGGCTAAGGTAGGAAGATTCAAAAGTAGAAGATTGTGAGCTGGTGTTTATTTGCTGCAAGTTTCGATTCAGTGTCCTAACAACTACTGGCCCAACTACTTCCGCTGGTGTGCCTGGATTTGGCTTGGCGATGGGAAGAGGTCATGGCCTGGCGATGGGAAGAGGTCATGGCCTGGCGATGCAGACTGCAGGTTGACTACTGTTGTGGTTGGTTCAGTGGCTTCTGCTCTATGGTAATTTTGCGTTGGTTCTCCATTTGTGTGGGGTTGCTGCGTCTTTTTTGCGTTGGGTGTCGGTGTTTTGTCGGGCTGTTCTTTCTTCCGTTTGATCCTCGCAAACGGTTTTTATTTTTATGTTTTTTATACATTGGGCTCGGTTTCGTTCGGTGCCCTGTTTTGTTTTGCCTTTGTACTGTTTATGGTTGATTTGGTAATAAAATTGTTCCCGTGTTGTTGTTAAAAAATGTGTTTAGGCAGTACAAGATCAGCATCTAATCCATTTGTTAGATTTCTTAATTGGAATGCATAATATATGTATATGTGTGTACATATATATACATGGGTTTAAAGATCATCATGTGTTTAGGCAGTACAAGTATCATAGAAATTTATGAGGTTAGTCATGTATTTATTGCAACTCAAACATGTTACATAATGAACGTAGTAAGATCACTAGATGTATTGGATATGACAGAAAGTCTTTATTATTCAGATTTCAGACTTTAGCATCACCACTTAAAAAACAAACAATCTTTTTTTATTCAGACTTCAGCACCACCACTTAAAAATCAGAAGTGAAATCAGACTTCAACACCACTTAAAAAACAAACGGCACCTAAGATAATCCAAACACTTTTTAGAAAACTCCGATTTAACACCACATAAGTTGATAAACACTTTTCAAAATAAGCATAAGTTGTTTTAAATAAGCAATCCCAAACACCCCCTTAATAGACCACTTTATAAGATTTGGAGTAAACTACGATTTTCGTTCTTGTGGTTTGTTGTTTATAACCATTTTCGTCCCTTACTTTAAAAGTTGTTTTTTTGGTCATTGTGGTTTGCAATTCCTTTCCCTTTTCGTCCCTGAAACTAATATTCTCAGGGACTAAAAGCGAAAAAAATTGCAAACCACAATGATCAAAAAAACAATTTTTAAAAATCAGGGACGAAAATAGTTATAAACAACAAACCACGGGGACGAAAATAGTAGTTTACTCTAAGATTTGATTTATAGGATCAATAATATATAAAGGCATTATAATAAGTTTATAGGATATTTTTGGACGTTGTAACAAGATTTTTAAGACATTTTTTTTATAAAAAGAACGTTGTATTAACTATACTATGTGAAAGAAGTATCTTATAAAAACAAGTGTTCTATAAAAAATATGAGTTTATAGGACATTTCTCAAAAAATGTCACATAAAATAGGTTAATTTGATGCTTTGTATTAAAAATATCCTAAAAAACTTGTTTAGACGACCAAAAGTGTCTTATAAAGTTGTTACAACGTCTTTAGATAAAAACATTATTTTGTTCTATAAATAAGTCTTATAAAGCAATCTATTAGAACAATTAGAAATTGTTAGCGTCCTATAAACCCAATTTTATTGTAGCGGTTGAAGCTATCTGAGGGGGTTCAAGCCCGTCCCAGACTCCCATTATTCGGACAAAGTAGCGTTGTGTAGTTAAACAAAGTCATTCCATTCTTTTGTCAACCGAGCTACACGAGCAAGAACAAGATTGACAAACTACTCATGTCAAAATAATACTCTTAGGGGGTGTTTGGTTCGTGGAATTGGAATGACCAATTCCATTGATCAAAAATCCAAACTCATGTTTGGTTCACGGAATGAAAGTGATGGAATCCTTCCAATTCCATTGAATTCCACAATTTAAGGAATTAATCATTTTTTGGCTTAAGTGAAAGAATTGAATTTCTACCAACTAAACGTGTGATCAAATTCCATTCCAATTCATTCAAAGTTAAATCCGTTCGATGGATTCCAATTCCATCAAAAAATACGTTATGTGAACCAAACGCCCCTAAAACTTTGCACAATTCTTTCAACCGCCTACTTAATTATCATATGTCCAGTTTTACACTGTCTAATCCAATCTTATACTATTTAGTCCAGTCCAATATGACCTTACCAATATACCAAATGAAAATAATATTCAACTTTTGTTCATTCTTTCAAAACAAAATCACATTTAAATGAAGCATGACAAAGTGATAACATAATTGGGCCCATCAAACACCATGGTTTTTGTGACTATTTCCCTTTAGGAAAAGGGCAAAGGAACATGAGAGACCCCTTCACTTGAAAATGGGTACCCTTAAAAGTCCTTTCAAAATCCTCATACATCCCACCCAATTTTAGGTCATGTTTGTATATTTATAGAAGTTTATTTATTTTTTATTATTTAAAAGGGTTCAAAGGATTCAAGAAAAAAAAAAGATTAAATAGTTTTTTTATTTAATACTAATTGGTTGGTGCTTTTGTTGAATTGAGTTTACTCTTTACTATTTCTTATTTCCATTTTAAAACTTTATTTTTTTTATCAATTATCCAAACTCATTTAATATTTTAATTAAAAACTTATATATATATATATATATATAGTATATTAAATGATTGTAAAGAAAGAAAGAAAAATATAAAAGGAGTAAAGTACAAATTTGGTCCTTGTGGTTTTTTATTGGGTAAATGACAAAGAAATCAATAGAAGAACAAAAATGTTTCTCATTTAACGGAATTTTTTAATGACAGTTAGAGGAGGGGATGGGGAGAACAAATTCAGACGTTTTCTCAAAACACGATGAGCATCTTGTAATTTCGATAAAGTAGGGAATGAAGGTCGTGGCCTACTTGCGGATTTTGATACTTGGTTGTCTCGGCTAAGGATGTTTTGGTTTACTGTTTTCTTTGCTAACCTTGTTGTTTCGGTTTGTCTTTGTCTTTTTTGGCTGACTGTTGTTTGGTACGACCTTGTAACCAAGTTCTTTTGCTTCGTTTGAGCATTTGCCTTCTTGTTCTAGGCTTTGGCCTTTCTCTTATACTTTATAAAATTGTCTGGAATTTCCTCTAAAACTGTAATTTTTGACAAACCATAGACCAGATTTGTAGTTTACTCTCGATATTTATAGCTAATGAATGATTTGGTTGTATCAACTTCGTTCAAATGCAATTGGGTGAACACCCCTAATGCAAACTGTTGGGTCATCTAAAGATTTGAAGATGACCTCCTGATCTTCCATCTTGTAGCATCCTACTTAGAATATGTTTGAGGTTCTTTTAGCAACTTGGCTTCTATACAAATGTTCGATGAAGTCGAAGATTAGCCGAAGAAGACAAAGAAGGAGTACATCTCTCAAAGCGGATTGAAGATAGTCTCCTCAGCCTAAAGCCAAGTATGCCTAAGTGATTAACACCATCGGCCAGGATGGTGTCAATCTCATATCTTCAGGATTATGAAGGTGTTCTCACATCTTCAGGAGCCGAAGATCTCTTCAAGTCATCGGCAGCCGATGATCTCTCTTTGGAAGCTGAAAGATCTCTTCAAGACATCGGCAGCCGATGATCTCTCCTTTGAAGCTGAAGATGCTCTCACATCTTCAGGAGCCAAAGATGTCTGAAGATTTGTTTCAAACACATTGTATTTTTCTGACAAAGTATATTTGTGATATCTTGCTTTGACGTGGACCTCATCTGAAGATCAGATAAAGTAAGTTTTGTCTCCTACACTCTTTTAAGGAAAGGTCTCTACCATCCTCTGCAGGTCAACACTTCAAGCCAAAACACCTCAAGACAAAAGGTACATCCTGTACCATGCTGAAGACCTGTGTCCATCCCTTGCTCAACAGGTGTCTCATGCATTAGATGCATGAGGCACTATAAATATGGAGGATGTTTCAACATGCAAGATAACCAGTTCTACAACCTTCAAGTTCTCTAAGTGCCTGGAAACTTTCTCTCTACGAAGTTCAATTGTTTTCTAAGTGTTTTATAATTGTTCTTCATTCTCTTTGTGTAAGATTGTTTGAATAGATTTCATCTATTCTCTTCCGCAACAATCAAAAGTTTTCTATGTGTAATTCTTGATTTCAAATCAATAAGAATTAAATTAAGTGAAAAATTGTGTATATTGTATTCAACCCCCCCTTCTATAATACTTTTCTTATTTACTTACTGCTATTTGGGACCAACAAGTAGTATCAGAGCGGTTTAGTTTAACTTAATAAACTAGATCCGCAATGGCAACCTCTTCTTCTTCTTCTTCTTTAAACAATGTTTCTTATCAAAACACCACTGCTGTTTCATACGACAATGGCTCTATAGCCAAACCACCAAAGTTTAACCCCAATAACTTCTTCCTATGGAAAAGTCGTATGATACTCTTCTTAGAAGGAGTTGACAGCAGATATCCTACTATCTTACATGAAGGTCCTTTTATTCCTAGAGTTTGGGACCGTTACAATGCAGACAAGGCAAAAGCTGATGAGGACTCTTCTGAGGAAGAAAGAACTCCAGCTACTGGGAGATACATTGTAAAGGACCCCAGTAAATACAATGATGAAGACAGACGTCTCATAGCTCTTGATACTAAAGTCAGAGCCATCATTGCCCTCTCTCTGCCTGATGAGGTCTACCATTCTCTTGTTAACCTTTCTACTGCAAAAGAAATGTGGTCCACTTTGTGTGTTCTTTATGAAGGTACGTCTGAGGTGAAAAAGAGCAAAAAGATTGCTCTTGTAAGAAAGTATGAACTCTTTTCTCATGAGAAGGGTGAGTCTCTCTCAGACTACTACAACCGCTTTAACGGTCTTCTCAATGATCTAAAACTTGTGGGTCGCAGTTATGATAATGAGGAAGTCTTGTGCAAGTTCATGGACTGTCTTCCTGAGTTTTGGGAAAATATCTGTACTTGCATCAAGTCTACCAAGGATCTTGACTCTATGCCTCTCACTGCTTTGTATGACACTATCTTTAACTATGAGCAGACTAAACTGCTTAGGAAGTCAATCACAAAAGACATCAAAGGCTCTTCTCTAGCTCTTGTCGGTGAATCTTCCAAAAGTATTGTGTGTGTCCCTAGGATCACCTATCCCTCATATTCTGATAATAAGAGGATCCCAATGATCCTTCGTAAGCTTATCTTAGTGAGGCTGATGACGAAGGTGAGGAAATTTCCAGTAACTCTCGTTTCTCTTCGAGAAAATCCAAGTTTTCAAGAAAATCCACTTCTACTTTTTCTAAAACCACTCCCTCTGACAAATCAAATGAGGAATGTTACAGGTGTGGGAGGAAGGGATACTTTGCTTTTGAGTGCAGAAGCAGGTCTTCTGATAAATCCAGACTACCCTCCTCTAACCGTACCTCCTCTAGGTTTGTCAGAACCAAGTCTAATTCTAATCAACCTTCATTCCAAAAGACAAATATGTCTGTCTCCTCAAACTCTGACCGGGCTGAGAAATACAAGGCAAAATATAAGAGAGAGAAGGAGAGAAATGAAACCTTGCTCAAAAAGGGAAAAGTTCAAATGACTGAAACCCATGATTGGGCAGACGAACCTACTTCTGAAAGTGACAAAGAAATGGTCAACCTTTGTTTCATGGCTAAAATAGATGATGTTGATGAACAATGAAGCTCAACCCTTCTATATGGCCCTTGTGTCTGCTGAGTGCTCTACCTCTTCTACCCAGGTACATCCCCTTTTCTTCTCTTTCTCTTCTCATCTCTCTCTTTCGACCTCTCAAACCAACCAAAGAACAAACCTTCCTCATACCACCCTTCCCTTTTCTTCGGCCCTCACCCTCTCTCACTTTCTTCGGCCTCTCTCTCCCACTCTTCAAAAGCCTACCGGGTAGAGAATCTTTGGAGAAAATGCATGAATGAGTCTACTCATGTGAAGTTTGATGATCTTAAGTCATCATCTTTTCATGAGATGATGATTGGTGGATATCATCATGTGTTGGTGAAGATTCTCAAAATCTTTCATCTAACTCAAATCCATATGTTCCTTTCTTCTCAGACACAACCCATCAAAATGGTGACCTACCCATCTTCTCATCAAGATCCCTCCTATCCTACTCTTCCCCATTTCTCATCACATCACTTCTCCTTTCCTCCGTCATTCCCATATTCCTCTCAACCTTAAAATTCTCCACAAATCATCCCACTTTCTCAACCACACTTTCCTTCTTCACCTATTCCTGCCGATCTTCCATCTATCTCTCTCCTGAAGATGTCCCATCCAACTCTCCTCTACAACCTTCATTTCCTCCTCCTCTACCTCCTGCCACAAAACGGGCAAAAGATCATCCCATTGATCAAATCATTGGTGATCAACAAGCTGTTGTTCAGACCAGAAGAGCCATGCAAGAAGGTCTCTCTCATTTTGAGAGAAATAATGTGTGGAGACTTGTTCATGAAGAAATCTATGTGAAACAACTAATGGACTTGAAGACTTCATATCCTAACTATGTGTATAAATTGGACAAAACTCTATATGGCTTCAAACAGACTCCAAGGCTGATATGATACTTTGTCCAATTCTCTTCTGAAAAACAAGTTCTCTCTAGGTAAAATCAACATCATGTTTCTCAAGAAGACAACAGGTAATATCATTATTTTTCAAATCTATGTGGATGACATCATGTATGGTGTCATCGTTGAATCTCTTTGTCCGGAGTTTGTCTATCTCATAAATTTGATATGAGATGGGCATGATGGGGGAGCTTACATTTTTCGTGATCTTCAAAAGATTTTTTTTAAATTACTCTCCTATGAAAACTTCAATGACACTCCTCTCTTAAAAAAAATCAAAAAAAAATTAAAAAAAAATCTCTAATTTTTTAAATAAAAAGGTAGCTGCCGATGTTTTCAAAAAAAAACTTACTTTTGTGAGTTAAAAAAAAAATTCAAAAAACTTCGGTTGCAGCCGATGATTTTTTAAAAAAAATTATTAAATAAATAAAACAAATTTTTTTCAAAAACGGCCGAATGTATTTCTTTGATAAAAAAATTTCAAAAAAGAAAGTCGGCTACCGATCTATGCAAATGAGTTTAAAAAAATAATATTTTTTTTTCAAAAAACCTTCGGCTGCAGCCGATGATTTTTTTTAAAAATTTTTTTTGAGCCGCCGTTTGCTTTTGTTAAAAAAAAATATATTTTTTATATTTTTTTATTCCAGATGATTAGAATTTTTCCAAAAAAAAAATCGTTAAAACTTTTTTCTGCCGAAGGTTTTATAAAATAAAAATTAAAAACTTTTTTAAAATCCTTTTTTTCTTTTTTCTTTCCTCTCCATTTTTTATATATTTTCCCCTTTTCATGTTTTCTTTCGGCTCCTCACCCCACACTCATTCGGCTCCTTTTTACCCCCGAAACTCTCCCCTTTTCGGCTCCCATAAGCCATCGAAAAACAGCCCCTTATACCTCCCCTTTTCGGCTCCCATAAGCCACCGAAAACACCCCCTTAAACCTTCCCCTTTTCGGCCCCAAAACACCACCGAAGCCATCACCTTCGATTCCTCTCATCTCTCCCTCTCCCTCTCCCCACCGAATCCCTCACCCTCCCCTCACACCCTCACCCACCGAAGATCCCCTCTCCCCCCTTCCCCCCTTCCTTCACCTTCCCCCTCCCCTCCCTTCCCCTTCCCCATCCCCCCTCCCCTTCCTTCACCTTCCCCATCATTCCCTCCCTTATCCTCCCTCCTCCTTTTTTTCTCCTAGCTGATCCCCACCCCCTACCTCCTTTTCTTCGGCACCCACCCTTCCCAACCGAACACCTCGCCGACCCCCCTTATTCCTCCCTCTTCGGCCGTCGACCACCCACACCCCTCGGCCGCCGACCTCCTAGCCGATCCCCTTTCCCTCTCTCCCTTACCTTTCGGTGTCTCTCTCTCCTCTCTCACTCACCCCACCGAACTCTCTCCCTCTTCCAACCACTCCCACCCCCACCGAACCCTCTCCCCCCTTTCTCCCTCTCCCACCGAACCAAACCAACCCCCTTAACCCCTTCTCCTATAGCCACCGAACACCCCCTCCCCCTTACCCCCTTCGGTTATTCTCTCCCCTCACCCATCCCATCTCTTCCTTTTTTTTTCTTACAACTCCTACCATCTTTCACCATCATTACCTACCATTTTCTAAACCCTTTCTCTCTTTCTTCTCTTTTTCTTTCCTGTTAAAAAAATACAGAAAAGAGCTCAAAAAAAAGGGCCACTGAATATATGAGTTCTTCGTTGTCTTGTAATTTTTCTTCGTGTCAGTACCTTTTTTTTTCTATGTGTTGGTGTCATCATCAAATAAGGGGAGAAAAATTGTTGTGTCACAAATTGATTTGGTGATGACTCTCCTACCAACATTTAGAAACTCAAGAAGTTCTCTCTCAACAAGGGCTCTCTATCCACCAATCGAGCTCGCAACCCAGGTATGTTTTCTTTCATAACCTCTCCCGATCTACAATGGGTTGATGCTCTCGATACTCCGGTGTCCAAGGCCCCCTCATCTGTAGTGGCCCCCTCTGCCTGTCCCAAGTGAAGCCGACTAGTAAAAAAATCCTCAAAGCTTCCGGCACCTCCCCATTTGCTTCGATGACCATATGACCGAAAGAACCTTCGGTTGTTGCCCAGGTCACATATCCTTCTCCAAAGCGGAGGCACTCACCTTCTTCCCCTCCCTCTCCTCTCAAGAGGCTGAGGAAGGTTTCAAGGGCCAAGCCACAAACTCCACCCACCGATTCTCCATAATCGGCAGGTGTTGAAATTTTCCCATCCGGGCCCGGGGACTCTGCTAAACCCAAAGCCACCTCTTTTGTATCCTCTCAAAAGGATACAATTGTAAAATCGGGGACCCCTATTATTCTCTCATCAACCTTTTCCTTGGTTGATAAGGATGACTTGGATACCTCCCCAATCCAAGGTGTTTCTTCTCTACCTCACAGCCTATCACCCAGGATTCTCAGTCCCGATGCTTCTGCACGATCCAAGGATGAATCTACTCTTCCAGGAGCAGATTTGGAGGATCCTGAAAATCTTCTGATTTCTTACTTTCCGACACCATGAATTAGTTGAAGGGGAGTATGAGTTAAGGGGGAGCAACTGACCACTCAAGCTTATACTCTACTGAAACTAATTTTTCAATGGACTGTGTGATCAAAGCCACCTAACATTAGTTGGGATAGTATGAATTGAGGGGGAGAAACCACTCACTTAAGTTCAAACAATTCTGGTTATTGCCTTCTGTATCTTTGTATATTTTTTTCTTTCTCATTCCTTATTCATTGTATTCATTTATTTGTATGTATAGATATACTCTTTCATTCTCTTGTAAATGTTAGATATACCAAAAAAAAAACAAAAAAAAATCAAAAAGAATGGTCTATGTGAAAAGAACCCCAAAAGAGTAAATATGGGTCAAAATGAATTATTCAGTATACTCTTTGTTTTACTCTTAAGTATGGATGTCATCTTCAAATAGGGGGAGATTGTTGGGTCATCTAAAGATTTGAAGATGACCTCCTGATCTTCCATCTTGTAGCATCCTACTTAGAATATGTTTGAGGTTCTTTTAGCAACTTGGCTTCTATACAAATGTTCGGTGAAGTCGAAGATTAGCCGAAGAAGACAAAGAAGGAGTACATCTCTCAAAGCGGATTGAAGATAGTCTCCTCAGCCTAAAGCCAAGTATGCCTACGTGATTAACACCATCGGCCAGGATGGTGTCAATCTCATATCTTCAGGATTATGAAGGTGTTCTCACATCTTCAGGAGTCGAAGATCTCTTCAAGTCATCGGCAGCCGATGATCTCTCTTTGGAAGCTGAAAGATCTCTTCAAGACATCGGCAGCCGATGATCTCTCATTTGAAGCTGAAGATGCTCTCACATCTTCAGGAGCCAAAGATGCTCTCACATCTTCAGGAGCCAAAGATGTCTGAAGATTTGTTTCAAACACATTGTACTTTTCTGACAAAGTATATTTGTGATATCTTGCTTTGACGTGGACCTCATCTGAAGATCAGATAAAGTAAGTTTTGTCTCCTACACTCTTTTAAGGAAAGGTCTCTACCATCCTCTGCAGGTCAACACTTCAAGCCAAAACACCTCAAGACAAAAGATACATCCTGTACCATGCTGAAGACCTGTGATCATCCCTTGCTCAACAGGTGTCTCATGCATTAGATGCATGAGGCACTATAAATATGGAGGATGTTTCAACATGCAAGATAACCAGTTCTACAACCTTCAAGTTCTCTAAGTGCCTGACAACTTTCTCTCTACGTATAATTTGCCAAAGGATTAGTTTACGTATAACCTAGGACACTCTTCCAAAAAAAAACTATTCAAGATCGCAAATTCGCAATACATGCTAAAAGAAGGTTAATTCAAGGACAAATAGGTAATTTCAAATTGCAATTATGCTAAAAGAGGGTTGATCGAAGGACAAATAGGTAATTTCTAATTGCAAATATGTTAAAAATATTTGCAAAAAGTATATGCAACATATCTTTTGTAAACGGAAGGTTTTCACGAATCCAAATGTTCTACTTCTTTCATCGCAAAACAAATGTCCATGATGAAAATGGAACACTATTTATGGAATTGTGTATTATTACACCTTTTAATTAACTAAATGACACATTTACCCTTGATAATGGAAAGAAAAGCATTCTTCACCTCATAATTAAGGGTATAATTAGAAAATAAAAAAACTTACTTTTAAAAGTGGAAATCTATTTTGGAATAAACTAAAATAGAAATGTGGATACTTAGGGGTTGTTTGTTTTCTTAAAAAACCCTCTTAACGACTCTTAAGTCTGAATCGTTGAGACCTTTTTACACACCATCTCTTACTAATCATAAGTAAAATAAGACTTCAGACTTTAGACCTCTTAAAAAACAAACGACACCTTAATTTGGGTCGGATGGAGTATTTTCTAAAGTAGATGTCTCATCAATGTGCATACCACCTTTCAGAACCCCACTGAACTCATTTGGTTTGGTTTCGTTTGATTATTGTTATTATTATTGCAAAAAGTATATACTATCGAATGATTTTTTAATTGAACGGATAATTTTATATCGGAAAACTGTCAAAAAAAAGACACGAGCGTACGTATTTAGATGATATTTGCAAGAGTATATACTTCAAATAGCGTACAAAATATAAAATGACGAAATCAAGTGAACGGAACACACATATTAAGTTTCGAACAAATGGTCACACCACCATATGCAACTGTGGTGCACCCCGGCCTTATTCTCGTGGTTCGTAAATTGTCGATCGTTCAACTCATTTCGAGGATACGGTCTTCCCGTCATTATCGACACTAGACGTAGTTCGCAACCTCATCTTTGTTCGGCTGATATAACTAGAAAACATGTCGTTGAAGGTTTCACGTCTCGAGATGGTCCGCCCGCCACCGGAAACGGTCGACGGAGCTCTCATCTTCATCTTCGTGTGATCGATATAACTATTGTACTTCTCTTCACTAAACGTTTTCTGGCCAGCGATCTCCTTGCGACCGCCACCACCACTGTCGGTTTTCTTGACGTCAGAGGACGAGAAGCGCACAAACTTTTTAAACGGTTTTGGTCCGAGAGGACGAAACGACTCACTCGTGGTCGGATCGGGTACGGGGATCGAGGTCGGGATCACTTCACCTGAAGCGGGCCCGGTGGCTGGCGGTGAACGATTTGGAATGTTGTTGTTTTTGGGATACCGTGAAATCCGACGGAAAGAACCGAATGTGACTTTCGATATCTTTTCGTATGAACTCCTAGCAAGGCTTTTGCTCGAATGATCTTTCGCCATCGAGTTCAAGCTAATCTAAGCCTTGAAACGTATCGAAGAGAATGTGTGTCTATTTAATAGGAAAGTGGCAAGGAATAAATTAAAGGGGAAATGTATTAAAATGTAACAAAGTTGGTTTATTTTTTATTTAAGGTAAAAGAAAATATTATTTTACATCGATTAATTTAATGAAGTTTCAAATTTTCTAATTAAACGTGACAAAATTCAAAAAAAAATCCTATTTTTACCCGATCTTGTAATATTCAGTGATGTGGATGTCAAATTTACCATAAACAGGTATTCACGTCATCAAACTTTACAAGATTAACAGATTACTGGGGTACATAATATAAAATTATAAAAGTTTGTTGCATCGATTGAAAAAATAAATATACAATGCATTTTCATGCATTTTTTCCAATAATTTAAGAGTATGATTGATGAGTATTAACGATTTAAGCATTTAACTATTTACTTAGTTCAAACTTAGTAATTCTCGAGCTCAAGTCGATCTTAGACACAAAATAAAATCCAATTAATTTGACAAATCAAGTTCTGTAACACCAATGCTTGACTCAGTTTGTTCGAAAACTCGATTAAATTTTCGAGTCGAGTCGAGTCGAGCCAAGTTATTCGAGCATACACTTTTTTCGAACCGAACATGTTCATATGTTCATAAATCATACAATCATGTTCGAGTCCTACGAGGCCACCGAGAATATTTTCCTGCTATTCTTCAGGACCCATGGAATTAGTCGAAGTGAACGCAAGTTGACCCAAACACCACAGTTAACAAATAAAAATCATACAATCAAAATTAAAAATTAAAAATTAAAAAAAAAAAAGTTGTTAGAGCCATGAGCGTGTTTTTAATTGGGAGGGGCAGATTTGGATAAAAATCGACTTTCTACATAAAGTTCCCCCTAGAAGTTTACTGAATAAGTCACTTTCTACATCATTAAGTCACTACCTAACATTCATGTATAGTTGGTTGAATAAGTTGTGAGTCTCATTAAACTCATTAAACTGCTAACAAACAGGCTCTAACAACATGTACTATATATTCTACGTTTAAACTCCTCGAATTAATATTTCTATAATTGGTAATGATAGGGGATCGTATTCCATGTTTTATTAAGCTACAACCAGTTAATAATCAAATCATCAAGTGTGTAGAATCAGATTCTAGGAAGGCTTTCAAAGTCTTAAAAGAACCACAGCTGGAGGAATAATGAGGAAAGGTTAGGTTCAATAGTTAAAATGCTATTAAACCGAAATAAATACAGTATATCTTATTCGGATGTGAAGTCTGATATGGAATGCAGACAAATCTAACATTTATCTCAAAAGGTGGAGGATAATTGTTTCTGTGAAACCATGACTTAGGGGTTGTTTGGCAGTTGCTGAATGGTTTGGTGCAGAATGATTAAGAGACTCTTATGATATATTGCGAAATGAAATATGGTTGTTTGCTATAATTGTTCAGAATGAAATCAAGGCTCTTAATGGTTAAGGGAGAGGCATGATACAAAATCATTAAGAGGCAGATCTTTTTTTGCCAAAAAAAATTTACCTCTTAACGATTCAGATGTTGCCTCTTAATAGAACCATTAAGAGGTAAACAAACAACCATCTCAAAAGGTGGAGGATAATTGTTTATGTGAAACCATGACTTAAAGCGAAAGTAAGCTTAAAAGAAAATTCGGAAAGTTATAATAACATCCCAACAATTATGCTAAAATAGAGATTTTGGAAATACAACAAATTTTTTTGCTCCAACAGCTATGCGAAAACGTATGTTAAGATAGAGAAAAGAAGAGTGAGAATGTGAAAATCTCTAAATTTGAATAAATCTCTAAAACTTTATATAGGAGAAAGAAATAATATTTTAACTTTTCTCCACCAATAAGAGATGTTGAAAATAAATGTTTATGAACGAGAAATAATATTTTTAATGTATTGAATAATATTTTAATAATACATTTAATGTTAGAATTGCTAAAACGAAGTAGCTATTGAAGTTGAATGTAATTTTTTTAGAGATTTTCATACTCTATTACAGAGAAATAAAGTATCAAAAGTAAAAATCTCTAAAAATAAGTACTAAAAGTAAAAACCTTTAAAAATAATTACATTCAACTCCAACAACTACTCTATTTTAGAAATTCTAACATTAATTATATTACTTCATCCGTCCCAAAATAAGTGTCCACATTTCTATTTATGTTTGTCCCAAAATAAATGTCCACTTTTAAAAGTAGAAAACTAAATTCTCAAATTTACCCTTAATTAATGCATAAATATTTAAGAGTTGTGAAGAGAAATACATTAAATAAGGGTAAATATGTCTTTTGGTTAACAAAAAAGTGTAATTATTATGCATGTTTAAAACTGTGTGTCATTTCAATTGTGGACACTTAATTTGGGACGGAGGGAGTATTGAAATATTCATTACATTTAATAAATATTATCTCTCTCCTAAACATTTGATGGAAGATAATTAAAATATTAGAGCATCTCCGACAGCTTCTCCAAAATGAAAAAAATGAAGATTTTGAGCAACTTTTTGCTCCAATAGCTTCTCCAAAATAGAGAAAACAAGAGAGAAAATGTAATTTTCGCCAAATTTGGAGATATCCCAAAAAATGATTACCAAGATAGAGAAATTATATTTTATTATATCCCACCAATGAGAAGCTTTGAAATGAAATGTTTAGGTGAAAAAAATAATATTTTATTAAATATATAGAATATTTTAATACTATAATCAATGATTTATCTCCAAAATGGGGAATCTGTTGGAGATGGATGTAATTTTTTTTGGAGATTTTAACTTTTGGTTCTCCATTTTGGAGAAATTTTGGGGAAACTGTTGGTGATGCTCTTATATATCTATCCTATATAGAGTTTTAGAGATTTCTCCAAATATGAAGTTTTTCACCTTATTTATCTTCTGTTTTTTTTTAATATACGTTATAGCATAGCTATTTAAGCAAAAATGCCTTCTAAATCTCCAAAAATCTCAATTTTAACATAGTTGTTAAAAATACATATTAAAATAGACATACAGACACCTATTTTACAGTGATGAATAATGTACCTACTATATTGATACAATTATTTTTTTTTAATAGTGGACACCACCAAATTCAAATTTCAGGATCTCAAAACATATCATGTGTATGTATAGATGGATAGATAGATGCCAAATCATCCAATGCAAAACTAGATTTCACCATCACCAGTACTAAAAACATGTGCAAAATTATAGCAGATTCTAGGTTGACAAATATGGAAGGATGAATAGTGGTGAAAAGTGGTGGGATGTATGGTACTACAAAAAGGACACACTAAAGTAGACATTACATTTAAGGGGGTGTTTGGGATTGTTTATTAAAACTGTTTATTAACTTATTGTGTTTTCAAATAGCAAATAATATGTTTTGAGTGTTTGGATTGGAAAAAAAAAATTATAATTTTTCCACCCCGCTAATAAGCAATTTATTGATAAGTCATTCTCAACTGACTTATTTGAAACTCCTTATTAACTTATTTAACCAAATTACATATTTGTCTCTTCTTTCTATAAGTTAATAAGCATTTTACAAATAGACATAAGTTAACAAGCACTTTTACAAATAAGCATAAGTTATTTTAAATAAGCAATCCCAAACACCCCCTAAGTAAAACCAAATTAAAAAAAAAAACTGTAGATTTTATAAGAGGTATGACATACGTAAATCTAAAGGGTGTTTGGTTCATGGATTTTGAAGGAATTTGAAGAAATTGGAATGGAAAATTCTTTTGACCAAATTCAAAAACCTATGTTTGGTTCAAATAATGAAGATGATGGAATCCTTTGAATTCCATTGAGTTCCACAAATTAAGGTATTCACCACCTTGACTTAAGTGAAAAAATTGAATTTCATCCAATTCCTACCAACCAAACTCGTAATCAAATTACATTCCAATTCCTTCAATAGATACCAATTCCATCAAATTCCATTATGCGAACCAAACACACCGTAACTTTCCTAAACTCCTATCATCCTATCCATATTAAGGGGAGGGACTGTTTGATTTTTTATTCAATAAGTTCTGAATCTATTAAATTGTATTTAAGCATAATCTAACTGGATAAATCAAGATAAGTTGTTTGATTTTTCTTCTGAATGAATAGGTTGAACAACTAAAATGACCATTTTAACCTTATATCTACATAAGTGTTGAATGAAAATAAATTGTTTGATTAATATTTAAAATGACAAAATTTTATAATAATATGGATTACTTAAAATAACATAAATAAAATAATAACTCAATACTTAATACCTTCAAATATATTTAAAACAATAAAGTATTATTGTTTTATTATAAATTTTTTTAATTTATGTATGTTGGTAAACTATTTATTTTTTAATGGGTCGTGTAATTAAAAATTGTAGAACAAGGGTAATTTTGGAAAAAATCTAACTTATATTTTTATTGTATGACTTATGAATGTTTGAACATGTTTGGCTCAAAAAAATGTATGGTTAAATAGCTCGGCTAGACCCGACTCGAAAAATTTAATCGAGTTTTCAAACGAGCCGAGTCGAACATTGGTGTTATGAAGTTCAACTCGTTAAGTTAAACAAGTTTTACTTTGTATTCGAGATCGACTCGAGCTTGACCATTATCAAGCACGAGTAGCTCGTTAAAAACTCAACTCGTTTACACCCCTATACACAGACCAAACAAACCCACACCTTATCTCTACCCAAAGGGTTGAGAGGTTGCTTCTCTGAACCCAACCCACCCCACCTTGCAAAACAAATATTAATCTAAGGGGTTGTTTGACAGTTGCAGAATGATTTGGTGCAGAATGATTAAATATTCAGAATGATTAAGAGGCTCCTATAATATAGTGCAAAATGAAATATGGTCATTTGGTAATTGTTCAGAATGAAATTGGGGTGCTGAATGGTTAAGGGAGGTCCAAGATACAAAATCGTTCAGAGGGTTTTGAAACCATTAAAAGCAGACCCTTTTTTTTCCCAAACAAGATTCACCTGTTAACGATTCAAAGGTTGCCTCTTAACGAAACCATTAAGAGGTAAACAAACAGCCCCTTAATCTAAAAGGAAACAGGTGAGCATAATATACAAGGTGAAATATGCATTTACACCTTTGGGTAAAAGAGAAGAATAAATATGTAACTTTTAATATACAACTAATGCTAAATGTAGATTCTAGTTATTGAGAAAAAGGAAGAATTGGGTTCTCCAGTAATATCTGTTGAAAGAGAAGGCAAACACTAAACTTGCAAGACCAAGCATTCATGGCTCTACCGGTTTGACTTCGATATTGCAACGAGCAGTCAATTTGTCAATGACGGAAGGTCTTCACCACCTGCCCGATTCGAGTTCGACATAGTGGACAATATGTCAACTTTGAAGAGCATGTCATACAACAGCACATATGACCACACCTGAAAACCGAAGACGTTTGTTCATTTCATATTTTTGAAAAATTCAAGCATCGTAAACAACAACAAAAGTTAATAACCAACCAAAGAAGGTCAAAAGTTCAAACCTCACCAAAGGTGAAAAGTGCGTGTGAGTATGTCGTGTGTGTATATATATATATATATACACAGGGTGTGGTTCGAGAGAACCATAAAAGAATTAAAATTTAAGGATCACCCTAATAATCATCTGGTATACACATGTGCATACAAGTAATTTGTCTGTTACATACATGTGCATGTTACATGTGCGTAGAAACCAGGAAATGTCTTCAATTACTTGTATGCACGTGTACTATACCGTGCAGATGAATGGTTACTAGAGCGTTTCTCAGTTTTTCTTTTTGGGGGTTTTCCCCTGAACCTCTCCCCCCCCCCTCTCTCTCTTTCTCTCTTTCTTAAGAACCATATGCTAATAATATCAAGGGGAGCCTTCTCTTCATACATAAAACCAAACCAAACTAACCCAGTAAATTTTACTCGAAAGTAGGGTCTGGTGTGAGAAAAACAACAATGGATGTTTTTAGAAAACTTACGGGACAAAAACAGAATTGTACTCCTGCTCAAGGCATATGACACATATATCAGGCATTTGCACATCCTTTCGGGTGCCGTTGCCTCCATTTTCTGCTTCACCATTTGAACCTGAAGTTTTTTGGTTGTGTGGAGGGAACCTTGTTGTTAGAACATACTCACATGGCAATGTAGT
Source organism: Arctium minus (assembly GCA_954870635.1). NCBI lineage: Eukaryota > Viridiplantae > Streptophyta > Magnoliopsida > Asterales > Asteraceae > Arctium > Arctium minus. The sequence goes on along the minus strand of OX941095.1, from coordinate 69,889,868 downwards.
TCTAAAGAAACTATATTGATGAATAACGAAACAGGGTAACTGACCTTCATTATACGGAGTTGGTCTTCTGGCTGCAGCATCAAGAACTCTGCAAAGAAAATGTGTAACACGAAACAGTTCACTTCATCGGGAAATAACATGGGAGAGCAAAAATGCTAAGGATGAATAATACTTGTGGCGGAGAGGAATCGGGGGCGGACCTACGAAGACCCCATCGGGGGTCCCGTACACCCACTCAATTAAATATGTTTTTAGGCATGAACACATTGATTTTTTGTAGCTGCGAACGTGTCAAGTTTTGTTTACAGTACACACATTGGGAGAAATTTTGTATTGTTGGTTTCTAGATGCTTTTCATATTGACTATTTCCATGCAATTCAAAGTGAACTCGAGTTGCATGAAAAGCTTGACATAAACCAATGCATTGCTATGGTCTAGATACCGTGTATTGTAAACAAAAGAGCCTAACATAACATTCATGTCAACCATTCATGTACTCCCTCCGTCCGAAATAACATATTTGAACACGTTGAGTTTTTAACTTTCCGTCCCAAAAGAAACTAAAATAACACTTGATTGGATTTTATGGCCTTAAAGTAAGCAATGCTCAAATAAATATGTTTATGCTTGGCCGACGTATTTTAGTAGCCTTATTGGGATTTAGCTGATCATGCATGTGTCCTTAAGAAACCATTTCAAGTTCTAAATAAAAGGTGGATTAGGGGTCGTTTACCAACACAAATTGAGTAAGCACTAATTGGTTAAGAGTGCGGTTTGGGTAAGAGGTTCGGTTTGATTGACAAAGCACCTTGATGTACAATCGATGATTTTAGAGTAATAATTTTCTGTTTTAGTCGGATGATTGAAAAGAAAATAAAGGAATCCCAGTGATCCGAGAGTACTGGAGCTCTCCTAGGTGAAACTAACTTTCTCAAAACAGATTTGATGCCCTCCCACGACTCTACCAAAACGCTATTTAATCCTTCTCTCGCCTCTAACAGAAACGAAAATAACAGAGCCCCAAAATGCCCCTGACGAACTTATTAGAAAATAGAATCACTGTTACATTCTAAAACTAGTACCAAAAGTTACTCCTGGTCCCCCTTGCAACTCCTTGCATACGTGTATCTCAAAGCGGGTTTATCACACATATATACATTTTCATCTTCTAGGTCCATTAAGCACGGGGAAAACTTACAAATTAAGATCAAGGATAACGCTAAAAGTTTCACAACACCTAAAAGATATCATGTGTAATCCCAATTCAACTATCCGACGCAATGAGAAACATGTCTATATATATTAACCGGAATAAACTGCAAACTTGTATATTGGTCATATGAATCTTTTCATTAATTTGCTGGCTAAGGACCTGTTGTTAGCAGCTTGATTTGCTTAATGAGACTCACAGCTTATCCGGTCAGCTATACATGATTGTTTGGTAGTGGCTTAATGATATAGAAAGTGGCTTATTAAGTAAGCTTCTAGGGGGGACTTAATGCAGAAAGCCAAGTTTTTTCCAAACATGCCCCTCCCAATAAAAAAATGTGCCCCTTCCATCTATGAAAAAACCCTCCCAAACAAAAATCTTCCCAATCTATACAGACAGATTAATCCACACAGACAGCTTTATCCATACAAGACTTGATGAAAAACCAACCAAACAACCCCTAAAACTAGTCCTAACTTAAAGGCATCAATCATTTGACAAGCATCCACACTAAGAAGTGTGAGCTAAGGACTACCCGACAATATATGGATACTTCATACTTGTTTCAATAAACAGTAACAAACTGGGGGGGGGGGGGGGGGGGGGGGGGGGGAATTGTACTTAAATGCCTACTAGTTCATAAGCAACCATTATAAGCATTAGAAACAAAATACTACTACCCGTACCTTCTCTTCAATTCCCAATGACGTTTTCTTTCCATTATGATTCGAAAAGCGTGCTTAGCAATCAGATAAACACCAAATGCTGTAAAACCCAATGAGGCATACTTGTACCATCTGAAAAAGGAGCAACATTCAGTAAGGAGATGTAGTAGAAAAGAAACGTTCATGCTATTGAAATATGGACGAGCTTGTTGCAATTTTTTTTTGTAACCATGGGTGTCCATGCCAGCTTGCGCACACCTCGACTAATCCCATGAGACCCTCAAGATACCAGGAAATCCCCAGTGGCCCTGAGGAGACTCAAATTGGCGACAACGTAAGGTGAAATCAAAATTTGGGTTTGTGGGGAATGGGCCATTATATCATATAAGACCAAACACTTCCTTTTATTTTCAATCTCATTAATTACTACTTAATACCTCTAACCAAACACCCCATTAGTTTTCACATGCCTATAACTCTTTCCCCCGAGTCCAGTGCATATTTTAAAAGCAACCCAAGAAGGATAAAGCAGCATATAACCAGTATGGAAACAAACTAATTATGCTCCGATTGCTAGTAGATAACCTGGCCCATTTCCCAAGATTTGCGATGAGTTGATCAATGGTTTTGTGAGAGACATAAAATGGGCCTTTGAGGGGTCGCTGAATCCGAACTGTTCCAACGTCATCTTTAATAGCCTGCATTTCAGGGGAAGACTCGAAATGAAGTTGAAGAAATAGATGAATGGAACCAAAAATCAACATAAAATCTCATATAAAAGACATTAACAAAATTCAGAATTAACAAATAGAGTTAAAATGTTATGGAAAAGGAAGGCATGTTTACTTATTACTCTATTTGGACTAGTAGAGAGGTCATTTACATAAAAAACAGTGGTCAGAATGATTAATTACTTCAATTGAAACTTCACTTTTGAGTTCTTATCAATTGTTGAAGAAATCAAATGAAAAGGATTCTATTTTTGCGTCTTAAATGAAATCAACAGGCTACAATCGGCGCTATTCTATGAGATCCGAGAGTGTGGTAAAAGAGAAATGTAATTCTGACCAGGGGCGGACCCAGTGTATAAGATACGCTGAGATACGATGGCACAGGCCACCGCTTTGTTTCTCCGTTGTAAGGTAAAAAAAAATAGGGTCGTGAAAGGTGTCACGGTATTATAATGTTGGGTGCCACCATATATATTTTTGAAACTATAATAATAACACAAGTTTGTCTTGGCTTGGATGGCTTTTCTCCCATCCCAGATGCAGTTTCGAATCTCGTTTCAATCATTTTCTTAGTTTATAGCTGTTAATTTCAGGTTTATTATGTTTCTGTAAAAAAATTGCGACAAAAGACTTGAACACACGACTTCACGTACGAAAAGTAAAGAACTAACCAACAGACCAATGATCATTTTTTGAAAAATATCCTTAGCTTTGTTTCTTATAGTCAAATGATGTCACCACTCTAAAAAATTCCTAGATCCGCCTCTGATCCTGACTACCGCATTCATGATTGTGACCCAAATCCAAATATGGTATTTCAGATTATCCAAATATGATAACCTCTTCCATTACTTTTAGTTGATGGTTAGTCCACATTGCAGCTTAAGTGACTATATAAGAAAATGTTGTCATCAATTTGTAAGCAACTAGGTAATTTATTTATGTAAAAGATCAAACTGATAATTATGCTCTTCGGTAGTGCATGGACATGTTACACAAGAACCCTGTGCTCCCTTCATCCACTTACAATTCTTTACAGAGCACTTGAAAGATTTCTTTTAATTTGGTTTTTATTGGCTGTCACGTGAACATAGTGTACAAGTCAAACAAAAGAGACAACGGTTCCTTTCTGACTTGTATAAAAGAATCAAATAACGCAAAACAACATACCTCACCAACTACAGTCAACGGAGTGCCCGTTGGAAGAACACGCTCAATTCGCTTGACTCCAAGCATCTTCAGAACAATGAAAGTGTTACATAAGCCATAATTAATAGCAATAACTCATTGGCACACATCAATGCACCAAGTTGATGCATTCCATACCTTGAGACCTTGCAGGTAGTCTAATGTTCCACGAACAAGTGACCGTCCAGACTCCTCAAACACTTCACTTCCAACAGTTAACACCAAACCAGCAGCGCCACGAGCTCCAACAACATATACACGAGCACTTCCATCATCCTAGCACAAAGAAGTCAAGAATTAGCCTAGACAATTTCGTCTCAATGAATTCCAATTCCGTTTTTGGTAACCGTGGGTGTCCGGGCCAACTTGCGCGCACCTCGACTAATTTCATGGGGCCCTGAACATAAAATCCATCAAAATCCCGAGTGGCCCTCAGGAGACTCGAACTATGGAGAGGAGCCCCATGGCCTAGCATTTATTTGCCAGTTGTGCTGGCCCTCGAGGTTAATGAATTCCAATTTATGCCAGGGGATCCAGGCATTAAGATTAATGAAAATAGAAACAGTTAAGTAAACGATAAGCATTTTACTCACCAAGTACCATGGAACCTCTTTACACATGGATAGCATCAGCGCAGAATCTTGAATCCACGAACCAGCATCATTATGTTTCAAAAAGTGTTGCTCTGCCTGAAAATAGTAAAAGAGTGTGCCATGCTATCAACATTCTCATAAAACATTGAAGATATACATGAAATGAAGAAATAAGAGAACACAATTTGAGTGCACTTTGAAAGACTCATTACCGTCTCCTCAACAATAACTCCTCGCAACCCACTATATTCACAATTAATTGGGGTGTCTGAACTGACTCTGCCAGATATTGTCACAACGAAAGGCAACACTTTGTTTGCAGCATCTAATAATTGTGCTGAAATGTAAAAGAGCATGGTACTCGTCAATTAAAAAGCACAATCTCTTGGATCACTCTACTATAATGTTTGTAGGCATTTCTGTTACACTTTTGTGTATTATGGGTGATTAAAGAGAAGAACTGTTTTGCAGCTACATTGGCCTAAATGCATGGGATGAATTTTATCATTGAAGACTCTGATTAAAAAGGAATAAGTTTTCTCCTAATGGTTATTAAATTTTAAATCAATACAAATATGTTCAAGAAAAAATAGGGCAAAATGCAACAAAGTTTGGTTTAGGGGTCGTTTACTAAATGCTTACGGCATGTAAGCGCTTACCAATATCATTTACCTTATTGATTTAGCATGGAAATGACCTAGAAGCTTACCCGGTAAGAGATAAGGCAAGGACCATGAAGCTTACCCGGTAAGAGATAAGGCAAGGACCAAGAGTCTTCTCTGGTAAGTGTTGGAAACGACTCTTACCCGGTAAGCACCTATAGGGTTTTTAATGCTTACCAACAATCTATTTTCATGGCCAAAGATGTTACACGATAAGGTAGATGAAGGTGAATATCTTGCTCGTAAGCGCTTAACAATTGCCCCTTAGTTACAAAAAAAAAAAAAAACTCACTCGATGTAACGAAGTCTCAAATTTATCTATTTTGTAGTCATTTTGATGTGGATACCCATTTATGAAGTGTTTACGAAAGGGTTACGAGGAAGTAGACAGTAAGTATACAAGAAAAACTAGAAAATTGACACTTTGTTACATTGATTGAGAAAAAAAATATTCTTTGTTACTGAATTGGAAGAAACAGAGGCAAAATTAGTTGCATTTTGATGAATTTTTCCCATGCATTTGCCCAAAACAATTTAAAAAAAAAACATAATTTAACCATAACAAAACATGAAGAAAACTGCACTAGAAGATTATGACACATTAAGCATACAATTTCGAAGTTTCCAAATAAATCCTAGTTACAATCTCTTTGTTTATAACATGAGTAAGAAAAATGGAAGGGGAATTGAATGACTAACCCAAATCTTTCAGCTGATTAACTCGAGTTACTGATTTGAGAACTTCTGCATCCCTACAAATCGAACAAACACAAGTTAAAAAAAAACACTAAAATCAAATAGAGAAAACATAGATTTTAGAGATGAATCAAATTACTTTCCGCTATTTCGTCCAAGAAGATAAAGAGCAGCGGCACTCAAACAACAAGTGACTCCTCCCCATGGAACCATCGCCGATGAGGAAAACTTATCAAAATTGATCAACAAATCAACAGCTTCAATTCAACCTCCAAACATTGAAGAACAAAAATAGGGCAAAGTGGAGAATGAAGTGAATTTACAAGTTGTGGATCGAAATACGACAAATTGGGGATGCAATTACGGGAAGATTGAAGTGGAAATTGTGGCGATTGATCGAAAAAAAGGCAACAGGGGAAGGAATCCGATGCTAATAGGAGATGGAGGGAAGGAACTACAGGAACTCGTGGAGTTGGGAAAAATCCAATTTACAAGACTCTTTGTATGTTGGGGAAAATGCAGGAGTGGAGGGGATGCAGAACCCAATTTAATATCCACGTCGACTCAATTTTTGTCGATTTTTATATGATTTTAGATATGGTTAATGTTTTTATCTATATATATATATATATCTATACTATCTATACTATATTATAAAGAGCCTTAAACGGTTCTTGAAATTCAGTTATTGAAAACAGTTTTTTGAGCCCTGGTTCTTAGGCCTTCTTACCCCCACGTACTGCATCCTCTCCTCCCTGCATCCTCTCCTCCCACGTTTGCTTTGCTATATATACAGTGCTAATGGCGATCCTCTCAACACTGAAATCGAGCTCTGGTTTTTCAAGGTACACCCTGATTTAGATTTCATCTTCTTTCTTAAGTTTTTTTTTCCTGAAACGATTTGGGTTTTCCATTTTGGTTGTGAAATGCTCACTGTAACTTCGCACGATTATTTTTGCAGTGCTTCGTTGAATTGGGTTTGGGTTTCCTTTCACGGTTTAATTTCATATCATGTATGCAGTTATTTTGGTTTTTTCTTCTTCTTTGGTTTTTGTTCTGCATCGTTTTCGATTTTCCTCATTTCAATCGATTTTGATTTGTGTTTTTTCCTCTCAATTGATTTTGATTCTGGTTGCTCCTCTCAATCGATTAAAGAATTGATTATCAATTTACAGAATCGATTTTCATTCTGTTTGATCAATCACTTTACAGAAGTTACCAATTTACAGAATCGATTTTGTTTCTAACGTCCATTTATGTTTCTTTTTTCAACAATGGACATCTCCACATCATTTGAGTTGGTGTACGTTTTTTCATCTCTTTGATAACTGATTCCCGTTGTGTATTGTGGTCTGAGTTTCTTTGATTTACTTGTGTTTGTTGGTGTTTTCCTGATATTGTTAAGGTTGATAACAATGTTTCTGATGGCTTATATATGGTTGAATTACAAGATTTATATTACCTTTGTTGTTTGCAATGGATTTATATTTATTTGCTTTGATGAATCTTGTATGGTATGGAATATCATTTTTTTTGTCCTTGTAATATTGCAAAACCATAGCTGACCATGTGAAGTTCGAGGAGGATGAAGCTTATGCTTTTCTTTAAAATCCTTTTTATCCTTGTAATGGGAAGGTAACTACTTAAAAGTTTTAAAAAGGGATGAACCTTCCTCAATAAGGAGAATGAGTCTTTGATTCGCTGCATTGTTGTTGCAACTTTATAAGTATTGTAAATTTTTGCAGCCAAAATTGTTGGATGAGAAACAGACTACAATTTGTAAAAGAGATGTTGGCAGGAGTTATAACATTAGAACTTTTAGAACTTTTTTTAATTGTTTCCTTACGCCATTTTTCCTGGTTGTTTTCTCCATACTTTACCATTTACGTTTCTTTTCCTTTTGAAATCAAGCTCATCAGCAGGTCCTTCAAACTCCAAGGTAATTCAACATTTCCTAGGGATAGGGTTCTCTGAGCAATTGGTTACAAAATCAATTAAAGAAAATGGTACATTGATTTTTCTGTTTGACAAATGTAGGAACTCATTTCATTATTCAATTTCTTGCCCAACCTGCAAAGCGAGCTTCGATCTGAGCTCTATAGAAGCAAGTTGCGATCTAATGACATCAGATCCATAAACAAATTTTGTACACCACATAGCCTTATTTGCAGTCCTTCTTTGTGCTTGCATAGTCATTGGTCATCTCCTTGAAGAAAGTAAATGGATGAATGAATCTATCACTGCTCTTGCATTTGTGAGTTACCGGGTTCATATATGAAATCTTATTGTGCATATTTTGCTTTTGTTTGGTTGTGCAATTCATACTTTGTCAATGTAAGTATTACATTACTTTTGACAAGGCAATTGTTTTGAAACTGTATTCTGCTGACAGTGTTTAGGCATAGGAAGTGTTATTTTACTAACTTCTGGTGGTAAAAGCTCGCACATATTGGAATTCAAGCAGGACTTTTTCTTTATATATCTCCTTCCACCAATTATATTTAATGTTTGATACGTTATATCTTTCATCTGCTATTCTTATTCTTTTTTAAGGATTTTAATATTGTCAATTGACTATATGACGCCTATTTTGGAGTATGGACATCTGGTTGGACTGAAATATTGTTATTACCAGAGTGAGTATATTATCTCATCCTGCCAAGATAAAAAGATATCATATTTGACTTTCTTAACTTCCTGTGTTGAGAGCTTGCATTATTGTAGAAGTAGCAGTAGCTTTTCGGTAAGCAATGCCCACATTTCAATGCTCGTCATTGAATCAACCATTTTTTTTACCAAGCCAACGTGAATAGCCTATGTATATTATTGGTCTTGGTTCTACAATGCTTCAAATTGACACCTTTTGGTGAAGATGAGTTTGTGGTTGTATGTTATACTTTTTCTCTGAATGTTTATTTTTATCAATTGTATATGCACAGATTGGTTCAAAGATACTCCTTCTGTCTCATAAGATTTGCGACATCTGTTATGATAAAATAGTAAAATACCAAGTCCCTCCATTATAAAAGTAAGGGATTGTTTGGTTAGAGGTATTAAACATTGTTTAATGGGATTGAGAATACAAGAAAGTGTTGGGTTTTATGTAATATAATGAGCCGAAGCCCAAATTTTCATTACAGGTCAAATTGGGGGAATGAAAGTCATTTTCATTTTCATTCCCATTATCATTCTCCACCTCGAACCAAACAGCCCCTAAATGTTCTTCTTTCCGTTCTCAAGATTTACTTCTCTACCGAGTATCTGGATTACGTTTATAAAGAGTATCTGCACATTGGGCTATAAGTCAAGTATATATATTAATATGTAAGTATATCTATTAATATGTTTGTAGGGTCAAACATATTATCTCTTATGTGAATATGTGATAAGGGGTAATAAAATTCCCCCGCATAATACATGTCAACGTCTTGCATTCATGTGTCTCTCCTTTAAAATTTGTGTTTTGATGTCTTGCATTTCCCAAAATTTTCTGATCTAGGTTAATTATTTACCAGGTTTCAGGTTAAAAAGGAACATTTTTCCAGAATTTTGACGACTATTACCTCATTTGGAGCAATTCGTACTTCGATATCCTTTGCCATCATTTCGTTTGGTACGTTAAGATTCTTAATCATCCCTGTCTAAAAGAATTATCTATTTATATTTACATTTGGGTATCCAATTTTGATTGCAATGGCTTTATTGTATGTGTGGTTGATTGTTTGATGTGTTGTCTATATACTTTGGTCCTCAAACAGAGCATAAATGTACGCAGACACACACATGCATCAACATGCTTATACTTCCTTTTTGTTGTAAACTTTAGGCATATTAGATTTAGTTATTTGTTCGTCATTCATAGCATTGATTTTGCTTTTCCTTTCTGTAAGGGAAGATAACATGGAATGGTTATGGAAACTCTACTTACATGCTCCATTTTTCCAGTAACTAAATTTGTTCTTATCTAAACTATTGCATCATATATCCAATTTATAACGTGAGCATCCTATTTGGTGTGGTGGATTTTATTGGTGAACAGAAACCTCCCACAAAAGTATATAATTACTTTGTGTCATATTCGTTAGTGTGAAGCATCAAAAAACCTAAATGTGCTTTTGCATAGGTATTGTTATATCTTATTTCTTACTCTTCTGTACTAATGCTTTTATGCAGAGACCGGATGATAATTTTAGGGGATACTACTCACTTTACTGTTCGTGATTTAGATCATCACGACATATTTTTCTTGAGTGCCCAGAAAGATACATGTAAGTGGACAAGGTATATCCATCCCTATTATCTGAGTTTGTGCCTAAAGTAAAAAAGATATTCCTTTTTCATTTTCTGTCATATCTTCACCATCTACTATGAGTGTAAAAACTATTTTGCTAGAAAACTGTATGATCAACATTAAAATTATTTAAAGACCAAGGCATTGGTTAAGGTTCAAATAACTATGATGTTTTAAACTTTATCTTTGATTCTCGAGAGAAGAAATTAGTTTTTTCTTGTAGAGATATGTAGAAGCATAATGAAATTAAAACGTTTTTGGTAATCGATAGATGGGTGGATTTCTCTTAAACCATGAAATATTAATGCCAATCTTGATATATTTCTTTTATTGTTTGATTCTATTTACAGCTTTACAAAGGACCAAATCATGGTGCGTTGTTGTCTTTTAGCATTCAAGACCCATCACTCTTTTATTTTATTTCTACACATCCTCTATTGTAAAATTGATTTGAATTTTATTAGGTTAACTTGGATGCTTTAAATCTTTAACAACCATTTGGCCCACTACATATTGTGAATCTATTCAAATTTTGTGGATACAAATGGTATCTTTTTTTGGATTTATATTTATATTGTTCTCTAATTTTGCCCAAAATTATTTGCTTGGGATTTAATGTTTGCAGTACACGTCGAACAAAGTAAAGGTAGACATCAATCGTAGTAGAAAAGAATCAATGATTTGGGTATGTGTTTTTTTTTCTTTTTGTTTGATATTTAATTGATTTTAGGTCTTAGATGCATTTAATCCCTCTCAAAGTTTGGTTTCTCTCTATTTTGCCACTTCGTTAGTTCAATTTTGCCTTTGGATTTTGAGGCTTCTCGTGCAGGTTTGTTCAATTGATTCTTTTTAAGGCATCATAGCGCTGCTTCCCTTTTTGTTTTGAGTTCATCATAGTATCATCACATATATCAATAAACTGATCGTGATTAGTTTACTTTGAGATTTTTAGTTGTGTTCTTTGTTTAGTCAAATGTGCATGTTCGATTTGAACGTGCGAACAATAATTTCCTTCATTGCTTGACTATTTTTCTATCACAACAGATCTTGAAGACTTCGATTTGGAGAAAGACGCATCAAATATAAGCGAGTAAGTTGTTCTATCATGTAAATAACTCTTGAACCTTGTGTAATAACAATCTATCTGAATTCCTATGACGTTGAACTCATGCAGATGGGTTTTGAGATGGTAGATACAATAGCAGAAATAGAGGATATCTTCTTGAGTAGTATTTCTTTCGGTGCTTTTCTTTGCGGAGATGATTTTTTGTTAGACTTAGTATTGTCCTCGACATATGTTTGATCTATAAAATTCTCTGCATTAGTTTGATGAATGCCCTCAAGTTATTTATTACATTATTATCTTTTGTAATTGTATAACTAAATTACTTAATTGGAAAGAAGTAACATTTGTAGTAATGTTTGTTGTGTTGCACAACCAAGCAATAGGTAAAATCTTGCTGGTGCCTCTGTGCTTCTGGTCAATTGATACTAATATCTGTCAGATTATTGTCTTATGGAATTGAGTAAATAAGGTTGGATTTATGTATGTTTGTATTTGCAAGAGTTTCAGTTGAGTTGGGTTAATCTGGTTCAAGTGCTATGAATATCATATATGTGATTCTCCCATGGCCAAATTGGCCTGCAAAGGTGTAAATGAGACGAGACAACTCGCGAGCTACTCGAGATCGACTCGGTCAATACTCGACTCGAATAGGCTCGACTTGAACTCGAGCTCGACTCGATATACTAACAAGTCGAGTCGAGCGACCTGATTCTCGACTCGATAAGCTCGTGAGATACTCGATAAGGAAAATAATAATAATAATTAGTAATATTATTTTAATTTAATTGATAATAATAATAATAATAATAATAATAATAATAAACTCAAGTTTTTCGATTTTTTTTGGGAAAATTATGGTGTAAAAGACATGGGTAAACTCTTGATGGTGTGTCTAATTCATCCCACATTGGCGGGATATAGAACCCAATGCTTTGAACTCCACTATATATAGACCTTTCTTCTCCCTTGTTTTACATCTTTTGCCTTTGTTAAATGGCTTGAGCCTAAGGGCTTGAGCCTATGTAGGGGTGTAAATGAGACGAGACAACTCGCGAGCTACTCGAGATCGACTCGGTCAACACTCGACTCGAATAGGTCTGACTCGAACTCGAGCTCGACTCGATATCTCGCATCATTTACACCCCTACGGCTGCAATGTCTGATTTGGTTTTCTGCTACCGGCTATATGCATTTGATTTGTAGTGAATGCATTTGGATTTGTGTTGGACAGCTGTGGATCTGTCATGGTAATCAAATAATCAGAATTGATCTCTGCTATTATATTTGGAAGGATCATGCTTATGATCTATATTTCGGATTTTGTTTTTGGTTATGGGATGTTTTGGAAATTGATCAGATGAGTACCCAGCAGATGCTCCTAATTGAGATCTGGCCAATGATCTTTGACAATGCTTTTTTCTACCTGTTGGTTATTGTTTTGGTATTCCAACCTTAGTTTTTTACCTTATCATTTGGTCTATTATCTTGGTTCTCCTACTTGAACAATTTATGTATTTTGGCAAGATCTTGGTTGTGCTCCTTAATTTGGGATTTTTGGGAGTTAAAAGGGTGGTTTTTTTGTCCAATCTGTGATCACATTTTGTTCTGGATTTTGCTGTTGGTTTGTTTCAATGTGCTGATTTTGGTTACAAAGATTTTTGGACTATCTGTGTAACACCCGGAAATTCGCAAGGTAAGTATTTTGTCTTCTTAAATGCAGTTATTTCGCTTATGTGAGAATATGTGTCTTGGTGTACATTTCATGATCATTATTATGTCTAAATGTCGTATAATTAATTTACCTTCGTTAATCGTTCAAACCTGGTGCTCGTTATCGTTGTCGGTTGAGTTTTGGACTGTTTTTTAGTGGCTCACGATTGTGCCTCGTGATTGTGCCTTGGCACTATCGTGGAGGGCACTATCGCCGAACATGTACCGAGGGTACGGGTTGGCTCGCGATTGTGCCCGTGGCACTATCGCCGAAGGCACTATCGCCGAACATGTACCGAGAGGTCGGAGTGGGCCGCGATTGTGACTCACGATAGTGCCATTGGCACTATCGCCGAGCACTATCGTCCGCGTGGTCCAGTCTGCTGTTTTATAAGATTTAATACCTCATTTCTCACTATCATTTTACAAAAAAAAAAATGGGAGAACCTTCTTGGAGGCGATTTTTAGGGTTTCATCACCTACCTCATTTACTTCCTAGGGTTTGGGTTGTTAGGATCATTTATTGATCATTAAGCTTCATCCAAGCTTATCTAGTGAAGATTCTCAAGCTACTCCTCTTCACTTCAAGTCTCATCTTCTTCAAAAGCTAGGGTTTCATCTTTTCTAGGTTTTGGTCAAAAACCTAGATTGTGAGTTTACTAATCTTTTGTTAAAACTAGATACACATCATTATCTTCTACTTGTCGATGTCAATGTATATCTCAAATGTTCATATTTAATGTTTCAAGTATTTGGAGGGTTTTTACCCATGGATTTATGTTTATGGAAGTTACCCTGTGTTATATGTGTATATCTTGGTATGTTGATGATTCCTTCTTGGAATGCCTTTTTGGCGACCTTATATTCTCACGAAGTATTTGGATGGATATTATGTTATATGTTGGATTTACATGAGTAAGATGGTAATAGTGTGTTCCTAGTGGATATCTGAAATGTTACGGATGGAATTACATCTTGAGACCTCCTAAATGCATTATGTGGACGAACCAAGTCTGTGATTCACTATAAGAATGTAGGTGGGTGACATTTGGAGAATTTCCTAAGGCGGTAGTCTCCTATGTACCTAGACCTCCGTCGTTGGGGAATTTCCAAAGGCGGTAGTCCCCGGTGCGTGTCGGACCTTTGGGTTGCCAGAGAAAGTGGCTTCAAGGTGCATTGCCTCTTTGGGTGAACCGGATTGGAGATATGGGTCGCTCCCGTTGACTCCACATCTATGTGATTATTTGTTAACTGCTGATAAGAACTGTAACTGTTTCTGGCATGATTTTACTTGTTCAACTCACTAGGCTTTTTGGCCTAACACTTGTTTGGTGTCGATGTGTATCTCAGGTGTTAGCAGTGCGGCTCCTAGGCAGGTATAGATGCTTTGGGCGAGAGCTTGGGGATACGGCACTTGGACTATTTTGAGAAGCCTTGGGTTTATAGATGACATCCTTTTTGTAATCTCTTTTCTAGATGTAGAAATTAGATTAGTTGGTTGTTGTTTATTTATCCGTTAAATTACAATTGTGATTAAACAGGTTTAATTGTATTATTCCCCTTTTTGGGAGGTTCTTGCTATGGCAATTTTAGCATACCTCATGTCCGTTTTTCGGATTTTTGTTATCCCTATTTTTAGGGTGTTACAAGTTGGTATCAAAGCCGAGAGCCGGACTAGTGTGCCAGTGAGGACGCTGGTCTCCCAAGGGGGGTGGATTGTAAGATCCCACATTGGTTGGGGAGGGGAACAAAAGTTGCCTTATAAGGGACTGGATACCTCCTCTACCTGACGTGTTTTAAAACCGTGAGTCCAGGTGTGTGGACAAAGCGGACAATATCTGGTACGGTTGACCTGGGATGTTACAGATGGTATCAGAGCCTTAGTTTAAGTGAACTAGGTATTGTTGTAGCATATCTAGACTTAAGCTTTAGATTATTTTGACTTCACTGTCCTCTTGGGGTAAAAATCCTAGGTGGGGAGAGTGTTAGGTTACGGAATTACACTAATTGAGAGTTGTGATGATGGTAACAAGAATTCTTGTGTATGGTTCGTTCATAATTTCACTTAGCTACTGCTATTATGAATGCATTGTTACGTGAGCATACTTGATTTACTGTTGTTGTGATAATTGATGAATGTATTAGTACGTACAATGAGTTCAACTCGCTTAGTCTTTTCTCAACCTATTTCTCGTATGTGTGCGGCAGATCGAGATGGTCAATACTTGGAGCAGATTTCCAGGTACGCTGGATGGTCATTTGGAAATTGAATCCACCGCTGAACAACCCGGTTTAGGAGGGGCTATTCGAAGGCCACCACCGAACGAACCTTTGGGAGGGGGACCCGAGTTTATCCCTCGCAGAAACATTGTGGTGGACGATGCTGTTTTGGAGGAGGCAACCATAGAAACCCGGTTACGGGATAGTATGATGCAGGCTATGAGTGCTGCCATGGCCCAACAGCAAGTGCAACAGCAAGAGTTTTTCATGAAACTCTTAGAAGATCGAGATGCCAGTAACCGTCAACCTGAGACTATGGCGGAGAATGCTATAGTCGGGTCGGGTGCTAGACCGGAAGTGGTGACAACCGAGGAACCACCTGTGAACAAGGATCGAGTAAGGACTAAGGGATGCTCCTACAAGGCTTTCCTGGGGTGCAACCCCAAGGAGTTTGCGGGTTCCGATAACCCGGTTACGTGCATGTACTGGCTCAAGGAAGTGGAGATGGCCTTTGAGTCGAGCGAGTGCGACGTGTCGCAGCGGGTGAAGTTTGTTTCTCAACTACTCCGTGGAGAGGCATTGATCTGGTGGAATCTCACCCAGTCCGCCCTCACCCCCGAAGTCTTAATGAAGCTAACCTGGCCAGTCTTCAAGAAGAAAATCATGGACAAGTACTGCAGCGAACGTTCTTTGGATAAGCTAGAAGTCGAGTTCCAAAATCTGAAGAAAGGGAATTTGTCCGTAGCCAACTACTCCAAGCTATTCCTAGAGAAGTTGAACTTAGTGGGATATCTGGTCCTCGACGAGAGATAAAATATTAAGGCCTTTCATCTTGGCCTACCGGCCGATATGCGGACTGACGTGTGCAATGCCGGAGGGCCGACTCTTCAAGAAGTCATTGAAGAGGCCTTGCTTGTGGAAGATGATAGGTTGGCTGAGAAGGAGGAAAGAAGTGTTGCGGGCGAGAAGAGGAAGTGGGAAGGGCCATCTGGGCCCGTTCGTCAGTCGAAGCCTTTTGTTAATGGGAGAGCTGGCGACTCTCGTAAAAGTGATCAGTGGTGCCAAAGGTGTAGAACCAAACACTCGGGCGCGTGTGCTTCTAAAACCTAGGGATGTGCATAAATTCAACCGATCCAATAGGAACCGACCGATCCAATTAGAACCGACCGACCATAATTGGATATCCAATTGTAATTGGATCGGATCGGATTGAAAATCTCAACATCCAATTTGGATCGGTCGGTTCTTGAATGACAGTCCAGAACCGACCGAACCGAACCGACCAACATCCAATTACCCATCCAATTAACCATCCGATTACCATCCAGATTTCCATCCAACTATCATCCAATTACTTTTTTTGCAATTTGCTTAAATCTAAATTTGTTTTGTGTTGGTTTTTAAATTCTTAGTCTCACTTATGTTGGTTTTAACACAAACTAAAAGTACTTAATTAGAAAATTGCATTAAATTACACGTTGGATGGATCCGATCTGATCATCCATTGGATGTCGGATGGATCCAATCCGATCCAATGGATATCCAATAAGAATATCCAATGGATATCCAATCTGATCCAATGGATATCCAATAAGAAACATCCAATGGATGGAACCGAACCGATCCAATCATCCATTGGATTGGAAAAATCCAACATCCAATGGATGATTGGATCGGTTCGGTTCCCCTCACATCCATTGGATGTCAACCGATGAACACCCCTACTAAAACCTATGCAGGTCCGATAGGTTGTACCAAGTGTGGCAGGAAGGGCCATGTGGCTCGGGATTACGCTACCCATCCGACAATATGTTTCGAGTGCCAGGAGCCGGGGCACGTGAGGAGAAATTGTCCAAAGGTGGCGGGGTTTAATCAAAACAGGTCAGTTGGGTTGACGGCTAGAGTCGACCAATCGCCGAGGGTGCCGAGTCGAGCTTTTCGGATGACGACCGAAGAGGCGAAGGAGACCGCCGATGTTGTTTCGGGTACGTTCCTAGTAAACTCCTTGCTTACTCGTGTTTTGTTTGATTCGGGTGCTACGTGTTCATTTGTATCGGATATTTTTCGTAAGCGTTTCGTCACTCCTATTAGTGTCCTTCCCGATGCACTAGTAGTAGAGATTGCTAGCGGTGACCAAGTAATTATCCGAGACCGTTATTGTGATTGCACCATAGAGATCAATGGGAGTCCTTTTGGGGTGGATTTACTACCTATGACCATCGGAGGATTCGACGTGGTCATAGGCATGGATTGGTTGTCAAGGCACAAGGCTGACATCTTTTGTTCTAAGAAGATGATCCAAGTGCCTTTGATGGAAGGCGGCGTGGTCGTTATCTATGGGGAGAAAGGAAAGGGGCGCAACCCCATTATTTCCTCTCTCAAAGTGCGAAAGTTTCTAGCGAAGGGTTACCCTTCGTATCTAGCGTACGTTGTGGACGCGAAGAAGGAAAAGAAGACGGTGGAAGACGTGAAGATCGTGCGGGATTATCCGGATGTCTTTCCGGAAGACCTTCCCGGATTACCACCGGAACGTCAAGTGGAGTTTCAAATTGACCTCACTCCGGGAGCGACTCCGATAGCCCGAGCTCCCTATCGGTTGGCCCCGACGGAGATGAAGGAGATGATGACGCAACTTCAAGAGTTGTTAGAGAAGGGTTTTATCCGACCGAGTTCTTCACCTTGGGGAGCGTCGGTGTTGTTCGTGAAGAAGAAGAACGGATCAATGAGGATGTGTATTGACTACCGTGAGTTGAATAAAGTCACGGTAAAGAACTAATACCCTCTACCTCGCATCGATGATCTCTTCGATCAACTTCAAGGTGCGGGATGTTTCTCGAAGATTGACCTCCGGTCCGGTTATCATCAAGTGAGAGTGAAGAATGATGATATTCCGAAGACGGCCTTCCGAACGCGTTACAGTCACTATGAGTTCTTGGTGATGCCTTTTGGGATTGACCAATGCGCCGGTCGTGTTTATGGACTTGATGAACCGTGTGTGTCGCCCATTCTTGGATAAATCCGTGATCGTCTTTATCGACGATATTCTAATTTATTCTAAGGACGAATCCGAACATGGGAAACACTTGCGGGAAGTCTTAGAGGTCCTAAGAAGAGAGAAGTTGTTCGCAAAGTTCTCTAAGTGCGAGTTTTGGCTTCGAGAAGTGCAATTCTTGGGGCACGTGGTGTCAAAGGACGGTGTTCAGGTGGACCCGGCGAAGATTGAAGCGATGTTGAGTTGGGAGGCGCCGACGAATCCGCCGGAGATACGCAGTTTCTTGGGCTTAGCGAGCTACTATAGACGTTTCATCCAAGACTTTTCCAAGGTAGCTACACCTCTCACATCCCTCACAAGAAAGAACGTCAAGTTTCGTTGGACCGATGTTCAAGACCAAGCCTTTCAAAGGCTCAAAAAGAAATTGTGCGAAGCTCCGATATTATCCTTGCCTGAAGGATCGGAAGACTTCGTAGTGTATAGTGACGCTTCTAAGATGGGGCTCGGATGTGTACTTATGCAATGAGGGAAAGTCATTGCCTACGCGTCAAGGCAATTGAAGGAACATGAGAAGAACTACCCGACGCATGACTTGAAACTAGCGGCGGTAGTTTTTGCTTTGAAGTTATGGCGGCATTACTTGTACGGGACCAAATGTACTCTCTTCACGGATCACAAGAGTCTCAAGTATATCTTCGATCAAAAGGAACTCAACATGCAGCAAAGAAGATGGCTTGAACTTCTAAAGGATTATGATTGTGATCTACTCTACCATCCCAGTAAGGCCAATGTGGTGGCGGATGCATTGAGCCGGAGGAGCCATGATGGTGGTGTTAAATTGTCCCTTACAAGAATTGACGTGGTATCAAGTTTGGTGGAAAGCATCAAGACGTGGCAAGTGGAAGCGCTCAAAGAGCAAAACCTTAAGTCCGAGGTCATGGTGAAGCAAAGGGAACTTTTGACGGAAGATAGCCATGGGCTTAAACTATTTCAAGGTCGTATTTGGGTGCCGAAGTTGGGTGGAAATCGAGAGTTACTTCTAGAAGACGCACACAAGTCGAAGTATTCTATACATCCCAGTAGTACCAAGATGTATAGAGACTTAAAATTAAATTATTGGTGGTCGGTGATGAAGTTGGATGTGGCTAACTACGTGGAGAAGTGTGTCACGTGCCTTCAAGTCAAGGCGGAACACCAAAGACCGTATGGAAGTTTACAACCATTGTCCATTCCCGAGTGGAAGTGGGACAACATTACCATGGATTTCGTGACAAAGCTACCGAAGACCTTGCGAGGCCATGATACAATTTGGGTAGTTGTTGATCGACTAACCAAGAGCGCGCATTTCCTTGCAATGAGGGAGACTTTGCCAATAGAGAAATTAGCCAAGCTTTACATCGATGAGGTTGTGTCCAGGCATGGGGTTCCACAATCTATTGTGTCTGATCGAGATAGCCGTTTCACGTCGAACTTTTGGGCAAGCTTGCAAAAGGAGTTGGGTACCCGATTGAATTTGAGCACGGCGTATCATCCTCAAACGGACGGCCAAAGTGAAAGGACGATTCAAACACTCGAAGACATGTTAAGGTCATGTGTTATCGACTTTGGAGGTAGTTGGGATTCACACCTACCGTTAGTGGAGTTCGCGTATAATAATAGCTACCACTCTAGCATTGGCATGACACCATTCGAAGCGTTGTACGGGCGAAAGTGTCGGACTCCAGTTTGTTGGTTAGAAGCGGGCGAAAAGCAATTCGCCGGGCCATAAATCGTTCAAGAGACGGCCGACAAGGTGAAAGAGATCCGGGAAAGGCTAAAGGCGGCGCAAGACCGACAAAAGAGCTATGCGGACAAGAAGAGAAGACCAATTGAGTTTCAAGTGGGTGATCGGGTCATGTTGAAGGTATCTCCGTGGAAGGGGATCATACGTTTCGGGAAGCGTGGGAAGCTTAGTCCCCGTTTCCTTAGACCATTCGTTATTTTGGAAAAGATTGGGTTGCAAGCCTACCGATTGGATTTACCACCGGAGATGGATGGAATACATCCTACATTTCACGTATGTTACCTTCGGAAGTGTCTAGCCGAAGAGGAAAGCGTGATTCCTTTGTCGGAAATTCGGGTGGACAATGGGAATCGTTGTGTGGAAGAACCAGAATCTATTTTAGAGTCAAAAGTGAAGAAGTTGAGGCATAAGGACGTGGTCATGGTTAAGGTTCAATGGAAGCACCATCGGGGTGCTAACATTACTTGGGAATCGGAAGATGTTATGAAGAAGCGTTATCCTCACTTGTTTAATCTAGAATGAGATTTCGGGGACAAAATCCCAATTAGGTGGGGAGGATTGTAACACCCGGAAATTCGCAAGGTAAGTATTTTGTCTTCTTAAATGCAGTTATTTCGCTTATGTGAGAATATGTGTCTTGGTGTACATTTCATGATCATTATTATGTCTAAATGTCGTATAATTAATTTACCTTCGTTAATCGTTCAAACCTGGTGCTCGTTATCGTTTTCGGTTGAGTTTTGGACTGTTTTTTAGTGGCTCGCGATTGTGCCTCGCGATTGTGCCTTGGCACTATCGCGGAGGGCACTATCGCCGAACATGTACCGAGGGTACGGGTTGGCTCGCGATTGTGCCCCGCGATTGTGCCCGTGGCACTATCACCGAAGGCACTATCGCCGAACATGTACCGAGAGGTCGGAGTGGGCCGCGATTGTGACTCGCGATAGTGCCAATGGCACTATCGTCTGCGTGGTCCAGTTTGCTGCTTTATAAGATTTAATACCTCATTTCTCACTATCATTTTACAAAAAAAACGGGAGAACCTTCTTGGAGGCGATTTTTAGGGTTTCATCACCTACCTCATTTACTTCCTAGGGTTTGGGTTGTTAGGATCATTTATTGATCATTATGTTTCATCCAAGCTTATCTAGTGAAGATTCTCAAGCTACTCCTCTTCACTTCAAGTCTCATCTTCTTCAAAAGCTAGGGTTTCATCTTTTCTTTTGGTTAAAAACCTAGATTGTGAGTTTACTAATCTTTTGTTAAAACTAGATACACATCATTATCTTCTACTTGTCGATGTCAATGTATATCTCAAATGTTCATATTTAATGTTTCAAGTATTTGGAGGGTTTTTACCCATGGATTTATGTTTATGGAAGTTACCCTGTGTTATATGTGTATATCTTGGTATGTTGATGATTCCTTCTTGGAATGCCTTTTTGGCGACCTTATATTCTCACGAAGTATTTGGATGGATATTATATTATATGTTGGATTTACATGAGTAAGATGGTAATAGTGTGTTCCTAGTGGATATCCGAAATGTTACGGATGAAATTACATCTTGAGACCTCCTAAATGCATTATGTGGACGAACCAAGTCTGTGATTCACTATAGGAATGTAGGTGGGTGACATTTGGAGAATTTCCTAAGGCGTTAGTCTCCTATGTACCTAGACCTCCGCCGTCGGGGAATTTCCAAAGGCGGTAGTCCCCGGTGCGTGTCGGACCTTTGGGTTGCCATAGAAAGTGGCTTCAAGGTGCATTGCCTCTTTGGGTGAACCGGATTGGAGATATGGGTCGCTCCCGTTGACTCCACATCTATGTGATTATTTGTTAACTGCTGATAAGAACTGTAACTGTTTCTGGCATGATTTTACTTGTTCAACTCACTAGGCTTTTTGGCCTAACACTTGTTTGGTGTCGATGTGTATCTCAGGTGTTAGCAGTGCGGCTCCTAGGCAGGTATAGATGCTTTGGGCGAGAGTTTGGGGATACGACACTTGGACTATTTTGAGAAGCCTTGGGTTTATAGATGACATCATTTTTGTAATCTCTTTTCTAGATGTAGAAATTAGATTAGTTGGTTGTTGTTTATTTATCCGTTAAATTACAATTGTGATTAAACAGGTTTAATTGTATTATTCCCCTTTTTGGGAGGCTCTTGCTATGGCAATTTTAGTATACCTCATGTCCGTTTTTCGGATTTTTGTTATCCCTATTTTTAGGGTGTTACAATCTGCAACTAATTTTCTTATTGCTGATGATCAATGGTATGCTATCTTCTCGACTTGTAGTGTATGGAAAAACCATTGGTATCTATCTTCCCAAAGATAGCCCATTGACACAGTTAGGATTCAGATTTTTCATTATTTACTTTAATTCCTGAATAATTTGTTTCTTATTTGACGGGTGTTGACTGTTTACTTAATAGTTGTTCTTTGTAGCATGTGGTTATTACCCGTGAATTCTTTTTAGGGGGTGTTGATGAGCATTTTTGAAGTGATCACCGCCAACACCCAAGAATTGTAGTTAGATCACTAGAAAGTATTTGATCCAATTTTACTTGTAAATAACCACTAAGTTAGATGGTATAGAACATTATATAAATAATCGTATTGATTTTTCAATCACAATTTACAAGAAAGTTAACACTCGCGCCGCATCGCGCGTGGGTACATGACTAGTATTATAAAAGAGACATAAAAATTTCTTAATTACAACATTTTAAACACAAAATACAACTAATTAAAGTCAATTATTTAATTTACAATTTCATAATACATTGGTACAACTTATCCAAGCACAATATCTCACATCATCATCTATTTGTGGAATGAATATTCATTTATTAATATAAATATTTGTTTTTTATATTTAATGAACGATTTGATCAATATTGTCTACTATTATCAATATTTATTTTTTATATTCATTGGACGATTTGATCAATATTACTATTATCAATATTTATTTTTTATTTTAGCTCTTAATCTATTACTACATTAATATTGGTTTAGACCAAAAGTCTTAATTACAACCCAAGAAGCACAAAGAACTACCATTTTATGCATAAATTTTGAAAAACTCTTAATTACAATCTAATAAGCATAATGTACAAGTATATAATGCATAATTTATCACCCAATACTTTTAACCCAAAATACACTCTTGGTACCATACTCCACACCAGCTTTATGTCCTTTCTTCCCATACCCTTAAAAACAACACTTTAAGCTTAGAGTACTGCTTTTGAATGCATAAGTTTTAAAGACAAGGCTCCTTCTTCCAAATAGTGTTAAAAGACAAAGCCCCTTTCTTCCAAGCAGTGATGACTTTTCTCTTTCTTCTCTGTTCAGGACCATTCTCTGTCAAATTTATTTCTCTCCTTCTATCCTATTTCAAATTTCAAATGAGGGTTCATAATCTCCACACTCTCTCTCTCTCTCTCTCTCTCTCTCTCTCTCTCTCTCTCTCTCGATGAAATATCATTCGTATGATTCCTCTCTGCCGGTGAAGCCTCTACGTGAAGTGTTTCTTTCCTTTTTTTTTAAATCAACAGGTAAGGAATTTGAATGTATGTTTTTAGGAACAAATCTTAGGGTTTTTGATTGATTCATGCTTCCAATGTGACCGATTGAAGACCAGGGTCCATCGAGGTAATGGAGATTAGGGTTCTTAGTTTGTAACAATTTCTTAGTTTTGTAATTAGTTTTTTTTTTTAATTTCAATGGGTTTATGTCAATAGCTTTCTTCTTGAAGTCGTCTGGACTTCTTCTGTAGCATCGTCAGACAAGAAATTCAAAACACATCAGGTACCTTCTTATGTTTGAGGTATATCTCAGTAAGGTTGATTTTCTTCTTTTGTGGTCAAAACACAGTAAGATACCCATCATCTACCTTTATGTTTGATTTTCTTCCAATTTATATATCTTATTTACCATATTCTTAATTTCTTATATGTTTACCATATTCATTAATTGGTATATTCGTTTATTGGTTATTCCTTGTTTTGGTTACGGGTTTGGCATTGTTTGATCACTTTTTTTGGCTTCTTTAGGATCTCATGCGTCAAGCATTTCTCACCTAACCATTCTATTTATGTCCTCCAAATTGCCAAACATGATATGAGCTTAAGTAGAAAGCATGGTTGATTTACTTTAGTAAAACAAAGTTCTTAAAAAGTGGGCTGGGAAGAAGATAAGCATTCCCAAAACCTTGAAAAAAGAAATTACATAATAAATATGAAAATTGAATTAGATTAGGTTTGGGATCTTAATTGCATATTAAATTATTTGGTTTGGTTAAAAACTCCCATGGCCCAGTTAGGCACGCAAGATCTCAAACCATATAATTTCTGGTTTTCTATAATAATATCTCTACCCTTGTTGTATACCGCAATTGGGTATGTGGAATTTGGTGTATTCAATATTGTTGGTCCCAAATAGCAGTAAGTAAATAAGAAAAGTATTGTAGAAGGGGGGTTGAATACAATACACACAATTTTTCACTTAATTTAATTCTTATTGATTTGAAATCAAGAATTACACATAGAAAACTTTTGATTGTTGCGGAAGAGAATAGATGAAATCTATTCAAACAATCTTACAGAATGAAGAACAATTATAAAACATTTAGAAAACAATTGAACTTCGTAGAGAGAAAGTTGCCAGGCACTTAGAGAACTTGAAGGTTGTAGAATTGGTTATCTTGCATGTTGAAACATCCTCCATATTTATAGTGCCTCATGCATCTAATGCATGAGACACCTGTTGAGCAAGGGATGGACACAAGTCTTCAGCATGGTACAGGATGTACCTTTTGTCTTGAGGTGTTTTGGCTTGAAGTGTTGACCTGCAGAGGATGGTAGAGACCTTTCCTTAAAAGAGTGTAGGAGACAAAGCTTACTTTATCTGATCTTCAGATGAGGTCCACGTCAAAGCAAGATATCACAAATATACTTTGTCAGAAAAGTACAATGTGTTTGAAACAAATCTTCAGACATCTTTGGCTCCTGAAGATGTGAGAGTATCTTCAGCTTCAAAGGAGAGATCATCGGCTGTCGATGTCTTGAAGAGATCTTTCAGCTTCCAAAGAGAGATCATCGGATGCCGATGACTTGAAGAGATCTTCGGCTCCTGAAGATGTGAGAACACCTTCATAATCCTAAAGATATGAGATTGACACCACCCTGGCCGATGGTGTTAATCACTTAGGCATACTTGGCTTTAGGCTGAGGAGACTATCTTCAATCCGCTTTGAGAGATGTACTCCTTCTTTGTCTTCTTCGGCTAATCTTCGACTTCACCGAACATTTGTATAGAAGCCAAGTTGCTAAAAGAACCTCAAACATATTCTAAGTAGGATGCTACAAGATGGAAGATCAGGAGGTCATCTTCAAATCTTTAGATGACCCAACAATCTCCCCCTATTTGAAGATGACATCCATACTTAAGAGTAAAACAAAGAGTATACTGAATAATTCATTTTGACCCATATTTACTCTTTTTGGGTTCTTTTCACGTAGACCATTCTTTTTGATTCTTTTTTTTTTTTTTTGGTATATCTAACATTTACAAGAGAATGAAAGAGTATAGCTATACATACAAATAAATGAATACAATGAATAAGGAATGAGAAAGAAAAAAAATATACAAAGATATAGAAGACAGTAGTCGGGATTGTTTGAACTTGAGTGGTTGGTTGCTCCCCCTCAATTCATACTCCCCCTCAACTAATGTCAGGTGGCTTTGATCACATAGTCCATTGCAAAATTAGTTTCAGCAGAGTTTAAGCTTGAGTGGTAAGTTGCTCCCCCTCAACTCATACTCCCCCTCAACTAATTCACGGTGTCGGAAAGTAAGAAGTCAGAAAGTTTTTGGGATCCTCCGAACCTGCTTATGGAAAGACAGATTCGTCCTTAGATCGTGCAGAACCATCGGGACTGTGAATCCCGGGTGATAGGTTGTGAGGTGGAGAAGAGGCACCTTGGATTGGGGAGGAGTCCAAGTCATCCTTATCAACCAAGGAAAAGGTTGATGAGGGAATAATAAGGGTCCCCAGTTTTACAATTGTATCATTTTGTGAGGATACAAAGGAGGTGGCTTTGGGTTTAGCAGAGTCCCCGGGCCCAGATGGGAAAATTTCAACACCTGCCGATTATGGAGAATCGGTGGGTGGAGTAGGTGGTTTGGCCTTTGAAACCTTCCTCAATCTCTTGAGAGGAGAGGGAGGGGAAGAAGGTGAGTGCCTCCGCTTTGAAGAGAGATGTGTGACCGGGGCAACAACCGAAGGTTCTTTCGATCGTATGGTCATCTTAGCTAGTGCGGAGGTGCCGGAAGCTTTTGAGGATTTTTTTTTCGCTAGCCGGCTTCACTTGGGATGGGACAGATGGGGCTACTACAGATGAGAGAGCCTTGGACACCGGAGTGTAGAGAGTATCAACCCATTGTAGATCGGGAGAATTTATGAAGGAAAACATACCTGGGCTGAGAGCTCGATTGGTGGATAGAGGGCCCTTGTTGAGAGAGGTCTTCTTGAGTTTCTAAGTGTTGATAGGAGAGTCATCACCAAATCAACTAGAGAGCCAACAATTTTTCTCCCCCTATTTGATGATGACCCCAACACATAGAAAATAAATGGTACAGACACCAAGAAAAATTACAAGTCAAGAAAAACTCATAAATTCAGTGGCCCGCGTTTTTTTTTTGGGCTCTTTTCTTTTCTTTTTTCTTTTTGTTTGGGGCTCTTTTTTTTGGTAAAGAAAAAAAAAAGAGATAATGGGGGAAAATGGAAGAAATATGGGAAGAGAGGTGGGAGAGGAGAGTTGAGATAGTTGTAAGATTGGAAGAGAGTAAAAAAATAAGGATGAGTAATAAGGAGGAGAAGAGATGAGAGGGAGGGAGGGAGGTAAGAAAAATGTGAGGGGGGAGGGTAGGGAGAGTGAAGGGTGAGAGGTGTTGAAGATGTGGAAGTGGGTAATTTTTTTTTTTTGAGGAGGATGGGAGAGAAGTAAAAATGGGAGGAGAGAAAATGGAAGGGAGGTAGGATATGGTAGGTGATGTAAGAGGTAAGGGATGGGATTGGAATTCTTGGGAAAAGGGATAAAAAGAAAGAGAGGAGAAAAAAAATAAAAATAAAGGTAAGGTAGGGGTGGGGATCGGTCAAATCAAGGCAAGGGGGTGGCCGAAAAAAATATAAGGGGGGAAGGGGTGTGGTGGTTCGGTTGGGCTTAGGCGGGGGTGGATGATCGGTTGGGGGAGGGATCGGCTAGGGGTGTTTCGGTTGAGGGAAGAGAGTGAGGGTTTCAGGGGTGGTGTGGTTCGGCGGTATAGAGGGAGCCGAAGAGGAGAGGGAGGGCCGAAGACGGAGAGAGGCCGAAGGGGGGGTAATCGGCTAGGGGGTGGGGAGAGATGAGAGGTGAGGGGGTTTCGGTTGTGGGCTAGCCGAAGAGAGAGAGAGGGCCGAAGAGAGAGGAGAGGTCGAGAGAGAGAGCTAGGGGGCGGGGAGAGAGAAAGGGAGAACCGAAAGAAAGGGGGGAATCGGCTACCGAAGTGGGGAGAGAGGGATGAGGGGATCGGTGGCCGAAGGGGGAAGGGAAAGAGAGAGGGTTCGATAAAGGGTGAGGAAGAGAGGGCAGCGTGAGGTCGAGAGAAAGGGAGAAAGGAGGGAGGGTTGGGTTCGGTGGCCGAGGAGGAGAGGAGAGGAAGTGGGGGTTCGGTAGCCGATGGGGTGGGGGGAGTGTTCGGCTAGGAGAAAAAAAACAAAAGAAGAAAGTTATCGTCTGGAATAAAAAGGAAAGAAAAAAAAATTATTTTATTAAATCATCGGCTAGCCGACGTGATTTCCAAAAAAATATTGTTTTTTTTAAAAAAAAAGGAGGGGAGGGAGGATAAGGGAAGGAAGGGAAGGGGAGGGAATGATGGGGAAGGTGAAGGAAGGGGAGGGGGGATGGGGAAGAGGAAGGGGAAGGGGAAGGGAGTGGAGGGGGAGGGTGAAGGAAGGAAGAAAGGGGGGGAAGGGAGGGGGAAGGTGAAGAAAGGAAGGAAGGGGGGGAGAGGGGATCTTCGGTGGGTGAGGGTGTGAGGGGAGGGTGAGGGATTCGGTGGGGAGAGGGAGAGGGAGAGGGAGAGGGAGAGATGAGAGGAATCGAAGGTGATGGCTTCGGTGGTGTTTTGGGGCCGAAAAGGAGAGAGTAAGAAGGAGATGTGGGAAAAAATAAGGATGGGAAGGGGAAATTCTTGGGAAGAGAATTGTTTGGAAAGAAAATTGGGATAGGGGGTTAGGTAGGTAGAGAAAAAGGACAAAAAAAAAATTGGAAAGGGGAGGGGGAGGTATAAGGATGGTTGGTGTGTGTGGTGGCTATGTCGGAATCCCCGGGCCCGAATGGGACAATATCAACATCCGTCGATTGTGAAGAATCGGAGGATGGAGTATGTGGGATGGCCCTAGAAACCTTCCTCGTTCTTTTGGGAGAAGAGGGAGGGGAAGAGGTAGAGTGTCGCCGTTTTGAGGTTGTGGGTGAGGCCTGGGTAACCACCGAAGGTCCTTTCGGTGGTATGGACGTTTGGGCAGGTGCGGCGGTGTCGGTAGCTGATGATGAGATAGTGCTAGCTGACGTCACAAGAGGTGAGGGGGAAGGGTCCACTACAGAGGAGGGACCTTTGGACACCGGAGTGTCCTTGGCATCTCCCCACTGTAGATTGGGAGAAGTAAGGAAAGAGACCATACCTGGAAGCAGAGGGTTGTCAGTTGCCATTGATGCCTCTCATAGCATCACTTTTGACTACAAGGCGCCAATTATGACCAAACCCCTTCTTCATAAAGGGCCGTTTCTGCTTAATAATAAGGAAGGTTTTATAGCAAATTTTGACTTTATAAAAAGGTTTGTTGGCTAAGGAAGGTTTTATAAATTTTTTTTTAATTAAATTAGATTTTTTTTTCTCATTTCTTCTTTCAGCCGCCAAAGAGTTTTTAAAAAAATAATAATAATAATAATGATTGTCAGCCGCCGATAAGTTGTAAAAACAAAATATATATATATATATATATCTTTTTGTTTTGTTTTTTTTCCAGCCAAAGATTCTGAAAAAAAATAAAAAAAGCTTTTTTCTTTTTTCTTCAATCCAGCCGAAGATATTTAAAAAAAAATAAAAATTTACCAGTCGAAGATTGTTTTAAACCCCCTCTCTCCTCACATCTCTCTCTCTTTCCTTTCCCTTTCCACCGAAAAACCTAATCATCCCCCTTATTCCTCCTCTTTTCGGCCCACACACACCACCGAACCATAACCCCTTTGGCTCCTTTCCCCCCTTCTCACCCTCTCTTTTTTGGCTCCCAATACCCACCGAAAATCCCATCAAGCTGAACCCATTCCCTTCCCCAAAACATTTTTTTTCCTACTTTCACTATCTTTCCTTTTATTTTTCTTCACAAAGTAACCTCCCCATACCCCCCGAAGCCACCACACACACCAACCATCCTTATATCTCCCCCTCCCCTCCCCTTTCCAAATTTTTTTTTTGTCCTTTTCCTCTACCTACCTTACCCCTTATCCCAATTTTCTTTCCAAGAATTTCCCCTTCCCAAGAATTTCCCCTTCCCATCCTTATTTTTTTTCCCACATCTCCTTCCTACTCTCTCATTTGTCGACTCCATCCACCCACCGAAACCCCTCCCTCACTCTCTTTTGCTTTCGGCCTTCACACCCATCTCTCTCTCTCGACCCCTCTCCTCTCTTCGACTCCCTCTCTCTCAGCCCCTCTCCTCCCTTCGGCTCTCTCTCTCTCTCTCGCCCGAACATCCCCCCTCCCTCCTCTTCGGTAGTCGACCCCCTCTCTCCCTCGGCCGAACCTCTAACCTCACCCCACCGAAATCTCTCTTCTCTATCCTTTGGCTCTCTCTTTCTCCACCTTCCCTTCTCCCCACCGAACACCCCCTCCCCCTCCCCTCTCCCCACCGAATCCCCCACCCCCCCTCTCCCCTCCCTCCTCCTTTTTTTCTCCTAGCCGATCCCCACCCCCTCCCTCACTTCGGCTACCCCCTACCTCCTTTTCTTTGGCACCCACCCTTCCCAACCGAACACCTCGCCGACCCCCCTTATTCCTCCCTCTTCGGCCGTCGACCACCCACACCCCTCGGCATCCGACCTCCTAGCCGATCCCCTTTCCCTCTCTCCCTTACCTTTCGGTGTCTCTCTCTCCTCTCTCACTTACCCCACCGAACTCTCTCCCTCTTCCAACCACTCCCACCCCCACCGAACCCTCTCCCCCTTTTCCCCCTCTCCCACCGAACCAAACCAACCCCCTTAACCCCGTCTCCTATAGCCACCGAACACCCCCCTCCCCCTTACCCCCTTCGGTTATTCTCTCCCCTCACCCATCCCATCTCTTCCTTTTTTTTCTTACAACTCCTACCATATTTCACCATCATTACCTACCATTTTCTAAACCCTTTCTCTCTTTCTTTTCTTTTTCTTTCCTGTTAAAAAAAATACAGAAAAGAGCTATAAAAAAAAGGGCCACTGAATATATGAGTTCTTCGTTGTCTTGTAATTTTTCTTCGTGTTAGTACCTTTTTTTTTCTATGTGTTGGTGTCATCATCAAATAGGGGGAGAACATTTGTTGTGTCACAAATTGATTTGGTGATTACTCTCCTACCAACATTTAGAAACTCAAGAAGTTATCTCTCAACAAGGGCTCTTTATCCACCAATCGAGCTCGCAACCCAGGTATGTTTTCTTTCATAACCTCTCTCAATCTACAATGGGTTGATGCTCTCGACACTCCGGTGTCCAAGGCCCCCTCATCTGTAGTGGCCACCTCTGCCTGTCCCAAGTGAAGCCGGCTAGTAAAAAAAATCCTCAAAGCTTCCGGCACCTCCGCATTTGCTTCGATGACCATATGACCGAAAGAACCTTCGGTTGTTGCCCAGGTCACATATCCTTCTCCAAAGCGGAGGCACTCACCTTCTTCCCCTCCCTCTCCTCTTAAGAGGCTGAGGAAGGTTTCAAGGGCCAAGCCACAAACTCCACCCACCGATTCTCCACAATCGGCAGGTGTTGAAATTTTCCCATCCGGGCCCGGGGACTCTGCTAAACCCAAAGCCACCTCTTTTGTATCCTCTCAAAAGGATACAATTGTAAAATCGGGGACCCCTATTATTCCCTCATCAACCTTTTCCTTGGTTGATAAGGATGACTTGGATACCTCCCCAATCCAAGGTGTTTCTTCTCCACCTCACAGCCTATCACCCGGGATTCTCAGTCTCGATGCTTCTGCACGATCCAAGGATGAATCTACTCTTCCAGGAGCAGATTTGGAGGATCTTGAAAATCTTCTGACTTCTTACTTTCCGACACCATGAATTAGTTGAGGGGGAGTATGAGTTAAGGGGGAGAAACTGACCACTCAAGCTTATACTCTACTGAAACTAATTTTTCAATGGACTGTGTGATCAAAGTCACCTAACATTAGTTGGGATAGTATGAATTGAGGGGGAGCAACCACTCACTTAAGTTCAAACAATTATGGTTACTGCCTTCTGTATCTTTGTATGTATTTGCTTTCTCATTCTTTATTCATTGTATTCATTTATTCGTTTGTATAGCTATACTTTTTCTTTCACTATGTAAATGTCAGATATACCAAAAAAAAATGGTCTATGTGAAAAGAACCCAAAAAGAGTAAAAATGGGTCAAAATGAATTTATTCAGTATACTCTTTGTTTTATTCTTTAGTATGGATGTCATCCTCAAATAGGGGGAGATTGTTGGGTCATCTGAAGATTTGAATATGACCTCCTGATCTTCCATCTTATATCATCCTACTTAGAATATGTTTGAGGTTCTTTTAGCAGCTTGGTCTCTATACAAATGTTCGGTGAAGTCGAAGATCAACCGAAGAAAACAAAGAAGGAGCACATCTCTCAAAGCGGATTGAAGATAGTCTCCTCAGCCTAAAGCCAAGCATGCCCAAGTGATCAACACCATCGGCCAGGATGGTGTCAATCTCATATCTTCAGGAGTATGAAGGTGTTCTCACATCTTCAGGAGCCGAAGATCTCTCAAGTCTTCGGCAGCCGATGATCTATCCTTAGAAGCTGAAGATGTTCTCACATCTTCAGGAGCCGAAGATGCCTGAAGATTTCTTTCAAACACATTATACTTTTCTGACAAAGTATATTTGTGATATCTTGCATTGACATGGACCTCATACCAATATCAGAAAAGTAAGTTTGTCTCTTACACTCTTTTAAGGAAAGGTCCACACCATTCCTGCAGGTCAACACTTCAAGACAAAGTCACTCCAAGACAAAAGGTACAACATGTACCATGCAGAAGACCTGTGTCCATCCCTTTCTCAACAGGTGTCTCATGCATTAAATGCATGAGGCACTATAAATATGATGGATGTTTCAACATGCAAGATACCCCAGCAGAACCAGCTCTACTACCTTCAAGTTCTCTAAGTGCCTGGCAACTTTCTCTTTACGAAGTTCAATTGTTTTCTAAGTGTTTTACAATTGTTCTTCATTCTCTTTGTGTAAGATTGTTTGAATAGATTTCATATATTCTCTTCCGCAACAATCAAAAGTTTTCTATATGTAATTCTTGATTTCAAATCAATAAGTGTTAGGTCTGATTTTATAGTAATCATTGTATTTATAGGGCTTGGTCAAATACTGTGTTTAGAGTCCTATATTGTGTAGTATTGACCAAGAGTATTTAAGTCCCTTTGATCTTTGTTCCTTGTAAGAAACTTTTGCACTTCATTTGAATACATCTGATTACATTTGGCGCTCCTACTTTCTCTCTCTATTTTCTCTCTAAAGATTTAGAGATTCTTGGACTTTCAATAAGAATTAAATTAAGTGAAAAACTGTGTGTATTGTATTCAACCCCCCCTTCTACAATACTTCTCTTATTTACTTACTGCTATTTGGGACCAACAAGTGGTATCAGAGCGGTTTAGTTTAACTCAATAAAATAGATCCGCAATGGCAACTTCTTCTTCTTCTTCTTTAAACAATGTTTCTTCTCAAAACACCATTATTGTTTCATACGACAATGGCTCTATAGCCAAACCACCAAAGTTTAACCCCAATAACTTCTTTCTATGGAAAAGTCATATGATACTCTTCTTAGAAGGAGTTGACAGCAGATATCCTACTATCTTACATGAAGGTCCTTTTATTCCTAAAGTTTGGGACCGTTACAATGCAGACAAGGCAAAAGCTGATGAGGACTCTTCTGAGGAAGAAAGAACTCCAGCTACTGGGAGATACATTGTAAAGGACCCCAGTAAATACAATGATGAAGACAAACGTCTCATAGCTCTTGATACTAAAGTCAGAGCCATCATTGCCCTCTCTCTGCCTGATGAGGTCTACCATTCTCTTGTTAACCTTTCTACTGCAAAAGAAATGTGGTCCACTCTGTGTGTTCTTTATGAAGGTACGTCTGAGGTTAAAAAGAGCAAAAAGATTGCTCTTGTAAGAAAGTATGAACTCTTTTCTCATGAGAAGGGCGAGTCTCTCTCAGACTACTACAACCGCTTTAACGGTCTTCTCAATGATCTAAACCTTGTGGGTCGCATTTATGATAATGAGGAAGTCTTGTGCAAGTTCATGGACTGTCTTCCTGAGTTTTGGGAAAATATTTGTACTTGCATCAAGTCTACCAAGGATCTTGACTCTATACCTCTCACTGCTTTGTATAGCACTCTCTTTAACTATGAGCATACTAAACTGCTTAGGAAGTCAATCACAAAAGACATCAAAGGCTCTTCTCTAGCTCTTGTCGGTGAATCTTCCAAAAGTACTATGTGTGTGTCCCTAGGATCACCTATCCCTCAGATTCTGATAATAATAGTCAAGAGGATCCCAATGATCCTTCAGAAGCCTATCTTAGTGAGGTTGATGACGAAGGTGAGGAAATTTCCAGTAACTCTCGCTTCTCTTCGAGAAAATCCAAGTTTTCAAGAAAATCCACTTCTACTTTTTCTAAAACCACTCCCTTTGACAAATCAAATGAGGAATGTTACAGGTGTGGGAGGAAGGGACACTTTGCTTTTGAGTGCAGAAGCAGGTCTTCTGATAAATCCAGACTACCCTCCTCTAACCGTACCTCCTCTAGGTTTGTCAGAACCAAGTCTAATTCTAATCAACCTTCATTCCAAAAGACAAATATGTCTGTCTCCTCAAACTCTGACCGTGCTGAAAAATACAAGGAAAAATATAAGAGAGAGAATGAGAGAAATGAAACCTTGCTCAAAAAGGGAAAAGGTCAAATGACTGAAACCCATGATTGGGCAGATGAACCCACTTCTGAAAGTGACAAAGAAATGTCCAACCTTTGCTTTATGGCTAAAATAGATGATGTTGATGACAGTGAAGCTTAATCCTTCTCTATGCCCCTTGTGTCTGCTGAGTGCTCTACCTCATCTACCCAAGTACATCCCTTTTCTCTCTCTCTCTCTCTTCTCTTCTCTTCTCATCTCTTTCTTTTGACCTCTCAAACCCACCAAAGAACAAACTTCCCTTATACCACCCTTCCATAAAGCACTCCATAAGGAGCCGTTTAGCCCGGACAACATCCCAAAACTCGTTAGTGTACGATTTAAGCCGAAAGGCCTCATAAAACCTTTGATACTCAAGTAGAGCCAATATGGCTATATAAGCCGATTTACAACTTTACCAAATATTCCTGATTTAAATGGTACCCGTTCCAACAACTCACACTTTTAAAGTCAAGGGGGTTAAAGTTTTCAAATATAAAACCCGTAGATTGAGTAAAGCCCCGATTGACCATATTTCAGTAACTGTTCTTTAAAATCTCTAACACACACTAAAATCCCATTTAAAACCATTTGTACTCCAAATCTTCCCATAATAGGACCCAAACCAACATAATACCCACATTTATCAAATAGTCAAGGAACATGATTGGTGGATTAAAATCCCCTTTTTGATAACTCCAACATCTCATGTATTATTGTAACCCATTTTCAAACATTTGAAACCCAAATATGTGCAAGTGTACAAATGTCTACAAAACTTCTCGAAATGAAGCAAACCCATGGATATACTTTTAAAACCCAAAATATGTGCATTTTGACATGTATATAGTTTTTCAAAGCAACTAGAACTCACTTTGCTAGATTTAGACTAAATCTAGGTTTTACCCACAACTTGAGCTCCTTACAAGAGAAGATCTTGAATCCTTCCACTAGCTCCAAGCTTTCTATAGATTCACTACCACAAACATCTACAAAGTTATACTAACTCTAGGAATTCAAAACAAGATGAAGAATACCAAATCCTAACTTTATAGATGGAGAGAAAGGGTAGATTACCTTGGTTATAAACTCTTAGATTCACCCAATACTTCAATCTACTTCCTTCTCTACTTGAAAAGCTCCAAAAGACGAACCCTAGGTTCAAGAATCGCTCTAAACGACTATGGGAAGGAGAAGATAAGAGAGAAATGAGGTTGAAGCTCTAAAATCGCGATTAAAACCCATCAGATGGCTTCTGCGACTTATGTCACGACTTGCAAGTCGCAACGCAAGTCGCCCATGTCATGAAAACTCACATACAGTGAGTTACACGGTTATGCCGCGACTCCAAGTCGCGCCACAACCCGCGGCAGCCCCAAAACTCGGTTCTCTCATGACTTTCACACCTGATTCGATTCCCGATGATTCCATTATGAACTTACCTGATTTCCCGGTACTTTACGACCCAAGAGCCAAACGACTCTCGTAACACCGTTGAGGATACATTATGAAATTACGGGTGTTACATAATAGTTAGTTTAGTTTTGAATATATTGTTTTATCGTGTAAAAATTTAAACCTGTGAAAAAATTCTTAGCTTCACTCGGCAAACCGTAGTGTTTCTTCTATAGCCGAAACGAAATAAAGCTTGTAGTTGTCAACTATTTTACGGAATGCAAGTTGAAATTGATTATATTTGGACCAAAGTTGATTACTGGTAACTCAAACCATAGATTTTCTTCTATACCCATTATATAGATTGTGCGTCAGTAGTTGCACTTTATGCATAAGGTCAAGTAGATTATGCATCAATTGTTGTACATTCCTCAAAAACTTCTAAATAACGTTGTTTATGACACAGGGTATGCGTACACATTGAAAGTGGAGGAAAAGAGTGATGTATACAACTTTGAAGCGGGTAAAAAAACGGTGGGGGAGTTTGGTGACAGGGTGGACATTGACACATTGTGAAGCGGGTCAACGAGACGATCTCGAAGATCTTTCAACCATCCAGTGGACCAGAGTTCAGACAAGATAGAGACACAACAGGTGAAACCTCATTCCGATTCCATAGCTTTTCACTACCAAACAATTGGGTATAAAATACATTATCTCCATTGAGTTCGATAGGCCTTCCACTGTATATATATATATTATCTTGAGTATCATTTGTGCATTTGTAACACAATACATAAATGAATAAAATAGATTTGGCTACTTTTTTTATGTTGTTTTTCACATCTTTTGTAACTTGGAAGAAATAGTTAGATCTAGAGAAAGCAAATTAATCCACATTTTACAGGAAATCTAGATACATAACAGATGAACGGCTACCGTGGTGTGATGTCATCACTATTTTACCAACTTGTCCCAATCTTCGTAAGAAAAAGGCTATAATTGAGAATTAGGACGATATATAGTTCATTTCTTCTATCAAGTACCATTTTTTTCTTCTTATACTAGAGATATTGTTGTACTTCAGAACCGCCGAGTACTTTTATAGGTTACTACATTTGGATCCACCTTGGCCAAACATCGCAATTCATTAATTGTATAATTGAAAGCTATGTTGCTACAGCTTGGTAAGTGTTTTATCCTGACACATTACAATTACTAAAAAAACCCGACTTTATTTATTTATTTATATATAGTGGATATCTTAGTGGGCTGAATTCATGTACATGCAAATGCATTTAGTTTCAATTCGCCATACATGTAATGTACCATGTTGTTTTCATATAGAAACTTTGTTTACGGAATTTTGCTCCCTTCTCAATTTTCAATGGGTTGTTCACAATGATTTCCTCTCTTCTACTTTTCAATCACCAATGTCATACAATAATCCTTTCTAACATTTTGTTTTGCCACTCTAATTGATACGATCACTTTATAAGTTGTACCAGGTGGCTAGAATAGGGGCTTATCAATTTGTATAAGTTTATAATGTATTTCTTTCTCGAATGTATTCATTCAATGTTTATTTTTTTATTCATCGTATGATAAGTTGAGAAGCGCATTGCATTTCCTTGGTTGTATTCAGTAAAGTTTGAATAGTAGTTGATATTCAAAGTGTCTTGTGGTGTTATTGTGGTATGATCAGGCCCGACCCTTGGGTTATTTGTTTATAATGCGCATATGATAAGCAAATCTAACAAAACCACGAAACTTCAAAATCGTTTACATTCATGGCTCCCGTCGCATTGCGCGGGTACACAACTAGTATATCTATATCTATATTAGTTATAATCGCATAACTAATATATCTATAAGCCAATTACTTAATTTACAATTTCATAATACATTGGTGTAACACCCTCGAAAATAAACAGAGCAACTAATTTAAAACTTCCAAATTATACAACAAAAAGGATATAATCTATTTTACAATCATCACTTGAGACACCTCAAAAGAATATTGGATTTAACTTTAACAACTAAAAGGTCAAGTCTCGCAGGAAGACTGATCAGAGTCGGGTGTTACTAAAACCCCAAAGAAACAGTTGCTCTTATCAACAACTAACGTGAAAGACTTCATCAAGCTACTCACCCTTGCACAAACTCTTAGCACTCAACGCTTCACCAAAAAGCTAAAACCTCTTGCCTCATTCGGAACCTGATGCACATGCCGACAAATAAAAAGGTTAGGCTAACGCCTAGTGAGTTCAAAAGTTTACAACATGAAATAAATATATTTGTAAAAGGGAAATAAAGTAGTTTAAATCACAGACTCTCTGACAGATTTACTTTAAATAACAAACGACGCCATTTTTCAAAAGTACGTCTTTAGAACAAAGAACCCAACATGAACCTTCTCTCGTAAATACCACTTTAATCCCAAACTCAACCAAAACGTGAATAATAAGCAAAACTCTTAATTTATAAAAATATGAAATAAAACTTTACTTCTCGAAATCCTTCAAACGTGGATGCCATAAAACGCAACCCATAAATCTTGAGTAAACAATTCCCCATAAGTAAAACGTCACTGAAAACATGGATAATAAAATGACACAATAAAATACCCAAATAACACCTTACGGTGACGAGGGATACCCGATTCCATTGTACGTGGCGGAACACAAAGCTAAACCACATAACTATGTTGTCGAACTACACCTCAGATCGTGACCGTATTGCCTGCTCTGTCGAGCTACACCTCCAGTCATGACTATATTTCAAGTCTCCACCACACCGTATCCCTTATTGCCTGCTCTGCCGAGCTACACCTCAAGGATACGTGATCTTATTGCATGTTCGGTCTCTAGGGAGTTTCATCCTCGGGGTCCCCATTGACCCTTAGTGTCTACTCCCTATCAGTCAAGATAGGAGCCTCAACTCCTTACTTGATAACACTCGATGTCTAACCCTCGTGCACAAGAATTAGAACATCAAACTCCAAACCCAAGGTCCCGGAGTACAACCCATAAAGATTCCTCTCCGCAAAACGATCGGGACAACACCAATGCCAACACGACATCATTTCCCACGGTGAGAATCCCAAGAGTCCTCACCGATACATACAACTGACTCACGTGCCTATGGATCCAATGCGACATTGTCTAAAATACATGACTCCAAATGAATGACTCACGCACCCAAAACATGTATTCTCTAAATAAAATGAAATAAATACAACTCACACCCCAAAGCTCCACTTAGGTTATTAAACCGGACAAAAGTCCCAAAGTCCTGACAAAGCCGAAATCCGACATAAGGACCCAACAATTACGTAAATCTACAATGGGCGCCAATATAAACATCAAAACACGCTTGACCAACATTTATGAAAATACTACGACTCAAGAGTAAATAACCCAAAGTTCCTCGTTGGTTGAAACAAACGTTTTCCAAATGAACTCATTCTCTTCGCGATACCCAAAATAACTCATAGTACCATGATATGCATTTTCCAACGGTTTATAAAATCGTATGCACCAAATGGACAAATATATAAAATGACCTCCATTTATCTCTTACATCATCAAAGAAACATGTTAACATGATTTATTTATCAAAACGCCCAAAAACCTCAAAGATGCGCGTTACATAAGTTTATAAAGTTAAATATACCCAAATAACCAAAACTTATCAGCAGTTAACAATTTATTGTAAAACATAAACACTTTTAAAATAAGCATTTTGGCAAATACACCGTTTTCACAAATCAACTTGAACTCACCTTGCTAGATTTGGGCTAAATCTAGATTTTCCCCCCAACTAGAGCTCCTTTGAAGAACACTTGGATTCTCAAGTCAAAACTTCCAAAAACCTAAATCCATACATATTTAACCATAAATAAACATAATCAACCACAAAGAATCGTTTCCCAAACCATATACATGAATACCTCAACTAATACTGAAACCCTAACTTCCATAACTGGAGAGAATAGAAGATTACTTTAACCCAAGCTTGAATCCACCAACCAAAACACTTCTAGTTCACCAAAATGGTTACAAACCTCCAATCTATGAAAAGAAGCACAAAGGGTGGATGAAACCCTAGAAAACTTTGGTGAAGAAGATGAAGAGGGAGGGATGAGAAGATTACCACCACAAAACACTCATGTATACTCCAATAAACTTCCAATCTCTTGCTAGATCCTTGAAGAGCTCTAAAAAACGAAACCGTAGCAATTTGAATCACCCAAATCGGAGTTGGGATGAAGGAGATATGAAGGAATGAAGTTTGGTGGCTGAAAATCGGTTTTAAGCTCGTCCAGGGGGTTGTAAGTCGCGGCATAAGTCGTCCGCTTCCCCTGGTTTTCTTCTCGATACTGTTTTGGCCATAACTTCTTCGTTATAACTTCGATTTTGCTCCGGAAAGAACCGTTGGACTCGTAATTGAATCTTTCATCCATCTAGACTATAAAATCCAGAATTCAAGTCCAAAATATTTTATCTTATTTTTCCCTAATATATCGGTTTCGGTATTAACTCAAAATGATACCTTTCGAAAAATCGGGGTGTTACAATTGGTACAACTTATCCAAGCACAGTATCTCACATCATCATCTATTTGTGGAATGGATACTCATTTATTAAATAAATAATTGTTTTTTATATTTAATGGACGATTTGATCAATACTATATACTATATAAATATTTATTGGACGATTTGATCAATATTACTATTATCAATATTTATTTTTTATTTTATGATTTGCTCTTAATATTTCTATATCTATATTAGTTATAATCTCATAACTAATATATCTATACTATATTATAAAAACATGCATTGATCTAATAAATATATTTAAAAAAAATAAAACAGGTATTTATCTCATAGTGTTTATCATGTATTTAATATGTTTATTTGCAGTTAGTTATACAAATAAAAACATGGGACTTTAATAAGTTATAATTATGTTTCATTAACTTGTAATTTTGAATTTTAACTAATATATCTATACTATATTATAAAGCATTTAAGCTAAACTCTTAAAAACTAATTTTTATGCATTAGGTACCACTTATTAATGGATATTACTTAAAATCCAAGATTACAAATTGATTAAACATAAGTACAACTTATAAAAACGCAATGTTTGAATTCGTGTAACTAACTGCAGATAAACACTTATTTTTATTTTCTAAAATATCTAAATTTTTTAACTATTGATATAACTAACTGATAAATATAAGAAAATTCGAGACAGAGCACCTTATTTTTATTTTTTATTGAAGTATGTTATCTTTTTAATTTTAAATATAAAATATCTTAAATATAGTTATGATTTAAATTAAACATTTTTTGACCCGTAACAAAATTTATTATTATTATTTTTTATAAAAAAAACATAATTAAACTAAACTAAAATATATTTTTGTTTTAAATCTAGGTTTCTCAAAATCGTAAAATAAAATAAAAAAGACTAACAAAAAGTATGAATAATGATCGAGGATTTGAGTTTTATATTTCAGAAACTCGCTGCATTGCGAGGGTACATTTCTAGTATATTATAAAAGACGGATAAAAAATTCTTAAATACAAATTATAAGACACAAGGTACCATCATTTTATACAATATTTTAAAATTTTCTTAATTTACAAGTATCAATGCACAAGATACATATTACTACTGCAAACTTTTAACACCCACCAATTTGGTATGTGTAGGGTCTTCCTTTTATTTAGACTTTTCCATGTATCATTATTAATTAATACTAGAAGCGTACTCGCGCAATCCAACGAGATACATCATGATTTTAATGTTTCATTTTATTTTTTGTTTTTTTGTCGATTTACAGTACGATTTTGGATGGTTTTGAGAAAGTGATAATGTTTTTTTTATAAATTTGTTTAATTTATGATTAATAATATAATGTTTTATAT
Organism: Arctium minus; assembly: GCA_954870635.1. Classification (NCBI taxonomy): domain Eukaryota; kingdom Viridiplantae; phylum Streptophyta; class Magnoliopsida; order Asterales; family Asteraceae; genus Arctium; species Arctium minus. The sequence continues at coordinate 69,848,441 of OX941095.1, read as the reverse complement.
ATAAAAAAATTAAGTATTTTGTTAGAATTCAATGATTATCATATATATTTTAATGACATCTAGAAAAAATAACCAATTACATATATTAATAATATAATTAAAACAAAATTATAGTAATATAATTTATATCTATACTATATTATAAAGATGGTATAAAAAACTCTTAAAAACAAGTTTTAAAGCTTAATGTACCGCTATTTAATGTTAATTACTTAAAAAACAACCATAAAAGTTGTATGTACTAAATTTAATGTTATCCATTAATTTTCAATCATTATCTCTAACCATTTTAACTCCCCTAAAATCATTTCCCACTTTAACTCCCATAAAATAACTCTCAGCATATTTTAGATATAAAAAATCTAAAATATAATTAAAAAATCTTACAGAATATTTTATAAAAAAAATTATATTATTAAACCAAAATAAATTACATTATATTATTAAGTTTAAATTAAACAAATTTATATAAAAAAAATCATTATCACTCTCTCACAACCATCCAAAATCGTAATGTAAATCGACAAAAAACAGAAAATAAAATGAAACATTAAAATCGTAATGTATCTAGCTGTATTGCGCGAGTACACTTCTAGTATATTAATTAATAGTGATACATGGAAATGTCTGCATAAAAGGAAGAACCTGCACATACCAAATTGGTGGGTGTAAAAAACTTGCAGTAGTAATATGTATATTGTGCTTTGATACTTGTAAATTAAGAGATTTTTAAAATCTTGCATAAAATGATGGTACCTTGTGCCTAATAATTTGTATTTAAGAGTTTTTTATCCGTGCTTTATAATATAGTATAAATATTATATTACTATAATTTTGTTTTAATTATATTATTAAATATGTAATTGGTTATTTTTTCTATATGTCATTAAAATATATAAGATAATCATTGGATTCTAACAAAATACTTAATTTTTTTATATAAAAAACATTATATTATTAAGCCTAAATTAAACAAATTTATAAAAAAACATTATCACTTTCTCAAAACAATCCAAAATCGTACTGTAAATCGACAAAAAAATAAAATGAAACATTAAAATCGTGATGTATCTCGTTACATTGCGTTAGTACGTTTTTAGTGTTCAAATAAAATATAAATTTGAATATCTTATAAAATTAAAAAAAATATTAATATTATTATCAAATTAACTATTTAACTTTTTTTAATTTAATTTTTTATTATAATTTAATTTAGGTTCAATAATAATGTTACTTTATTTTAAGTTTAATGTAGTGTTTTTTTCATAAGTATAGTAGTTAAGTATTCTTTTAGAACAAAAAAAAATATCCTAATTATATTTTAGATTCTTTATATTTAAAATAAGATGTTTGTCATGTAGTTTATTATGTTTGTCAGTTAGTTATATGAATTTGAATATGCAGGTTTAAAAAATTGTACTCGTGCATCAATTACTTGTGATTATGAATTTTAAGTAATATGTATCGATAAACATTACTTAATGCATGAAAAATAATTTGTAATACTTTGTCTCACATGCTATATAATATGGTATAGATTTTGGGGTTGGTTGACAGTTGTTGAATGGTTTGGTGTAAAATGATTGAGTGGTCATAATGATTAAAAAAATCTTATGATATAGTGCAAAATGAAATACGAGTTTTTCTAATTGTTCAGTATGAAGTTAGGGCACTGGATAGTCAAGGGAGGTCAGGATACTAAGGTGTCGTTTGTTTTTTAAGAGGCCTAAAGTCTAAAATCTTATTTTAGTTATGTTTAATAATAGTTTGTGTATAAAAAGGTCTGAACGATTCAGACTTAAGAGTCATTAAGAGATTTAGAACCATTAGAAGACAATTTTTTTTTTGTCAGACAAGATTCACCTCTTAATGACTCAAATGTTGCCTTTTAATATAACTATTAAGAGGTAAACAAACAACCCCCGGATAATTGATTAATTCCTCCATAAGCACTTTCACAAGTGAATTGAATGATTCTTCCCCCGATGGTGACATCACTACATGGGTCCCCTTCTCTTGAACTCGTTATGGCAACTCGAGATCGTAAATGGATTCAAGTACCATTTTGATTGCCTCTTTCACGATCCTTTCCACATAAGGGTCAATGGTTTCTCAACTGTTTGAGCTCTCTCTATTGTGGCTAAGTGTCTCTTTATAACTTCGGTAAGACTTGGACGTAGGAAGCCCCTCAAGGGGGAGTACTTATCGCCAACAAGAAGTTTAGTCAACGGGTAAAAACTTCTTTCTGACTTGCTTCGTGTTTTGTATTTGCGTATGAGATCAATGGAACTGCTTTACAAATTTTCTCCGATTCCATTTATAGATGATTGGAGGGTGAGGGGACTTTGCTATGTTATAGAAAGGGAAGACAGAGGTATTGTGTAACACCCGTAAATTCCTGTCTGTGAAAGCCAATCCCTTAAGAAATCCTTGATTTTGATCATAGAATTTCATCCCTTACGCCTTACCTTTTAAGCCTTATCGCATCGTGGGTGCTCCGGATGAAAATGGAAGAAATCGGGGCTCGGGACACTCTGGGCGATAGTGCCCTGGCGATAGTGCCCTGGGCACAATCTCCGGGCACAATCGCCAACAGAGTGGTGCCCACGGTACATTTTGGGCGATAGTGCCCTGGCGAAAGTGCCTTGGGCACAATCGCCTGCGGCCTCTGGTTGTTTTAAAATCGATTTTGAGCAGCCCCACCTCATTATTCTCAACCCCTTTCACCCTTTTTCTCTCTAGAAACCGAACCCCAAAACCCTAAAATCAGTTTTATGCATCAAGGGCACCAAATCTTTTATGTTCCAAGTGTTCCTCCTTCCACCCATCAAAGATTGGAAGTTATTGGTCAAGGAGCTTCAACTTCATCTTCAACCTCAAGTTCATTTCGGGTTTTCTAGGTTTTTCGTCAAAACCTAAGTGGTAAGTACATTCTTTCCATTTCCAAACCTTGTAATAAGTTATGAATGCTCCATTGATGTTTCCCTAGTATTTGGGTTATCAAATCTCGGACTTGATAGTTTTGGGAGAAACTAGGGTTTGGATCTCGTTGGGGATTTTGGTGTATTATGTTTGGGGAAATGTTTCTATATGGTTGGATGTGGTTATTTACGGTTGAAGTTGTGTGGATCTAGGTTTTTGGAGGATTTCGGCTTGAGGATTCAAGTGGTTTTCAAAAAGAGCTCGTTGGGTGAAATCTAGATTTAGCACTAAATCTAGCAAGGTGAGTTCAAGTTGATTTGTGAAAACGTTGTACATGCCAAAAATGTCTATTTTAAAGTGTTTATGTGTTCTACATGAAATTATCAAATGTTGGGTTATTTGCTAATCTTTGATTTTTGGAAGTATTTAACTTTACAAACTTTGTATAATACCCACATTTGGGATTTTTGGGCATTTTGATAAATGTGTTGCAAATTAGTGTGTTTTGAGGTCTTATTGCATAATTAGATCTTTGATCAAAGAAATACGCTTTTAAATGTTTGTCGGATTTTATGCATCATCATGAAATGGAGTGTTTTATAAAGTATTACTTACAGTTTTTATGTGAGGTGCTTGAAAGAATGCTTATAGTCTCATTTTACGATTTTCATTCTTATCAGCATATCAAGTTTGGAAAATGCATGTCATTTGTGTTATGAGGCATTTTGGAAATATAAGGGTATAAGTCATTTGGAAAATTGATTGCCTCAACTAATGTGGAGTTTTGTAATTATTACACTTTTAGTCGCGGTGTTTACATATCCGTTGGTTGAGTGCGTTTTATTGTATTTTATTTCATTTACCAATGGGTCAATGGGTTGCTAAGCCTGTGGCTTGGTATTTTTATTTGATTTGGGGTCTTTGGACAATTTTCCAATTTTGGTAGCTCGACTTCGAGCCTTGTTGGCAATTTTGGATGAAACTCGTTAGGTATCGGGTGAGATGTAAGTCCTACGAGCTGCACGTTAGGTATCGGGTGAGATGTAAGTCCTACGTGCTGCACGTTAAGGTACCGGGTGCGGTATAAGTCCTTCGTGCTCAAGTTTTACGTTTGTGGATGAAGCACGTTAGGTATCGGGTGCGATGTAAGTCCTTCGTGCTGCACGTTAAGGTACCAGGTGCGGTATAAGTCCTTCGTGCTCAAGTATTACGATATTGGATGAGGGGCTCGACATAGGAACCCGACGGGGTTGAACTCGAGTTTCCGTGGGTGTACGTTTAAAGCTACTGAGCCTGACATCCCTTGCGTGTACTTTTGTTTATATGACTAGTCATAACAACATAAAATGGGCTTACTTTGTGGACCATCACATTTTATGGAATCGGGAATCCCCCGTCACCGAAAGGTGTTGTTTTTGGGTATTGAGTTTTATTATCCAAGTTTTCGGTGACGTTTTGTATAATTGGGTTTTACCCTTGATTTATGGGTTGAGTATTATTCTCCACCCGTGTTTTGGGGTGTTTTGGGGTGTTTTGGGATATAAGGTTTAACCGTATCTTCATAAATGGAGAGTTCAATTTATACTTACGCTTTGAGTGAGTTTTGAGTTAAAAACTAATTTATGAATGGGCGACTTATGTTGGTATCATTATCTTTGAAGTAGTTGGTTTGGAAAACGTTTTAATTGGTGTTCTTTACCTAAAATGCATATTGTTGGAAATGAATCGTTTTCACATGTAAGACGTATCATATTGAAGGACTATAACTTTTAACCGTATTCTTTCTTTTAAACTATTATTTCATATATGCTGAAAACTCTTGAGCTCACTAGGCGTTAAGCCTAACCTTTTTATTTGTCGGCATGTGCATCAGGTTCCAGTTGGGGTTGGTTCTAGCGGCCATGAAGAGTTGAGCCTTAGCTTTGTGCGAATGTGATTAGTTGGTGAAGCCTTCCGTAATTTTGGAGATAGTGACTATTATGGGGGTTTAGTAGCACCCGTTCTTACCATAGGCTTTTGTATAGAATGAATGTTTGTATTGAGGTTAAATCTTAATTTTTGGTTGTAGATAATCCCTTTATCGGTGTATTTAGAAAATTTTAAATAAGTTGCTATTTCCATATTTGAGGGTGTTACATATTGAATGGCGAAGAAAGGTGACTCATAGTCAAATAGTGAAGGATATTCGATTAGAAATGAAAAGAAGGGTGGAGGGGATCCGTATATGTTGTTCAGGTCGATCAGAAGGTGCAAAAATAGCTAGAACTAGATGCGGAGAGTATGGAAAAACATTTGTTAATGTATTTAAATGCTCTGGTGGATGTAGTGAGCCCACCATGAGTGTAACACCCCGAAATTTACGTTATAAGAATCTAATGATAAAACTTCTAGCGTTGTATACCGTTTATTGTTGTACTCTCGTGTTTAACGGTTATCATTAGCTTTATGTTGTGATCTAGTTTGAGTACTTGGATTTTGGTGGTTTTTGTCACACACAGGGGATTTCGCGAGTTACTCGCTGGTTGCAAGTCGCGCATAACCCGCGTAACTCACTATTGGATTTTGGGTTCAGGCACACGGGCGACTTGTGCCGCGACTTGGAGTCGCGGCATAACCCGCGGAAGCCCCCTGGTCTCTTGAATACGACTTTCTTCCCCATTTCACCTTATTACTCCTCTAATCCACCTATTTTCTCCTCTCTCAACCCTCATAACTTCTCCCATCTGAAATTAGGGTTTCAATCACCACCATTCATCTCATTTGTTGCTAGTAGTTGGGGTCTTTGATTAAGATTTCAAGTTGAGCATTTAACCACCATTTTCATCCTCTTCAAGTTCAAATCTAGGGTTTGGGTTTCCTCCAAAAACCCACTTGGTGAGTTATTCCTTCTTAAATGCTCTAGTATTTGATTATTACCATGACTTTATTTCACACTACTTTTATGTGCTACTTGTTCGAGTTCTATAACCTAATAGTTGGAATTCTTGACTTTATGAACCCAATGGGGGCAAGTATGTTTAGTAGACCTTGATAATCTCTTTAGTAGTAACTATGTGGATTATATGTTCTAGATTTCATGTTTATGTTGAGCTCGTGAGGAAACTTTTATTGCCATGTTTAAACCCAACCGCTGATAACTTTATGAAGGGATGATGTAAGGATAATATATGGATGTATTTACATGTATGAAATTATGAAGAAGGTTATATTATGAAAAATAAGGGAGTATTTGTTTTACATGTGGGAAAGAGGTGAATATAAAGTTATAACCATGTGACAAATGTTGATCACCTGATAAGATTGTGGTTACTACTCCTTGTGCACGAGGAGGTAGTAGCTTAATGTATGAATTTTGCATTAACCAAGGTGTGTTACTAGCGAGTAGGCAATAAGGGATCTCGTATCCTTGAGGTGTAACTTGTCTAGAATATGGATAGGCAATAATGTCCGTAAGACCTTGAGGTGTAACTCGACGGAGTAGGCAATAAGGGCAGTAAATACGGTCTGAGGTTGTGATGTCGTTATGGCATGGGAACTAAGATTGGGGCATGAGGTGTAATCCATTACCATCGCGGGCGATCCCACTTTCGAGTAAATATCGCCCCGATGGAAGCGGGTCTCCCCCGTAAATCAAGAGGTATTTCTTGTATGTTTATATTCAGGTTTGAGAAACTGATGGCGGAAAATTGTTCCGCGCGAGGCAGAGGAGTTCGGTAACATGATTATGGTTTTATAATGTCATGTTTATTATCTGCATATTTTTGGGATCTCACTAGGCTTCGTCCTAACACTTGTTGTGGTTGTTGTTTCCTCACAAATCCTAACTGTGGAGGAATTTAGGATGTCGGCTTGGCTACCGGGCACGTAGGATATCTTGAAGTGCCGGTCTTTTGGGGATTTGTGTCAAGAGCGTTAATAGTGATTTTTGCGACGCCCATTTTAATCTAGATTGGAATTGATCTTAGATTAAGTAGGTTGTTGTATTATTAGCATCCCATTTATTATGGCAACCCTTTTTACACAAACTAACCCGACTTCTCAAAGTTGTGGTTGTATTGAATATTGGATTGTTATTCTTTTGGAACATTAATTACAGGATGTTTGGATCCTTGAATTTTGATGTCATGTTGCCAATTTTAGGAAATTTTTATAGGTTGAATTTTTAGAGTGTTACAATGAGCACGCAATCGAACAACGTGGCCACATACCTTGTAGTTTGGGTAAGGTGGATGATTAATTTCAATTAACTTTCGTCTTACCTACATTTTACTTCCAGATTAAACCAAATGAATGAAAACTGTCACTTTCATTCATCTGTGTAAACCAAATAGCCCTTAACATGTGTTTAATCCATGTGTATTCAGGTCACCTTATGCATATCGACTAATCGTTTGGACGACATGAATGGATTAGAGTGATTGTAAGAGAATCTCTATGACCGTAAGGACTTTGGCAATTGTCAGGATCTAATTCTTAACAAGAATAATGAACTCATAAAACAATATTAAAGGAGTTGTGGAATAACACTTTAATATTCAACAATCAATGTAACAGTGAATCAGAAATCACAATATTGTAAACTTTATTGAATGATTAAAGCTACAAGATTTCAAACAAAACCTCAATATTGATGAACAGGCTCACCAATACGAATTCTACTTCTCTAGAACTAGGGTTCTAAACCTTGAGGTTAATTCTCTCTATGAAAACAAAAATTCAGAATTATCAAAAGTTAATTCTATCATAGACTTCTATACTATTTATACAAGACATATTACAAGATAATTATCAAAATACAATTGATCTTCAGTCCATAATTATCTTCTTTACTTTAGCAAGTCTTCTATACAGCTGTCTTCCTTCCATACTGAGTCTTCATCTCATAAGCAGCATTAATCTTCTTCAGCAGTATTAAACACCTCAGCAGTATTAATGATGTTAACAGTAGTAATCCCTTAGCAGTACTAACTACTAGCAGTACTAACCCCTTCAAGCAGTACTAACTATTAGCAGTAGTAATCATGATGTACTAGCAGCATTAACCATACTTGAACAAATTCTAAATTCCCAACAATCTCCCCCTAACTTGACTTTTAGGAAGAGAAGTCAAGTTCTTCAATTATGGTCTTCAAGATGCTTTCAACACTACAACTTAGTTGCCCAAATTTGGGTTTAGACCCAGACTTTGATTGATTGTCCTTCTTACCACAATTCTGGCCATTTCTGATTCCTTTGCACACACTAGCTTAGCTTTCAACATCCCTTCTAGCTTCTCCTTGCTATGATCATACACTTTGTCTACTAGAAAATACTCATGATAACAATTATCTATGGTGATCATATAGACACCACAATTTTCAAAGAGTATCCACTTATCAATCCTCTTAAACACATACTCATGATGTAGATCCCTTATCCTGTGCACCACTTTTTCTGGTTCAAACATCATACACAAGTATTCCATTGCAATCTTGAGTAGACTTTCTTCAGTTCCTTTCATCACAGGCTCGTATAACTTGATTCCCACCTTGTGCATTTCTTCAAGATCAGCCCTTGAACAACTTCTGATCACTTTACCCCAAGTTGAGTAGACTTCAAACACATCACCAACTCCTTTGAGTCTGAAGTACTCCTTTCTGTTGTCCCTCAGAATATCCCAAAAGATGACTTCTGGTGCCTTCACATAAATGGGAACAACCTGTATTGGTTCTATTAAAGTCATGAATAAATCAACCTGCTCATTTGATTGCATATTGGATGGTTCTGGATTCTGCTCTGGTTCTGCTGAAGGTGGAACAGAAGATTCTGCCTCCTTTTCTGCTTCTTCAATCTTTGGCTTCTTGGTTTGTTTCTTGGAGGCTATGGTCTTTACTCTCTTTGCAGATTTCATTTCCATTCCAACATTCTCTTGCTCTTCCTTCTTTTCTTCAACCTTTTCCTTTGAAGGTGTGGTTTCCTCAGGGAATGGTTGTTGGATGTTGAGATCATGCCTCTCTTTCATCCTTCTTTCTGCTTTTTCCCTTTGAGAGGAATCCCCTTGAAGCTTTGTCATTTCCTTCTTATACAACTCCTCAACTTTGTTGTATGCCATGTTAGTAAACATTTCTCCCTTTACACCAATTGAGCCTTTCAGAAAGTTGATCATTTTTCTCCTTTCTTGATTGGCCAAAAAGGTCTTGGAAGGTTGTCTTTTCTGCTTCTTGACTGGCATTCTTTGCTTGGATGCTTTCACTGGTATTTTCTTGGCCTCAACTGCAGTTTTCATGCTCTTTTGATACTCTTCACTGAGCTTTCTGGCCATCTCCAGTGCAAGCTCTCTGTCCTTTTCTGATTGGAGTTGTTTTTCCTTTTCCATCTCAGCTTGAAGCTGTTTTGCCACTTCTTCATCTAACTCCAACTGGTTCTTCTTCTTTAAGGGTTGTTCAGATTCAACCATCTTAGCTTTTCCCTTTGCATCCTTCAAATCTGCCTCACTCATTTCTTTTCTTTTCTTTTCAAGGCCTTCTTCTTTAATGATCACTCCCTTGTCCTTTTTAGTAGCCTTAGGAGTGTCATTCTTGGCTTTTACCAACGTTTCTGCAATTTCCAATTCTTCAACAGATAGCCCTGTTACTGCCGCTACCTGTTCTGTTACTGTTGCTTGTGATTTTGTTTCTACTGTTGTTTGAACCTCATCTGTTTCTGCTGCTTGTGGTTCTGATTCTGCTTCTTTCTCCCCCTCAAAAATCAAATCCCATCTCATATGTACTTTCCTTTTCTGCTTTAGCCTCTTGATTCTCCCCCTTGTTAAAAGCATCATTAGCACTTGTTATCTTCTTCAAAACAAACTGTCGTCTCCTCTTCTTGTGCACCAATCTTGTCACCATTTTCTTCAATTTGGTAATCTGTACTTGTTGAGACAGAATTACCAATTTCATCTCTTCTATGTCTTTGCCTTGTTTGATGACATCCATATTAATGTTGCCCATAGTTTCCATAAATTCATTGTAGTCATATCTGTCCTCACCTCCTTTGGGTGTGTTTACCACCTTTGGAGGATCATTGGATCTTTTTGTAGTGGAAGTCTTCTGCCTAGAAGAAGCACCCTCCACCCCCTTGGTTTCTTGGCACCTGGGACCTTTGGATGATTGCTCATCCAAAGTTGCCATGGGGGAGGTCTTATTGATGTTACCACTGTCCTCCTCTGTGCTAGCAGAAGTAGTGGCAGCCTGCTCACCCATATGCTCATGCATCTCCTTAGTGAGCACCTCCTTAGGGTTGGGAGACACCCCTGTGGTTTCCCTATAGATATTATCTAATGGAGAATTCTCCATTAGAGGGCTTGAAGGCTTGGAGGGTGAAGGTACAAGAAGGGAAGGAGCCTTCTTTACCTTTTTTCTGATGTAAGTATTGGTGATTGGAGAAGTTGGTTTTTGAAGAAGGGACTGAGGGATTGATATACTGATTGAAGGTTGGGATTGACTTTCAGTGGGATGGTCTAATGAGGGCCTTGACCTTGAAGCCATACCTTCTTGATTGTGGGACACCACCATCATTGTAGAGAACAATGGGGTGTCAACTCCTTCCGAGTCCATGGAAGATCTCTTCATATTTGAAAAGACCTTGACCTTGGGGATTTTAGGTACGTATACCTCATCAAAGTGAGGCATATCCGTCAATTCAGTGGTTATAACTGCCTGGACAAATCTTGGGTACATATAAAAACTTTTTTTGTTTCCCAAGTTTGACACAAGGTCATTGAAAATCATTTTTGAAAAATTATACTTTCTGGCAGTGGCCAAGCAGACCAAAGCATAAGCAATGGTACTACTGAACTCACTCCATCCAGTAGTTTTTCTAGAAATGCAATGCATAAGGGTATGGACAAAGAAACGCCATTGGGGAGAAAATTTGGCTTTTGAGAACTTGAAAACACCCAATGGGCCTCCATACCCCATTCTAGTTAGAGTGGAAAACATATCATCATTAGAGATAGATGAGATACCTGAGGCATCGTCTAGACGTAGACTGATGCGAATTACCTCTTCAGAAACTGTCAAGGGTTTGTCACACACCCTTGTTTTGATTACCTTAACACCATTTTCAGTAATAGCAGTGGCATTAGCCCAAAATTGCTTCTGATGCTCAATGTAGATGGATGGTGACACTGTAAGAGCATACGCGATATGGCTGGACTTGAGAAAGTCGACAATTTGATGAAATCCATCAGCCTGCTTAGGCTTTTGAAGCATTGCTATCTCGTTGTGTTCGTCAATAAAAGCCATTGATGCCATCGAGCTTGAGGATTCTTGACAGAAACTCAGTAGGTGCTTGAGAGAAAAGAGGTTAGAGAGAAGATGAATAGTATTCAAAGAGTCGTTATGAGCTTTTAGGCAGGCAAAAGGGTATTTATATACTTCGGGAAAGAAACAGTATTAACTCAGAGCAGTATTAACGAACTAGCAGTATTAACTAACTAGAAGTATTAACTGAGAGCAATATTAACCACTGGCAGTATTAACTAACTAGCAGTATTAACTGAGAGTAGTATTAACCACTAGCAGTATTAACTAACTAGCAGTATTAACTGAGAGCAGTATTAACCACTAGCAGTATTAACTAACTAGCAGTATAAATTGAGAGCAGTATTAACCACTAGTAGTATTAACTAACTAGCAGTATTAACTAACACCTGAAGTAGTAACTTTGCCCTGGCAGCATTAAAACTACATTGGCAGTAGTAACTATACTTACACTTTTTGAAGCTTGTGTTAGTCTGAGCAAGGCAATACACTTCCTGAGAAAGATGTTTAGTAACACCAAAAATAACCAAATAACAGGTATACAATCACTTTTTAAACATGAGCTCATTCATAGTTGATCATGCCCACACTTGTGACCAAGAAAGTGAATCTTCCCACATCAAAAGCTTTAGTGAATATATCAGCAAACTGGTTGTCAGTATGAACTTTAGCAACTTGAATAAGCTTATTTTCATTACAGTCTCTAATAAAGTGATACATGATCTCAATGTGCTTTGTTTTGGAGTGCTTGACTGGATTATTAACAATGCTTATAGCACTGCTATTGTCAATGAATATTGGAGTGTGAAGAAAGGTTACCCCATAGTCCAGCATTTGATTCTGAATCCATAGAACCTGAGAGCAGCAACTTGTAGCAGCAATGTACTCAGCTTCTGTTGTTGATAAGGACACTGTGGTTTGCTTCTTACACTGCCAAGATACTAGTCTTGCACCTAAAAGTTGACATCCCCCTGAAGTAGACTTTCTATCCATATTAGCACCTCCCAAGTCACTGTCTGAATATGCAATCAAGTCAAAGTTGGATTCATAAGGATACCAAATACCTAATCTAGGTTGCCCTCTTAAGTATCTAAAAATCTTTTTAACTGCTTGTAGATGTGACTGCTTTGGCTTGACTTGGAATCTGGCACACACACACATTGGAAACATGATGTCTGGTCTTGAGGCTGTGAGATACATGAGAGATCCAATCATTGATCTATATAGATGGACATCAACATCCTCCCCCTCAAGATCAGCAGTGATCTGTTTATGAGTCTCCATTGATGTGCTTGCTGGCTTTGAGTCTGTTAAACCATACTTATCCAAGATGTCTTTCACATACTTTGATTGACTTATGAAGATCCCATCTTTCTGCTGTTTCACTTGAAGCCCAAGGAAGAAGGTGAGTTCACCCATTGAACTCATTTTAAAGCTCTTGTGCATCAACTTTTCAAAGTCTCTACACATTTGTTCTTTTGAACAAGTAGGATGTCCTTCTTACTTCTTTTAATGAAGAGGGTCTTGTCAATTATTCCCCTTTCAAACCCATTTTCTAAGAGATAGGTAGACAATGTATCATACCATGCTCTTGGGGCTTGATGTAGACCATAAAGTGCTTTCTTCAGTTTGTATACTCTGTCAGGATATGATGGATTTTCAAATCCAGGGGGCTGACAGACATATACTTCTTCATCAATTGTACCATATAGAAAGGCACTCTTCACATCCATTTGATATACCTTGAACTTCATGTATGAGGCATAGGCTAAAAATAGCCTAATTGCCTCTACCCTTGCAACTGGAGCAAAGACTTCTTCATAATCTATGCCTTCTTCCTGAGTGTACCCTTGTGCCACTAGCCTTGCTTTGTTTCTGATTACTATTCCTCTCTCATCCTTTTTATTCCTGGAAATCCACTTGGTGCCAATTGCTCTATGACCTTTTGGAAGGTCCACCAAGTCCCAAACATCTTGCAATTTGAACTGTAGTAACTCTTCTTGCATGGCTTTTATCCAACTTGAATCTTTCAATGCATCATAAGCCTTCTTAGGCTCAATCTGAGATAGAAAGCAAGAGAGTATTGTATTCTGCTGATCCTGCATGTTTTGAATTCTGCTTTGTTTCCTAGTCATCATAGGAGAAGAGATGTCTCCTATTACCAGCTCAGGAGGATGATTCTTTTGAGTTATTGTCTGGTGACTAGGTTATTCATTAATTCCAACATTTAGATTGGAATCATTTAAGTCAGCTGAGGGGGTCTCATCAGCTGCTTTTGGCTCTTCATGCTCTGAATTCTCATCATCTCTTATTTCTTCTTCATTCTGAATTGGTTCAGTGACAGTATCCTTTTCACAGATTTCACCAGGGTCCATTGTAGGTAATGGAAAGATCACAGACTGAGGAATACTATTATGTATTTGTTCTTCCCCTGATCCTCTACTTTCTGAACCTGCATAATCATCACTACTGAAACCCAAAGAGTTAGTTAGTGAATCAATGTCAAACAACCACTGAGGACCACAACCAATAGGGTTTGGTGTGTTCTCATTGCATTTGACATTGTCACTTTCCTCAGTTATTCTAGAAGAAGAATTAAATACTCTGTAGGCCTTACTCTGAGATGAGTAACCAACAAGAAAACCATCATCTGCCTTGCTATCAAACTTTCCTAAGTGAGATTTGGTATTGAGAATGGTACAAGGACACCCAAAAGGTTTGAAGAATCCAATAAATGGTTTTCTTTTATTTAAAAGCTCATATGGTGTCTTGTTTTTAGGCTTGATTACTAGAACTCTGTTTTGGACATAACAAGCAGTATTAACTGCTTCAGCCCAGAAAGTAATTGGAAGTTTTTAATCAGCTAACAGAGATCTAGCAGCTTCAATCAGTGTCCTATTCCTTCTCTCAGCAACACCATTTTGTTGTGGAGTCCTAGGAGCACTGTATTGCCTCTCAATTCCTTTATCCTCACAAAAGGTGTTTAGGTCAAGATTTTTAAATTCAGTACCATTGTCTGACCTAATGACTTTTACTTTTTGATTTGTTTGGTTTTCAATTCTTAGAATAAAGGATTTGATCAGTCCACTTGTCTCATCCTTAGTCCTTAGAAAATATACCCAAGTAAATCTAGAGTAATCATCAACAATAACTAAGCAGTATGATTTCTTACCTATACTCATAACATTTGTAGGTCCAAACAGATCCATATGCAACAACTGAAGAGAAGAAGAAATTGTGTTCACTTCTTTGGACTTATGAGAAGTTTTGTGTTGTTTGCCTTTGAGACAAGCAACACAATGATCATCACATGAAAAGACTTTTGAAGGCAAACATCTTACAAGGTTGTTTTTAACAAGTTTATTCATTGTTTTAAAGTTCATGTGACACATCCTTCTGTGCCAAAGTGATGATTCATCCAAATATGCTTTTGAAACAAGACCGTTTAGGGATGAATCAGTTGACACATTTTCCATATCCAAACAATAGACATTATCCTTTCTGGGAGTTCTTAGTAGTATCATCTTTTCATCAACTATCTTGAATCCAGGGGCAAGGATAATGCATTCTGAATTAGTGAATAATATACTATGTTGTTTGTCACAGACCTGTGATACACTTAACAGGTTGTACCTTAACTGCTCAACATAGAAAACATCTTCAAAGGTCATTTTATCTTTTGTTACATCACCCTTACCACTGATCTTACCTCCATCTGGAGTATTACCAAAGGCAACATGTCCTCCATCATTTTTTCTTGAAATTCTTGAGGCAAGTCATGTTCCCTGTCATGTGCCTAGAGCAACCACTATCAACATGCCAGATGCTCTTTCCTTTGAGCTGCTGGTTGCCATGCACATAGAATAAAACAATTAGTATTGATTGGGAACCCAAGCCAAAGTGGTCTTGGGTCTCCCTTTCTCATCAAAGTATTTACATTCCTTTTTGATGAGATTTTTAAAATCAGAGCACTCATTACTGGAGTACTTTGTCAAGATAATAGGCCTAGCAACACAAACACTAGAAGCATTACTAATTTTAGAAGTACTAACAGAGTTGGCAGCACTAACAGGTTTAGCAGTACTAACCTTGTTAGAAGTACTAACAGAGTTAGCAGTATTAACATTTGAAGAGGTACTAACAATGTTAGTTTTAGAAGTACAAAAACTCTCAGCAACACTAACATTGGTAGCAACAGTATTGCTTCTAGCAGCACTAACTTTGTCAGCAACACTATTTGTAGTAGCAGTATTAACAGTTTTAGTGCTTTTAGGAATCCACATCTTGACACTTTCTTTCACAGTCTTTTTCTTCATGTGGCTTTTAGATTTAACAGGTTTCTTAGCCACATGGTTCCTTTCATCCTTCCTATAACCAAAGGGTTTTTGCATAGATCTTTGAAAATTTGTCCTTTGATTAATGGGATTAAAGTAACAGTGCTTGGCAAGATGGTTTACTTTGCTACATATGAAACAAGGTTTTGGTCTGATAATTCTACTCAGATCAACTCCTTGTTTCTGAGCCCACTGATTATTCCAATTCCTTTGATTGCCCCTTCTTTTATCATGTTTTAGAGGCTTAGACTTATTACATGCACACTGTTTGCAATGAACAGGATTCACAACTGTAGTCTGTTTGTAATGGACCTTATTAGACTTTCCCCCAGTCTTCTCTATGTCCTTAGATTTGACCCAGTTCCTTCCACAATCCTCATTGGTGATAATATTATTCTCTAAAGGAACCTCACCACTCACAGTATTATCATTACTCTTACTAGCCTCTTTCTCAGTCTTGTCCTCAACAACTACTTCATCTAAGGGATCTATCTTAGTGGCTACCTCATTCAAGTCTTTCCTATCCTTGGTCTCTAGTAAGTCTGATGTAAGAGGGATGTAGTTGTTGTTGTATGGTGGTGGTGTGGTGTGGTATTGTACCCAATTCCTCTTCTCAGTTTGTCATGAAACTGGGTTTGTAGTAAATAGTCCATTGTTTTAGAAGCATTGGAAAACTTTTCCACATCTAGCTTAACTTTGGCTAGCTCTCCTCTCAACTTTTCATTATCCTCTTTAGACTTTGTCAGTTGGATTTCTAGATCATTTTTCTCCCACTTCCAGTAATTTGTATCATATGTGTGTTGCAGTTCATTGGCTTGGAAACTTTTAATTTGTTCCTCAAACCTCTCAACAATTTTCACATAGTCTTTTATATCTTTTTCTAATCTCTTAAGGTCATCACTCATCTTCTGGTTGTGATCCTTGTACCTTTTAACAATGTCTATGCAAGTTTGAGAACAGAGATTAGAAAGTACCTCAGTTGGGAGATCTGATACTTCTGCCATGAGAGCTTGATTTTGAATGGCCTCTTCAGCTTGATCACTCCAGTCAAACCTTATTCCTTGTTGAGAAACAAGAGTTTGAGCAGAGTTTATGTTCTGGTTAAAGCTTCCAGTCTGTGCTTGTTGGTGGTTGTTGTGAGACACTCCACTTCTGCATTCCCTGGCAAAGTGTCCCTTCAGATGACATTTATAGCACTCCAGTTTTGACTTATCAAAGCCTGTACCATCTTCTCTTCTTTGGGAGAAGTTGTTCCTCCCAGTCCCTTTGATGAACTTCTTCACCCTCATAGAAAGCATGACCATCTGCCATTTAATATCCATCTCTTCAAGATCATCAGGATGAAGCTGTTCCAAGTCATCATTGATTAAAGATGAGTTTCCATGGCTGGAAATAAAGGCTTCAAAAACAGATTCAGTGCCTTTTTCTTGATTTACTCCATTAGCAGCATTAACTGATTCAGGGTTAGCAGTAGAATCAATTGATGCTGATAGGAGTGCAGCATTATGAACATATCCAGTAGGCTTCTTCTTTGCTTCCACCTCAGATTCAAACACTCTCAGATCATTGTACAGATCATCCAGTTCCTTTTCTTCCAATTGTTCATTCTGTCTGAATGAAACAGTATACATGGTCCATTCATCTCTAAGGGACCTTAAGAACTTTATGTTTACATAATCTTGATCAATCTGTACTCCCATAGTAGCTAGTTCACCAATCAGCTTGTTAAATCTGTCAAAAGTTTGAGTCATGGACTCATTCTTAGTTGACATAAAGTTTTCATACAGTTGCTTCAATATTGCCTTCTGATTTCTCTTGGTACTTTTGGTACCAGAAAATCTCTTCTCTAGAGCATTCCAAAGCATCTATGCATCAGTGCAATTGCAGAATTGGTGTTGATACTCATTGGGAATAGCCAAGAGCAGTGTGCTCAAGGCTTTCATCTCTGTCTACCTTGTCTTCCTTTCTGCATCCGTCTTTGGTGGAATTCTTTTTCCATCTGCACCAATCTTTCCTTCATCAGATGGTTCATTCTCAATGATGTCCCACATAGAGTAATCTGTGAGGAGAATGTATTGCTTGATCCTAATCTTCCACATGTCAAACTCATTAGATCTGAGCATTGGAACCTTTGAGACAAGAGTACTGTTTGATTCAACTGTGTTTTCCATGATGAATGAAGGTTTCTGAGAATACTAGCTCTGATACCACTTGTCAGGATCTAATTCTTAACAAGAATAATGAACTCAGAAAACAATATTAAAGGAGTTGCGGAATAACACTTTAATATTCAACAATCAATGTAACAGTGAATCAGAAATCACAATATTGTAAACTTTATTGAATGATTAAAGCTACAAGATTTCAAACAAAACCTCAATATTGATGAACAGGCTCACCAATACGAATTCTACTTCTCTAGAACTAGGGTTCTAAACCTTGAGGTTAATTCTCTCTATGAAAACAAAAATTCAGAATTATCAAAAGTTAATTCTATCATAGACTTCTATACTATTTATACAAGATATATTACAAGATAATTATCAAAATACAATTGATCTTCAGTCCATAATTATCTTCTTTACTTTAGAAAGTCTTCTATACAACTGTCTTCCTTCCATACTGAGTCTTCATCTCATAAGCAACATTAATCTTCTTCAGCAGTATTAAACACCTCAGCAGTATTAATGATGTTAGCAGTAGCAATCCCTTAGCAGTACTAACTACTAGTAGTACTAACCCCTTCAAGCAGTACTTACTATTAGCAGTAGTAATCATGATGTACTAGCAGCATTAACCATACTTGAACAAATTCTAAATTCCGAACAACAATGTATGAATTTGAACTAGAGGAATACGAGTTTTCCAACTGTATCTTTTCTGTCTCCTTATAACATTAAACAAACTTAGTTCAAACACAAATATATCAACTACAATAATTAATAATTGAATTTTTACATAACAACGTTGTTATATCGTATTTTTTCCACGAACAACTAAACCATTAAATGTAATTTGTTTTATAAGTTTCATCATATTGTACATTACATATACTTATTGGGTCTCCAATTTATTATTATTATATATATATGTACTAGGTTCGACCCCGTGTATTACACGGGGTAATTTAAAAAATTAAATAATGTTAGAGTTTTTTTTTTTTTGCAATTGGTTACAAAATGTCATTGTTTTAGACAGCTTTTACAAACGATGTTTTGCAAAAAATTAATAAAAAATATGAATAAATATTAAGAATTTATAAAACAAAATTTATAATAGAACGTAAATGAAATTATGGAAAAGTACATAGTTAAAATTGATATGAAATTGCAAAAAGAAAATCACGACAATTTAGTGATTATTTGTATCAAATCTTATACTAATTTTAACAAATCTCATATTAATCACGACACATTAATTCGTATATATTTATGATATTTAATAATATAATTAAATCCAAAAGTATTTAATATTGGACTCATTTCGAAGGTATTGACGAAGCGATTACAATGGTATAATTTGTAAAAAATAAAAATGTTTTTTAATGCATTTTTGTTCATATATATTATTTATGTTTATATGATAAGAGTCTAAAAAGAAAAATAAAAAAGTAAAGGATTAAAAGTAAATTACATACCTAATTATAAGGGTAGTAATATAAGATATAAATTAAAAAAATTGAATTAAGAAAAAATTTAAGAAGGAATGAATGTAGATGTGCTAAATTAACTTATAATGTAAAATGCGTTCAGATACGTTTTAGGCGGGAAAATAAAAAATGGACTCATCAGAAGGCGACACATATCATTATAGTTACTTATTTATTATATGTATAGATTTTTACATAAAAAATTATTATTATTTATCGGGGTTGGGGACGAGGGGTATTCCCATTCCTCGTTTATAAGTTCGGAATTCCATCAACGGTTCCCTTGTGAAAGTGTTATTTCCCCTATAGCAATTTTAAAGGAAGAAAATACCAAATTTTGATTCTAGAGGGGCTTGTTTGTTTGCAGCTTAATGAGCTTAATGAGACTCACAGCTTATTCAATCAGCTATATATGACTGTTTGGTAGTGACTTAATGATATAGAAAGTGACTTATTTAATAAGATTTCAAGGAGGAGCTTTATGCAGAAAGCCAAGTTTTTTCCAAACCAATCCCTCTCATTAAAAAACACGTTCATTCCATCTATAAAAAAACTCTCAAATAAAAACCTTCTAAATCTATACAGACAGATTAATCTACACAGACAACTTTATCCATACAGAACTTAATGGAAAACCAACTAAACAGCTTCAATGACAAAACTTGATAAACAGGTGTGAACGTGGACAATGCAAAATTACGAAAATACCCTTGATTGCGGCACCTCACATCTAATCATGCATACCATCACACCTTATAAAAACCCAAACCCATCGGCAAACTGCTTTCTAATTTAAAGCCTTCTTGTTCGTCTTTTCGCACTTTCGAAAGCCCTTTTGAGTTTATTATTCTCCAACGGAAAGAAATCGCAACCCAAACCCTAGATCTCCTCAAAACATCTGATCTGATCTCCAAAACCCCTCATATACTCTTCAATTTCACCTTTAAAACCCTAGATCTGACCAACAATTTCACTTTCTCGAATCTCACCGGTCGAATTCGTCAGATTTGACTGGTTTTTCAACAATTCCGAATCGAATTTTTTGTGAATTTAGGGGTGTTTCTTTCGTCTTAAATCTGGTGGATAATTGGGGATGGGAAGACCGTGTATCGAAACATTGAGGACATCTTCGTCGTCGTCTTCGGCATCACCGCCGGCGGTGACAACGACGTCTACGTCGGTGACGGAGACGGTGAACGGAGAACATGATTTTAGGATTTCGGGTTACTCGCTATCGAAAGGGATTGGGATTGGGAAGTATGTAGCGTCTGATACGTTCATGGTTGGTGGGTATTCGTGGGCGATCTACTTTTATCCTGATGGGAAAAGCCTTGAGGATAATGCAACATATGTTTCTTTGTTTATTGCGTTAGCTAGCGAAGGATCCGATGTTCGGGCGCTTTTCGAACTGACTCTTTTGGATCAGAGTGGTAGAGAGAGGCATAAGGTTCATAGCCATTTTGGGAGAGCATTGGAGAGTGGGCCGTATACTCTGAAATACCGGGGTAGCATGTGGTAAGTTAACCCTTGTTCTTGTTACATGATCATGATTGTTAATCTATCTATATATATAGTCAAAATTTATGAGATCTTGTTGATCTATTTGCTTAACACTTATATGTTGGTTTGCCAAATATAAATAGTTTCATCATCATGTATCTATTTGTTTGTTTAGTGTATAATGTGGTTGGGGATAGGGGTGTAAACGATTTGAGCTTTGATGAGCTACTTGAGAGCTCGTTAATCTCGAGCTCGAGCTTAATAATTATCGAGCTCTTATCGAGCCGGGCCTTGTAACACTTTTCTGAGTAGAGCTGTTCGAGCATACATTTTTTCGAGTCATATAGTAAAAATGTAAACATTATCGAGCTCGAGCCAATAAACGAGATAATCGATAGCGAGTTTGAGCCCATAAACGAGCATCGAGCTCGAGAATTCAAAAGATATTCGAGCTCGAGCCCTACTTTCAAAAAGATATAGTTTAGCTCGAGCCTGGTATAATTTTTTCGAGCCGAGCTCGAATAACCTACTATTTGACTCATCTCGGCTCGTTTACACCTACTTGGGGATGGTCATTAATGTTTGGTTTTCTTTATGGATGAAATATAACTGAAGATTGTAATTTGATTTAGGGGGTGTTTGAATGCACATTTTCAAAGTAAGTAGTACAATTTGAAGAAGAATCAAATAATTAGTTAATGAAGTCAAGAATAGTTAGATAATTTTATTTATTTATCTAACTAATCACTTTGAGGCAGGTTCATTTAGTAACGTTAAATATTTTAGGAACCCGAGAACCACCTATTTTGTGAGTATTCATGATGAATATTATTCATCACGACATTCATCAGGAATACTCACAAAAAGGGTGCTTCTTGAGTTACTAAAATATTGAAGGTTCATATTTGAACCTCCCTCTAATAACCTTTTCAGCAACTCATTGTTTCTTCAAATCTAATTATTTTTGATCTCAAATAATCAGAAAATCAGGATCCGTTTTTGCCAAACAATCTAAACCAAAGTCGTAATAATCACTTTAGGCGCACATCCAAACAATCCTTTACTATACCCTTTTTTATTCTTCTTCATGATACATACAAACTTGAATCTTCAGGCAAGGAAATGCATATAAGTTTGTAGCGGTGGCATCAAAGTGGTACTTTTAGTAATGATCAAATCTGGATACATTATTATTTGTATATGCATTATAGAAAGGTGAAAATGTTTATATATTCTGCTGATTTCGGGTGAACGATGTTTCACATCCATTTTTCGGGTGTTTTTCTTTCATGCCAATGCCTAAAAGCGTGCAAATTTCTGGTTCCTTTCATATTACATACATTTACCTATTTATGGCAGGAGTACGATTGCTAAAACTGCTAACATATGCTTATTTTTTGGGTACCTCGTGAATCATAATTTAAGAAATTAAGACTTAGGGGCCGTTTACTAAATGCTTACCGATATCACTTTCCTTATTGATTGAGCATGTCATGGACCAAAAATCTTATTCAATAAGAGGCATAATAAGGACCGAGAGCCTTACCCGGTAAGTGATGAAAAAGATTCTTACCTGGTAAGCGCTTACCAACAATCCATTTTGATCGAGAATATTACATGATAAGGTAACTGAGGGCAATTTCTCTTGCCGGCAAGTGCTTACCTGGTAAGCATTTGGTAAACGACCCTTAGATTGTGAGGAAATTGTTGCTCAGGCAAGTTACTATGGTTTTCTAGCCATGAACATGTTTAAAGCTTTTAAATTGTTACATACTTACATTAAGTTCAAGCTTTCGTCTTCTTCAAAGTTAGTATTTGAACATCTTTTTATCAAATAAAGGTGGGATTTAGAGGAACTAATGTATATGCCGATAACCTTCAATCTAGAGCTATTTTAATATGTTTTCTAGGTTTTCATCAAGTTTCCCTGAAATCCAATAGCTATTTGCTGTCACAATAATAGCTGTTATAGTTCCCCAAAAGTACTCATTGTTGTGTTGGTTATGGTGATGAATGCCTCGTTTTGCAAGAACTGTTAGGAATTGATCTCCTTGCTATTTCCTTAGAAGCGACGCCAATTTATTTTCATGCAGGTCATCTGAATAGGATCATTAAAAGCCATAAGCTTAACTTGATAGGGGTTACCCCTTGAGAGCGATCTAACTAAGTTTTAGGCGCAGTTTGTTTTGTAAGAGGTGCCAAAGTCTGATGTCTTATTTCTCTTATTGAAAAGAGGTGGTACGGAAGTCTGAAAACTGAATAAAAAATAATGTTTGTTTTCCTAAACTGATAAATATATGAATGTGTGTAATTGTTTATTTTGCTCCTTAGAATATTATAAATATTTAAAATATCATCAACAGTATCTTTTTTTATAAGTTAAAAATAACTAATAGTACATTTGTAATGAAATTTTATAATAAAATAAATGACACTTATTCTGGAAGCTATTGAAAATAAAATTATTTTTATTTAATTTAGAAAGAAAAGAAAGAATATCTTTTTTTATGAATACATACATATACATACAGAGACACAGACACAGACACATACACACACATATATATGTATGTATGTATATATATAAGTAATTAATTGTTTATGGAAAAAGAATAAAAGAATGATGAAGCTTGAAGTCAATAGGAGGAAGATAAGAGGTGGATTAACCTCTTCTCTAATAAGAGGACCTAAGAGGTTTTAAGCTCTTATCGCAGGAAAAAAACTATCTTATAACTGTAACCTCTTATCCGGTAAGACATAAGTGGTAAATAAGATGTAAAAATTCAAAAAACAAATGACACCATTCGAACATGGATCTTGGGAGCAAAGTGTTCTTCCTGAGTTTGAAAGGATTATAATGTGCTCTTTGGCTTTTCACCCAAACTGGATATCGCCTTTTGTTGTGCTTGGCAAATGTTTTCTAGTTATTTTCTAGCTCATTAATTGTTTGGTCAAAAGATCTATCTTTATCGGCTATTCTTGTTTAAGGATTTTATGCGAGAGGGCATCGTTGTTAACTATTGTTGTTTGTTTGTGGCATGCTACAGGGGTTATAAGCGGTTTTTCAAAAGACCTGCATTGGAGACATCGGACTACTTGAAAGATGATTGTCTTCAGGTTCATTGTTGTGTTGGGGTGGTCAAGTCTCATACAGAAGGCCCTAAGACCTACTCTATCCACGTACCACCTTCAGATATCGGCCAACACTTTGGGCAGCTCCTCGAGTGTGGAAAGGGCACCGATGTTTCTTTTGATGTAAAAGGCGAAACGTTTCCCGCTCATAAATTGGTACTTGCGGCCCGCTCACCGGTTTTCAGAGCTCAACTTTTTGGTCCAATGAAAGATCAAAGTAGCCGATGCATTGAAGTTGAAGACATAGAGCCCTCGGTTTTCAAGGTTTGCTTTATTGTTTCTGAATGTTAGCATCAAATTACACCATCCGTTCTAAAGTAGAGTGTTCACGTTTCCATTTTCATTTGTCCCACATTAAGTGCCCACTTTTAAAAGTAAGGGTGCACGCAGACAGGATTGGACGGGACTGAGAGGTAGGTGGGTGAAAGAATTGCGGAAGGTGTTAGGGTTTTAATTTGACATGGGTAGTTTAGTAATTTACAATCTTGTCCCATCTCCCATATATTTGTTCCACCACATTTGGTGGGACAAAGAAAATGCATTTTTCTTCCACTCAGTCTCAGTCTGATGTCGTGCGGTCTAACATGCATGAAGTGGGACACAAGTTTTTGTCTTGTCCTGCATACTAAATGCACTAAGTGTCTACTTTCCAATTCTACACTTAGCTATGCTTAATCATGAGATGGAAAAATTCATTACTCCCTCTATTATTAAGGGTAAAATTGTCATTTAGTTAATAAAAAGATGTAGTAATTACACAATTTAATAATTGTCTGCTATTCATTGTGGACGTATGTTGGGCAATCCATGATGGCTACTAGACCTCATGGTGTTTGTGATGTGTGGGTGCGTTATTTATGCACTATTCTCAATTCTGCCCTTAATTATGAGGCAGAGAAATTCATTACTCCCTCTATTATTAAGGGTAAAACTGGGATCTATATAACCAAATAGTGTAATAGTTACACATTTCTAAATCATAACTGTCTGCCTTTTCATCATGAACATTTATTTTGGGACGAAAGGAGTACAATCCATGATGGCTACTAGACCACATGGTGTTTGTAATTTGCATGCACGTTAATTATGCCTACTTCTTTGTTCTACCCTTAATTATGCTTAATTATGAGACAAAGAAATTTATTACTCCCTCTATTAAGGGTGCTATTGTCTTTTAGTTAATTGAAAAGCGTAAATTACACATTTCAAAAACTGTCTTTTTATTGTGGACATTTATTTTGGACGGAAGGAGTAAAATCCATGATGGCTGCTACACGGCTACACCTTATAGTGTTTGTGATATGCATACGTTAATTATGCCTCCTTTCCGATTCTACCCTTGATTATGAGACGGAGAAATTCATTATTCTCTCTATTATTAAGGGTAAAACTGTCAGTTAATTGAAAAGTGTAATAATTACATATTTATAAAACTGTTACTTTTTCACCATGGACATATTTTGGGACGGATGGAGTATCCATGATGGCTACTAGACCTTACGGTGTTTGTGATGTACAAGCGTTAATTATGCTTGTTTTTTGATTCTACCCTTAATTATGCTTGCTTTTTGATTCTACCCTTAATTATGCTTAATTATGAGATGGAGAAATTCATTATCCCCTCTATTATTAGGGTAAATTTGTCATTTACTTTCAAATTCTACTCTTAATTATGCTTAACTATGAGATAGAGATTCGTTATTCTCTTTATTATTACGGTAAAATTGTCATTTAGTTGATTAAAAAGTATAATAGTTATACATTTCTACTACTGTGTGCCTTAATATTGTGGACATTTATTTTGGAACGGAGGGAGTACAATCCATGATGGCTACTAGACCTCATGGTGTTTGTGATATGCAGATGTTAATCATGCCTCCTTTCCGATTCTAACCTTGATTATGAGACGGAGAAATTCATTATTCCCTCTATCATTAGGGTAAAATTGTCTTTTTCTAGACCTCATGGTGTTTGGGACTTGCAGGCGTTGCTTCATTTTATGTACTGGGATAGCCTCCCTGACATGGAAGAGCTAACCGGTCTGAACACGAAATGGGCATCGACATTGATGTCTCAGCATCTGCTTGCAGCTGCCGACCGCTATGGTTTAGATAGGCTGCAACTGCTCTGTGAGGCTAATCTTTGTCAAGACGTCGCCATAAACACCGTTGCAACCACATTAGCGTTGGCTGAGCAGCATCATTGTCTCCGGTTGAAAGCCGTGTGTCTCAAATTCGTAGCCATGCCCGAAAATCTCCGAGGTAAAACGCGTACCCTGCTGTTTATCCGTACTCTATTGTAAAGTGTTTTGGTTAAAGTCTTGAGAACAGATTATTATGCATCGTGTATCGTTAGTTAATGCACATCCCGTAAAATTTGGGGCTTTTCATAAAAATAGCACAAAATAGCCACCGTGTTTTGCAGATTTTTTCCGCAAAATCCCCATTTATTTTCTTCGCAAAATCTGGTGTTATGAAACTCTGCTCGTAGTTAAACGAGTTTTATTTTGTGTTCGAGATCGATTCGAGCTCGAGTAGCTTGTTGAAAACTCGAGTCATTTACACACCCGTAAACTTAAACGACTCTTGTTGTTTGTTTATCAGCGGTGATGCAGACCGACGGGTTTGATTACTTACGAGAAAGCTGTCCGCACGTTTTGACCGAGCTTTTGGAGTACGTAGCTAGGATCAGCGAGCATTCTCCCGCCATTAGCAAACGGTTGAACGAGGTTATACCCGATGCACTTGATGTTCATGGTAGAAGGGTAAAACAGAGATTGTAACCTTCATTAACCCCTCAAAAGATGAAGTATAGGCTCATGTAGAATTAGGAAGTATGTATGAAGTGAAAATGTATATCTAGTGTTGTAATGAATCTCTATGCTAATCACTCCATATTTTAACTGTGTGTATGTGGAGTGTGTGGACTTCTTTCTTTCTTTTTTTTTCTTGTTTTAGAATTCATATACTATTTCAAAGCATATTGGCTCTGAATGAGAGGTTGCTTCTGATTCAGTCAGAGGTGGGTGTTGTTTGTTGTTTGGTAAAATGTCATTTTGATAATCAAGGGTTTGCTTTATGATTCAGTGTATGTTAGTTATTGTTCCATTTTAACACTTTTTTGATGTACATTTCGGGTCGACAAATCGGTTAACTGGCGTTTTCACCCTACCGGTCTGAAAACCCAAAATAATATACATATATATTTTATATATTACATAATATATTTATTTGTCTAATTATCTTTTGAAAATAGTAAATTTTAGTTGATCGAAATGTTTTCTAATTTATAAACTTACTATCGATTTCATCAATATCTCAATCAATTGAATTAATCCTCAAAATCGATTGAATTTATATATATTTTTTGCATTATAATAATACCCGAACCCGACATACATCAATCTGAACCCGAAACAATTCAAAATCCAAAACTTAAAATTCTGGTCTGATTTCCATATCCGAAATCCGATCTGGTTTTTGGTTGCATTACATATCGAAACAACAATAAATTACATATCAAAAGAATGAAAATAACAATAGATTACAAATCATAAGAATAAAAACTGTAATTTTAAAACCATAGGGACGAAAATCGCATTTTTTAACAAACCGTAAGAATTAAAAACATAATTTACTCGTTGAAATAAAATATAAACTCCTTAATTTACCCAATTTATTTAAAATTTAAAAATAAATGGAGATAAATACATGGACTCGGCTCGCAACATGTGAGACGCATCACACAGACCGTTGTTGCATATTGTTTACTCCTCGTGACGTCATTTCACAGCGGGAAACGAAAAACCCCTAGAAAATGGTACGAATCGATCTGTTTGATCTTCTGATTTTCGAAAGTTATATGCGGATTTCATAACATTTTTGTGATGAATATATCTTGTGGTTTGATTGTTGCAGTTGTTCTTTTCGTACTTCAAGGATTTGGTGGGAAGAGAAGTTACTGTGGAACTGAAGAACGATTTGGCGATACGAGGAACTCTTCATTCCGTCGATCAGTATCTTAATATTAAGCTCGAGAACACCAGAGTTGTTGATCAAGAAAAGTACCCTCACATGGTATGGTTTTTCTAAAATTCGATAATTATTTGGTAGGGTTTTTAGCTGAACATGAAATTTGCTTTGATTTCAATCGTCAGAGGCCATTAAGATATGTCGAATTTAGGAATTTCAAATTAATACGTGATATGTCCAGTACGAATAGTCGGTTTTGTCTGTTGAGATTGCCTGTATTTCAAATTTAGTACTATTTGAATGCAAAATTGATACTGGTTTTATAATTTAAAGGAAATTTCAGTACTTGACAGTAGAATTTATAAGAATTACTTCAAATAGAATAATCTGGAGTTAAGATTGCAGTAACATCTGTATTAAGTTTACATTTGAACAGTAGGCTCTAATTTAGGAGTCCAAGATGACAATGTAGCCCTTTGCTGGGAAAGGAGGCAGTAGTATCTTAATATTTTTACCCAGGATGAATGGAGGATTTTCTTCTATGTGGCCAGAAAGATGTAATTCACATACAACATGCAATGGCAGAACCGGATTTCGTCCTCCATGTGAAAGACTAAAATCTAGGGTTAGGGTTTATTTGACAAGCTATTG